>CM057449.1:1465365000-1467765000 GCA_016271365.2 Neoceratodus forsteri
TATAGTATTTCCATGCCCTAAGGCATGGAGTCAGTACCATGGGGAGAACTAAATAAGGATAGTGCCTGTATCTTTCTTGTCTCCCTCAGTGCACACAGTGAGGATCTTGGAGGGACTTCATGATGGTGATGGCTCCCCCCATCCCACCCCCACCAAGCACAAGTCCAGGACCTTGGATAACTCAGGGCCCAATTTCCAAAGGTCTGGATGCAGACGCAAGGGCATGATCCACTGGTGTCCAAGTCTGTCTGCATCTACCCAATTTTTGAAAGAAATGACCATAAGCAACAATTATAATTTGCATCAAGAAAATGCTGCAGATTTAATCTGCATCATTTTGTGGATGCAAAGCTGACTGAATATCAGGAAAGGAACTGTTAGATAATTAAATAGATGATCTAACTATTCCAGCAGACACAAGTCTACAACTGAGAATGCATGCAGACAGATCTCTGTGAAAATTCCACCCTTGGTGAACTGGACAGCCTGGTATATAGTACAAGAAATGGGTGCTCTGTCCAAACCTCATGAAGCTGGTGACATCAAGGGTCACTCGAGCACTGCTAATGTGGCTTATTATATTTCCAGCTCCCCTCAATGAAATTACTCTTTTGTTATTCATAGGCACCTATGCATTATTCCAGATGTAATACAAACATTTGCTTCGGACATCATACAGTTATAAAACCATTATGACATCACTGGAATGCTGTTGTACTGTAGTAATGACACCATGCTGATGTAATGTCCAAGTTCTTAGGGTAAAATGGAGTAGTGCTATAACCAATAAAGGCTCATTCCACACAGGGACCGGCATACACACGATTTGCACAATGCCGGGCCATGAAGCTCCACCTCCCCATGCCACTCCACATAAGACCACATCGATAGTGCCCAGACAAACCCATCTGTGGGTACACAGCTGCAGATGGAGTTTCACGTGGACACAGGTGTTGGCCTGGAAGTGGAGCTGGCACGGACAACTTGGCATCCAACAGGAAGTCTGGGTCAGTCATCTAGTGGATCAATTCCTATGGCAGAGAATTTTTGGTTATGAAACACTGCCATGGACTGCCATATCCCCATAACACTCATTTAAAACTTTCAAAGATTTTGTCCTGCCGTGCTCCCAGCCTTCTCTGCTGTGTTGAAATATGGGGCAACAACTGGGGATGGAGGGGCTTTCATGGCCCGTAACAGGGAAGCAGAAGCCAGGAAGGGGGCACTGCACAGATATTACATCTGAGACCTCCCTGGCATAGACTTGTGCCCTCACAGACACTCCACATCATGCTGCTCACACACTGGATTGCCACAGAGTCTGGCCACACACATACACCCTCCCAGCAGCCCACAAACTCCTTCAGATATTCCAGCTTGGGTGAGGGATGTCATCTGTGGGTGGTGGAGGCTATGTTTAAGAATGTGGAATGTGAAGAGGACTCTACATTAGTGGAGAAGGGGCCACCGTGCATCCAGGGTCACTCTATGCACCTATGTGGGAGTGCATGGTGCTCTGTGGATCAGGTCTTTAGACAGTAGAACAGCATTTAATCAAAATACTAAAATTAAAAGTATGGAAAGTGAAATGTTCAATATCTGATAAATATTTAAATAGCTTACTATTCTTTTTTAATGATATTTTAAGTTTTTTTCCTTGATATGTAAAAAATAACAAGATTACTGTTTATCAATGCTGACATTCCGCCATGGGATATAATGACTGACATTAACAAATCTCTTGAGCTGCGCCTTCATAGTTTATGGTATAACTATAATTTCTCAAAAGATAATGCACAGCAGCCTATATGCTATTCTCTTTAGGTTTACAGTACTTCTTTTTCAATACAAACTCTGAAAAAAGACAGACATATGGACATTTTTCTCACCTTTGGCTCATTAGGGTGTTCTACCTTTCGCATACCCTGTGAAAAACAGAAAAACGTGATTAATTCTGTTCCTAAACAAGCTATTTTCAATGGGTACAGTATTTACTGTACTGATTGTCTCCTCAGAGTTGCTGACATTAGTCTGAGCTGCCGAACAAGAGAAAAACCCAATAATGCCACACAACTGTAATGGTTTGTTTGACTATGTATTGGTTTAGAGTAGAATATGTTGGTGCAGATATAACTATATTGGGTTGGATGAACAGGTGTTCATCTGCATATGATTATATATATATACACATTGGTTTAAGTTGGTACAACTTCACATGTCATGGATGGAGAGGGCATGTATCGGTTTGAGTTGAAATGTATTGGTTTAAGAAAATATGTATTGGTTCCAGTAGACATGTATTGGTGAAAATACACTGGTATATAAATGTATTGCTTTAAACAAACAGGCCTAGCGTCATTAGTGATGCAGGCCACTGCCCCCACTTCCTAACTTTTGCATACACCACTCATGCATTCAGATGACTGTATTACAGAAAAGGAGTGGGTGCATTGCAGAAGGGGATAACTGAATTTGCTTGAATTTTTGAGACTACTGGCCACCCTTATTAGGAAGTGGGTGAGCCCCCACCACATCCAGTCATTTCCCTCTCTCTAACCCAACCCACCCACCCACTCCAGGAGGACAGCGTCTGAACTGATGTTCTCAGTGCTCCCTGCTTGTCTCTGCTCCTTCCATTCCAGGCTCTAGATATAAACCTGGGTCTTTAGAGTGTCAGATTGGTCCCACATCCATGGCACCATTGAACTGACATGACAATCTATTTTAATGTATGTGGAAGAACAGGGGAAGGTGCAGAAGGAGGTAAATGACAGAGGTAGGGAAGGTGGCTCATGTACACCTCTTTGGTCTTCTTTACCTCCATCCAAATTACTACATTGCAACCCAAAATATTTTAAACGAATTACGGAAGTCAGACTGAAAAAAAGCTCCTGAAAAGGAAGCCAAACCAAATTTGCCATT
Organism: Neoceratodus forsteri; assembly: GCA_016271365.2. Classification (NCBI taxonomy): domain Eukaryota; kingdom Metazoa; phylum Chordata; order Ceratodontiformes; family Ceratodontidae; genus Neoceratodus; species Neoceratodus forsteri. Next base: position 1,465,367,923 of record CM057449.1, read on the forward strand.
GGTTTCCTTTGCTCACCCCTAATTGAAGGTTTATACAAGCCTTAGAGAATAAGGGCTCTACCATCTAAGTGGTCATTCCATATTGTGCATAATAACCCACAAATGTACTCACCCCTCTGCAGCTTGTAGCATGATGTATTCTGCTGTCTCTGCTGCCCCACAGTACAGCCTGGATGTCCACTGAGTAGCCCATATCCCTTCCCAAATGGGGACCAGAATGCATGGGGAAAGGGTGTGCAGTATGAGCATTCCCTAGAATAATTTTTAGGATACACTCTAAAGACTGCCCTCGCAGCCAGTATTAGGCCCTCCTTCAGTGGTTCATAAGCCATGCTCATCATCGGTAACCATTCCATCTGTGTGGCTTACTCATCAACACCAAGCTTGAGCAGGCTTACTCCCCCTTTCTTTTCACCTATCAGGGCTCCACCTCTGCTTGTACTCCCCCTCCTGAGCACCAAAGCCCATGTCAGGCAAGTATCACAAAGGAGAATGCCCAAAAAGGAAATTACTCTGCTTCTCAGTTCATAAGGGGTCAGTGCAAGCTCCTCCATTTTTGGATCACCAATCAGGGGCAAGCTCCTCGTTCCAAAGGGCTACGTAAAAGGCCAGTGTGGCTCTTTGTAGATGTGGTGACACAGGTTACTTCATCTGCCTAATCCTGCCTATTTTCTCCCTATGACTACCTTTCAACTTCTTCTCAAGGCTGCAGAGACACTACTGAGGCAAGCCTGGCTGGCTGGAGAACGTCACTCATTTAAAGACACTCATGCAATTGGTATCCCTGATCTCTAAGCCACAGCCTGAGTGTGCTACCTCTGCAGAGCATCCCAAACTCCACTGGAGAAAGGAATCAGCTATGTGGCACAAATCTGGGTCCTCTGCATGGCAGTGCAACACACTACTGCTAGCATGACAAGACTATGCTCCACAGGCTACCTTTTTTATGGATAAAAAAAGTTTACAGATTACATTTGTACTAGAAATGCATGGTCGCCGGCCCAGAAGCGCTGAGAGTTAAGGCGCTGGATGCCACACCTCGTGCCACACCAGCGATCCGGGGTCAGGAGTGACCTTGACTGCTGAGGGACAGCTGGGAGGGAGGAGGCTTGAGCATCTCAGGGACTGGTCTCCTCCTCTGGGGAGGGTGGGAAGGATGACCGCAGACATGCTGGCTCCCGGCGGTGGCTGGGGCTTGATGCATGTCGCAGTCAGCTGTGGGATTGACTTGGGCTGACGTTGGACATGTCGGGTGTGGACGTGCGTATGGAACATCCTTGCTGTCACTGCATGCCCACGCCGTGGGGGGAGGAAAAAAGCACAAGAAAAAAAAAAAAATCCTCCCCATGCATGAGAAGGTGGTCCGCTGGCGTCATAGCAGATGCACTCAAGTCAGCTCCCCTGGTGTTCACCTGGCCTTCTGTGTTGAGTGGGGTAAGTACCCACCATGATGTGGCTGGGAGGGGTAGGGCACAGGGGTTGATCTCTAGCTGTGGCTGGGGAGGGGCCACAGTGGCAGCCGGATGGGTGGGGAACCATAGGTACAACCCCCCCCCCAGCTGAGGAGAAATAAAAAAAAAAAAATGCACGGTCAGCAAACCCTTTATTTTTGTTTGCAAAAATATTTTATTGTAGATTCAGCCCAGTGTAGCAGCAGGGCACTCTGTTTCCTGCTACATGGACCAAACCCTTTGCTCCAAGCCAGTGAATTCTGGGACATGTTACAGAAGGAATGCAATCAGATTCTGGGGGCAGGGAGCAGGAACACCCACTACATAAGAAAAATAGTAATGTAAGGTTGGAAGGGAGTCAGGAGTCTAACTCCATCTTGTTCACCCCTTGCTTCATAAGCAGGTATGAATATGCTGTGTAAGCATGTATTTATTCATTTATTTATTTATTTTAATTTTCAGATACAGCCTTTGAGCTCAGAGCTCATTAATGAAGGTTCCACGTCAAGGAGAACAATACAATGGCAGAGAAGCATATTGGACATACATGTATAGCCTAAAGGGAATCACTACCCACTTTATTATCCACTGTACACAATAATTCCTGTGGCAAGCAGATACCGTATATCTTTGATTTGAAGCCACCTGCGCACAAAAGTTGCTCAGAAAATGAAAAGTTGCAATAAAAGTTGCCCTCATTTACAGGCCGTGGCTAGTGAGTGAGTGGTGGCTTAAAGCTGAGCTGCCATTTGCCCCACTAAACCCCTCGTCTCGGCAGTGCAGGTACTCATAATATTTCTTTATTTACTTGTGGCTGAGTCAGCTATTCACCTTCTTTTCTGTCACCACTGAAATGCCACAAGAAGAATAGCAAAATGTCACAAGCAGAATGCTGACATACTGACCGCCAACTTCCTACTTCGTGCGGTCAGCGTGTCTGGCATCCAGGAACAGTAATCTTGATCTCCCTTGTACTGCCCTTCAGTCCCTTTTTTGAAAACATTATTATCCAGTACCTGTGTTGTTCCCATGTTTCTCTGACCAGTGAGTAAACAGTGTGAGGAGCCACATTTTTTTGGAGGACCATGCTGACTATAAGCATGCCGAAACATGAGGTGAAGTACTTCCCTAGGAGGAGGGAGGATGTGAACATGGCGCAGTTCAGTATGGTATCATAAGCAGAGTACAAGTGCTACATCTCTTTCTTTTTATCTTACCTTAAGACTCAGAGAGTTCAAAACTGCTGGTGTATATAGTTGCTGTATATAGGACCAAAGCCAGGAGAGAAGCTTGTCTGGGGACAGCTCTCAATAGAAGCTGCCCTCGAACATTAGCTGCCCTCAAATATAAGTCACAGCTGAAAATGAAAATGTGAAATAAAAGCTGCAGCTTCTAATTGAAGATATACGGTACTCTGAGCTATCTGCAAGAACTCCTGACTCCCTACAGCTCTGGTCATCCCCTCCACTCAACTGACAAGGGGATGTTAGAGGTTCCCAGGGTTCGGCTGAAAACATCTGGGGCACGTGCTTTTATGTTTGGTGTCCCTACCCTGTGGAACTCTCTACCTTGTCAGATTCAAGAGTGCAGGACCATGGAGAGCTTTTTTGTTTCCCCCAAATTCCATTTTTGCACCGGATTCTCCGAGGCATCCCTCGGAGGTGCCCACGAAATCCTACCCCTTCTTCTCCCCACCGTGGCCATCCACACTGGTTCACCCTTTCTTCAAGGGACTTCCCAGCGCTCCAGATCACCCCCCAGAGCAGAGCCAGCCCTCCCTCGGTGGCTCTATCTGGAATTAGAGGGTCCATCCCTCTAGGAAGTTGGCCGTGGATCACCGGTGCGGCCTGGCCCGGCATTGGGGATGAGAGGAAGATCCCTGGGGCCCTCGTCGTCTCCTCGTTGAGCCGGGGATTTTTACTTGTTGGTAGCTATCCCCCGTGGAGCCCGGCTAGCAAGGCAATGTAGTGCCATGGCTCCACCCCCAAGCATACGCCATGCCACGTTCGGCTACCCCCAGCCACCACCAGAGATCGCTCCATGAGCAAGCGCATCCTCCAAGCTCTCCCCGGGAAGAGAGAGCAGTCCTCCGGATGCTCAATCTCTTCTCCCCTGCCGACCCCCAGTGGCCAGGGCATGCTCCCGAACCCGGGTCACCGGCATGACGTGAGGTGGGGTGTCCAGCGCCTCAACCCTCAATGCCACTGGGCCGGCCACCATGGAGAGCTTTAAGGCAGCATTAAAAACTCACTTATTTCAACAAGCATTTAGTGAATATATTATTTAACTTATTAGCATTCTGCATTATCAGTTTTTATGGATAGTTACTAATTTGTTTTAATATTTTTGATATGTACAATGCTTTGTTTTTTAGAATTGCGCTTCATAAATAAAGATCATTATTATTATTGTTCAAGCTTGCCTTAAATGCCTGTACTGACTTCTGTGACATGTGCTTCCAAACAGTACCCCTCAATTTACCACCTCTGAGCTTTTGTACATGTCCCCAAGTCCTTCTAAAGCAACTGGGATCCACGGCCTTGGTTGTGCGGGTGACCTCATACAGCCTGCCAGGCCCTGCAGATATGAAGGCTGCTCAGAGGTGTCTCTGTAGATATAGGAGGAGTGTGCAAGATGAGATCAGGGACAAAATGGGCAGGACTAGGCAGAGGAATTATCCACTACCACCGTACCTTTTAGGGGCTACTATGGCCTGAAGGAACTCATCCCTAAGTGGTTGGCCCATTCTTAGAGGTAGTGCTGGGACTACGAGGGGAAGGACTAGTTCAAGCCCCTTAGCTGTGATGTGAAACTCTTTAGCCCACATATCATAACAAATTGTTTTTTTATGACGCACCCCTAGAAAGGATCAAATTGTTTTTTTATGACGCACCCCTTAAAAGGATCAATGCTCTACACAGTAAGTATAAGTAAAGAAGGCTTCATTTCTAAAATCACAAACATAAAACAATTCTAAAACCACTTGGAAAAACTAACAACAATAGGTACAGTAAGTAATACCATATTTCTCAGCAGAACAGAGTTCCCAAGGGCTGGCCCTCTACAGGAAAGTGGCCTACTAGCCAACCAAGTTAACTGGGGTGGGGTGGTAACCAACAGGCCAACATCACAAAAGCAAAGATTGCGAGAGGAGTATACCAGTGAAGACAGTCGTCATGATAGGAAGCTTGATTATATGTTTTTCTCTGTGCTTCATTTTAACCAGAATTTTAAAATGAAACCTAAGATTTAAATGAAGGTAGTGAAAGGTTTTAAAGAATGGAGTGATACCGTAACGACGACAGGCGATCAAAATCACTCGGCATTTGGTATAGGCTGAAAAGGGCAACTGATGAAACTGGGAGATCAATTAAAATGGAATTACAACAGTCAACCCTAGACAGAACCAAGTTTGGTATAATGGGAAGGGGATTCTTTTAAAGACAAGGGGCCTGATTCACAAAACTCCCAGCGCAGGGCAAGGGGCTTGCACCACAAGGAAAGGTTCAAAGTGCCCCTCGTGTCAAAAGATGCGCAGGGACTAATTCTCAAAGGCAGGCTGCCTGCAGCAAAAGGGGGGCTTGTGCTGCCTCTGCGCCACAAAATGATCTGTGGCAAGACGCTAGGGGCATGCGGCAGATACAGGCTGCCAAAGCTCCTCAATCGGGATTCACACAACTCACCTAGGGGACGAATTTCTAAGCACCCTTAGAAATTTGCCCTCTGGGAGAGTTCAGCACTTTGCGGCAATGTGCCGTCGTCCACCACCACAGTCACGAGCTCCCATTTTATGTACTAAGACTCCCCTGTAGTCTATTGCCCCCCAGCTCTGATCACCCATTATATTTCCCCGGTCTCATGTTATATTTATTAAAACATTCTCTGGTAGTCTAGTGGCCCCCCAGCCCTGATTGCCCATTATATTTCCCCAATCTCATGTTATATATATATTAAAACACTCCCTGGTAGCCTAGTGCCCCCCCTGCCCTGATCTGACCTTAATGTACATTATTTAAGAAAATAGCAGCCCTCCCCAAACCCAGATTGCCCGTAATAATTAGTATAATAACCCAGTAGTAGTACCCCCCAGCCCCGATCTTCCAGTATAGGAATTAAATTTTCCCTGGTGGTCTAGTAGACCGCTCCAGCGCCGATCCCCCCTTAAGTGAATTACCCAAAACCCTGGTGGTCTAGCGGACATCACACCCTGCAGTGCCCTGCCACCCTGCTCCCCCCAACCCGTAACGGAGTCGGGGACTGGCACAGCCCACTTCTCACCACCACGGCCAGCTGCCGACTGAGCTCTGAATGAGCGCGTACTGTATATAGTACCTGCTCAGTGACTGACAGCAGCTGTCAATCACATAGCATGTACTATATACAGTACACACTCATTCAGAGCTCAGTCGACGGCTGGCTGTGGTGGTCAGCAGTGGGCTGTGCCAGTCACCGTCTCTGTTACGGGTTGGGGGAGTGGGGTGGTAGGGCACTGTGGGGTTGGGGGTCCACTACACCACCAGGTATTTGGGTACTTCACTTAAGTGGGGATTGGGGCTGAAGCAGTCCACTAGACCACCAGGGAAGATTTAAATCCTATAGCAAGAGAGTGGGGCTTGGGAGGGAGGGAATCTGGGTTATTATACTAATTATTATGGGCGATACCGGTTTGGGGGACTGCTACTGTATTAAATGGGAGTACATTACAGGCAGATAGGGGTGGTGTGGGATGCTAGATTACAGAGTATATATTTTATTGCTGTATATACTGTACATTGCAGACAGATCAGTGCTTAGGGGAGGTCCACTAGACCACCAGGGAATATTAGTGGACACTGCCGCACGGATGCCCATGGCTTGTGGCACCCTGTTCAGGCGCACCCTCTGTTTGGCGCACCACTATGGTTGCTGCAAGTCACGTGACTTTGCCACCCAGACATTACCCGATCGAGAATCGGGCCCAGGGTCCCTAATGCACTGGCAAGCGGTGCAAGCCACCTTTGGCCTGGCTTGTGCCGTCTTTTGAGAATCGAGCCCCTGGACTCCCAGAATCCCAAAAGCTCCCAATGCTCATAAAGTGGAATTGAACCACAGCTTAGAGAAGAAGCTTGTCCAATCAACTTTGGAACTGGCTAAGAGAGTAAATCAGGATATTAAATAGCTTTTATATCACAGCAAAATGCTACAGAAGTCAGGGAATAATCCTAACCATTTCAAGAAATGAGTAGCAGTAGACTGCAAGCCATTTTTTGAATGAATCCATGACAGAGGAGAGACTACATGGTGAAAAACTAATTTTTTAAAAACATTTTGTGAATCCGTCTGTGCCAGGTGCTATGCATTTTCACACCTGAATAGTAATTTCATGTGTAAAACTGCTAATCAATTTTTTCAGCTTGGACGTCCGGTTCCGGTTGCCAGCTAATGGACACCTAAAACTTAGAGCTCTATCTCATTCTAAAACCAATCCAGCAGCATCAGCTACTAAAATCTGCCATCCTGTCGAAAAATTGTAGCATTATTGATTTTATAATGCCGACAAAGCAAAAGAATAAAGATGGCATGGGGGGAGCCCCAAATAAACAACAATTAAGCAAACACAGTCTTCAGCCGCAGGCCGCACGGCAAGAAGAAAATGCAACTCCAACAACTCAGACATTGGTGAGTGCCGCAGATGAAGAATATACGATCACCTCTAAAGCGCTCTGTAATACTTTAAAACAAATGAATGAGACTCTAACCCAGTTGGACAATAAAGTAATGGAGGATAGACAAGAACTATCCAAGTTAGAAGAAAGAACGGGCCTGTTAGAAACTACTATGTCAGAATACACCACCACTTCGGATCTACGCAACTCTGCCTTACTAGATCAGCATCACAGAGAACTAAACCTGCAACAACTGGAAGACCTGGAGAATAGAAACTGGAGAAACATTCTAAGGTTACACGGAGTTCCTGAAAGGACTGAATCAGGGAACATGACACAGTTTATGGAAAGTTTCCTGAAGGAATTTCTGAGCTTACCAAATGATAAACATCTGGGTATAATAAGAGCTCACCGTTCTTTAATCCCCTTACCCAAAGATCCTAAGGCCCACCCCAGTTCAATCGTTATGGCCTTTATAGACTTTCGAGTTAAGGAGCAGAAATTATGTTCTGCATGGGCCAGAAAAACAAATACATTTTGGAGATGTCTGTTTGATTTTTTATCACGATTACGCCCCTCAAGCTCTGGCACGCAGACAGAAAACATTTCAATTAGTAAAGGCACCAAGACAAGCAGGGCACCAGGCACAAATTGAGTATCCAGCCAAATTAAAAGTACAGACAGAAAAGGGATGGCAGCGGTTCACAGACCTGGAGGAAGCCAAAGACTGGATAAAAAAACTTGGGAGTCCAGATTCCAGAAGAAAATCCCTTCATGAGAGACAAAGCTCTCCAATCGAGAAGCTGGTAAACAAGAGGAACCAAAAATTCACGACCGAGAAAGATGGGGAGCACATCCGGGATGTGGGACAGAGTGTCATCCAAAACAGTCCCCCAGAGTGAAGAGCAGGACAACTGCACTTCTCAAACAGAAAAGGCGAACAGCACCGACACCTGAAGATAACGCCGGAGAGACTGTAAAGTAAAACTGTTCAATGGTAGACCACTGCTTGCTGTTTTTTCCCCTTGAGTGGTACTTTCCATACTAAGGTGGAGCAAGAACTGAGGAATCTCGGTTGGCTGATAGTCCCCCTTCCAATGAAAGCTAGTAGACCTTTGAAATAGCTATGGATAGTGCAAACTGGTTAGCGTCCACAGCCAGACTTAATAGGGCTACAAGACAGGAGGAAAGGACAAGAGTTTTATTAAATAAGAATGTACTGCTCTGGGTAAGTGTAATTGTGTGAACTCCCTCTGTGGTTGACAGCCTAAAATAAAGAAGAGGATTTCTTGAGTGGTTCTGCAAGACCAAAGACAAAGTTTATAAAATAAGTGGAATGATGGGGGATTGCTGGTGCATGGCGCTGGGGGGCCCTGGAGGTTGCCGCGAGGCAGGGACCCTGCACCACGCTTGGGCTCTCTGCCAATATCTCTAACAAAAACCACTTAATAGTAAGAAGGAGGTGAGAGGGTCACTTAAGGGAGAACTTTGACCAATATAAGAGAAGACCCCGTAGAGGGTAATAACCTAATTGAGGGTCCCCCTCCCTTTCAGATAATGGAGACCTGACAGACTTAACTACATGTGGGCATCTGGGGGGACGGAGAAGAATCTGGAGGGATTCCCTTGACTCCTTAGGTCAATCACCAAGCTCTCAGAAAACTATAAAACAGCAAATCGGGTCTCGTCCGGGGAAGAGGAGCCTCATCTGGTCATCTCTGGGGTGAGCCTCCACACACCTAAAAAGTATAAATAATGAGGGCATGAATTTGCCATTAATAGAGAGTGGTGGAGGTTTCTGAGTGGGGGGGGGGGCCCCGGGATACGGCGACTCTGTGGACTTTCACTGGTGCGGGTGAGACCCTCAATCCCAGAAACATTATATAACTTAAAGGTCAAGAAACCCACCTAAGCAAAAGTAACAATATCTGAAATGAAGCGCTTCTGGTCTCCCCGGATACCCTAGGGATAGGGCCAGGCACCCATGGACCACGGGGGAAATAAACAGACAGAACTGATCCATGAGACGAGATGAGCTAGACTTGAATTATCAACACACAGGCTCATCCAACACTAGCTGACAACGTTTTACGGCCCATTTGGACTCCCACCCTGTAAGGATGGCAAAATTCTGGAAAGGAAGTAATATATAACAGCTTCCTACCTCACCTCACCGACCACATTTGAGGAGGTGAGGAGATGGTTTTAATTAACCTTGAAGTCATTTAAGAAGTGTCAAAATGTTACACCGAACATTGCACTATGTATATAGTTTTGTTTGTTACTGGTTCAGATGTTCCCACAGTTGGGACTTTATGGTTTATGATAGACATGAAGCCTATATTCTCCAGATACTTGAAAAAGAAACATCTAAGATGTTACGGGGACTTACAAATTACATCTTTGAATGTCAGGGGCATCAATAGCCCAATTAAGAGTCCTATTATTCTTCAAGAACTACAAAAACAGCAAGTGGGAGTGGCGTTTCAGCAAGAAACACACCTAGGGGCCCAAGAACATTTAAAACTTTGTAGACGCTAAGTGGGAGAAGTATATGCCTCACACTACCAGGCACATTCACATTATAGAGGGGTGGCCATTTTGGTTCGCAAGAACATACCATTGAGGGTATCACAGGTGAATACAGACAAAGAGGGAAGGTACATAAGAATATATGGTGACTATAGGGGACAAAAATGTACTTTGTTAAACATATATGCCCCAAATGAAGATCTGGAATGAACAGTCTTCTTGATAAAGGTTATTAAAGACACAGTAACAGGTACTCAAAGCCTTATTATAATTGGAGGAGACTTTAATTCAGTATTAGATTTACATCGCGATAAGGTTGGATCTAAAACGACGGGCCCCTCCAGATCAGACAGAACATTAACAAGACTCTGCACAGAACTGGCCTTAGTAGATGGTTAGAGATTTGCACACCCAAAAGAGAGAGAGACTATACATAGTACTCTCCCAAATATAAGATGTATTCAAAGATAGATTTTTTTTTTATGATATCTTCCAATCTGATACCTTGTTTAAAGAGGGCATTCGAAGGAAACATCACTCTGTCCGACTACGCACCGATTTCCTTAGAGCTGGAACTATCCCCAAAGCCAAGAGAATTCCTTTGGTGACTGAATGTCAGCCTATTGACCCAGGCAGAATTTAAGGAATTGGTCCAAACAGCCACTAAAACCTTCCTACAACAAAACCCACCAGAGGACACTAGTGCAGGGGTGAGGTGGGATGCCCTGAAATGCTATCTGAGGGGAGAGATAATAAAATATTGATCTTATGTCAAAAAAACTAGGATGAAAGAACGCTTAACTTTAGAAAAACAGATAGCCCAGTTAGAAGAATGACATAAGTAACCTTAGACGATGCAGTAAAGATACAACTAGTCCAAACTAGACACAAACTTAATAAGACATTAAACACTAACATAGAGGGGTAGCTTAAATACTCGAAGCTGAAATTTTATGATCATGGCAACAGGGCGGGGAAACTACTAGCATGGCAACTACGCAAAGAAGCAACCTCCAGAGCAAGTTTACGAATAAAAGATCCAAAAGACGGCCACCCCACCACATTCCCACCCCTGATAGTAAAGCACTTCCAGGAATACTACAAGGAACTATTTACATTCATTACAAATCCCTAAGCTAACAGAAGAACAATGCTCAAACTTGGAAGCCCAGAGCACAGAACAAGAAATCTATCAGAAGATCAAACAGTTAAAAAATGGGAAATCACCTGGGACAGACGGGTTTGCGTCTGAATTCTGCAAACAGTTCAGCAAGGTACTGATGTCACCCTTGCTAGAAACATTTAATGAATTAGTTAAGGGGAGGGAGCAGCTCCGGCATCCTGGAATCAAGCCCAAATATCAGTTATTCTTAAACCAAATAAAGACTCAGAAGATTGCAGATTGTATCACCCCATATCCCTTCTGCCAGTGGACTTGAAAATATTCACCGGAATACTAGCGGACCGCCTACAAAATGTAATTACCCTATTAGTTCACCGGGACCAAACAGGATTAATCTCGGGAAGATACTTATAAGACAACATCAGAAGTCTTCTGAATGTTATCTCAGCCCAAAAAAAGAAGAAAGAATTTCAATTGGCTATTAATATGGATGCTGAAAAGGCATTCAACAGAGTAGATTGGGCTTTTCTAACTTCGTGCTCAAAAAATTTGATCTGGGAGACAAATTCTCCAAAGTTATAGAAACCCTCTACTCTGCCCCAGAAGCAAGAATAAAGGTAAACAGTCATTTATGAAACAGAATTCCCTTACAAAGGGGCACAGGGCAGGACTGCCTCTCGTCTCCCCTGCTCTTCACCCTCTCTTTGGAAGCCCTAGCCAATGCAATCAGAGCACAAATTCACATAAGAGGGGTAATGGTGGGTGGCCTAGAACAAAAAATAGCTCTGTATGCAGATGATTCCCTTTTCTTCATTGCAGAACCAGAGCCATTGGTACCACTACTCTTGCAAACTTTGGCAGAATATGGTTCTCTGGTAGGTTACAAGATCAACCTCCAAAAATCAGAGACGCTGATACTAAGTGGCACTCCTCCCCCAGGGTTTAAGAGAAACTTCCCTTTAACGTGGGCAAAGAAAAATACATTTCGATACCTAGGTATCAGAATATTAACAGATATGTCCCAGTTATATAAAAATAACTATCTTAAACTCTTTCAAGAGTTACAAGAAGACATGGCTAGATGGCAGTCGTTACCCCTGACCCTACAGAGTAGAATCCAAACATTAAAAATGAATATACTATCTTGACTTTTATTCTTATTTCAAACTCTCCCACTCCAAATTCCTAGACACTTCTGGAACCAGCTTCTGAAGGAATCACTGAGATTTATATGGGCTAAGAAATGCCCAAGAATAGCAAGAAGCCTACTACAGGCACCCAAGGATAAAGGGGAACTAGCTCTTCCGAACTTCCACCAATACTATTTGGCAGCGAGGGGGGCACAATTGTGCACATGGGCAAAATGTAGAGAAGACTCAGGCTATCAGTTGGAAGAGGAAGCACTGAAGGGTTGGGCCCTGTGGTCATTACCAACAAACACTATAACCCAAACATCTGGGCAACCATGGACAACCCTTGGGCAAGACATTCTCTTAGAATAATATCCAAATTGAGAAGGGCTACACATATGCCAGAGGGGCTGAGCTCCTTATCTTTAATTAAACATGAAACAACTTCTGAACCCCTTAGAACAAACCAGGGTTATAAATCCTGGGCGACCCACAAACTGACAACTTTCTTACAATGTCTTGATGACCGGGGTTGTCTGTCATTTGCCCAACTCAAATCTAGATACGCACTCCACAGAGAAGATTACTTTAGGTTTTCACAAGTACGACACTTCCTGATGACCCCAGGGGTCCAAGCCCAAGTACGCAGAGAGAACAGATTTGGAATCCTTCTTTTGTTACTCAGCCACACTAAAAGATAATACGAACTACCTCTCCCAACTTTACCAGATATTAAATCAACAAGACCCTATACAATTGCACAAGGTGAAGGAAAGTTAGGAGGCAGAATTCTGACTTACAATACTGTTGACCCAGTGGATCAGAAGATTATCAAGAGGCTGGCGAGTCACAGCCTCTCCTACATGGAGAGAATTTAACTGGAAAATCTTGGTACAATTTTTTCTTACCCCAACAATCATGAAACATTTTGGGACCCACCAGTCAGATCTATGTTGGAGGGGATGCGGAAACAGGGGGACACATGCCCACATTCTCTGGACCTGTCCAGAACTCCAAGAATTTTGGAAAGCAGTTCACGCACAAATACAGCAATTAACTGGACTTCAGAGTTGACCTAGTACTAGGTTTCCCCACATTACTTTCAGGCAACAAGGGAGCAAATACCCTTGCACAAATGCTTAGAGTGGTAGCCCTAAAATGCATAACAACTAGATGGCTTTCCCCCCTCCCACCCACTATACAAGAGTGGCAATCCAGGGTGACAGAATTAGAGAGGACAGAAAGCATGGAGAGCATAACGAGCAGGGTCAGACTGCAACAGGAAATGTTTTACAGATCTGGAGCCCCTGGCACTCAGAAACAGATACCCCAAATCATAATAATTAACAAAAGAGGATACGAAAGATCTGGAATATGTTTGAGATAGGTTGCATTAGAGGTTAAGGAAAATGTTGTTTTTACATATCTTACAGTTTATAGATGCTGTCAGATTGTGAATTTGAAAATCAGGAAAAAGTTGCTAAGTATATATGTGGTTAATATAAACCATCTTGATACTATAGAAGAGTGTTATACTATAAAGAAAAGCATAACAGCTTAGTCACATTGTATAAACAAGAAAAGAATAAAAATTATGAACGCTGTAATCTAAACAGTTATATGTAATGTTAAATATACATTATGACCTATCAAAAACTGAAGTAAAAAAAAATTTCAGCTTATTTAATACCCTGTAAATGTTTAACAAATGCTTTTCTGCAGCATTTCATCTTCTGTGTGTGGTGCACAGCACGGCAGCCATTTTGTTAATGTCCACACACAAAGGTGCTGTGGAATGTTGCAGGTGGCCTGACTCATTCCAACCCCGATACCAATGTAATTAAAAAAATAAATTTCATTCCTACTCCCTTTCTGTGATGGCAACCTCCAGCAACCCTGATCCCAGTTCTAGATTATGCTTTTCTTAAAGCCTTTCCACTGCTCCCATCCTCTGCTGTCTCCCTCCCCAATTCCTGGTCTTGGACATTGGTATTCTATTAAAAACCCTTTACTGATGACTTCCCCAACACCCCACCCCCTTCTCAGCAAAGCTGCAGGTGATGTGGAACATTCACATGTGGATAGAAAATGTCTGCAGCCATTAAAGCTCTCCACACAGTGACAGCACAGTCAAACTGTACTGACTACCGGCACATCCAGACGACGACTGACTTAATGGAACAGTTGTTGAGCACACTGCTCATTGTGGTGTGGCCAGGGTGTTCCTTTGTACCACAGGAGGGGGGAGTATAAGCACACGTGGTGCCATGACCATTGAAGGAGAGAAGGGTTAAGTACGCCCAGGTCTAATGTCAGAAAGTAAAGCACCTATACAAAATGGTCACCCATGGCAGGCATGAGTTGTAGACCATGAAAGGAATTCCCTGGTCCAGGATAAGAGATAATAAAACTCTGTGGTGGTGAGGGGAATACCCTGAGAAGGGTATCTAGGTCCAGTGATTTTCTGTTTTTAATGGCAAGCACTGGTAAAAAATGGAATCTGTCATTTTGAAAACAGCACTTGGGACTCGGGAGTCAATTTTTCATGAAAACACCCACTTTGCACCAGCTTTTTGGACAAACTCCTCCATATTTAGCCACATTTTTTGTACCAAACATGCTGACTGTCCAAGAAACAGCATCTTATGCTGTGATGTTGGTTATTTGTTTTATGCTGCTTTCACTGTTCTGATGCTCGCCGTTATTCTCATTTGCTATGTTTGTTCATGCTCTTGCTCATGTGCGCATATGTTTCTCACTGTTTTTGTCTTGCTGTTTTGACATAGTACCCATGTAGTTTAATATGGGATTATTTATATTATTTAAAACTGTGTTTGTTCATTGTCATTTCATGATATTTTCATCTTATTTTCTGACATGTTTGATTGAGATAAAGGATCTCAAGACAGCCTGATTAATGTTGATTAAATTTTTGTAATCAATATATTTTCACTGAAATGTATGCATGCACACTGAAACCAACATATGCACATTCAAACTAACTTTACATACACTAAAACTAATATAATCATACTGAAACCAAAACATTTTCATCAAATCCAATAGATTTTCAATAAATCCCATTAATTTCACTGAGGACTGTATGGCCTCCGACCACCATTCAAGTGGTGGAAGATGAAGCAGGAGAAAGGAAAAGCAGCATGCTCTAATTTTAATTTGGGGAACTGCAAGACCTGATCGACACTACACAGTTTGTGCTCCAGGGCTCATGAAAGGTGGGAACAGGTTCTTTACTCCCCCATCACAACCAATCGTCACCAGGAGGACTGAGGGGCTACTCAGTACTTTGTAACCTCCTACCACCAATAGGCAGTGAAGACTGAAGAAGGAGATGGAACAAGTAGTGATCTTTAATTCTGAACCTGTGAGAGGTGCAAGACCAGATTGGTATTATACTTACAGTCATTTGGACTTAGGAGCTGCATGGGTCATAATGAGTGGGTACATGTCTTTGCTCCCCTCTCCCCCTCCACTGATCACCACCAGAAAAAAACAGAGCCAGGACTAAGCAGGCCACCAGGGACTGTATGATCTCCAACCACCAATCAGGTGCCAAAGGCTGAAGCAGGAAGTGGGACCAGCAGCAAGTTTCAATTCTGAACTTGGGGGAGCTGCAAGACTGGATCAGCACTGTACTTGGAACCATTTGGACACAGGAACGGCAGGGGTCATGAGGGGGTAGGAGCGTGTTTTTTGCTCTCCTACTCACTAATGATCACCGTCAGGAGGATGAAGCTGGAATCGGCAGGCCATCAGGAACGATGTGACCTCTAACCACTAACTGGGTGGCAGAGGCTACAGCAGGAGGCAGGACAAACTCTTGGTTCTGAAAAGAGGGTTCCACTTAAAGTGATCCTTTGTGCAGTGGGCCAGTGCATAAGGGTAGGGGTGTAGGGGCTTTACATTCGGGTTGCTGCCCCTTTAGTGTGACCCCATAGTCCAGCACTGCTGATAAAATCTTCATGTGGTCATAATATCGGGAAGCTCCTTGGCTATACTGTGTGATAGACATCCCTCCTCCCAATCCTCTCCAAGCTGCAAAAGAAACTGGTCCATTCTAGACTCCTTTATTTCCTCTCATCCTTCCACTTTCTCTCACCTGTCCAGTCTGGTTTCTGGAACCACACCATTCCACCATCTTTTCCCTGTTGCGAGTCACTGATTCTGTCTTCTCTGGAATGGACCAAGGGCACATTACAGCCGCTACTTTCATTAATCTAGCTTTCGACACAGTCTACCATACTCTCCTCCTGAACAAGTTGAGTTCAGCTGGCCTCTCAGCACCCACTGTTGCTTGGTTCAGTACCTATCTAACAGGCTTTCAATAATCTCTACAGGTCAGAGGTGCCCTGTCACCTCCCCTTCTACCACGCTGGTGTCACACACGGTTCCATCCTGGGTCCCATCATTTTCTCCAGCTTCCTGAATGACCTTCCCTCTGCCTGTGCCAACTCACATATAAACATGTATGCAGATGACGCAGTCATCTTGACCTCCTGTCCCTCTTTTACAGCTACAGAAGATCCGCTCCAGTGGAACTTCAACAAAGTTTTCCATTGGTTCCAATCGAACCAACTAAAACAGTCAACACTAAATAAATGGTGTCTATGATCTATATCAGACAAAAAACACAAAAAGTGTGAGGCTCACAACACTCAGTGTCCAGTGCGGTGCTAATAGTAAAACAAACGCAGCAATGGGGGGAGGGGGGTTCATAAACAACCCACAAACTGCTATTGCGCAAACCCAAAGCCACACACTCTTAAAAAGTATAAATGGACAACTTACCATTTGCTGAATTTCTCAAACATTTTTTATTCAGGAGATGTGCTGAAGCCGAAGCCAAAAAGTGCAGATAAATAAATAGGCGGAAAATACATTAGCCATAAAAAGTTAAATAAATACACGCTGGCACCATATTAAGAGCACCACAGCAGACCTCAGCGGCAAGGATGTCGGACGTGCACCTACATGATACGAACCGACCAATCAGCTGAAGTTTCGCTTGGAAGCTTCCTCAGAGCTGATTTGCTCTCCCCATACACCATTGTTATATATCTAAAAGCATGAATATTCATGAGGTGAGACACAGACACACACACACACACACACACACACACACACACACACACACGACTCATGTTTAAAAGAAAACATCCACACACTGACAGATACCATTCGCAATAAACTGAATCATAAATAACATTGTAACAGTAATTCTTCATTCAGTCCTTTAGGGGTCAAAGTGTCCAGCATAAATATCCAATAACATTCCCTCTGATCCAGTTTTTAGCAAGGCCCCTCCCCAATTCCACTTTTCTATGCCAGTGAACTTGAATCTTGCTGGCGATCCATGATTCACTGCACTATAGTGATTTGCCATGGCATTTGACTCAGATTCATTCCTGAATCCTGATTTGTGTTCACAAATATGGTCCTTCAATGGCCACTCTGTCTGACTGACATAAGCCAGCCCACAAGGACATACAAGTAAATAAATAACATTGGTAGTGGAATAATTTGTGAAAGAATTTATTGTAAACTTCTTCTCAGTCCTAGGATGTTTAAAAATTTCTGTACTTGCAGTGTTATTGCACTGAGTGCAATGACCACATTTGTAGTTGCCAAAAGGGATGGAAGGTAGCCACATTCTTGGCTGTTCACATACGTTTGCATGAAGACTATGGACAAGTTTGTCCCTTAAATTTCTTCCCCCGAGATGTGTCACCCGTATTTCTGTGTCTTTAAATGCAGGGGCACTGTGAATAATGTGCCAGTGTTTACGCACAATATTCGAAATAGCATTGCTCTGATTACAGTAGTTATTGATAAATAGAATCTGGTCTTTTTCTGGGGACTTGTCTCTTTTTATCAGAAGTTGTGCTCTATCTTCCCTTTTAGCTCTGTCTATTCCAATTTTTACTTTTTCAGGTAGATAGCCATGGTCAACATATCTCTGTGCAGCCACCCTGGTATTTTTCTCAAATTCTTCAACAGTGCTGCATACTCTTCTCACTTGCAGCATTTGACCGACTGGAATATTGTCCTTCAAATTCCGAAGATGTGAACTTGAATAGTTCAATAACGTATTGTGGTCAGTGGGTTTCCTGTCGATCATAGTCTGTAGAAATTCACCTTGTTTGTACCGGTGCACCGCTTCAGGTCGACACCCTGACGGCAAAACACGAAAAAAGACCATTACGGCGACAATCGCTGTAATGGTCCTTTTTTCGTGTTTTTTCTAATGTTCTCCCTCCCGGACCAACTCCGACCTGGAGTTGATAATCCTAAAGTCTGGAGGGTGCGGGGGGTGCAGCCCCCCAAAGAAAACACGTGTAGAATGGGCGGTACAATACCTGCGTCGGTATTGTGCCGTTGCTGTGCGGGAGGTCATCATTTTCATGGTCGACCTTCCTTGGTGCTTCCAGCAAGTACATAGTAGTATCCAAAAAGTTTATACATTCCTAACTCCATATCATTTTGAATTTCAGATTTTGGTCAGAATTGTTCATGGTCGTAAAAAATACCTCCAGTTCACTATATGGTCCTTCCCAAAATAATACACAGTCATCAATAAACCATTTTCCAAATCTGGCATATTTCTTAAAGAGGGCATTGTTGTATAGAAACTGCTCCTCCCATCAACCAACATACATACTTGCCAAACTTGGGACAAAAGTAGTGCCCATGGCGGTTCCACTGATCTGAGCATAATATTTATTTTGCTATAAAAAATAATTAGACCTCAAGACCATATTTGCCATCTTAATCAGAAACTCTGTTGTAGGGATATGAGGTTCTTCTCTTTGTTTCAAATAGTGTCTCAGAGCTTCCAGTCCACCTCTGTGAGGAATATCTGAATACCAGCTTTCAGTGTCAAAAGTAACCAGTAAAGTATCCAGACTTACTCTTACACTGAACATAGCACATAGTGCATCACTTGTATTCCACAGATAAGATCTTAGTTTAGCAACTCTTAATCAATCAGCTGGGAAAATGGTTCCATTAAAGAACCGATAGCTGCCACTATGGGGCACCCTGGGGGATTCACAGAATCTTTATGTAGCTTGAGCAGGAATTAAATACAAGGTTTCATGGACCACAGTACCTTTAAGTACTCGCATTACTGTTTCTTAAGTTGTCCCGACCTTTCCCCCTTCGTGATAAAATCAAATGCTTTACTGTATGTCTTATCTCCTCTATTGGATCTTTATTCAGTTTCTTGTAATATTTTGCATTTTACAGTTTTTCCATTTTGGTTTCGTATTTATCTTTCCCCAAATAACGACTGCCCCCCTTTCCTTGTAGACTGTCCTGTTGTGGATTGAAAAAAAACTTTTTAAATGTAAGTGTCGGTAGAATCTGAAGAGGTCCACATGAACTTGGAAGGGGTTTAAACTGGAGCTTGGCACAAAGGAAATCCCTTTTTCCAATACTCGTTCTTGACCTTCATTCAGTCCAAAGGAAAGTAATGAGAAACCCGAGTATTCTGTCAGCTCTGAGTATGGCACATCTGCAGTCAGTGGGTCTACAGTAACACCACACTTAAAGAAGAAATCACATTTTTGTCCTCCCACATTTACCAACCATGTTGTGAATACATTCGCCTCGATGGTGGTCAAAGAAATAGATATTTTAGTAAAACAAAAACAAAGGAACAGATGTGGTGGCAATATATCAAGAACAGATAGGGGAGCACTTAAAGAACTAGAAACAAATAAGATCTCACAATAAAATCAGCTGACAAGGGTAGGACAGTCGTTATTTAGGGGAAAGAGAAACACAAAACCGAAATGGAAATGGAAAAACAACTGTCAAATGCAAAATATTACATGAAACTGAATAAAGATTCAACAGAGGAGATAAAACATAAGGCATTTGACTTTATCAGCGGGGGGGAAGGGTCAGGACAACTTAAGAAACAAGAATGTGAGTACTGTGCCCCATGAAACCTTACCTCCTGCCCATGCTAAATAAAGATTCTGTGAATCCCCCAGGGTGCCCCATATTGGCAGCTATTGGTTCTTCAATGGAACGATTTTCTCAACTGATTGTCACCTCAGACCATGGGTTGTTGAACTAAGATCTTATCTGTGGGATATTAGTGATGCACAATGTGCTATGTCCAGTGTAAGAATAAGTCTCTATACTTTACTGGTTACTTTTGACACTGAAAGCTTGTATCCAGATATTCCTCACATAGGTGGACTGGAAGCTCTGAGACACTATTTGGAACAAAGGGAAGAACCTCATATCCCTACAACAGAGTTTCTGATTGAGATGGCAAATATGGTCTTGAGGTCTAATTACTTAGTGTATCAAAATAAATATTATGCTCAGACCAGTGGAACTGCCACGGGCACTACTTTTGCCCCAAGTTTGGCAAGCCTGTATGCTGGTTGATGGGAGGAACAGTTTCTATACAACAATGCCCTCTTTAAGAAATATGCCAAATTTGGGAAATGGTTTATTGATGACTGTGTATTATTTTGGGAAGGACCATATAGTGAACTGGAGGCATTTTTTATGATCATGAATAATTCTGACCAAAATCCAAGGTTCGAAATGACATGGAGTTAGGAACATGTAAACATTTTGGACACTGCTATTTATAAACAAGTTGAATTTCTACAGACTACGATCTACAGGAAACTCAATGTCCACAATATACGTTATCAGACTATTCAAGTTCACATCCTCGGAATTTGAAGGACAATATTCCAGTAGGTCAAATGCTGCGAGTGAGAATAGTATGCAGCACTGTTGAAGAATTTGAGAAAAATACCAGAGTGGCTGCACAGAGATTTGTTGACCATGGCTATCCACCTGAAAAAGTAAAAATTGGAATAGACGGAGCTAAAAGGGAAGATAGAGCACAACTTCTGATAAAAATAGACAAGCCCCCAGAAAAAGATCAAATTCCATTTATCAGTAACTACTATAATCAGAAAAATGTTATTTTGAATATTGAGCATAAACACTGGCACATTATTCACAGTGCCCCTGCATTTAAAGACACAGAATTATGGGTGACACATCTCAGGGGAAGAAATTTAAGGGACAAACTTGTCCATAGTCTTCATGCAAAAGTACGTGAACAGCCAAGAATGTGGCTACCTTCCACCCTTTTGGCAACTACAAATGTGGTCATTGCGCTCAGTGGGTGCACGTTCGATGTCCTTGCTGCTTAGGTCTGCTGCGGTGCTCTTAGTATGGTGCCGGCATGTATTTAATTTTGTATGGCTAATGTATTTTCTGCCTATTTATTTATCCACATTTTTTTGACTTCAGCTTCAGCACATCTCCTGAATAAAAATGTTTGAGATATTCAACAAATGGTAAGTGGTCCATTTAAACTTTTTGAGAGCTTGTGGCTTTGGGTTTGTGCAACAGCAGTCTGTGGGTTGTTTATGAACACCCGCTCTCCCCTTCCTATGATCTATATCAACCAGAAATGGGCCAGACTCACCACTCCCTCTGTCTTCACCACTCTGGATGGCACATCCCTTGAAGCAGTTCAGTCCTTCAAGTACCCTGGAGTGTGGCTTGACAGTAAGCTTGACTTCTCAGCCCACATCCATGCTGTCCATGCAAAGCTCCATCCCAAGCTCAGTACCCTGTACTGCAATAAAGACTGCTTATCTCTACAAGTTCGCAGGTAGCTTATTACCAAAATGGTGCTCCCTGTCTTAAGACTGTGTGGATGTGGTCTACAGCACTGCCCCTCCACTTCCCTAGCCAGACTGGACACCCTCTAGAACTCCTGCCATTTTGCTAAAAACTCTGCCATTTGGCTACAAATTCCCCACCTCGCTTCCACCACTGCACACTGTACTCATCCCTATCCATCCTCCCTCTGTCCTCTCAACATCAAGCTCACAGAACCTCATATACATATATATATATATATATATATATATATATATATATATATATATATATATATATATCTCCATATACTAAACTAGTTCTCTTCCCTCTTACGTCTTCTCTCTCAACTCCCCTCAGCTTCCTGTTTCCTCCATTCCAGGGACCATCACACTGTTGCCGCTCCACACTCCTGATCCTCTGCAAGGCAGTCTACCATCTCCTATTAACTTACTTCACTCTGGAACCAACTCCCCTCCTCCCTCTGCCTCTCCCCATCCCCTGGCTCCCTCAGGTACCAGTTGAAACTCCAACACATCCCCACCTGTTCCTGTTACCATTCTGCATAACACAATCCATTGCCAAGCCATTACTATCAGAGTAATCAGCCGGCTGGGTCTCCGCCTTACCTTGACTAAACTTCAGCACCACTACAGTTCTCTCCCTTCATTATGAGGATGGGCAATTATTTCACTCCAAGGTCAATCGTTGGTTGTCTATACTGCTCTCTCACTAAGTGTTCCAACTTCTGAATATGCAGTTGCTAGGTGTTTTTTACTGTGCTGCACCACACTTTACTCTCCGCACATACAACTGTTTAATGTTTACTCCATTTGTACTATTTTGTACTGTGTGCTGTTCTAAAGTTTTGGTTTTATGTACTGTGCTGCTAATCTTTACTATGTTTCCCTCTCTGGGTTGCACTTGGAAATGAACCATGACTCAGTGTGCCTTTCCTGGTTACCAATTTTCAAATAAATAAATAAAGTTTGTGTATAGCCATGGGTAGGTGTATGTGTCATCCCTATTTGTGTACCTGCTAATCACTGAGTGCAACATGATCACCATGTGCTCCCTTTAATTGTCCGTGTGCCCTGAAATGTAACTGTGTTCATCACAAGTCTGTTTATATGCCCTTCATTATGTGAACCCTAAGTGGTGCTGCTGCTCTTTTCTGCCTTCTCTTGGGCTCACTCACTCCTATTAACTGACTTCCCTGGAGACCTTACGAAACTGCCTTATGACTCACTTCAATCATTATTTTATAGTCTCCCATCTTCTGTTAGTTAAATGGAAACATACAGATGTAACCTGTCTCCTATGGACAAAAACTGTGTTACACACAGTACCATGTTACTTGATACCAGCCCCACTTATCTCTAAATGTATTCCATCACAGAGCTAGTATGGCCTCCGTTTACTTCTAGAACGAGATTTTGAACCAAATCTTGTCCCTACAGTTTTACCTGCACCTTACGCTTTCCAACCTCCCAAACACAGTAAAAAAAGGCCTTAAGACTGTGCATCTTAATAATAGGAGAGTTTCCTAGCAAACAAGGATGAACTTATGAACTTCTGGCTTAGTCCTCCCACTATGATCCTGATACTCTAGCTATGAGCGAAATATGGCTAAATCGCTCTATGCCAGTTGTGTGGCAGGATTGGATTTGTTTTCCCCTTTCAGCACGTCATACATTACGGCATCTCTCCTGGCTATTTAGGTAGGATTTAATACAATTTATTAAGTATGCTGTTTGGGATACAACAGATGTACTGTATGTATGAAAAAAATACTTCTTTAAATGTACTGCGATTATCTTAGCAAATTTAAGAGCACCATATCAAGAAAGCTAGTCTAAAATCTGCTACACTCAATGTACTACCCATGTAATCAATAACATGTGATATAATTTGTTAACTAGAGAATAATGGATGGGTAGGGGGTTATAACAAGGATTTTACATCCCCTGAAGGGTGGGATGCTACATAAACCACATAAGCGAAGCTAGAGGGGTTTATTAAGGCATCCCACCCTGAGGGTGTGTGTAAAATCTGAGTTTTGCCCCTACCCATCCTTTAGTTTGTATAATTGCTAGGGATAATTTTTTCACCACAGCAATTATATATAATAAAGAGATCCCTATAGAGCCACAGACTTGGTCAGGTTTCAGCTTGGTCCGTGGCTCGCGTTAAAAACCCCAGCTCCTGTTAAAAATGTTTACTTTTTTGTAGGCAGTTTGGGGCCGCGGACAGTTGTTTGTTGTTTTTTTTTTTTTAATTCTGGCAATGAAGCTATGAAGCTGTGGGCACCGAAAAATGGAGGAGTGGTGGCTGCACACACTAAGAGTGAGGGATACCTGGCACGTGTTCCCCATTATAACTCATGGGTTATAATGGGGAAATTATAACCGGGTTTCCCTATGGGAGAAAGCACTCCCCCGTTATTATATACAGAGTAATACATGGGTTGGTATGTGTAACCACACTTTTATACACACTCGAGGTGTGAGATGCTACATGGTTTACAAAAACATCATATTTTGTTTTTATAATAATTGAACAGCATTTTCAATAAGGGAGGAGAGTAAAGAGTCACCCGCTGGGTACTGTGCAGAACTACCAAATCAATATACAATTTTACTTTTGTTTTCATTGTTTGCTGTTCAGTAATTTTCTGTGAGGAAAGAAAATTTTCTGTGAGGGACATTAACAGCTTGAAATGAGTGGTAGTTGTCCTATTGGGGTCTGCGGCTTTACCAGCATAAGCCTGATTTTTTTTTTTTTAACTCTGTTTATGTCTCTGCCTTACCCTGAACTCTCTCCAAATGGACACACGGCTTGGAGCCAGATCCCACCTGTTTGAAGTCCTCCGCTTCTACTCCTCTGGAACCCCAGATTCTCCATCCACTAGCCTGGCCACCCAACCACCCAGCTCTGAGCCCCCCGAGGTGGGACCGCCATTACTCCTTTCTGGTGCTCTATCTTCAATCTAGAAGAGCAGCCAGGCAGGGAGGAGAACAGAGGAGTGAGCGGAGAGACCCGACACTGGGCATGGTAACCGGGCCCCGGACCATCCTTCACCTATCAGAAGGCAGGGAGTTTTACTTACTTTTTCTCCCTATTGGTGTGGCGTGCAATAGATACCAGCGCAGGACCACCCACAGATGTCCTGCCAACGTCAATCCCCTACTGACCCATGCTACTGAACTTAATGCGCCATGGAGCACGGTACACCCTGGATCCCACCCCAGGAGAAGAGTGCAGTCCTCTGGATGCTCAAACTTCTCCTTCCCTGCTGACCCCCGATGGTCCTGGCTCGTTCCCGAACTCAGGTTGCCCACGTGGCGCAAGGTGTGGCGTCCAGCGCCTCAACCCTCAGAGCCAACGGGCCGGCTAGCATAAGCCTGATTGACAGGTAACAGTTACACATGACCGGCTGTAGCCAAAAATTAAAACATGGTTCTTTAGCTATTAGAAATACTGGCTAGTAATTACTGTATATTACATTAATTGTGTATACCTGTGTAATGAATAACTGTGAACAATTGTGTTGTAGTGTATTCTGTGCAACCTTACTTACGTAACACTTGCCGCTGCTCTTGTTCTTGCCCCTGTGACACTCTTAGAAATTGGGCATTGACCTAAACAAGGCTATACTAGTGCAGAAACAACTAAATAAATGAAAAGAACTGTAAGAAGCATCCCACCAGATAAGATGAACATATGCAACATAAACAATAAGCACGGAAGGATGACTAAGTAGTATATGGAATAAACTGTCAATCTTTTAAAAAGTTAGTTCTCTAAGCTGTTGATTTTAAAATAAAAGTAATTTATGCCTAATAAATGTATACAATTGATGTTTTCCAAATTAAAATTACTTCCCTGGGGTCTGAGAAGTTTACTTTGTTCTTTAAGGATTCCTATGCTATGAGAGAGATGTGCCCCAAACCTCCTGAAATCCTGAAATTGCTACTTAATAAAAGAAATAGTACACACTCTAAAAATACTAACAATTTTTAAATCAACACAACTGCATCTTTAAACATCTAAAATAGTTTTCTTTTTCATTTTGTTGATTAAAAGATTTTCTACCTAACAGTATCAAGTGTGATATGTCTCGGCTGACGTACCTGGTTCTATCCCCCTTGCTGTACCTTATCAACATTGTGACTTCACTGATTATGGTACTATGACTGGCTAAGATGAACCAGACATCTTCTCAAACACTGGTCACTAGCGATATCAGAATGAATAAGGTCACAATACTGATGAGGTGTGAAGGGGTATACAATTAGATGTCAAACTCCAAGTAGAGCGCTGTTATATACACAGAGAATACTGGAGGGGCAACTATTCACAACCAGTGTGCTCTGCAATAGAGGGGTTCTGATTCATTCTGACCTTGAGAGTGACAATCCAGAGGCCTGTGGGAATCAGCACCCCCAAGGTGGCAGAACACACTGGTTATGCATAAAGTTGCTCATCCTGTATTTTTTATAGTGTATAGTGGTATGTGAAATGTGTGCAGTGTTTTTTTATCTTTCACAATGAAACTAACTTGTGCAATCTCTAGAGGTTCTCGAATGCTGTTCTACCACAGAAGGGTACAATCACAATCCATGACCTTTGAACTGTGGTACAACAGCATTTTGAAAAGGATGGATTTCTATAAAAAAATCAATGCTCTACTGTACAATACACGCACTATTAGTAGGTTGAACATCTTCTAATTGGTAAAAGGAAAAATAAAAATACTTGTAAAATAAAGTAACTGCTACCATCTACTGTGTTTGGCTGCACTCTTTAAAAGCCTAAAGTGGAATAATGAAAAGTGATGATGACATACAGCAATCTTGTTCATTTCAGAATTAAATAAAAATAACTTTTTCTTTTAAATAAATCAAAATTTTACCATTTTCAGTGGCCTCAGGGATCCAACGTATGGTTCTTGCACACCCCATGATTCTGGACTAGGGTATTCACCAGGTTCCAAAATGGAAGGGACTCCCTTGAAACCAGGAACTTCATAAACAAGCCATCTGGTAAGCAAAAAAAGAAAGATGGGAGCACAAACAGAACAATCCACCATGCTGCTCACCAAATATTAGTGACATTACATTACATTCCTGTTAGGCATGTACTGTGGCAATTGTTAGACTGGTAACAACACAGTGAGAATAATAAATTTTATTTTGCATGTCTTTAGGTATTTTTGTAAGCATGACGTTCCAGCTATTACAGTTTACAGTCCTATGCTTTAAGACACAGTAAATATGTTCTGCATTATCTGATATATTTAATAGACCACAGAACAATACAAATAACTATTGTACTGTAAGGCTTCTGCAATGGGCAAGCTCTGTGAGCACTACAGAGCTAGGTGATGTTCTCTACAGCCTGCAGTGAAGCAAAAATTTGAGAAGATAAAACTTCTAAGAATTGGAAGTGGGGAGCCATATCAAAAAGAAACTTACAGCAGATGATTCAGTTAAACAGCTATTACATGCCCCCCTTTAACCCAGCCTGAAGAGGCAATCGCAACAAAATACTTCTGGGATTGTTTATGATGGATCTGATTCAATGAACATGCAAATAAGTAAAAAAGTAGAAACTCTTCCTGGTGAGTGAGTCTCCTTCCTTATACTGTGTGATCTAACTCAAAAAACAGGTTACTCACCTGTAACAGTAGTTCAAGGAGTGGTATATGGTATACATCCACACTTCTGGCAGTGTTCCTTTCCCTTTAAGGCTTGCTGGAAAGTCTTCAAATTGGCTCCTCCCACCCACCTGGGTGGTAACTCCCCCAGCACCACACCGTGACATCAGATCTTACCCACTGGAAGCAAGAATTTTGTGTGCCACTTGGCAGGGGAGGCTGGGTGGGTCATTGTGGATGTACACCATATATCACTTCTAAAACTACTGTTACTAGTGAGTAAGTTATTTTCTTGGGGCGTGGATATGGTTCACTTATCCACACTCTGAGATCCACCCCCTGACGAAGACCCAGATAAGGCTAAAGCGCTGGGGCTAGGACGTTAATCGGCTACTGCAGCTGTTGTCACAATAAAGAAGATTTTTACTGGTCAACATTGCCTTGGAGTTTGCTTTGGAGTGCAGGTTCTCTAATTCTGTTACAGGTGAGTAACCTGTTTTTCTAGGGACATGGATATAGTGTACTTATCCACACTTCTGGTAGACTTCTAGCAGTTCTCTGGCGGGAGGGGGCAAGGGGTAGTCTGGAGAACTGAGGCCCCAAAACTAGCATCCTGGCGTGACTCAGCATCAATGTGGTAGTGGGGAATGAAGGTGTAAGCAGACTTCCAGGTAGCAGCCTCATAGATTTCCTGGACAGGGACGTCCCTGGAAGCAGCTACCGAGGCAGCGGTATGACAGGTGGAATGAGCCCTTAGCCCTACAGGAGGCTCCCTACCCACCAACTTACAGCAGAGGTGGATGTAGGATACAATCCACCTACCAATCATCCGCTTAGCTGCCGGTCTGCCAGGTGTGGTTTCAGCGTACGTGACAAATAGCTGGCAAACCTCTCCCCGAACTCCAGCTGTGCGCTCCTTATATTAGGCAAGTGCTTGCCTCAGGTCCAGAGTATGGAGCCTGTGCTCAACCTCCGAGGTGTGGTTTGTGAAATACACCAGGAGATTGATCACCTAGTTATGGTGAAAATCAGACACAACCTTCAGAAGGAACTTCAGGTTAGGGTGAAGGACAACCTTGTCCCTGTGGAAGACCAGGTAAGGAGACACCACCGAGAGTGCCTGTTGCTCACTGACCCTTCTGGTTGACGTGACAGCCACCAGGAAGGCAGTCTTCAATGACAGGTGAGACATGTCTCACCTGTGCATTAGTTCAAATGGCTTGCCCATGAGCTTTGCCAACACCAGCAAGTCCCAAGGTGGTGGTGGTTCAGGCACTGGAGGGGAAACGTGGTCAAGGCCTTTAAAAAAAGCACCAGACCACCTTCTCCTGCACCACTGATGGCATACCAGCTCTTACCTGTTATGCAGAGATGGTTGCCAGGTGCACCTTAAGGGTTGTTGACCGAAGGTCCAACTGAGAGAGGGACCAAAGGTAGTCGAGAGTGATAGCCACCGAAAAAAGATAAGGGGTCAAGCCCCTTGCCTTGGCACCAAATCGAGAACCTCTTCCATTTGAAGGCATAGCATTTTCAGGTCGACTCCTCCTGAGAAGCCTTAACCATGGTGAGGACATCTTCAAAGAGACCCAAAGTGTGGAACTTTAGCCACTCAGGAACCAGGCTGTCAGGTTCAGGGACTGAAGGTCCAGATAGAGTACCTTCCCCTGACTGCAAGAGAGCAGGTCCAGATGGAGAAGACGACGTCATGGGAGCCTGCTGCTGAGGCTGAAGAGATTGGGGTACCAGAACCGGTGGGGCCAGTTCAGAGCCAGCAGGATCATCCATGCCTTGTCCCTCTTGGCCTTGATCAGCACTTTGTGGATCAGGGAAACTGGAAGGAAGCCATAGAGGAGGTCCAGGGTCCAGGGCCTTGAGAAGACATCCTCCTGCAGCGTTCCCTGCTGAGTGGGGCAGGCACAAAACAGCCTCAGCTTTGCATTCTCCCTGGAGACAAACAGATCCACCAGAGGGGTGAGCCATTGGGAGAACAGACTGCGTACTACCTCCGGATAGAAAGAACACTTGAGAGATGCCTTGTCCACATGGCTGAGGGTGTCCACCAGCTGGTTGGAGACACTGGCCACGTGAATGGCCAGGAGATTGGCGTCCAGGCTGAGCATGAGCATCCAGATATGGAGAGCTTCCCTGCACAGAGGAAGGGAGTACGTCCCGCCCTGTTTGTTGAGGTAGTACATGGTTGTGGTGTTGTCCATCTGGATCTCAACAACCTGACCCAGAATGTGTGGAGCAAAGGCTGTCAGCACCAGCCGAACTGCCTGAAGCTCCAGCAGGTTGATATGGCATCAGGTCTCCTTGGGGATCCAGAGTCTGTGGACTCTGTGGTCCCCCAGGTGGGCACCCCAGCCCATCAGGGAGGCATCGGACATCAGGATGACCATCTGCTCTGGGCGGACAAATGGGATCCCTTTCTGCAGATGTTCCAGGACTAACCACCACTGGTGGGCATCACACATCAGCTGGGTCACAGTGACTGGCTAGTGAAAAGTGGCCCTTGCACCGAGACCACTGGTGTGCAAGCTCCATTGTAGACAGTGCATTCTCCACCGGGCCCAACAGACCATGTTGGAGCATGCCACCATGTATTCCAGGAGGCGCAGGAAGCCCCGAGCAGGGTGCAACTGCCCAACCTGAAATGATCGGGCAAAGGAGGAGAGAGCCTCAGCCCGGTCCACCAGAAGTTGAGCCCTGGCTCTGCAAGAGTCGAGCTTTGTCCCAATGAAGTAGTGTATCACCTATGAAGGTACGAGTTTCAACTTGGCCTCGTTGACCAAGAGGCCATGTCACAAGCAGGTCTGGAGGGACAGAGACCTGGACTGCTCCACCTCCTCCCCCCTGTAAGGACCCGCTATAAGCAGTCATCGGGGTAGAGGCATAGCTGGACACTGGTCACCTCAGGTAGGCTGCCACCACTGCAGTGCATTTGGTGAAGACCCTGGGAGCCAAGGAGAGGCCGAAGGGCACAGCCTGGAACTTGAAGAGAATCCCCTCTGCATAGAACCATAGGAACTGGTGGTGGGATGGACAGACTGGAACATGGAAGAAAGCATGCTGAAGATCCAGAGTGCAAAACCACATGTTGTGCTCCAGAAATGGTATGGTCTGAGACAGAGAGTGACCATCCTGAAAGTGCACAGCCGATAGAGCTAAGATGGGGCACCAGCTCCTCATCTGTTTGGGTACCAGGAAGTACCTGGAGACAAACCCTGGATGTACTGGAGGGTCTGAGACAGGAGCCATGACCTCCTTCTGAAGGAGCTGGGCAATGTCTTCCCAAAGGGCTGACAGAATGTCAGTGGACACAATGTTCTCCCATGGGGCGTGGGCTCAGCAAGGTGGGTAAGCCTTGAGCTCTAGAGGCAGACCCAGACCAACCACCTCAAGAACCCACCTGTCCATGGTAACAGTGGACCAGGTGGAAAGGAAGTGGTGGTACTGGCCCCCACGAGAGGACTCAGGGGATTCAGGACAGGCATGGGGAGGCACCCCCATCCCATCACTAGGCAGGCTTAGAGGCAGAGGAGGGACTGGCTGAGAAAGCAGCGGGACCTCGTCCTCCTGGTTTCTGGACAACTGAAGCAACCAAATTCGACCAGGATGCCAAGCCTGGCCTGCTGTCCAGCTGGGGACTGGAATGGCTTGGCCGCAGAAGCAGAGATGGGCCAAAAGGGCTTTTTCCTTTGGACATTAGAGCCCTTGGGATCACTCTGGGTGGAGGTAACAGAGTCCAGGGCAGCACTGGACTTCTCAATGTGAGTGTGGTGTCCTTCCACTCCCGGCCCAAACAAGTCAGTGCCAAAGACAGGAACATCTGCCAACCTGTGCTGTGTATCTGCTGTGAAGATTGAGATCCTCAGCCAAACCCTCTGACACATGGCTACTGCAGCAGCCACAGGACTGGCCGCAAGACTTGCTGAAGTTCATGGCTGTCTGGAAAACTTCTGCTTAGCCACCACTTGACCCTGATCCCGGACCTGCTTGACTGTGGTCTGCAAGACAGTCAAGAGCTGGGGAAGCACCTCATCAAGGATGCCTAAGAGGACATGAACAAAGTGGGCCATTAAAAGGGCCAAACTCGCTTGCCGGAGGCCAAAGGAAGAGGCTGCATAGACCTTCTTGGCCATATAATCCCATTTCTTGGACTCCTTGTGGAGAGGCTTATCCATGTTCCTGACATTGCCAGTATGCCGGAAGACCGAGTCACCCACCAGACTCTTGGCTGTGGGGTGTTCGGTGAAACCCCGAAAGGGAACCAGTAGGAACTGCATACTTGCGGGCCATCCATGCCAATGGCACAGGGTAAGAGGCAGGGTGCTGCCAAAGCTCCAGAGTGGGGCTTAGAATGGCCTAGGTGACCGGGAAGACCTCCTCAGGGAAGTCACCCCAGTCGAGAATCTCGGTCAGTGGGCACGTCACCCATTTTTGGATGGGTTCCATCTGAAGACCTGTAGATTCTGAGATTAAGCAGAGCAGGCCCACGAAAGAAGTCGGACCATGCTCCGTGGACAAATCCTCCTCTGACTCATTGTCCACTGGATGGGAGTGAAGGTAGAAGCCCTCAGACTCCAAGGATCTGTCGAATAGTGGTTGACCTCCTGAGTCCCCACTGACCCTATGGGGTCTGTCTGGCGTGACAGTGACTGACAGATGATGTGGAAGCCTGGGAGTGATACTGGCATCCTTAGGAATAGGGTCCTCCTTCAGCTGCTTAGGCAGCAGCTCCACCTGGATGGGTGGAAAGGCTGGGATAGGCTGAGCCAGGGCAGGCTGAGGTCTTGGTGGCGGGAGTCCCATGAAAGCTGGGGGCGGGACCGGCTTAACCCCAGTACCCATGAGCTGATGCCACATGAGATCCTCATTGCACTGTCGCATCTTGCAGTAGAGCCTCTCCTCATCCAAGGAGGAAGAAGAGGAGGAGTAGCAGCAATGCCCGAATGCAGAAAGCAGGACCACCGATGTCGAAGTGAGCTGCTTGATTCGGGGCTTCAGGACAAAAGACCTCGACTGTCAGGGACGCTGACGGTGGGTCTCAGAGGGAACTGGCAAAAGTCGAGGATCTTCCTGGATTACTGGATCCCAAAGGGTATGGACCAGATCAGTAGGCTGGTCCAACGCACCATGAGAAGTAACAGGCAGGAAAAGGGTCCCAGACAGGAAGGTATGGGCCTCACCTGGTGATAACACGTCGACCGGGTCGAGAAAAGTCTCAACAGGATGGTTGGCAGGCATCTTGACCCAATGGGCCCAACAGGGAGACTGTGGAGCCAGCAGTCTGGGCCAAAGGATCGACCATAGTCAAAACCTCCAGAGAAGTGCGGTAATCCGAGGCTTGAGAACACTTGCGATCCCACGATCGATGGCGAGACTTCTTTTTAGTTTCCTTCTTCGAAGATTTCGATTTTGTGCCCTTAGAGGGGCCCTGCCCAAAGGTAGAAAGGGGACTGGCACAAATCACGAAATGCCCCCGTGAAGGTGGGGCCAAATAAAAGTGGCACAAAGGCAGAAGCCGAAGAGTCATGCTCTGTGGCCTGAGCTGCATCCTCTTCAAAAGCCGCGAGTTGTTCAACAGACCCTGTAGCCACAGGGAAGCACCAAGTTTGGTCGACAGCGACAATGCCAACCTCCCCCACAGCAACGGTACAATCCCCGATGCAGGTATTGTGCCGCCTATTTCAAGGCTGTTTTTTGTGGGAGGTTTCACCCCCCATCCCCATGCCGCACCCCCCGGACTTTAGGATGCCAACTCCAGGTCGAAGTTGGTCCGGGGAGGGGGCCGAACACTGGGGGAAGGCGAAACACGGAAAAAGGAACTTTACCGCGAAGGTTGCTGTAATGGTCTTTTTTCCTGTTTCACTATTGGGGTGTCGACTAAAAGGAGTGCACCGTAGCTGCAGAGACACCCAACAAGTGTCCTTCAAGCGAACAGGGGATCCCCTTTATCTGGGCGCCCTAAGAGAAGTCGAGCATGCCGGTCTTCTAAAGGCGAAGAATGCAAAGTGCGACAGAGGCCACATGCCCGGGGATTCTTTTCATGGCCTAGGCAGTAGATGCATGTGGCATGCGGGTCTGTCCAGGACATCTGCCCACACTCGCACTTCTTAAATTCCAGTGCTGACTTCGAGTTGTCCGTTGCAGAGATTGTAGAAATTGCCTGAAGACAAGAATTTTGCAGATTCGCAAGGTTTAGAAAGCAAAGGGCCTACTCAGCACGGAGAGTGGTAAGGAGGGAACCTTCTTCTCCCAGTGGAAAGGAAGATCTGCATCACGGGGTGGTGCCGAGGGAGTTACCATCAGGGTGGGTGGGAGCAGCCAGGTTGAAGGCATTCCAGCA
This sequence comes from Neoceratodus forsteri, assembly GCA_016271365.2. Classification (NCBI taxonomy): domain Eukaryota; kingdom Metazoa; phylum Chordata; order Ceratodontiformes; family Ceratodontidae; genus Neoceratodus; species Neoceratodus forsteri. The sequence continues at coordinate 1,465,401,481 of CM057449.1, forward strand.
AGCCTTAAAAGGAAAGGAACACTGCCAGAAATGTGGAACTGTACATTATATCCACGTCCTTAGAACACAGGCTTTTAGAGCAATGTACATGGCCTAGGGCTGCTTGTGTCCCTGAGCTGCCTTGATAAATGTAAGCAATAAACCACTTTAAGGCATTGGTTTCTATAGATAATCCCCCCGGGTGAACTGGAAGGCACGAGGCCAACGGCTCATGATGAAGCAGGCTGGAAGACCTGATGGACTGGAGTCCCTTCTGACTAAGTTTCTAAGTAACTATGTCAAGCAAAAAAAAAAAAGTAATTAAAAAAAATATACAATATTGAAGAATCACTGGTGGTACTCATTTTATTTTTGTTTCAAAATTCTAGTTATTTGGGATAGTGCAGTTAAGATGCAATACTTTATTTTAGTAGGGTCCTACTTGTACCCTGTGTTACAGCTGAGAGAACTGGAGCACAGGGAGGTCAAGTGACTTGCTGAAGTCACCTGTATGACTGGGTTGGATGGTTTCCAGTTTCACTAAAATGATATATTTTCAGTTTTATACTTCTGAAAACAACAAAAAAGCTACTTTCCCTTACACACTACCTCTAAGAAAGTGTCTACAGAAGTTTAACTCAACAGAAAGAGAAAGAAGCATTTCAACAACTAACAAAAAAAAAATGCCCCACCCAGCTGAGGCAGCGATACAACTGCCAGTCTTCCCTCAGGAGAAGTGCAAAGACAAGCTGTAGCAGCAACAGCACCACACCTAGTCTGCCCTAAAGGGAACTGCTGTCCCACAACTCAGCCAGCGAGCTGCAGAGAATACTGGCAGTAAATCCTTCATAAAGAGAAGCTTTGTTTTTCAAATTAAATGACACTGTAGGCATATTAAAAGTATTTTATTAAATAATAAAATGACCCGAAACAAAATTACAAAATAAATTACTGCCCATACATTTCAGAACTGATGTCCTTTTGTTAACATTATTTAACAAAGGCAAATCCCAAAATGATTTTAGCAGTCTGATCCCTCATGGATTCTGACTGAACTAAATGGTCAAGAGCAGTCTCACTGGATCCAGTCTGAACCCACACAGTCAAAGATACCTAAAATGACATTTAGATTGACCGTGGTAAGTAAAAAGTGACAGTGTACAGTAAGACTACTGATTCTTTCATCTGGTTGGGAATCTGTACAGATCCTGTGTCTGGATTCTCCCTAAAAATATCTATTGGCATTCTAAGTGGTATTGTTCTAAAATTCAGTCCCACCAACTGCAACCAACTTGCGGAGACCTTAGAGGTTGTCCTTTGAAAAGCAAGTCCCCAGATTTACCAGTTACTATACACAGATGGGTCTATTAGATGTTTACAAACACAATGCAGTCTCATTTGTGTGTGTGTGTGTGTGGGTGGGGGGTGACAGATTTTGAGAATACATTTAAAAAAAGGATATATACCAAAGTAACAGCTACCATACAAAAAAATCCCTGTGATGAAAAGAAAATACACAGATATGTACAGTACCCGTGAAGCATCCATGTATTTTGTGAAAGGAATAATTTTTACTTTGCCATTTACAATCCGTCACTTTAGGAGCTGGTGCCCTGCGCAAGCTTGACAAAAATCATTTCACAGCCACTGATACATGAAAGTGGAAGACAGTGTAGTATAATGGTTAGAGCACAGAGCCATTATTAACCTGGAAAACCTGGTCTGAATCCCACTATTGCCACTTACTCACTTTGTGACCTTAAGTAAGTCACTGACCCGCGATGTGTCTAATTTTCTCTGTACATCACTCTCTCATCTGCCTAATCTCACTGAGCATTCGTTGACCTTCCTCAGTCTCTCTTCCTCCCTGAGTAACACCTATGGTGGCTGCTGTTCTTCACAGCTTGTAATGCACTTTACAATAGTGTGTATGTATACCTCTCAGCATTTCGACTCAGAAATCAGGCACAAAGGACTAAAAGCAGACACACATTTAAAAAAATGTTAATTTTACCTCAAAAAGCTGATACAACATGTTGCTTAGTGTGAAAAGCCTTTTGTGAAGTACAACTAGACTGTAACACTAATGTCTGACATTTTATCTTTCAAATTCCTACTTTTAAGAGACAGAAATGGCAAATTTAGGAGTAACTGTGGATATTTGTGAGGCAAAATCAGGGACATCCTTGAAAATCAGAGACAGATGAGAGGTATATGTGCATAAAAAGTGTTATACAAAACCTGATTCCTTTCCATTCCAAGTGATTTGTCCCTTGCAGGCATCTAATAAGACACGCTAACTGCTTTACAGTACATGTGTGGTCCTAGTTCAATCAAATGGTAGAATTACTGTATATAGGCCTTCGGTCAAAAACTCTTGCGACAGTGTAAACAATAAAGTCAACATGCTGTCATTATACCGTATATGCTTCCCTTTTACTCAACAGATTTTAATGCACCAGTCAGCCTCCCATCTACCATCCTTCGGGAGGGGGAGCCGGCAATCACCCAGCTCCATCCAATACAAACCTGCCCGTGCCTGTCTCCCTGACTCCGTGGGAGGGCTGTCCTCTCTCCCACCTGCTGAGCTACTGGATCTGTGGCAGACTGGCAGCAGGCTCCATGGCATAGGACCCCAGCATACTCTTCATGTCATTCTGGTGAAAGCTGGTGTTTTTTTCCACTCAACTCCCAGACATGAGGCCATACCTCTTGGGAACCTTGCACAGCACCATGCACTTGTGCCCCCTAACCTGCCATGAGGGGCTGCTGTGCCGGTAGAGCCCAATGTCACCGTCCCCCTGGCTGGCTCATGCTCTGCTTGGCAGCATTCCCCAGCTCAGGTGCTATGAGTTTGGTCCGGAACCCGGGTCTCCAGCATGGAAGCATGATATGCTTCTAATGGATGAATGGGTAGCCCATTAATGATATTTCTAAAGAAGGAGTCCAGAATTCCAAGGATGCCCCATAAGCCACACAATACTTGGCACTGTGTAAACAAAGGTGTCTTCAGTTTCTTATGTTAACAGAAACTACTGGCTTTGTCTGCTATAATGATGCACAGTCAAGCTGCTCCAGCAGCCTTGCATTTAAGGAATCTCCTTTCCACTCTGAGGACCATGGGTTCAAGTCCCAAGCCCACGATCCCAGTCAATATCAACAGGAGGAGTCCCAAGGTTACATTACCCTTTCCAGGGAGGGTCCCCTGCATTCCTCACAACATGGCTTCTGTTCTCTTGTGGCCCAGGTGGGAAGCGAGTCATTCCACAAGGAACTTCCCCAGTCCAGCCTGTGTTTTTCCATGACATTAGGTGCAATGGCCCATTGGTAGGAAAGTGCAGAGGCACAGACAACCCACCTAGCTCCTTGCTTACAGGAATGTGTTGCTCACCCTAGACAAGATTCAGATCACTGGCAGATGAGCAGGGCAGGAGGAGGGTGGGATGAAAGGTAAAAGCCAAAATAAGTAAATACAATGATATACAAAAATGATGCACAGCCTTACAGAGCTTTGAGGTGTCCATGAACTGAATACAGATAAAATTACATGCGAGTAATAACCAGTCATTTTAATACAGGATTGCATACCCACTGAAAACAGAGAGATGTGATGTCAAAAGAGCACAGCTATAAAAGATGAGGAAGAAGGAGAAGTCATGATGGAAAACAGCACTCTTGGGGGGGGCGTGGCTTGAGCGCCGGCAAGATGGCTGCCTAAACCATTTCCTCCGTCCTTCCCTGGGTGAAATCTGTGCTTCCTCAATGTGATCCGGGGTACTTCTGATACTCTACCTAGGGGGTATTCATAACTGACCCCCACTGACTGCCTCTACATTACTATTTTAGCTCCTGTCTAACCACAACAGCTAAGCAGAGCAGGGATTCCAGAGTGCAGCATCAGATGCAGTAGGCTGCATTGTACCAGCCACCGCTATCCTTGTAGCATCAACTGCAGGGACAATGGCATAGCAACTCTTCCGGGTCAGCTACCCCACCTGATAACCACCTCCACTGTACAGCTCTGCCAACTATCCACCCTCGTATTCATCATTGTGGAGGGGATGGTGACATCGGGTCCCCCCAGACCGCCGCTGCTCTCAGCACCCTGCAAGACTCCTCGCACCAGCAAACATTGGGGACTCTCTCTCATATATTACTAAGATGCTGAAGGCCCTGCTAGTCCGAGTGGATGGGATTAGTGCAGCCCTTACTGGTAGTGTTGCGAATGTCAGCAAATCAGAGGATAAAATGAATGTGATGGAGCAGCACACGGAAGAGCTGGAGAGGTGCCAAGGCCTAGCATGGCAGCAGCTCCAAGACCATGAAGCAAGACTGGCCAAGTTGTAGGAGTGGGCAGAGGATCTGGAGAATCAGGGATGCCAAAATAACATAAGAATCTTGGGTGTCCCCGAAGGGGCTGAGGGGCAAAATATGAAGCATTTTCTCAACAAGCTCATACCTCAGCTGCTGGGAGACAGATGGAGGGGCCCAGTGGAAGTGGAGAGGGCACATAGACTACATAACAAATCTGGCTCTAACAACACAACAACCAGACCTATCACTGTCTACTTGCTCAGGTAGTCTGTGAAGGAAAACGTTATCAGGGCTGCTAGAGATCTTGGAGACATTACTTGGGGGTGCCGCATATCATTTTACAGGGACTATTCCTACCAGGTAGCGGCCAGGTGCAAATCTTATGTCTCCCTGAAAATAGTTCTCCAAGCCCATTGCTTTAAATATCACATTAGGGACTCACCTCTTTGTATGTGGCGAAAGATAGCAGGGATATTTTAGCCCAGAACCCACGGGAGGTCGAAGAATGGCTTTCCAGGTACTGGCCTTCTACACTGAAGTACACTACATCTCCCAGATGCCTTTGGGTCCGGGGGGGCCGGGCAGGAGCATTTTAAGAGGAACGCAGCAAAGGAGTAGCAGGTTCCCAGGGACACCTTTCAGGACCGGACCAGTCCCACTGTAAAAAAGTCCCCCAAGCCTAGCTCAAGAGGTTGCCTAGACGTCTCTGCCCGACCTCCACAGCCCCGCCCCGTGGACCCAAGCTCAATTCAACAGGACAGGCCTTGACTCTAACAAACACAATCTCTAGGGTGTCCCAGATCAAGATCTAGAAGTTGCCAGCACCCTGCGCCCAATCATCACTCTGCTTCCCCTCCAGCCAAACTACCGCGGGAAGACACGGCCTTGGAAGATGATATGCCTGGACCTTCTGCTCAAGTTATGGACACCACTGTGCCTCTGGACTGGGCCGCTGAGTTGGCTGACTACACGGAAGAACTGGACGAATCTGCCCTCCTGGTCAGACCTGGTCTTAAATCCTTTGTGGCAGCAGTGGCGGAGGTATTACCACCCCTCCGGGACTCAGAGAGGATTCCTAGTGTGTCCACGCTTCCAGGACCGGAGGGGTGACAGCCAGAAGGACTACATGAGGCTAAGCTATGGACTCTTTCTTTGTTTCTGGCTACTGTGTTCATTACGACTGTTTAATTGTAACACTATGCAGCTGGATTATGACCCCCCAGCTCAGGGCCACTGATTTGCTAACAGGGCTTTGACTATTCCTCATCCTCGCTAGCAGGCTCCCCATTTCTGGGATAACTGGGGGTGATGGCGTCAACCATTTACGCTATAACCCCCTTCCCCTTTGCTGCTGTATAGTGGTCACAAAGTCCAGTGCCACAGCTGGCCGGACATGTATTCTGACATATCGATTCGAGCAGCTACCCTCCCCCCCTTTTTGCTTCTTCCTATTGGCTGATGTAAAGCCCTGTTATCTCCTTAAGAATGCCTGGGGGTCTAAATGCTGATGGCTCGTGCCTGCGGGGCAAACTGAATGTTAGTGGCAGGACCTTTATAAACCATACCCTCTCAGCTTAGCTGTTGTTATTAAAGCTAGAGTGGTTCTCTTGTTTTCTCTGTCATTTGTTCAGAATGTAGGTTAGGATTTTATTATTATGCTGACTTTGGCAGTCGGGTAGGGGCAATCCATTCCCCCCTCTCTCTCTCTCTCTCTCTCCCCTCTCTCATCCACAGTTCCCTAAGTCCTGGATCCCCTCCCCATCCTGGATCACCTATTAGTGGTGTACAGTCCAGGCAAGGATGGGCCTTTCCATGATTGACCCCTCCTACACCCCAGTTGTGCGAGTGAGCTAGCGTAGCCCGGGACCTGTGTTCTCGCAGAACTCCCCTTGTGTGATTATCTCCTCATCTTTAGTGGTTTCACAATAGGACAATTCTCTTAAGATACAGTATTTGTCTTAGAACGGCTAAGCATTGTTGTTATACTGTGTTTCACTTGCCTTTTTTTGTTCTTTGTTCTTTCTCTAATAAGGTTATAGTTATTGCTGAACCCATTACATTGCAGGACTTATCTCACTGCATCTCATCTCAATTCTAAAGGTTGACTAGAATGATACCTGCTACCCCCTTCCCTGAGGTTCAGGTAATCCTTCACCCGCTCCTTTTTGGTGATCAGGAGGGGAGTGTGTTTTTATTCTCAGGGTGGGATGACTGGACCCAGCAGTGCAAAATCGGGGTTGAGGTGTGTCTCCTGAAATGTCAAGGGCCTCAACCACCCAGTAAAATGTACTAAACTACTGCAGCACCTCAGCTCCCTCCGGGTGGAAATAGCCCTTATTCAGGAGACAAACCTCACCAACAGGATGGTGCAGTGGCTTAGGAAGCTTTGGGTGGGTAACGTTCTGGCCAGCTCCGCTCCCACCAAATCCAGGGGGGTAGCCATTTTAGTACACAGGGCTAGTACCTGGGTCGAAGAGACCATCAAGACGGACACCCATGGTCATTGGATAGTAGCCCGATTCTCATTCCCTGGGGGCAGGGCATTGTTGCAAACGTATATGGCCCTAACTTGGACTCTCCCAATTTTCTGGCCAAGGTGAGCCAGGCCCTTGCTTCCCTTACCGAAGGCTATTCGCACCTGCCGATTCTAATTGGGGGGGGGGGGACTTTAATTTGGTCCCCGACATATTCTTGGACAAGTCTCATCCTACTCCCCAAACACACCTTAGGGCTAGAGCAGTCCTGCAAGAAATTACTGAGGAATGGGGTCATATCAACATTTGGAGTACGGACAATCCTACTGGCAGGGACTACACCTTCTTCTCCCCTGTTCATACAGTCGTATCAACTACTAGCTGGCCAACCAGGATGCAGCCCAGGGTATCAGTGCTACTTCAATGGCCAACATTCTCATTTCAGATCACGCCCCAGTTATTTGCAACTTCCTCCCTCCCCGGTCAAAGTTCCCCAAGTACCAGGTGGAGATGTAATCCCCTGCTCCTTGTGGACAAGGAGTTCTATAAGGTTATCAAGGAGGAAGCTAAGAGCTACTTCTCAGTCAATGCCAGAAGTGAGGTGAATGCTGGCACCATTTGGGAAGCCTTTAAAGCAGTCCTAAGGGGACGGATTATTTCCTACTCTGTGGCTAAAAATAAAGCCGGTAGGGAGGATCTTGCTAAGCTGCAGGCAGAATGGTCTATCCTGGAATCTAGATTTAAGGCATTCCCCTCCACATCGGACCCAGTTCCTAGTCTCCTCGATAATGGGGCTCAAATACCATATCAATACCCTTCTCCAGCACAAAGCTGAGTAGCAACTTTTTAGATCTAAACACAAATACTGGGATGGAGTTGGCAAGGGGGGCAAACTGTTGGCCTACCAGCTCAGGAAGCAGCAGGCAGCATCTTGGATTCACACTCTGAGAGACGCCTTGGGGAAGACAATCTCTGACTCTAAGGAAGTCAACAGGGTAATGAAGTTGTTCTATCAAAATCTGTATCAATCCAAAGCCTCCCTGGATGCAGGAGTTTTGTAGGTCTGCCGATACCCCCAACTTTCTTCAGATCCGGGAGGTACTGGATCAGTCAATTACCCTAGGGAAACTCCATTCTGCCCTATCCCAGTTAGCAAAAGGGAAAGCACCCGGAACAGATGGCATGACAGTGGAGCTGTATCAGCTGCTTCGTGAGGAGATCTCTAACCCCTTCTCCTTGCCTTGCAAAAGGCACATGCCAGAGGCTCTCTGCCTCCCACGATGAGGGATACCCTCGTTACTCTTCTCCCTAAAGAATCCTCAGACACCCAGGATTGCACCAACATTCATCCTATCTCACGCCTCTCAGTCAATACAAAGATAGCGGCTAAGATCCTTGCTAATAGAATAATTGACATCTTGCCCTCACTAATGAAGCCCTTCAGCACTTTATCAGTACTTTCAACGCCGCCTTTGATGTACATGCGCCCCTCAAGAAAATGAAGGTGCGCGGCATATACATCCCTGGATTACCCCTGATCTTCTTGCTACCATCAGAATGAGGGACCACCTCTGGTACTGTGCTAAATCATCGGGCAAACCTCAAGACTGGCAAGCCTATAAAGCTGCAAGAAATTCCTGCACACAGGCAATCCGCAAAGCGAAAAGTAATCACCATAAGGAGCAGTTTACCAACAGTTGGGGTGACAGCAGGAAATTCTGGTCAAATGTTAAAGATATAACTGGAAAAGACCCAAAAAAGGCACCAACTATGATAAACCTCAATGGCTCCCACATACTGGATCCACTCCAAATTGCAAATGCTTTCAATGAAGCCTTTACCGATCTAAGCAATGTCCTACCGCAAGATTTCTTTGATGATACCACCTTAAAATCTGCGCACCAGCAGGAGAACAAGATAAATGATCACCCTCTATTCTACTTTAAACAAGTCTATGTTGCCCAAGTCAGGAAACTACTGAGCAAAGTGCTGGGTAAGACACGGCATAGTGGGGACTCCCTAGACCTCAAACTAAATCGCACTTACTGCTGAGGAAGTACTCCCACCTATCACTAAGATCCTTAACCTCTCTCTGTCGGTGTTTCAGTACCCACAGGTTTGGAAAACAGCCATTGTCACACCAGTTCATAAAGCTGGGGATCGTGCGCTACATAGCAACTATAGGCCTATATCAATCCTCCCTTCCCTTTCAAACGTACTCGAGGGTATTGTTGCCAACCAACTAGTGGACTACCTCAGTAAATACTCCCTATAATGTGAACAACAACATGGTTTCAGAAAAGGGCACAGCACCACCACTGCTCTCCTAGAACTCACCAGCTCCGTCCACCTATCTATTGACCAAGGCAGTCTTGTGGGGGCAGTCTTTATAGACTTAACCAAGGCCTTCGACATGGTTAATCACCAGTTCCTCCTTAAACAACTCTCTCTAACTGGCCTCTCCCCTGATTCACTGTCCTGGTTTACAAGCTACCTTGGAGATGGACCACAATGCGTGGAGATTTCCAACGCTATTGCTGACCTAAAGCCAGTTCAGTCTGGTGTACCCCAGGGCTCAATTCTGGGTCCCCTCCTCTTCAGCATCTTCATTAACAATTTACCATCTGCCGCCACCTGCGCACAATACTCTATGTGGACAACGCTGTCATTTCTGCAAGCCACCCTGACCTGCACGTGCTTGAATGCAACCTACAGAATGGTTTCCTGGATGTTGAGCACTGGTTCTCCAAACAGAAACTAGTGCTAAACTACAAGAAGACAAAAGTCCTGCTGTTCTCCTCTACCTGCAGCAGATACAAAGGATATGCTCTCACTATCAGAAATAGCCAATATGACCCCCTTAAACAAATACAGCACTTCAAGTACCTTGGGGTCACCCTAGATAGTCACCTCACCTATACACCCCACATTGAAAATGTAGCCAGATTCGTCAACACTAGGATTGGTCTTCTCTATTGACTCAGAAAGTGTCTAACACCTGAAGCTCTTAATCTGGCGATTCACAGTTCAGTGCTCTGTATTATTGACTGCGGCCTTGCTGTTTATGGAGCTGCTACTGATACTGCTCTCGGTAGGCTCACTGTTGCGCTAAACAAGGCTTGTAGACTCCAAATGGGGGCATCCCACCTCACCCACACCTGCGGTCTCTAGAAACAGACTGGATGGCTTAATCTATCTGGGAGAATTAAATACCACACCTGCCTTCTCACTAAAAAGATTCTTCTTGGGTTCATGCCCAAGGGTCTGTGTTGTCTACTTCACAAATCTCCAAAGACCCAACATACGTGTACCTCATACCCTGAATTCCTACTAGTCCCAAGGTGCCGTACCATGCAATACCAATGCGCCTTTTGTAGCAGAGCACCCTCCTGGTTCAATGGACTCCCCAACACTCTCACTACCCTTTCTAAACTTGAAGAGTTCAAACACAGGCTCCAAACTCACCTCTTAACTGAAAACTCCTGTGATTGCTCCACCTAATTTCCAGGTCCCTTTTCAGGACCTCCACCTGTCCATTCCCCTCCATCCTTCCTGGAGCTCCACTCACTGATACCTCTATCACCTCCATCTTACCACCCTCCTCCCTGCCTTTGCCCCTCTCCTCTCCCTCTTCCTTCTCCTCCCCTTTTCTAAGACTCTCCCCATCGTAGTTGCAACTTGACAAGGCTGCCTTGGCTGCTCCTCTCCCTCTTGGTTCTTCCCCCCTCTACTTTTCTTCCCTCTGCCCTGATCAGGTTTTGATTACTGTGTATGCAACTGAAGTTCAATTGTCCTATACTTTATTGTAAATATATGTACATCTGTTCTGAAATACTCTGTATGGCTTGTCTGTTTCCCTGTAACTGTAACCCTCCCTACTGATGTGGAACCTTTGTAAATGAGCTGCCTGGTGCTCAAAGGCAATTGTAATTCCTAGAATTAATAAATAATAAAAACAAATATTATCCATCCCTCCCAAGCAGGGTTTTCCAAAGGGAAATCTGGCTCTGATAATTTCAGATTGGTGCTCAGTCTTAAATGGTTGGCGTTACACTCTCCAGAACATATGGCTGCCTTGGCAGTGGATTTCTCTAAAGCTTTTGATTCCATGGAGTGGAACTACCTGCATGAAGTCCTAATGCTCTACAGGTTCGGACCCTACTTTTGGGGATGGATTTCCACCCTATACAATTCACCAATAGCCAGAATTCTCTCTAATAAAGACATTTCCTCCCCAATTCACTTGCAAAGAGGAACCCGCCAAGGCTGTCCTCTTTCTCCTTTGCTGTTTCTTATCGCCCTGGATCCTCTAGCCAGAAAACTTACATGCACCAAGGCCATTTCGGGTATACAAGTGGGAGGTATCTCTTATCTAGTTAACTCATATGCGGACTACCTCCTTCTCACCATGACACACCAGGAGCAATCCTTGCCTATGACCGTGGCAAAACTGCAAGACTTTGCTATCCTCTCAGGTCTTCAGGTGAACCAAAAGAAAACTGTACTGGCTCCTCTGAATGCGGCATGCTCTGGGGACTGCCTGCAGGGTACGGACATCTCTTGGTCCCCTCAGGGTTTTTCTTACCTTGGGGTGACCATAACCACAAAACGGAAGGAGCTGGAGAATGCCAACTTCTCCCCTTTGCTTACCTCCCTTGCAGTGGAGATTGATGGATGGCGTAAGCTTATTCTCTCTCTCTACAGAGCAAGGTCGAGACTATACAGATGTTTTTGCTTCCTAGGGTATACTATCTTTTTAATAATCTCCTCATTCGCCTTTCTCCCAAGTTATTTCAAACTATGGATAGACTGATCGCCCTTCTTTTGTGGGAGGGCAAACCCCCAGATGGAGCAAATCCAAACTCCGGGCCCACTGGTCCAAAGGTGGCCTGGGCCTCCCCTGGCTCTAGGGGCACCAGTTGGCATACCTGGCCACCCCAGGCAACAAAATTGTTTGTTCCCCCCCCCATCCACTCTCCCTTGTGAGCTGCATTGGAAACCCACCTGGCTCAGGAGACTTCCCTATTCTCACTTCTCCTTTCCTCTCCTCCCTTGCCCTCTCGGGCCACGCCAGTCATGTTGGAGACAGGCAGAGCCTAGCGGGTGGCCATGGTCACCTCCCACATGCCACAGCCCGCTTGGCATCCTCCACTGGGGTGTACCACCCCTATGGAACAACGAACATGTCACTATAGAGAATAAAACGATTCTCTGGCCCAGCTGGGTTGATAGGGGTATTAGGATCCTGCAGGACCTATACCTGCCCAATTCTGAGGAACTGATGTCCTTTGACCAACTTAAGGCCCAGTATAACCTTCCAGCCTGGGACTTTTGGCGATACCTCCAAATTCGTATTGCTATCAGATCTCATCAGTCTCAGGTAGCCTCGAACCTCAAATGGCAATGGTTGGGTGACCTACATAAACAGGTGATGCAGGGTGGCCTAGCCGGGAAAATATACAGGGTGATTAGGGATGCCCAACCAGGCCATACTGGGTCCTGCAGACAAAAATGGGGGACAGACTTTCAAATCACAATCTCGCAAGACACTTGGAGTTGCTGTATTAGGGTGGCCCACACCGCTTATAAAGATGCCAAAAGCCATATTATTCAATTAAAGATCATTCTCCGGTGGTATGGAACCCCAGCTCTCTTGCACTCAATGGGGGCTCTTAGCCACTTGGAATGCTGGAGATGCCAACAAAGCCCCACCCACCCACCTGGCCCACATACTCTGGCAGTGCCCCATGCTAACTCTCTTCTGGTCCTCAGTCCTTACAGACTGTGCCAGAGTAGTGGGCCACCCACTCGGCCACACTAATCTGATGCTATTGCTGGGAAACCCATCCTCCCTGGATCCACTTCCATCGCCTCTAAAAGGTTGCGTTTTGGTTGCTGTGCTAGAAGCAAAATTGGAAATACTAATGAAGTGGCGGCAGCCTCATCCACCCTCCATTGCGACATGGTACTCTGTGCTAGCCACTTTAGCTAGCCTGGAAAGACTCTTCTATTCTAGCTAGGGTCAGTTATCCAGATATCATAGGAAGTGGGATAATTATCTGCAATCGCACTATGTAACGTACCTCCTATGCTGCCTGGCAACCCTCCCATTGGAGGGTTGGTTTGACATGGGACTGCCCCCTCTAGTCTTCTCATACGTGGTCACTCCATACTTGGCTGGGGGCTCATGTGTGAGCAAGTGCTGTTTCCTCCTATTCTCTCCTCAGATGGTGGAGGGATCCTCCCCCTCCATTCACCCCCCTCACCCTTGATAACCCCCTTGTCCTCTGGAAGTGCAGACAGAGAAGTCCAGCACCTGTTAGGATATCCTTTTAATGGTATGCGACATATATACCTATGCTGATATTGGTATAGTTCATCCTGTGCAAGTTTTTAGCCATCCTTGAGGTTGAAACTTACTGTATAGATTCTGTTCCTCCTGTTCTGGTACAGTGTGATGTTCCTTCAATGGTATGTAAACTGTAACTTGAAAACTGAAAATAATAAATTCTTCAATGATAAAAAAAAAACAAAAAAACAGCAGTCTTTTGCTTCTTATGCTTGCCTTGTTCAGTACATTTCACTCCTGTCATTATCTCTGGTCAGAACACTATGACAGTAATCAAGTTTGACCTGCACTGTATGCAGGTAAATGGTTATAAATACACTGTTACAGCCCCCTTCCACCCTGGATCAGGTCATCTTTTGTGTTCATGTCTTTAGGACTCTCAGCTCACAAACCAAGCCCCATCATGGGCCAGGGAACCGAGTAGCCAAAACTGGACCCTGTGAAGCCACTGTGACTTCGCAGATCTCAATCATGTGGACCAAGTACATCACAGTACTAGTACAAGCCAATAGCCCCTACGCGACTGCTGCTCTTCTCCTACCACTATATAAAGTGAGCTATGCATGTATACTGTATGGATGAGACCATTCGCCCATAGAAGTGGCTAGCAGTTATTTCCCTTTACCTTTTCCCTGTTTACACAATTGTGAATAAAACTAACAGTAACCATCCAAATGTATTATGTAAAATAATTATGGGTTAGTGTGACATACAAGGACATAAACCCACTGAGGAAGCTAACCAGATCAAAAACCCACTCACCCTTCAGGCTCAAGGCTTTATGATTTGGTTAGCTCCCTCGATGGGTTTATTTCCTTGTATTACACTTACCCATCATGTATTCAATTTCTTTACCTGGTTTAGCTCAGCTAAGATGCAACATCTCATTTCCAGTGGAGTCCTGCTTCTATCCATTTCCACAGCTGGGTGAATTGAAGCACACGGAGGTTGTGTCACATGCACAAGGTCATACAGTGAGCAGCTGACCTAAGCTGGGTTGGAACCTGTGATCTCCTGGTTGCCAAGCCAGTGCTCCAACCACTAGACTACACTGCCTCCTCAAATGGCATGTGGAATGGGCAAGGGAGATCGGTATTGGTACTGTCAGCAGCATTCATTGCTGCAATTCTCTGTCACTCTCTCTCTCTCTCACGCGTGCATTCTTCAGATGACCCCCACATCTTAGTCCCTCACTTACATTATCACAGGTTCAGCGGTGAGACACTATTGGATATCTTTCCAGTAGGCATGGGGCATATGACAAAAAGCAAGTGAAGAAATGGTTTTGTTTCACTGCAGTTCTGTTCATCCAGACCTCCTAGACCCATCCCAGTAGTTTCTGGTACATGGGAATTCCCCTTTAAAACACAAGCAGTACAATAACCTGGTGGTTTGAGTGCAGAACTGTGAACCAGGAGAGACGGTTCAAATACCAACACAATCCACTGCCTTGCTAAGTGACCCTGAGCAAGTCATTTGACCTCCCATTGCTTCAGTTCTCCCAGCTGTAAAAAAAAGTATTAACATGACCCCAGTGAAAATTAGATAGTGCCTCTTAGCTGGCCAATCCTGGAGAAATACACTGTAACCACCCTCCCTAAAACAAGAAACATTTTAACAGCTATCAAAATACTAAGTGTCTGCCGCACCTGCAACCTAAATGACAGGTTTGATTTGTAGATTAGTGCACTGAACATGTATTACACAAAAATAAACATGCTAAGAATTCCTCAAAGTATTGGCCAGCTGCTGAAAGCGCCACTGTTGGAGGGCCAAGTATTTGGTACAAGGTTTGGTATGTAGGCTCAGCAGTGATATGCTGTAGCATGCAAGCAGTCGGCAAAAGCAAACCAAGCCTTTGCAACACAGCAACACTGTACTAAGGTGGATGAGGAAAGGACCTACGGTCCATCTATCTTGTCTACCCAGCCTGCCCCACAATGTGACTATACCCAGATTTGTGTACTGATACACATTCATGCTTAACTGCCAGAATTTCACCCCTTCTCATGCTGTATAACTCTCACTGCTATTCTCCTTCAGGAATCTTATTCCATCTCTGAAAGCATGAAGATTGCTAGCTTCTACTTCCTCAGTTGGCAGTGCAGACTACCTTCTGTGTTATATAATGCTACCTAATCTACCCCAGCACTTCCGTTACACCTGAAAACGAGCCTTGGCTCATGTGCCTTTCCTGGTTATCAAATTTTAAATAAATAAATAAATCCTACCCTCCTGCCCCCCATCTGTGTGGATGCTCTGTAGTTCAGTTTCCACTCAACAGCTTACACAGCTGTGAATGCTCAGCTCTTTCTGTCCTATTGGTACTTGGAACACTGAGGCCATTTTCTCCCTCAGTCTTGTCTTCTCAAGATCAAATAATCTGAGTAGGTCCAACATTTCACAGTACTGTAGATCTTGCCTTCCAAGCTGCTAATCAGCTTGATGGTCTGCTGCTGGACCCATGTATCCTACTCTAGGTGCAATCTAACCAAGTCCATATGAACGGCAGGATCACCTCCCTTGTCTTGTTCCTTACTCCCTCCTAATGTGCACCAACACTTCATTTGTTCTCTTGACTACAGTGGAATACTGCCTGCCTGGCTTCATCAAGCTGTTCACAATTAGCCCTAGATCCTTTTCTTCTACTGTGCGGTTGACTCCCGCACTACACAGGAAGTGTATGCAACCCAGATTTCTTACCCTTAGGTGAAGTACTGCCATTCAACCTATGTCACCACCCCACCAAATTTCTGCCCATGTTTCTCACCATGTGCAGTTCCCTCTACAGTTCCTTACCCCAAACAAAGAAATGGCTCCTGACAACAGCTGAAAGTGAGAAAATGTTAGAGTACACGAAACGCTAAAACGTGGGTACCTTTTCAAATGTACCAGAGAGAGGAAGGGGCCCTCTGAGCATGAACAAAAACAGCCCACCCATCCCAGTGCAAACAACCATTTACATTTTGAGCTTTGCCCACAGACTGCTAAACAACTTACAAGCAATGAAGTTTGAACAAGCACACTCACCCCTCCCCCTCAGCCTGCTGAGCAAATTTAAAGAGAAATGTTTCTGTATTTTGACCTCTCCTTTTCAAGAGTTTCGGCTGAGTGGTTTTGACTCAACACAGAGACCCACCAAGAACAAGCAATATCATTTGTGTGTGTGTGTGTGTGTGTGTGTGTGTCTAAAAAAAACAACACTGTAATTACAATTTAATATTTTAATCCTCTTGTCAAGTGTGAAAACAGGCACTTGTTACCCATAGGTCTACCTGATAAAAAAAATAAAAAAAATATTGCCCCAAAGTAGCGTAACAGTTATAGTCAGATTTTTTTCAAAAGGTACACAAAACGGACAACCATCATATAAGTTTCAGTACACAACTTTTTGGATCTGCAAAGGGCCATTCTTCTGGTTGAGAAATTCCAATCCTGAAAGCTTGTGTACTGAAACTTACATGAAGGTCCAATCAAAGGCATGCCACCACCTACTTTATCCATTCCAAGGTAGGAGAGAATTTCTCGGGGATCTAACTTCAAATGGAATGGTGCTACTGCAAACACAGATACAAAGGACTGGGCATCAATGTTACATTTCCATAAAAAATATCTACTTTGGGGATCTTGGCAAATTATATTCTAATCTGATTTTCAAAGTATTTTTATTAGCATACAAGTACCATTGCGTACAATGTCTATCACAGAATTCAGCTGTTTCTAGCAAACGTGACAGTTTGGAAACCATGGCAATGCTAATTATTACACAGGACATATAGTTTATTACATTGGCAGCAGCTTTGCAGCAAACCTTAGACTAATGTATGAAAAAAATGTGTAGCCTACTTAACTAACTTGTTTGGACATGGTGTACATTTACTGATTCAGCTTCCCCACCCAAATATTATATTACTTCTAAGTAACTGAACTGCTCTTGATAATATTCTTAGTGTATATAAATTGGAATTTCATAGTAATACAATAATTACCTTATTTGTTTTGCATCACATGCGAGGGAGGGGGAGTTGTAATACTTTCCTGGGATGCATGTGGGGACCTAAGTGTGGATTTGATAGGGACATATAAAATTATCGGAGGAAAACAGCCCAATGAGAAACAGGGATTTTTTCAGACAAGCAGGCAGCAGTTTATCATCAAGCATCCCAGGGAAATATTTCAAGTCCCCCTCCTCCTCATGTGATGCAAAACAAACAAGGTAATTACTGTATTCCTGTGAAATTATAATTTATATAGATTGAGAACTTATCAAGAGCAATTCAGTTACTTAGAAGTAATATCATTTTGGAATGGGGAAGCTGAATCAGTAAGTGTATTGTACGCCATGTGCAAACATAAAGATCAGCTCTGTACTCCTGTGTGCACTCTCGCAAGCATGATGTCTCAGCTATAACAATTTACCCAACAATACTTTTCATTTTAACCTTAACCACTGAAGCGGCTGGCAGTATCAACAAAGTAGTCTGGGACTTTTGGTATAAATAATACCTCAACTATACTCCCCCCCATTCCCATTGTGACAGAATGCAAGAGTTAAATTTTGTGCTTGCCCATCTGCAGGAAATGTATTACACTTATATCTCTTGCACGAGAAAACTGTACGTATTGTTTTATCTTAAAGCAATACACAGAAAGTAAAAAAAAACACTTTCAGTTTCAGATTTCCTATTCAGTGTTTAAATTAAAAAATGGTAGACTACCCAAAAGGAATGTATAAAAACACTGTCCGATCCCCTACTGAGTTGACCTCATAGTGTCTTTGTTTAAGACATCATAGTACTCACCATGATAACATAGAAACATAGAAATTGATGGCAGATAAGGACCGCTTGGCCCACCCAGTTTGCCCATATTCCCTACCTCCATTTTTACCCTCTTTTCCCTGCCATAAAGGTTCCCTTACGCCTATCCCATGCCTCTTTGAATTCCCCAAGGAGGGCTGCCACCAAATCCTTCGCCTGGTCCCAAATGGCATTCTGATACTGTACCATGTGGGCCAGATAATTCTGTGCCCGGATGGCCAGGGTCAAAGAGGAGTAAACCCACTTGCCCAGCTTGTCTAGCTGGAGGGATTCCTTGTCCGTAGGGTGAGTGCTCAAATGCTTGAGGCGTCTTCGTACAATCATGTGCGGCATTCATGACCACTGAATCTGCAGTGGGTTGATCACCATAGAAGGGCTTGCCCACTGGCACGTGGTAAAAGCGATCTGCCTTTCTAGCCATGGCTGGAGTGAACTAAAGGCAATTCCAATTTGCCTTGGTTACATCCTCATACATCTCTATCAGGGGAGGAACAACCAAAGGAAGCGTGTCCGACTTGTGCAAGTAAATGGCAAGGCGATGGCGCTCTGGGTCCAATTCCTCAGTATCCCACCCCATGAGGGACTGGATATGGTGCATCATGCCCATAAAGGAGAGATCTTCTGGGGGGGACCAGGGGGTCTCTTTAGTCTGCCCCCGAGTGTCAGAAGAGTCTCCGGAGTCCTCTGAGGACTCTGAAGAGGAGTCATTCCCCGAAGGGTCAGTCTCAGGGACCGGCGTTGGCGGATGACGGTCCTCCATGCATTGGAGGGGGACACTCTTACCGCTCCCAGACATTCCCATAGTATGTGGATTAGTGGGTTCAGCCCAGGTCCCTAGGAAGAGGGTCTCTAAAGGGTGAAGAGGGAGGCCTCTTAGGGGTGTTCTTGTCCTTCATAAAGGACCACCAAGCTGTGAAGAAGGCATTTTAATCCACCGGGGGGCAGGGAGGAGGAGTGTACAATGGATACTGGAAGAGAGGCAGGTACTGGTATGTCGGTGGGGTGGGTGGGCTGCGTCGGGTACCCTGGCCTCGGTCTGGCAGGAGTCAGCTGCAGATCCCTAGCTAGGGTAGCAGGAGACGGCTGAGGCACAGGCTGTGGTGAAGGTGACAATTAGTGAGGCGTCGTTGGTGTAGGCATCAGTGGAGCCAGCACCTGCCTGAAAGGTGAAGGCTGGCGCCAGTCTGGAGGCAGAGCCGATGGAAGCTCCCAAGGGGAAGCGGGGAGGCTGGTGCCTGTGGGGGCATTCCCCAAGACATGGGCAGAGGCGTCGACTGTGTTGAGGAGGAGGCAAGCACTTGCTCCGAGTGATGCCTGAAAGGACCAGCGCCAGCCCCAGAGTCAGGAACCAACAAAGGCAACACCTTGACCAGGGGGAGGGACCACAGGCAGAGCTCCACCGCTGGAGGAGCCAGCCTCTGTCAAACCGCCTTGCTGAGGGCCCGCTGGGATCAAGGGATTGAACGTCAGGGGCTGGGAGGCAGGGGAAGAGCCCACTGCCCTGAGGAGCCGCCGCCCATAACAGAAATAAGAGCGGGTGGCAGGGCCACTGGCAACCTTGACAGAGTGAGGGCTGCAGAGGCTGGATGGACCAATCTCCCTCGTGAGGAGGACCCTGAAGCAGAAGCCGGTTTGTGCAGCGACCATAAGTGGGAGGCTGACCAAGGACTTTCCCGGTGCTTGTGCTTCCCACTTGACTTCTTCTCCTTCTGGGAAGAAAAAGACAAAGCCCCAGTGGCCTGGGAGGTGGAAGAACTTTTTGCCTAAAGCTCCTTCTCCATCGCGGCTAATTTCTGCTGGAGTAGATGGCTTTGGAGGGTCTTCAAGTAGCATCTCCGTATGGCCTGGTTGAAGTCCTGGCATTGTTTGCAGGCCTCGGTGTCATGGTTGGGGCCTAGGCAGAGAAGGCAGGAATTGACTGTCTTTAGCAGGGATCTACTTGCCATTGGCACACTTCGTAGGCAAGTTGGAAGATGAAGCTGGGGAAGAAGAAGACAAACTATCTGAAGAAAAACATCAAAACTCTATGTTAAATTCACCAAAAAGGGTAAAGAAGTCACAGGTAAATTGCAATGAAAATGGCGGTCGACTGAAGCAGGCATCTGTGGAGGTCCGACGTGTGGGTCAATGGCAGAAAAATAATTGAGGCAGATTTGAGGGGACCACCACTTTTATACCATAGGATGGACATTGGCAAGCCAACATCGGGGGCGTCCCCTGCTTTAGACGGTTAGCTAGAAGTTTTCCGTGAGGTCCTAGTGCCAGGCGGCTTAGGCCTACTGGTGTTGCGTGGTGCAAGAGCCCCCTTGAAGTAAGATCTGTCAAATACCTCATGGGCATAAATAAGTTCAAGAGGGAAGCATTTTTCAGAGGAAAAGATGCTCAAGAACAAGGGGACATGCTATGAAGCTGGCGAGAGAAGGCTCAGGACAGATGTGAGAAAGTACTTCTTCACAGAAAGAGTTATGGATGCCTGGAACAGCCTCCCAGCAAAGGTGGTGGGGGCAGAAACAGTAACGGGCTTCAAGAATGTGTGGGATAGGCATATGGGAACCTCAGAGGTAGGGAAAGGGGGGTTAAAGTCAGAGATCAAGTAGGGTCTGCGGTGTTACAGCAGGTAAGAAAAATGGGCAGACTAGGTGGGCCAAGCGGTCCTTATCTGCCATCAATGTCTATGTTTCTAGGTTTCATTATTAAATCATTTTGTTTGCATACTTGTACCAGTGCCAGCACTGAGACTGAGATGCAGAAGGCAGACCAAACACAACACAACCCAGAAGTCCGTAGACAGACTAGATGGAACTGCAGTGCATCAAGCCCTCGTGTCTGCTTACCCTGAGGCATTCCTCCCTGACAGCACAATCACCATGACTGCCCTGACAGTCTGACACAGTAATTATTTATTATTTTCTATTTTATTTGTCACTTGCTTGACAAGCAGCATGTTCCCTGCCTGCTCTTCTCTATCACAATATGCTGCAACAAACAGAGCAGCTGATTTCCCCAGGAGCCATATATGCCATTTGATTTAACTGAGTTTTGCCATAAACGAGGTTCGTTATAGCGAGGGAGCACTGTACCTGGAAAAGTAGCCCTGATTCATTTCTGCAATCGGGAATGGCCTCTGTGACTCTCCTGTGGAGGAGGGACCAAACCTCCACCAGGAGGGCCAGATGTCTCAGAGGGTAACGGCTTGGTAAGGGAGGATGAATCAGAAGAACAGAGAGGAGTTCTAGAGCATGTCCTCTCTGAACCAATTCCAGTACCCAAGCTTCTGTCGAGATCTCTCTCCACTTTGGAAGAAAGAGGCAGATGCTGCCTTCACATGGATGCCCCAATTTACAGGGGCTGCGCAAAGTGAAAGGGAGTCAAAAAGCTCCAGGGGCATCTGTCACACTGTCAACATCCACACCTTTAGCAATCCTGGTATGGGCACTGGGAGGCAAAGGGGTCTGAGGGACAGCATGGGTCCGCTGAGAGCTATTGCCGGGTCCTCTGGAGTAGCCTCTACCATGGTAGGCACATGGCCACAGGCTTTGGATTAAGGGTATGAAGGCACCTCAAGGTCATTTTAGACATCTGCAGGTCTCGTAAAGCAGACTTCACATCTGTAGCAAAACACTGCTCATCTCTGAAGGGAGAATTAAGGACTAACTGCTGGACATCAGTGGCAAAGTCAGCCACACACAGCCACAAGTGGTGATACAAACAAATGCCAGAAGCAGCCACATGAGCTGCAGCATCATATGTATCATAAGCCAACTTTAGGAGGTGCTCACCAGCCTCCAGACCACAGGCTAATCTCTTGAGACTTCAATTTTGTCTGGTCCATCAAGCTGCTTGTCAGTCATAGACTTCCACAGGCTATTCTGATATTTAATCTTATAAGCTTGGTAACTGCAGTCTTGAGATCAAGGGACACAGAAGTAGAAGCATTAATGATACTTGCAAAGTTCAATGGCATTCTTCAGCAGCTATGGGCCGACAAGCAGTTGATGACAGGAGAAAGAATGGAGGCATGATGGGACCACCCATGTTATAAAGATGATGCAAGTTGATGTGGGTCGCCCCAGCTCGCAAAAGTTTCTTGGTGGTCCTAATGCTAAACCTTACACAGTTCCATGACGTGGCTCAATGAAGAGAGATACAACTGAAGAACTGGTCCTGTTGTCAAAATTGACCTGGGCCACTTAACCTCGAACCAGTGGAGCAAACTCCGCCAATGGCAGACAAACTGTGTGGCATTCCAATATGCTGACTTGGAGCACAGTCTAGCTCTGTAGCCAGAACTCATGAGCTCTGTGGTCCAGCAGATGCCCCACCCCACCCCTCCACTGATGCATTTATAACCAATGTGACCTAGGGCTCCAGGCAGAAGAATGGGATACCCTTAGATGTCTGAGTGAGACAACAACCAACAGATGACGTTTAGACTCAGCTGGGTCTCCTGGACTGGCTGGGTCAAGGCTACATGAGACGGAGACCTCTGGTGCTACAATTCTTTTTGAATGGGTTATGTGCACCAACGGGACCAATGCTCAATAGCCATAGTTAAAGTCATGAAGCCCAGAAGCCAGAGGAAATCCCATGCTGGACATAGCTGCCTATCATAAAATGATTCAGTAAAGGAGGCCATATTTTCCGCCCTTTCTGGGGGAAGACGAGATCTTACTTGGAGAGAATCTAGCTCCACTCCAATGAAGAGGATCAACTGCCTCTAGGTGAGTACAGACTTGACTAGATTGAACAACAGGCCAAGATCCCAGAACATCTAGATGGCCAGGTCCCTGGACCACTCCATGTCCCCCAGTGAGCTCACTGAGATGAATCAATCATCAACATATACAAATACAATGATGCCTCTGCTTCTGAAAAGGCCCGTCACAACTGACAGGCATTTGGTGAACATTCTAGGTGCCAGTGACTGCCTGAACAGCATGGCTCTGAACTGATACAGGGTTTATCTGTTTGAAAGTAGAAGAACCATCTGTGGGTCATACGAATAGAGATGTGGAAGTACATATCCTGGAGGTTCAGAGAGCAGAACTAATCCCCTGGCCCAAAGATGGCATTAGCTAGCACAGAACCACCATGCAAAATGTTGCTATTTACTGTACAGTAGATCTTCAAGAGAATCTCCTCCATTGTGCCACACCTGTAGAACTTAGACATCATCTGCATTAGGACTACTCAGAAACTTTTGCCTAGCTAAGGCCCCCCGGAATGATGCACATCATCCACAACATAGATAACCGCATGCCAGACAAAAAGGAAGAACAGACCCCTTTCCCTGTCAAAGACCAATCAACATGAGTGTTGACAGTGGTGGTGGAGGGGAGAGAACAATAAATCCAGTGAAGGGTCAAAAAGAGAATGAACTGTGTAAAAACAGATATGTCCACAACATAAACTATGCCACTCACACATAAAGGGTAAGGTGGGGAGGGTAAGCTGTGGTTCCATGGACGAGATAACCTCAAATACTGTTTCTACTCTTACAGTAAGTAATGGAACTATCTTCTTTGAGGATATCACCCTCCATTGAGCCACACCTGTAGAACTATTCCCAATCAGTACCACAATAAAAGCAAGAGGGAGGCCAGAGAGAAAGGGTGAATAAGACCCCTAACCAGGCAGGCAAACAGGCTAAAAGCCAAATCAGTAAGCAGTGGGAGCATGTGCCAGGGAAAGACCAGGTGACAATCATGCCAAGTTAGGGCAGAGCCAAAAGTCCACAATAGGAGACACAGGGCAGCAAGTAATGCATGGGATAGCAACAGAAAAGCAACAGCTGTATGGCAAGAAATCCTGTGACAAAGCAGAGAACAAAGGCCAGAGGCTGAAATGCAGAAGCGTCGATGGCACAAAAGCAGAATGCAGCTCATAGGCAGCGCACCCTCTGCACCAAAAGACGAGAATGTCGACAAGAAAGCAACAGAAAGTAACCCAGACAGGAAGGGTGGTGACAAAGCAAAGCCTGAAGATGAGCACAGCAGGTGTCGAATGCAAAAAAGCAATGACAAACCACAGACAGACTGATAAATAAAGACCAGGGCAAGCAGTCAGTATGCTGACAAGTCAAAGCCAGGTGAAAACCACAGATGACACTGATGGTAAGCATGGCAACAAAGATGCGAAACAGCCACAGTGAAAAACAAGGGACTGCACATAGAGCAGGAGCATCTATGGGGCAAAGACACGCAGTGGCAAGTGCAAAGAATGAACAGGAAAGGATCTGCATAGAAGACAAAGAAGCATTCAGCTGGCAAGAACATCAGTGTAGTGCAGTCAAGCACTGAGGAATGCATACGGTGATAGGTAACCTGCTGATGGATATGTGAAACAAGAGGACTGCACACAAAGCAGAAACGTCAACGAGGCAAAGCCAAGTGACACCCAGTGCAAACAGCAATGCTATAAATGGTGACATCAAGCCATACAGCAAGAATATTGATGAGGCAAAGCCAGACGATGGAGCTGAAGAAAACCATGGGCCCCTCAGAAAAGGGAAGCTAGGCTGAAACACCAGGAACCAACCCTGTTTTCCTAAAGGATGATCAGAACACAGACTGAGTTTGATGGAAAAGCTGGAACTCACCCTTTTCATCAAAACATGGAATCCACATTGAGGGATTCAGAAGACCATTAATGGAGGCAGCATAGGTGGGTCAAAGGGAAGGCTGACACCAGAAGCCCCAAGGGCAGGGGACCAACAGTAACCATGGACAGGACCAAGCATGGATTGGAAACTAACAAAAGTGGGACAGCTGGCACCAGAAGGACAGTGACGCCACAGCAGCAAAAGTGATAAAAGGGCCCAAAGACTCTGCACATCACAAAGCAAGGAACAAACATACATGCCCCAGAAAACAGCAATGAAGTTAAGCATCAACAACCTGAAACTAAAATAACGAAACAGCAATGAACTGCATGGATCTAGGATCTAAAGAGGATGCCCATTTGTTCCAGCATAGAATCAATGGCCGAAGAGAAAGAAATGAGGACGTATGAGGCTGCTCATGCTGTATAGGCACCAACATTATGCGTCATCATGGGTGGCTTCAGCCATACAAATGTTTCCAAGTGATCCAGATGCAGGTGGTGTCTAAGTGCTACAGGTGTGGCTTGCTGGAGAAAGATATCCTTGAAGAAGATCCTCTGATTGTAAATGAACTTGGTCAGCACTCACAGTTCATGAATGGGGTGCCAACCCTGTCCACTTGGGGGGGGAGGAAAGAATACTGCAACTTGATCCTCTACCGAGTTTGGTTTTCTAGAATGAGACTGTTGTTTGCAGCATGACGAGCGGAAGAACATTTCTCCATAGTGCAGGGAAAGACTCCAGCAACAGCGTGTACTCTAATGGCCCATGGAACTGACAGGGGGATAGAGTCTCGAATTCCAGAGACAACTCTATCCCACCACATTCAGGACCTACTTATCCGAACAAAGAGTCGAACACTGAGGGAGTGAGCAGAAGTCGGCCCCTGACTGGGAGTGGGATGGGGGGATGGGTCCCAAACCAGTCACTTTCTGCCCTTGCCAGTGTCCCCCAAACACATGAAATGCCCCCACCGCCCTTGTGTTGGCCCTGACCTCCCAATTTACTGGAGGGCTTTCCCAGACAGTGTATCTGAAACTACTGCCTCTATTGCTGCGGAGGCTGCTTCTGAGCATGTGGGCCCTGATAGGGCTAATGAAAGGAACCTGAGCATTGTAGCCTACACTTGGACTACGGGTTGAGTTTGGTGACCAGTGTCACTGAACAAACTGGATTTCTCAATATGTGCAAGATGGTCCTCGAGCCCTGGCCCATAGAGGTCAGTCCTAGTAAAGGGCACATCTAAAATCAACTGCTGGATTTGCTGCATAGACAGTGAAACCTGCAATGTAACACATGATGTATAGACAGCACCACCGTCACTGCTTTAACTGGCATGTCAGCCGCGTCTATGGCCACTTGTAATTGGTGCTTGGCCACCATCAGCTCCAAATTACAAATGTCCTATAGATCTGGCTGTCTCTCCTCGGGAAGTAGGCTGGAGAGGTCAGAGAGATTCTTGAAGAGCTCATGACTATATTGAGTCATCAACTCCACATAGCTGCCTTGGTGTATTGCCCAGGGATGTGGGTGCACAGACCTTTCAGCCAAGGTAATTTTGCTTCTTGGAATACTTGTCCAAGGACTTGTCCAACTTGCCCTACACCTTCACCTTATAGAACACTGCATCTGCAACTAGTCCCCTCAATGACAGAAGTTCTGAAAAGTCAAAAATTTGCCTAGGGAGATTGCAGATGTGCAGCCCATAGGATGTGGCTGAGCCAGGCAGGAGGCTGGGTAATGCCAAATACTGAGCACCAGGCCCAGGATAGCAGGACTGATAGTAAAAGCTACCTGCAGTGAGGAATCTCAGTCGTGAATGTCCACCATCTGAAAGTTCTCCTTCTTCTGGAGCTTCTCCAATGGATCGTCCAGAAACAAGGACATTTGTTCCATGAGGACTGAGAAAGATGACCGGTCTGTGTGTGTTCTATCTGTAGATAGGCTGCCCAATCAAAGAAGTGGAGTCAACAGAATGAATTAAGCATCCAAATCTGAAATGGGATAGAGGTGTGCCGACCACCATTGCAGGGTATGGATAACAATTTACAACAGAGTAACCACAACCAAGAGAAGATGAGGAAGTCCAGACTCAGACAAAGAGTCCTTGGTGGAGTGCCCTCCACTGACTGTGGAGGTGGGGGCTCCACCCATAATGGTCGCTGTGGCATAGCTGGCAATGCTGGAGGGAGTGTTCTAGTGTGTACAATCAGAGTTGGTGCCAGGAGAGAGGGAGAGAGAGAGAGAGAGAGAGAGAGGGGCAAGGCTGTGGCATGACCATCAGATCGCTAGTCAACCTTGACACTAGGCAAATGCTCCATAGGCCCACTGCTGTCAGGTTGCACCCTTCCATCTGTTGCAAGCTCGAAATCAGTGGCAGGAACCAGAAGATGAGGAAGAACTTGAAGTCACTTGCCGACATCAATGCAGAGAGCTAGACTAAGAGCATACCATGATCCCTACTGTTGACTCACAGATTGTGGCTGCACCAAGACCTCTGAGTCCAGATACTTTAAGACAGTGACCCAGATAAACAGGTGCTGGTACCAGGGTAGGGACAACTGTTGGCTGCTGAATTGTGGGGGCTTGACAAGGAACTTAACTGGACCCAATCCAGCCTGCTCAGGTTGAGTCATGGTCAGCACTGTGGTCTGAGAGAGAGAAGTCTTCCCCTTTGATTCACACATTCTCTACGGGGTCAGTCATCAGATGGACTAGCACTGATACAGCTGGTTGCCCTAATTGAAACTCTACTAGCAGACCGACTGGCCTCACTGGTGGTATGACTTTCCTTGAGGATGACTGGCCAAGTCAACTCTCATGTCGGGACGGTGTGACTGGTCCCTTATCTGACAGTGATCCCACGATCAGTATTGACCATTGTTAAGCTTTCACCAATGAGGATGGGACTCACCTTTGAAAGCGTGGAGACAGAAAAAAGGTTTTAAATCCTTTGTCCTCACAAGGAGTCAGAATATCCAGTGCAAATTTCTCAACCACCATCAACAGAAGGTCCATAATCAGAGCATCCCTACCAGCCTCCACTACCTCTTGGGCCTGTAACTGTGCCACAAACTGAGCAGCCACAGACATCACGCATGTTTAGCTGGTTTGCCCTGGAGCACCTACTGATGTGTTCTTTAAGTCCGATGCCTGCATCACTTGACACCAGGAGTAATACGTCACATGGGGGTCCCAGGCCTAAACAGCAAGCATTGTGTCCATCAGTCATGGACACTGGGTACCTGCCCAGAACCCCAGCATCTTCTTCCATTCAATGGGAAATTCAATGAATGAGCAGAAAGGCAAGAGTAAGGACAAAGCAAGAGTCAGAAAACCAAAGCACAACTTAGAAAAAAGTCACTAAAAAGGCTGCAAATTAGCAGAATCCTAATTCACTAGCAGGAGCCGTTAAAGAAACTGGTTTCTTCCAGCAGAAGAAAAGATCTGTATTCAAAGTGTTGGAGCCAGGGAGCCACATAGTTTGGTGGTTGGAGGAGCCAAGCTTGAATACTATTCCAGTGACTGAGCATTCTCAGTGGAAGACTGCTCAAGTAAGAATAACAAACTGAACCTAGGTGATTAGTAAAAGGTATTTTGGGTTTATGCAACAGTTGAGTACTTTATGCTCAGAGAACAGTAATACAACCACTGACTAGTGTGTGTGTGTGTGTGGGGGCGCAAACAAGATTAACTGATGTCTCCATTCAGTCCTATTTTCTAAATAAACCCACAATACGGCAAGCTTATTTTTAAATAATTTGTTTGTAAATGCAGTTCATTTAGTGTTTCCCATGACACACTTACAAATTAAATATAAATTGTGCCACATCTACACCTTTAAGACCTGCAAGTGTCCCATAAATTAATTTTTGAAGTAATTTCAAATACTTTGAAACAGGAAATTCCCAGCAGGCCCCACCTGGAGGTATAAACCTGGGACAACGTACATGGAGACAGAATGTGGGTATCTGTAGTTAGTGACAACTGCTCCAGTAGCCGTGGAAACAAGTGTTTGTGGCTGGGCTGAAGGAGAGTCTGCTCTACTTACTAAGGCTGGAGATACAGTAACAAAAAACAGTGATAGGATTCTTACTTTGTCCCTTAACAATTAGCAAGTTGAATAACACCCCAAAATATAAAGTTTGCTTGCAAGTGATTGTAAGTCACTACTATATTTTCCAATTTATAACATTCCGGTCGCAATGTTATACCTACTACACTTGTGTTTTCTGATTTACATAATAACAGAGTCCGTATCTTCAGCACTTATAGGGAGGCACATGTTTGTAGAAAAACTTCATTTTTTGATGCTGGCATCATGTGTATATGTGTAATCTAAGTACCTCTGACTTCCACACTTGTTTTTTAAATTTACAGTTTTCTTCCCGAACCCCACCTAACCTGCCACTCTGCTGGTTTCATCAGATTGCTCCTCCCCCACTAATGCCACCAGTCACCACTTTTCATACAACTTTCCACACCAGACCTCCAGCGTTGAATCCCCAGAGCTTGCCTCATCTGGTGAGGCTCCCTAATTGGGTGATGGCAATCCAGGAGGAGCTGCATCTACTGTAATGCCGAAGGGCAGGCATGGGAGATGTCAGGAAAGTGGCATGGTGCTGGAGGTGCGATCAACAGGGATTTTCTAGTTTTGTAGTTGTGCATACCCTCTCACCATCCCATGACGCTATACGTCTATGCCACACTTGCCCCAGACCGAGGAGGTGGAGAAGACATCACATGATCAACCACAATGACAAGCTCCCCAAGATCCACCAGGAGCAGGCACCAGTAACCTCCTCCTCCTCCTTTGCAGGCTGAGCATGCTGCCTCCGCAACGTGCTCAGTAGTGTTCCACTGGACTGGACTGGAGTTTGGGCATCTGGATCGGATTTGATCCTGGGTCTCTTCTGTCCAGGAATGCAGCACACTACCAGCAGGTGCCACCAGGCTGGCCTCATATGTTTTTAGTATTTGGTTTAAAAAATGTATTCCTGTCTAAAGGCTATTGTGGTCTTTTAGGCCTTTCAGCAGTGTTTGATACATATACTCTTGGCGTTCTGTTGAATCTCCTGCCCGTCCATGGGGATGTATCCTTAACTGTGTAAAGATGGATTAGGTCACAACCCCAATACAGGAAGCAATCAATCAATCAACTTTATTTTACCAGGCGAAACACCCTTGAGACAGACTCATTTGCAAGGTGGACCTGAGTAGGTCATAATGAAAACACAAGCTAAATGTTGCTATAATACAATTAGATAATAGTCCGTGTAGAGCAAATACGAGCTAGGCATAAAAACAGTGCATACAATGTGGCTAACACTAAAGTAGATCTCAAAAAACTTAAATACAACATTGACAGGGCAAGAACAAAAACAGCAAGCTGCAAGGTTAGGTCTATACTTTTCCTCATAATATGCAATCCACTGCAGAGAACCTGAGGGTTCTGTTTTAGTGTTGATTTTGTTTAATGCATATATACCACCACTAGAGATGATCACACAGAGGTTTTGCTTGGGCTGTCCTTTTTATTCTGATGACACTCAGCTATACCTCTCTTTTCCAGCTGACTCCCAAGGACCTGAGTTAGTGCTGAGTGACTACCTGTCCAAAACTGTTTTGTGGTTTCAAAAGAATTGGTTCAAGTTAATCCCTGATAAAACTGGTCTTTTCTTGTTGGAAGAAAGAAGTACCTGGAATTTTTTGCTGATGTGCTCTATCTCTGTTATTGAAAGAGTTGGGCTTTGTTGAGCAACGGGGTAGGCAATCTGGTGTACTTCCGGACATTTGAGAAGCAGGTCAGTCCTGTGGTGTAGAATGCCTTTATTTTATCATCATAATATTATCTAAAATATGAAAGGAGGAGGCGCTGGTGGATGGGGACTTCGGTCTGCCAAATGTACACTAGAATCTCCTAGCCACAGCCTCAACTGGAAGCAGAGCCATCCTAGACTCCCTGCAGGACACTTTTTTCAGGCAACTAGTCAAACAGCCCACTCGAGACAGGGCAACACTGGACCTGGTGCTGACAAACAGGGACAGTATTGTAGACATTAGGGTGGGATGTCACCTGGGGACCAGCGATCATCGTACAGTGTGGTTTAACATAAAGACAGTGGTAGAGAAAAAACAAGGAGGGCAGGTTTTAAAAAAAATTAAATAGGTAAAAGCCTCACAGATGACCTAGCAGGGAGTAATAGCTAGGGTGGGGTGAAGGAACAATGGGGCAAATTAAGGAATGGCATAGTGAAGGCAACAAACCTCTGCATGAAGGAACTAAGCAAAATCTAGAGGAAAATAGACCACTATAGTGTTCAAGGAAAGTTGCTGCGAAATTAAAGGCTAATGAGGTGGCACTCAGGAGGTAAAAAGAGGCACAGAGAGAAGAGGATATGGAGGTGTACCATGTAAAGAAGGGACGGCAGTGAGGAGCACAAATGCAAGAACAGAGGAAAGGATGGCCAAAGGGGTTGCCCCATTGTTCCTTCACCCCACCCTAGCTATTACTCCCTGCTAGGTCATCCGTGAGGCTTTCACCTATTTAACTTTTTTTTAAACCTGCCCTCCTAGTTTTTCCTCTACCACTGTCTTTATGTTAAACCACACTGTACAATGATCGCTGGTCCCCAGGTGACATCCCACCCTAATGTCTACAATACTGTCCCTGTTTGTCAGCACCAGGTCCAGTGTTGCCCTGTCTCGAGTGGGCTGTTTGACTAGTTGCCTGAAAAAAGTGTCCTGCAGGGAGTCTAGGATGGCCCTGCTTCCAAGACCTTCTTCAAATACATGAGGGGAAAGGAGGAAGACAAGGGGAGGGAGTGTGAGGATAAGGGCAAGGGAGATTGTACAGAGTAGGATCAGGAGAAGCAGGCATCTTGAACAGATACTTCTGCTGAGTCTTCACAGTGGAGGAAGAGGGGGGACAGATTGCACAGAAGCAGCAAGAACACTGGAGGAAGGGAGGTGGACACAAGTCCATTCAAAGAGAAAAAAGTCCTGAAAGAACTTGTAAATCTGAAAGTGGATAAGGCTAAGGTGCCAGACGGGATACATTCAAGGGTGCTGATGGGGTTCAGGGCGGTACTGGCTGCACCTCTGACAGCCCTATTAAACAACTCAATGGAAACAGGAGTGTTTCCAGAGGACTGCAGGAGGGCAGATCTAGTCCCACTCTAACAGCAACAGCAGGGAGGAGGCTGGCAACTATGGGCTAGTCAGTCTAAAGTCTGCATTGGAGAACATAATGAAAACACTGGTAAAAGAAAGGATAAAGGATAGTGAAGTATCTTGGATCTACTGGGTTACAAGACCACAGGCAACATGCATTCACGGTTTTGGGGGGAGGGGCATGTCAGTGAACCTGACTGATATCTTTGACTAAGTGATTAGTGAACTACATCAGGGAGAGGTGGTGGACGTGGCCTACTTAGACTTCAGCAAGGCCTTTAACACAGTTAAACACACAGGAGGCTTATAAAGAAACTGGACAGTTTAGGAGTGGGACCCAAGGTGGAAAACTGGGTAAGGAATTGGTTGATGGTTAGAAGACCAAGGATGGTGGTTAATGGCACTCTCTCTAATGATGGAAGAGTGACCAGTGGGGTACCTCAGGGTTCAGTGATGGGACCAGTCCTCTTTAATGTCTTCATAAGTAACACTGCAGAGGAGGTTGAAGGGAAGGTATTCCTCTTTGCTGATAACACCAAAATCTGCAAAAAGGGTAGATACGCTGGAGTGGGTGTAGAGAGAATGAGTAGAGACCTGAGAAAACTTGAAGAGCAGTTGAAGGTAAGGCATCTGGGTTTCCATACAAAAAAAAGTTCAAAATCATGTACCAAGGGCAGAGGAACCCAGTTCAGTGTTTAAAATGGGGGCAAGTACTGACAGTCACAAAGCAGGAGAGAGACCCTGGCATTATTATATTTGATGACCTCAAGGTGGCAAGGCAGTGTATCAATTGTAGTCAGGGCCAACAGGATGTTGGGGTGCATAGTGAGTGGAATTAACAGCAGAAGAAGGGTGGTGGTGTTGCCACAGTAACTGGTCACTGGTCAAACCCCACCTGCAGCACTGCATCTAGTTCTGGAGACCACATCTCAGGAAGGACATAGAGAAGAGACTGTCCAAAGGAGGGCAACTAAAATGGTGCAGGGGTTGCATCAAGAGCCCTATGAGGAAAGACTGAGGGCTCTCAATATGTACACCCTGAAAGAGAGGAGAGAGGAGGGGGACATGATAGAGACCTATAAGTACCTCACAGGGTGATGAATAAGGTACAGGAGTGGAGTATATTTCAGAAGAGAAGCCATACCAAGACAAGTGGGAATGCAGTGAAGTTGGAAGGGTGGAAGTTTAGGAGTGATGTGAGGAAGTATTTCTTCACTGAAAGAGTGGTAGACACCTGGAACAATCTACCAGCGGAGGTGGTGGCAACAAAAACAGTGGTGGGCTTCAAGCATGCATAGCACAGGCACATAGGAATCTTAGTAGTAAAAGCAAGGGTGAGTAGCCAGAGACCAGGTAGGGTCTGCGGTGACAGCAAAGGCAGGGACAAACTGGACAGACTGGGTGGGCCAAATGGTCCTTGTCTGCTGACAAATTTTGTTTCTATGATTGTGTTCATTTATTCCAGTTTCATTTTTACCATTTGGGCCAATTATTATAATGTACTTCAGTCTGGTCTTTAAGATGACAACAAGTGCAGCAACAACTGGAAATGTGCAAGCTTTGCTCACTTACATGCAATGGACTGTATACAGCCCTTCTCATTCAGAAATGTAATGGCTGATCACTGAGAAGACAGTGGAATGGGAAACTGCAGGATATCAGGAAGGAAGGAAGGAAGGAATCATGCCAACGACCTGAGTTTGGAAACAAGCTGGGGGTTGGCCAGGGGAGAGGACTGAGAATCCGGAGGAGGTTTGCAATCTCAACCCCTAGACAGTCCTCAGGTGGAGGCCTGGGTGTAGTGTTGGTGTCCAAGTGCCAAGAAGGGAGGGGCCGCAGTCTTGTGGCATGCACACACTGCCACACACACTCGTGCCATGGCAGGGAGACCAAAGAACAACACGGAAAACAAGGATGGACTCAGGCTCTATGAAGATCCACCCACCTGTCCTGACCCGTGCCACCACCCAGACCACTGATCCCCATTGGATAATGAATATATCCGGGGTGGGGGGAGGACAGCACTTCCCTAACTGGCACCACCACGGGGAGCAAGCCATGGCAGTCACTGGATGCAGGCATGTGCCGGGGGAGGTGGTAACCTGTCAGCGGCAGGGCAGGAGGGACTGAAGTAGCCCCTGCCCAAGTCTGCCAGGGAAGAAAGCAATCTGACAAAAAAAAAAGAAGAAATCACTTACATGCCTGAATGTACTTTGATTGAACAAGTCTTTAGTGGTACACCATATTGTTGCGTTTCTTCTGTGTCATCAAAAAATGTTGTCATCATCCCCAAACCATCCAGCTCTGAGAAGAGGTCAATTTGACAAAGTCTGTAATCCTGAAAAAAAAAAGAATACAATATGTGCACAAAACTGCCACATCAGAATGCAGAGAGAATCTGTGTGTTACTACCTTCTTTGCACCTCACTTTCCCCAAACCTGGGTCCTCTATACAATAGTGTTTTATCTTCTTGAGCTATTGTCTTTAGTTTCAGTTCTCAAAGCTATCTGGGGATTTCGGAATTCTAGAATCACCACTTAAATTCTACCAGTTGCAAGCGTCATTGTAAGTATTTGTAGTACTTAGCATCTCAGAAATCTCCTAGAATGGAGTGTACAGGTTCAGTGTACTTTACTCAACAAAGCAGAACATAACTTCATAGAATATTGATTTTATTTATTCTATGAGATTTTAGCTTTACTTAAAAAAAAGCACAGCTTGTTCCATGGCCCTGGGCAGTTGGGGTGGAGCGGGGTGTGTGTCAGAGGACTGCTCTGGCATGCTAACAACCAGCATTCACGCCCTGAGTTTGGGACATCAGGAGCAAAGGCCAGCAAGGTAGGTGAAAGAGCATCTGTGAGGATGCTGTCCTTCCAGGAGAGAGAGAGCAGCAGTGCCCACTCGGAGACCATTTCCTTGTGGCTGTGTCTCGACTGGTGTGGGTGACCATGTCAGCCAGCACAGCCTACAGGACATCAATGTGGTGTGTGCTGCAGTGGAAGGAGAGAGAGGGATTACCAGAAAAGGGTAAAGTGGTTTGCTGCTGTGCCAAATGATGGGCCCATCAGTCCCTCCTGTGCTACCTGGTACCTTTACACATCCTCGCCACCCTCCTGGACTCTTTCCCTGAAAACGAAAGTACCTTCTCCTCCAATATGAAGTCTGGGCATCAAGAGACCCATCCCCCTTAGCGGGCATAAACCAGATCTAGAAAGACCAATCTGAATAATCTGGAGGTGCTAGCCAATGGCAGGAGGAGAGTCTGGCAGGCAGCAGAGAATGCTTGGGGTCTGAAAGAGTTAAAGACTGGAGGCCCATGGGAGCAAAATGAAAGGCATAATGACTGGTTTTCATAAAATATGTTAATTCTCTTATAATACTGAATATTTATTATTATATCACTTCAGTATTGTTTACTTGGAAGATTATTCTAAAACTGAAATACTGCCACCAAAAAATACTGACAGCCTAGGAATACCAAACAGTGTATTTCTCAACAACAGAATAGTAAATGTGATACCTTAACAACATGCCTGACTGAACCAATCACAGCAGGCTTGGAAGGGAAATTGTCAGGCTTTTCTGCATTAACTTCAAGATCAGGCTTATCTGCATCTACTTCATGCATATCTTCACCCCAGGGGTTCACCAGTTCATTTTCTCCTTCTTCCACTGGGACTGAACGTCCTTCAAAATTTGGCTTCTCATAAATAATCCAGCTGTATTAAAACAAAATGTAACAGCATTCTTTACATGAAAATACTGACGCCTGTTGCCTCAACACTATTCAAGCGTCTCCCCTTTGCGTCCTTTGGATGACAAGACTGTGAATCAAGATGCCTCCTCATCTGTATTAGCATTTTATAAATCAACAAATTTATAAACTATTACTAAAGGTATATATATATTTATTTATTTTTTTAAATATCCCCCACTGAAAAAGTTGAATAATCACAGTTTTCAAAATGTGCATGTAAGAATCGCCTGCATTTTTAAGAGGTTCTCACGGGCAAGAAAACTTGGTGCAGACTGGTTGATTCAGTTCATCAACAATGCACCTTTTTTAACAATTCAGCACTTTATTTTTGCTTAATGTTAACTGGTCAAACTCTAGAAAAGTTATTGGATGTATAGCTCTTGTGAAGCAGGTATTTTTTTTTTTTTTAACCATCTAACATTCATCAGGAGAAACCATTCCAAAACAAAAAAAGGCCAGATTATTAAAGTATACAGATGTGGCAACACATTTTTTATTTTGGTTATTTAAAAGTTTCACCAGGAAAGGCATACTCAGCAATCGGCTGGTTTCCAGATGCACCGAGGGAGAGATACAGTACAAGGCATGAAATAACAGACAACACCAGATACAATTACAATATAACAAAGTACAACTATGTGCATTACAGAGTGCAAAAGTGCCTAGCTACTAGATGAAATACATGGAAATCACAGATTATATAGATAACTATAACATCCTAAAATGTACTCTACACCTGAGAAGGTCTGACAAAATCAAAATTTAAATAAGAGCTTCTTAAAACTAGCCTTGTTTTCTTCTTTGACCAGTAATGTCATATCACCTGGCTCTCCTGGCCTGGTATCCCTTTCTGACTTGCCTAATTCTGCATCTCCTCTCTCTCTCTCAGTTCTATTTTAAAAAGTAGAAACTGAGGAGATCTATTAATGCCTTAGGAGCATTCAAATAAGCTCTGTCCAGTACACTGATTACCTGGACACCTTTCTCTTAAAAGAAGCCCCAGAAATTTATTGCTGCATCTCTTACCTTTCTTTACAAGCCCTCTCTCTTTAAGACTATTTTCCACAGCTTGGAAAAGGTCCTCAGTTAGTTGCTCCTAAACATGTTTATACATATAAAACGGTGACTCTGTCTCTTCCACATAAGCAATAAGACCTGACAAGGTGTTGGGTATTGGTGGACAGTGATATCCGCACATCCCTGGATGTGTAGTATCCACCAATACCCCACACTTGGAAGGGTCTTACTACACTTAGAAAATGGGTTGGGCAAATTAAACAAAATATAATGTATAAAAGGTAAAAAAGATATACAAAATACAATAAAATATTGTTTAGAAAATGTATATTGTCCATCCACAGATGGTTTCTACTTGCCAGTCATTTGTCTTTCTACACAAGTAGGTTTGTTTGTCTACCACGGAATGTAAGAATTCAATATTCCGCAGTATTTCTCTAATTGAATGTTCGCTCCCTACTCCAGAAGCATGGAATGTTAACACTGGATACATGAAGTCAAAATTCTGCAAAATTCCACAGGTATAGACTCATACAGACACATACAGGCCTCATGTAGAGCCAGAGGCTCAGTATTTTTCTGAGGCTGGGTTAACAGCAGAGATTGTTTGGTCAAGCTGGTTAGGCTGTGAGGGGGACTTTTATGGTCATCAGAGAAACACCAGAAATAAAAAAATATAAATAGTGCTTGATTTAAAAAAAAAATCTATGTTTAAAACAGGGCTCGTGAGTAGAAAGAACATTCAATTATGTATGTATTCTTTAATTTGAGTTTTACTTTTAGGGCCTGGATGAAGGTTTTTATATCAGAGTAAAGATGTTGGCCATGTTTGTGATGTAAATCAAGAATGAGGGAAGTGGCTCAT
This sequence comes from Neoceratodus forsteri, assembly GCA_016271365.2. Classification (NCBI taxonomy): domain Eukaryota; kingdom Metazoa; phylum Chordata; order Ceratodontiformes; family Ceratodontidae; genus Neoceratodus; species Neoceratodus forsteri. Next base: position 1,465,438,831 of record CM057449.1, read on the forward strand.
GAATTCTCTGTGTGATGTGTCCAAATTCCAGATCATATGTTGAATCTTTTTCTTTACAGGGGTTACTGGCACATAAACATGTAACCCCCTTGTTATCCGGGGTTACTAGAATCCCAGTAAGACCTAGTGGTAGGCAGGGAAAGCAGCGTGTGAAACTCCAGTTAAATGGGTTTCACACTGTCTCACTCTGTTCTCAGTCTCAGCTGAGACTGGGGGATGACATCACCATAGAACTATCGCAGCTGCATGAGCCACAATGGAATCTGCAGCAAGGGAGCTGGAATAGAATGTTGGGAGGTTTGAACAGAGTCTGTAGGTCAGTTGGTGTTGGGAGCTTGCTGTGAAAGCAGCACAGCAGCTCAGTGTAGGCTCTTGGAGCCTCAGCCCTGTCAGAGGGCTACTTTTAAGTGAAAGGGTGTTTGTCCTCACCAAAAGAGAGACACAGAAGATAACTGAAGTGGTGGAGACCGCTGCTTTTGGGTCTCAGTGCCCCCTCCCTCTGGGGATGGGGGAGGAAAGGGTTCCCTGCATATTCCTGGGGCAACCCCCTGGTTCTGCTAGTAATGGAGAAGCTGCCTATTTGTACCAGATTTTGTTTTGGGGAACAAGAAGACTTGTGAATCACCTGTGGGGCACCTGCAATCGGAGGGTGAGTGTCTGCTGTTCCTGAAAGGGCCTATGTTTTTCACCCTGGGACTTGTGTGACATGTGGGGACTGGACTACTGAAATAGTGGGAGGCCTAGAGTAATAGGCTTAGCCAAGAAGTAAAAGTAGGTTCAAGTCCAGTGCTTATTGGGGGATCAAAATGATATGTAGAGGAGATGTGACATATGTCTGCAGGAATCTACATTTGCAAGTTTTCAGTAAAGGAATTGTTTAGTTTCAGAGAAATGGCTGGGTATGGACTGTGGGGAGCTGGAGGTGGGAGGCCCCCCATCTTTAGTGACCAGGTCCACCTCTACGGATTTGCTCTGTGATTTCTACTTTGCCTCAGGCACTTGGCCAGTGATAAGGGAAGTACCCAGACATGGGATTGGAAGGAAAATTCCCTCTAGAAGTCGAAGGCTCTAGTGTGGTTTGAGGAGCCACAACAGGATAATTGGTTCATTTCCCAAAATGGACCGCGGATCAAGTGGCCGGCGGGGGAGCCAGGCCAGTGGGGAAAACCCAAGTAGTGTACAAGTCGGGCTGTGTACCCAAAGCTGCGTGCAAGTCCTGGCTGTGTGCCTGGTGGGTTCAGAGCCTGAGGGCTGGAAATAGTGATAAAGTGTTATGTTGTCTCTAATCTGCATTACCAGGAATGTAGCCCCGTTGGGGTCCGTCTACGCTTTGTTTGTTCAGCTTGGATGTGAATAAAAGCCACACTGTAGAATCCCATTCCTGGTTCTGGACATTACAGTTATTGCATCCTGTGTTCGGATTTACTTGGGTGCCCCTGTGCAGAGTAGCCAAACCTAGGTCCCCTGTGCCGAGTAACCTCATCCTCCCCGAACCCAGTCCCCACCAGGTACTGCTGTCAGATTCAACAGCATGCCACCTGTCATTTTTGCAAAAAGGCAGGGGTGAGGGGTTATAAACAAATGCCACTGGAACAGCAAGAGCCAATCAGAATACAGTACTGAACTTGACCATTTTCTAACAATATGTGCCACCCTATCTCTATCTCTTTCTCTCCCTCTCACTCCTCCTCTCTCTCTCTCTCCCCCCCCCTTCCCCATTGGTCTCTAAGTTTTTTGGGCGTATGATGCACAGCCAAGTTTTAGGTTTCCTTTCTGATAATAAGGTAGCGATCTCCCTTTGATCAGGTGTTTTCTTTTTTGTCCATTATATCCACCAGTACTACTTTGGATGACTTTTACAGTGAGATCTCTTGGCTCGGTACAGATGTATGCATGTGAGGGCATCTTCATAGACCTGTTTTTATGACTTTCACCTCATCACCCTTAATATCCTCCTATCTGGATTACAACACTATGGGTTGTCAAGAAATGTTAAATCTTGGTACTCTATCTATTAGAATAATTTCAATCAGTCTCATGGAATGGTATCTCATTCTCTTTTTGCCTGTATCAATGGGAGTCTCCCAAGGTTCCATTTTGGGCCCTATCTCTTCCCTCTCTTTTTCAGTCATCTTTCCTCTTGTCTCTCACTTTGTTCCACTAAATGCTTTTTCCATTCTCATTTTTCCCTGTCATCCATTACTTGCCATCTTCAATGAAGAGTTTCATAAAATTCAATCTTCATTTGCAGATAACCTCTTGATTTCTTAAAAAGAAGACCCTGACCATGCTGTTAGAGTCTCTTTTTTTCCCTCTCCTGGCCCTCTGTCTGTCTGTCTCTCTTTAAGATCTTCTCACATAGTACTTTGTCACCTTTTACTACACATGAACATACTAAATTGCCAGCAGATAAAGGCCTTATGGTCTAGCAAGTCTGTTCGATTGTATAGCTAGCAGCCCTTATACTGAAACTACCCCTCCCTCCTCCCCCCCTCCAGTGACCCTCCACTTTACCCTATTCCATTGCCTTTTGAAGCAGCCCACTGTTCTACAGGATGCCACTTCCTTTGGCAATGCATTCCACCCAGAAACCACCCTCTCTGTAAAAAACTTTCACTTCATTTCCCTCCTGAACCTTCCCCCTTCCAATCTCAGATCATGCCCGCCAGTGTCCCTCCCCATCCTTAATTTGAAAAGCCCTTCCATGCCCATCTTATGTATTCCTTTCATGTACTTGAAGGTTTCAATCATGTCCCACCCATCCCTCCTTTCCTCCAGGGAGTACATGTTCAACTCCCTCAGCCTGCTCTCGCAGGGTAAGTCCCCTGGACCCTGGATCATTTTTGTTGCCCTGCGCTGCACCACCTCCAGTAACCTAATGTCTTTCTTCAGGTACGGTTGCCAGAACTGCATGCAGTATTCTAGGTGTGGTCTAACCAGTGAGCTATATAGTGGCAGGATAACCTCCCCATTCCCGGAGGATATGCCTCTGGCAATACAACCCAGCATCCTGTTGGCCTTTGCAGCTGCCTTTATACACTGTGCTGAGTTGTTCATTGCTCCCAATGTGATCACCCCCAGATCCTTCTCCTCCTCCGTCTTGTCTAGTTGAATCCCCCTTAACTGGTAGCTCCTCCTTGGGTTTTTTGTGCTGAAATGCAGTACCTTACATTTCTTGACATTGAACCCAAGCTGCCAAGTGTCCGACCAGGCCTCCGATTTTGCTAGATCATCTTGCAACCACTGCTACTCTCCTAAGTCATCTACTACTATTCTCATCTTGGTGTTATCTGCAAACAGACTGATCTTGCTATTGATGCCTATTGAGATGTCTGCTATGAAGCTCCGAAACAACACCGGTCCCAGTACAGAGCCCTGTGGCACCCCGCTTGTCACCACCCTGGGAGATGAGAGCTCCCCTACCACCACCACCTTCTGCTGTCTCCCTTGCAGCCAGTTCACTACTCATCCCACTATCTTCACCCCCACCCCTGTGCCTTCCAGCTCATCTTCTAGCCTCCCATGCAGCACCAAATCGAAGGCCTTAATTAAGTGCAGGTACAGGACATCCACTGCAAGACCCTTGTCTAAACTGCCTGGTTACCAAGTCGCAGTACTCCACTACGTTGGTCTGACAGGATCTGTCTGAGACAAACCCGTGCTGTATGCCGTCCTGCAGCCCATTAGCCTCTAGGAGGGAAACCAACCTCTCCTTCAGGATCGTCTCCATCAGCTTTCCCACAATGGGTGTGAGGCTTACTGGTCTGTAGTTTCCTAGCTCATCCTTGGGGCCGCTCTTGTGCAGGGGTACCACATGTGCCATCCTCCAGTCTTGAGATGCACTCCCTGAGTCCAGGGAGGCACTGAACAGGTCTGCCAAAGGTTCTGCCAGGACTTCTGCCAGCTCCTTTAGCACCCTGGGGTGTATACCATCTGGCCCAGGTGCCTTGTCCACCCTCAGTGCCCTCAAGTCCTCCAGTACCCTGCCCACTGAAATTTCCCATCTCACCCCCGTGCCTACCCTCCCACAACCTTTGGGTATAGCTCCCACATTTTCTTTAGTAAATACTGAGCAGAAGTACTCATTTAATGCTTCTGCCTGTTCTGCCCCCATTTCCACCCACCACCCCCATCCCTCTTAATCCTTAATATCTGGTCCTTACAACTCCTTTTCTCCCTGATGTACCTGAAGAAGCCTTCTCCCCCTCTTTGATGCCCTGTGCCAGCATGAGTTCCCTGGATGCCATGGCTGCCCTGACTGCCCTTGTCATGTCTCACGACTACTTCAGGTATTCTTTCCCGTCCTCCCCTCTCCCTGTTCTTTTGTACCTTCTAAAGGCAGCTCTTTTCTTCCTTACTTTTTCCATAACTCCCCTGCTCACCCAGCTAGGCTACTTGGCCCTAGCCTTCTTATTCTGGACCCTTGTACATGTTGCGGTTGCCTCCATAATTCCCAGTTTAATGACCTCCCACTTCTGGTTAGTGTCCATATTTGGATGGATCCTGGCCAGATACCCCAATACTACATCCTTCATCCTATCAAAGTCGGCCCTCCTGAAGTGTAATACCTTTTAAATATTTGTGTTTCATGCTGGATTCCTTGCTTACTTTCAAACCCCACAGTGAAAGCATTTTTAGGAAAGTTCACAACTGTTCTGGCAAATTATATGGAGCCAGAGACTTTTTCTCAGTTTCTGACAATAAAAATAACTGTTCCCCAGGCCATCATGCCTATTTTAGATTACAGAAATGTTTTTTATTGTTATGTAAATCCAAATGTATAGCAACCTCTGACTGTTCTCTATAATAACCTTTCCCACTTCATCTTGAATTGTGATTATCTGACCCATTACAGTGGTATGTTTAAACTTTACTGGCTTCTTTTGGAGAAACACCACAATATCAACTGGCTTAAATGAGAAGTATGCTGAACATGCAAGTCATTTTCCCCATTGCAGTTCATTTTTATGTTTACTTGCACGCATGGCCAAGAAGCATAGTGCCATCATCCGAGTTTTCGGAGGTGTGGCAGCCCTCTTCCAATTCAGTCAGTGTGTTTGCAGGTGCGGCCGCAGTTCTCCAATGCCTGCTCGAGCTGTCTATGACAGCTCAAAATGCAGTGGCGTACAGTTGAAAGGCGAGTTACGCTTCAGTGAGCAGCGATACGATATCACCTGCTCATGCGTGCTCCCCCTACACACACACGCACACATACTGCGTGCTGCGCCCCCACGCACACACTGTGGCTGGCCGGGGTGCCCAATCCTAAGTCGGCTGTGCTGCGTGCCCCAAAAACAGTGTTCCATATGCCCTGCTGGTGCCTACCCAGCGTGACCACCACATCGTATAACCCGACGGGGTGCCCAATCCCCATCGGCTCCACACACACCCCCAGAATACAGGGTGCCACGCTGGGAGCCCACCCCAGCATGGCAACATATATCGCCGACAGGTGTGCCATCCCCGCCGGCTCCATGCCACCCCGCCCACCAGCCATCCTTGTAGCCACGCTGGGAGCCCAGCCCAGCATGGCAAATGTCAGCGTCATCATTTTAAAAAAAAAAAAATCTGAAACTGAAAAGCGGTCCCCAGTCTCTGCCCCACCCGCGCCTCACCCACTGCGCACTCCCGCCTCCCCACACCCCTCACCCCATACTTACTCCGGACTCCGGACGATCTTCGTGGACCGGGAACACGTCTGCACTCTTCAAAGCTGACCGCGAACTGAGGAAATGCCGTAAGCTGTATAATGGGATACATAGGGTTTTTCAACTTTGCTGAATATCTCAGGCATTTTGCACCAAATTTTCAACATGGGTTTTGGGACCCTTCTCATGAATGCTCTCACTGTCATGGCGTTAATGATCGCCGAAGGGTGATTCCGCAGTCACTATCTGCGAAATCACCTCGGGACCGAGTAACGAAACGACACTGCCACTGTTCATAAGGTGGGCTCAAAGCTCTATGTTGAAAATTTGTGGAAAATTCCTAAAAATGACTGTTTTATAAGTGTGCATTGCGCAGTTCCTACGCACGCTCGTAAGTTCGCGAATTTTTAATATTTTCACTCCAGATTTTCAACATTGCCATTTTACCACACCTCCTTATGAGAAGTACAGCTGTCATTTTTCACATCTTGCCCAAAACGTGTTTCCGCCCATGTAGCGCACAATGGCGCAGTCGGTGTGCGAAATCAATGTGTGGGACACATTAAGAAAATCACAGTGACACTGTTGATGAGGTGACCATCACATGGTATGGTTCAATTTGGCCACTAGAACAAAATTATCCCATTCCAAGGCAAACATTTGGGACTTCAGAGGAGCTGACTTTGATAAGAAGGCCAACAGAGTTAAGCTAGCCCTGGCAAAAAGAAATACATGTGAGGGGGTACAGGCAAAGTAGGGAAGCATTAAAGATGCAATACTTGAAGCAACATCCCACTGTGTTAGAGAGAAAAGGAAGTGCAAAAGAAGAAGGAAACCACTTTGGTTCTCAAAAACAGTAGCAGAAAAGGACAGAGCCAAAAGGCTGGCCTTCAGGAAATATAAGGGAACACAGCGGGATGAAGATGGGAGGCATACCAAACTTCCCTAAGGGAAGCAGGGAAGGCAGTAAGGCAGGCAAAGGCCCAAACTGAGGAAACACTAGCACAAACAGTAAATGTCATTTTTCACATCTTGCCCAAAACGTGTTTCCTCCCATGTAGCGTGCAATGGCACAGTCGGTGTGCGAAATCAATGTGTGAGAAAGAAAATCACAGTGGCACTGTTGATGAGCAGAGGTCTTAAAATGGCTATGTTTAAAATTTGGTGAAAAAATTCCTAAAATAACTGCTTACGATGTGTTGCTGCTATGCATCATTCTACGTGACGCTTGTAGTTTGCGAATTTCTATATTTTCACTCCAGATTTTCCACATTGCCATTTTATTACAATCCCTTATGAACAGTACAGCTGCCATTTTCCACATGTCGCCCCAAATGTGTTTCCGCACATGTAGTGCACAATGGTGCAGTCGGTGTGCGAAAGCAATGTTTGGGACAGATTAAGAAAATCACAGTTACACTATTCATGAGCAGAGGTCTTAAAATGGCTATGTTGAAAATTTGTTAACAAAAATCCATAAAATGACTGTGTTACGAGTGAGCATTGTGCAGTTTCCACGCACCCTCGTAAGTTCACGACTTTGTAATATTTTCAGTCCAGATTTTCACCAGTAGTATTTTTCCACACTACCTTATGAACAGTACAGCCGTCATTTTTCACAACATGGCCGAAATGTGTTTTCACACTTTCAGCGCAGAGATGTGTGGTCGCTGTGGGAAATCATTGTTGGGGACAGATAAAAAAAATCACAGTGACACTGTTCATGATCGGAGGTCCCAAAATGCCTGTGTTGACAATCTGCTGTAAAAAATCCCCAAACTAATTACATTACGGGTGTGCGTTGCATAGTTTCTATGCACGCTCGTGACTTCACCATTTTTTTTTATATTTTTACTGCAGATTTGCAACATTGCCATTTTTTACACCTCCCCATGAACAGTACAGCTGTCATTTTTCACATCCTGTTCTGAATGTGTTTTTGCACCTGTGGTGCTAAATGCCGTAGTCGCTGTGCATAAGCAGCTTTCAGCTAACAAACTCATATTGCCACTGCTCATGAGGTGGGGGTCACAAAAAAAACATGTTGAAAATTTGGACTGAAAATACCAACGAATGCCTGAGGTGTTAGGGTTTCCAACCATAACGCCCCACCCTGTAGAGAATGACAGGCGTCAGGGGTGTGACTTGGGATTCTTGCCTATAATGCTCATACCATTACACACCCTGTAGCCAGTGAGAGGCATCGAGGTATGCCTTGGACTCTTCGGCCCCAAAGTTCACCCTATTTTCCTATACCGCACCCATCTCACCGTATTTCCTGATGCAATGGGGTGCGCATAAGGGCCAAAGACCCCAAGGCACAACGTCACACTTGTCAGTGTCTGCAGGGTAGGGTGTGGTGAAATGGCGTGGCCGTTATGCCTGACGACCCAAAGGCACACCCCAATGCCTGTCACTCTCTGCAGGGTGGTGGTGGGGTTGGCTTCAGTTCAGTACTTCACTGCCATTTCTATTATGCAGCTCTGTAACTTCTACACTACCAATGCCAATGCCGGCAAGCAAACATTCTGCATTGACAAATGCTTGTTAAATATGGGTTCCGATTCTGTTATCGCTCCATCTCTGCAGGCTTTTCAATCATCCTAGTGGGTGTTTCTGCTGTACACTCCAGTAGCTAATAACCATTTTAGAACTGGATGATGCAGTTTATGTCATTTGTCAGCTCTTCCATCATTGGCACAATGCATTCATGTTCTGCTACAAAACTCTGTGATTAAAAATTACATAAAATGCACCACACAGTCCTACAACAGTACTTAACACAAGTGCGTAAATCAGAAACACCCACTGAGGTTACTATTACTGTAGGCCCATACACATGAAACAATAACAGAACTGGAACCAATGTTCCACTGGATTAAAAGGAACTCTTGGGTTCAGTGCAGTGTTTCTTTAAATTCATTTTCAGAGTTGTAAAAGAGTATTAGTGCTCTGTATTTTCAAACCCTTTTTTCTGTTTCCTCTAAATATTTTCTTAGGGATGTCCCAAACAGAGTTATGTTTACCCAAAGCCAAATTTTTTTTATGGATCTAATTTTTTCTCGTTTAACAACCCTCATCATTGGAATTCGCTGTCTCCTAATTTAAGAAACTGCAATAATTGTGTGCGTTTTGTGTTGCTCCTTAAACCTTTATTCGATAATGTTTGTAGCTGTTACACCTAAGATATATACTGTCATCCTACTTTGTGTGGTTATTATAATGCATTTATAATTTATATAATCAGGACAGTGTCGCAAACAAGACTCCGGTCTTAATGAACCTCCCTGTTCTCTCTCAATACATATATATTTAGAGTTGTTTTGTCATACAGATCTCCTTGGAACACTTTTTTTTTTTGTCGCTGCCTCAGTCTTTTCCCCTCTGCACCCCTCCATGCTCGAACCCGATCCCCATGACCCCCTTGACGGAAACACACCCAGATGGAAACACACCCAAAGTACCAGTTGCATCACTGCAACTGGCAGGGCTTCCTGGGCTTACCCACCCCAGGTGGAGCCACGAAAGTGCTGCTCTGTGGAATACTGTCCGGTGGAATTGGGCTGTTCGGAGTTGGCGGCATAAGAGGCAAACATTATGCGAAAGGCAGCAGCATTTTTTTTTTACTGTATGCTGGAGACTTCCCTTGGGCGGGGACGTGCAATGACGGCCAGTGTCCATTCCACCCCACCCTTGCATTATGGCGCCGGCAGCTGCAGTACCCCAAGCCTCCACCAGAGGTCCGCAATGCCCGGACACTCTTCCGTCCTCCCCCTGGAGAAGGAAAGCAGTCCCTGGGATGCTCAATCCTTCTCCCATGGTTGACCCTCCGACTTCCAAGTCAGTCACTGAAGCAGGGATGTCGGCGCCACAAGCGGATGCCTTGCCGCTGTGCTGGCGGGCTGGCCCCTTGGAACACTTTATATAGGACAGGGGCTGAGACACTACAAGCCTTATAATCTGCAGCATTTAACCTATATGGTGGAACACAGCCTCTGGCCTAGTAAATGAGTTACTCTTCCAGGCATACAGGATGTCAAGAGCTCACAAAGGCAGGGAGAGCCCAGTCTGTTTGGGGTTCTGAATGCAAACTAAAATTAACTTGTGGTTGGCTTGTTGCCTATCAAGCTGATCCTAAACCAAGCAAAACAGAGCTGTTGGAAGTGGGAACAGATCAACAGATACCTACTTTTACAAAAAAAAAAAAATTCCAACACAGCCTCAGGCTCCAAATACCCATATTGAGGGAGTGATACACTGTGAAACAAAAGTCAGAAACCTTGCTGCCACATTCTGCGCAAGCTGAAGATGTTGAATCTGGCCACAAGGCAAGCCCTTGTAGAGCACATTACAGTAGTCCGATCGAGAAGACATGAAAGTCTGCCCACGTGGCCACAGCTCTGTAGGTTCCAGAGAAGGATGTAGTAAGGATATATGTTTCAAGTGGTAAAATCAGCCCGTGACTACTGCTGACAGCTGAAACTCACGTGCCAGCCTCTCATCAAGACCAGGCTACGAACGACCACAACTGCCTTTAGATGCACCCTCTCAAGGGTGGGAGCTTAATGTTGCACTTAAGTGCATAGGCCTGCCCCTCAGATTCTGCCAGTAACAGCTCTGTTTTGCGTAGATGCAACACCAGTCACTTGGAGACAATACAGGCAGTGATCTTCAACAGGCACTGTTTAAGCATCAGCACGGACCAGATCTGGTCAGAAGAAAAGGAAAGATACAGCTGGGTAACATCTGCAGAGCAGTGAAAATCAACCCTATACCAACTAATGATCACCCCCACCAGAGACAAGTACACACCAAACAGTACCAGCATCAAGACTGACCCCCTTAGGCACACTACAATTCAGAACTTTCAGCCACAACTGAAAAGAAAAAAAAAAAACCACTAACTAACCCTCGTCCCTGAGGAATGACTGGTACCATGCAAATATGATCGAAGCCAGCCCTTCATGCCTTCTAAGTCTATCAATCATCCCGTCGGTTCATACTTGAATTCATACTTGGAGTATAAGACAACAGAAGGCGTAAACCCATAGAAGTTGTCCCCACCTCTTAGTGGAGACCACTGAGGTTGCCAACCAAAGTATAGTGGTCCAACCTAGCCTTAAAGATACTAAAACTGAGTGCCACAACTACTTCCTCTAGCAGCCTGTTCCATAGTCTTACAACTCTAGGCTTAAAACCGTGCTTCCATAACTCGGTTCTACACTGCACATCGACTAGTCGCTGCGTACTGCCTCTTAAAAAATAGTTGGATTCCCTGCGTCTTTCCTCAAGTCATCCTGCCTAAGGATCCTGTGTAACACTAACAAGTCCCCTCTTGCACAATGAATTTCTAGTGACCATAAACCCAATTTATTTAATCTAGATTCATATGGTACATCTTTTAGTCCTGCTACTAATTCAGTTAGTAACCTCTGTCTTTTCAACCCTTTTTATACATTTTTTTAAACAAGGATTCCAATTAGCTGAACAGTAATCTAGAAGTGGCCTTATATATCTTTTGTATACTGGTAACAAAATATATTCATTTTGAGGAAAAAAAGTTCTGCAGATACAGTTTAATAGGTGCATTGCCTTGCTAGATACAAAACTGCTGTGTACCCCACTTTTCACAACACTTTCAATGTACACTCCTAGATGCATCTCGCAGAGTCCCTCCATTTTACTCCTTGTACGTAGTAATCCTGGTGTATGTTATGTCTCCCCATGTGCTTATTACCATACATTTTTGTAAACTGAATTTCATTTTATTGATTACTGCTCACTCACTAATAGTTATTAAATCTTGCCCTAGGATTAATCTATCCTCAAATGTATCCACCACTCCTCCATATTTCACATCATTAACAAATTTGATTAATTTGTTCCTACTACTAATCACCAATAAAAAACATTAAACAACAGGGGTCCCAGCACAAACCCCTGCAGCACACCATTTCTTACCTCCACCTCCCCAGATACATGTCCCCGGACTCTCACTGTTTGTGTCCTCCCCATCAGCATTGCTTAATCCATGTAATTAAAATGCAATCTATCCCTAATCGCTCTAGTTTTAAGATCAAAATCCTGTGTGGTATAGTGTCAAATGCTCTACTAAAGTCCAGCATCACCACATCCACAACTGCCCCCTGATCCACACAGCTATCTACATAACTGTAGAAGCAGGTTAGATTAGTGTCACAAGATCTATTGTGGTATTTTGGCAACATACTGGGCAAATAAAAGAGGATTGATAAAAGTATTAAACTAATGCAGAATAATTGTGAAGTAACGTAAAATGGTTATTGCAGAGGGTACCAGCAAGAAATGGGTGAAAGGATACATGTTTTGTTTTAGAGCAAAATGTCAATCAATGCCAAACTTGCTGTGCATAGCAAAAAAAAAAATCTTGTACAAAACATGTTTTGTTCTTTTGGGCAAGATGGAAGGTCATGACTAAACTTGAATGTAGCTAATATAGATAACGGTATAAGCAGAAATAGAGGAATTATGTGCAAGTTGGCAAGCATTAGTATCTGGTCCACCTCCCTAGCTTATGTTTGTCAATTTTTAAACTTACATTATTGGAAATTATTAGTAAATATCTATCATGCCCTTGTGACATTAGTTTTTCTGTTTTTCTAAGCAAAATATTTTAAGTGCTCGGAGATTTTACTTACGTCTTGTGACAAATGATGTTTTCCTTTTGATTAATGTCAAGTCAGCAGTGATGTATGTGTTCTGAACCCTTGTCTCATGACCCTACTCTCTTGCCTTTTATGGTCAGAGTGTCAGAAAACTGTGAAATTGCCTTTGTTTTACATTTCTTGTCAAACACTGTATAAGTATCAGACAGACTGTATGTTTAGTGTGTCCCAGAGGAATAGCCTGAATGGCTGCCATGGATGCTTGAGACACCCAGACAAAAGGGAGAAATGTTGCTTCATTGTCTCTGTGCACCTGTAGCCCTGGTGGTAAAAAGCCATCAGCTGTTTAGACTTAATCATGTTAGAGGTAAATTTGTTAGGGCTTATTTGGGTATTAATAAATTGCAACTAATTTAAAACAACATCTGGTGTAAGGTGGTTTTATTGGATTACCGGGGACCACAAACCTTGTACATTTACTACCTCACAGTCATCAGTACGGTATAGTTTTTTTATTTACAAATTGGTGAGCCAGCCAGGAGTGGTTTTGGTTCTGGTCTCGGTAAATCTGTTAAAGTCTAGTGTTTACTCTAGACAGAGTCTGCACAGGTAAGGGTCATAACCTAACTGTGGGGCTGGGAAAAAGTGTCTAACAGACTCTGAGTGTTTGAGTGGACTTGAACCTACAGGACAAGGTCTATGAAGCAGCTAAAAGCTGGGTAAGGGTAAATGTGCTTGGATTTAATTAAATGTATGTAGGGGTCCGAGGACCCATGGGGACAAGTTTAGGGATATGTGGAGAGACGTATTAAGGAAACATCTCTCAAACAAGGGTAACTGCCCTTGTAATTTGTGCCTGCTAGATAGCAGGTCAGTGAAAGTATACACTGTTAAAGCTGATGTTGGCTTTCACAGTTCGGGCTGCCTCTAAAGCAGTGACTGATAAAATGATGTTAGATAAGCAACATTTAGAAAAAGAAAAACAAACCACTGTAGATGCATACACAGTAGGTGTGACTACAGACGGGTTGATTTGAGAATCACCCCAACCCCCATGTTCACTATCTGCACAGCTTTAAGTTGTTTTCTTTTTGTAACGATTTCAAGTCCTCTTGCCTTCTACTGAGGCTGAAACATTTGATCCCAAACCCAAGTACTGGGGACCTCCACCAGTTGGATTTCAACCCACTACCTAGTACTGCTAAAGATTTTACTGTCAAACTGCAAACCAAAGCTCCGGGAAAAGACTTGGTTTGGCAGGTTACTGAAATGGCCACAATGGAAACCTTCTTTGAAAGGGTTAATTTCTGCAGCACTTGGAAGTAATCATCAAGGTTTTGCAGTCGTTCTTCTTGATTGGACCGGTGTATCAGGACAGAAGAAGGAAAATACTTTGGCACAGAGTAAGTCTGTATATTTTGTTCTAATGTTCTTTTTAATTGTTGTCTGTCCGTTTCATTTCTGCAATACACACACAGAACAAGGAAATGCTCTCTCTCTTTTTCTTTCCTTTTTATTTTTCCAACATATATCTGTGTTTTGTGGTTATGTTCTGTTCTCAAGGTTGTCCTAAAGATAGTACGGGCTGCTTCCAGAGCAAAGCATGTTACGGTACAAAAGCAAAAATGTTATCTGCCTCTTATCTGACTCTTTTAGCTTTTTTAATGAAAGATTTGTGCTGCCTGGATAGGGTTATTGAAAAACTTGCGTATGTAGTTGTTGGTCAGAGCAAGTGGTTTTGAGAGTGAAGAGATATGACATCACAGATTGCAATGTTTAAGAAGATGTATGGTTTGCAGACGATGTGCTAAGCCACTGCTAGGTGAAGATGTAATGTGTTAACAGATACAAATGGCTTTATCACATTTCTAGTTAAAACCAGAAACTTTTTGCTAAAAAGAAGTAAAATGTTTGTCAGAAAGATTTCAACATGGCAGAGTGCCATATTTTGGCTATGAGCCAAAGGGTGTAACCATGGTCTTTTAGATGTGTCTTCACTTACAGATGGTGTGCTGTGCTGTATTTTCAAATAAGATTTTATTTGGCTTCAAATAAATAGAAATAAGGAATTTTCATTTTATAAAGAAGTTGAAAGGTGTTTGAAAAGTTTTGTTCTGAAAAGATGTGGCATGGAGTTATATAAATTTGTTGGTTTAAGTAGTTGTAGTGTGTTACAAGATAGGCAGTAGGCAGCACATATCTAAAACACTTAGTTTTCTAATGAAACTATGGGCATTACCTCAGCAAATTAGTGTCAAATAACGTGCAAGTCTTATTTTGTGTTAAGCATTTTTTCTGTGTCTGTGTGTGTGTGTATACTGTCTCAGCCAGCAGCTTTCCTTTGCACTTTTTTATTAAAATATACTTTAATATGAGTAGTGTTCAAGGACACTACAGAAACAACCGGGTTTGAGCGACCCTTGCATGCACACTATGTAACCTTTTGCATGTTACTTGACCTGCATGTGTTTCAAAATGTTATGTTACTACCAGTTCAAACTTGATGTGTGTTCCCTACCTAAAGCACAAATTTTCACACAAAATGTATGTTTTCATGGAAGCACAGCAAGGGTGAATCCTACAATTTTCCTTTTTTTTTTTTTACAGTACTGGCACCGAGTAAAAAAGGACAGACATTTTCTTCTGGGCTTGCAGACAAAACTTACTGGCTACTCTAAAACCAAGCCCAATGCCTTCCTTCATAGACATATAATTTCCATATGGCTGTTTGTTTATGAGCAGTATCACGTGATTCCCATACTACACAAGGTGCCGGGGGGGGTTTACTCACCACCCCCTGTATTTTTTTTCTATATGCAGTATACTGTTAAAAAGAAATATTACAGCTGTTTTTGAGAGAGTTTACCCTCTACATTTAAAAACAATGACTTTTGCGTTTATGTGTGACCATGTTGTGATCATTTTTTTTTGCTTTTGAAAATGCATTCTAAGATATACGTACATACGATATTACCATCAATCCAGATTTTTTATGAACTCAGCTGACATTTTGTCAGGCTTAGGATAAGGGAACCCAGGGATGCTTGGCTTCTTTTATCCTATCAAAACAATCTTGTTTTATTTTTAGGATAATGTGTTTTTTTTTTTTTATTCTTTCTTCTTGGGAAAAGAAAGTTTCCCATCTTCTAGTAAGGTATGAAACTTACTAAACTAACTGCAATATAATTGTGTTATAATTAAAAAAGTATATTTGGTGGGGACTGCAATGGGGCCACCCCATTAACATTTATCCAGTGCACACCTTTTTAATGTGCTGCATGACTGGCTACTAATGTTGCCAGACCATTTCTGGTTCAATATCCATGTCACCATCCACAGCTAACCCTTTTATTGCTACAGTATTCGAGCTGCCTCTTCCACCACAGTAGGAGCTTGGGGGGTGCATACTACCCTTCCAGAGCAATACCCACAAAGGTTGCAAGGTACATCACTGTCTCCCTGTAGAGATAAATAAAAGAAAATGTGTATTTGCTAATAACTATTTCTTATTTACAGGTTTTGAAAATACCCAATGTAGTCTTACAGTATAACCCAGCTCAGTCCCTCTGTTTTTTCTAGTGCAAACAGTTAAACCTCACAACACCTATCATTGGTACAAGGGCTTCTGCCCTCAGCAAGT
Organism: Neoceratodus forsteri; assembly: GCA_016271365.2. Lineage (NCBI taxonomy): Eukaryota > Metazoa > Chordata > Ceratodontiformes > Ceratodontidae > Neoceratodus > Neoceratodus forsteri. The sequence continues at coordinate 1,465,454,763 of CM057449.1, forward strand.
AATCAGCCGAGCTGGAGGGGACATTGTGTATGTATTTCCACATATTCATATCTTTTGATTGTCTTTACAGCTTTCTTATCCTATCAGACAAATAAAAAAATAACTTCCCATAGCCTTACAGCAATGGATGCAATCATCTGCCTTCTATAAGCACAAACAAGTTTCTATAATTTCAAAGTTCTAAAGCACTGCATACCCTGAAAAAGCCTTACAAGTTAACAAAAAACAGGGTGGTGGATTGCTCAAATAATTATTTCAACCAAAACTAAGTAATTGTTACCAAGCATTACAACTTACAAACTTAAACTGTGCCCCACTCTCTGCAACTTATGCCATGGTTGTGCTCAACACAAGCAAGTTTACAGTAATCTAGGATTCCTGGACTCTGAACTAAACTTGCAGTCTACATTTGTTCTGTTGTTTAAAATGTATTTTATGCATTATGCTCAATACTAACATTGTTCTGTTGCAAAAAAAGTTATGTTTTATGTTTGTGCTATTATGATTTGATATACATCTTGCTACACTTTTTCAAGCGTGTATTCAGAAAACTGCTCCACATTTATCAGTGGTTTTAATGCCCATACCAAACCGAGATACTGGTGCCATCATTGCTGACCCACCCCTAGAATATTATCCAAGCAAAACCCCAGACAAATTAACACTCTGTTTGTCTCATCACTCCCAGGTACCCCTGGACAATAATGTGCACTCTATGCAGGTTTTGTCATTTTAAATCTTAACAATTATAATATGGCAGAATTTAGATTCTGCTCCAGAACCTATGCTTCAAGGTTCCATAGTAGGCCATACCTCACTCAGTACTTTGGAGTATTTTACTATACAGTGTAAAGAAGGTAGACCCTTTCACTTGTCACAGGTGCAGCAGGCATTATTATTATTTGCAAAGGCCCACTATTGCACAGTGTAACAGGCATATTGCCATAAACTATATGTTTGAAGTGTGTTATTATAACATTACAAGATTTTATAACGCAGGTCTCAATTAGGCCTGCCAGCAACACATATACAGGGAAATCATGTTCATCACTGTCATAGCCTCTTCTGCGATTTGAAAGCAGGGTGTAACCATGACTTTGTCATTGATTCACAAATGGTCAGATGGTATTAGTGGACCTCGGCCTGCAACCCCAGGGGTGCGGTCGATGCCCCATTTGTTTTCTCTTTCCACAATTGTCAGAAATTTAGGCTCTGTCACACCACTCTTTACAAAACAAAAAGGTCATTGGTTTAGCAGATTGTTATTTATGTGTTCTTAACTCTGTTTCTAACACACTTTACAAGTGTGCAGGTTTCCACGGTGTGGCACAGATAATATCTCCACATACAACAGCAGTAATACGTTCATCTAAGCTGCAAAAACCTTCATCTTTTTCCTGAAAAGAAAACAACTGCTACAGCTTCAATGTCATCACCATCTTTGTGCCTGACTGGTTCCATATAAGGACTACTGAATGAAACAGGATATTATTACCTCTGCAAGTGTAATGTTTTCAGCCAAATGACACCTATTTGTAGAACTTTAAATCAACTGAAAAAGGTCCAGCCAGTTCAGTCTCTACAATCAAGCTTACTGTTCCTGCTTAATATGAAGCTAAACCTGGGGTACGGTCAATCCCCTAACTTCAGCAAGAAGATTTTTCTTCAACTGATCTTCAAGCAAGACATCCATTTTCTTCACTGCTGCTTTTTCCAAACTTGGCTGGTACTTTATATAAATGTATTGCTCTGAGATGGATTGTGTTCATAATCATTTTATTGTGAACTGTCACTTTTATTGTTATGGACTGATAATCTGGTCATTTACGTTTTATAATGACCTATCCGTTAAGAGATATTATTAACAGATTCTTCAATCAAGCTCCAAGGGTGTGCCACGCCTCAACAGATAGGCAGTATCTAACTTATCCACTCTGAAAGTGGATTCAATCAACTTTTTTTTTATCGATAAAAACTATTATGTTATGTTTTGTTGTATATTCTATTGTTTTCTGCACTATTATGTGATATCAAATGTTCACTGTCTTTTATACATGTCACTTGTGGTGTTGACATGCATAGTTTCTGTTTTGTCACAAATATGAAATTCCATTTTTGCTCACTCTGTGATTACCCTTGTACCAACTCCAGAACAGGATTCCTTTCATGGTTTTTTTGACTATCTGCATGCTATAAACCAGTTTTAAAAAGGTTTTTCATGTAGTCAATTATAAACAGTTTTTCTAGCTTTAAAAACTGTAGCTTGCATTATAATAGCTTAAACAATTAAGTAAGGTAAAAGTATTAGAATGTAATTAACAGATTAAGATCAAAAGTGCTTAGTTACACTAACTTATACATTAATCAAAGTATTATCTGTAGGGGTTCATGACTCCCCTTATGGGTATTCCCCATCCCCCATGGTGGGGAATGTGGTATTTTGGCAGAATGCTGGGCAAATAAAAGAGGATTAATAAAAGTATTAAAATAATGCAGAATAATTGTGAAGTAATGTAAAAAGGTCACCACAAGCAAAATGGTTATTGCAAAGGGTACCAGCAAGAAATGGATGAAAGGGCACATGTTTTGTTTTAGAGTAAAATGTCGATCAATGCCAAACTTGCTGTGCATAGCAAAAAAAAAAATCTTGTACAAAACATGTTTTGTTCTTTGGGGCAAGATGGAAGGTCATGACTAAACTTGAATGTAGCTAATATAGATAACGGTATAAGCAGAAATAGAGTAATTACAAGCAAGTTGGCAAGCAATAATGTCTGGTCCTCCTCCCTAACTTATGTTTGTCTATTTTTAAACTTACATTATTGGAAATTATTAGTAAATATCTTTCATGCCCTTGTCTTGTGACATTAGTTTTTCTGTTTTTCTAAGCAAAATATTTTTAGTGCTCAGAGATTTTACTTATGTCTTGTGACAAATGTTTTCCTTTTGATTAATGTCAAGTCATTAGTGATGTATGTGTTCTGACCCCTTGTCTCATGACCCTACTCTCTTGCCTTTTATAGTCAGAGTGTCAGAAAACTGTGAAATTTCCTTTGTTTTGCATTTCTTTTCAAACACTGTATAAGTATCAGACAGACTGTATGTTTAGTGTGTCCCAGAGGAACAGCCCGAATGGCTGCTATGGATGCTTGAGACACCCAGACAAAAGGGAGAAATGTTGCTTCATTTTCTCTGTGCACCTGTAGCCCTGGTGGTAAAAAGCCATCAGCTGTTTAGACTTAATCATGTTAGAGGTAAATCTGTTAGGGCTTATTTGGGTATTAATAAATTGCAACTAATTTAAAACAACATCTGGTGTAAGGTGGTTTTATTGGATTACCGGGGACCACTATCCACAAACCTTGTACATTTACTACCTCACTGTCATCAGTGTGGTATAGTTTGTTTATTTACACTATGCTTGGTGAATCCATATTGTAGTTTATCAACTAAGTTCCTTTCTATCAGATAACTTTTAATCTCATCTGAGATTACCCCTTCAATCAATTTTCCCACAACTGATGTGAACCTTACGGGTCGGTAATTTGACACTTCCTCCCTTTTACCCTTCTTGAATATTGGCACCACAATGGCTGTCCTCCAGTCCTTTGGCACATAACCTTCCCTTAGTGATCTAATACCTATGTCTGTTATAATTGGTGCTAGTTCTCTACCTAGCTCCTTTATAAATCTTGGGTGAAGGCCATCAGGGCCTGATGATTTATCGACCTTAAGTGTCTGGATTTTACTGTACACTTTATCACCTGTAATATACCCCATCTAGGCCGAATTCCTGTCCCCAGGTATAGTACTATCGACAATGGGGTCATCTTTATTGAAAACCTTACTAAAGAAGATGTTGAAGTCATTTGCCATATATCATCTGGTTTGGTGACTATTACCCCTTCAATATTAAGTGGGGCAATATTTCTTTCATTTCCCCTTTCGTTATTAACATAAGAAAAAAAACTTTATGTCAGATTTAGAGCTGGCTAGTCTGAACACTTGCTTCTTCGCTCTTCTAATTTCACTTTTAAGAATATGCAAGTACTTTCTATACTTATTTTTACTCTCACTTGACTGGGTTGTTTTAATTTTTTTATAATATAAACTTTTTTGTTAATCAGTTTAATGATCTTTTTGTTTAACCATAGTTTTTTTTTTAAACCCCTATTGTTATTTACTGTTCTAAAAGGGATATATTTTGTCTCCAAATGATTAATGATCTTCACAAACTACTCCCAATGTGCTTATGCAGACAATCTTTCTGTTACTGAGTTTCAGTTAATTTCTGCTAGTTGCTTTCTTATTGCTTAATAATTAGCCTTATTAATATTATACATTCTATGTAACATTTTACCCCTTATAATTCTTCTAACCCAGCTGAATTGAAAGGTGATTATATCATGGTCACTACTACCTATGGAGGGGGATAACCCTAATATTTAAAATATCATCTGGTACGTTTCTTATAATAACATCCAGGGTATTATTTCCTCTAGTGGGGCTCTTGAACACACTGCTCAATCCCAGCTGATAGGAAATCGTTCTGTACACTAGCTGCTAGGGAGTTATTATTAGCCAAAACTCCCCATTCTATACCTGGGATATTTAAATCTCCCATCAATAATATGTCTGAGTCAACGGCCATGGTGGTGACATGTTCCGAAAAAGCTTCAGTGTCTCCACCTGGGGTATCAGGTGGTCTATAAAAAGTTATTAACTTGATTTTTTTCCCCTACTAAACCCAACGTATCCATCCACATAAGCTCGATATTACCAATATTACTAATGTTGTTACAGAGGCATTCAATATCCTCCTTGATGTATAAGGTCACACCTCTCCCCATCTGTCTAACCTATTATTGTTTATTAAACAGTATCCAGGTAACTGAATGTTCCAATTTGTATCCAGATTCCACCAGGTTTCTACTACCACAATGATATCACAATTTTCCTTACTTGCTATAATTTCTAGTTCAGCCATTTTTTTCCTTATTTAAACTCCTGGCATTGCAGAACATAATATTGGCTAACTTATTTTTCTTAGTAGTCTTAGTCATTATTTGGTTTCTGTCGACTAAAGTGGATCCTATGTAGGTTCCCCTCGTCCCCCGTCTATTCAGTTTAAACGTTTGTCAATTTCATTTCGTATTCTAACCACCAGTAGTCTACTATCCCTAAAACTTAAGTGACGTCCGTCCCTGCGATGCAAATTCTATTTATCATGAAAGACATCTCCATGCTTGCTAAAGTGGTAGTTATTTCCCTGCGTCCACTTTCTCGGCCATGCATTAGTCAAGGCAATTTTTTTTGTTTATATACAGATGTCCTTGGTTCCCGAAGTATTTTGAAAAATAAGATTTCACAATCTTTCTTCTCAAGTTTTCTTCCTAGTTTAATGCATTCCATTTGCATATCTGGAAGAGATTTTCTGCTTAAGTCATTAATGCCCACATGCACTACTGCTACTGGTTTTGAACCTGCTCCTTTAAAAATGCCAGCTGCCATTTTGTACAAATCTTGCTCACTAGCTCCTTAAAAAGCTACTTACCATTATGTTTGCCTTGTCTTCTCTACAGATATATTTGTCAGTAAACTTAATAATAGAATCGCCTATCACTATGACCTGTCTTTTCTCTTGATCTACAGTGTTAACATGTGACACCAAACTAGCATTAGATTTTATTATAACTTCCTGATGATTAGGTGATTCTGCAAGTACTTGGTAACTGTTTGTTAGTGTTAACTCAAACCTACCTCTTTCAAACCCAGCTCTGCAATCAGATAAGCCCTCACGCCCACTGTCATGTAGGTTTTTTATTTATTTATTTATGACTTTGATAACCTGGTGAGTGCACTGATCCCAGGGACTGTTTTCAGGCACGACCCGGACCATAACACATGGCGTAGGGTGACAGTGGAGTACAAGGTAACACTAGTACACATGAAACACATTTGACACAAGCAACAATAGTAAGCACAATATACAGGTTTGATGCATAGGTCAGTTTGAGAACAGTGAATACAAGGTTTCAATAATGAGGAGATTTGGTACAAAACAAACAAATCGTAGGCACAGTGCACGGTGTGTGACTGCATCATCCAGTGAGCAAGTAATACATAGAATACTCAGTAAAAAATATATATACAATATGTACATGAAAGGAAGTCAAATATTACTGTGAAAAATACGATATAACAGTTGTAGGCAGGGGAGTTGACTAGTGTGAGTAGGTGGGTAACCCCTGGAATGGGGAGTTGACTAGTGTGGGTTGGTGCCAGACCCCAGGGAGCAGCGGCACGATGAGTTTGCCAGGGACCAGACTTTAAGGCGGGACTTGAAACAGAGTGTGTGTCAATGGAACGGAGTTCAGCTGGTAGTTTGTTCCACTGCAAAGGGGCAGCTGCAGTCCAAGCTCTGCTACCCATGTTGGTGGATACCCTAGGAACAGCTAGAGGGGGAGTACCATTAGAGCAGAGGTTGCGGAGGAGCGTTCTTGTTTTCAGAAGGGCAGCTGGGGGATTCTGGAGCCATGGGGAAGACATTGTCTACCATGCAGCAGAGGGCTAGGTCAACGCGACTTTGTAGTGGTAGCCATCCAAGGGTATTATACAGAGTACAGTGGTGGGTGGAGAACGGGGCCAATAAAGCAAAGCGACAGGTGCTGTTGTAGGCAGCAGAGAGTTTAGCCATGGCAGTAGCTGAGGTCCTGGCATAAATAGGGGAGCAGTAGTCAAGAATAGGAAGAAGAATACGCTGGACAATGGCTAGTCTGGCTTCAGGGGTAAAGTATTGCCTGAATCTATAGGCAGCACCTAACTTTTGATGGAACCTTCTAACAAGGGAATTTGCATGCTCAGTGAAGGTGAGGGAGGGGTTGAGCGGTACTCCTAAGTATTTGTAGGTGTTGACGTCCTCCAGGGCTGGGCTGTCTGGGGTGAGAATGCGTAAGGGGGCATGGTTTTTAGTTTTGGCCAGAAAGGGCTTAAATCCGAACAGCATGGATTTAGTTTTTTTGGCATTTACTAACAGGAGGTTTTTTGAGAACCAGCTGTGGGCCGTAGCATAGTTGTGCGAGAGAACTGAGAAGATTGCGGCCATGGATTTGTCACGGTGGAAGAGGACAATGTCATCGGCATACAGGAGAAAGTGACAGTTGAGACAGTCAAAGGGAAGCGCATTAACAAATAAGGAGAAAAGGAAGGAACCCAGGATTGAGCCTTGAGAGACCCCCACAGAGACAGGCAGGGTGGGGGAGCAGGGTTGACCAATACACATGAATTGTGAGTGGTTGGTAAGGTAGTTAGTGAACCAGTTTGTCACTTTCTGAGAACAACAAAGGAGGCTAAGCTTGGAGGTAAGGAGAGCATGGTTAACCATGTCAAAAGCCTTTGAGAGGTCGACGAAGACAGCCCCGATGGCTTTACCATTATCCATGTTAGAGAGGTGTGGTCGGTCAGAAGGGCGAGGGCAGTGGCAATGGAATGATTCTTGCGAAAGCCATGCTGTTAGTTGCATAGGAGGGTGTATTTGCCCATGTACTCAGTGAGCTGACTGTGGACTGCTCTCTCGAGTAGTTTACTGAGATGAGGGAGGATGGATATCAGACACCAACTGTCAGAGGATTTGGGGTCACCAGATTTAAGAATGGGGATAACCTTAGCTATCTTCCATGGATCAGGCATGAAGGAGGTGGAAAGGGCAAGGTTAAAGATGAAGGCGAGTGGCCTGGCAATCGCTGGAGAGATCAGCTTAAGGAAGACTGGAGATAGCCCATCAGATCCGGAGGAGCCATGGTTAGGTAGACTTTTGAGTAGCTTCACTGTGTCGTGTATGGAGAGGGCATTAAAATAGAATGGGGGTATTTGTGGGTGAGTGGCAGAGTTGGAAGACGGTGGCAGTGTATCAGGTATTAGGGCTGAGCTTTGAGGTTGGGCAGTTGGCAGCTTATTTAGGTACATGGATAAGTTGGTGAACTTATAGTTGAAGCCACTGGCCACATCATGAGGGTTGGTCAGCAACCCATCCTGGGAGTTGAGATGTGGTGCAGCGTAGCTGGGGCAGAGGTTTAGGTGGGAGCTGATTGAGTCCCAGAATTTTCTAAGGTCTCCAAGGTTGGCCTTTTACAGATTGCGGAAGTGGGTCTGTTTCAAAAATTTGGCCTGCCGTTTACATTTGTCCTTCATGCACCTGTAAACATCCCAAAGGGCAAGAGAGGGGGTTGCTTTGAAAGTGGACCAGGCATGGTCTCTGGCCTTCACAAGGGTTAGGAGGTCTTTAGAGACCCAGCGCAGCACCCGCCTCTGACCCATCTGGTGGTGACAGGGAAAAGGCGGTCCTGGAGTGTTAGTAGAGTCCGGGTAAATGTGGAAATTGCCATGGCTGCATTGGAAAGGGAAAAAAGCATGGACCAGTCCAATGACTGGGCCTCCTCGAGGAGATCTGTGGAGACTGGGCAGCTGAAATTTCTGAGAGATAGGTATTTGGGTGGGGGCACTTTAGCTTGGAAGACCAGAGGAGATAGGTTAGTGAGTGATCGCTTACAGAGTCAGCCATGGTGCCAGCGTGTAATGCTTGGTCCTCCCCATTTATGAGGATCCAGTCTAGTAGAGTCTGGGTGGCCATGCGCAGATTAAGTCTGGTGGGGAGACTGATCGCCTGCACCAGGTTGTGCTGCTTTAACAGGGACACATAGTCAGGCTAGTGGTAGCTCAGCCAGTTTAGATTAAAGTCGCCAAGAAGGATAGATTCCATATGGGGAGTTAGAGAGCTCAGGCCTTGGAGGAGGCTGGTGAGTCCAATGGTTCCAGTCGAGGGGAGTTGTAGCAGCAGCCAATATAGAGTTTTTTGCAGGATCCCAGGGTCAATTCGGAGAGTAGCCACTCACTAGGTGAGGAAGGGTCAGAGTGTAGGACAATGCTTGCTGAGAAGGGTTCTCTTAGGAGCAGGACCACATCGCCACCTTTTTTCCTGCCTGGCCTGTCGAGGCGTAGGTAGGAGTAGCCAGGTATTTTGAAGGTGTTTTCGGTGTGGTGTAGCTTTAGCCATGTTTCAGTGAGTCCCAGAATATGGGGCTTGTGTAGCTCAATCCAAGCCTCAGGGTCAGTGAATTTAGATGGAAGGCTGCAGACACTGATATGTGCGATTTTAAGACCAGGGGCATTTGTCCAGATGCTGGAGGAGGGGGTGATATGGGAGTTTGTTGGGCCAGGGTTGCACTCAATGTCCCCAGCAAGGGACAGTAGTGATAGTAGAAGGATGTATGGGCAGGAGGGAATAGTAGGAGACCAGGAGAGGTTAGCCAGGTAGTGGCCAAGGAGGCGGTGTTCTCCTTCAGTGAGTAGGATGAGAGTTATGTACCCCAGGGTGGACTTATCCTTAGTAGTTAGTGAAGAGGGTTGAGACAGGGAGGGGTGGGGGAATGAGGAGGAGGAGGCACTGTTGATCGCAGGCCAGCACCGTAGCGCAGAAGTCGGTCAATACTAGTGCAATAGTTAGGGAGATGGCCCATAATATAGGCAGTGCCAACTTCATCTTTCTGAGGGAGAGTGGGGGACAAGGGGAAGTAGTAGCAGGGAATTAGCATGGTCAGCCTTATGAAGGGGAGAGGAGGGAGTGGTGAGGCAAGAGGCTGTTAGAAATGCAGTTCTGTGGGGCAGGACCGCACTCTAGGAGGTGTTCTGCAGCTTTAAATTTGTGTAGGGCAAGATGGCCAATGGGAGGAGGTGCACAGAAGGGGGAGTGGTTTAGGTGTATTTAAGAAGTTGTGGAGGAGGGGGTGGAGGGGATGGCGTCACACAAACAGACACACAAAGGAGAGAATGGGAAGATTAAGGGGTCTGGCTAGGCTAAAACACAGAAACTAGCAAAGCAAACAAACAGTATTTTACTCTTTTTTTTTTCTCTACCAGAATGAGCAAATACAGGCTAGTAACATCCTTAAACAAACAAAAAATCAGCAATAGGAATCCCAGTTTTCAGTTTAGCTGTAATTGCTATTATGTACACATACTAGTAGCGAGGGCCAGGCAGCACAGACTACAAAATTTGTGCACAGGCGTGCAATTAGGCAAGGACTGCATGTCTCTGTACCGGAGCAAGGGAAAGTCATTTCAAATTTGGTGGCACAGTCCTGGGAAACCAGCCACGCTGGATTCCAGAGCTAGCCACTCAGGGAGTTCACTAAGATGGCGAGCAGCCAATGGGGGCAGTGCAGTCAGATGGCACCAGGAATTCGGAAAAAAAAATCCAGGATCTTCGCTGCAACAGCAGCTGAGGGCTGAAGATCTGGCTTCGGCAATTACCTGTGCTTGGAGAGCAGTGGGTGGGTGGCAGCGGGTGGGCTCCCGTTCTCGCCGCTGTAGTCGGCAGGCAGCTCAAGCTTAAAAGCAGCTGTGAGGATGAGGTGCTTGCCCGAGTGGGCAAGCCTGCAGAGAAAGGGACAGAGGTCAGATATAGATAGTCTGGGGACTCAGTGGGAGGGTTAGGAAATTAGCAATAAAACAAAGGGGTAATGCACAGAAACAAGATTAAGCTTAAGTTGTCCCTTCCTCTAAACATGCTGTCTCTTTATTATTAATTAGTAACTTAAGCGGGCACCTACACCTCCTCTTTCATTTAACTGTCACAACATTGCACCACTCATTGTCATTGTCCTCATTTAGATCTGCTGTTCTGCTATCCATGTCCTTTTTCCTCTTACCTAATCCTTCTGCTAAGGAAACACCACCATCTTTATTTAGGCTAGATAATGTATGTAACTTAGCATACATTTCCCTCTGGCTCCTCTCCAGATATTCTAACCTTGTTGTAAATGAGCTTATATTTTGCTCCAATTCTTTATTATAAATACACTTCTTGCACTCAAAGTTTGCAAAACTTGAACCCGTATCAACCATCTTATACACAGAGCAGCTACTGTACTTTACGCATAGGTCTCCAGCTTTAGTTAAAATAGACTCTGCCATGATACATAGATACACAGATACATAGACAGTGTCGGCAGATAAGGGCCTATGGCCCACCTAGTCTGCCCATTTGAGCTTGTAAGTTCAGTTTGTTTTCCTAGAAGTCTATTTCCCCTTACCCCTGACCTCTAGAATTCCTTTATGTCTATCCCATGCATTCTTAAATCCCGTGATTGTTTCAGCCCCCACCACTTCCTCTGGCAGGGTGTTCCACTTGTCCACCACCCGTTCTGTGAAGAAATTCTTTCTCATGTTTCCTCTGAATCGTCCTCCCTCCAACTTCATCCCATGCCCTCTAGTCCTGAAACATCTTTTAGCTTAAAAATAGTGTTTTCCTGCACCCTGTTCCTCCCTGTAAGATACTTGTATGTCTCTATCATATCCCTCTCCCTCCTCTCCTCCAGGGAGTACATGTTCAGTTCCTTCAACCTGTCTTCATAGGACTTGTGATGCAACCCATGCACCATCTTTGTGCCCTCCTCGAACCTTCTCTACCCTATCTATGTCCTTACGTAGGTATGGTCTCCAGAACTGTACACTGTACTCCAGGTGGGGCCTCACTAGTGTCTTGTATAGCAGAATTATGACCTCCTTTTCCTGCTGGTGATGCCCCTGCCTATACATCCCAGCATCCTATTTGCTTTACCTGATGCCTTGTCACACTGTTTCCCTACCTTGAGGTCATCAGAGATGACAACCCCAAGATCCCTTTCCTGCTTGGTGCATGCTATATCCTCACCCCCAACTGATATATTGTGCCAGGGTTTTTGTGCCCTATATGCATTATCTTGCACTTCTTTGCATTGAATTTCAACTGCCAAACCTTGACCATTCTTCAAGTTTCTGCAGGTCCTTCTCATTCTGTCTACACCCTCTGGTGTGTCTACTCTGTTACAGAGCTTTGTGTCATCAGCTAACAGTGAAATTCTGCCTTCTATATCCTGTGCAATGTCACTGATGAAGATGTTGAATAGGACCGGTCCCAGCACTGATCCCTGTGGTACCCCACTGGTCACTCTTCCCTCTGTGGAGTGACAGCCATTTACCACCACCCTCTGTGTCCTGCCACCCAGCCAGTTACCTACCCACCACACTACTGTCCTGCCCACACCCATATTCCCCAGTTTGTGTAATAGTCTTCTATGTGGCACAGTGTCAAAGGCCTTGTTGTTACTTAATTAAACAATACAGTCTCTTGGGTAGCTACTACAGATATGACATACACTGTCTCCTACTTCCAGGACAATTTCTTACTTTTTACTCCCTGCCCGCATCCCGTCTCCCCATCAACATGTGCTAGACGCACATGTCTCTGTGCGCATCTCCACGTGCGATGATGTGCACCACTCGCGCTGCTCACAGAGCTTCTGCAATTTAGATGCAACCACGACCTGGAACTACAACTGGGGTTGCTACTCAATATACCCACAATAAGGAGCCTAAACTGTAGAAATCAAACTCTTTTGAGTGTCTCTAGCTGCCTGGATAGTTCTACACTACCTGGTGTAAGTAAATATGTAGTCGCTAAAAACCCGTAGTTCCACAGTACAATTCCAGGAACTACAGCCCCCATTGACCTTTCAGTTTAGCGCCTGACAGTCTTAATAAAACAAAATAAAAAACACCAGCTCAGGTTGCATAAGCGAAAACAGCACTGCTTTTTAGTACTGATCCCGTCACACCGCTGTTCACTGCGTCAAAAGCCAATGACAGGTTGAGATGGATCAAAACATACTTTACCTCAACTGCATGCTAGGAGGAAGTCACTGCAAACCTTAACCAGGCCTGTCTCAGTGCTGAGATACTCCCATAAAACAGACTGAAATGGCTCAAAGATATTATTTGATACAAGGTACTCACTAAGCTGTGTCAAAACAACCCTTTCAGAACCCTTTACCAAAAAAGGCATGTTGGAGATAGTCCAAAAACCCAACTGGTCATGCAGCTCCAGTAACCCAGCATGGGCACTAAGCCCATGGATGTACCCAGCAGTAAGGGCATCACTGTGATTAGAAATCTAATCATGTTAATAAGGGAAAACTGGCATATTTCGTTTATAAAATAAAAAAAGTTTATTCACGTGTGTGCCATGCTGCTCTGAACTGTACTGGGCATTTCTAAGGATCTAACATCCAGTACAACAGCCAGAGTGCGTTGCTGTCATGAATAATTAATTGAACTTATTATTTTATGCACTGCTCTTCCAAAAGCGAAGAGCAGGTAACATCTTATGGCAGAACACAGTGAAAAAATAAACACAACAAATAAATTACATTTAAGAAATGCAGCCAAAATAATTTCAACTGTCAAACCCAAAATTAAGTCATAGGGACAGGAAAGGTTTGATTGAGGAGCCATTTACCAACCACTACCTTAACAATTCTCTTGAGATCTTCTGAATTCCTACTACTATGGGATTTCACAGAACTTAGACTGTGACAGCAAAGGCCTTGCTCCCTGCTAATTTCAGCTGTGAACGTGGAACACACAACAGCCCATGTCTCTTAAATGTAGTGAGGTACATGGCTGGGGGGGGAGGCAGATGTTTGTTGAGGTAGGGTGGGCTCAGATCATTTAGGGCCTCAAATGTCAACATAATCAGCTAGAAGTCGATTCTTTGCCTTGCTGGCAGCCATTACTGTATACACAATAATTGTTTAATCTCCATATAGCACACAGAAGATAAGCTGCTAGCTGGCCCAGTGGTGTGGCGATAGTGCTACTGTTCACCATGCTGGTGATCCAGCTTGGAAGCAGACCAGGGTTACTGTGGGTCAGGTGGTGGTGGGGGGGGGGGACTATGTATCCCAAGGGCTCTCCTCTCCTCTCCTGAGTGAGGATGCACAAGTGCTCAGACTCTGCCACCAGGTGCAGACCTGGTGGTAGTGCAGGTGTGAGCAGTGCTGAAGGGAGGGCTACAGTTCTTTAGGTCATGTGTGCCTCCACATACTCTCCTTTATGTGCAACCACAAATGGGGACCTGGGGAGAAAAGGAAAATAGCTGTGCCGCCTTCATGAAGCCCTGACCGCTTGCCCCCAACCCGTACCAGCACCTCAACCAATGGAGGACTCAGGATATGTGCACGAGGAAGGTTACAGCCCCCCCACCCCACCATGGATGGCAATCCATGGGGGGCCCCGCTCCAGTGAGTACCAGGGAAGGTGTGCACTTGTCAGGGGGAATGCGGACAGGGTTGATAGGTCATGGGAGAAAAAGCTTTATTAAAGGAAAACTGCACCCTCATATCTTCTAAATGTCATTTGCTCCCATGTTAACAGACAACTCTTTTCATGTAGCTGTTAAAGATGTATGCAACTGCTTTAATTAGTTTCCACACTTCATACTAGGCACTGTTACTGTCTGGGAGGGTCCATTTCGCGGTTGGTGAAATCTCATTGTTCCTGAGAGCTGCATTAGCATATGAAAATGTGGTGCGTAATCAACCTTTAAACTCCCCAACTTCCGGTTGGGGCACAGACCTAATGGTTTCCTAAACAAAGCACTGAATGACTGACCAGAAACAATCCACGTTAATCCATACAGAAAATGTCAATCCTGTTGACCAAAAGATCAATAAAACATTATCTAATGGGACCCAAACACCGTTTGAAGGAGATTCAGTTGAATGGAGCTGTAACACAAAACACAGCTGAGCAGGTACAGAACGGCCAAGTGGAGGCCTATGCAGAGTGCAAATCCACGGCACAAAGTGCAGAGAAGGCTGCAAGCATGGCACAAGAAACAGAATGCACGATTACTTCTCGGCAGCTATGTTAAACCCTACAACAAATAAATGATACTCTGCAGAGATTGGAGGCTAAAGCAATGATCAATGCCAAGATACTGCAAAATTACACCAGAAAACACAATAAGTTGAGACGGTAATGACAAAATATACCCAGACTACAGACGTGAACAACTCAGCCTTGCTGGAGCTGTATCATCGCAGTAAGTTGTTGGAGCAGAAGCTTGAGGAACTAGAGAATCGGAATCGGCGAAACAATATTCGGATCCACAGAGTACCAGAAGGAACGGAATCAGGGAACATGATAGACTTTATCAACTCATTTTTAAGAGAGATCCTTAATCTACCTGCTGATAAGCAGCTGGACATTATTAGGGCTCACAGATCACTGGAACCGCGGGCTCGAGATCAGAAGGCCAGACCCAGATTGATAGTGCTTGCGTTCCTTGATTACAGGACCAAAGAGGAGGTGTTAGCCCTAGCCTGGTCGAGAAAAACTATATATTTCGGAGATGTCAGACTGTTTTTTGACCATGACTTTACCCCACAGCTGCTTGCTAGGAGGAGAAAGGTGCTACAGGTCGTTAAATTACTACAGCAAAAAGGGGTAAAGGCCTTTGTTGAATATCCAGCTAGGCTGAAAGTTCAAACATAAAAGGGTTTTTTGAGATTTCAAGAGCTGGCAGAAGCTAAGGAGTTTGTGGAGAGAATGGGGTTGCACATACCTGAGGAACAGGGTCGGCAGATTCAACAGCAGCTGGGGGAGCTGAACTGGTTCAAAAGAGGCCCAAAAAGAGTGAATGGTGATTCAAGTAGGGACATGTTTGGGGTGTGGGACAAGGTCCTAGCCAAAAGAAAACCCCCAGACACAGAACTAGAGCGAGGAGAGCAGGAACAAGGCAACCCTTCGAGAGAACAGGACGTCGTGCTGAACAACAACTTAACGGCTGAAGGATGAAGATGTGAAGCGAATACACTGCAAGCACTGACTCAAAAGAGACTATGATGGGGACTAAAGGGGTACAGTGTGCTCAGAGTGCTTGAAGGAAATGAAAATGACTTTAATAACTTGGGACTATGCCTGCATAATCAGACTACATGGCACATGAATAATAACTAAACGATCTTAATGGGATTGTGGGGGGGGGGGGGTTAACGTCTCACAACTTCCTGCAGCAGTTATAATGCTATGTAGGTATAGGATGCCTCAGGGAAGTGGGATTCAACGTGGAAGGGTCTATGAGCAGATATAAACATGGATGTAGTGGAAGGAGGGTGAAGGGAAACGAAAAAGAAGTTCAAGAATCATATCACCATCAGGAACTGGGTTATTTTTTACTTGACTGGGGGGGCGAGGGTGGAAATGGGAGGGGGGAATATAATGGGGCTATTCTTTGCTTTGACACTGGAAAGGGGCCAATGTATTGGATTTGAGGTAAAAGTAAAACAAGGGCCCCAGTTACGGAGCTGAAACAAGGGAAGAGGCCTGGCTCGAGAAGGAATATATAAAGTGCAGTCCATTATATCCGAAACCGTACAATGCTATGGGTTTAAGATATCGGGAGGACAAGAATGGACATTAATAACACAAAATATGGGGATGAAAAGATAAGAAGCTTTTGAGGTACGGGAAAAGGGGAGTACTACGGAGGAATTAATGAATAAAATAAAATTAGTTGGGTTAGCGAATTATGGGGGAAGGGAAGGGGACTGGGGCAGAGGTAATGATACTTGGTTGGCTGCTGAGGGGTCTGCTTCCCTCACGTGAGGAGACCATCGTCTCCCTAGGAGTACCCATTGTGGGGAAGTGGTGGACGGAGATTTCTCTAGCCCTAGAGAAGACATGAAATCAGGATTAGGTCAGGAGTCAAATGTTTATATGAAAGATGGTTAGACAAGCGCAGAACATCATTTTCGTTTGGAAGGTACTTGGACATGCAGTGCTCCAATAAAAAGCTTTTCTGATCAATAGAGCAATTGGTCACACAGGAAAGCAAAGAGCTTCAAGTTACGAACAAGAGCTCTCTAGAGGGGTGTCTCCTGTTGTAGAGACACTGGTAACCCCTCTGAACTTGCCTCCGCCTGTATAAGGTGGAGGTAGGACTACAGCCCCAAAAAGTGGGACTTCTACCTTGGCGGTCAAAGATAATGCATTGGTTACTAGCCCAGTTGGCTGTAAAGTTGAGCTATTGTTATCAAGTAATGGTTTTTATGTTATTTCATATCTGGGATGTGTTCCGTCGCAAGAGAGAGTTAAAGGAAATTAAGAAGGGAGATATGTGGGAGGGCTCTCGAGGAGGAGTCCGGGGGGACCCTGAGAATATATTTCTAAATACAGACCCTTTCAATGGCAGGTAAGGGTACGATTATTTGTTCCTATAATGTTAACGGCCTTACAAACCCTGTTAAAAGATCTAAAATACTGAGCCAGGTAAGGAAAGCCGCAGCAGATTTTTTATTTCTCCAGGAGACCCATTTGTCGATGAAGGAGCATAATAAGTTCCTAAAATTGGGTTTTAGGGAAATGATGGCATCTTCCTATAAGAATGGTAGAAGGAGGGGTGCGATGGTGTTGGTGCCATCTAATTCCCCATTTGAAAAAATGGAGGCTAAGACAGATAAGGAGGGGCGATACGCGATGCTGAAAGGTAAATTTAGGGGCAATGTTGTCACACTGGCATCTGTGTACTTTCACCCTGGCTCAACATTACCTGAGTACCGTTCCTTTCTAGACACTCTGCTAGAGTGGGGGAGGGAGTCATAATTTGTGGGGGGGATCTTAATCTACCTTTGAACCCGGATATGGACTCCTCCTCGAGGGAAGGGAAACCACACAAAACGGCTAGGAAAATCCAGAAATTGATAGGAGAAATTTGACTATTAGACACTTGGAGACACAAACACACTAGACAGAGGGACTATACCTTGTTTTCTGCAGCCCACAACACATATTCAAGGCTAGACTACATACTAGTCATAAAGACTGAGGTACAGAGAATTGAGGATACTTGGATAGGGGACTTACTTCTGTCTGATTATGCCCCCATATATATAAAAATAGACCTAGGAGAGACTCGCCAGAATACCTTATGGCGGCTGAACACCTCTCTTTTGAAAGATAAAGAAATTAGGGACCAAATAGTAGAAACTTATAGGACATACCTTCTAGATAATACATAACAGGATTCCACACAGGCCATCCGTGGGACGCCAGAAAGCTGTCCCACGAGGTACATTTATTCAACCAGCCTCAGGGAAAGAGGGAGCGGGAGGCCAGAAGACCTCAAGCTAATGGGGCTGATAGCAGATTTGGAGGGGCAGCAAAAACAAAAGTATGACAAGGAGCGGAGGAGACAGCTATTGGACTATAAGAGGGAGTTGACGGGAATTTTGGATTATCAGGTGGAACAGAGGTTGCTCTGACTGAGACAACAACCTTATGAGGGGGGACCTTGATCGTTGCGCTACCTGGCTTGCAGGCTGAGGGCAAAATGGGCAAGGGCAACAATAACGAAGGTTTGGCACCCAGGGATAGGCAAAATGGTCCAAGGGGTTCAGGAGACAGCAGATGCCTTCAGAACATATTATACTAAGTTATACACAGAAGACACAAAAAGCAGGAAGGGAAGACATAAAGAGATTCCTGAGTTCACTTAAACTACCAGGCCTAACTAAGGAGCAAGGGGAAAGGTTAATGAGACCTGTGAAACCAGAGGAAATAAAGGAGGAGATTAAAAGGCTTAAGGTGGGTAAATGTCCGGGTTTGGACAGACTCCCTGCGGAGTTCTAGAAATGCTTTGGGAACCAGATCCAGACACTTCTGGGGAAGGTTTTTGATGAGGCTGCAACCCCTCCTTCTTGGGCCCAGGCGGTGATTTCGGTGATACCCAAGCCGGGAAAAGACCCAACAAAATGCCCTTCATATAGACCGATTTCCTTATTGAACACTGATTATAAAATACTTACATCTCTTTAGGCTACGCGTATTCAGGAGTACCTCCCCTCTTTAATACAGATAGACCAATCCAGTTTCATACCAGGCAGACAAGCACAGGATAATCTCTGTAGAACAACACATATAACTGATCAAATTTCCATGCAAAAATTACCGTCGTTGATAGTAAGTCTTGACGCTGAAAAAGCGTTTGATAGAGTAACATGGTTGTTTCTGAAGAAGGTCCTTTCCCGGGTTGGGTTCCCGAGGCAGCTGATAACGGCTATAATTAAGTTATACGAGTCTCCAAGAGCACAGGTTAGAGCGAATGGACATATCTCTGGGACTTTTTATTGAGAAAGTGGAACGCGACAGAGGTGTCCTCTCTCCCCATTATTGTTTGCCCTGTTCATTGAACCTCTCGCTCAGAGCATCCATCAGTGCACAGAGATAAAAGGGATTAATATGGGGGGGACAAACCCACAAACTGGCTTTATATGCTGATGATGTTCTTTTATATGTGGCAGACCCTGTGGAGTCTTTACCAGCGGTATTTAGATGGCTAGATAAGTTTTCTTGGTTATCCGGCTATACACTGAATAATAATAAAACGGAAATTCTCTCTCTCTCTTAATTTTACCCCAACTGAAGAGCTTAAAAGTAAGTACACCATGTTATGGGACCAGACAGAGATAAAATATTTAGGGGTAAAGTTGGGTAGGAACAATGCACAGTTGAAAGAGCTGAACTATCCTCCTATAATACCACAGCTTAAAAGTGACTTTCAGAGATGGTCCCTTCTACCCATCTCACTTAGTGCTAGGGCTCAAGCCCTCAAGATGAATGCATTACCACACCTTCTCTACTTATTTCAATGTGTCCCAAGTCTGTCAACTCTGGCGGATCTGGGGACCTGGCAGAGTATGTTTTTTTCCTATTTACGGAAGGGTAAAAAACCCAGACTAAGAAGATCCTTGCTTTATCTTCCTAAGGAAGAGGGGGGGGCCTTATGCCTTCCATGCCTGCAGGCTACTGGGTTGCAGCCCAGATGAGGGTTGCACTACTTTGGGGCAACCCGGGATACGACACCCACTGGGAGTGAATAGATCTCTGGAAGCAAAAGGATCCCCTTTGCGGGCAGTGATGTTTGGGCCTCTGGATACAGGGGAAACCTTTGGTTTCTCAGGCACATGGGTGGTGGTGTTGGAAGGAAGGAGGAGGAGGGGAATAAGCAGGGGGGCCACATTTGGGAATCTATGGAGGTATAGATGGTGGGCATATGACCATCAGTTTATACCAGCAACGCTTGATAAATGGTATCAGAAACAAGCTAGAAGGGGTCTGTGCGTGCCTTATCAAATAATGACGGTGAATACCCTACTCTCCTTTGAAGCAATTCAGAAAAATACGGCCTGAAGCAGACAGATAAAATCAGGTATTACCAACTGAGAGACTACTTGAATATACAAATTAACAAAATAATGTTGGAGGAGCCGGGGTTGGAAGAGAGAGGGCTATTTTAAAGAGTGTGGGGGGCAAGGGAGGGCAGACCATACCATTTCATTGCTGTATAATAACTGTGTGGCAGATATGGCCAACACGTCCCAGCATATAAAAAAATGGGAATAGGACTTAGTAATTCTTATAACAGAGAAACATTGGTCTCTGATGTGGAGAAGTACGTGGTCAACTTCTAGCTCTTTAGCGTGGAGGGATTTCTGTTGGAAGTTGAGAACCAGATATTTCTTAGTACCAACACAAATGGTGCATGTGAAGGGAGGGACCACGGCTGGGTGTTGGAGGGCTTGTGGAGAACAACATGCCTCACAGGCACATGTCTTTTGGTCATGTCCACGTATCACCGTATATTGGAGGGAGGTTATGAAACATCTAGAACAGATATTTTTAATTAAGACGCAGTTAGGACCTGAACATTTGGTTTTAGGACTAATCCCAGGGGAGGTTAAAGATAAGGATGCCAGATACCTATGGAAGATCCTGGTTGAGGCAGCTTTAAAAATCACAAAGAACTGGTTGCAGCCGAGAACCCTGGGGGTAGGGGAATGGAAGGATATGGTTGAATCCATACATTTGATGGAAAGGTTAATGATCAATCTTAAGCAAAAGCCACAGATATATCAACAGAAATAGACCAGATGGTTACTCCATGATAGTGGTTAAGAGAGAGATGCCTGAACTGCACTAAAAGAGATATCTATCCTTTACACTGGAGTTAGAGAACTTCCCCTGATTAACTCCTGCTATAGGTATTTTCTGGATATGAGACAACTAGTTATGGATAGTGAAAGGACGGAACACATCCCAGACAGTAGTACCTACTGTTACTGTTCTAGCTAGATCGTAATAAAGTTGACTACTGTGAACCAGAAGTACTGTAATATTTCTGTGATGTTGTCAGTGTTAGGGGCTTTTACCCCAAAGAACAACATGTGAATCATGTAAATGATGTAACAAATGCTGACAAATGAAAGATAATAAACGAAGTATAAAAAAAAAAACCTTTAAACTCTCCAGTATGCCTGTCTGCTTAAGTAGTTTTGAAAGAAACAAGCTGCAAGAAGGTGTGAAATACCACATTTACCTTCAGTGGGTTTTACAAACTATCTGAGTTGTAATGCAGGTTTTTCCCCTTTAAACTTCATTTGGTTTATAAGTTTCCAGAGAGTTTTTTTAGGGTATTTGTTATTTCAGTATAGAGATACGTGATATAAATGGTTGATCTGATATCATGTTCTCACATGCTAATGCAGCCCTTAGGGACAATGAGATTTCAACAACCACAAAATGACCCTCCCAGGAGAGTGACAGGGCCTAGTATGAAGTGTGAAAACTAACTGAAGCAGTTGCATACATCTTTAACAGGTACATGAAAAGAGTTGTCTGTTGACCTGGAAATAAATAACATTTAGAAGATATGAGGGTGCAGTTTTCCTTTAAAAAGGAGACAAGGTACTGTGGTCTGCATTACCTGTAGGTGTCAAATCTGACCACCAGGCAGGAACTTGTGGAGTGCGATACAGTAATCAGGGCACACAGGGATGAGTGCCTGTACCAGTGTTTTCATATCTTCAGGTTCTAGAAAGGGGCAGTCTGGGGATGTTTTTTAGATGTAAAAGCAGCTTCTGAATACTGATGGCACTTGAAATTCCCACAAAAACAAGACTATTAACCCTTAGATTTCATCTGCCTCTGTAGCTTGTTCCCTACTTGAAATCATAATGCTTTGTTGTGACATCACAGTCTGTTGCTTTGTGAATAACTATGATGTCAAAAGCTGAGTATTATGACATCAGATTGGGAAGGAACAATAGGAGATGATGAACCCTTGGGGAACAACTCTCCTGTTTTTATGCATATCATCTCAGTAATCAAAAATGGAGATATAAAATATGGAGCTAATGAGAAATATATGCTGTGTTGTGTGCAAATATTATGTTTTTCAAAGTTCTTCTCGAGGCGTCAGTGCCTCTGAGGGCAATGCCATGTTAGACATTTACTGAAAGAGATTGGATTAGTGGATACCTGGGGACACCACCATAAGTGAGACAGAAAATACACATTTTATTCCCACTCTCAACATAGTTATTCAAGGTTGGATTACTTCTTTGTATCCACAGAAGAGACAGACTGGGTACTAGATTCAGATATCGATAATATTCTACTCTCAGATCATGCACAATTACGCTTAATTTAACCATACCTTTGGACCTGAAATGGACTCAGGGGAGGTTTAATCCTTCCCTGTTAAGGGATCCTGAATTCAAGAAAATGCTAACAGACAGGATCCCATAAATCATCTGAGAAATGAGCACTTGGACAATTCCTCTGCAACCTTGTGGAACACAGTGAAAACCGTATTACGAGACTATATTATCGCGTTTGCACCTCAACGTAAAAAGCAAAGGGAGGAATATTTAAATGCTGTACCTTGCAAGAACATCTAACATTTTTACAGACAGCCCATATGCAAAAGGATCACTCCCTCACACACCAAATTAAAAAGACTCAAGTGGCCATCCAAGACATCCTTAATTATAAAACAGAGCAGGCACTGTTATGGCTGAGACACTCTTTTTATGAAGGGAGAGCTTGAGCTTCAAAAATTCTGCCCTACAGACTCAGACAAAAAACAAAATGATGTACCATATCATAACTTCAACATCTGAATTCAGGATCACTTTCATGCTCCTCTCTGGAAAATCTTTCCTCCCTCCATACTTAGGATCAACCCCTTTATAACCAAAAAGACATCCCATCAGCAGAGGCCCTTCAAACATTCTTAAATAAACTTACACAGCCAACTTTGGCAGAAGAGAAACAAACTCACCTTACAGCACCTATTACATGGAAGGAACTGATCAGGGGCATAAAAGCCTTGAAAAATAGAAAAGTCCAGGCCCAGACAGATACAGTTTGGAATTTTATAAAGGTGTGCTAGAATCCCTTCATCATACCCTCCTCCAAACCTTTCAATATGCACATACTAAAGCTCACTGTCCAGACACCTGGAGATATGCTACTATCTCTGCCATCCTCAAACCCCAACGTGACCCTCTATGTTGTGACTTTCATCATCCCATTTCTGTTTTAAAAGTAGACTATAAGCTTTTTATGCATCATAGCCACATACTAGACCATACTTTCCCCACAGTTACTGATCCCAAGCAATATGGCTTTATCAGTCAAAGACTAATAGCTGATAATATAAAAAGATCAGTGCTACTAACTGATAAGACACAGCGGATTAAGGTGTTGACCCTTATAATTAGCTTAGATGCCCAAAAGGCATCTGATAGAGTTTCATGGGCATTACTTCACCACACTCTGGAACATTTTCATTCCACAGGAGTTTCTTGATCTTCGAAGAGAATATACCATTCACAGAGGGCAATGGTGAAAGCCAATGGTTCACTCTCAAAGGGCTTTCCCCTCACTAGGTGTACAATACAGGGATAGATGGATCTCCAGCTTTCTATGGGGGGGCATCCGAGGACAGTCAACAGCAAACTATAACTTCCTTATAACAAATGTGGCTTGGCGCTACCCGATCTCACCCTGTATGCATAAGCAGCCTTAATTAAGTCATGGCATGGACAGCAAGTTCACCCCAGACACAGTGGGCAGTGATGGAATACAATGACATAGCACAGGGGCAGGATGCTATCTTATTCAGAACAAAAGGCCGATTAACCCTGAATTCTTCCCGTTTCCTCCCTACATTAACACTACTTAAAAACTGGCAGTGTTTCCTCAATCACAAACAGCACATCTAAAGTGCTAAATGGCTAACCATCCTGGCATACCATATACTATAAATTCTATGCCGGTCAGGCTAGATTATAAATTCCACGAACAGGCCCACAGGGGCCTATCACATGCTTTCCGTTTTTATGAAGCAGGACAATTCAAAGGATTCATACACTTAAGGGGAGAATATGGGTTTGATCAGAGAGACAATTATAGAGGGGTACTGTGGAGCACGCCTACTGACAAGTCGTACTCAAGATCTGCCCTGCGCTTAACATCAATTAAACTTATCAAAACAACACTTTATTGCAGGTAAAAGTGAGTTCTACAGTCAGCAATGCATTCTGCAGGCTACACTGCTTATTTTGATACCTTTTCCAAAGAAGGGACATACAAATAAGGGTCCCATGGGCAGACCAAAAACTCAGCCTGCTGAGGTAGGACAGAATGAAGCAGCAGCTAAATGCACCTCAGGGAATGAGCCCCTGTGGAGGGCCCTGCAGCAATCTATGCAGGCCAATGATGCCAAGTTAGAATTAAGCCACACAAGATTTGTGGAGCAGCATACTAAAATAGATGCTGCTACCATGACAGCTCAGGCAGCAGAATCAGCAGCTACAAAGGCGCTGGCAACGGCAGGCAAGCTAAGCCAAGAAAACATCCAACTGAGATAGCATTTGGAGGTGCTCGAAAATTCACAGAGGGCCTCTAACGCGGCAGTGTAGGCTAGCCTGAAAACTGTAAAGTAGATAGTCTACTTTACTTTATTTAAGAATGGATGCCAGGAGCACTGAAATTGGAGTTGGTGTTAAAGGAGGACAGTTTTGTATGAGCTTACCAGTTCTTCCCAAGGTCTGCTGCACCTTGGAGTGACTTGCCCCAGTCAGCCCTGTTGGCAACTTCAAGCTCAGGCAAACAAGATCAGATCCTACAGGCAGCCAGGGACACAGACAGGCTGAACTTCCAAGGTGCTACAGTCCACCTCTTCCTGGATCTGTCCTACGCCACAAGAATCTGGCGTAAGAAATTTGATGGGGTCCAGGCAAAACTACGAAGCCTAGAGGTGCCCCATTCCCTTTTGATACCTGCAAGGCTCCAAGTACAATATGGCAGGCACACCTTCCAGTACACCAATTCAGAAGAGGCAGTCAAGAAAATGGAGGTCATTTCCAGGGAATTTGATCGAACCAGGAACTGGGAGATGTCAGATTCAGAGGAGGAAACTACCTGAACTGTGCTGAGCCTGATTTGAACTCTCCATATGTGGGCTAAGTTTTGGAGGTTTATTCTTTTAATACCTCGAATATGTTAATGCCAATTAAAATCTGCAAGGTGATTTGCGTTGTTGGAATGAAAATGAACAGTTGATTTGTTATTGTGGGATTTGGGTCTGGGAACAGTTTAAAGTAACTGTTTTCTGTACCCTAGTTTGTTGCCACTATAAATGTTTAATTTAAAGAAAACAGAGGCCATTTGTTTCAGTCTGATTTTGCTGACATGTTGAGTGCCACATGGAGGGATAATGCGCAAATGCCACATGTAGCAGAACCGGAATTTCCCACAAGCAAGGAACCCCCTCCCAGAGAACATGCAAAAGTATAAACTGACAACAGGAATGACTGAAGCGAGCAGTGAGGGACAGGCAGGGGAAATGTTTATAAGAGGGGATAAAGGGGGGCAAGAGCACGTGAGCTTGATTACCGGGGTGGGGAGGAGGCAAAGTAGAGAAAACAGGAACAGAGGGAGGGCAGGGAATAAAACATTGAAAGTCATGTTCACAAAGGCCTGCAGTCTGGGAAATAAGGTTCCAGACCTGGAAGCCTCGATGATGGATGCAGACCTTGACACAGCAGCAATAACAGAGACATGGTATTCTGCTACTCACAGCTGGGACATCAATGTACCAGGCTATACACTGTTTAGAAGGGACAGGAAAGGTAAAAAGGGATGGGGGGGTGGCCTTGTATGTCAGAGAGGGCATAAAGGCTACAGAAGTAAAGGGAAGGCAGGGGGAGGCCAAGGCAATGTGAGTCACCATTGAACCAGGAAATGGCACAGCAATACATACAGGGGTGATCTACAGATCTCCAGCATAGAGGGAGGAAGTGGATATGGTACTAGTGGAGGAAATTCAGGACATGGCAGCTAAAAGTAAAATCCTGTTGATGGGAGACTTCAATATGCCAGATGTGGACTGGACCACCCAGGCAGCTACTTCAGCCAGAAGCACGGTCATCCTGGAATCCCTACAGGGGGTTGGACTCAAACAACTGGTGCATGAGACTACCAGGGACAAATTGATTCTAGACTTGGTATGGACCAATGGGAACAGAGTCAAAAGAATCCAGGTGGAAGGGCAGCTGGGATCCAACGACCACCACATGGTGTGGTATGACATGGAGACAGGGACTCAATTAAGCCTTACAAGGGCAAAAATATTAGATTTCAAGAGGGTGGATTTCAGTGAAATGAGTAGATGTTTAAGAGCAGCCCTGGAGAAGGCAGTGGTAATGGAGGGGGTGGAGGAACAGTGGGGGATACTAAAATGAGCCATTCTGGAGGTAACTAACTAATGCATTAGGGTAGTGGTCAAAGGGAAAAGAAGACAGAAACCACTATGGTTCTCTAAAGAGGTGGGAGACAAAGTAAGGGCCAAAAGAGCATGTTTCAGGAAGTGTAAGGGGACCCAAAGAGAGGAGGACAGGGAGGTGTACTTTGAATGACTAAGAGAGGCAGGGGAGGCTGTTGGGAAAGCCAAGGCACAGACAGAGGAGGGTTTAGCATGGACTGTGAAAAAACAGGACAAGACATTCTATAGGTACATCAGCAATATAAGAAAAAGGGGGGTTGTGAGGCTCAAAGGTGAGGAGGGTGAGTGCAAGGAAGGGGATCTAGACAAGGCATAAATACTGAACAAATACTTCTGTTCAGTATTCAGTGAGGAGAGAGAGGGTCAAGGATCACAGTTGGATAGCAGAGGCAAATGGGGGGCGGAAGTGGATACAGTCCATTCACAGTGGAGAGAGTTTGTGAGGAACTCACAAAGCTGAAGGTTGGTAAAGTCATGGAGCCAGATGATATGCACCCGAGGATATTAAGGGAGCTGCGGAGGGAACTAGCAGCACCTCTGACCACCCTGTTCACAGAGTCACTCAACACAGGCATGGTTCCAGAGGACTGGAGGAGGGTGCATGTAATCCCACTGCACAAAAGTGGCAGTATGGTGGAAGAGGGGAACTACAGGCCAGTCAGCATCACCTCAGTGGTGAGGAATATCCTGGAGACACTGCTGACAGAAAGGACAGTGGCACACCTGGAACCCATTGGTGCCCAGGATCTGAGACAGCATGGATTCACATCAGGAAAGGTCTTGTCAAACGAATCTGATAGACTTTTCTGATTGCGCGACTAGGGAAGTGAATCAGGGAGGGGCCGTAGACGTTGCCTACCTAGACTTCAGCAAAGCCTTCGATACCGTCCCACACAGAAGGCTGGTTAACAAGATGAGTAGTCTGAGTGTGGGGCATAAGGTGATCCATTGGGTTAGAAACTGGCTGATGGATAGAAAGTAGAGGGTGGTGGTAAATGGGAACCAATCCAGAGAGAGACGGGAGTGACCAGCGGAGTGCCACAAGGATCAGTACTGGGTCCAGTCCTGTTCAAGGTCTTCATTAGTGACACTGCAGAGGGGCTGGAAGGAAAGGTCTGCATATTTGCAGATGGCACCAAGATCTGCAACAGGGTGGGAACTCCAGAAGGGATGCAGAAAATGCAGAGGGACCTGGAGAAGCTTGGAAGATGGTCAGAGGTGTGGCAACTGAGGTTCAATGCGAAAAAGTGCAAGATAATGCACCTGGGTAAGGGGAAATCTGGGAAGACCTACAGGATAGTGGGGAAGGTGCTGACCTTCACCAAAGAGGAGAGAGACCTAGGGGTTATCATATATGATGACCTTAAGGTTCAAAGCAGTGTGCAAAGGCTGCAGGGAGGGCCAGTGGCATGCTGGGGTGCATAGGCAGAGGTATTACTAGTAGGAGGTGGGAAGTGGTGATGCCATTGTATAAAACATTGGTAAGGCCTCACCTGGAGTACAGTGCACAGTACTGGAGACCACACATGCTTAAGGACATAAACAAGGTGGAGGCTGTCCAGAGAACAGCGACAAAGATGATGCATAATTTGCACCACAAAACATATGAGGAGGGACTAAGACCTCAATATGTACTCACTGGAGGAGAGGAGAAAGGGGTGACATGATAGAAACTTTTAAGTACCTCAAGGGCATAAACAAGGTGCAGGTGGGAGATCTTTTCCAATGTAGAAAAGATACCAGAACAAAGGGACACAATATGATACTGGGGGGGGGGGGAGAGATTAAGACGTAATGTGAGGAAGTTTTTCTATACATAGAGGGTGGTAAACACTTGGAATAGTCTGCCAGAAGATGTGGTAGGGGCAAGCACAGTGGAGGGGTTTAAACATGCCTGGGACAAGCACAGAGGAACCTTGGGCGGGAAGGGAGTGATGAAAAGCCATTGACTGCTCAGGGTGAGTGGATGCATACATGTATAGGGCCTATGGGCAGACTGGATTGGCCTAACGGTCCTTATCTGACAACAACTTCTATGTTTCTATGTAAGTTTACATGGTTGTAAGATTGCAAGTTTGGTGGGTGCTATTTAACTATGAACACCTATCACATGTAGAATAAAATGTTTGGAAAGGGGGTCAAAGCAACACTGGATGTTGTGTAACACTGTTTGGTGCCTATTTTATTATCAACTGGATTGCCCAAAGTCTTGTAGTGTGCAGCATATACTGGACTATATCTTTTTGGACTATAAATTAAAGGAATACACCCATATCTGAAAGTAAAATTGCTTAGATTAAACCACACTTGATGCACTGGATGTACTGTCTGGTATTATACTGTGATGTCGGGCATGAATATATTGTATGATGTTGTTTTTTATGTAAAAACAATAAAATATAATTAAAAAAAGAGACCATTACAGATACTTGCAGATGCACCACTTCCTTAACAGTCACCCTGGACTTCAAGTGGCTGACTAACAGCTTATACCACTTTTGAGACTCTGTACTACTCGCTGGACTGGTGACACTGAGGGCTGAGGTGCTGGATGCCTTACCTCGTGCTATGCCGGCAACCCGGGTTTGAGAATGGACTCGGGTCATCAGGGTGCTAGCACGGGGGGGGGGGGGGTCAGAGCAGGATTGAGCAAGCCGAAAGGTAGCTCTCCTCTCCTGGGGGTGGTCGCCACCACCCCCGTAGTCCCACTACCATCAGGTGGAGGTCCAGTGGTTAGCGTAGGCGGTGGGGGCGACACAAAGGTAGGGCACCTTGAGATGTGGCATGTGCACGCCTCCACATGTGCACGCGTCCAAGGTTGGGGGCCTGAATTGAGGAGAAAAAGATTAAAAAAACATTAAAAAAATCTGTATGGAGGAAAAAAAAAAAAAGACAGTACTTCCAATTTTAAGGGGGAAGGAACTGGCTGGACCACTTTTATTTTGCTTTATTATCAAACTTTACAGCATCGCCCACTGACAGATGTCTCACAGACACAAACTGCATGGGAAAATGAATTAACCATGCAGCTATAACTAGAAGACTGGACCAGAAGTTGGCTAAGACAGCACAAGGTGATGGGTTCTTATAATTGCTGGGAATTTAGTTAGAAAACAGCTATTAGATCTTTTAGAGCCCCATA
Organism: Neoceratodus forsteri; assembly: GCA_016271365.2. Lineage (NCBI taxonomy): Eukaryota > Metazoa > Chordata > Ceratodontiformes > Ceratodontidae > Neoceratodus > Neoceratodus forsteri. Next base: position 1,465,484,414 of record CM057449.1, read on the forward strand.
TATAATGGCAAAATATTTGACTTCACGTGATGCATCATGTTGGAGGAGCTGTGATTGTGAAGTGGCTACTCACACTCATATAATGTGGCCCTGCTCTCACCTTCTCCCATTCTGGACAGGAGCAGAGACAGAAATGGTTGCAGTGATTATATCCTACAGTGCACTGACCCCACAAGCCACACTCCTTCTACATTACCAACCCAATACCAAAAACAAGGCCTCTTTATGCTCATAGGATATCTTTCTAACTGCGGTCAAAAAAGCTATAACATGACTCTCCCCCCAAACTTAGCATACTGGAAAGACATTATATGGGATATCTATACCTACTATATATGATTTTTTATTTGCAAAAAAAACAGAGGAAAGCACATGAAATAAATGGAGGCCATGACTATTACACATTATGCTAGTCAGACCGGATACATTTCCTTAGGAGGTACCTGAAGACTAATTATATAGTAGACATTTAGTGTCAAATCATTAGGCCAGAATAATTATATAAGAAATGTGCCACATTTAAAGCTATAGCAATGTATGTGAAGTACGGATGCTAACTGATACTGTTAAAGATGTGTGACACCCTGTCTTGCCCAACCTGTCTGTACAATATCATATATGTATGACCTATTTCACCTGTCAACAAAAAAAAAAGGAAAGTATAGTTTAAAAAAAAATCAGCTGGGTTGGGCTTGTCCAGCTTCAAGGCGGTATCTGTGTGCACACATAAGCACCTGAGACACCTCTTTGTCATCCATCTTGTGGAAATTACTCTAAGGAACCGGAGGTTCCAAACTACATTGCCCTTGGCTACTGTCAGCTGTCCTTAGCTACTGTCACACGCTTGACTAGTCAATGCAGCAGCCAATGTAACAAAATAAAATCCTTCACTTCACAATGCATTCTTAAGCTCCTCTTCTCCTTGTTGATCCTCACCATTTACTGTTATTTCCCAATCCACATGCATTGTGTGACATACTAGTTTATTTTCACCTATAACATTTCTATGCTTGACTTCAGTTCTGTGGGCTTGAGTTTTCTCTTGATGTTCCTTGTATCCCAAGTCAAGGCGCAAAGTTGGGGACCTGCTAATCTGGCTTATGCACTAGAACACTGACATGAAACAATGGGCGAACCAAAAACCAAGAATACTGCTGATACCCTATGGACAGCCATACTGTATTTAAAGAGAGTCTAAAACCTAAAGAAAATACCAACAGAAATGAAATGGGGAAGGGTGACCATCTTACATCATAGGACAAAAAAGAAAATGTAAATGTAATAATATATGAGTTCCAGGTTTCAAGTATCACACGTATTTGTCTATCCCCTGTTCTTTCTTACTAAGCACATATGCACATAAGCAGGACTACTGTCCCTTAGACTTCATCTGTTCTGATTGCTTATTCCCCACCTTAAATCATAATACACTGCTTGTGACTTCACAGTTACTTCCATGGCAACAAATTATGTTGCCACAAGGAGAGGATAATACCTTCAAGTATAGAAGGAAGAACAGCACATGTAGATGAACTCTGAAGTGCAAAGATCAATTTCTTACCAAAGTATCAATAAAGAACAAGGTAAGATTACTGTTGAAAATATTTAAATTATATTTTGTCTAAATATCATGTTTTTCAGTTACTATTTAAATGTTTGACACAATGTTTGTGTCAATGGCCAGCACTACAAGAAGACAAGAGGTTATATGACATCTAAACAGAGTAAATAGAATGATTAACTAAAAATAAAGTTACAAGACAAAAAGGAAGAAATACACAAAAGCACTGGGGATGGAAAGAAAACAGACAGACAATGAAACCAGTAATGGAGAAAGCCAAAAGAAAACAATGACATTCATGATTTCTTTAGCACGTTATAGCATCTAGTTTCTTACCATCCTCTAACCACCTTAATTGAAATCACAGGTGATAGCTTCCATGAGGTACAATCATACATATCATGAAACACTTCAATTGTTTCCTCACCAAAGCCCGGCTGATTGTAAATCACCACCTGCAAGCAAGCACAATGCCCATTAATGAAATATGAAAGCATGTGTAAATACAGGTACCATATATTAAGTTTTTTTTATCCCTACCTTTCCAGGTCTAGGATTGATTATTTCATGAGCTGTTTCCACAGATGTCTGAAACAAACAAAGGCAAGAAAAAAAGTAAGTTTGACTTCTTTCTATTAATACAAAAAATAAAAAACGTAAAGGTGCACTCGTTCTGGATCACAAAACAAGATTTGTGGTCCATGTTACAAAGGGAGATTTAAAATTCTAAGCCATCAGTAGTCATGCATAAGTAAGCATTAAGCCACAACGAAGGAGGCTTCTACTGGGGAATTAATGCATGATTGGGGGGTTGCAACCACATAACCATGCATTAATTCCACAGTAGAAGCCTCCTTCGGAGTGGCTTAATGCACTTGTAACATGGCAAGTGATGCTGAAGACTTATTATAAACTGAAAATATTTATAAAACATGCACAAAAACAAAGGTTTAGGGAGTTGAATACTTGTACTGTGACTCTGTATAGCACGTGATCAGGATTATAACATCTATTTATATACCGATGCTGCTAAACAAAGGCATGGATATATGACACTTTGCGTATATTATAACACATTGCAATGTCTTTTATTAGCTTTCAGGTGGCAACTACTTTTGTACAACTACCGATACATTTGAACAGAGTGTTTATTACTGCCGCATTGCATGCTGGTATTGCTTTTAACAGATTTGTGCATATTTCTTACTGCTTGGTTACTTTTACAGCAATCGGTAAGCACTGCAAGTTGCAGTGAGTGTTTCCATTTCCTGAGCAGTATACTTAGATGAATAAGCTCATTGCATCTCCTGCCATCCACTCCTCCCCCAGCATGTCATGGAAAGAAAGCTTCAGCTGCTCTGGACCAGCCATCACGCTACGATGTATGCTCATGTGCTTACAAAGATGTCTATTAAAGCCAGCTTTTACAAGCAGGACTTGAATAAAACCACCTGGGACGTTCCTCTGCGGTAACATAACCTAACCCCCATTGGATCCGGAGCCTATGGATCTGTGTGGTAGGTGATGTTTAACTGAAGGCTACCAGGCATTGTCTGTATTAATACTAAGCGCCATCTAGTGCGTTTCTCTGTGCACATTGTATAGCGGTATCTCAAGTGACAACAAAGATGAGTATTTTGTTTTTGTGCAATCTCAACATTCCACTGGGTAGGCGGGTGGGTGGCACATGAGAGCGTGGAGATCTGCTGCTCCCGATAACACAGTGTGGTTAGATGTGGTACTACTGTTTGGAGTGGGGAGTATTAGTCTTTGGAGTGGGCATTACCAGTGATTAATGCCATGTCCAACTTTGGTCAGCTGTTGTGTTTTATCCAGTCATTTTGCTCTATTTGAGTAGAATATAAATTGCTATGTTACGAAGTGAAATAAACGTTCCACATATCATCATAGTCAAATCCCTCATTTGTCACTACCAGACTGTTGATTTGAGAAACGTCTGCACTCCTCTCAACTGACTGCACATTATGTATCCTTAAAGTTTTTAATTACTTATTTGGAAACTGGTGACTATAAAAGGCACACTGAGCCAAAGCAGTACATTTTTTTTTTAAGTGTGATGGGGGGACAGAAGAAGGAATACAGTAAAGCAAACCATCAAACAGATACACAAGAAACAGCCAAAATCCAGTAAAAGTGCAGATCAAAGTACAGGGATATAATATGTAATATGCTAAGAGGTGCAAAATATTACAAGATTAGGCAATTAGTTCATAGTACAGTACAAAACTGTTGCCGCACATTGGGTGAGGCTGAATAACTGGGTGTCCAAGGTCAGCTTAAAGAAGTGAGGGACGTCCTAGCAGAGCAAGGAGTGAGGACAATTATTACACTAAGAGTAAACAAATGATGGGCAAGGGCAGACACTAAACAGATAGGGAGGGCTGCAGTAGGGTAGAAGAAAGTAAACAAGATGGAAAGGTACATAGAGAAGGACAACGAGAGGGTGGGGAGGGAGCAAGCTTAGTTACTGGAACTGGTATGGGTGGGAAAAATTAAGTAGGTGAAGGATGAAGTCCAGTGAGCCTCATGTAGGTTGTTCCAGAGGAGTGGGAGCTGAGACTGAAGTAGAACGTTAAAGGAATAGGGGGAAGAGTGAAGTCCAGAGAGCCAGATGGAATGTAATGAACAAAAGCAGCTTGGGACCCATATCGGTTCAAGGAAAACAAACATATTCAAGCCAAAAAGAGATATGCTATCAAATGTTTAATACAGAAGAAAGTGAAAACAGCAGCTAGCCATGGCAAGCTAATCCACCCTTGAGATCCTCGACATTTCACACAGGTGCACTCTGTCAAGAGACAAGGGGCCCTATTTTCAAAGCTGGTGCATCTGCCACAAGAGACTTGTTGCAGAGAGTTTGACGCAAGTGACGACTTGCGTCAAACCTGTGCCACAGTGCAATTCATGAAAAAGCTTGCTACAACCCCTCTGCTGCAAGTCCCTTGCAGCGACGCAGCACAGTTCTTCTAGCTTCCCTCCCCTGGCATAACTCTGTCTTCATGGTGAGCCGGTTTACAGGGATTATGCCACAGCTGTGGCGCAAGCTGCCATAAATTTATGGCACTGTCGCAACCTGTGTACAGGGTTTTAAAATTGGGTGCAAGTTACATCAGACCCTTGAATTCAGGTGTGGTGCACTTTGCAGGGACGCAGAGCTTGGTCGCGAGCCCTGTGTCCCCTTTGAAATCGAGCCCAAGGACTCTCCCCAACCACATTACTTAAGTACAGGTGAATTAAAGGAATAGGGGAGAAGGACAAAAACATAGAGAAACAAGTTGTTTCAATTTCATGTGTCTTAGAATACAGTACTCCTAAATGCTGATGCTAAAAGAGCCGATAACTAGCGAAATACTAGTATGGTACTTCCAATTGCATCACTAACCTACAACGGAGACAAAACAAACATTGGTTGAGCATACATATAAACAATACAAGATACTAAACAATTACTGGAAACAGAAATGCAGCATAGCATTACAGCAATAAATAACAGCAAGATTAAACCATGGGCAGTGATGCCAACAGAAGGTGCAATGCTGTCACCATCTTCACCACCCAGGTAGGTGTGTTGCAAAGGAACAGTTGCGTACTTACCATAACAGTAGATCTTCAAGAGATCTCCTTCTTCAAGCCATGCCTATGGAATTTATAGCCAGCAGGCTCTAGGACCACACAAACGTGTGCAAGCTGTCCACTAGTGTCCTCCCACAGGGACGTCCTACGCTGCCTCTCCCTACATAAACATAGACAGCTCTTTCCCTCCTCAGTTCCCCACTGGATATCATGCTCGAAGGACCTCTCCTCAGGCTCTGCCGAACAACAGAGGCAGAAATCCCAGCAAGAAAACATCGGATAAACCTTCATAGAGAAGGAGACAACATGTACAATGGTGTAAATCCCTAGAACCTCTCTTCTGGGAACGAGGCGAAAATGCATGGCTCTGCCGAACACGTGAGGCAGAAAAACCAGCATGAAGACATCTGATAAAACTTCATAGAGAAGGAGACAATATTTACAAAGCTGCAGACCCCTAGGGGGATAAAGGGTAGGTCAGCACGGCCTGATGAAAGAGATTATCTTGAAGATCTACTGTTATGGTAAATACATAACTGTTCTATCTTTTCCGAGGATGTCTCTTTCATCAGGCCACACCTGTGGAATGAGTACCAAGCAGTACTGACCATTAACAGTCTGGGTAGCTGGAGGATAGAGGCCTATGAAAGAAGGCCTTAAAGAAGTGCCAGGCCGAAGCCATCACCTTTTCAGGGTACAATGCCCAGACTGTAATATATAGTGAAACTGTGGACAGTACTGCAGTTGGCATCTGCACATATCCCTGCAGTACGAGCATGCTGAAAACATGTGACAGAGGTGACCATGCTTCTAGGGGAATGATCACGTACAACAACAGGAAGTTGTGCACTGTACCACTTGTAACCGAAATTAATACAGTTGACCGACCATCTTGGCAGGCATGGTTCGGAAATAGAAGTACCCTGTTTCCCAATCCCAAGAGTGGCTAAGGACTCTTTGGAGTAGTCATAAGGTGTGTAAAATACTTTATACATATATAGTAAAAACTCAGGGTTATTGTGCAAAGACACCCAGTCTTTGTGCAAAATGCAAATAAGAAGAAAATAACTCTTTTCAAGGAAGGAGGCAGAAGCCTCTACTCACAGTTGACTCAAAGGGAGCAAAAGTAAGTTTCTCCAATTTAGGCTCAGAGCTAGGACTGGGTTACAAATATGAGGTGTGTTATATAATAGGCCTCTCCAAAATGAATGGACTCTATCAATTGGGCAACAGTATGACTGTCAGTAGACACATGGAAACACAGACACAGAGAAGGTGACGGCAGAAGGAGACTGGGTCTATCTAGTCTGTCCCTGATTTAATTCTACCTCCTACTTGCCCTTGCAAGTGAGGGCTCCCTTGTGTCTGTCCCACGCTGCCTTGGAGAGTTGGAACAACAGCCAAGTGCACTCTAGGAGCCTGCCTCTGACAAGCATAGCAGATACTGCAGACTTGGATTTATTGTATGAGTAAACTAATCGAAATGGTGAGAAGCGGTCCACACAGAAAATCACTTCAATGTTATAGTAAAAAGTGGTTCTGGTGGGAGGCTGTCTGGATGCTTCCCAGATGGCAACCACCTGTTAGGAAACTCCAAGTCTATCCATAGCTACATTCTCAAAAGCCATGCGGGACTGCAACTCAAGATGAGGTCCTGATGGACCATAACATGTTACTCCTGTGATAGTAGGCCCTAGCATAAGGACAGGAGAGAAGGAGTTCCACAGCCGATTTCTGCAGTACGTGGAACTGAGTGTGTAGATTAACGGAAAACAATGAATACCAAAGCTGCCACTTCCACTGGGAGCATAAGCAGCACTTTCCACTTGAAAAGAAAGGAAAGGCATATAAGGACTTCCCTTACCAATAAAGGGATAATGCACCTCACCGAAAAGAACTCCAGGTGCTGGAGTGAGTGAATAAAACCCCAGCATATTTTTTTTTCCAGTATGTGGGGATGCCAAAAAATGGTTCAACCCTGTAGGGTGTCATCTGCCGCATGGGTCTTGCACTATAAATGTCAGCAGGGCCCAACCATGCATATGGGACTGTGACCTGTTTAGCTTGTCTGGTGAGACATGCTAGGCCTTCTGGAATTATGATTGTTTACAGTTCTAGATCATAATCCAGATAGAACTCCAGAGTCTCATTGATTCCGCTCACAGGGGAAGAATGAATGCCCCTTTACTTATTGATATTGCCCCTCTGTGTACACAGAGGGCCTGAGGACATCTGTAATTAGATCTGGGAGGGGGGAGGGAGGACTGAAAAGGAACCCCCATTTACCAGAGTGCTAGTCTCTTTGCCAGTGGAACACCTTGCTGGCAGAAAAGGAGATGAGAACACTCTTTTCTAGAGTGCTGATATGTTGAATCCCCTAGGATCCTAAGGGCCACTCAAGAAGTCATATATAGATAGCATGGTCTTGGGTATTGGTACAAGAGCCACAATGGAAAGGTCTAGAGACCTTAAAAATACACAAGCTATGACATACTGGCTAGTATGGACCATCTAGGTGGTGCTATCAGATGATCAGCCTCCTTCAGGTATTGGAACCCTGGGTCTTGAGAAATGTCCCAGACTGTTACTTTATACCACAGATACTGGAAAAAGGTCGAACAGACCTGGGGCATATTAACTATAAGACCTAGAACATGGAATGCATATTGTATTTGGTCCATGCTACAACGTGTAAAAGCTGGATCTCCGATTGAGCATGTAGGAACAGTTATCCAGGAAGGGAAAGACCAGAAGGTCACCCCTGCGAAGGGCTGTTACCAGTATTGCTAAGCATTTGTTGAAAACCTGTGGTGGAAAATAATAAGTCAACAGGAATACCCTGGACTGACTGTGTTCTCATTGAGAACAAGGACTGTAATATGAAGGCATATCTCCTACATATCTAGGGAAGGGAGCCAATCCCCTAACTGCAGCCATGGGAGCAGAGCTCACAGAGAAACTATGCTGGACTTTCTATGCTCAATAAGGAAGGTCCATGCTCTGGGATCTGAAGTAGGCATCAGATCTCTTGTCCATTGTCAGACTAGGAGGTGCCATGAAACAGAACCCTATGTGTCTTTGTTCCTAAGGGACAGGGTCTATAAACACAGGTTATTCACCTGTAACAGTAGTTCTAGGAGTGGTATATGTTGTTCATCCACACTTTCTGGCATGTCCTTTCACTTTACGAATCTGGTCAGAAGGTCTAAAAGCTGGCTCCTCCCACCCACCTGGGTGTTATAACCATCTGCTCTGCCCCTTGATGCCAGATCTTGCCCACTGGAAGCAAAGGCTGTGCTTCGAAGCCAGGGAGGTCGGGTGTGTCAGTGTGGACGAACAACATATACCACTCCTAGAACTACTGTTACAGGTGAGTAACCTGTGTTTCTAGGGACGTGAATATGTTGTTCTATCCACACTTTCTGGCAGACTCCTAGCAGTTCTCCGGGAGGAAGGAGGCAAGGCGCACACCCCCTACTTGGGGAAGAAGAGATGGAAAACTGAGACCCCAAAAACAGCGTGACTCTAGGTCAATGTGCTAATGGGAAATGAAGGTGTTTGCTGACTTCCAGGTAGCAGCCCTGCAGATATCCTGGATAGGGAAGTCCCTAGAAGCAGCCACTGATTCAGCGGTATGACGGGTGGAATAAGCCCTTAGCACAACGGGAGGCTCCCTACCCACCAACCTATAGTAGAGATTGATGCATGATGTAATCCATCTGCCAATCGTCTGCTTGGATGCAGGTCTGCCAGGTGCAGCTTCAGCGTAGGTAACAAACAGCTGGTGAACCTCTCCCTGAACTCCAGCTGTGCACTCTTTATAATAAGAGAGCGCTCATCTCAAGTCCAAAGTATGAAACCTGTTGAAACCACAACGCCACCGTGCACACACAACAGACAGGTGCAAACCGAAAAATGAATGAAAGGAAAAAGCAAACAGGCTGCACTGCCTGCACCAGATGCAACAACAGAAGCACATAAAACGAAATGCCAAAATCAAGCAGCAGCAAAGTTTTTTATTTTATGAGAACCCCGGTGAGTCTCAAAAACCTCAGCGCTTTGCATCTAAGCGTGACACTTCGTCAGGAGGAGGAGCAAGTGAGCAACATACAATCTATTTAAAGTGCACAATTAAAGACACAGTGTACAAAAGTGCATTCCTATTACATATATTTACATGAACATATACGCAAAAATATGGAAAATTCAAAATGCCTGATTTATGTGTCTTAAATATAAGCAAGCAATCAAATTTATATTCAGAGGAAATTTTAGTCAAAAATTTATATTCAGAAAAAGATACCTTGGAGCTGTCTGAAAGGCAAGGAGCGACTGGAGGGCTTCCAAAATGCAATTATATTAATCAGTAACACACAAAATATAGCATATCTTACAAGTAGGGCACAATGCCAATATGATTACTGTTAAGGCCCATATCTTTGTGGCCTTTAAGATTAAAAATTCAACTCATTTCAAGATGTAGTAAAATCCTTCATTCGTGTCCCCTGGGCACCTGTTCTAGGCCAATAAAGGAAAAGTCATCCACCCTACTGCCATGATATGAAGCAAAGTGTGATCCAAGGGGACTGTCCAAATCAACATTTAGTATACCACAAACGAGCTCTTGCACGTTCTTTGAAAGGTCGACTTGTACACCCCATATATTTTGGACACGTGCAAAAAAGTATATAAATCACATAGGAGTAGAACAATTAATAAACTCCATAATGTCGAACTCTTGATGTGTAATGGGATGTTCAAATATTTTAGTCTGTATGCAAAATTTCCAAATGTTGCATTTGCCGCATCTATAAAAACCTACTGGTCAAGGGGGCATCTATGTAGGGCATAGGTCGACTTCTCTTTTACAAATAGGCTACGTGTAATCATACGGACACTGTTCCCTACTTGTACGATATGCTACATTTTGTTTGTTACTGATTAATATAATTGCATTTTGGATGCCCTCTAGTCGCTACTTGCCTTTCAGACAACTCCGGGGTATTTTTCTGAATATAAATTTTTGCCTAAAAGTTCCTCTGAATATAAATTTGATTGCCTGCTTGTATTTAAGACACTTGCCTGCTCTTTAAATACATTCATTAAAAACTCATATATAAAAACAAATATAATACGTTTTTCTTTTACATCTATTTTAAGTAAACACAGAAACATAGAATTTGACGGCAGATAAGGACCGCTTGGCCCACCCAGTCTGCCCATTTCCCTACCTATTGGATAAGCTGCAGATCCTAGTTAACCAGCAGCCTGCTTCTTCTTACCCACACCCTCCCAGAATTGCCTTATGACTGTCCCATGCATGCTTGAATTCCACCACTGATTTTGACTCCACAACCTCCTCCGGAAGGCCGTTCCATGCATCCACAACCCTCTCTGTGAAAAAATACTTCCTTAAATTACCTCTGAGCCGGCCCCCCTCTATCTTCAAATTGTGCCCTCTTGTTCGTGCACACCTCTTTTTTTGAAAGATGCTACCCTCTTGGACTTTGTTGATTCCCTTGAGGTACTTGAAAGTTTCTAAACATATGAGGTTTACGAAAAAGCATCTATTCAGGTACTGGAATTTCACTGTATTATAGAATTAGTATAACTTTATAGTATCAATTTCCTTTTAACTATTGGTGTTTTACTGTTTGCTTTTGAGCACTTCACTTCTTTCCTAATGTGCTCCTTTATATCCAATTATTTGAATGCTACTAATAGTGGTTTGAGCGCTATTAATTAAAGGAGCTCTTTATAAATTAAGACATTTTGAATTTTCCATATTTTTGCGTATTTATTCATGTAAAGAAATGTAATAGGAATGCACTTTTGCACACGGTGTCTTTAATTGTGCACTTTAAATGGATTGTATGTTGCTTACTTGCTCCTCCTCCTGACAAAGTGTCACGCTTACGCATGAAGCGCCGAGGGTTTTGAGACTCACCAGGGTTCTCATAAAATAAAAACTTTGCTGCTGCTTGATTTTGGCATTTTGTTTTATATGCTTCTGTTCTTATATCTGGTGCAGCCAGTGCAGCCTGTTTGCTTTTTTCCTGTACTCGGCCTCCAAGGTGTGACTGGGGTAAATACACTGGCAGAGTCATCACCTGGTTCAGATGAAACTCCGACACAACCTTTGGAAGGAACTTCGGGTTGGGGTACAAGACAACCTTGTCCCTGTGGAAGACCAGATAGGGAGACTCAACAGAGAGCACCTGGAGCTCCCCAATCCCTCTGGCTGACATGACAACCACCAGGAAGGTGGTCTTCCATGACAGCTGTGATATCTCACTCCTGTGCATTGGTTCGAATGGCTTGCCCATGAGCTTTGCCAATACCAGCAGTAGATCAAACCGGAAGGGAAATGTGGCCAAGGACTTTCAAGAAGCGCCAGACCACCTTCCCCTGTGCCACCATCTGTTGACTAGCCTGTGCCCAGTAAGCAGAGATGGCTACCAGGTGCAGCTTAAGGGTTCGTAGACCACAGACCCCCTTTGGAGAGAGACCAAAGGTGGTCTAGAATGCTAGCCACTGAACAGGACAAAGGGTCCAACCCCTTGCCCTGACACCAGATGGAGAATCTCTTCCACTTGAAGACATAGCACTTCCTGGTCAATTCCTTCCTAGATGCCTCAACTACAGTGAGTACCATCTTCAGAGAGACTCAAAGCCTGGAACTCTAGCCACTCAGGAACCAGGCTGTCAGGTGCAGGGATTGAAGGTCCAGGTGGAGGACCTTCCCCTGACTGACTGAAAGCAGGTCCGAGCATGCTGGAAGATGCCTCAGAAGCCTAGTGCTGAAGCGGAGGAAATCGGGGTACCAAAACTGGCAAGGTCGATCCAGAACCACCAGGATCACCTGTGTCTAGTCCCTCCTCACCTTGAGGAGCACCTTGTGGATCAAGGGAAGTGGAGGGAAGGCATAAAAGAGGCCTAGGGTCCACGGCCTCCAGAAGGCATCCCCTTGTAGCGAGCCCTGCTGAGGGGGGCAAGCACAAAACAGCTTCAGCTTTGCTTTCTCCCTGGAGGTGAACAGGCCCACCTGAGGGGTGCCCCACTGGAAGAACAGGCTGTGTACTACCTCTGGATGGAGAGACTACTTATGGAACACCTTGCCCACACGGCTGAGGGCGTCTGCCAGCTGATTTGAAGTTCCTGCCACATGAATGGATAGGAGATCCGCATCCAGTCGGCTCACAAGGGTCCAGATGTAGACAGCTTCCCTGCACAGAGGCTGGGAGTGCATGCCGCCCTGTTTGTTGAGAAAGTACATGGTCGTGGTCTTGTCCGTCTGGACCTGAACCACTTAACCCCGAAGGAATGGAGCGAATGCAGTCAGCGCCAGCTGAACAGTTTGGAGCTCCAGCAGGTTGATGTGGCATTGGAATTCCTTGGGGGTCCACAGCCCATGGAATCTGTGGTCCTCCATGTGAGCACCACAGCCTGTGAGTGAGGTATCTGTCGTCAAGATGACATTTGGCTCATGTCAGACAAATGGGATCCCCTCCTGCAGATGCTCCAGGAAAGTCCACCAATGCAGAGCATCCCACATCTTCTGGGTTACAGTGACCAGCTGGTCAAAATGACCGAGACGCTGAGTCCACTGGTTGGCCATCTCCCATTGAAGGGGACACATATGCCACCAGGCCCATCAGACCACAGAGGTGCAGGCTGCCATGTAGCCCAGAAGTCACAGGAAGTCCCGGACAGGACGCAAGTGTCCAACCAGAAATGACTGGACAAAGAAGGAGAGAACCTTCGTCCTGTCTGTTGGGAGCCTGGCTCTGGCTCGGCAAGAGTCGAGCTCTGCCCTGATGAAGCAAATCACCTGCAAGGGCACGAGTTATAACTTGGCCTCGTTGATCAGGAGGCCAAGGTTGATGCAGGTTTGGAGGGCCAGATCCCTGGACCTCTCCACCTCCTGCTTGGAGGGACCTACTCTGAGCCAATCATCAAGATAGGGGTACACTCTGACCCCTTGACGCTGAAGATGGGCCGCTGCCACTGCAATGCATTTGGTGAAGACCCTTGGGGCTGATAATAGGCCAAACACCATGGCTTGGAACTTGTAGAGGGTTCCCTTGGCTCGGAAGCAAATGAACCTTTGGTGTGACGGACGGATAGAACGTGAAAGAATGCATCCTGCAGATCCAGAAAGCAAAACCACATGTTCTGCTTGACAGATGGCATGATCTGGGATAGAGTAACCATCCTGAAGGTGCAAGACCTGAGAAACTTGTTCAAGTAATGCAGATCTAGAATGGGGCACCAGCCCCCTGTCCGTTTTGGGACCAGGAAGTGCCTGGAAACAAACCCTGGGTTGGCAAGGGGATCCACGACTCTGACAATTACCTCCCTGCAGAGGAGTTGGGTGATGTTGTCTCAGACAGCAGACTGAGTGTCCAAGGATATCTTCTCCTCCCATGGGGCACGGGCTCAGGTTGGTGGGTACTGCCCGAATTCCAGAGACAGACCCTGGTCGATGACTTCCAATACCCACCTGTCTGTTGTGACAGCAGACCAGGCAGAAAGGAAGTGGTGGAGCCGGGCCCCCATGGGAGGACCCATAGTAGGCATGATGGGCATGGGGGTGGACAACACCATCCCGTCACTGAGCAGGCTTGGAGGAGAAGGATCCTGCCACTGGGCGACTGGTACACTTTCCTGCGGGCTTACCGACCACTGAAGCCATTGACTTGGTCCAAGGGCACCAAGATTGAGCCTGCTGTTGCTGCTGCCCTGATTGGTACTGGGGCTGCTTGGCCACAGGGTCAGAGGGCCGAAAGGGCTTATGCTTCTGCTTTTCAGAACCCTCAGATTCCTTCTGGGTGGAGGCAATGGAGTCCAAGGCGGCACTGGACTTCATGGTGCGCTGGAGGTGACTGTTAACTCCTGGACTGAACAAGTCGAGACAGAGAAAGGGAACATCTGCCAATCTGTGCTGAGTGTCTGCCATAAAGGTAGAGATCCTCAGCCAGGCCCTGCGGTGCATGGTGACCACGGCAGCCACCAAATGGGCACAGGAATCCCCAATGTCCAGAGCAGTCTGGAATTGATGTTTGCAACAGCCCTACCCTGATCCCTAACCTGCTTGACCGTAGTCTGAAGGTCCATGGGGAGATGAGGAAGCACCTCATCTAGAGAGCCCAAGAAGTCATGGGAGACATGTGCCATGATGACAGCCGGGCTTGCCTGACGGAGGCCAAGCGAAGAGGCAGCACAGACGTTTCGGGCAGAATGGTCCAGTTTTTTTGGACTCTTTGTTCGGAGATCTATAAGTGTCTCCTGAATTCCCTGACCACTAAAACACAGATTCGGTCACCAATCCCTCAGTCAAGGGGTGCTCTGTGAACACCGATGGGAACCACATACTTGCAAGCCATATGAGCTGATGGCGCAGAATTAGAGGCAGGGTGCTACCACAGCTCCAGAGTCCAGTGCTGCCACGTCCAGTAATGGCTTTGGCTATTGGGAAGGCCTGTGTCGAAGAATCCCGTTTAGTCAGAATACCTGTTAGGGGATACTGATGCCCATTTCTGGACAGGCTCTAATTTCATCCCCATGGATTCGGAGATGAGACGGAGAATACCCATGAAGGACGTGAGACCTTCCTCCGTCGAGAGACTCCCCATCGAAGCCTTGTTGAACTGATGAGAGTGCAAGGAGGAGTCCGAATAGATCGTCCTACCACCCGTGTCACTTTTGACCCACTGCAGAAAGTCGGGAGTAAGGGTGACTGACAGCCTATGCAGGAGACCCTTAGCGGGCCGAGACTCCTTAAAAGGAGCCACAGAGGGAGGCTGTTTAGGTGGTGGCTCCACCACAATCAGCAGAGGTGCCTGTTTTGGCTGAGCTAGGAGGGCCTTCACCGATTCCATGGGCAGAGGAATGGTGTCGTCCGGCTCTGGAGGAGGCGGTGTCAGCCTAGAGTGCAACAGTCAAGCGATGGCCAGTGTGGAAGCCTGGGTCAACTTCGGAATAGCGAACACCAACTGTTGTCACATAAGATCCTCATAAAGTCAACACAACTTGCGTCAAAGCCTCTCCTCTTCCGAGGACGACGAGGATAAATAGCGGCAGCAGCACCGCTTCTTATAATGCCCAGAATGGCATCTATGCGTTCTCCTTGACTGATGACCGAGAACTCGACCATCAAGGGGACTGATAGGGGTGCTCAGAAGGAGTCGGGGAAACCAGCAGCTCCTCCAGGCCAGGGTCAGGGACCATGGGGCAGTTCCCAGCAAGCTGGGTTTCCTCCTTGGTAGATCCAGTCAGGACCAGAGCCCTGAACAAGGAATTGTTGGCCTCATCCAGTGACAACAGGTTGATGGGGTCGATGATAATTTTGACCAGGTCGTTGTTCTGCGTCTTAGCCGGCTAGCCTGATGGGGGCACCACGAAACCAGCAGCTGAGGCCGCAATTTCAACTGAAGACTAAACGGAAGATTCCTGAGACCGAGATCTCTCTCAATCCCAAGAATGACATTGATGAGACTTATCTCTCGACTCCTTGGATTCTCTTTTATGGGAACAGGAGCTGTGTGAAGCCAACAAGCTCTCCCCCTTAGGCGGGAGAGACTGGCACAACTCCTTGAAGGAGCCTGTAAAGGTAGAGCCCAGTTTGGGTGGCATGAAGATTGATGCTGACGAGGTCTGATCAGCTGCCCGAGATGCCTCCTCCTCGAAGGCATTCATTCAAGTTGCTCAGTGGAGCCACCCAATGGGCCTTTTTACATCTGACCGTTGGGTTCCGTTTTTCCAGTTAGTTATAAGCATGTGAGGCAATCGTCCAACACGTTAGGCTGGAACGAGCGACAAAAGTCGCAGGCCTAGGTATCATGGTGGTGACCAGGCAGTAGACACACATGGCATGCGGGTCACTGTGACATCTTCTGCCCGCAGGTGCACCAGGAGAACCTGAGTGAGGACTTGTCCTCCATCACAGTAGCAATTGTGAAATGATGCGGAGAAACTCTAACGAGTTTTAGCTTAGGTAAACAATCTGAACATTTAAGTGCCAGGGCCTACTCAATGCGGGAGCGGTAAGAAGGGAACCCGAATCTTCCAGCGGAAAGGAAGATCTGGCATCTAAGCATGGAGCCGAGGGTTATACCACCCAGGTGGGTGGAAGGAGCCAGCTTTTAGACCTTCCAGCAAGATTCTTAAATGGAAAGGACATGCCAGAAAGTATGGATAGAACAACATATCTACATCCCTAGAAACTGATGTTTGTAACAAGGTATGAATTTTCTCCCAGAACTCTTGTGAGACATTCTGGCAGGTAACGAGAAAGGTTTGGTAGATGGTCTGGAGATAGTTCAAAAATATCCAGAAAATGACCCTGTGTTTTGGGGGTGGGGTGGGGGTGGCCTCTGACAATCACTCTTGTAAACAATGGTGCTGAAGTCAGCAATAGTGAGTCAGGCAGAGCTAGTTACTTCTACTGCTGTCTCCCCATCCATGCTTGGGGGCCTATGGGGTGGACACCTGGGTGGGTCATGGGGTAGGCAGTCTCCTTCTGCTCTACACCTTAAGGATGTCACCTGGCAGTGGAACAGTATTGAGCACTGGCCAAACAAACAGACACCCTCTGTGTACTCCTCAATTGTGTATGATAGAGAAAGGAAGAGATTTCTGGGCTCTGCCTGAGGGCTGCAGGATAAGAGGATGTCCTTTAACTTCAGCCCCTCGTACTTTATACCCTTTGTAAGGGGGGCATGGAGAATGGCTTTCGCATATCATGGGAAAAGCCAGCCGCACTCAGTCGGGTGTGTCTCCTGAGACAAGAGCCAGAGGCAGTTGCCCTGGCAGCATCTGAGGTGTCACAGGCCCTATGCAGGAGTGTCTGCCTACATCTGCTGCAGCCAAGGAATCCTTAAGGAACTTCTGCTTAGCCACAGCTACTAGAGGAGCTTAATCAACTGCATCAGCTCTCCATATGACATGTTGACCAGTGGTTTACAGCCCCCAGACCTAGATATGTCTGAGGCAAATGCTCGTTTGCCCTGTACCTCCAGCTCCCAGGTCCAGTATCAGGCTTCATCATGGCCTAACTCTTATGCCATGGCTGCCCAAGACCTTGAACCTGCCCTTCTAGGTGTGGCAGGAATCCTGTTAAGCCTATGGCAAACAATAAGGGTGGCATCCTCCCAGGTAGACAAGGTGGGAGGGATAATGATGGAAGGGAGACCAGACTTTGGTAATGGCCTGCCCCTGTAAAGCAAGAGTGGTCCACAGGGGCTTAGCCATAGTCTTCCTTCTGGTTTTCATCCTGTAGGGTAGGGACAGGATGGTACTCCTGGGGTCATAAGCATGGTCGACAGAGTACACAAAGGGAGCCTGCAGGGCCGTCAATGCTCAGAAAAGGGAGCTGGTACAATGCCCTAGGAGGCATCATCGTGAGGTTTTGGTTTAGATGCCCCGTCAACAATATCCTCATTGCAGGAGGAGAAGGTAAAAGGTGTCCTAGCATATCCATACGGGGACAGAGTATAGACTTGATGTCAGTGCTTGTGTAGTCGATGAGAACGCTGGTGTAGGTCGACAGGGGAGGCAAAAGTGCCACCATCGATGTTGGATACCTATGTATGTCGACAGTGAAGGCAGAAGCACTACCGTCTATGTTACATATCTGTAGATGTCGATGGGGGAGGCAAAGGTGAAACCATCGATGTTGGATATCTTTAGATGTCAAAGGGGGACGCTGAGGCACCACCATTGATTTGAAAGACTTGGTATGAAACCATGTCGATGGGGGAGGCAGAGGCGCCACTGTCAATACTGACGAACCGCCATGAATATAGGTCGACAGGAGACGCAGAGGCGCCACCATTGATGAAATGATGGTATCAGCCGCAGCAAATAAGTCAATCAGGGAGGCGCCACTGTCAATGTTGCTGTAGAGGTTAATTACCTGGTGGAGGGTGCCCCTGGACCCCAACCTTGGTGTCCTACTTGCCGGTCATGGGAGGCAGTATCACCACCAAAGTGGGTGACATCCAAAGAGAGGGTCTTCCCTGAGAGGTGAAGGGGCGACCTGCAGTACACCCAAGGAGGCCTTCCCCCGTCTTGATCCCAGGACTTGTGTTCGACACTCTCACTGCCTGCAGCGATTGGCAGCCCATCTAGATGGAAAAAGCTGCCATAGGTGTCAAAGAATTCTTTCTGTTCTTCCAATTGCAGGAGTAAGTCAACGGGACAAAGAAAAACAGTGGCAAAATCCGTGATATTTCCACAGCAGTCTGACGAGTGTTGATTGACAGCAGGAAAAGAACTGAGGAGGGAAGGGTCTGCCCACGTTTATATAGGGAGAGGTGACATAGGACATCCCTGTGGGCAGCCCCTAGTGGACTGCTTGCAAAAGTTACCATGTGGTCCTAGAGCCTGGTGTGTAAGTTCCATAGGTGTGGCCTGATGAAAGAGATAGCCTTGAAGATAAATCATAAGGAAAATGAGGCACAGTGACATCTGTGCTAGCAATCAATGGTGGAAAAGTCAATCAGATTCTTTATAGGGCTTCACAACAAACACAATGTTTTCATCATTTCAAAACATAAAAGCCACCCGGCCCACTCCCTCTAACACCATCAGTTTAGCCCCTCTTTATCGATCATTTCTATTGCTGAACAGGAACAATTTGCCAATTATGTTGACTCCAAAATAACCACTAGCCATGACATTTCTTCTATGTAACTATATTCATGACATTTTCTATTATTGTCTATAATTGTGTTATTCGGTATATGACTATGGCCTGGATTGATTGTGAAAATGATGATTCTTAGTCTAGTGTTCAGAACTGGTTAACAAATAAATGAAATTAAACAGAATACTTTGGGTATTTTCATTTTCTCAGGTACTCTATTTTACAATTTGTAGCACAAATCCTGTAGCACAAATTCATACAAAAGATTAATAAACAAATTAGCCAGCCTGGGAGTGGGTCCCAGGGTGGTAGCCTGGGTAAAACATTGGCATGACAACAGGACAAAGAGGATGATAGTAAACGGAGTCCACAGTGAAGAAAGGGGGGTTACTAGTGGGGAACCGCAGGGTTCAGTACTGGGGCCGGTCCTTTTTAATGTATTTATAAGTGACACTGCAGAGGGACTGGAAGGAAAAGTATGTCTCTTTGTAGACAACACAACGATCTGCAGCAGGGTTGACACACAAGGTGGGGTGGAAAGGATGAGAAGGGACTTGGCAAGGTTGAAGGAATGGTCAAATGTATGGTAGCTTAGATTCAATACAAAGAAGTGCAATGTAATGCACCTGGGAAACAAAAACCCAGGGGGAGAGTACACAATGGGGGGGTGAGATACTGACAACAAAAATGGAAAGGGACCTGGGGTAGTTATATCAGATGATCTAAAGGTGGGCAAGCAATCCGAAGGCAGTAAGGAGGGCTGGGGATACTAGGATGCATGAGGAGGCATCACCAGTAAAACAAGAAATTGTTATCCCTCTGTACAGACAGTTGGTGAGACCACATCTGGAGTACTGTGTGCTGTTCTGGAGACCCCATCTCCGCAAAGACATAGACAGAGTGGAGGCTGTCCAGAGGAGGGCAACCAAAATGGTGCAGGGTCTGCACCAGAAGACATATGAAGAAAGACTAAAGGAGCTTAATATGTATAGCCTCGAGGAAAGGAGGGAAAGTGGGGACATGATAGAAACTTTCAAGTACCTCAAGGGAATCAAAAGAGTCCAAGAGGGTAGCATCTTTCAGAAAATAAGATGTGCAGGAACAAGGGGGCACAATTTGAAGCTAGTGGGGGGATGGCTCAGAGGTAATGTGAGGAAGTATTTCTTCATGGAGAGGGTTGTAGATGCTTGGAACAGCCTTTCTGAGGAGGTCGTGGAGTCAAAAATAGTGGAGAAATTCAAGAATGCATGAGACAGACATAAGGCAATTCTAGTGGGGGATAGGAGGAAGTAGGCTGTTGGTTAACTGGGATCTGCAGCTTAACCCAACGGATCAGGTAGGGAAATGGGCAGACTAGGTGGGCCAAGCGGTCTCTATCTGCCATCAAATTCTATATTTCTATGTTTCTAGTACTGCTTATTTCACTCTTCTTCTTGTCTACTTTTATCAATTTCTCTTAAATTACATAATTGTAAATTTTCTTTCCGATACTGCTGAATCTTTCCACAATGCAAAACAGTTTGGTATAATCTGTGTGAAAGATGCTATGCAAAAAGAAGACAAATTTGCATTTATATAGAACCTTTTATGCACATGTATCCCAAACACTTTACAAGGGATAGAAGAGACTGATAGAAAGTGAAGACACTGTTAATTTGCCTTTACATCAGCACAGACACACAGTTTTGGTCAAGTGCTTGAGCCAGTTTTATGGGATGGGGAATGTTGGCCAAAACTTCTGGGAAAAACTCCTACTCTTATGAAATGTGCCATGGGTTCTTTTACTTCGACCTGGACACCCACAAGGACCGGTGATGGGTAGAAGTGACTTCAATTTAACATCTCAGCTGAAGAGCATCCCACCCAGACAGTACAGCACTCCCTCCCCCCGTACTACACTGGAGTGCCTGCCAGTATTTGGAATATGAGCCCAAGTCTTGGTAAATTGCAATGTTTTGAGTCAAATCATTTCAAATCTTTCTAAAACAACACTGTACAAAAATCAGTTTCTCACCTGTCCTGCTTCATTCTGAATTTTCTCCTATAACCGCTCCTATTGATAAGAGACTGGTTTCCTTCTCCTCTGCATGGGCTAGAAATTGTTTATGCATTTGTTTTTAAATCACTGATGTTTAGCACACATAACTAATCAGAATATAATTTCGATACAGTGACTAAACGTCACGTTACATCTTCAGGTTCCTCTTAGATCTTGCGTGAAGAGTGACACCAGCTTTTCATACAAATGTGTTTAAGGCATGTAGGAAATCACATTTTACTTCTGTTTTATGTTCAATACAAGACTGTCAATAGTGCAGTGAACGTTTTGCACTGCAACAGGTGTTCTAGCTGCAAACAGTCACTATCAGTAGCTTGTCTGAACTGGAAGGGAGGGGCACAGACTCCAGGTCCTGAGTTAATGGAAGCCCTATCTAAATAGCATAGGAGAAATTTAATGAAAAGGTGTTGGACTGTTACAGCTAGAACATATGAGTGCCCTGTAGTAATCCTGAACTGCAAATGAAACAAACAAACAAAAAAAAAAACAACAGAAAAACACAGTTGTGTGATGTATCTCCTTTTTTTTGTTGTCCATCTACAGTTTGAATACCATGGATTTTTGAGATCACTGCTGTTTATGACCATGTGCTTGTAATATGAAACACATGCATGAGGTCAAGTGCTGACAATCTGAGAATCTCAACAACTGGAGCCAACAGATGTCTATAACGGTTGACCACAGTTAACACAAGTAGCTCTTAAAACAGGCTAAATGTTAAGTGTGACATACGTACAGTGCTCCTTCCTTTATCCAACCCCCCCTTTAGCCCCACACCCGCTTAACGCCAGTGTGAGCTATCCCGTTTTCCAGAAATGCTACCTCCTCATTTAGCCACCATCCTTTCACCCACCAAGATTTAGAATATACTGAGGTTGGCAGATAAAAGACGGAGCACTGTACATACATACTGTACGTACGTACTGTTTATACAGAGGCCTAATGACATGATGTTGTATTAAAAATATCCTTATATTGCTCTATGTCATTAACCTGCATGTTCACTTTCACTGTGTTTGCATAATTGTTTTATAATATATTTGCATCACTCTTTCACTTTGTTAATGCCCTTTATGTGTTTGAATGTTTCAATCATATCACCTCTCTCCCTCCTTTGCTCTAGGGTATACATATTGAGCTCCACTAATCTGTCCTCATATGTTTTCTGATGCTGTCCCTGCACCATTTTGGTTGCCCTTCTCTGGACTGCCTCAATTTGGTTAATGTCCTTGTGAAGGTGTGTCCTCCAATACTGCACACAGTACTCCAGATGGGGCCTAACCAGTGTCTTGTAAAGAGGGATTATTACCTCCCTCTTATGACTTGTGATACCCCTATTAATATACCCCAATATCCCCCTAGCCTTACCTACTGCTTTAGTGGTCTGCTTGGATGATTTCAGGTCATCTGTGATGATGATGCCCAAGTCTCTTTCTTCCCTTGTGACTGCCAGCAACTCCCTTCCCAACCTATAGGTGGCTCCAGGGGTTCTCTTCCCTGCTATGTGCATGATCTTGCACTTCTTTGCGTTAAACCCCAGTTGCCACTCTTCCAACCATTTTGCCAGTTTATCCAGATCTCGTCTCACTCTGCCCACCCCATCTGGATAATCTACTCTGTTGCAGATCTTGGTGTCACCTGCAAACAGACAAACCTTACCCTCCAGTCCATCTGCAATGTCACCGATAAAGATATTGAAGAGGACTGGCCCCAGGACTGATCCCAGAGGTACCCCACTTGTGACTTGCATCTCTTCTGACTGTAGACCATTTACCACCACTCTCTGTTTTCTGCCTGTCAACCAGTTTGCCACCCAGATGACCAACTCCTGACCCACCCCGAGCCTACCCAGCTTATTAATCAATCTTCTATGTGGAACAGTATCGAAAGCTTTGCTGAAGTCAAGGTAGGAGACGTCAACTATTCCCCCTTGGTCCACCACTCTGGTTACCCAGTCAAAGAAATCTATGAGATTAGTCTGACAGGACCTTCCTGTTGTAAACCCATGCGGTCTTGGATCCTGTGCTCCTATGGATTCCAGGTGTTGCACTATCCTTTCCTTAATGAGCGCCTCCATAATCTTGCTCACTACTGAGGTAAGACTGACTGGTCTGTAGATCTCCGCCTCCTCCCTGCTACCACTCTTGTGGAGCGGGATCACATAAGCCCTTCTCCAGTCTTCTGGGACCTCTCCTGTGCTCAGAGACTCATGAAACAGTCCTGA
This sequence comes from Neoceratodus forsteri, assembly GCA_016271365.2. NCBI lineage: Eukaryota > Metazoa > Chordata > Ceratodontiformes > Ceratodontidae > Neoceratodus > Neoceratodus forsteri. The sequence goes on from CM057449.1 coordinate 1,465,507,500, forward strand.
TAATGGCTCTGCTAGTTCCACCCTTAGCTCCTTTAGTACCCTGGGATGTATGCCATCAGGTCCCATTGCCTTGTCCACCCTGAGCTTATCGACCTCTTGTAGGACCCTTTCTTTTGTGAAGGGACTAGTACACACCTCCCTCCCCCCTGTGTCCATGGTGCTGAGCTGTGGGCCTTGCCCTACCTTCTCCTCAGTAAATACTGAGCAGAAGTATCTATTTAATATAGATGCCTTTACAAGGTCCTCCTCCTCACACGGCCCCTTATCCTCTTTGATCTTAGCAATACCCCCTCTGGACTTTCTCCTTTCACTGATGTATCTATAGAAAATCTTGTCACCTTCTTTTACTGTTCATGCTAGTGTTCCCTCGGTTTGGGCCTCTGTCTGCCTTACTGCCTTCCCTGCTTCCCTTAGAGAAGTTTGGTATGCCTCCCTATCTTCATCTGCTGCGTTCCCTTATATTTCCTGAAAGTCAGCCTTTTGGCTCTGACCTTTTCTGCTACTGTTTTTGAAAACCAAAGTGGCAAGGCAAGGCAAATTTTATTTAAGAAACGTCCATCCCGGAGGCTCTGGGCACCGAGCATATTAAAATTTCATACTGCAAATCATAACAAATACATAAACAACATACTATTGAACATAAATATACAATATCCAGCAATTAAAACAAAAAAATTATATAAATACTACCCTCAGCGGCAGCAGCTACTACTCAAAATAGCCGAAGGCTAACTTAAGCATAGAATTCTGAAAACAAGTAAGGGCTATAAAACACAGTCCAGGAAGGCCTGATTATACAGGAATGCCTTGAGGCAGGCTTTAAATATATACACAGAAGGGGCCTCCCTAACACCTGAAGAAAGTTAATTCCACAGGACGGGGGTGGTGACACTAAATGCTCTGTCGCCAGCTGTTTTTAACCTCATCCTGAGGAGGAGTGGAAGGAGCAGACTGAGACAGCCGGTGTAAGAAGGTCCTTCAGGTAACCAGAGCCCAGGCCGTGTAGGGCCTTAAAGATGAGCAAACCCACCTTGAAGAGGACCCTCCACCTAACTGGCAGCCAGTGCAGTTGACGCAGCACTGGAGTGATGTGACAATACTTAGGCTGTCCTGTCAACAGCCTCGCTGCCGCGTTCTGCACCAGCTGCAGTCGGCGTAGGGTACCCCGGAGACCCCGAGATAGAGTGCATTACAGTAGTCAAGCCTTGATGTCACGAAGGCATGCACCAAGGTGGGGGTACCAGCAGTGGAACTAGGGGCTTTATCCTGGCGATATTTCTCAGATGATAAAAACTGGTACAGACAACGGATGTCACCTGAAACTCAAGTGTCAATCCGCTGTCAAGAATAACACCCAGATCACACACCCTAGGAGAGGCTTTCAATGGTACAGAACCAAGAAAAAGCCATGTCTCTGCACCAGAGGCCAACCTATCATGCCCTCTGTTCGACTCCACCACCAGTACATCTGTCTTATAGGGGTTCAGTCGCAACCAGCTGGAGGCCATCCAGTCATTGATCTCAGTGAGGCAGCTGTTAAGCACTTCCACTGCCAAGATGTTCCAGGGGCAAAGGAAAGATACAGCTGGGTATCATCAGCATAGCAATGAAAACCCAGACTGTACTTCCTAATGAGCTCTCCCAGGGGCAGTATATACACGGCAAATGACATCGGTGACAACATCGAATCCTGGGGAACTCCGCATGACAGGTGGCTAGGGGAGGAAGAGAAATTCCCCATCAATACCCTCCACCTCCTGTTAGATAAAAAAGACTCAAACCAGCAAACAACAGTGCCGGTGAGTCTGCAGAATTCCCTTAGGTGGTCAAGTAAAACTCGATGGCCCACCATGTCAAACGCTGAAGAGAGATCAAGGAGAACAAGAATTGTCCCCTTCCCTCGATTTCTAGCCCTAAGGAGGTCATTATGCACCTGAACCAGTGCAGTTTCTGTGCTATGTCTCGCATGAAACCCAGACTGGAGTGGCTTGTACAGATCATGGGCCATGAGATGCTCCTCAAGCTGAAGCACCACCACTTTCTCCACAATCTTACCCAAAGATGGAAGATTGGAGATGGGATAGTAATTTGCCTTGACGTCAGGGTCCAACTAAGTTTTTTTCAGAAGGGGTCTCACCAATGCCTCCTTCAAGTCATCGGGAAAGACCCCCTCTGACAAGGAACACCGGACAATCAAGGCAAACACCGGGCCAACGGAGTCAACACATCTCATTAAGAAACGAGCTGACACTGGGTCCAGTTCACAGAAGGGTGTGCCGGAGCTTGGAAGAAATCTAAGGCACCTCAGCCACCTCCACCAGTCTAAACTCACCCCAACCAGGTGGAGTGCTCTCCGGTCACCCATGGCAACCACTGTTGGCCAAACTCTGGCCCACTGGTGGAATCCCCTGCTTGATGGCAGATACCCTGTCCAAGAAGAACTAAGCAAACTCCTCGCACAATGCATTTGAAAAGGCTACCTTCGGCTGTAGACAGGAAGGATGGAGAAGCCTGTCCACAATTCAGAAGAGCACAGTTGGTCAGTTCCTCCTGGCAGCAATCTCCCTGGACAGGAATTCTGCCTTCTTACGATTGATTGCCCCCTGGTATGCTCCGTAGTGCACACATAGGGCCAGTTTTTCTACCTCCAGGCCAGACTTCCGCCAGCAGAGCTCTAATCTCCAACCCACAGTCTTCATCGCCTTGAGCTCCCCATCATACCAAGGGGACCTCAAGTGAGAAGACCTGGGTCGTACACAGACTGGTGCGAGGGAGTCGAGCACACCAGACAGTACCTTATTATAGGCATCAACTGCCATGCACACACCACCAGCGCATGCACTGTCCACACTAGATAGGTCAGCCACCACCAAAAAACCCTCAGGGGTTAACTCCCTCAAAGGGTGATAGCTGACCATCTCTGGAGGGGGAGGGCTGTCAAGGGGGCCCCGAAAAAGAACTTCACCATGCAATAATCGGACCAAACAACCCGATCAATCCTGAGACTACTGATCTCAAGCTGCAGTGAGAACACCAGATGCAAAATGTGGCCACCCTGATGGTTCACGGAGGAAACTCCTTGCGCAAGGCCCAAAGAAGACATCATCTGGAGGAAGTTGTGACCAAGCTGAGAAGATTCATCATTTGCCCAAACATTGAAGTCCCCCAGTACTAAACATCTGGGGGTCTCCAATGTTTCCCCGATGACGAAATCTGCCATCTCCTGCAGAAAATCTGCTGCCATCGCAGAAGGGCGGTAAAGCAGGAGAAACAGGCAACCTGCACCCAGACCCCCACGGATGGCCACACATTCAAATGAATGTGGTGCTCTCACTGGGTGCAGGGTGAAGCCTAGCTTGGATCTAAAACAGATGGCTACCCCCCCCCACCCCTGCGTTCCGCTCTGGGGCAGTGCACTACGGCATACCCAGGCAGGATGGCGGCCTGTAAAACCGGGCCAGCATCATCATCGATCCAGGTCTCCGTGATGCAAGCCAGATCAGCCGAAGAAACCAAGTCTGCTATAACTGCAGTCTTGTTTCTGACCAATCTGGCATTGCAAAGCACCACCCTCAGGGGATTGGTGGACAGTGCAGCCCCTTTGGTTGCCTACCCACTTGGTCTGGTGGGAACCGTGGTGACAGGAACTAAACACGTCTGGCCTCTCTCTAGGACCCATCTAATCCCAGGGTGCCTTCTGCACCCCACTACCTCGATCCTACGACCAGCCGCAGTGCATGTGGCACCCCAACCCAATCGAATCATACGGTTCCTCCCTATTCCAACCTGCCGACAGTGCCTTGCTGTAGTAACAGACACTGGGAGGCTGAAAAAAGGCCACAGATCACGCATCTGGGATGCCCCACACACTATCCTGGCCTGCCTTAGGCCCTCATACTTTCCCAGACACATCCCTCCTGACTACGTAATCCCGAACCCAAAATACACAACCCACAAACACACTCTACACCACACACTCCACACTCACATATGTAACCCCCAGGTGGCGCTATCCCAAGGGCTACTACCCCTGCCTGCTTGACTACTGACAGGTTGAGGGGCCTAGGTTCTATGGCAGGTGCCTCCACCCAGAGGTCAGGGTTTGCAACGTTTGGTCTTGTTTGGTCACAGCCCTCTGGGACACTGAGACCCCTTTCTAATCCCTCTAATGGCCCACACGATGCACAGGAGTTACAGTACCAATACCCCACATGTACACACTGTTCATTCATAAGGTACCACTTACCCTCGAGACTGATTCGCAGGTTTGTCTCTGAGGACCCCCTGAAAAATAAGGTTAAGCAGCATACACAAACCAATACAGTGCTTGGCATGAAGGTACTGACACTTCAGACAGTTTAAAGTTTAACAACAACAAATCTGATTTATTTAGGGAACAGTAACATGAGAGGGGGAACTCAGGTTAATTAGTGGCATTAAATCACAGTACTGTGCACACATACAGGGTCTGAAAAGTCACACTCTGGGTACCCAGGTTGGGGGGAGGGGAGGCCAGGTCCATTGCCTGGGGTTGGCCGACAGGTGCAGATGGATAGGGCTCTGTAGAAGAAAAAATATGCACAACACCCAATTGTAATCCGGAGCCTGATGGGTCAGTCCATGAAGCAAAGAAACAACAAGAATTAGATGACACACTTGTGATTGAAAACAGGCTGCAGGGGAATACCCTGATTTGTACTCACAATACCCAAGCTGAGAACCGGATGGTGGATATTCTTCTGGATTGTCAGAAACAGCAGGGCATGGAGACAAGGTCCTTGTGACTGGACCCCACTGCAGTTTATAGCAAATGGATTTAGTTAGAGACAAGCTGGGGTTTGCTTCCAGCTTCAACACACAGCACACAGCAGAGGGGATTGGAAATAGCGATTCCCCACAAGCACTATGCACATTTATATGTAAAAGGAAAGTACTATACCAGGCAGGCTGCTCCTCGATCCCTATCACAATTACTGCAAAATACCCGGGAGCTCACACAGCAGCTTCAGTTCCTGACAGACCTAGAGCGATTCAGCAATTTCTCCAGTCTTCTACAGGGTGAGCCTGGTTTCCACAATTCTCTAGTGCTTCTTTCTCCTCACAACTTCAGTCCAAACTGGCACTCACAAAGGCTGCAGACTGAAACTCAGGTCCTCACACACGTGCTTCCCGTGCAAAACTATACACCGCAGAAACACACAGCTCCTTCTCTCTTCACTGCCACAACTGATCTGATCTTTCCAGTCACAGAGCAGGGCATTTCTTTTTGCTCCACACTATTCTGTTGGCTGATTCAGCTGTCACTCAAAATAAGACTCCCTCTGTTGGTAGAAAAAGGTGCCAAGGTCAAAACTACATTTCCCAGAGTCACTGCCCATACAATCCCCTTGTGGCTGGCTCAAATTAAGAGTCCAGTTCTGATTAGTCCACAGGCTCCATTTTAGGGCTCCTTAACCAATTGGCCCAGCACAGCAGTTTAGGTCCAAAATGGAGGTAACACACACACAGAGTCCCAGCTGCAATAAAGGCAGGTTAGAAAACCACAATTTTGCTAATGCTGCACAATGATTACAGGCAAGCAGCTACAGCTTTCAGATGGGCTCCCTTTGCACCTTCGGTGACCGCAAAATGGAGCAATTACTCCGCAGCTCGGGCAGGATTCGAGCATTAAATACACAGTCCCCCCCATACAAACTAAGTCTGCAAGCAGACAGCTCTTAAACAGACAGTACGTGGAGGCTCAAATAGCACTCACTTGCATCCTCAATTAAGTAGCTCAGACGCCGGACATCACCCAGGCTTGGAGCATTCAGGCAAGCTCCTTGAAGACTTTTGGGAACCCCCATTTGCAGGGGGGTTACACATACAAAATAACTAAAACCCAAACTACCCCTCCCCCAAAATAACCAAACACACTAGATTTTTAAAGTGCCAAAACACACCACTCAAAAATATCACCCACACTAGTTTACACAATCAACCTCTCAACCCCACAAGAAACACTCTTTACATTACAAACACGCCCTTACTCAATCATACAATAATTGCACCCTTAAATAACTCCACAAATCTCTCACCCAAACCCCACCTCTCTCAGAAATAACACACCAATAAGCAAGACAAATAAATGTAATAACTATATAAAAACTTATGGCAGAATGTATGTTTTTTACGGAAAAAGAGACAGTCACTTAAATCTCTTAGGACGAATTTCTAGGTATCCTTCCGAGCTCCCATCTCTTCAGGGCAATGACCAGACAAGTTCTTCAAACCAAAGTCTGCTCTCACTTGAACTTTAGAGTGAATACCCAGAGTTTATATGAGGATTGAAAGAGATTTATAGGCACTCTCACTGCCTAAATAATTTTAAAATATCACAGCTCCAAAAAGAAACTCTGAACGGTAGTAAGATCTCATACAGAGTCCCTCCAAGGAGTCTCGTCCTGTATTAAAATTATCTTCTTCTCACAGCTCTCCTGAGATGACTCCTCACTCTAGCAGTCACCACGTGACAGCCCAGCAAACAGCGGCAGGCAAGAACGGCAGTCGGGGACAAGAGGGAAAGCCCCCCCCTCAAAACTCACCCTAGGAGGCTATCACACTGCCCAGCTGGACCCACAACTATGGTACCCAGCACAAGGTCCGCTCACCAGCAGGCCCCCTGAGAAGCCCAGAAAGCACCAGTCAGCTACGTCCACCCTCCTGAGGACCCAAACCGACGCCTCCCATTATGGACCCCACACAGTGCAGTTGCCTCCAACAAAGATTTAGGGCAGGCCCCCTAAAGCCCCCTCCTACCTCTAAGCCAGCCAGTCTAGCAATACCTCAATGGGCTTGAAGCAAACCCACTGCCACACACAGTTCGCCTGCAGTGGGGACCAACTTTGTTCCTTTACAAAAGTCCAGCGGCGAGAGAGCAGAGTTCCTCCTCATGCCACGGATCTCCGCCAACTGGATTCAGGGACTCCACCAAGCCCTCTAAACTCCAACTCCAACTCCAGCCTCAGGAACACCACCATCAGACAAGGCAAGTCAGAGACATCCAGGTAAAAGCCAGCATTTGAATTTAAAGCGTTGACGAAAAAACTTGAATTTTTTTTAATTGTAAATGAGGAACTCCGTCTTAAAAAACACCACCATTAGGGCTTGAACAAATAACCCAGCCTGAAAAAATGCAGAAATCACTGGCTACCTCAATTCCTTCAACCCTCTCTCACTACGTGCAAGATTTAAACAAAAAATAATGAAACAAACTAAGAAATAAAACAAAAGAAATTCACTAAAACAGACATACCTCTCAACTGTCCCTGATTTTCAGGGATGTCCCTGATTTTGCCTCAGAAATTTCTAGTGTCCCTCCTAAATTTGGCATTTCTGTCACTGACAAGTAGGGATCTGAATCACAAAATAATGCCAGCCAGTGGATTTACAAGCTACTTCTCATTAAGAAAATACTATTCACACTAAGAAGCATGTTGTACATAGCTTCTGGAACTAATATTACTATTTTTTCAGATGTGTCCCTGATTTTGGTCATTTGTCCCTGATCATTTTAAGCCTTGTCCCTGATTTGTGATGAGGGAGGTTAAGAGGTATGAAAACAGATAGAGCTAAAACACTGGCTGGCTTATAGCACAAGTGGTTTCCTTCTTCTTTTGCACTTCCTTTTCTCTCTCTAACACAATGGGATGTTGCTTCAAGTGTTGCATTCTTAATACTTGCCCACTTTGCCTGTACCCCCTCACCTGTATTTCTTCTTGCCAGGGCTAGCTTAACTCTGTTGGCCATCTTATCAAAGTCAGCTGCTCTGAAGTCCCATATTTTTGCCTTGGAATGGGATGATTTACTTCTAGTGGCCAAACTGAACCATACCATGTGATGGTCAGTGGCCCCCATGTGACCTTCTACCTGGAGATCTGCGATCCTTTCCCTGTTAGTCAGTACTAGATCTATGATAGCCCTGTCTCTTGTGCGTTGTTGTACCAGTTGTTTGAGGCCCTCCCCCTGCAGGAAATCCACTATGTGTCTAGTTCTGGCAGATGTTCCTGCTGGTATTGACCAATCTGTATCTGGCATGTTGAAGTCTCCCATTATCAGAACCTCCCCCTTAGCTATCATGTTTTGTTAATCTTCTAACAGTAATGTGTCTATGTCCTCCCCCTGGTCTGGAGGCCTGCAGACAACCCCAGTTCGTATGGCTGTCCCATTTCCTGTTTCCAGGGTGACCAACAGTTCTTCTGGCTCCTTATGTGTATTCTGAATTTCTGTAATTTTTATATTTTCATTGACATAAAGGGCCACTCCACCCCCCCTTTTTGCACCTCGGTCTCTTCTAAACAGTACATTGCCAGGTACTGAAGTCTCCCAAGTGTGGTTACTGCTGAACCATGTCTCGCTAATGGCTACTATGTCCAGTTTAGCCTCTGTCATTATTGCCTGCATGTCTGGGATCTTGTTTCCCAGACTCTGAGCATTTGTGTACAACGATTTTCCATTGGCCAGATTTTGGTGTTTTGGTTGTTGGGCGAGGTGTGGCATTTCCCCTGTGTGTCGTATGGGGAGCTGGACCTTTTTCCTTACCTGGTGATGCAAATGAACTCCAAACATGCTGAACTCCTGTTTGATCACTAGCTGAGGGGAGAGGGATGTTCTTCCCATTCAACGTATCGGATGCTGCACCCTTCTTCCCATTTGTTAGTTTAAATATTCTGCAAAGACATCAAACTTCTGCCCCAATGCACTGACTCCCTCCTTATTCAGATGCAGTCCATCAAATTTATTCTTCTGTGTAACTCTGAAATGATGTTATCCTAATCCTGTTTCCTCTCCCCAGGAAGTACCTAGATATGCCCTGTTCTGGTAGTGTGTCTTCCTGGTTGAATAATGTTAATATTGTTAATGAATAAATATGCCTCATACAAGGAAAGTCTTCCCTGCAAAGTATTATAATAAACTATTGTGATACATTAAATAGAGAATAATGGATGGATAGATGGTTATAACGAGGATTTTACACACTTCTGAGGGGCGGGATGCCACATAAACCCCGAGAGTGAAGCTCGAGGGATTTATTAAGCCATCCCACTCCGAGAGTGTGTGTAAAATCCAAGTTTTACACACCTACTCGTGCTTTATTTTGTATAATTGCTGGGGATCATTTTTCACCACAGCTATTACATAAAATAAATGTATTTGTCTACCAAGTTGAGTCACGGACCATTGAAACACCAATCCAATCTTCAGCACGGTCCATAGCGGCTCCTTATCGGAAGCAGTGTTTAGTTTTATTTTAATTCTCACTCCCAGAACTAAGGTTTGCTATGCCCAGTGATAATTTTTGTTTAAAAACAAAAACTTACCGCCGACCTCTTCTGTCAGGGAAGTTTAACTTTGCAGCGCTGAGGAGCGGGGAACAGTGCAGAGGAGAAGAAGCTCGTGGTTGGTGCATGTGCCGAACTAGGGAAACTGGGCGCATGTTCATTGTTATAACCAACTGGTTCTAATGAAGGCATTATAACCCGGTTTCCCTATGGGAGAAAGCGCTCCCCAGTTATTATTGTAGGTTAACTCCCAGTCTGTTGTGTGCTAGTGCTCTGTTTAAGACCTGCAGGTAAGAAGTTAGTTTGTTCTGTATATTCTGGCTATAGCACAGCTAGTAGCTGTGAATGTTTCAAGTATGTATCTGCAGGTAAAACAGGTGTGAGGGATTCACAGTTACATGCTCCAGGATTAGCAGTAACATATTTTATCTAAGGTCTAGCATCTTCAATTTATGTAGATGACAGCAATCAATCACTGGTGGATTGTGGATTTTTACATAGTTTCAGTGCAAACAATAAATGTCTAGCTTTGTGAGTCAGCCTTGGTGTTATTTGAAATTGCCTATAGTAAATGTTAAAATAATTCAGTTGCATTTTCTAAAATCTATATGAATTAACAATTGCTGGTTAGCTCCAATCATAACTTGAATTTGAGTCACAGAAACTCCTTAACACACTACAGTATATTACGGCCCATGTTTTCTGGAACTCCAGCTCATGCCCACACTACACAACTGCACAGCAAGAGAAACAGCACTCCAGTGAGCCAATAATTCTATTTATTGATTTATAAATGTTGGCCAGGAAAATCCCACTCAGTAGGCACATTTCCGGGTGTGACCTGGGGAAGGGACACTGAATGAATAATAAGTAAAACAATATATGCTTATAAAAAAAGAAAACATGGCTGGCCTGGTGGCGCGGAGGGTTGAGGAGCTGGATGCTACACCTCACGCTATGCCATCGACCAGGGTTCGGGAAAGGACTCAGGCTGCCAAGGGTCTGATGGGGGTAGGAGGACAGAGCGTCCCAATGGATGCTCTCCTCCTCCTGGGGTGGGTTTCTGGGTTGCATACAGCACCTGTAGTCCCTCTGACTGTGGAAGCATGGGCAATAGGAGCAGATGGCTCTCCGGAGCCAGGGAGGGGAGGACGCTGTCAGGTGCTTGCGGCGGGCGTGCATCAGCAAGCTTCCTTGTCTGGACATAGTCCTCTCGCCAGCATCCTCAGAGTACCGGGTGAAAATGGGGAAAAATACATACACCCCGGCCCAATGTGCAACATAGAGCTGCAGGGGAGCAGATGGACCTGGCAGATGGAGTAGGAGGAGGGTATGAGGCCCCCTCTGAAGCCAAAGAGCTGGGCAAGTATAAAAAAAAAAAAAAAATATGGGGGTGTTGTGTTTTTTTCTCCACACTCTCGAGTGATGCCTAGATTAACCACGTCAGCTTCACTTACATGGTTTATGAGGCATCACACACCTTAGATGTCTAAACAAACCTTGTTACACACCACTCCCATGCATTATTCCTTTTTTTTTTTTTTTAATATATTTTATGGTTTTACACATTTATTTATTTTTTTGTTACATGTGAAAGGAGGGCTAGGAAGTTCTACCTATTTTCAGCCTGCTTGAGAGAGGTGGAGGTACAGATGGAAACCAACCAGATTAAGCTGTGATGATGTAATTATGATCATCCAAATATTGTAAATAAAGCCTGTACTTACTGTAAATAATGTATGTGACAAATGTCTGTACCACATGCTCTATGTAACTGTTGTTCTACCCTGTCTGTATTACTTTCTGTCTTACATGTGACGAGGTGCTTTTGGAAACGAGCCTCTGGCTCAAAGGTTGTAAACCGATATATCAAATAAATCAATAAATAAGCTACTGGATGTATTTTTAGTGAATCGATGGAATTTGGCCAGGGCACTGGGCAAATTCCCCTACTCTTCCTGCAGGGGGAACCTATGGCTGTCTGTGGCTAAATGCCAGGATGGCCACTCCCGGCGAGTTTGGAAAGAGAACTGAAGTGCTGGAGGCTGGGGAGCAGGTCTCCTCCCCTGCCTCGACAACTCTAGAGAACAATCTCGTTTCGGATATCAACATGGCTTCTACAGATACAAGGATATAGAAACATAGAAACATACTGTAGACTTTGACAGCAGATAAGGACCGCTTGGCCCACCCAGTCTGCCCATTTCCCTACCTACTGGATAAGCTGCAGATTCTAGTCAACCAACAGCCTACTTCCTCCCACCCATCCCAATAACTGATTTATGTCCGTCCCATGCATGTTTGAATTCCCCCACTGTTTTAGACCCCACAACCTCCCCAGCAAGGCAGTTTCATGCGTCCACCACTCTCTCCGTGAAAGAAAATGTCCTCACATTGCCCCTGAGCTGCCCCCCTCTATCTTTAAATTGTGCCCCCTTGTTCTTGCACATCTCTTTTTCTGAAAGATGCTACCCTCCTGGACTTTGTTGATTCCCTTGAGGTACTTGAAAGTTTCCAACATGTTCCCCCTGTCCCTCCTTTCGTCAAGGGTATACATATTAAGCTCTCTCAGTCTCTCTTCATATGGTTTCTGATGCAGACCCTGCACCATTTTATTTGTCCTCCTCTGGACTGCCTCCATCCTGTCTATGTCCTTGCGGAGATGAGGTCTCCAAAACTGCACACAGTACTCCAGATGGGGTCTCACTAACTGTCTATACAGAGGGATAACCACTTCCCTTTTTCTACTTGTGATGCCTCTCCCTATGCATCCCAGTATCCCCCCCGTGTTCTCCTTACTGACCTCTCACATTGCTTGCCCACCTTTAGGTCATCTGATATGACTACCCCCAGGTCCCTTTCCATTATTATTGTTGTTAGTACCTCCCCTGCCATTGTGTACTCTTCTCCTGGGTTTTTGTTCCCCAGGTGCATTACTTTGCACTTCTTTGCATTGAATCTAAGTTGTCATACATTTGACCATTCCTCCAACCTTGCCAAGTCCCTTCTCATCCTTTCCAAACCCCCTTGTGTATCAACTCTGTTACAGATCTTTGTGTCATCTGCAAAGAGGCATACCTTTCCCTCTAGACCCTCTGCAATGTCACCTATGAAGACATTAAAGAGGACTGGACCCAGTACTGAACCCTGAGGTACTCCACTAGTAACCCCCCTTTCTTTGGAGTGAGTTCCATTCACTATTACCTTCTGTGTCCTGTTGTGCAGCCAGTTTGCTACCCAGGCTACCACCCTGGGACCCACTCCCAGGCCGGCTAACTTGATTATTGATCTTTTGTGCGGGACTGTATCAAATGCCTTGCTAAAGTCTAGGTAGGCCATATCCATAGCATCTCCCTGGTCTATTACTTTGGGCACCCAGTCAAAGAAATCGATTATATTCGTCTGACATGACCTTCCTGCTGTGAATCCATGCTGCCTTGGGTCCTGTGCCCCGCTGGCCTCTAGGTACTCAACAATTCTTTCCTTCAGAAGTGATTCCATCGTTTTCCCTACAACTGAGGTCAAACTAACAGGTCTGTAGTTTCCTGCTTCTGCCTTGCTCCCACTTTTATGAAAGGGAATCGCATCTGCCCTCCTCCAGCCCTCAGGTACCACCCCATCCTCTCATGATTTGTTAAAAAGGGTTTTCAGTGGTGTCACTCGGTCCCCCCTTAGTTCTTTTAGGATTCTGGGGTGAATCCCATCAGGCCCCACTGCTCTGTCCACCTTGAGTTTTAGGAGTTCTTTCAGGACTCTTTCTTCTGTAAATGGACTGGTGTCAACCACCCCCCCAACACCCAGAGTGCTTCTATTGTTTGGTTTAGGTAACTCCTCCTCTTCTTCTTCTTTTGTGAATACTGAGCAGAAGTATTCATTCAGTGTCTCTGCCTTTTCATTGTCTTCCTCTGCCCAACTCCCCTCTCCTTTATTAATCTTCACTATCCCTCCCTTAACCTTTCTATGCTCACTAATGTACTTATAAAATGTTTTATACCCCTTCTTAACTGAGTTGGCTATCTTTTCCTTGGATTGGGCCTTTGCTATTCTGACTGCCTTCCCCACTTCTTTCCAGTTTAACCAATCAATCAATCAAATCTTTATTTATCCAGGCGAACATCGTTGAGCAATGCTCATTTGCAAGATGGACCTGGTAAGGTCAAGATACACTTTATATGAAATATAACATGCAGAGAATACACAACTTTGAGAGGATAGCAAATGAATACAAAAACATCAACTCCATGACAGAGTACATTGAAAAGTTAATAACAAGAAATATATTACATATATACATGATTCATAAAATAGCCAGCTTGTAATGGAAGACACTATAGAAACTAGCACTTTTGGTGAAAGGTTAAATGTGTCAGGATTTACTAGATAATTTTAAACTGGTGATGAGCTGTATGGACAGCTGGAAGATATATCTACAGGGAGTGATTTGTAAGTGGCAAGTACCGGCTGAAGCAGTGACAAGGGGGATGAATGGAGTGTATACAGAATGTTGTGGCCAGGGGTAGGGAAAAGGATGGAGGAGAGGAGTGGAAAAGCTGTGCCAGAGAGGGATCAATAGTGGGTCAAGAGGGAGGAGGGGTCGGACTGGGGAAGTAAAAAGCTGAGAGTGTAAGGAGACTAAGTATGTAATGAATAAGAAGGAAGGATTGTAGTAAAGGTTTATGAAATGTGAAGTAACTGCTCGTAGGGTGCTGAGGAGCTACCTTAAATGGTCGCCCAGCTGGTGAGAAAGATGGAGGGTTAGTCTAATGTTGGCGGAAGCAGTTACATTTTTCTTTGAATATCTTGTTGTATAGATATTTGAAGGCTGTGATAGATATGAACTTGTTCACTTTCAGTGTCTTCTGCATCGTATTCCATAGAGTAGATAACACATAACTAACAGCAAGTCTGCCATGTCGAGAGTGGAACTTAGGCACTTTAAGAGTAATGAAGTTCAGGCTTCTTAATGCATAATTACTTGATGTGGCTTGTAGAAAACAGTCTGAGATATATTTTGGAAGCTGCTGTGATATTGCTCTGTAAGTCCATAGTAATGCATTCCTATCCCTTCTATATTGAAGCGAGGTCCAACCAACTGCGGAGTATAGCAAGCAGTGGTGAGTACTGTATGGTAAGTCTGTGATAAACCTCAAAGCTCTGTGGTATAGTGTATCTAATTTGTTCAAGCATACCGTAGGGCAGCGACTATATAGGAAGTCAGCGTAGTCTAGTACTGAGAGGAATGTGGTCTGGACCATTTTCTTTTTTGAATCACTTGTAAGGAAGTGCCTTATTCTATAGTAAAGTCCAAGTCTTTGTTCTAAGCTTTTTAGCAGTTCTTCCAGATGTTCTAGATAGTCAGTCTACTATCTAGCCATACCCCAGGTATTTGAATTTTGTGACATATTAAGATTTTCACCAAGTGCAGTGGATAATTTAGGGAGATCGATTGGGTTGAAATCACACCTGCACCTGTGGGGAAAAAAAACATTAGTTTTTGCATTCAATAGTAGTTTTTTCCAGCAGCTGGAGTTGCAGTAGGTCGAATTCTGCTTTGTAGTTCTTAACCGATATAGTTCCCTGTCGTGCTCCTTCTGTGATTCCTTATACTTTTTGAATGCTGCCTTTTTCTTCCTAACCTTCCCTGCCACCTCTTTTGAGAACCATAGTGTTTTTTACTCCGCTTTGTTTTCTTTATTTGTTTCACACAAAGGCTTGTTGCCTCCATGATGGCAGTTTTGATTTTTCTCCATTGTTCTTCCACCCCTCCTTTCTGGCCATTTGCTAGGGCATTCCTTATGTATTCACCCATTTTGCCAAAGTCAGCCCTTCTAAAGTCCAATATCCTTGTTTTTGTATGGCTTGTCTCCATGGTTGTGTTTACTGTGACCCACATTGTGCAATGGTTGCTTGTTCCCAGATGGCTACTCACTTCTAAATCTGTGATCCTCTCTCCATTTGAGAGTACCAGGTCTAATATTGCTCCCTCCCGAGTGGGTTCCAACACTAGCTGTCTACGGCATGCCCCCTGTAGGGCATCGAGAATGACCCTGCTCTTGGATGTGGCTTCAGTACATGTCGTCCAGTTAACATCTGGCATATTCAGGTCCCCCATCAACAATATCTCCCCTTTTTCAGCCATTTTGAGAACATCTTCTATCATTTTCTTGTCCACTTCCTCCCCTTGAAATGGAGGTCTCAAAATAAATTTGCTGATAAACAAAATGATACGGCTGCTACTATGGAAAAAGAAAACAACACAGCCTTCGGTGAAAAATTACTGATCTTGCTTCTTATTTATTTTAGGAAGTAAACAGAATTACAACCCTTTGAGTCAGGGACTCGTTTACAAAGACTCCTCGTCAGGAAGACAAATACATTATTAGCAAGCAACAGAAAATAAAGTAAATGACCTCAAATAAAAGCAAACAGTCAAAATTAAGGGCTGGTCACAAAGGCCCCACATCAGGGTAAATTAGCAATAATAAACATACATAAACAATAATGTGGGCTATAACGAGTCAAATGAAGGGCAGAGTCAAAAATAGGCAGATTGAGAGGAGTAAAGGCAGGGGGAAACTCAGCCAGGGCAGTCACAGCGGCGGGAGGAGGGGAGGTGGTTCTTGAGAGCAAGTTTTAAAAGGCCCCAATCTTGGTAGGGAGGTGATAGCAACCAGCAGACCTTATTGAGGGATAGCTTAAATTTGGTGAAGAGCAGTACTATCAGCGACACCATAAATAAGCAGACCGTAATCCACAAGGAACAGTACCAAGGATGAGATGGTCAGTCTTAGTGCTTCAGTGGGGAGACAGCCACGATAGCGATACAGTAGGCCTATCCTAGAGCTGATGGTAGAGCAAAGGAAGCTGATGTGGTCTTGAAAGTATAGGGAGGGATCAAAGAGAACACCAAGATATTTGAAGGAGGAGGATTGTTCAAGGGCGAAGAGTGTACTAGATAAAACCCGGAGTGGATAATCTTTACATTTACTCTGGCTATGTGCAAAAATCATGGTTTTAGTTTTCTTTAAGTTCAAAACCAGCCTGTGGTCAGAGAACCAGCGTTCGGCCTGGGTGAAGGAGTCCTGCAGGGAGTTTTGTAGGAGGAGAGGGTCAGCATGTCAGTCAAACAGGACAGCGTCGGCCGCATAAAGTAGAAGATTTCCATTACAAGCGGAGGGGGAAAGAATTCAGATAGAAGCTGAAAAGCAAGGGCCCTAGGATGCAGCCCTGAGGAACACCAGAACAAACCTGTCAGGGGCAGGAGATGGTAGACCAGATTTTGACACACTGAGTGTGGGAGGAAAGATAGCTGGAGGACCAATTCAACACACCCTGCGAGAGGCCGAGGCATTGGAGAGAAGAGAGGAGAAGGGAGTGGTGGACAGTGTCGAAAGCTTTCAACAAGTCAGTGAGGACAGAGCCAGCAACATGACCTTTGTCAAGAGCAGTGTGAAGGAAATTGGAGAATTCAATAAGGGCAGTAATGGCACTGTGTGCAGAAAGAAAACTGTGTTGTTCATGGCAAAGGAGGTTATAGGTGGATAGGTAGTCAGAGAGCTGATCAGCCACGATTTTTTCCAGAGCCTTGGAGAGAGAGGGGGGAGGATGGAGATCGGGCGATAGTTGCTGGGGGACCTCCGGTCGCCAAATTTATGAAGAGGGGTGATCACTACTGTTTCCCAGGCAAGGGGGAATTGACTGAGGCAGAGGGAGTGGTTCAGCAATTTGGTAAGGGGGTTAAGGATAGCATCTAGGACCCTTTTAAGCAGTCTGGTGTCGAGGGAGTCACTGCTATGACCCGTGCCCTTAAGTGTCTGCAGTCCTACTGGATTCAACAGCCCTGTGCCAAAGGTTGTCTCTATGGCACATGAGACCAAGCAGAGATGGAGTGACCCAGGGAGAATCACGGTCCTTGGAGACAGCTTTGGAATGGGGAGCAAAGGTGTTGCAGGCCTTGTTGAAAACTTGGATAAAATAGAGAAGGGCGGAGTCAATGTCAGGGGCACGATCAATGGGGGACCAATCACAACCAGCAAGGTACTCTTTTAGTTGGGCAAGTTTACCAGGGCGTAAGAGATGACAAATGGACAGTTTGGGTGGATGCTTAGGCATCATGCACGACCAGGAGAAAGTGATAGGGGAGTGATCACTGAGCACATCAGGGATCACAGCGAGGTAGGAGACCTTGTGGGGTTTGTTGGATAGAACAAGATCCAGTAAGTCAGAGGTACCAGTGACCAGGTTAGATCTGGTGGGCAGAGTAACAATACTTCTAATACTCTGTTTTGTAAAAAAGAATGAGGACAGTCTGTATGCTCAGTTAATTCAAGAAGAAGAAATAGGAAAAGGCAAACAGAATTACAAAATGCCATTGTGAAAAAACAACCAGACTTTCAAAGAGAATGCCAAACCCAGTCTAACAACAGGCTCATTTGACAGCCAGTGCCACACTTGCATCAAAAGAAAAAGCTGCCGGCAGACCTCCTCCCACTAACATCAACAAATTGCATGCCAAAAACACAGAATGCTAGGTAACAACTCGGCTTCGAAGAAGATAAACACCACAACTGATGACTCTCTCGAACCCTCAACATGTTAAGTTTCATCGGGGGAACGGCACAAACAAGCAGTAAAATGTTTGGCCAAGACGAACTCCATCTTCTTCTTCTACCTCAAACCAAGAATAGGCCATAGAATCGGCACTGCTAGCAGCTGGATGGGAGCCACCAGGATCATCTGAGCCTTGTCCCTCCTGGCCTTGATCCACATTTTGTGGATCAGCGGAAATGGAGAGAAGGCATACATGAGGCAAGGAGTCTAGGGTCTCGAGAAGGCATCCCTTGCAGCGTTCCCTGCTGAAGGGGGGTGGGCACAAAAGAGCCTCAGCTTTGCATTCTCCCTGGAGGCAAACAGATCCATCAGAGGGAAGCCCCACTGGGAGAACAAACTCTGCACTACCTCCTGATGGAGAGACTACTCATGAGACGCTCCACCCACCTGGCTGAGGGCGTCTGCCAGCTGATTGGACACACCAGCCACATGGATCGTCAGGAGATTGGCATTCAAGCGGAGCATGAGGATCCAGATGTGGAAAGCTTCCCTGCACAGAGAAGGGGGGGAGTGCGTCCCGCCCTGTTTGTTGAGGTAGCACATGTTTGTGGTGTTGCACATTGGGACTTGAACTACATGACCCCAAAGATGTGGAGCAAATGATGTCAGCACCAGCCAAATGCCCGAAGCTCCAGCAGGTTGATATGGTATTGTGACTCCTTAGGGGTCCAGAGTCTGTGGATTCTGTGCTCACCCAGGTGGGCACACCAGCCCATCAGGAAGGCCTCAGTCTAGATGGTGACCATCGGCTCTGGGCAGACAAATGGTATTCCTTCCTGCAGAAGTTCTGGGATTAACCACCCCTGGAGGGCATCCAATATCAGTTGGGAGTACAGTGACCAGCTGGTTGAAGTGGCCCTTGCGTGGAGAGCACTGACGGCAGAGCTTCCACTGCAGAGAGTGCATTCTCCATCAGGCCCAATGGACCACGCTGGTGCATGTCGCCATGAATCCCAGGAGAAGTAGGATATCCCGTACAGGGCACAACTGCCCAACCCAAAATAATCAGGCAAAGAGGAGAGAACCTCCGCCTGGTCCACCGGGAGTTGAGCTCTGGCTCTGCAAGATTCGAGCTCCACCCTAATGAAGTGGATCACCTGCGAAGGTATGAGCTCTGATTTGGCCTCATTGACCAGGAGGCCAAGAGACAAGTAGGTCAGGAGGGCCAGATTCCTGGACCGTTCCACCTCCTCCCTGAAGGGACCTGCTATTAGCCAATCATCCAGGTAGTGGTACACCTGGATCCCTCGGCATCTCAGGTAGGCTGTCACAACTGCAATGCACTTGGTAAGGACCCTGGGAGCCGAGGAGAGGACGAAGGGCATGGCCTGGAACTCGTAGAGCTTCCCTCATGGGGAACCAAAGGAACTGGTGGTGAGATGGACGGATGGGAATGTAGAAGAATGTGTCCTGAAGCTCTAGGGAGCAAAACCACATGTTCTGCTCCAGGCATGGTATGATCAGAGACAGTGATCATCCTGAAAGTGTGCAACTGAAGGAACTTGTTCAGGTCATGTAGATCTAAAACAGGGCTCCAGTCCCCCATCTGTTTGGGACCAGGAAGTACCTGGAGACAAACCCTGGGCTTACTAGAGGGTCCGGGACTTGAGTCACTATCTCATGAAGGAGCTGGGCAATGTCCTCCTGAAGGGCGGACACCATGTCATTACGTGGGGTGCCGGCTCAGCAAGGCGGGTAAACTTCGAACTCCAGAGACAGAACCTGGCCAACCACTTCGAGGACCCACCTCTCCATGGCGACAGCGGACCAGGCGGAAAGGAAATGGAGCCGGTCCCCCACAGGAGGACCCAGGATGGGTATGGGGGAGGCACCCCCCATCCCATCACTGGGCAGGCTTGGAGGAGGGACCAGCTGAGGAAGCAGTGAGACCACAACTCCCTGGTTTGTGGACGACCGAAGCCAATGGTCGAGGACACCAAGCCTGTGCCTGCTGCCCAGCTGGGGGCTGGGATGGCTTGGCTGCAGGGGCAAAGAGGGCCCAAAAGGGCTTCTTCTGCTGAATCTTGGAGCCCTTGGGTTTCCTCTGGGCAGAGGTGACAGAGTCCAGTGTGGCACTGAACTTCTCAATCCTAGTGAAGTGTCCTTCCACCCTTGGCTCAAACAGGTCAGTGCCCAAGAAGGGAACATCTGCTAACTTATACTGGGTAACTGCTGTAAAGGTAGAAGTCCGCAGCTAAGCCCTGCAGTGCATGGCCACCGCAGCAGCCACAGACTGGGCACAGGAATCTCCAATGTCCATGTCTATCTGGAGCTGCTGTTTGGCCACTGCTCGGCCCCAGTCCTGGACTTGTTTGACCATGGTCTGTAAGTCAACTGGGAGCTAAGGAAGCACCTCATCGAGAGTGCTAAGAGGGTATGAGCGAAGAGGGCCATCAAAAGGACCAAGCTGGCCTGTCAATGGCTGAGAGAAGAGGCGGCATAGACCTTTTTGGCCATGTGATCCAATTTCTTGGATTCTTTGTCAGGAGGCTTATCCACATCCCCGACGTTGCCGGTACACCAAAAGACTGGGTTGGCCACCAGACCCTCAGCTGAGGGATGCTCGGTGAAACCCCTGACAGGGAACCAGTAGGGACTGCGTACACATGGGCCATCCATGCTGACAGAGCAGGGCAACAGGCAGGGTGCTGCCAAAGCTCCAAAGTGGAGCCAAGAATGGCCTCAGCGACTGGGAAGACCACCCCAGGGGAGTCATCCTGGTCAAGAATCTTGGTCAAAGGGTACTTGGCCCATTTTTGAATAGGCTCTCTCTGGAGTCCCATAGATTTCGAGATTAAATAGAACTGGCCCCTGAAAGAGGTGGGACCATGCTACATGGACAAATCCTCCGCTGACTCAGTGTCCAATGGATGAGAATGCAGGCAGGAGTCCTCAGACTCCAAGGATTCATCAAAAAGCGGTCAACTGCCCAAGTCCCAGCTGACCCTACAGGGTCTGTCCAGAGTCACAGTGACCAACAGCATAAGAGGAAGCCCAGAAATGGTACAAGCATCCTTGGGAGGGGGCCCTCCTTCAGCTACTTAGACAGCAACTCCACCTGGATGGGCAGAAAGGCAGGAATAGGCCGAGCCAGAACTGGCCAAGCTGGAGCAGGCTGAGCCCTTGGTGGCAGGAACCATGGAAGAGTCGGGGTGGGGGCTGGAACCAGCTTAATCCCAGTAAACATGAGCTAATGCCACCTAAGTTCTTCATAGCACCAGCACATTTTGCAGCGGAACCTCTCCTTGTCCGAGAAGGAGGAGGAAGAAGAAGAAGAAGAAAAATAGTGGTGGCACTGCTTGCCCAAATGCCGAGAACAGGAACACCAATCAGTGTGGGCTGTTCGACTCTGGACTTCAGGATCATGACTTCGCCTGTCAGGGACACCGTTGGTGAGACTCAGAGGAAACCAGCGAAAGCTGAAGATCAAGGGTAATGGGATCCCGAGGGTTGGGGAACGGATCAGCGGGTTGGTCCGATCCATCCTGAGAACTGACAGGTAGGACCAGAGTCCTAGAGGGTGAGGTATCCACCTTGTCCTGTGACAGTGCATTGGCTAACTCGAGACAAATCCTGACAGGGTTGTCAATGGGCGTCTCGACCGACTGGCCCGACGGGGAGACTGTGGAGGCAGTGGCCTGGACCAAAGGATCAACCGTAGTCAAAACCTCCAGAGAAGTGCGGGAATCCAAGGCCTGAGAGCACTCACGATCCCACGATTGTCGACAAGACTTCTTTTTGGTCTCCTTCTTTGAAGATTTGGAGGATTTCGTGTCCTTAGAGGGGCCCTGCCCAAAGGTGGGGAGGGACTGACACAAATCCCTAAATGCCCAAAGGTGGGAAGGGGCTGTCACAAATCCCTAAATGCTCCCATGAAGGTGGTGCTAAAGGAAAGCAACACAAAGGCCGAAACTGAAGAGGCATGCTCCACGGCCTCAGCCACCACCTCTTCAAAAGCTGAAAGTTGTTCTGTGGACCCTGCAGTCACAGAGACTACCCGACGGGCATCTTTTGACGTAAAGAGAGGGTCCTGTTCATCTGTGCACCCTAAAAGTAGCAAAGTGTGCCAGTCTTCCAGAGTACTGAGATGCAAGGTGTGACACAGGCTTTTACGGCACTAATAATTATGACACTGGCCCTGGGGCTAGTCCTCCTTTATTGTGCTACCTCGACTCCTAGCCTATTTATTGACCCAGGGTTGTGGCCCTCCTCCCATGATGATACTGATTTCTCCTTTTCCAACCAACTTGTAACTAAGGTAATGCACTACGGTACTGTCCTTAGCCTTGACACTAGATGCCTTATGTGTACGGTCAGGGTGAAGAAAGTCCGAAGCATGCACAGGCCTGGAGGTAGGCGCTCGTGAATTGTTCCTCCTAGCTAGCCCTACTCTCTCTTTCTCATGGCTGGAGATATTGAGCTCAATCCTGGGCCATCTAAGCTGATCTCTAATATTCCGCCACCTGGAATGGGAATAGGGACTAAAATAGTGCATATGAATATTAGGAGCTTGTTTCCTAACCGAGATGATCTCCTAGCGTGGACTGAGCTATACAAGCCAGACATCCTAGGGATAACTGAGACTTGGCTCAAGCCCTCGATTCCTGACTCTGCCTGCTTCCTAACAGGATACGAGTTCATTCATCTAGACAGGACTGGGGGTAGGAAGGGGGGTGGCACCCTCATCTACTACAGATCCCATCTGAAAATCTCCCTGGTGGCACAGAGTAAACCTGATCATCCACCTTGTGAGTTTATTCATGTGCTCCTGCTGCTAGGCGATGCTAAGTTGCACTTGGTGTGGCTATAACCCCCTAGGGGGGTCTGACAGGACTCACTTACCTCTTAGATGCAGTTAGGCCCAGTATAGGTGACAATGAACTCATTATTATGGGTGATATCAACATGAACTGGGAGTGTGGCAATATTAGGAAATGCGAATCACAACTTGCCTGCCTATCCCTTAACCAACTAATCCATGACCCGACGAGACAGGCAGCCAATGGTTCCTCAAGTTCCCTGCTGGACTGGATCCTGACCAACCGGCGGAGAGGACTGCCTCATCAGGCATGCTATCAGACTCCATATCTGACCACTCCCGGTATACTGTCTGGAAAATCCCTCCTAGAATTCCACACAAAATCATTCAAGTCAGAAAATACTCCAGTTTTGACCCTGAGGCTTTCCTGGCGATCTAGGATGTACTGACTGGACCAGGGTGCTTGAAGCCTCTGACCCCTCAGTGGCAGCCTCCGCTTCATACATTCCTTTGGTGTTCTCCAAGATAGACACGCCCCCAGGGTCACACGGAGGGTGAGGGGAACAGCCACCTTCTGGCTGAATGGTGACTTACCTGCCCAGATGTGGGAGAGAGACAAATGCTGGGCAAGTACTAAGGGTTCCAGAGATCCTGCTAATCTCCTGAGATATCGGCAACTCAGGAATCGGTGTAAAAAAGCCATTAGGGCTGCCAAAAGTAACTTCTGTAAATCAGCACTACTTAGCTCTGTCAGAGATCCTAGGAGGTTCTGGAGGAACATTAAATCCCTCGTCAGCGGGTCTTCTCACTCGGGTGTCGTGGACATGATTATTGATGGAGTTTCGTGCAATAATCCCCACACTATAGCCGACCACCTCAATCTCCACTTCTCCGACCTTTCGGCCCTCACCTCTCGTTTCACGACCGATGGGGTCGCTCATATAATATCCCTCCGATGCAGAGTGAACATCCTCCTCGGAGAGTATTTAATCTTAAGGCCGTGTCTGTCCTGATGTTGGAGCCGCTTGGCTGCCCTCTCCCAGCACTCCAGTGCAGGGCCTGACAACCTGAGCCCAGGCTTCTCAAGCTGGGAGCAGCTTACATTGCCCCTCTGATTGCCCATATCTTTAACCTATCCCTTAGCTCGGGGATAATCCCTGACATCTGGAAGGAGGCAAGGATAGTCCCTGTTTTGAAGCTGGGAAATCCCAAACTCCCTGACAACTAATGCCCTATTGCTATTCTCCCATCCCTTGGTAAACTCCTGGAAAAGGTTGTGGCGGAGCAACTCTCGGAGTACGTGGATACCCATGAGCTGCTTTCTGGAGCCCAACATGGTTTCCAGAAGGGTCATAGTACCACTACTGCCCTGATTACTGTAACCTCTAGTATTAGATCCACCATGGATCAGGGCAAACTGTCAGGTGCTATATTTATTGACTTGTCAAAAGCTTTTGACCTTGTCAACTATGACCTACTGGGGGAGCAGTTCAGGGCTCTCGGGTTCTCTCCGCATGCCATGAGTTGGATGATGGGCTACCTAACGGGTAGAAAGCAGCGCACCTGCTTTAACAAGGTCCTCTCGGAGCCTAGGGCTGTGACCATGGGAGTTCCCCAGGGATCGGTACTTGGACCTCTCCTATTCTCACTTTTTATTAATCAACTCCACGGGTGACCTCTTGTTGCCAAGTCACGCTTTATGCAGATGACCTTGTGCTAGTGGCCCATGCTCGTAATGCTGCTGAGCTTAACCAGTGCCCATCCAAGACTTCAGCAGAGTCTCGGCCTGGATTACCAACCATAGACTGGTATTGAATCCTAACAAAACTCAGGCCATGCTCTTTGGTTCCATGGCCAAGTTAAAAACCCCATCAGCTATGCTCAAAATAGCTATGATGGAGGCCCCTGTTGCCAACAGCGAGCTCAATTAAATATCTTGGGGTCACCCTCGACCCACAACTTGACATGGGAAGCCATATCCAAAACATCTGCAGAACCACCAGGTGTAAGCTTGGCCTTGCCTACAGGGCCAAATACAACCTGACTCCGGGAGTGAGGCTGGCACTTGCGAGGGGAGTGCTTCTCCCCTCCCTTAGTTATGGATACCACCTATTTGCCAGGTCACCTCAAATCCATCTTAATCGGTGGAATACGGCATATAATGATATTTGTCGGTTTGCACTTGCTGCTCCCAAACTCACCCACCGATGTGAGCTCTATGACAAACTCAGCTGGCTCCCCCCTGCGGAATTCCTGATCCTTGGTGTAGGAAACTTCACCAGGAAAGTGCTTGCCATGGGCATACCGTCGGGACTGGTGCATCTCCTCCCAAAACTGGACGCCATCCCCTACCAGCTCAGGTCACAGACCGCCGAGTTGCTTAAAGTTCCCCCTACTCGGACCCTTATGGGGGATCGTGACTTTGCCGCTTTTGTGCCTAGGCTCTGGAACTCCATTCCGGACTCTGTTCGCTCTGCCCCCTTCCCATGGGACCTTCGCTCCTCCTGTGGTCCCACCTAAAACAAAGCGACAAAGATGTGACTGCTCCTAGTCTCTGTAATGTAATACTCTGCAGTCCACTATTGTCCTCTGAGTCCATGATGGTCTATGAAATATGTATTCAGTGATTCTAATGTCTATCTATGTCCTGTAACAATTTGTACTATGTGTGGCAGTATCTCTGCCCTTATACAAGCGTTGTTATAGCTGTTTTTTACTGTATCATGCTGTTTCTCCAATGTTGCCATGTATGTATACTGTATGTTTTGTGCTCTCCCGGGTCGTTCCTGAAAATAGGCATACTACTTGTCTAGTGTACTTACCCGGTAAACAAAAGCTAAATAAATAAACACCTAGGGACCATGTTCGTGGCTTAGGCAGTAGATGCACGAGGTGTATGGGTCCATCCATGACATCTTCTGCCTGCACTCGCATTTTTTTTTTTTTTTTAAACCAGGTGCCCACTTCAAGTTGTCCATGACTAGGATTCGAAAAGATATGAATATCGCTTGAAAACAAAAGTTGTTTTGTAGAGTTTGGTAAAGTTTTGAAGCAAAGGACCTACTCAGCGCGGAGAGTGGTAAGGAGGGAATCTTCTTCTTCCATTAGAAAGGAAGATCTGACATCACAGAGTGGTACCAAGGGAATTACCACCTGGGTGGGTGGAAGGAGCCAGCTTGAAGATGTTCTGGCAGGATTTAAAGGGGAAAGGAACACTACCAGACATGTGGCTAGCACATCATATCCATGTCCCTTGAAAGAAAATGTTTTCGCTAGTTTTCCTATCCCATCTTGTCCTATTGAGAACAAAGACATTTTGACTATAGACACTGCACAAGAAGAAATAGTAACTGCACTTTCTTCTTTAAAAAAATGATAACGCCCCTGGTAAAGATAGTCTTACAGGAGAAAGTTACAAATTCAAAGGGCCAGAAGTTTTAGATGAATTGGCAATAGATTTTTTTCCTACCTACTTAATTCTCTTTCTCTACCCCTGAACATGACAGAAGGGCTTCTGATCGATCTTTATAAAAAAAGGTGACAAGAGAAATTTACAGAATTGGTGACAAACATGTCTACTAAAGGCTGACTTAAAACTTGAAGCAAAACAAAACACCTGATCACACCAGTGCAATCTTGTGCTATTCCAGACAAAAGTATTACTATTTAATCCTTCTCAGAGAAATTGTAGAAAGAGGAAATAATGGGAGGATCAAAGGTTTTTCATTATCACTAGGCCAAAGACGTGCTTTTGATTCTGTAAACCATAAATATTTATGGTATATCTTAGAAAGCTATGGGATACCAATAAAGTTTAATTACTGGTTACAATGTACGTATAAAACAGCACACTGTCCCCAGTAATAAATGGGTGGTGTGGACCTTTAATACCTATAAAAAGTGGAGTGCATCAGGGGCCCCTCCTATATGTATTCTGTCTGGATCCTTTATTAAGAGCATTAAACTCCTTCCCATTGTAACAGCCCCTGCAAAATGAAGAAGGAATTGTACCATACAAAACGTTAGCATATGCAGATGATATCTGTGTTTTAGTGGAAGATGAGTCATCAGCAAAAGAATCACTGCATATTTGCAAACAATATGAAAAGTTTTCAGGGGCCTCATTACATCTGGAAAAATGTATTGGAAAGGAAATAGAAAACAACAATAAATCAACTACATCTACTGCAGGAGTGAAACTCTAGGAAGAACCCATTCGAATTTTAGGTATTCAGTTTGGCACAGACAAATTAGACACACTAAACTGGGAACCCAAGATAACACAAGGAAAAACTTTAGTAGTAATTTGGAACAGATGGCAATTAGGCAAGAAAAGACATTTGCTTTATCAAAACATATTTAATTTCCCTATTTGTGCATATTAGTTATGCGTTTCTCCCACCAAAATCACTTGAAACGTTCCTACTTAGTTTTTTTAGGCTTTGTGGGGGAGCAGATTGAACCCAATCAAAAGAAACATATCTACCATTAAAACAAGGAGGACTAAATACGGTCAGTCCTATAGTTTTTTCTATAGTATATTTAAGCAAAATACCATGACAGGGTGTGGGTTATATGCTGGGATTTACCCACGCCTGGTGTGGTTCAGTCATGTGGTTGCAGGACGAGTTAGTAAACAACACCAGAAGAGGGTAAATCCCAGCAAAACCCACACCCTGGAGTGGTATATTGCGATTATACAATGTCCCCCATATTTTTGGAAGATAGAAAAATAGTAAATAAAAAGGTTTTCTCCCATTTTAACTTATTTTTACTGTATTTATTGCCCAGCCACTAAAAATACTCCCTGGTTGCTGGGGCTGCGCTTGTACTGTGCATGTGCAGGGTTGCTTCGTCACTCCCAGCTGCAGTGCTTTTTTTGGGGGGGGCCTGGAAATGTTTAAAACTGTCCCTGTGTTGCTTTATGGCTCTGCCCCGGCTTCATTTTTGTTCTATGAGCTGGGACAGCCTTCTATACTTGCTGCTTGGTTCATCTTCAGCTACAGAGCAATGTTCCGTGTTTTTCGAGGTCGTTCTGCTCATGCACAGCACTGTACATTGGTGCCGCAATTCGTTTGAGTCAAGCCCAACAGAAAGTCCCTGTCTCTACCCCTGTGTCCCCCCCAGTACCTCCACACCCACCCCTGGATCTGCAAATTTGCCCGATTGGGAATGTGTCCTCTGATATGGAACTTGCTCTCATGGATCTAGACCCCCAGCGTAGCTCTCTCTGTGGCCCTTCCACTGCCAGCATAGTGACTTCTCCTGTGCCCTCCCCCTGGTACCCTCGCACCCACCCCTGGATCTGCAAATCTGCGTCTGATTGGGAATGTGTCCTCTGATATGGAACTTGGTCTCATGGATCTAGACCCCCAGCATAGCTCCCTCTGTGGCCCTTCCACTGCCAGCATAGTGACTTCTCCTGTGCCCTCCCCCCTAGTACCCTCGCACCCACCCCTGGATCTGCAAATTTGCGTCTGATTGGGAATGTGTCCTCTGATATGGAACTTGGTCTCATGGATCTAGACCCCCAGCATAGCTCCCTCCCTGGTCCTTCCACTGCCAGCAGAGTGACTTCTCCTGTGCCCGATGATCAATCTCAGCAGGGTCCCTCTGAACCTACTGTGAAGCCCGGACAGCCAGATCACTTGCTGACCTCAGCTCCAATACCCCCCCCCAAGGAATTTACCCCCGTACTCAAGAAAGGGACAAAACGCAGAACTAAAGTTTCTAGTCCATCTTAACCTAAGGGTAGAAGGGGCGCAGCAAATATAATTCTTAAGAACCGCTTCAAGGTTCTGGCACAGGGGTTTGATTGTAGCAATTCAGAGCATGAGGAGGACGACTCGAAGGCCTCTTCCATTCACTCCTTCCAGCAGGACATGTCCTCTGACATGCAGTCTTCCAAAATGGATGTTGTGTGTCCTAGAAATACTAGATGGAAAATGAGGTCCCATCAAGTTTCCAAATGATTTCTTTACTTACATTTTTCTTCCCTGTTTTTGCTATCATTGGTAGCCCACGTGACGCATGTCCTATCATGGTCCTGGCTCTGTAGTGCCTCCCATGCATTATTTTACATATATATGTATGTATGTAGTTCACAGAGATGCTTTAATCCAAGATAGAAACATTGAATTTTACAGGCAGAAAAAGCCCAGTGGTTCATGAAGTCTGCCAAGATCCAGCCTTAGCCCTGCCAGTATAACAGTGGCCAGGACTAGGCAGAGCTCCCTGTTGGCAGCTCTGCCTCATCCTTGGACTGAATTCCACCCCCACCCCACCAACAATTTTACCAATACAACTCCAAAAAGAGGTTCCTGCACTGGAACCCCACAAATAATCTATAGCAGGATACAAAGCACAAACCATTCAATGTTGTGCGATTATGCTTTACAGCATAATTACAGTATAACAGATTTAACTTTGATCATTCAGTTGCATATTACGCGAAGACAAACAAAACTAGGTTTTACGATGCAATTTCCTTTATTTTATTAAGGGGATTTTCATCTCCCCAAAATCTGGTTAAACTCATCGAAATGCAGAGAGAACATGTTCAACAGAATAAACATGGGATTGAGTAGCTACTGTATGTAAACCATTGACATCAGTCAAGATTCTGAATTTTAACCTGGGGATACATAACACCTTTTCATCTATAAGCCCTTGTCAGCATGACTACTGTAATTAAACTTAAAGCCTATGGACTTAAAATGAAAACTGTACATAACTTCATAAAACTTTTCTTGTTCACACAATGGTGACTAATTGCCAACATCAGTAACGAAAATGCACATCTTCCAAAGTCGACTGACAGCTTATCTCCATGTTTGCTTTGTGTGTAATTACACAAGCTATTATTAAAATGGAGGCTGGAGGTATACGTAATTTACCCTGCTGGCAAATGTTTTGCCATTCGCCAGGCAAACATACAAGAACAAGGTGTGTCAACGGTTTCAAGCCTGCAGGCCTATTCCATTCCATCTTTGAATTTCCCACTGCCCTCACTGTAGGACAAGCATAAGGTGATTCTTCTTTCATAAATCTGCAACCAATAAATGAAAGTAAAATACTCCATTTATCCAATAGAAAACAAACCTGCATACTTTGTTTTATTTATGTTCTAACACACGATACTTTTAAAAGCCTCTGCCTCTGGTGCTGAGCCACCCAGAGACATGCACTATGGCTATACCATGAAATATACACATTATTCATTATTATTACAACTATTAATATATGATATAATTTCTTTTTAAATTAATTTTTCAACTGCCGGCCCAGTGGCACTGAGGGTTGAGGTGCTGGACGCCACACCTCGCTCCACCAGCGACCGGGTTCAGGAGCAGATTCGCACGCTGGTGGTCGGGCTGGGGGAGCATGGCTTGAGCGTCCCACGACAGCTCACCGTCTCCGGGAGGGGGGAAGGCCGATGCCCACCGCACTTGTGTGACTCCGGGCAGAGGCTCAGCGGCCTGCAAGACCTAAATAGAAGGGGATGGGCAGCCCAGACACACAGTAGACATCGGCATCAAGCACCTTGACATCAGGGGCCCACACTGCGTTGGGGAGGAAAATGGAAAAACACCTGTCGGATCCGGGATGACGGACTTCCCTGGGTGTGCCTCTGATTTGCCCCTGCTCACCGGCCACCTCCAGGCCCGATGAAATGAAGGATCACAGGGGTCAGCCCCTCTCGGGGGGTAAGTCGAAGCTACATGGGGGACTGGGAGGTAGGTTCCGGTGAGCAGGTGGTAGGAGGATGACCTCTTGGATGCCTTGAAGGGTTGGGGTCAGCAGGCAGTAGGGGGAAAAGTACCATTTCAATCCATAGTCAATAATGAAGGTAACACAGCTCTGTATGGCCAATCTTAAGGCTTCTGGTGTAAGGGAGTTCCTGTGTCTGTAGAGGAGGCAGATGAGAGTATTGACTGCTTTGGCAATGTTGTCAATATGCACCCCATAGGTTAAGTTGCTGTCGATGGTGACGCCGAGATGCGGTCCCAAGGTGGTTAGAGATAGTCAGGGGATGATGCCTGTGTTTATTGTGGGAGCTGCTGAAAAGCATGAGCTTACTTTTTTTTTTTTTTTTAATAGTTTAGCACCAGTTTGTGATCACTGAAAAATTTCTCTACTGATGCAAATCCGAGTTGCAGCTGGCTTTCAAGAAGCGTGGGGTCTGTGTGGCTTGTGTAGATAATAGCATCGTCCGCGTATAGGGTTCATTGTATTACCAAATTCCCTGCCACATTACTCCCAACATACCAGTTTATTAGTAAATTCAGACACCCACATACACTAGCATCATTCCCATAAAATAACATGTTATTACCTAAACTGCCAAGACTGAATTCCATTTTTTCCCATTTGACTGGTTTTATGCCACAAAACATGAGCAATCCCAACCCTGAATATATACTATCAAAAAACTGCTTATGGAACAAAATGGTTCACAAAGTCAAAAAAGTAGGAAAATTCAAAGTTCTATTTCAATTTCCTGTTTTATATCATTTATATTTTGATTGATTTTTCATAAACAACAGAACTGATAATTTAATGTTAATGGATAACACATGTCCAGTAATGGGTGCAGTACAAAGAAAATATGAAACGGTACATCCAGAATCAGTTTTTCACTGCAAGGAACAAATATCGTCTGAAACAAAATCAGTAACAAGAGTAAAAGATATAAATGTTGTATAAATACACCATAATTAAAACTAAAAGACAGCCGGCCCATCAGCGCAGCGGTTGGATTTCCGCTTGTGACGCCAGCGACCCGGGTTTGGGAACGGACTGGTCACTGGAGGGCCAGCCAGGAAGCTGGGCATGAGCGTCCGATGACGGCCTCGCCTCCGGTGGGAGGGCTGGGACGCGGCTCGCATCTGTTGGAGCCCCATGGAGGCTAGAGCAGCAAGGCTGGCCAGCAGACACTTGGGAGTGGTGGATGTCGGCATATGCCATGACATCATGGGCATGCCACTCCGGGGAGAAAAACGGAAACAGCGCCTCGGCCAAATCGAGTGACGGTCCCTCCACCCCTCGCCTCCTGGACGCCTCGACCTGCATCCACCTCCTCAGCAGCACCCAGGGTCGTACCACATGGCTGTAAGGCTGATCCCTCACAAAGGTAAGGGACCCAAAGGAGCAATATGAGCTAAGTCATACCTCTGCTCTCCTGTTAGTTTGATTGTATTACCAATTATATGTCTTTTTAGCATAAAAGATCATGAAAGCTTTAGTAATGGGTCTAATTTCCCATTTCCCTTCAATAGATTATTAAAACAATGTTTATGGAGACAAGTCCAAAACAGTCTGAAAGAGCCATCAGGACCTTGACATTTAGGCCCTGTCCACCCTTACAATTAAAATTTGTTAATGGTTTTTAAACCGTTACAGGGCTTACCGAGCTGCCACATCCACAAAAGTCAGGACCATGTCTTAACACAGTTCTGTACATGTCCACACCTCCTGAAATGAAAGCGTGTTTAACATGCTGTCAGCTCGCTTGCCAGTGGAGATCAAATGCTGCATCGTGGGCACCAGGAGGATCACTGAAGGGAACACGGATCGGACGCCCATACACACTGGTAAGTGAAAAAGTTTCTCTCTTAAACCATTTTCAAAACCATGCTAAAACCCTGATTGTATCAGGGTTTAAACACGGTTTTGAAACACGGTTCGGTAACATTACCAGTGTGGACGCGAACCATGTTCCCCAATTTTAAAACGTTACAGGGCGTCTGTAACATTTTAAGATCCCAGTATGGACAGGGTCCTAAGGTACTAAATATCTGGCACGATACCCATTCTATAGAAGTAATAAAGAGTGAAACATATATTCTATAAAAATGTCAATTAAGTAATGTTATAAGTCTACAAAAAAGAACATTCTTGCCAGTCTCCATATATATAATCCCAATTTCAAATATCTACAGATGAGCTGAAAATGTTGTTCCACCAACTGTGTATTTCTACAGCTTTCCTTTGTGAAATTAAAAGGATAAAATGCAGCTAACTATCTGCTGTTTGGCAATTTTCCAAAACTTCTTATAAAGCTGATAGATAAGCTGGCCCAGGGGTGTGGCAGGCTGAAACACTGGCTGCCTCACCGCCTGCTACGACGACGACCTGCATTCGGAAATGGACGCAAGTTGCTCGGAGGCTGACCGGGGGAGGGAGGACTGAGCATCTCTAAGACAGCTTTCCTGCCTCTAGGAGGGAGGGCACACTTGTCCTGCAGGTCAGTTGCCACCTGGAGGTTATCTGGGTTGTGGTGCCATTGGACAACATGAAGGGATGGGGACCACATACCCAGACACCGGGGGCATCGCATGCACATCGCTCCACTGCACACACGGAAGCTCCAAGGGTGAACAATGGAGGAAAAAACGTCCAACTACTGTGCAGTGATTGCCCCATCCCACGCAGGCCCTGCACTGATGACTGGGCCCCTCCAGTGACTCCTGTGGCAGAGGATACCACCGAGACAGGTAAACCCCTAAGAAGCCAGGTAATGGGGCGGGGGGGACTGGTCCAGATGAAGCTGGTCGGAGAGACCAAGGAGGCATAAATACCTGGATAAAAAAAAAGGACAGCTATTATTAATATCCTGGCATCATACCTTCTACACTTTTAATACCAGTAGATTCCCAAATATCATTATAATACAGCCTATTATTTATTATGTTTAATTTGATATTCCCCATAATGATTCAGATGTAACTATATCCGAAACAGAGCTTTTGAAGTTACACCAAGCTCCTCCAAGAAACCCAATCTGCAGTCAATAGTGTTCTCCTACAAAGTTTTGGAAAATGTTGGGAAATTTCTTTCGGTATACAGTAGTTGCAAGCAATTTCTAATATTCTTGTTCTTGCACATGTCTCTTTCAGTCTACAGTGGTCACCTTCTAGTCCTGTCCATTGTAAGTCAGTCAATCCTAGCCTTGAAATGATGGTAATGAATGAGAAAATCTGGCACTTTCAGACCTCGACTCTACTGAGCACATACCAACTTTAAACATGAATACTCAAATTTGGAACATTTGTTTAAAACAAAATAAAGCAAAACACACCCAAGTTAGATTAAACTCAAAAGAACTGCCACATTTTAAACAGTAACTCCTTGAAATGTTTGAGAAGTCCTTGATAGATTATTCTGTTGCAAAATCTCAAAACCACACAGCCATATTTAAAAAAAGTGCGTTTTGAGAGCCACTGGGCCTGAATTTCAAAAGGATTTTTCTCATTTTGTGTTATAGCAAAATATTGTGAAACTAGAACTCACTGTGACTGAAAACAAACACTGAAATGATCAAGCTCCTATTCCAAAAGATCGCTGACGAATAAGCATGCCAATAAAAAAAAAAGGAAGAACAGGGTTTAATGCAACTTACTCAGCGAACCCTAAAACTACAGAAGAGCAAAACAATCTGCTCTCAATTACTGTGAACCTCAAAGCATAACTCCTTTGCATTCATAGCAAACACATGCGTAACCCACCATGTGGGTTACAGTTTCTTTAAGACTCCCTTGCTGTTCGTAGATCAAAAGTGCTTAAAGATGGTTACTTAACATTTATTTTTTCAACAGAGATGATGAGACACCCAGCATACATCTGAGTATTGTCATACAGAGTACTTGCTCACAGAATAGGATTGCCCACATCGCTCTTACATGGGGCCCTATCTCTTGCATTTTTGTGGAGAAGTTCATCCTTCAACACTTACCACAACAGGTGGCAACATATCCCAGTTAAAGATACTGGGACTCTCCCTAGCATATAACCCCTAGGCATGGACTTATTTATTTATTTATTTATTTAGATCTAGGATTACAAATACATTTAAGCCAAGGCTCTTTTACAAAGGTTCCAACTCAGAGAAATACAAATGGTAGACAAAACATTTCACACAAAACATTTCACAGAATAAAGCAAAGCAATGGTTACAGACAGTATAGATATTAGGTCTGCTAGTATGATGAACAGCGGCATGGTGGAGAGTGAGACGATGAAGCAGCCAGAGGCATTTGTCAGAGGAGATATCCAGTAAGTGCTATGAAGAGGAGGGATAATGCAGCAGAGGGGGAGGAGGGGCAGGAAGGGAGGAAGGGGAGGCAGGGTACGGAGGGAGAAGAAGTAACAGCATTTGGGGTAGGAGATTTCGAGGTGTGGCAGTTTGGACTGGTCAGTGTGGTTGGTGCCACCAGCTTGCTATGAAAGTGAATGCCTCAGTTTAGGGAAATCAATCATAAGAGCTGGAGGCAGAGAGACAGTGCCGGAGACTAGTTTTGAACAACCCAAGTGTTTTGGCTGAGGTCATTTAGCCAGAGTGGAGCTTTGTAGGCAAAGGAGCGTTGGCCCAGGCTAGTATGACAGTGGGGAACTTTCAGAAGCTGCTGCTTTAATCTCCTGGAGCTCCGTCGATTGGTGTTCTCAGGTAGTAGAGCTATGGCTGCAGGGGTTGCAAGGCCGAGGTGGATTTTCTTCGCCATTGTACAAGTGAGGTACTTGATTCGGCTTAATAGTTGGAGCTAACCGGTCTAAGCATAAGTCACAGGTGTGGGTAACATGGTGGGCACCAGTAATTAATTGACAGGCCTTGTTTAGGGTAACTGCTATCCGTCTGAGGGTTGTTGTCATGGCAGAGCTATAAATGATGAGACCATAGTCGATGACCAAGATCACTGAGCTCTGTAAGGCAATCGTCAGCGCCTCAGGGGTAAGATGTTGCCTATGTTTATAGAATAGACTAAGTTGGGTATTTGCAGCTCTGGCAACATTGTCAACATGAGCCACATATGTGAGGCAAGGATCTAGTAGGATCCCTAGATATTTGAAAGACTGGACCTGATCAAGGGTATTACCATTTGCAGTAGAGCTAGCCAGCTGGTGTTGCTTATACGGGTTTTGGGGGCTATGGAAGAGCATTGATTTCGTTTTCTTGTGATTTAACACTAGCTTGTGCTTGTGGAACCACGATTCAACGGAGCTGAAATCATGCTGGAGAATATGTTGCAGTGTTAAAGGGTCTTTGTGGGATGAGAAGACTCCTGCATCATCCGCATACAAGAAGATGGGCTCAGAACAGGACTGTGGCAGTGAGTTCAAAAAGGGGCTGAAGAGCAGGGGGCCCCAGGATGGAACCCTGAGGTACACCTGAGCGGATGAGCAGGGAATCAGAGAGAGCACTGGCAATTTTTACACTTTGACATCAGTGATTTAGGTAACTGTTGAACCATAATGCAGAGTCCGGTGATAGGCCAGCGATTAGTAGCTAGTCAGTAAGAAGCCTGTGGTGGACAGTATCGAAGGCCTTGGATAAGTCGATGAAAACGGCCCCCATGAGCTGTCCTTTGTCAAGGGATTTACGAACTGCTCCGGTGAGCTGAAGGAGGGCAGTGGTGGTACTGTGACCTTTCCGGAAGCCATGCTGTTCCGTAGTTAGGATGTTGTATTTCTCCAGATGGTCAGTAAGTTGGTCAGACATGATCCGCTTGAGGGCCTTAGAAAGCGGAGGTAGTATTGAGATAGGGCGATCGTTAGAGTAATTTGACCTGTCACCACTTTTGAGGATAGGGGTCACAATTGCAGTTGTCCATCTGTCTGGGAATTTACTACTAGTAAGGGAGAGATTCAGAATTTTTGTTAAGGGGAAAAGAAGTTCATCAAGGGTAAGTGACAGAAGCTTAAGGTCCAAGGTATCGCCACTGGTTCTGGATTTGGAGATAGCTGTGACAATATAGCAGCGTGCAACATACGGTCTGACCTCCTTAAAGTAGAAGAGAGACAGATGAGATTGTGGTTGAGGGGGGCTGGAGATGGACGTGCTTTATTCGAAGTAGTCGGGGTTGGGGAAGGACTGAGCTGAGATCTGTGAATGCCTTGTTGAAGGTGTTTGCAATGACCATTGGGTCGAGGGTAGCTGAGCCATCTACTACTAGCATGGTCGGATCTGCTTCCCTGTGAGTTCCTTCATATTCTCCCAGAAAGCTCGTCCGTTACCCCAGGTTTTTGTGGGTGCTTCTTTGTAATAGGAGCTTTTCACAAGCCGTATGGCCTTAGTACAGGCATTTCGGGCTTGTTTATATTTTTGAGTGTCAGGTAGCTTTTTGGTAGTTTGAGCCACAGCCCCAGAGGTGGTCCCTCCATTTCAATTGGGCTAGTAGCCCTGCCGTGATCCAGGGGTTGCAGATTGATTTAGCCTTATGCCTCTTAACCGGGGTATAGAGGTCACAAGCTTTGTTGAAGGTCGAGAGGTTTGAAAAGACAGGGGTCACCTGCATTAAATATGTTTTTTCTTATGCCTGGTTATATCAAACTACTGTAAATGTAGCTAGTACCTTATTTCATACTACATAATGCCAGTATCTCTAATGCTTATTTATTACACCACATTCATCGGATTTAATGCTGGGGGGGGAGTAAGTAAACCCCTTGCTATCTACTGTGGTTCCACTACAGCCGTCATAAGAATAATATCACCACATGTCAAATCCGTAAGTTGAAAATAGAGGGGTTCACTGGTGAAAGGTGGGGTTTACACTTGTGAAAGGGGGAGGGATGGGAGAAGAGGTTGTCGAGGGTGGTCCAATAAAGGAGGGACTCTGTCTCCACCCCCATGGGAAGCTGGAGCAATGCAGGAAAAGGCCAACTGGTAAGGTGCAGACTGGGGGAAGACTGAATCCCCATGGGAATGCGAGCAGTGGAAATGGAAGTATAGGGAAAGGGTGGAAGGTAGTCCTGCTAAATGCCAGGAGCTTGGGCAGTAAAATGCCTGAGCTCCAGACGATGCTAACTGAGGGAGAGGTGGAAGTGGCAGTGGTCACTGAGACCTGGGCCACTGCAGGGCACGACTGGGAGCTGAACCTAGAGGGTTACATCATGTTCAGGAAGGACAGAGGGGAGGGGAGGAGGGGTAGCAATAATAGTCAAAAACTGCATTGGCATAGGAGGAGTGGAGGAGGCGGAGGGAACTGTGGAGGCAATTTGGGTCACCATGATAACAAGGTGGGGCAAGACAGTAAAAATAGGAGTGATGTATAGACCCCCTGCGCTGGCGGAGGAGCTGGAGGAGAGTCTGGTGGCAGATGTTGGGAGACACTGCAGATTGGGCAGGTGAAGGGTGGTGGTGTTGGGGGACTTAAATATGCTAGGAACTGACTGGGAGACTATGACATCCTCAGTGGTCAGGGAACAGAGGTTGTTGGATGTCTTTCAGGACGCATTCCTAACTCAGCAGGTGGGGGAACTGACCAGGGAGGCACGGATACTGGATGTGGTCCTGGCAGACAGTGACCAGATTAGGGGCCTGGAGGTAAGAAATCCATTGGCGGGTAGCGACCATGCCACAGTATGGTTCTGCCTGGACCTAGGAGGGCAGAAGGCTGCACAAAGATGGAGGTAACTGACTCACGGGGGTGGATTTCAAGGTAATGGGAAGGATCCTTAAGGAGCATTTGGATGGGATTGGGCCAGACATGGACACTGACAGTAGGTGGGAAATCATCAGGAGGGAGGTGCAGGATGTTACCAACACCTGTGCAAGAGTAAGATGCAAATGCGGTAGGGCCCAAAAACCCTGCTGGTGGACCAGGGAGGTTCAGGAGGTGGTGAGGGGAAAGAAGGCGGCCTATAGGCATTTCAAGTGCTCAAGGAGTGAAAAGGATCGAGGGGA
The DNA here is from genome assembly GCA_016271365.2 of Neoceratodus forsteri. Classification (NCBI taxonomy): domain Eukaryota; kingdom Metazoa; phylum Chordata; order Ceratodontiformes; family Ceratodontidae; genus Neoceratodus; species Neoceratodus forsteri. Next base: position 1,465,545,871 of record CM057449.1, read on the forward strand.
GTACGAGCTGATGGCCAGAAGGGCCACTAGGGTGGTGAGGACGGCTAAGGCAAGGAAGAAGCAGAACCTGGCCAGGGGAATTAGGAAAGGGAACAAGGAGTTCTTTAGATACACTGTGGAAAAACGAAGAGTGAAGGGGCAGATTAGCAGAATAAAACAGGGGAAGGATGGGCACAAGACCTGGGGAAGCAAGCTGAGGTACTAAATGAGTGCCGCCTCAGTTTTCACCAAGGAAAATGGGGACTGCACATACATGGGAGGAGATGGTGAAACTGAGGAGGGGGGCCCTTACTGATCGGCGGGTCTGGGGAGGGGGGCCATCACTGGCAGGAGGGGGGAAGGCAAAGCAGGGAGACAAGGTAGTGGAGGTGGAAATCACAGTGGAGAGAGTGAGGGAAGCCCTCAGGTCCCTTAAGATGGAGAAAGCACCAGGGCCGGATAAATTACATCCCAGAGTGCTGAAGGAACTGTCGGATGTCCTGGCAAAACCCCCGGAGGAGCTTTTTAGCACCTCTCTGAGGACAGGGTGGGTGCCCCAGGACTGGAAGGTGGTGCAAAATAGTGCCTATCCACAAGGGGTCAAGGGAGGTGGCAGAAACTACAGGCCCATCAACCCGACATCGGTGGTGGGCAAGGTGATGGAGGGCATACTCAAGGAGAGGCTGGGGGGGGACCTGAAAAAGTCGGGGTGTCTGGACGATAGACAGCATGGATTCGTCCTGGGGAAATTGTGTCAGACAAACCTTGTGGAGTTCTATGACTGAGTGACGAGTGTCTTGGACCTGGGCAGCGGTGGACGTCCTCTTTCTTGACTTCAGCTAGGCGTTTGACTCTGTTCCTCACGGGGGCCTGTTGGATAAACTGGGTGAAATGGGGGTGGGGAACCAGATGATCAGATGGTTAGGGAACTGGTCCAGGACTGGACCCAGAGGGTCATGGTTGGTGGTATAGTCTCATCCCCACGAAGAGTCATTAGTGGGGTCCCTCAGGGATCAGTCCTTGGGCCCCTCCTGTTCAATGCCTACGTCTCTGACATAAGGAAGGGTATCAGAAGTGAGATGAGTCTCTTTGTGGATGACTCAAAACTGGGGGCGGTGGTGGATGCGCAGGAGTGGAGGGTGGCCCTACAGGGGGACCTAGAGGCTCTGGAAAGGTGGTCTAGAAAGTGGAAGCTGAGGTTCAATGCAGGGAAATGCAAGGTACTGCACCTGGGAGCCAGAAACCCGGGCCAAGTGTACACCCTGGGGGCAAAATGCTACAAGTCTCGATGGCTAAGAGGGACCTGGGGGTGGTGGATGTCAAGATGAACAACTCGGAGACTTGTAGGAGGGCAGCAGGCAAGGCCAACAGGATGCTGGGTGAGACCGCACCTCGAGTACTGCGTGCAGTTTTGGAGGCCCCACTTAAAGAGGGACATTGAACTTCTGGAGAGGGTCCAGAGGAGGGCAACCAAAATGATCTTGGAAGACAAAAGGGACCGGGGGGACATGATAGAGGTCTTCAGGTACATGAAGTGGGTAAATAAGACAGGAGCAGTCAGGGTGCTGCAAGGGGGGGCAACTAGAGCATAGGTGGAAGCTGGGGGAGATTCAGGAGAAAGAAGGAGGTGCTACTTCACTGAAAGGGTGGTGGAGCCATGGAATGTGCTGCCCAAGGGGCTGGTGGAGGCAGAGATGGTGTAGGGGTTCAAGAGGGGGTGGGACAGGTACAGGGGAAGGGCTCTGGAAGCAAAGTCCAGTGCAGCGAGAATATCCGGGACTGGGAAGGGAGAAGCCAGAGAGGGCGAGGGGGGCAGCAAAGTCAGCTCCCAGGGTGGAGGCTGACCAAACGAGCAGACGTGAAAGACCATTATGCCTATTCTGCTGGCATTTTAGTATGTTAGTATATGGAGATTTTCTTAAAGGTACAAGCTCCAATGTGTATTGGGGGTTTTCGGGGTACCACAGAAGATACAGAGAGGAAATGTGTTGGCCGGCTTGCCAGAACACTCTTGAGTAAAATTTAGAGTTTCCGTGTGGGCGATGTAACAGCCACCCAAGACACTCATCAGAGAATCTTCTACCCTGCCTCAGCTAGTGTGGATCACCTTATAAAGCCAAGTTTATTAACAATCAGCGTTGCACAATAAGCACAGATACTCAGATCTTTAATATTCCTCGCTGCTGCATCTCCCAAAGTCAAAGGTCTTTTGCCTACCGTGCCCCTCTAGGGATTCCTTCCTGTAACCCACTTAGTAATGATGTTGCCTCAACTGCCACCCTAGGCTCACTGAAGAGGAAGTTGCAACATCAACTAGTAACAAAAGCCAGCTGTGACTGCTTCCACTAGCCTGACTCTATCCGATACCCAGCACTTAACTTACCCGCTCCACCCTCTCACAACCTACCTGACCTGTAGCACTTCTCCCCCCCCCCATGATCCCCACCCCCTCCTTTTTAACCTTACCCATCCCTCACCCTAAATCTACCCTGTTATATGGACCACTTCTCACTCCCTCCTCTACTCATTCTTACACCCGCCTCCTCCTCCTCCTCCTCCTCCATCCCTTCCTGCTCCACCCAGTTAACCTCCTCCTGTCTCTTCTTGGGCCCGTTTTCTCACCTTTCACATCCTTACCTCCCACCACACCCCACTCACCCCCTTCCTCCCATTTCTTCCCACCCAGTCAACCCCCCTCCATTCTTAGCAGGACTGTTCCCCACTCACTCGGCATCCTCAATTTTTCCCCCTCCCTTCCCTCCTCCCTCTCTCCCTCTAAGCCTCCTCCCCTTATAACTATGTTGACAAGGCCTCCTAGTCTGATTCCTCCCCTCTGTAGTAAGCCACTCACCCAGTCCCTTCCCACCCCATCATATGCCTATGCCTTCTCTCCCATGTTTCTGACAAGGATCCTTGGGCTGATTCTCCTCTCGTTAAGTAGCCTTTGTCCATGAATTGCTTAATTGTTTCCTACATGCACCCAATCCTCAATGTATCTGAATTGCTCGATTGTCTGCTGTACTACCACATACCTGTTGTAACGCATTGCTCGCCTGTGCCACTTTACTCTTTGTAAATATTGCTAGCCTACTGCTGGCCACATAATCTCTTCCTTACTGTAACCCAACTGACGTGGATCCCATGAATGAGTTTCTGCTCAAAGGCTGTATTCCGAAATTTCAATAAATAATTAAAAAAAAAATGGTTACCTTTGGTGTTTTACTAGTTTCTTTCCAATTGTTACTTACTGTTATATGTTAATGCAGTTCTGCACCACAGAGGTGTTACTTGTGCTAAGTGCAGTGTTGGGGTGTGTGTGTGTGTGTGGGGGAGCAACTAAGAGGGGAGGTGACAGGTAGGGGTCAATAGAAATACCAAAAACTATCATGACACAATTTAATACACTGCAGGTGATTACTTAGAACACTAGGGGGCTCAACTGCCCCCTTAAAAGATGTAAGGTACTGTACTTCTGAAATTGAAGGACATGTATTGTGATATAGTGCTCCTGCAAGAGACACACCTCCTAGAAACTGGGGTCTCCAGGCTTCGCTGTAGTTTGGTGGACTCTGTCTACCATAATGCAAACTCCACTAGAATGAGAGGAGTAGTAATCCTATGCTGCAAAGGCTTTCAGCTAGGGATATATAAAGATTCAGATTTATTTATTTGCTTTTGTTAACCGGGTAAGCACACTAGACAGCCACGTGCCTATTTTCAGGTGTGACCCGGGAGGGTTACAAGGTAGATACATACAAGAACAGTAGGAGGAGTCAAATTAAACATACAGAAAATAACAGACGTAACAGGTATTGATAGGTAGCTAACAGCATTAGAGACAATCTAGCACATGACGGAACATGTCTGGTTAAATACAGAATGGTACATACAGGATGAATTAGGTAGCAAACAGCATAATACATAACAGGTTCGATCAGTGCAAACAGGACTAAAAAATAAGTGCCAGCAGGGGGAGGGTGCACTAGGCAGGTACTCAGGAGGAAGGAAAAAAAAAAAAACAAGAGGGAAGAGACTAGAGGGCCAGGTGTTCTAAAGGGGCAGGAGGGCAGGGAGTGGGCCCAGTGCAAGGTTGCCAAGTAATAGTTAACTCGACCAGTTACAGGAGGATAAGTGCTAATTAGCGCTGAAGCCCCCGCCATACTAGGCTGGGGGAGAGAGTGGGGCTCAAGTAGTGTGCTACGGTGCAGGGACATGTGGAGGATACTTTCAGGAAGTTCCAAAGGGAGACTTTAAAGCTGGGATGGGAGGAGGGACAGAGAGTTAGGGCAGGGGCAGTACCACATTTTTGGAGCATGGCGGTGAGGCCCGATAAGCCCAGAGTGCGGGTTTTAGAACCAAACAATCCAGCGTGGTCCTAGATCTTAGGTGGTAGGATGGGGTGCGAGTTTGAGGGAAGGAAGCGATGAAGAATTGCTTGATCTGATAATGTTGTCAATGAAGTTTCAGAGAATGCGAGAGAGTCTGGTGCTTCTCTGGAGGAGCCACTCCAGATGCGTGTAGAGATCACAGCGGTGCGTGAGAGGAGGGACGGAGAGCGCAAAGCAGCAGATATTGTTGTAGGCCGTGTCCCATTTCGAGAGGCTGGATTTAGGTACCAGGGCAAAAGTTACAAGCCCATAGCAGAGTGTAGGGAGGAGGACCCCCCCCCGGCTAGTGCCACACGAGCAGCCGGGGTCAGGCAGCTTTTAGCTCTATAGGAAAGACCAAGCTTACCATTAGTTGCCTTACAAACGTTCCAAATGTGTAGGGTAAGATCCAGCTGCGGGTCCAGGGTGACACCCAGATACCTGACAGTGGCCATCGTCTGCAGGGGAGAGCCATCAGCCCCGTAGATTTATAAGGAAACAGGGCAGGATTTTGTTTTGTTCAAGGAACCAAAAAGCATGGCTTGGGTTTTCTTGAGATTGAGGGTAAGCCTGTGATCCACTAGCCAGGTTTGGATGCGCTTGAAGTCAGAATTTAGTTGGGAGTTTATTGTGGAGATGTCCTGAGAACTGGCCAGGATGACGAGGTCATCTGTATAAAGGGTGGTATGTCCATGGGCAATGACAGACGGCAGTTTGTTAATGAAAAGTGAGAACAGGGTAGGACCAAGGACGGATCCCTGAGGGACCCCACAGAGGGCTGATGAGGGGTTGGAGAGGGTCCAGTTAAAGTTGGTGTACTGCTGCCTGCTAGACAGGTAGTTTAGGAACCACGCATGGGCGGGGGGGGGGAGAACCCAAGGGACAGAAGCATGGAGTTGAGGAGGGAGTGATCGACCCTATCAAAGGCCTTGGAGAGATCCACAAAGATAGCTCCGGTAAGACTGCCTTGGTCAGCAGCCATCCTGATCAACGAGGTGACTACAGCAACAGCAGTAGAGGTGCTGTGCCCTTTCCTAAAGCCATGTTGTGCAGGAGAGAGGAGGTTGTAGTTCTGGATGTAGTGGGATAGCTGACAGGCAACAACTTTCTCCAGAAGCTGACAGGTAGCAGACAGAATTGTGTTGGGTCGGTAGTTCAGGAGATCTTTGGGGTTACCCTGTTTTAAGACAGGGACGACCTTGGCCATTTTCCATATGTCTGGGATGATCCCGGTGTCAAGGGAGGTATTGAAGATGTGCGTGACAGGCCTGGCAAGGAGGTGGGCCCCTAGCCTGAACAGTTTCAGTTCAAGGCTGCCGTGCCATGCCCTGCTGTGGAGGGCATGCATCAGGGCACACCAATTGTTCTGGGGAGCATGTGTGCTCCAAACAATTCGACTAGATAATTTTTTGCCCAGGTCTTAACAGAGCTGTTGGGAAATAGTACCAGGACTATAATGGGAAGAGACCATAACCTTGCATTAAACCCATTTCTAGACCGTACAGGCCCAGGCAGCACAACTGAGACACAACTTGGTCTTCGGGTGCTTTCTGACTTCATCAATTTAGGGCTACAAGATAGCTGGCGTACTCTCCACCCTCATGAACAGGATTTTACTTTTTTCCCTCCAGTACACAATTCATACAGCTGCACAGATATCCTTTTTTCATTGGCAGAACTGATTCAATGGCCCTTGTGGTGACCCAAGGAAACATTATTGTGTCCGATCATGCACCAGTTTCTATGTCATTGGCATGGGAGAGACACACGACCCCAGAAACAAAAAGCATTTTAATGTCTCCTTACTGCAAAAAGCAGACTTTGTCAACTGGTTTCAAGGGGAAATATGATCCTACTTCCAGGCCAATGACACCCCTGACATGAGTGTGGTCACACAATGGGAGGCTATGAAAGTGGTGCTCAAAGCCCTCCTCACTGCATTCTCCTCTAGACTGCGAAGGGAAAGAGACACCCATACTAGAGCTGCTGAGAGAGAACTGAAAAGATTAGAGCATCTAGCTATGCTGTCCCCAGAACAGAGAGAAATGCTAAAATTGCAGGCTGCCATAGCATGACAAGCGGTGGAGACTAGTCTCCATCATAAAACTGAACATGCCCTTTTCCATCTTAATCAGCCTTACTGGGAGGCTGAAGAGCAGCCCAATAAGCTACTGGCGCATCGCTTGAGAACTCAGGAATCTGAATGGTACGTCCCTAAGAGATATACACACACAAAACAGGGCAAGTGGCGACCTCTCCTGATCAAATTAATGCTGAATTTAAACATTTGTGCACCCAGCTGTACTCCTTCGAAGTCAGCCTCATCCAAGAACAATTAGGTTAGATTCCTTCTACTTTGGAATACAGCTCCCTCAGGTACCACCAGACAATATTTCTCAGCTGCTGGTTCTAATGTCCAGCATAAGTGTAGAAAAAAACCATCCAATCTGTGGATAGGGGTGTCACCTGGACTGGACAGTTACCCCAGTGATTTTTATGCCACCTTTTCCCTAATTTTGGCACCCAAGCTGGAGACTGTTTTTAACAAAGCCTGGCATAATGGCTATTTACCACACTCCTTTCACTACACCCCAATTACTCTGATCCCCAAAAAAGGTCGAGATAGACCGATATCCCTCATAAACACAGACACAAAGATTTTTGCAAAAGTGCTTACACATAGAATGGAACCTGTGATGGGAACCCTTATACATCCAGACCAGGAGGGATTCGTTTCAGGTCGGTTGGGAACAGACAACACACACAGAACACCAGCTATCATATGGAAGGCTAGTTGCCAATCACTGTCCACTGCCACCCTGTCACTGGATGCAGAAAAAAAACCTTTGACAGGGTGGAGTGGGTTCGGCTTTCCGACTCACTTCATAGCCCTGATACAGCTCATTTATAGAGCACCCATGGCATCCGTTCTCACAAATTCAGTGGTCTCACCAGCATTCCCTCTAGCAAGAGAAATGAGATAGAGGTGCTCCCTTTCCCCAGTCCTCTTCTTCTTGACTATAGAGACACTAGCCACAAAAATCAGCTAGCACTTGGATTTTCCCAGCATACCAGTGGGACAAACTACTAACAAATTAGTACTTTTTGCTGACGATATCACTTTATTCATCTCTAACCTACCTGTGGCTTTATAGACCCTGAGTTCTATAATCTCAGAATACTCAGCCCTCTCTTGTTATACACTGAACAGGAGTAAATCCCAAGTCATGCCACTTACTCCTTCCTGCACTCAGAATCTGTTTACTGCATACCCACATCAGTGGGCCCCAGATGGTGTGACCTGTTTGGGGATACAACTCTGTTCCACTCTTAAAGGTATGATTCGAGTTAATGTGGGAATAATGATTGATTAACTTACACAGGATGTCCAGAAATAGAGCTTTCTTGACCTGTCCATCTGGGGCTGAATTAATGCATTAAAAATGGTAGCTCTCCCCAAAATACAATATATTCTTACCAACTAACCAGTAGCACTACCTCATTACTTTTTCATAAAACTGAACTCCGAAATGTCAACCTTTATATGGCACCACAAAGAACTAAGGATCAAATTACAAATCCTACAATCAATCAGATTAGCATCAGGAGAGATTTTGAATCCCCAGTCTCTGTTTTAGCCACAACAGTATATTAATTTGCCAAGCCATTGCTTGCATAAAAACCAACCTACTGAAGCGCCCTCCACAATGGATGGCAACAGAAGTTCATGCTAATGTCACTCTCCCACATGCACTGGTCTTCCCTGACTGGAAATATGGCCCCAACACTTCACCATGTACCAGGCACACTAAACGTACATGAATTAACATGCAACCCAACTGCAGTGGAATAAGACATATGGATATGTCCCATATGGCACAATCCCCAACTGCAAATTGGCAACACACCCTTATGGTGGCCCATGTGGCAGGCTAAGGGAATTGCTATCTTAGGGAACCTTTATCATTCAGATACAGGGGTGCTCAAATCCTTTGAAGACCTCCATACCACACACGGCATCCCTTGCACAGTTTTTGGAAATACCTTCAGCTCCGAGACTTTCTAAGAGTGAAGGTCTCACCTACCCACATACTCCCGCCACCCTCTATGTGGGATGTCTGGCTGGGTAACATTAAGAGACTAGACCATTAAGTGGGACATTTCCTTCACTGCTGAACCAAAGAATTACCCCCACTACAGCCGCAGGTGCCTAGACTTCTCTGGGAACAAGAACTAGACATCACAACACCTGGCAGGCAGCATACAAAGAAAAAGAGAACTACAAGCAAAGACCATACAATATAAAATCTTACATCGAGCGTGCCTGGACCAACACTGCCTTTATAAAGTAGGGCTCCCCAAAGATAGCGACTGCTGAAGGTGTGCCTCCCCTCCCCAGGCCAACCTGACACACATTTTATGGTCCTGCCCTGCCACTGAGCGGTACTGGGATAAAGTATGGGATATATGCCGACAGATGGTTCCTTTGCCCCTCATTAGGGATCCCAAACTAGGCCTACTGGGGATCCTGTAGATTCTCCACCTCTTGGCCCTCATCAACTGCAATGGGAAAATGGAGCACTGGTGGCTGCCAAGCAAATTTTACTGAGACACTGGAGAGACCCCCAACGCACCCACTGTACAAGAGTGGAGGGTCCTGCCAGCTCTTACTTCTACATAAAAAAAGTTGCTTATACTGCAGTGGGTAAAACAACACATTACCTAAAGATCTGGGGACCTTACTTAGAGTCCAAAGAATCTGCAGTACAGACATTGCTGCCCCACAAGTGAACCTAGTCAGTTAATAGCGAATTCCCAACTCGCCTAACAACATAAGAAAAATGACAGACGACCCTGATCATCTCCTGCTGACTTGCATGGGCTGCCTGGACCCCCTCCGAGCCTTAACTGTAAAAGTAATGCACCATAATGGGTTTTCCTCTATACTGATCCCCACGCAGGGTTTTAAATAATTGATTTGCAGTTTTTTTCTTGGGAAAATACTAGCTGCACAGAAAGCATTTATATAGATTTTCTAGAAGTGCTATGTTTGTTAAACACAGTGAGGCAATTGCTATGCATTTTCACAATGTTTTAGAACTTTCATGAGCAAAACGCTAATCAATTTTTAGAGTTAAATAAAACCCTGCCAGGTCTGAGTAAGTGTATACCATTGTGAGACTATCCCTCTCCAATCCCTTGCTATGACATTTGTCATTCTCATCTTCCCAAACTCGGTGATACTGGCACATTTCTCAAATGATTTTTATATGCTACTTGCAATTATCAGAAGATCGAATGGACTCTATCACAGCCCAATCTCAGGGGTTAATCGGAATAGGACTTCTTGGGTGGTGCACTATGTTTGATGGTTACTGAATTATAATAGCCCTACAACCCTCTATTACGAACCTATCCCAAGTTCTTTTATAGCGCTTTGACGAAACACTAATACAGTAACAGTTGTAAAACTTCAATTACATCAATTAGACACTGAACTTTGTTTTCCAGTTACTTGGACAGTCATATTCTATTGTATTGTTAGGTTTCGTCTGTGGTATAACAACTAGTACTCAGATACGAAGAAAAATGTTTTAGATATCTACTTACTAAGAAGATTTATATGGCATCACCTTTAAATAATACCTATGATTGCAGATGTTGTGAATGTTTGTGGTGAAAAAGCGAAAAATCAATAGTAACTTTCATGGAAAAAAGTGCTTAAAGACTGCTGTGTTACTGACAGGACTGGGAATCACCCAATCTGTGTGCTGACCAAACGAGACATGAGTCTGCACCCATGGTTGGCAGCTGGCGGTGCTGAGTGCTGCTACATTTAACTTAACTAATAAAACAGTTTCTATAATCCTACGACCAAGTTCTGGTCATCTGTGGTAGTCCCAGTGTTTATTTGAGCCCTGCTGTTTGTTGTGACTTGGGACTGTGTTTGCAAGCAGCTCAGGATGGGGATTCCTTAGTCGCCTGATTGTTTTTATTACTAAACGCAGCACTGGTTTGGGGTGTGATCCTGTGCTTAAACATGGGACTTTGTGGAAATCACTTTTGGGACTATAAAATGATTGTCAAATCCACTGCCTTTGATCTGCCCTGCCTTAGTGAAGGGGTCAGAGGGTGAGATGCTAACCAATGATGGACATCTGTCTGCGATCAGAGCTGCTGGGCTCATGGACTACTGATGGAACAAATTCAGGCACCTTTTCAACTACCAATCACCCGTCGAATGACAGACCTCTGTGACTGCCTGACTCTTGACTGACAGCTCTGCTGCCAATCTGCTCTGTTTTTTTTTTTTTTTTTTTTAATTTGAACAGCAAGGGATATTTCGAATCTCAGTCAGTTCTGTCCAAGCTCCCAAGGAGAGCAGATCTGCAGATTTAGATCAAGCTGGACTGTGAGTAGTAATAAAATAGAAATTAAAAGCAGACCCCCAACTTGGAAACGGAGGCATTTACACAAGATGGTCATAGCATGACTGTAAAGCCGTCAGTCACAGCTACACAAAGTGGATGGATGGCTGAGTGAATTGCCACCCGGGACTGTTGCAGTATCCACCAGTAATGAAAGTGAACAGGAATGCACAGGAACAGAGTTCCTGTACCTTTTTTGCAGCAGGAACGGAGTTCCTGTACTTCTTTCCACTGATGTGGGAACTGAAATTCTTAAAATAGCAATATAATGGTCATTTCTGGGCTTGTGATTTGAAATCGGGGTTTCCATGACAAAATTTGACTTGTACAATAATGTAATTGTCCTAGAGAAATTTAATCTACTAGTACCCTACACATAGATGTGTCTGTATTGAAGAGTTATCTTTCAGATGGAGGATTTTCATTCTGTGTTTCATATTTTCTAATGTTTGAGTTCCTGTACCTCTTGTCTACCACTTTCACCACTGGTATCCACACAGTGTGTACCATAGGCTGGCAATAGGCTATCTCCATCCTGGGGGACTGGATGCCTCAATGTGAAGGGTGGCATAGATTCCATTTGGCCTGGTCAATTAGAGGACATTAGAATCCCTAAACTACACCACTGTCTCTGATGCAAGGTGCCAGAAAAAGACAACAATAAGCTTCAACAGTGATCCTCTGCACAGCGCGTGAGACCCCTGGCCCACAGTAATCTAGACTATAATCCAGGGCCATGTCCTGCAGCTCTTCACTTACTTGTAAAATAGCTGTGAACACCATTCACTGGTTCTGGCCAGCCAGAAGTTACAATAACCTCAGCTGGAGGTTTTATATCTTTTGCATTTGCATGACCATTGGGTTTGGGGTTTCACTGTTTTACCAAGCATCTGCTAATCTTTAATTTATTTTTTTCATATAGATTTTTATCATTTTTTCCCCCATTTTCTCCCTGTCCTCATGCCCTGGGCATGCGAACACGTGTGAAGGCACATGCATGTCATGCCCCAGGGCGCACTCTTGCTACGCTGCTGCCCCTCCCGCGTACGCTACGCAATGGACTTCCACCCGGTGGAAGTGGAACTACGGGGGGATGAAGACCACCCTGGGAGAGGAGAGCTGCCTTTCAGCTGCTCAATCCTGCTCCCCTCCCCGTGCCGGCTCCCCGACGACCCAAAGTCATTCCCAAACCCAGGTCACTGGCATGGCACAAGGTAAGGCATCCAGCACCTCAACCCTCAGTGCCACCAGGCTGGCCTACTAATCTTTAATTTTAGGTGTACCACTGCTAGCCAATCACAAGCAAAGTCAACAGCCTGTACAGCTACCACACCTGGGTGCCCAGCAACACTCTCGGAGCTCCATATACGGTTTAAGGGATACAGCACTGGCACCAGTGGGATAGTGGATAGTGCTCTCAGTACAGGAAGGCTGAAGCATGTCACTGTATTGAGCATTGTAGTGTGGGGGTGGGCAGGGTTTGAGAGTTGAACCAAAGAAGGCACCTATCACCAACTTACTGTTTTTATTGATCTAAATTTATAGCGGGAAACTGTTAAACATTTAAGGCCTGATATTCACAAATTTGCATGGGCACAAACTGGGCTTCGTGCTGGAGCCCAATATTCAAAGGGCTCTGTTGCGCTGGCAAACAGGGGTAGAGCCCATGCAAACCAAATGGGGGGCATGCAAATAATGGGGCGGGGATAGGAATATCAGTATAAGCTGATACTCAGTAGATTTCTGCAGCGCAAGAATGTTTACTTGGTCCTTTTGTGCTGCGCAAATGCCACTGATGAAAACCTCCTTTTAGTCTGTGCAGCCCTACCGGCTGCCAAAGATAATGCAGCCAACCAGCTGGTTGGCTGCTGTGGGACCATACCTGCCCCTGTGGTCATTTGCACCCCCCTCCAATCCCCAGCCTCAACATGAAAATAAAATTTCCTAGTGCCAGTGTCTCCTCCCTCCCTCTGATCCCACCCCCATAATGATAAACAAAATTCCTGGTGCTGGTGGTCCCCTCCCCAGTCCAGCCCTGTTATCCCTGGTGCTAGTAGTCCTCTCCCTCCCCGATCCCAGTCCCATAATGATAAATAAAATCCCTGGTGCTGGTAGTCCCTCCCTCCCTGATCCCTGACCTAATGTAAAATATTTTATCCCTGGAGGTGGTGCCCCCAACTGCCAGCCGGAAGTAGAAAGAACACCTTCCTCGCATCCAATGTCCTGCCCCCCACTCCCGTGGCAACAGGCACTCTCTACTGACCTGAGCAGTATCTGTGGTGCCCTGGGTGCATACAGTGACCGGCACAGCTCTCCTCACACCTTCCCAGCCGGCCACTGTATGTCCAGGCAGGAAGCATGCCTCTTATATATAGGACAGGGCGACACGCCGTGTCGTATAAATAACATGCACACTTCCAGCCTGGACATATAGTGTCCTTCCAAAGAGGTGTGAGAAGGGCTATGCCAGTCACCTTATGCACCCAGGGCACCATGGATACTGCTCAGGTCAGTGGGGAATGCCCAATGCCATGGGGAGAGCACTGGATGCCAGGGAGGGGTTCTTTCAACTTCCGGACTGGCAATCGAGGCGGGGGGAGACCACTACCACCAAGGATAAAATATTTTACGTTGGGGCTGGGATCAGGGGGAGGGGGGACCTCCAGCACGAGGGATTTTATTTATCATTATGGGGGTGGGATCAGAGGGAGGGAAGGGACCACTAGCACTAAGGATTTTATTTCTTATTATGGGGCTGGGATCAGAGGAAGAGAGGGGGCCACTATCGCCAGGGATTTTATTTCTCATTACAGGGCTGGAACCAGAGGAAGGGGACCACTAACACCAGGGATTTTATTTATCATTATGGGGTGGGATCAGAAGGGGGGACCACTAGCACCAGGGATTTATTTCTCATTATAGGGCTGGATGGGGGTGACCACTAGCACCAGGGATTTTATTTATCAATATGGGGTGGAATCGGAGTTAGGGGACCACTAGCACCGGGATTTTCTTTTATTACAGGTCTGGGATCACAGCCAGGGACCACTAGCACCAGGGATTTTATTTCTTATTACAGGGCTGGGACCAGAGGGAGGGAAGGGACCACTAGCACCAGGGATTTTATTTCTCATTATGGGGGTGGGATGGGAAGGAGGGGACCACTAGCACCAGGGATTTTCTCTTTTTAGTACGGGGCTGGGATCAGAGGGAGGGGACCACTAGTACCAGGGATTTTATTTCTTACTATGGGCCTGGGATCGGAGGGAGGGAGGGAACCACTAGCACTAAGGATTTTATTTCTCATAATGGGGCTTGGATTGGAGGAAGGGAAGGGACCACTATCACCAGGGATTCTATTTCTGATTACACGGCTGGAACCAAAGGGAGGGAGAGGACTACCAGCACCAGAGTTTTTCTTTTAACTGCAGGGCTGGGATCGGAGGGAGGAGGAGGGACCACTAGCACCAGGGTTTTATTTCTTATTATGGAACTGGTATTGGAGGGAGAGAGGGAACCACTAGCACCAGGGATAGCTATGGCTATCCTGGCCTGGGGGGCAGTGCCGTGCTACCTGCCTCCATGACTCATGCAAATGGGCCCATAATGGGCATGCAAATTGACCGCCGGTGCCTTGCATGCCCAAATGGCTCATTTGCATGGGTATCTTTGAATACTGCAGATAGCGCTCTGGCGCTATCAACTCTTAGGGCCAACTTCGGCAGCCGGGTCAGGACAGCATTCCCTGACTTAGTGCTGCCCCAGCATGGCCCTATATTCTGTCGAGTTGTACCCAACTGAATATAGCATCCTGGGACCCCTGGGCAATTGCAAAGCACAGCACAAACATCTGCGCTTCGCTTTGCACCTATCGAAATATCGGGCCCTTAATCTCTTTTGCTAAAAATATATTCAGAATCCCAAACAACATTTAATTTTTACCTGGTAAACAGGGCTCCATTAATCATTAACTTATACTGATTCCACTGCACTGCAGGTGATCAGTAAAAGACGTTAGGGTAAGCATTCATATTCGGATGACTGCACACCCAAGGTGCAATTCGGTTCATGCCTTCACCAACCTGGGATGTGTGGCTATCCTAGTACAAACCCACAACCTGAAGGCTGTCATATAAGGGTGTTACAAAACCAGATGTGCACTTGTAAGGGAATAATGCTCACCTTGGATGGTTGTTAGGTGGAAGGTGTAGCCATAACCTCCCATGAAGTGCATTATTCTCTTATGAATGCACACACTGGAATGTGTTATACTGCTTGTAAACTGTGCTTTTATTTGTAAAAAATTAAGTAGTTCGGGTAAGGTGCCGTAATCACAACAGAATAAATGGTCAAGTGACATATTTTCATCAATGAGGTTATGGGACTTTAATGGTCCATTTTATAATGCATTTATAAAAAGGTCCCCCATGTTAAAAAAACAAACAAGAGATATCTAAATTTTTGAAAATCGATAGATTTCTTTTTTTTTTTTTTGTATTATCTTTTTTAACCCGTGCTTCCGCTCTCAGCCACTCCTTCAGGCTGCACCAAGGCACCTCCGATCCATCCTGTTCCCATACCCCCGTCCCTCATATCTGCAGTCATCCCCAGGGTGACCTGGACGTAACCCTTCGCTGGGTGGGCCCCCCCCCCTCCGAGGGAAGAGGCACCTGTGGGGCCGACAAGCACACTTCTTAGCCCTGGGGTACTGCTGAGGGATGGATGGTGGGACATTGAAGGCATCGGACTGCCAGGCGGCCGTCATCCGGTCGAGAGTGGAGCCATTTTACGCTTTTCTGATACGTTCCTTCTCTTGCGCGTCTGCGTTACCCCTGGTCTCCACTGGAGGTCACCACAGAGCGACACACTCCCACAACCCACCCCAGGAGAGAAGAGCAGTCCTCCAGATGCTCAGTCCTCTCCTCCGCTGCCGACCCCCAGCACCCCGAGTCCGTTCCTGGACCCAGGTCGCCGGCGTGGGTTGAGGTAAGGCACCAGCGCCTCAGCCCTCTACACCACTGGGCTGGCTGAAAATCAATATATTTCAGTTATGTGCAGGAGAGACAGTTTACAAAAAATCAAAATTGCAGTGACTTTAGGGATTCTAAGGAGCACTAACCCCAATTAGACAAAAGCCACTTTTTGCTGCATGCTGCAAGAGTACTAGTTAAAAGAAAAAGAACAGTTACGTCAGAATTTACTGTAACAGTAAAGCAAACTACCCTTCTTTTATTGATAGCCAAGAAGGTGATAACCAGACTTTGGTACATAAAAAGAATCCCTACCCGGGAAATGTGGTGAAACCTGACACAGAAAGTATATTTCTTGGAGAGACTATCAGCTGGGCTGCAGTTACGTACCACCCATTTTGAGATCAGGTGGCATAAATGGGTGCTGCACCAAATGGAGCACTGCCCAAGCTTTGTACCATAGGGATGGTTGGGGCTAGACACTTGTGGGAGGCAGAGAGGGCTTCTTCTCATCTCCCCTCATACTTTACACTCCTACTGTCTTGACCATGACTATAATTATAAGACCAATCTTTTACTTCTGTGGCAGGGGCCTCTCCCTTCCTCTCAAGTCTCTTTCTCCTTGTTCCCCCATTTCTTCTTTTCTCTTTTTTCCTTCTTTTCCTATCATATTATGCAAGTTGGGTTAAGCATATACAATGACACACATGTAGGGAATCTTATCACAAGTAGTGCTCTTTGACACGCTACACCTGCGAAGTCTTGCTTTATTTCACAGCTATAAGACATTAGATGTCATAGTATATGAAGAAATAGGTGGCACATTCAGACAAGTTATGACTAAAGATATAAGTAATTTAACAACTATGTTTTATGGATGTTTTATGATAGTGATGTTATGGAGTATGATTTCTTGTATGAAAATATATTTAATAAAAATTTCAATAAAATAAAGTAAAATAATTTACCGTAACAGTAGATTTTCGAGAGCATCTACTGCACCAGGTCACACCTATGGGACATTTGCAGTCAGGCTCTAGGATCACACGGGACCTTTTTCCCTAGCAGTCTACTAGGGGCTGCCCACAATGACGTGTGATATCAGCATCCCTATACAAGTGTGGGCGTCCTGTTCCCCCCTCAGTTCCTCACCGGAGAACCTCCATACAGGGAAACAAGTTAGGGACAATGGTTCTGCCCATAACACAAGGCAGAAAACAACCGAAAAGCCCTTCAGAGGACAAAAGGGTAACCCTGATATAGCCGTAATGTCCCAAGAGGTGATATGCACAGGAGGCCCACCCCCATGGAACCAGGAGCGGGCAAATGATCCCAGCCCCTGGGCTCCCCTGGGAAGAACAGACAGACCATCTGGGAGAAAGAGCCACGTGAAAGTACCAAAAGTGGAAAAAGGTTCCTCATTTCAGGGGGACGGAGGGTGGGTCGACATGACCTGATGCAAGAGATTCTGTTGGAGACAGTACAGTTACATAAGAATTTACCGTCACAGTAGATCTTTGAGAGGAGCTCTTGCAGCAGGTTACACCATAAGGACTGAAGCCAGCAGGCACCAGGACCCTACAGACAACTTCTAGCTAGCAGTATACAGCGGGGTACCACCCCCTGACATCGCCCCCCCACCCCAACGTTGGCCAGTGGTGTAAAAGGGATGGTCCCCCAGCACAACCTCAGTTCTCACACCAGAAACCCCGGTAAACTCAGAAATGGAGAACAGAGGAGGTTCTTGTGAAATGAGGAAGTGCAAAAACAGACAATGGAGAAACAATCTCCAGGGGGAAGATGGGACAGAAAGCAGCACCTGCTACAAAAGCTCCTCTTGAAGATGTACTGTTACGGTAAGTTCTTACATAACTGTACTATCTCACTTCAAGGGGGAGCTCTAGCAGCAGGTTACATCATGAGGACTGAGTCCCAGGCAGTGGAAGGAGGAGGTAAAAGTCAGTTGGAAAGCTCATGAGAGCAGGCCTTGAAGGACAGTAAGGCCGAAGCCTGCTCTACAACGAGAGGCAATATCCAAACTGTAATGCCGAATGAAGGAGTGTACAGAACTCCCAAGGGGCAGCTACGCAAATATCAGCTGCAGACACATTTTTAATGGATGCAAAGGAAGCAGCCATTCCTGTGGTAGACTGGCCTTTGACCGGTCCCGACAAAGGCTTGTCATACTTCTGGTATAACTTTGAGTGTGATAAATGCTTGCTCATTAAAACTTTGCAAATTTAAATTGTTATTTTAAACAAAAGGCTAGCAGTTCAATATTAAATCATGGTTTTAGAAGAATTTATTGATAATATAGCTGCAGAAGTAGTGCTGCCATCCATTAATAAGGTTAATGACTTGATTGTTAATGCACAACAGGGTAAAAGAAAAAGAGGAGAGGATTATGCATCACAGAAGGAGACAGAAACTGAGGAGTGGAGTATGGGGCAGACCACTACAAAGAGACGGAGGGGGGGAGGTGCTGTATACAACACTCCACTAACACTGCAAAATAGGTATGGTATATTGGAAAGGGCAACAGATGACGAGGGTAGCAGAGAGGACACTATTAAAGATAACCATCCGGAGGCCGGCCCGCTGGCGCAGTGGTAGCGCCCACTTAGCGACGCCAGCGACCCGGCTTGGGAACTTAGCCTGAAAGCTGGAGGGCTAGCTGGGAGGGACGCTGGAGCGTCCCATGGACAGCTCGCTTCCCCTGGGGAGGGTTGGGGACTACAAGCCGGCGCTGGACTGACCTCTGGCGGAGGCTAGAGTAACAGCAGCTCCAAAACCTCAAGTAGGGGAGGAGTGTGGTAGGACGTCAGCGTACACGCCAAGACGTCACGGCGTAACCATGGCTCCGGGGAGAAAAAGGGGAAAAATGGAGCCGACTGAGCTCCTCCGGCAGAAATGCGCCCTCCACCACTCGATTTGCGAGGCCACAATGGGGGGGCTCAACGAAAACAAGAAGGATTTGGGGGACCTTCCACCCCAACCCCGCCTGGGGGGCTTGGCCAAGGCTACATGGGAGTGCCTGACCGATGGATCACAATAGAGGTGGGTTGGGGGTGGCTGATTGGATCCAGGGGAGAAAAATACAAGTTAAAAAAAAAAAAAAGATAACCATTTGGAGTTAAGAAGTAGTAAAAATGCAGCTCAGAGTGTACATGCTTCAATGAACAATGTAAACCCTATTATATCAAGTGGACAGGACAAAAAACAAAATCCGGAGGGGAAATGCATTTTACATGAAAATGCAATTATCAGTAGAGGTGCAATGGGAGGGAAATTGAAAATGAGGAAGACATGGAAACCAATATGGAGAAAAATAATGGAATGAGCCAAACCCAATGGCAAGCAGAAAGAAAAACACAGAAGCCTTCTAATCAATTAATGAAAAACATAATAATAATGGGGGACTGTATAATAAGAGGCACAGAAACCACAGTGTGTGGTGGGAAGGAAGAACATACCACTGTTGGGACACTTCCAGGAGCTAAAATTAACGATGTGAAGCATTTACTAGATGGACCACTGGTACACTCAGAAAACACACTTGCAATAATCCATGCAGGAGTGAATGATATCGGTAGAAGGAGGTTGTTTGAGATATACAAAGATTCTGAGGCAGTAGTGTCCAGAAAAAAGGAGAAAGGGGGATATTATTATTATTTCAAGTATTTTACCAGTACATGGGAATCAATACGCAAAAATTAGAGGCACTGCTACAGTTAATAGATGGCTGAAGAAATGGTGTACACGGGAAGGCTATGTTTTCATGGATCACTGGCACACTTTCAAAAATGCAAGGCTCTTTGGGACTGATGGGTTGCAGGGTTTTAAATAACTGATTAGCAGTTTTTTCTTGGGACAATACTAACTGTACAGAAAGTATTTATATAGGTTTTCTAGAAGTGTTATGTTTGTTAAACACATTGAGGCAAGTGCTATGCATTTTCACAATGTTTTAACACTTTTATGAGCAAAATGCTAATCAATTTTTAGAGTTAAATAAAACCCTGGGTTGTATGTGAATAAAATAGGTACTAGGGTCCTTGCCGGTAGATTTAATGAGAGTATACAACATCATTTAAACTGAATTTGGGGATTTGTAAATGAAACAAAAGCTTCTAAACCACAATGCTGGATAAATAAAGCCATGGATGGTTGGAATGGCCTCTTGATAAATGCTAGAAAAGTAGTAAATAAATCTGATGCGTTGAAACATATATTGGTTGCACAGTCAATCCAAATATGTGCAATCAGTGAAATATGGTGGGATCCAAATGATAAATGGGACAACAACATAAAGGGTTACACATTATACAGTAAATCAAGGTTATATAGGAAAGGAGGAGTGGCATGTATGTGGCTGATAATATTAAAACAGAACTGACTGCTATAGGTTTGAGCAACAGAAAAAGTATGGATCAAACTGATACCTCATAAAGCCACCCAAGATTATACTAGGAGTGATTAACAGGCCCCCATCAATAAAACAAGAGGATGATTTAGCTCTCTATCGGTACATCAAAGATCTAAATCCAGCTGATAGGCTAATATTAATGGGTAATTTTAACCTACCAGGAACTGAATGGGAGGCTTTACAAGGTTCAAGTAAGACAAAAGAAAGTTACCTGGAAGCATTTTTAGCAAGTAGGTTTGGACCAATTAAGTCAGGGAGCATACAAGGGGTGAGAACACACTGGATCTTTTTTTAAGCAACATGGAAGACACAATAAAATACTGTCATATAACTGTACCTCTTGGAAATAGTGACCATGCTATGGTGACATTTAAGATCAAGGAAAGTAGTGTAGACCACAGTGGGGAAACTTTGGGACTGAACTTTGGGAAGGCCAATTTTGATCACATGAAGTACGACCTGGCAAAATAGAAATGGCAGCAAGATTTTAAAAATAAACCATTAAACACCACGTGGGACTTCTTTTGTACTAAACTCAATCAAGTAATAAACATCATTATACCTATAAGACAGAAATATAACAGGGTGGGTAAAATACCTAACTGGATGACAGAAAAGGTTAGGAATTTGATGAAGAAGAACAGAGTTTATAACAATGCAAGGAAAAGTAATAGTGAATGTGGATGTAGTCAGTATAGGAATATATTAAAGAAGGAAATAAAGAAATCAAAGGGTGACTGTAAGAAAGAGTTGGCAATAAAAACTAAGGACAACTAGAAAGTTTTCTTTCCGTATATTAACAATAAAAAGGGAAGAAATCATATGGTTGGGCCATTAATTGATCATGATGGATCAGTAGTAAAACGGACTCAGATAACCCAAATACCAAATGAATATTTCTCATCAGTATTTGGAATTCTAATAACGCAGTGAGGGTTCCTCAGCAGACAGATATATCTAGCCCCATTGATCTAGGTATATTGGATGTAAAGAGCAGACTGAATGAAATAAATCCCAACAAGTCGCCAGGCCCAGATGGTTTCCATCCCAGAGTTATTAAGGAACTAGCAAAGGAAATTACTCCCCCACTGACTACATATTTCAAACATTATTGGATAAGGGTGAAGTGATTGATTCCTGGAGGTCAGCAAGTTATTCCCCTATACAAAAAAGGATGTAGAAAGAACCCAGGTAATTATCGCCCAGTAAGCCTAACTTCTGTCATCTGTAAGATCCTTGAAGGTATCATTAAAGAATTCATAACTAAATATATTTGGGATTCAAATAAAAATGATAAAACACAGCATGCGTTTACAAGGGGCGGGTCCAGCCGAACTAACATGCTTGAATTCTATGACAAAGTTAGCAAGGCCTTGGATCAGGGTAATTTGATGGATGCCATTTATCTGGATTTCACCAAGGCGTTCAATAAATTACCCCATCCAGAATTGATTGAAGTTCTGACAAATATGGGCATTCATAAAAATACTGTTAGCTGGATATCATCGTGGCTACCTGACAGGAAACAAAGTGAGTATTCAAGGGGTATGCTCAGACTGGACAGAGGTGACAAGTGGGGTCCCTCAGGGATCCGTACTAGGACCATGTTTATTTAATCTGTATGTCACCTCATTGCAATATTATAACGACAGCATACAGTTGACCAAATCTGCAGATGACTGCAGATAGGGGGCAGTAATTAATACCACAGAAGATGCTATAAACCTTCAGGATGCTCTAACATTCCTTCACGAATGGTTCTGTTAAGTATAAATTACATTTCAATGCAGACAAGTGTACAGTAATGCACTTCGAAAATAAAAGTCCAGATGTGCTATATACTCTAAATGACTGCCCCCTCAAGAGTGTAATGGAGGAAAAGGATTTGGGCATAACTATAACAAATGATCTGTAGTTTAAGACACACTGTAGAAAGATTGTCCAAAGGGCTAACACTGTGCTCAATACAATAATGAGGTACATTTCAAGCAGTGCAAGGGAAGTTGTGCCACTGTATGTACCACCAGTTAGACCAAATTTAGAGTACTGTGCCCAAGTTTGGTCACCATACAAAGAAACAAATTCAAATGACTGAATGGGTTCAAAGGAGAGCAAGAATAATCAAAGATCAAAGGGGAAGGAGCTATAAGATCAGGCTAAGAGAGTTGAATATGTACTCACTAGAGTACAGAAGGATAACAGGAGATAGTGCTTACTGCACAAAGCACTGACAGACAGCAAATTGTAGGAAAGGTTGGGACTAGAACTTAGAGACCAAACTTATAATACACATGCATACACACTGCAATTAAAAGGGGAAAGTGCCATTTAATAAGATGGCAGAAATGGTATAGTCAAAGAGTAGTATCCTTCTGGAATTCATTGCCGGAAGTAGTGGCGGGAAGTTTTACGATGAACGAGTTCAAATTGAAGCTTGATACTTTTTGCAAGCAAAAAGGGCTATTTGAATACAACTGAATTTTAGGCAAGCAATATGGACAAACATCTTCTAAGCTCTGAAACAGCCTATGATACCTATAAAAGCAATAAACAATGCAGTTAACCAACCATTTGGACAGAGTCTATTTAGAGACTGGAACCCCTTCAGTCCTTGCGGCGAAAGAAACAAACTAGTCAGACTTTTGTGTAGTATGGGTGCAATCTAAGTGGTAACAAAGCACCCAGTGGACATCCAGAGTATGAAGTACAGCCTCCCCTTGATTAGAATACTCTGGATAGTAAACTGGAAGACGGATGTCCTGATTCAGTATAAACTCAGACACCACTTTAGGCAAACACTTTGAATTTGTCCACAAGGATACTCTGTCTGTTTGAAAACTAAATAAGGCTCTTTGCACATCAGAGCCTGAAGCTCAGAAATCCTTCGTGCAGAAGGAATGGCAACTAAAAATAACGCTCTGCAAGACAGAAAGCATAGCTCGCAACTTGCGGTCGGTTCAAAGGGAGGTAGCGTAAGGTTTTCTAAAACAAATAAAAGATCCTATAGGTGAATAGGGTCCCTGATAGGAGGTTTGAGGTGCAGAATACCCTGCAAGAAAGTGTGGGAAAGATCCAGCTGTGGAAGAGTTTTGCCCTCTACAGGTGCATGATATGCAGAAATGGCAGATAAGTGCACCTTCATGGAGGAGTAACTCAACCCCGAGTCTGACAGAGTAAGGAGGTAGGTACTCCAATACAGAATTCACCGGACAGGTGAATGAATCAAGATGGCAAGTGGCGGACCAAAGACAGAACCGCTTCCACTTCATTGAATAAGTAGCCCTGGTGGAAGGCTTTCTAGCGGACATTAAGACTTCTGCCACTTGGGATTAGACCCCAAACTGGGCAACTGCTAGGTCTGCAGGAGCCATGCGTGCAGGTGCAGTGACTTGAGGTCCAGATGGACCAGGGTACCCTGCTCCTGGGAGAGCAATCCTAAGCTCAGGAGCAGGGGGACTGGGGTTCCATTGCCAGCTGCCAGTAGGGAACTCCTTGAATCATCCCTGCTCCCTCCAACTGTAACTTAAGAAGAATCCTCTGCAGTAATGGGAAGGGCATACAGAAACCTCCCTGTCCGAAAGAGGGACATTGTGTCTTGCCAGAAAACACCAGGCCTTGGATCTAGTGAGCAAAACTGGGCAGTTTGGCATTGAATGGGAATGAGAAGAGGTCCAACTCAGGCCAGCCCCACCTCTTGAATAGCCCTTCAGTCACAGACTAAATGAGTTCCCATTCGTATGCCTTGGACCAAGACCAGCCTAAGCTATCAGCCAGTGTTTTGTATGCCTGGGATGTGCACGGCAGTGAGTTCCAGATGATGGTGGATGGCCCAATATCAGACTGTCATGACCTCCTTGCAGAGGGGGTTAGAGTGAACCCCCCCCTTGCTTATGTACAGTAGAAGACCACTGACATGTTGTCAATCTGAATAAGAAGAGGGCCTGGGAGCAGACTAGTCTAGAATGCCTGAAGTACATAAAGAATTGCCTGCATCTCCAAAATACTGACATGGAGATGTTGTTCTCAGGAAGACCAAGTTCCCTGGGTCTGATGGTCTTCCAAATGTGCACCCCAGCCTAGGCCGGATGTGTCTGTTCTCAGAATCTGAGGAGGAGACTCCTATCGAAAGAGGGCCCCTGTAGAAAGATTCAAGGGGTTCAACCAACAGTCCAGAGTTTGGCGCACCACAGTGGAGACAACCACCAACTGGCTCCAGTTCATCTGTGCACTGGTCCCATTGGACTCAAAGGGTCCACTGGGGAACCTTCATGTGCAGGTGTGCAAGAGGGACCGTCGCGAATGCCACTGCCATGTGTCCTAGCAGCTGCAAGAACACTCTGGCCAGGACCTGGTGCGACAAGGAAACTAGGCATGCCTATTTCTGAAGGAGTTCTGCTCTGTCTAGAGGCAGGAAGGCCATGCCCTTGCCGGTGTCCAGGACTGCCCCGATGTACTGCAGTCTTTGGCTGGGCCATGGAGAGGACTTTGGGAGGTTGAGGGTTATCCCTAGGTCCTAAAACAAAGTAAAGGTGTCTGTCATGGTGCCGATCAGCCAATCACCCAGGTAGGGAAAGACATAGTGGCCTTTTCATCTGAGGGCCGCAGCCATTACTACTAGGAACTGTATAAAGATCTGGGGAACTGAAGACAGGCTAAATGGCAGGGCGAGGAATTGGTAATGGTTGCGTTGAAAGTGGAAGTGAAGGAACCTCCTGTGGGGCTGAAACACCAAAATATGGAGGTACGCATCCTGTATGTCCAGGGAGCACAGTCAGTCCCCCTGATTTGGGGGGGAGAGGCCTGGGAGGGTAACCATCCTGAACTGTTTGCATTCTATATACTGATTCAGGTGGCTAAGATCCAGAATGGGCCATAAGTCCCCTGTTTTCTTCGGGACCAGAAAAAAGTGGGAATAAAATCCTTTGCCACATTTGAGCTGGTGGAACTGGCTCTATGGCCCGCTTCAGCAAAAGCACTTGGATCTCTTCCTGGATAAGGGAGAGGAGTGACGGAGGGTAATGTGATTTTATGAAAGGGTTATCTGGGGGCACCTCCATAAACTCCCGGGTATGTCCTTTCTCTAACAGATGCAGAACCCACTGATCCATCATGATTTTAAGCCATCCCTTCAGATAGAGAGAAAAGTGACCCCCTACTGCTTCCCCTAGGGATTCTGAGAGGAATGTCCCAAAGGCCCCTCTCCCTTGGTGGAGAGGGATTGACAAAGCTCCTTGAACGAAGCCGTGTAGGAGGAGCCCAAAGAGAGCGGGATAAATGGCGCGACCTAAGAAGATGATGATGCGGCCTGGGCCGCTTCCTCCTCAAGGGCGATCATCTGTTCGAGCTGTTCAGCCAAGCCTGCCGCCGCAGACACCGCCCAATGGGCCTCCTTCGACTTCATTGGAGGATAGAGTTTCTCGGGGCGCCCAGGTTGCAATCTGGCAGCGCGATCCTCTAAGACCGTGGCCGAAAAGGACTTGCACAAGTTGCAGGCCTGCGAGTCGTGCTCAAGCCCAAGGCAGTACAAGCACGTGGAATGCGGATTGGTCCAGGACATCTTCTGCCCACAGGGGCACCGACGAAATCCGTGAGTCGATTTGTCCATCGCAGCTGCGAGGGAAGATAAAGACCGAAGTCTTGTAAATTTTAAGATTAGTTTCGGGTTAACCGAAGAGTTTGGATCCAGGCCTAAAACGCAGAGCGCAAAGGAGGGAACCTGAGCTTCCAAGCGGTAAGGAAGATCTGGCGTCATGGGGTGGAGCCGAGAGTTTTACCACCCAGGTGGGTGGGAGGAGCCAGCTTGAAGACCTTCTGGCAAGATTTAAAGCGGCAAGGAACCTGCCAGTAAATGAGGATTGAACAACATATCCATGTCCCTAGAACCCTGACTTGGATGGCAGAGAGGAAAAGGAGGAAGAGCTCCCGGTCTGACTCCCCTGAGGAGTTGGTGGTGCCTGTCCGAAGACCTGGAGGACAAACAATGGTGCTTTCTCCCGTGGTGCTTGGAGCAATCCCTGCCAGTATCATCTGGTTGCAGGGTAGGCTCTTTTGGCTTCAGTGTAGGCTGTCATGGGGGAGATTGAGGCTGGACCCCGAGGGAAGAGGTTCCTTAGGAGGGGGTGCAGGAGGCCCTCTTGGTAACAGGTCGCCCTTGACTACATTCCACCAGGATGTGAAAAGGGCCATAAGGTCTGACAGAGGATTCTGCAGATTAGAGGGATTATTCGACGTCAGTGAGGGGACGTTAGACGGTCCCGGCATAGGTCCCTTAGGAGGCAGCAACCCAGGTGTCGGGCCCTGAGGGTTCTGGTTGATTGGCGGTGGCCCAGTGGGCATCTGATTATCTGGTGTCAGCCTGGTAGGTGTCATCAGGTCAGACGTTGGGCCCGCTGATGTCGGCTGAACCAAAATATTAGGGTCAACCAGCGATGCAGAGCAGTTGGGCGATGAAGGAATAGGTGTCACCGGAGTTGATGCCAGGGTGGCCGGCGTCGACCAGACAGGTGTGAACTGGCATCGGTCGGGAGTCGCAGTTGGCGTCGATCTGGAAGAAGCCTGTCTGGGGGAGCTAACTCCTGAATGGGGCAGAGGCATCACCCTCGCAGAGGAGGCAGGCCCATGCTCCTGGTATCACTGAGTGGTGTAGTTCCTAGAGCTGGGAGCCAACTCCGACGCCGAGGCTCGGCGGATGATGGTTAGGGACCCGCCACCTGAAGCAGACCCAGCTGAGCCATCTGGCTGAGTACCCGTGGTCTGATGGAAGGGCCTGAGCAACAGGGGCTGAGGAAGAATTCCCTGACCCCGAAGAACCACCACCCGATGTCTGGATGAGGACAGGAGGTTTCACCATGGGAAGCCCAGAAGGAGAGAAGGCTGCCACAGAAGCTGAGTCCAACCTCCCACGGGAGGATGACCCAGTGTCAGTCGCCTTCAAATGAGGGGACAGAGGGCAGGAGGAAGACTTATACTTATGCTTTCCATCTGACTTCTTCTCCCAGCGGGAAGACGAAGAGGTGGAGACCCCAGAAATTAGAGAGAAGAGGGAATAGGAACTTTTTCTCTGGATTCGTTTCTCCATTGCTGCCACTTTCTTTTCTAGCAAGAAGCTTTTTAAGGCCATCTGATGATGGATCCTGGTCCTTTGTTTGAACTTTAAGCAGTGCTGGCAGGCCTCTGTATCATGCTTTGGGCCTAGACAGAAGAGGCAGAGAGCTTGGCCGTCCTTCAACAGGATCTGCTTGCCCCAAGGTCACGTAGACTGACGCAGTTCTACTGATGAGGTTGGAGAAGAAGATATGCAGAGCAAAATAGCAAAAATCCGAATTTTTAAGAAAAATAATAAAGCAAGGGTGATCACGAAAAATGGCAGTCGACTAGAGCAGAAGGCATCCATGGAGCCCATGTGCGCGGGTAGACGGTGAGAAAAGAACTGAGGGGCTGGGAGCCGTCCCTTTTATACCACTGGCCGGGCATCAGGGGCGGGCAAACATCAGGGGGCGGTCCCATGCTAGTTTTCTGTGGGGTCTTGGCACCTGCCGGTTTCAGTCCTTATGGTGTAACCTGCTGCAAGAGCTCCCCCTCGAAGTGAGATCTACTGTTATGGTAAGTTCTTACGTAACTCTTCTATCTTCTTCATGGACATCTCTTGCATCAGGTCACACCTATGTAATGAGTCCCAAGCAGTACTGACAAAAAGACAGTCAGGGTGCTGGAAACTAAAGACCTAAGACGGGAGGCCTTAAAGCACAGCCAGGACAAAGCCTGCCCTTCTTCAAGGGGCAATGTCTAGATGGTATTGCTTTGTGAAAGTGTAGACAGTACTCCAAGTGGCAGCAGCACAGATCTCTCCAGCAGACACATTTCTGAAACAGACACCAGAATGGGCCATGCCTCTGGCTGAATGGCCAAGAACAACCCCAGGAAGTGCCCACTGCACTTCACATAACAAAAAGTAATACGGTTGGCCACCCATTTGGATGGATACTGTTTAGAAATGGGTACGCCTTCTTTTCCATGGGTGAAAGAAACCAAAAAACTTAAGACTTCCTGCAGTCCTTCGTACAGTATATACAGTGGCTGAATATTCTATGCACAGCTAAAGTATGGAGCAATGCTTTGTCTAGAGTGGCATGTTCTGGATAATAAACTGGCAGGTGGATGGTTTGATTTAAAGTAAACTCAGGCACCACCTGCGATAAAAGCTTAGGGTTAGTCTGCAAAGGAACCCTGCCTTTGTGGAAAATCAACTAAGGCGGTGCCCACGAGAGCCCGCAGTTCTGAAATCCTTCGAACAGAAGTGATGGCAACTAAAAATAATGCTTCCCAACACAGAAAGCATAGCTCTCAAGGCGTGGCAGGCTCAAAAGGAGCCAAAGTATGCATCTCTCTAACACAATTCAAGTCCCAAACTGGGACTGGATTGTGGATGGAAGTTTCAAATGCAGGATGCCTCACAAAAACATATGAGTCACATCCAGCTGGGCTACCATATGGCCATCAATGGGCACATGAAAACTGATATAGCAGACAGGTGCACCATATAGTTCTGGAGACCTCACTCATAAGGGGACATAAATAAGTTGGAGAGGGTCCAAAGAAGGGCAACCAAAATGATGCAGGGCATGCATAGGAGGACATATGAAGAAAGGATGGAGGAGCTTGATCTGTAGCCACTGGAAACAAGGAGAGAGAGGGGGGATATGATCGAAACGTTTAAATATCTGAAGGGAATAAAACAAGGTTAGGAATGGGAGCATCTTCAAAATGAAGGAAAACTCCAAAACTAGGGAACACAGCTTAAAGCTAGAGGGTGGTACATTTAAAGGAAATGTGAGGGGGCGCTACTTCACTGAGAGGGTGGTGGGTCCCTGGAATAGGCTGCCTGAAGGGGTGGTGGGGGTAAAATCAATGGGGGAGTTCAAGAGGGCATGGGATGACTACATGAGCTTAAACAATAAATGAAAGGTTAAGTACCCAAAAGGTATAACGGGGACTGGAACCTATACTGGGGAGGGGGGTACAAAAGCGGGGAGTAAGGGGGGTCACAGAGACCTATGAGGGGTGGTAAAGGGGCAGACTGGATGGGCCAATGGGTACCTTTCTGCCGATAGATTTCTATGTTTCTGTGTAATGAAAGAGTATTGTAGACCCATGTCAGACAAGGACAGCAAATATTACAGAATCTGATTCACTGTGGCAAGTGAAAGGATTCAGGTGATGGGAAGCAGCCCAGAGTGCAAAACACTTCCACTTCATGGAGTAGGTGGCCCTAGTAGAGGGTTTCCTGGCAGCCACCAGGACATCAGCCACCACTGGGGGCACCTCAAATCTCTCAATGGCTATATCTTCAGGAGCCAGGCAAGGAGATCAAGTGACCTGAGGTCCGGGTGGACCATGGTGCCCTGCTCCTGTGATAGCAAGCCTCTGCACAGGAGCAGGGGTAATGGGGTCCCAGTGTTAACTGCTGCAGCAAGGGAAAACCATATCTTATGAGGCCAGAAAGGAACCACGAGAATCAGAGTGGCACCCTCCATTTGGAGCTTGAGTAACATGCTCTGAATCAGAGGAAAGGTGCAAAGGAACCTCCCTTTCCAATAAAGGAACAACATGTCTTGCCGGCAAACTCCAGGCCCTGGAGCAGGCGAGCAGAAAAGTGGAAGTTTTGCGTCAAGTGGGAACACAAAAAGGTCTAGCTCTGGACAACCCAACTTTCCAACAGGTCTTCTACTACTGAAGTCAGCAGCTGCCACTTGTGCATTCTGGACTGTGACCAGCTTAGCTTGTCTGCCAGGATGTTTTGGATGCCTGGAACATGGACAGCTGACAGCCATAGACTCTGCTGTAGAGCTCAGTACCAAACTCACCTCGCCTCCCTGTACAGAGGGTAAGAATGAATCCCCCTTGCATTTTTATGTAGTATACTATACTGTAGTTGGCCATCCACCCCAGCAGAGGCCCATGGGTTAGATAGCTCTGGAAGGCTTGCAAGGCAGACAGAATGGCCCTCATCACTAGAATGTTTGTGTGTGTGTGGGGGGGGAGGGGGGTCTCCACTGCAGTCCACATTCCTTGGTGCGGATGGGGACCCTGATGTGCCCTCTCCAGCCCAGCCCTGAGGTGTCTGTGGTGGGGATCTGCTATAGAGAGGGGATAAGGGAAGGGACTCCCTTCAACAAGTTGTGGGGGTCCATTCCCCAGACTGCCTTGTGAACAGGGGAGAAAACTAGAACTGTCATTCTAGATCGTCGGTGCATTGATCCCATTGGACTCTCAGAGTCCTAGCAGGGGATCCGCATGTGCAGTCTTGCCAAGGGTACTGTGACAGTGGCAGCTACCACCAGGCCAAACAGTCTCAGGAATGTCCTAGCTGTAACATACCAGCTAGAAACCAACTGGACCTAGGCTATAAGGCATCCCCCCCCTGTTCTGGGGCAGGAAGGCTGAGCCATGGACTGGGTCCAGAGCTGCCCCTGTGTATGGCAAGAACTGATAAGGGGTTAGGACAGACTTGGGCATGCTGACAGTGACCCCTAGGGCCTTGGACAACTGCCTGGTATGCATTAGGGTCTGAGGCAGTTGCTTCCTGGACTGAACTTTAAGCAACCAATCATCTAGAGAGGGGAAGACATATAGCCCTTCCCTCCTGAGGGCTGCTGCCACAACTGCTAAGCATTTAGTAAATGCCCAAAGCCCAGATGACAAGCCAAAGGACAATAAAGGGTGGTAGTACATTGGGCCCACTGGACTCATTGTGTCCACAACATAAATTTATTAAGTGGGAAAACAATCAGCTGCAGCCTTTTAGGATTACAAATTGGTTAAAATTGGGTTATGAACCTGTGAGCATTGATCCCAGCAGGGGCATATCACTGATTAAGCTCTTAATGATGGTAAGTGGTGATACTAACATACTAAAATGCCAGCAGAATAGGCCTATTGGTCTTTCGTGTCTGCTCATTTGGTCAGCCCCCACCCTAGGAGCTGACCTTGCTGCCCCCCTCGCCTTCTCGGGCTTCTCCCTTCCCAGTCCCGGATATTCTCGCTGCACTGGACTTTGCTTCCAGAACCCTTCCCCTGTACCTGTCCCACCCCTTCTTGAACCCCCTCCACCGTCTCTGCCTCCACCAGCCCCCGGGTAGAGCAATCCATGGCTCCACCACCCTCTCAGTGAAGTAGCACCTCCTCCTCTCTCCCTGAATTTCCCCTCTCCAGCTTCCACCTATGCCCTCTAGTTGCCCCCTTCCTTCAGAGCACCCTGACTGCACCTCCCCTATTTACCCCCTTCATGTACCTGAAGCCCTCTATCATGTCCCCCCCATCCCTTCTCTCTTCCAATGTGTACATATTTAGTTCTTCGAGCCTCTTCCCATACGTCCTGTCCCCCAAACCCCAAATCATTTTGGTTGCCCTCCTCTGGACCCTCTCCAGGAGTTCAATGTCCCTCTTAAAGTGTGGCCTCCAAAACTGCATGCAGTACTCGAAGTGCGGCCTCACCAAGCAGTTATACAGAGGGAGTATCACTTCCCTCCTTCTTGAGGTGATCCCCCTAGCGATGCATCCCAGCATCCTGTTGGCCTTGGCTGCTGCCCTCCTACAAGTCTCAGAGTTGTTCATCTTGACATCCACTGCCACCCCCAGGTCCCTCTCAGCCATCGAGACTTGTAGCATTCCCCCTGCCCCAGGGTGTACACCTGGTCCGGGTTTCTGGCTCCCAGGTGCAATACCTTGCATTTCCCCTGCATTGAACCTCAGTTTCCACTTTCTAGACCACCTTTCCAGAGCCTCCAGATCCCCCTGTAGGGTCACCCTCCCCTTCTACCCATCCACCACTGCCCCCAGCTTTGAGTCATCCGCAAAGAGACTCATCTCGTCCTGATACCCTTCCTTATGTCAGAGATGTAGGCGTTAAACAGGAGGGGCCCAAGGACCGATCCCTGAGGGACCCCACTAATGACCTTCCTTGGGGATGAGACTATCCCACCAACCACAACCCCCTGGGTCCAGTCCTGGAGCCAATTCCCTATCCAGCTGATCATCTGGTTTCCCACCCCCATTTCCCTCAGTTTATCCAACAGGCCCCCGTGAGGAAGAGAGTCAAACGCCTTGCTGAAGTCAAGAAAGAGGACATCCACCGGCCTACCCAGGTCCAAGGCACTCATCACCCAATCATAGAACTCCACAAGGTTTGTCTGGCATGATTTCCCCGGAATGAAGCCATGCTGCCTATCATCGAGGCTCCCTGACTTTTCCAGGTCCCCTCCAGCCTCTCCTTGACAATGCCCTCCATCACCTTGCCCACCACTGATGTCAGGCTGATGGACCTGTAGTTCCCTGCCACCGCCCTTGATCCACCCTTGTGGATAGGCACTATATGCGACACCTTCCAGTCCTGGGGCACCCACCCTGTCCTCAGAGGGATGCTGAAAAGCTCCGCCAGGGGTTTCTCCAGGACATCTGCCAGTTCCTTCAGCACTCTGGGATGTAATTTATCCGGCCCCAGTGCTTTCTCCGTCTTAAGGGACCTGAGGGCTTCCCTCACTCTCTCTCTCTGCCATGATTTCCACCTCCGCTACCTCGTCCCCCTGCTTTGCCTTCCCCCCTCCTGCCAGAGATGGCCCCCCTCTCCCCAGACCTGCCGATCTGTAAGGGTCCCCCTCCTCAGTTTCACCATCTCCTCCCATGTATGATGCAGCCCCCCCCCACCACCATTTTCCTTGGTGAAACAATGATGAAGTACTCATTTGTACCTCAGCCTGCTCCCCGGGTCTTGTGCCCATCTCTCCCATTTTAATCCTGCTAATCTGCCCCTTCACCCTTCATTTTTCCCCAATGTATCTAAAGAACCCCTTGTTCCCTTTCCTAATTTCCCTGGCCAGGTTCTGCTCCTTCCTTGCCTTAGCCACCCTCCCCACCCTAGTGGCCCTTCTGGCCATCAGCTCGTACTCTCCCTGATCCCTTTCACTCCTTGAGCACTTGAACTGCCTACAGGCTGCCTTCTTTCCCCTCACCACCTCCTGAACCTCCCTGGTCCACAAGCAGGGTTTTCAGGCCCTACCACATTTGCATCTCACTCTTACACAGGTGCTGGTAGCATCCTGCACCCCCCTCCTGATGATTTCCCACCTACTGTCAGCGTCCATGTCTGGCCCAATCCCATCCAAATGCTCCTTAAGGATCCTTCCCATTTCCTTGAAATCAGCCCCCCTGAAGTCTGTTACTGCCGTCTTTGTGCAGCCTTCTACCCCTCCCAGATCCAGGCAGAACCAGACCGTGGCATGGTCGCTCCCCGGCAACGGATCCCTTACCTCCGGGCCCCCAATCTGGTCACTGTCTGCCAGGACCACTTCCAGTATCCGTGCCTCCCTAGTCCGTTCCCCACCTGCTGGGTTAGGAACGCATCCTGAAAGACATCCAACAACCTCTGTTCCCTGGCCACCGAGGATGTCATAGTCCCCCAGTCTGTTCCTGGCATGTTTAAGTCCCCCAACGCCACCACCACCCTTCCCCTTCCCAATCTGCAGTGTCTCCCAACATCTGCCACCAGACACTCCTCCAGTTCCTACGCCAGAAGGGTCTATACACCACTCCTATTTTTACTGTCTTGCCCCCCCCTTTTATTATCAAGGTGACCCTAATCGTCTCCACAGTTCCCTCCGCCTCCCCCAATCCTCCTATGCCAATGCAGTTTTTGACTATTTTTGCTACCCCTCCTCCGTCCTTCCTGAACATGGTGTAACCCTCCAAGTTCAGGTCCCAGTCGTGCCCTACGGTGGCCCAGGTCTCAGTGACAGCTGCCACATTCACCTCTCCCTCAGTTACCATCACCTGGAGCTCAGGCATTTTACTGCCCAAGCTCCTGGCATTTAGCAGGACTACCTTCCACCCCTTCCCTATACTCCCATTTCCCCTGCTCACGTTCCCATGGTGATTCCTTCTTCCCTCGGTCTGCACCTTACCAGTCAGCCTTTTCTCGCATAACTCCAGCTCCCCAGGGGTTGGAGACAGGGACCCTCCTTTATCGGACCCCCCTTGACAACCTCTTCTCCCATCCCTCCCCCCTTCACAAGTTTAAACCGTACCTTTCACCAACGAACCCCTCTATTATCAACTTAAGGATTTCCCTTCCCTCCAAATTGAGATGGAGCCTATCCCTAGCATACAGCCCCTTATCCTCCCAGGTCTCCCCCCAATTCCCCATCAACCCATACCCTCTGGCCCCACACCACTCCCTGAACCACTGGTTCATCTCCCTAATCTTCTTCTTGTGTTCCTCACTAGCCCTTGGCAACAGCAGGATTTCCAAGAAGGCAATCGCACATCCTATGTCATGACAAACCCTGGCTAGCTCCCTGAACCTTGCCTGTATCTCTAGCTCACTATTTCCCTCAATGTCATTGATACCCAAGTGGACCAGTATGTCTAGGGGAATCTCCACAATCCTTTGCCAGCTGATATACCTCATGCTTGGCCCTGTGCACCATTAGTCCAGGGAAGCATTTTGTTCTAACTGGGCAGGCTTCCCCCTCCTTATCCCATTTGATACCCCTGATCATGGAATCACCCAACAGGAGCACTCTGACCATCCCTTTTCCTCCATTTTCCCCCTTCCATGTCCCTCATCCTTTCTACCAGACCCTCCCCCCAGTCGGCTCCTTGCTCCTCCTCCTCCTATCTGGGTGCCACCTGCTGCCCCCTCCTTATTTACCCTGGCCACCCCTTCCCTCTGATCCTATGCCTCTCCTCCTCCTCCCGAGTATCCTTCTGTACCCCGCTACCCCCCCCGTCACTGCTCATGACTGGTCCTTCCCCCCATCTGCTAAATCAGCCTGGCTCATCCTCCCTTCCTTCCCGTCTCTGTTCAGCCCCTCCTTGCCTGTCGTGCCCCCCTGACCCAAACCTTCAGCTCCCTTTACTGTATCCTCCTTGTACTTCTGGTCCTTCTCCTTGCCCTTTCCTCCCAACTGGTCCTTCTTCCTGCACTTTCCTCCCTCTACCCCCTCCTCCTGCTCTGATCCCCGTAGGAAAGCTAGGAAAAGATATTATAAACATAACATAGAACATACAAAAAACCCTGCTCATTATTGGAAGTTGGTAAAACAATTAGAAGAGAAGACATGTCAGGGTACAGACATAGTTATGAAGGATAATGATGGAATAAATGAGTCAGATTGCAGGAAATTTAAATAATTATTTTTGCACACTCCTAGATTTGGAAAAAATAAACAAGCAGGAGACCTTTGATGCTTCCCCATTTATTTCTGGAAAGGATAGTGAGAAAATACCACAAGATTTATTTTAGGGAAATTATGAATAAGGGGGTTTATAAACAAATAACCAAATTAAACCTACATAAGGCTATGGGGCTGGATCAGGTGGAAATTAAGTTCCTGAAAAATGCTGCTTTACAGATTACACCAATTTTGACTAAATTGTTTAATCATAGCTTGAGGCAAAGCATGTACCCAGAGTGTTGGAAAAACTCCAAAATAATACCTATATTTAAAGGGGGAGATCGGGGTATCCTGACAAACTATTGACCTATAGCATTGTTGTCAGTAATAGCAAATGTCATTGAGGGTCTTGTTTCAAGTCAGATTAGGGATTATCTGGAAAAATACAATTTATTGTCAGATAGACTGGTTTTAGAGCAGGGAGGTTGACAGACCCCACGCTCGTGGACTTCCTTGATACCGTCTCAAATGGACTGGAGCAGGGAGAGTTTGTCGGAGCAGTGTTCATCGACCTCTCCAAAGCTTAGACTTAGTAGACTTTAGTATTCTGATGGAAAGACTCTCTTTGGTAGGAATGTCATAACCAGTTAAATTGTGGCTATTGTCAGGGTTCAATCCTGGGACCCTATTGTTCCTGATCTATGTAAACCCTATTCCACAAATAATTGCTAGATCACAAATTTTCTTGTATGCGGATTTTATGGCTTTGATTGTAAGAGCCAATGCAAAAATAGAGTTACAATAAAAACTGCAATTAGATTTTGATTCTCTGCAATGTTGGCTAACATATTCAAAAATGTTGTTAAGTAAGAAAAAGACCCAAGTTATGATGTTTCAAACAAAACATGGAAAAATTGTCAAGCCAGGAGATAGATATTATCACACTTGATGGAACCAGATTACAGGTTGTGTCCCAATATAAAAATCTGGGGGTACTCCTAGATTCTAATCTTACGTTTGATAAACATATAAAGAGTACAGTAAAGAAGGTGAATATTAGATTGGGGGCTATTAGACGAAAGGCCTCATTCTTGGCAAGAGAAGATAGAAATAAAATAGCGTTGTAGCTATTATTGCCAATAATGGTATATGGGAGCCAAATTTATCAGTTTGCAACAAAGTGAACTTTGGAAAGCTTAAATAAAGTATATTACAAAATAGCTAGGTATGTTATACAATGTCATATAAATACTCATCATTGTATATTATTACAAAATTTAAAATGGGACTCATTAGAGATTCGAAGAAAGAAAAGATTGGGGCAGAGGGTTTATGTGGCATTTAGGGATAGAAATGGTATATCCTACATGCTCAAGTCTACAAATAAATATTCTTTAAGGATAATTCAAAATAGAGGCCTGAAGGTTCCTTTAGTGAGAAAGCTATACAGCATGATGCAAAGGAGATATTATTTACCAACGATCTGGAATTAATTGAGATTAGATGTTAGAAATGCTGGTAGTTTGGGTCAGTATAAGAGAAGTTTGACATCAATGTGGAAACCAAATTGTATGTGTTTTGGGTCTTAGGAATGCTCCTAAATTATGTCCAAATCTTTTCTCCCAGGCATTATATTGTTTTTTTCAGCTCATTGTATTTGTAATTTATATTGTATTATTGTATTGTGCATTGTTTATTGATTTTGTTTAGTTATCTGTGTCATATTGTATGCAACTATGTTAAGATTTTGTACTTGAAACCATAATCTGTACAGGACTATCTTGTAAATAGGATTTAACAGTCCTAATGATTAACTCCTGTCAAAAAAATAAACATTTTTTATCTATCTATCTGTCTATCACTGCAGCAACCTGATATGCAGTCAGGCAAGTGGTATCGTGGCAATAGCACTGCTGGGAGGTCCAGGTATTTCACTGATGGCCAGGACAAGACCACCCTGTCATGGTAGGCCACCCATACCCAAGCCATTAGGTGCTTTGCCCTTGTCCTATGGCAGGACAGCTGGGTCTCAGATAAGGCCCAAAAGCTGCCAATATTTAATGCACATGGCGGGAAGGGACAAAACAGATGCCTGAGCCAAAAACAAGCCAGATAGAACACCTTGGACTGGAGGCAGTCCCTGGGAAACAGGGAGCGAAGGTCTGTCCTGTAAGGGGTGCTGGTCACCATCTGTGAGGCCAAAGGTGAGTCCCCCTAAAGGTTCATGGAGTTCCAGACACAGGAACTCCAAGGTTGTCCATAAGGTGTGAGATGAGCCCATACCAGGGGTGGGATTCCAGCCCGTGTGGGAATAAGGAACTGTGAAAAGGTATGACACCCTATGCTCTGCCAATTCCCAGGGGACAGGGTGTTAAACAGCCTGCCATAGGAAAGGATAAACCTCCCCCAGAATCTCTGGGGTGTTGAACAGGGGGTTAAAAGAGAGACATGCTCTAACTGTCCCGTGGCTGGGCACAGCATGGGGAGCATACTGCTGGCAGTGCTCTGCCATATACCTCCTAAGCAAAAGGAGGAATTGAGGTAACCCCCTGCATAAGGAACAGATCACCAAGGACGCAGTGGTGGCAGCTTGGTAGCCCAGTGTTGTGATGTCTGAGTGGGGGGGACCCGAGAGATAGCAAGCCGCAAACCCCAGCTAGAGAGACGAGCAGAGTGAAGGCTCTAGGACGCAAGAGCCTCTGGTGGTCCAAGCCTTATAGCTGGTAGCCCGACAGGGCTACAGAGGGTGGAAAGCAAGGCTCCTGAGCACTACACCCATGGTCCTTGTGGCAAATGATACATAGGGCTGCTTTAGGAACAGGCTGGATAGACCACCCCCTGCATCAGCATGGTGCTGGAGTACTGTTGCACCACAGCTGGGAAAGATTGCAGGGGTCCCCTCATGGTACAGGGTTGTAGAACATCAAAAGATCTCTCCCCCCCCCCCGAGGCATGCCCCCCATCCTGCCACTATAGGGGAAAGCAAGAAAAGGTGCTGCCTGCAACGCCTATGACTGGTGAGAATGGGATCAGCAACATGCACGGTTCTTACCAGGGGCCCATGTTACATCAACGGAGGTTCCCCGAGGAAGAAGGGCTGGCACAAGCCCGGTGGTGGAGCTGGGGTGAGGAGGCAGATGCACCCCTGTCGACAGGAATGTCCCAGCCATCGCTGTGCAATGGAGGGAGGCATCAATGGAGTAGGCCGAGGTGCCACCATCAGTAGTAAGGTTACCAGATCAGCAAGAGTGTTCCATCCATCACGGTATGATGGGGAGAAAATATCAGCAGGGGAGGCAGAGGCACTACCGGCCATGGTAGTGAACCCACAGTTGCAGTACAATGGGAGAGAGCAGCAATGGGAGAGGCAGAGGTGTCACCATCGGCGACAGAGTGCCCACCATCGCAGCACAATTGGGGGGGGGGAGAGTGTGGACAACCGTCCATGGTCAAGAGCCAGCAGCAGCTGATGCAAAGAAGAACCACCCGTGCTCCATCCATAGGAGAGACGGGGGACTTGCCAGCAGGAGAAGCAAAGGCATCACCATCAGGGAGAGGGCAGCCATAGCAGAGTGACCAAATTTGCTGCGGAACCCCTGGAAGACAAGCTAGTGGTCAGGGAGGTGGCCGCTGTTGGCGCAAAAACAACCAACAAAGAGGCTACCTTGCTGAAGTCCAAAGGGAAGGTAGTCTCCAGAAAGTCACGCACTGCTGCTCCTGGCTCCAGCACCTTTCTACATCTGCCCTTGGTGCCCGAAGTCCATTGGTGGAAAGGAAGGTGGTCATGCCGAAGAGAAACAGCCACCAGGGAGAACACTGGAGAAGGTGAGTGGGCCCTGACCATGGGCAGGGATGTCTCGGAAGGCAGTAAACTGCAGAGGTAGAAATGCCAAAGTTGACAGTGTCCCTCTTGACCACGCTGGATTGACAAGAGGAAAAGAAATACTGTTGTAAAAAAATAAAGTGGAAATGAAAACAAAAAAATTACTGCAACCGAAGCGGCGTTTCCA
The DNA here is from genome assembly GCA_016271365.2 of Neoceratodus forsteri. Classification (NCBI taxonomy): domain Eukaryota; kingdom Metazoa; phylum Chordata; order Ceratodontiformes; family Ceratodontidae; genus Neoceratodus; species Neoceratodus forsteri. The sequence continues at coordinate 1,465,585,221 of CM057449.1, forward strand.
GCAGGGCTTGACGAGACAGGACTGACTTGGGAAAAGAAAATGAGGGGGCGGGGCCACCCTTGCTTGTATAGGGATGCTGACATCAAACGTCACTGTGGCCGGCTCCTAGTAGACTGCTAGGGAAAAACTTCCATGTGGTCCTAGAGCCTGATAGCTAATGTTCCATAGGTGTGACCTGATGAAAGTGATTCTCTCGAAGAAGATCTGCTTTCCCTTCATGTGTGCTGGGGGAGCAGCTGATTAACTGTAAACTACTATGCAGAATCCTATGTCATTATGTGTGCAAAGCCACAGCTGTTCTTGTTCTTGCCCCCTGGGACCCTCTTCAAAATTAGGTGTTAACATAAAGGAGGTAATCCTGGTGAAGAAAAACTAAACCAAAATAAACATTGTTGTAGGCAATGTATATATGGGAAATGAATACTGATACTTGTATAAAAAGAACTGTTACATACTTTCCATAATAGTAAATCTTCGACGGAATATCTTCATCAGGTCACACCTATGGTACTATAAGCCACCAGATGCTAGGACCAGACAGAAACCTTTTGCAAGCAGTCCACCAGAGGCCACCCACAACGATGTCACACATAGGTTCTCCCAAATAAACATGGGTATCCCCTTCCCTCCTCAGTTCCCTGCCAGAGATCATGCTCGGAGAACCTTCATCTAAGGAACCGGGAGAGAACCTAAGACTCTGCCGACCAGATGAGGTAGACAGCAGCAGATAGACCCTCTTGGAGAAGGAGACAACCATCCCCAGATTCTTGGAATCTGACAGGGGGTTGGCGGGTGGGACAGCATGACCCGATGAAAGAGATTCTCTCGAAGATCTACTATTACGGTAAGTATGCAACAGTTCTATCTTCTTTGAGGATATTTCTTTCATCAGGCTGTGCCTATTTATTTATTTTATTTACTAATTTATTCAACTCCCGGATTACAAATGCCTATCAATCAATCAATCAAAATCTTTATTTATCCAGGCGGGCACCATTGAGCAGGGCTCAGCTGCAAGGTGGACCTGGTCATGAATACATCAAAGTACAGTACAGAAGCAGGTATACAAAAAGCAATAATATACAAGGAAGAAAAAGTATATACAATGTATACAGTACAGTACAAGGTTGAAATAAATAAATAAAAACAGCATTATTTTACAAGTGAAGAAGTCAGCAGATGTACAATCAACCATAGGCATACAGGGGTTATAGGCAGACATCTTTTGAGTGAGGCAGCCGGCAACTACACATATAGGGGAAAGAGGCTGTGTATGGGGTGGCACGTTAGAGAGGTAAAGAAGAGGAGGGATATATTACTGACAACTGGTGGAAAAATTGGGCTAAAACCAGAAAGTGACGATGGCTGTCATGTACTTGTTTATTATGATAATAACGGAGGAGGGGTAGATAATTGGGACACTACTATGGATGGGGTGGGACTTTAGCCAGGCTGGAGCGAACAGGGAAGGGTGGGTGCAGCAGGAAGAGTTAATAGGGAAAGAGTGAGAGCCAGGGGTAGAAACATGGCGAGCGTCAGGATGGAAAGGGGGAGTTGGGGAATTAGTGGGCTAGCGGTGAGGAAAACATTTGCAAGGTGCTTTCATGTAGCGATCGTAGAGCACCTTGAAGATATTCAGGCTAACAGGGTAGCTCAGCTTCAAGTTCCTTTGTAAACCATTACACAATGTAGGTAAAGAGAAGCTTAGAGCAGCTTTGCAAAACGAGTGTTGACCCTTGGAACTTGGAGTGCAATTAGGGAATAGCTCTTTAGAGCACAGTTGCCTAACACACTCCGGGGAATACAATCTGAGACATATGAGAGGAACTTGTTGGTCACTGCTCTGAAGGCCCACAGGGTGGCGTTTCTATTCCTCCTATAGTGAAGGGAAGTCCAGCCTAACGATGAGTACAGGAAGCAGTGGTGTGTGGAAAGTGGAAGGCCAGTAATGAACCTGATAGCTCTGTGGTACAGGGTGTCCAATTTAGCCAGTGTAGAGGCAGTGCAGTGGCTGTACAGCAGGTCCGTGTAATCTATTAAAGATAGGAAGGTAGCTTGAACCAGTTGAATCTTGGCCTCCTTTGTGAGCAGGTGGTTAATTCTGGAGAATAATCCTAATCTTTGCCTTAGTTTCTTCTGTAGTTCTTTGAGATGGTCGGCGAAGGAAAGTTTATGATCGAGCCAAACTCCTAGTTATTTGAATTTAGCTATTGAATTTAGCTACATACTCTAGTGTTTCTCCAAGAACAGTGGTAATTTGTGGGGTAGCCCCCCAGCAGGAATTACCGCATGCAAGGAGGGGGAAAAGAGCATGGCTTTTGTCTTTTTCGCATTGAGCAAAAGCTTTTTGTTTATGTTTTGTTTATGAGCTGGTATTGTAGAAGGTTAAATTCAGCTTGGAGCAGACAAAAATATATTATATAAACAAAAAGCATCAGGAGGCAGTTGCAGAGAGTTTACAAGATTAGGTTAATACAGGTATGCAGAACCAGCTTTACACCAAGAGAAAACGAGTTGTGTGTAAACAAGAGAATCGCATCATTGAAAAAAGACTAGCGATACTTATTCAGATAAAGATTTCAGGAGGTGGTTGCAATAGCATGCATGACATCACAGACTGGGTGAGGTTAATTCAGGTATTTGTAACAATATAGATGCCAGTAAGTACAGATACTAGGAGACTATTGGGTTATTGGTGGGTGAAAGAGGCAGGGGAGGCAGCCAGAGGTAGCTTTGTTAGGAAATGTGAAGTCAGCCTGGGTAGGCTTCATCTGATGGCGGGTAGGGTGGAGGGAGAGACATAACAATCTTTGAGGGGAAGAGATGGGAGAGATAAGGAACAAAAGGAGCGGCCTTGATGGGAGGCTGAAAAATGGGCAAAGAGGCCAGGAATGAAAGGCTATGGAATGAGTACCAAGCCGTACTGACCATAAACAGTCTGAGTGGCAGGAGCTGACATGCCTAAGAAAGTAGGCCTTGGAGCACAGCTAGGCTAAAGGCAGTCCTCTTTCTTGAAGCTATGTCCAGACTGTAATGTTTGATAAAGGTGTGGACAGAACTCCAGGTGGCAGCTGCACAGATTTCAGCATCAGAGACATTTTTAAAACATTTTATTTTATTTTTTTATTTAGTTTTTGTTGACTGGGTAAGTGCACTAGACAAATCCTGCCTATTTTCAGGCATGACCCGGGGGAGGGGGATACAGATGAATGCCAACTGACCTTGAGCCAGATTAAGCTGTTGGTTATATTTTCAGTGAATGAGGGAAATTTTGCCAGGACACCGGGGAAATTCCCCTACTCGACAGAGGGGAGTACTCTGTCCAAGATGGCGGAACCTCCTTTGCCTGCTGCAGAGGTGGCTGGAGAGACAGGGGACTTGGTTTCAGCTCCTGTCTCTGGCTGTTTGGAGACCACGACAGAAAATGTCAAGGTTGTGCAGGATTCTGTTTTGTCTGACTGTACCTTCCTGGCTGCACCTACTGCTAAGACTGCATCTCTTCCAGACCTTACTAAAATGGATTGTTCTACCTCCATTGATGTTTCTTTAGCGGATGAAATGTTTGTGGATCTCGATACTACAGCAATACAGGAACGCGACATTGGAGAGCACTTGGCTGAGGCAGAACGCCATTTAGCGCTAACCAAACTGACATTGCACAAGGAGTTGATGAGGGTTCGGAGTGCTACGAATGGTAGAGGTTGCTCCTCTGCCCCTCCTGTTGGAACCAAGGGACTACCTGAGATGCCTACAGCTATACAGTCTAAACCAGCGAGTTCAATACTGTTACCCACGACTACTGAGGCTCAGCCTCTTTCACAGTTGCTGACAGAAATTCGCACTGTTACACCAACTACGATCTCTGAGCCGCCCCCTGATGTACGATCTTCCTCACAATTGCCTCCACAAAATGAAGACCCTCTCACGGAGCCTACCTGGTCGGTAGAAACAGCGTTACGTGGTGCTGGGTGGATTCAAGAACCCGAACTTGGACAGTGGGTCTCCGGTCCGTCCCCTATTCGGTCCCCCCGTCCCGAGGACTTCATGGATGCACGACAGAGGCTGACAGATACACAGGGCTCTCCTGACCCCTTGAGCATACCGATAGAATTGAATCTCACTCAGAACCCTGTTTTAGCCCTCCTGCAGGAGTCTACTTCGGGAACCTTCCCTCTTTCTGACAGTAAGGAAATGACAGTCTCTGATTCTGCTGTTACGGGTAAACCACCCCCTAAACAGGTGGGACACACTCGTTCTTTTTCCTCTCTATTTCAACATCCAGTTCTAGCTGCAAAAAGGCATAACGCTGTAAGGCTAGTTTATAGGGGTGGACTACCTGACCCTCCTGACCGCGTGTTTGTGGCCAGAACTCTGCTGAAGGACTCTTTAAAATTTTCTGCCCATGAGATCTATGCTCTAATTCTTGTATCAGGCGAATCCACATTTGAGGCGAGTTTTCAGACGTCTCATGGACTAGATCGTTTTTGGACTAGATACCATGCTTTGAGAAACACTGCTTTGTGGACTGCTTTTCAGGCTGTCCCCCTCTCAAAACCTGCCTTTAAGACCATTACGGTGATGTTTCGAAATGAGGGTGTGGATGTGTCTGATATTGTCTATTGGTTGAAACAACGCTGTAAGGTACAGGGTCCACCTGAAGCTATTCTGGACACAGAAAATATCTGGACAGGAGGCTGGAAGTTTAAGGTAATGTTACATACAAATGACTCTGGCCCAGTCCACTTACCTAACTCCTTTTTCTTAGGTCGAGATAGGGGGTCCTGTTTTACCCGGGACAGCCTAAGGCCTGTTACAGGTGTGGGGATCCCTCGCACCTGAGTAATGTATGTGATAAAATGAGATGTAATAACTGTGGTGAGTTGGGACATGTGAGATTCATTGCCAGAATATTAGCAGATGTAACCTTTGTGAAGAGATAGGTCATACGTTTCAAACTTGTCACTGGTCTGCTCATGCTCAGGTGAATTATGATGGTGGGGTTGATCAACGATTTGTAATTACACAGGCACAAAAGGCTCGGCTTCGTACCACTGCAGCTGCCCCATCTACAGCTGCGGTGGACCCTGCTCTGAAGGCCCCCGTACCTGTGTCTCCTCAGGTTACTACTCCCCCGACAGTTGCTAATGTTGAACCCCTGTTAGTAGTGGAACCCCCCACACTACCACATGTCCTATCTGCTGTGTCAAACTTAGACCACATCCCAGGCCCAAGTACTATGCCACCTCCCAGTGAGCCTCTTACTGTCATGCGATGAAGGTCAATGAGGAATGGTCCTCGTACCTCGCCGCCTCCTATGACACCTTTAGTACCCCAACCAATAGCCCTGTCTAATACCTTCGAGGTACTTCAGCAGACTTCTGATGATGCAGGCGGTGAGTCTGACTCTTCCTCTGTTGCGTCCTCTCTCCCTGATGGCACTACTGATTCGGAACTCCAGCTGGGTTCGGGTCTCTCACAAAAACGTAAGGCTAAAATTAGGCTTAAAGGAAAGAATGTGGCTGGGAAGAGAAAGTCTTGATGTTGCTTAACACCTAATATTTTGTAACATGGCGTCCTTTGTTTGCCACACTATTAATGTTAACAGTATGAAACGAATGGAGAAACGAAGAATTGTGTTCTCCTTTTTAAGACTTTTGGCGTTGAGTATCTTCTTATTGCAGGATACTAGACTCCACACAGTGCAGGAGATTAGACAAGCAAAACAAGACTGACTTTTAGGCCCATTGTTTTGGTCTATAGGCCAGGACCCCTGTTCAGGTCTGGGCATATTACTTAATGTTCCGGACTTCCGTTTACTAAAATTATTGATTTAGCTCCTGGTAGAGCCCTAGTTTTGGATTTTGTTATAGGAAACTGCCCGTAGCGAGTCATAAACATTTACGCCCCCCAAATTAAGACAGCTCGCATAGCCTTGCTCTCTTTGATTCACCCCTATTTACATACTTCCTTCCAAGTAATATTTTCTGGTGATTTTAACTGTGGCCTCAGCCTACTAGATAAAAGTTCATTTGCCACCACCAAAAAATTTTTTTGTACTTCACGTGAATTGGATAAACTAATTCGTACTGCACACTTGACTGATGCTTACCTTTCTTTCACGAATCAACATACTCCCACATTTCAAAAAGGAAAATTGGCAACACAAATTTATTTTGTTTTTTTATCTCGTACGTTACCGATCAGCTCAGCTCAGGTACAGGCAGTAGCCTTTTCTGATCACAAATTACTGTCGGTTGGTATAGGTTCAGTCGCCCCTTTTAGTAAAGGGCCGGGATTTTGGAAATTTAACACATCCCTGTTGCAAGACATGATATTTCAAAGATTTCTCCTATCATTCATTTTTGCTAGTGAAATCCTGTTTATTTGTTATGACATTGATCGTTGGTGGTTAGATACAAACATGCTTTAATTATTACTTTGAAAGTTATAGTCGACAAAAAGCAGGAGGGATTATTTGGATTATTTACAGAAAAGAACTCATCTACAGTCGCTGCTTTCCATAGCACATATGACAGGACAAAACCGGTCTCTTCAAATATAATCAATACGGAAAGATATGTTGTGTTTTCAGTCCAGACAGTCACAACAATTGTACCACCAACACAAATTCCATGTGTCTGGGCCACGGGACGTAGTGTGCCCTTTTGAGTCTAATTCACAACAAGTTACGCAGAAAACTATGCTGTGTCTTGCCAATTCTGAGGGAACGTTATGTTCTACACGCTCTGATATTCAGCAGATTGTGACAGAACACACGACTGCTTTATTCTCCCCCCTCTCAGCTGCAATGGATGACCCCACGACTCTGTACATGGATCTGGATATTCCACTCCCTTCGAAACAGAGTGTAGTTATGGCTTGTGCCTCCTTGACGGAGCAAGAGCTGTCTTCAGCAATTTCTTCATTGCCCTTGCGAAAAACTCCAGGTCCGGATGGTCTCCCGGCTGCTTTGTATAAAGTGCTAAATGACCACTTAACCACTGAACTGACCTCTGTATTTAATGCCCTGCTAAGTAGTGAGACTATTCCATTGGCCTTTACAAAAGGTACTTTAATATATGTTTATAAACAGAAAGGCGACATTCACCTTCTTGAGAATTGGCGCCCTCTCTGCATGTTAAATACTGACTTTAAATTATTAATGAAAGTTATTCCAACGTAGACAGGAATTGTGGAAATGGTTCTGCATCAGCCCAGTCCTCTCAATACCTACAAAGTGAATTCGGATCACCTGATTCTCCTTGAGGAATTGTTTTCCCATGGCTTTGCGAGCAAAGCCTCTGGCATTATAGTTTCAGTTGATCAGAAAGCGGCATTTGATTCGGTTAACCATGATTTTTTGTGGAATGCATTACATCTTTTACATATACCGGACACCATGATCCGATGGCTACAAAAGTTCTACAGGACAGCCACGGTGGTTCCTGTTGTAAATGGTTGAGTAGGACCAATGATCCCTGTTAAAAGGAGTGTCCGTCAAGGTTGTCCTTGAGTCCTCTATTATATGTCCTATTTTTAGATGTACTGCTCCGATGTCTGAATGTTCACCCTCAGATCCATGCCATTTCATGTTCTGCTATGCTTGCACCATATAAAGCTATTGCATACGCAGATGATATCTGTCTCCTAGTGGCCGATACGTCCTCGGTGGAAGCTTCCCTACAAGAATGTTCCTTGTTTGGAAATTTTTCAGGGGCCTGTTTGAACTTTGGAAAGAGTATGGGTATCCGGTTGGGATCACTCTGACCCCAATGCAACATATTAGTCCTCGTCTGGTGGAGGGTCCCATTCAGTATCCTAGGAGTTTATTTTGGAACCAGCGACTCAGATTTTTTAACTGGGATATTAAACTTCGACAGGGTAGAATAAAAGTAGCCTCTTGGAATAGAGGATCAATTGGAAAAAGAAGAGGGTATATTTGATAAAGACTTTTTTGATACTACTGTTTCTTTATTTAAGTTATGTATTTCTATCCCGAAACAAATGGAAGCGGTGGTTTTCAGCTTTTTCTTTCAGGCGTTATGGGGAGCAGGCTGAACCCGATCAAGCGGAATATTACTTATTTGCCCGTTACGGAGGTGGTGTAGGTATGATTAATCCTTTGTTGTTTTTTCTAGTATTTTTCTCACAGCTAATTTATGCCACTTCTGATTAACACTCAGAGGATGGGAAATATGGTTTCATGATTCCTGTGAGTTTGGTTCCACCAGTGGGAACACAACTCCTTCAGTAGTCTTCGTCTTTCGGTGACACGCCCTTGTATATGAAACATATGTTTCCTGCGCTTAAAACAATGGAAAGTATCACCCAGATGCTTCTTGCTCATTCGCATAAGACTCTATAAGTCGCTTCTTTCCTCTGTATGTATGACGCAGTCCCCTTTTGATAAATTTCCTGTTCAACATCTTTCTTCCCTTTTATCCTTGTTGCGGTGTAAAAGAATACCTGCACACATGTGGGACTTTCATTGGCTATCGTGCCATGAAAGGATAAATGTTAAAGCCAACCACAAACATAAACAGCTTCAGGATAGATTGTGTTCTAGACCGTTATGCAATGCTGCACTGGAGACAATATCTCATTTATTTTTTGAATGTACATTTATTCGGCAATGATGGGATTTTTTGGCACAAAAGTGGGCTACTCCGATATTCCAGTCTGTATCCTTTAAGACGGTTATGTATGGTGTTTTCTCCCCTCAATGGTCCTCTTGGCATACGGACACTTTAAATCTTATTCTAGTTGTGATTAAGTGGAATATTTGGATGGCAAGATGCCAGTTTACCCTACAGCAAAAAGACTACATATTTGGAACTTGAACAGAAAATTGTGAAGGACTTAAAAGCCATATATGCACACGAACAGACAATGCACACAGAGTCAAGACTGCTTGCCTTATGGACTGCACTTCCGTGGATAACTGATTCAGACTCAGCTGTGACTTGATGGATATTTCTTTGTTGCACTTTCGTAGTGTTTTTCTTTTCAGTTTGAAATTTGCTATAAGATGTATTACCGTAGTGTTTTTTTTTCTTCCCTGTTGTATGATTTTTTGTTAGTACTGTTATACTGTATTTCACACGATTTCTTGTTCCAATAAAACTTTCCCCTACTCTTTTCGATAAGTGCCACGGGATCTTTAACATCCACCTGAACTACCACCAATCCAGGCAGATGGGACCTCTGTTTAACGTCTCATCCGAAAGATGGCACCTCAGAAGTACAGCACCCCTCTCATGCTGCACTACAGTGTCAGTACTGGGATATTAACCCAAGTGCCAGATGTGGGAACTGAACCCACAGCCTTCTGATCTCCCGGCCTCAGAGGCGAGTGTGCTACCTACTGAGCCACTGACACTGACATGCAATAGATGTGGCCATGCCTGTAGTGGAATAATCGCAAACAACTCCAGGAAATTCCTTACCGTACTTCCTATAACAAAAAGTAATACAGTCTGCCAACCATTTGGACAGGCATTGTTTGGAAACTGGAGCGCCCTTTCCCAGGGGCGAATGAAACAAAAAGCTGCGAGGACTTTCTGCAGTCCTTTGTTCAGTATAGATAGTACCTGAGTATTCTATGTACATCCAAAGCATGGAGCAATGCTTCCTCTGGATTGGCATGCTCAGGAAAATAAACTGGTAGGTGTATGGTTTGATTTAAAGTAAATTCAGACACCACCTTTTGTAGAATATTGGGATTAGTACGTAAAGACGTCCTGTTTTTGTGGAAAAACAAGTAAGGAAGCTCACACGTTAGAGCCTGCAACTCTGAAATTCTTCAAGCAGAAGTAATAGCAACTAAAAACAACACTTTCCAAGAAAGAAAGGGTAGGCCACAAGTCATGGCTGGCTCAAAAGGGGACAAAGCAAGTTTTTCCAACACGAAATTCAGGTCCTAAGCCAGGACTGGATTATGGATAGGAGGCTTGAAATGCAAAATGCCTCTTAAAAATGTACGGGCCACCTCCAGCTGGGCCACCATATATCTTTCAATAGGTACATGGAAAGCTGAGATAGCAGTCAAATGTACTTTAATAGAGGAATATTGCAAGCCTGCATCCAACAAGGACAATAGATACCCTAGAACTTGATTTATTGGACAGTTAAAAGGGTCCAAATGGCGAGACAAGGCCCACAAAGCAAACCACTTCCACTTCATGGAATAAGTAGCTCTGGTAGAAGGCTTTCTAGCAGCCACCAAAACATCAGCCACTTTTTGGAATACCCCAAATCTAGCAGTGGCTATGTTTTCAGGAGTCATGCATGTAGATGACGTTATCTTAGGTCTGGACGGACCAGGATTCCCTGCTTCTGTAACATAAGTCCCTTGCATATGGACAGAGGAACTGGTGGTTCAACTGCCAGCTGCTGCAGTAAGGGAACCAGATCTGTTGAGGCCAAAGGGAAGCAGTGAGGATTAGATTTCCCCCCTCCATCTGAAGTTTGAGTAGTATCCCCTGAATTAGAGGGAAGGCATAGAGGAATCTCCACTTCCAAGAGAGGGATAACATGTCTCACCAGAGAACTCCAGGCCCTGGAACGGGCGAGTAGAAACGTGGTAGTTTTGCGTTGTGTGGGGATGAAAAAGATCCAACTCTGGATAACCCCACTTGTCGAATGGGCCATCCACTACTGAGGTCAGCAGTTCCCACTCATGCATTTTGGACTCTGACCTGCTTATTCTGTCTACCAAGATGTTTTTGGCACCTCGAACATGTACTGCTGACAGTTCTAGAGTCCAGTACCATACTGTCATTTCCCCCTGCATATGGGGTAAGAGTAAGTTTCCCCTTGCTTGCTTGCTAATGTAATACATCACACTGACATTGTCCATCTGTACTAACAGAGGACCTGGGGACAGGTGAGCCTAGAAGGCCTGTAGCCCATACAGAAAAGCTCTCATCTCTAACATTTATCTGCAAGGTGCTCTCTAATTTGGTCCATACACACTGTGTCTGATGGTACCCAAAATGTGTCCCCCAGCCCATCTCCGAGGCATCTGTTGTTAAAATCTGATGAGGAGGAGGAAGCAAAACATGAACCCCCTTTATCAGGCTACTGGGTTCCATCCACCATTTGAGCATACCTGCATATTGGATTGGTTACTATAACCTTCTGTTCCAGATCATCTGTGAGTTGATCCCACTGGACTCTCAAAATCCACTGAGGGATTCTCATATGGAGCCTGGCAAGAGGTACTATAACTACGGTCACTGCCATTAGGACCAGAAGCCAAAGAAATATTCTGGCTGTGACATATCGACTGCTGTAAACTAGTGCCTATTTTCTCCAGCCTCCCTATTCCTTATCCCCTTCTCCCCACTACGGTCACCCGCCACACTCCACTTCTCCTCCTTGCCCCCCCTCTCCCCTCTTTTTCTGCCTGGTTCTGTCCCTCTTGCAGGGTCCTCTGTCATCCTGAAGGGGTATAGATCCCGGTTCCCTCTCTTCTACCCCTCTTCCCTCCTCCCACACTTTCTAATCCTGACCCCTTGCAGGGTTCTCTGCATCCTGAAGGGGTATAGACTGGCTCTCTCTTTCTCCCTCTCCCTTTCCCCCACTTTCAAATCCATCGCCTGCCCACCTCCCTTCTTCCTTATCCCCTTCCTCCCTTCCTATTCCCCTGACCCTCTCTTCTCTACCACCTCGCTTCATTTGTCTCCCCTCCCTTTCTGCCCGGTCCTAACCCCCTTGCAGGGTTCTCAGCAACCTGGATGGGTATAGATCTTGGCTGTCCCTCTCTCTCCCGCTTCCATCCCCCACCGTCTACCACTTGCCCGTCCACTTCCCCACATGTCTTATAACTGCCCTCCCTTGGGTATACAATAGCACTTTAAATCTTGTGCTCAACCTACCACTTCTAACACTTCAAATGTGTTATCCATCCTCTAATCTTTACCCTACTGGATCACCTACTCTTGGGTTGTTGCAATTTATGCTATATCCGTATATGGTTTTGTTTACCCTAGCCGGTTGGTCTGGGTTACTGTAATTGTATTACACTGTTTTGTTTTAGAAAGTGTACTTGTATTGCTATGTGTTTGCTTGTCCGCCCAACTCTTGTGCCTCCCGATGCTTCTTTTTTTTTTTTCCTTTTTATTCTGCCTGCGTCCGCCGGGTCGTCTGCCCGGTCATGGACCACTGGACCCCTACCTCCATACTGGCTGCGACTCCGACTCCCCTGGCTTTCCCCCTCAGGGTGGGGTTGCGGCACCGACCCTTAGTGCCGCAAATGTGGGACTAGTCCAGAGCCGACCTGGAGGCTAATCAGGGCGAGGAGCGGGCATCATTAATGGCAGCCTCAAGCAAGGATTTTCTTTTGCTGTATCTCCAGGGGCGGGACATGCAATGACGTCCAGCATCTGCCACACCCCTTTAAGCATTAGGATGCCGGAGTTAGTGAGTTCTCCTAGCCTCTGCTAGGAGTCCTCGTGCACCGGGCATTCTCCCCAACCCTCCCCCTGGAGAAGAACAGCAACCCTAGGGGCACTCAATCTTCCTTCCCTGGCTGGCCCTCCAGCTCCCTGGGTCCATTCCCGAACCTGGGTCGCCAGCGCTGCAAGCGGAAATCCAACCACTGCACCGGCGGGCAGTTCCCTCCCCCGATGCTTCTGGAAATGGGCTGTTTATAGCTCATGTTGTCTTTCCTGGTGAAACATTTTCCAAATAAAATAAATAAAAAATAAAAAGCTGGGCCTGTACCATGAAATGCTCTGTCCTGCCTAGAGGAAGAAATGCTGAGCCTATATCCAAGACAGCCCCTATATACTGCAGACGTAGCAAGGAGTCAGTACAGATTCTGGCACATTGACAGTGATTCCCAGAGCATCAAACAATTGCCTGGTTCAAGCTGGAGTGTATGAGTTGCTCTCTAGAGTGAGCTTTCAGCAGCCAGTAGTTCAGGTAAAGGAATACATAAAGGCCCTCCCTGTGAAGGGCTGCTGCCATCACAGTCAAGCATTTAGTAAAGACCCACGCGCAGATAACAAATCAAAGGGCAATACTCTGAACTGGAAGTGTTCCCCCTGAAACAGGAACCTTACATATTTCCTGTGATTTTTTGGAGGGATTTTAATATGAAGGTAGGCATCCTTCATGTTCAGGGAATAGATTCAATCCCCTGCCTACAATAGTGGCAAAATGGCCTGCAAAGTCACCATCCTAAACATTTTGTATTCTGTGAAAAAGTTCAGGTCCCAGAGATCCCAAACAGGCCTTAGATCCCCTGTCCATTTTGGAACTAGGAAGTACAGAGAATAGAACCCTGTGTTTCTCTGTTCCAGGGGTACAAGTTCGATTGATCTTTTCTGGAGCAAGGTGTGAATTTCCTCCAGAAGCAGCGGAATGCACTCTTGAAGATAATGTATAGGCACTGGGGGATGGTCTGGAGGTAGCTCTGGAAGCTCCAGAGCATGTCCTTGTCCTCTTATTTCCAGAACCTAGATATCTAAGGTCAGCTCCTTCCACTGGTCCATGTGGAGGGAGAGACAACCCCCGACAACCACCCCTGGAGGCAATAGTGGCTGGGGTGTGTGAAAGGAGTCAGGCTGAGCCAGCTGTGGCTCCTGCCACACTGCCACCTCTAGAGGCTTTTAAATGAGCACTGGAATGGCTGCTGGAGTAGGCAGGGCTTCTGCTCTTTTGCCTTTACCTGACTGTTTGGAGGTGGTATGGTGTGTCACACCAGCAGGATGAAAAGGCACCCTGTGTCAGCTTCTTGGCTGGATGTGACAGAGGGAATGGACTGATCTGAAGGTTCTGCCTGAGGCCTGCAAATTGAAGAGGATATCTTTCACATCTGCACCAAATAATTTATATCCTCTGAAAGGGGCATTTAGAATTGACTGCTGGACGTCATTTGCAAAGCCCAACACCCTTAGCCAGGAATACCTTCTTAAACATATTCCTGAGGCTGCTCCCCTTGATGAAGCATCCAAAATGTTATAGGCCGTACGTAGGAGATGTTCACCTATGTCAGCCCCAGCTGTTAAGGCCTTATGTAGCTCTTGCTTTGGTGCACTTTCTGGAAGAGCGTGAGCAGCAGTTTTTAACTTTCCTCCAGAGTGTGTTTTGGTATTTTACCATATGGACCTGGTAGTTTGCAATTTTCAGCTCCAAAGAGGTAGAGGCATATAGGTCCTTTTGCCCATCACATCCAGTCTCCTGGACTCCTTGTCAGGAGCAAGAGAACTAAGATGTTTTGGTGCCACTGATCTGTCAAGAGCAGCACTGATGACCAGAGAATCAGCTTCAGGTTGGCCTGCAAAGAAATACCTACCTGAGGGAGCCAGATACATTTTATCTGCCTTCCTAGGCATGACAGGAATTATGTTAGGCCTATGCCAGGCAGCAAAGGTGGCATCTTCAAGAATAGGAAGAAGGGGTGGAATTAGCAACCACACTTGCCTGGTGGCACCAACAGCCTGACCCAACCTGGAAGCTGTGTTGCTAGTCTGGGCAGCTAGCAGCGTCACGGCTGGAGTGGTTGACGGCGCTGAGATGGTCGGTACCACATGGTGTGGTGACCGAGAGTGAACCGGGAAGGATTTGTCTTTCCCTCTCTTCCTCTCCCAGTGCTTAAATGACCTGAAAATTTTTTTCCAGGATTTCGAGGATCTGGATTCTGAGGAATGCGCTGGGGATGCAGCAGAGCTCTGTTGCTGGAGCTTTTTCTTCATTTGGGCTACCTTCTGTTTTAATCGGTGCTTTTCTAGAGCACCTTTTCTGTGTCTCCGGGTGGCTGTATTGAATCCCTTGCAAATCTGGCATGCCTGGACATTGTAGTATGGGCCTAGGTAGCAAACGCAGATGTAGTGCGAGTCTCCAGAATATATTTGTTCATCACACTACCAATAGTGGAACAGCTTTGACGGCTCTTTAATCGACATATATATCATCGATGATCACTTGTTGAAATTGCTATCATGACTATGGCGAGAAATGTAAGAAAATGGTGATTACAACAGCATTGTTTCCGGGCACGGATGGTCTGACAAGAATGGTCGATGGCGGGAAAGGAACAGAGGAGGGAAAATTATATGGGAGAGCCAACGTCCGACGTTGTCGTGGGCAGCCCCTGGTGGATTGCTTGCAAAAAGTTTCCATGTGGTCCTAGTGCCTGGTGGCTTATAGTTCCATAGGTGTGGCCTGATGGAATATATCCTTGAAGAAGATCTACCAGTGTGATCAGCAGTCCTTCAAATGGACCAGGATGTTTTGCTTGCAATGGAAGAGTCCGCTTGAAAATATGACCAATACCATGTGAAGAATGATCAGTGACATAGTCCTTTCCATGGAGTCCAAGCACTTATCAACTAGCCACCCTGACGTTTCAAGGCAAATGCCACTTACCCATTAATGGTGGTCCTATATTAAACAATAAAAGTAACTCATACTTTAATTCAATGGTGCCTGTATGTATCCATTTGCAAATGTGTATGGATATCATCATTATATACCATTTTGCTCTCCATACCCTGTTTATGGTAGTTCTTCAATTTAATTGTTATTGGACAACCACTGTGCTTATCTGCAAATTTAATTTTATTTAAACTCAAGCTATGTTCTTTACATGTTATTGATATTATATCTTACAACACTGTGTTTTGCAGTTTGAAAACGGTACCAAAATGTGAGCATATCCATTCCATATACAAAATCCTCTATAAATATTTTCCTAATTAAATATAAGTGTATATTATAAATAGAATAATAGACAGGCAACTGTGAATTACGAGGCTATAATACCATCAAGAGATTCTGGTGACATGTGAACCTTGAGAGTGAAGCTCGCGATTATATTTTAGTTGAGTGAAACACAGTCCCCTATTTTTTAATTTTTGTAATATATTTATTTATTTACGAGATTTACCAGGAAGGCATACTGAGCAACATGCTCAATTCCAGATGCGATCTGGGGGCCGAGACCCAATACATAACATGGAATTTAATACACAGACGGTTCAATATTGGAATGCAAAGGCTTACTGCCTGGCAAACATTTGGCAGGAAGTTAGACAGAATAAATACAGTGGGAAAGATTGGAGGGTAGAGTACATTTAATATGCGACTAGACTTCGTCATCATAGTAGTAAAATTGTTAGTTGAAACAGGAGCAGCTGGAGGAGAAATGCGCTCCGAGTAGTAGGTTGCGATGGTAGGGATTTGGTGCGTGTCTTATGGGGGCAGGTAGGGTGTTCCATATCTGTGGAATTCGGTAGTTAAAAGCAGCCTGGCCTTTGGTTGTGTGCATAAATGGGACGTGGAGTAGTCTGGGGTCCATGCTTCTGAGGGAGTAAGCAGGTGGAAGTTGTTGGGAGAGGGTAGAGGCCAGGTAGGGGGGAAGAGAGAGGGACCAAAATTTGGCAGCGAACCTAGCGCAGTTAATTAATCTATGATCGTGGAGGGACAGCAGGGTTAGGGAGCTGTATAAGGTGCAATGGTGTGTGGATTGTGGGCAGTCGAGGATGAAGCATTGAAAGAGTGCAACAGAATTGTCTAGAGCTGGCCAGAGGCGGACGGGCGATGAGTGCTATGCGCCATAGTAGTCTGGGAAGAATCATTTTTGGACAATGGCATGCCTTGTTTGTGGGAGAGGTAGCTTTTGTTTCTGTATAGTGCACCAAGTTTGGGAGCAGCCTCTTGTGTAAGGAGTGTGAGAGAGGTAAAATCTAGGTGCTGGTCTAGCCAGACGCCTAGATATCTGAAGCTAGTGCACTGCTCCAGGGGAGTCCCCTCCAGGGTTTTGAAAGGGGGGCAGGGGGCTTGGCGGGAGAGTCTTTGTTGGGAGCTGAATGTTAGTGACAAGGTTTTTTTAGGGTTTAGAAATAACTGGTTTGACCTGAACCATTTCTGGATGGCATAGAAGTCCTCCTGTAGGAGAGCTGCCACGCTGCATGTTGTGGGACCAGAGGCATACAGGACTGTGTCATCCGCATACATCTGGATGGATGAGTGGAAGCATGCTGGTGGGAGGTCATTTAGAAAAATGGAAAAGAGCAGTGGTCCTAGGACTGATCCTTGGGGGACACCGGCAGTAACTGGCAGGGGGTTTGAGGTGCGTGAGGCAATTTTGACCGACTGTTTCCCACCCACTAGGTAGTCATGGAACCACTCAATGGCTGGATTGGACAGCCCTGCATCTGTGAGTCTGGAAACGAGTAGGTAGTGAGAGACAAGGCCTTGGCTAGGTCAATAAACATGGCCGAGGTGTTGTGTCCATTTTCCATACTGGTGAGAATATCACCAGTGACTCGTAGTAGGGAGGTGATGGTTGAGTGGAATTTGCGGAAGCCCGATTGGAAGGGAGTGAAGAAGGAGGAGGCATCCAGGTACAGAGTCAGTTGGGACAGGACAAGTCATTCCTGTAAATTGGCCAGGAAAGGGAGTTGGGGGATGGGTCTATAGTTGCCTGGGGAGGAGGGGTCACCCCCTTTTGGTAGGGGTATAACGGTGGCCTTTTTCCAGGCCATTGGTAACCTGCACAGAGAGAAAGAGAGGTTGAAGAGGGCGGCAAGAGGGGCAGCTGTGGCTGGGGCTGACAGAAAAAGCATCTTGGCATCCAGGGACGTAGGGCATTTGCCTTTGTTTGGGTTCAGGGCTGAGGGAGCTGAAGACTTCTGCTTGGGATACTGGGCAGAATGAGAATGGCAGGACTGAGGGCCAGTTTGAGGAGGGCATGGCGGTGAGGAGGACGGGGGTGCGTGTACGGGAGAGAGGATAGGAGCTTGTCTGCACAGCTGGAGAAATGGGTATTAAAGGCTTCAGCTATGCAGATGGGGTCGGAGATGAGGGTGCCCTGAGCTGATAATGTCGGGGGTTGGGGTTGAGTGGGGGGAGGAGCAGGGATTTGAGTGATTTCCAGAAATCCGTCTGGTGGTTAATGTTTTTACTAAAGGCCGATAGAAAATAGTTATTTTTGGCTTGGCGGATGATGTTTGTGCATGCATTTCAAGGGGATCTGTAGGTAGTGAGGGAAGCCTGTGCGCCCAGTTTCTTATGTGCTTTCCAGGCGTGGTCCCTAGAGTGGCATTTTTTGATTATGTCTGCCGTGATCCAGGGGAGGTGTGCCCCTCTAACTCTTTTTGTTCGCAGGGGGGGCATGTTTGTCCCAGACTTTAAGGAATCTGGTTTTGAACGCATCAAAGGCTGTATCAATGGAGGATGCCTCAGGGATAAAAGACCAGTTCACGCGTCCCAGGTCCGACAGGAGAGATGCTAGGTCGAGGGAGTTATAGGACCTGGTGTGCAGCATCTGGGGGGGGCAGTGGGGCTATGCACCTTTCTGATCAGGAAAATCATGTGATGATCACTTATGGAATCAGGAAGCAGGCCTGCGCTTAGAATCCTGTGTGGGTGGGAGGCGAGAGCCCAGTCCAGTAATGAGTGGTTTTGTGTCTTATGATTGAGTCTGGTGGGATCAGCAATGAGTTGAGTGAGTTTCAGGGCCTTAATATTGGTCTTCAGGTGAGCTTTATCATTAGCTAACCAGTTGGTGTTAAAATCGCCGCTGGCGTGGAGCTCGCCCCCAACTGCTAGGGACTGTAAGGTGATCAGGTGGGAAAGGATGTCCTCAGAGGGTGTACAGGGGGGGCAGTATGAGCCTGCCATGTATACAGGGGTGGAACATGGGAGTGAGAGTTTAATGAGTATCGAGTCGATGTTGGCAGGGAGTGGGGGGATATCCACTATTGTGAACTGGCGACTATTGGCGATATACATTGCGGTGCCACCGCCTCTCTTTTTGCCTGGCCGGTCATGTCTGATCATTGTGAACCCTGGTATGGAGACTTCCGCGTCAGTATGATGTGGTTTTAACCAGGTTTCAGAAATGACCAGGATGTCAGGGCGCTGAGTTAGGGCAATTGGCTGCAGCAGAGAGATTTAAGATAATAAGCTGCAGGTGTTAAGGAGGCCTTTGGGGAAAGAGAAAGGGGTGTGGGTATTTGTGGTGTTGGGGCCGGGGTTTGCTTCTATGTCCCCGGACAGGAGCAGGAGCAGAGAGATGAGATGCTTTATTTTTGATCTGGAGGGGTTTGGGCAGGAGGTAGGGGTACGTGAAGTAGAGGAAATTGGGGGGTAGCGGCGAGCTGGGGTGTGTAGAACTGAGAGCCCCTGGTGAAAGGAAGGTGGTAGGATAGCAGCACTAATATGCCCATAATGGTTGTAAGCCAAGTCTTGAGCAGGCATATGTGAAGAGGTAGCATAGCAAGGCTGTGGGATTAGACGAGGGGGCAGGGATGGCGGGGGTTCGCTGGTTGGGAGGTCGGCGGGGGGCAGGGAGGATAGAGTGGCCAATGAAAGGAGAAGAAGGGATGTAGGAAGCAGCATCCTGGCCAGGTTTGTTGAGCAGACCAAAAAATAGGATTGGTGACCTCTGGTGGTGGCAGCCGATAAGCTGCAAATGGGAAAATAGGCTGATAGGTTTTTGAGAGTCATGTGACATCAGCCTATAAAAGGAGGAGGAGGAGGAGGAGCTCACCAAGGGCGGTGGTGGGGAGCCGGCGCGCAACACCGGCGGGGCAGAAGCACACAGGCACAGGGAAGCACTGTGCTGGCTCATTGAGGCAGTAGTTCATTTTAAAAATGGCGCCAGAACCGCGCTCTGCTTCCTTTCTTCATGGAGTAATCGTGCGTACCTGGGTGCTTCGGGGGGTGGTGGTCCATGATCGAAAGCTGCAGGGGAGGGCTGGGCTTCAGTCCAAGGAGCCCTCATGACCCGTATCCCGGAGTCTGCGGAGAGAAGAGAGGGGATTTATATA
Source organism: Neoceratodus forsteri (assembly GCA_016271365.2). Taxonomy (NCBI): domain Eukaryota; kingdom Metazoa; phylum Chordata; order Ceratodontiformes; family Ceratodontidae; genus Neoceratodus; species Neoceratodus forsteri. The sequence goes on from CM057449.1 coordinate 1,465,605,005, forward strand.
CAGATAAGTGGGAGGAGTATCGCTGTCTGGCAGGTAAGTTACAGTGTAATTGGTCCAGGTTGCCAGCAGTGTAATGGGATTAAGTTTGAACTTTAAATTCTTTGTTTGAAAGATTGGACAAGTGGCTGAGGGGGCTGGGGGCCCAGGTAAGCACGTGGTCAAATACCTCAGAGTACCTTGCTTGTGGTACGTGCTTTACAGCCGGTAGCACCGTAATCCCCTCGCTGCTCTGTTTAGAGCGTTGTTGGCAAATGCTGAGCTAGTGCTTCTGTCAATGAAATGAGCCTTCCTTATGGGAAGTGTTGCAAGTTTCTGCAACTGGGCTGAGTGGCTGAGAAATTCGGTGGCCGAGGGGGCTGGGGGAGCTGCAAGGCGCGTGGCCTTCCCAGGATGAGAACGCTGCTTGTGGAGCCTGTTGTACCTTAAGTCATTTCTCCCCGAAGAGAACAGTGCAGGGGTTTAACTCAAAATACTGCTACAGTTTGCTTTCCTTAAGGGACTCTAATTTCTTATACAATTCGCTGCATGCATAGCCAAACAGTGCATTTTCAGCTAAAATAGTGTGCTTGGACCAGACAATTAAGACTGGACTAGCAGCAGGCAAATATAAAGCATACGGATGTTAAACAACGCAGTTTTTTGGCAGTCAAGTAAGGCTAAGGCTAGATTATGCTCCAAACTAAATTTAAAGACTCTTGGGACAACACAGGGAATAAGCTGGATTTAAATGAACTAGTCTTAAAGCACCTTTACGATGGATCCAAGGAGTTTAAAAAATGCTGGCATCCTGCCCCCACCCATACATTTTTGGCAGCCAAGAGCAGGTAGCTTCTCATTCATTTAGCACACATTCTTTGGTTCACTTCAGAAAAGTGTTACTGTGCAGTACCTTATTTTCTTTGCTGAGAGCACACTGGTGTATACAATCGCAGAGCAAATGAGTGTCTTACAGTGACTGCCAGCTTTGAAGCTGAAAGCCAAGAGACACTCCTTCTGGTACTCACGATCAGAGGGCACACTGTACTACCGAAACCGAAAGCCTCCACTCCTGGCACTCGCGACTTGCAGTCATATACGTTTGACTTTCATTGGCCGAGTACGAGGCTCACGCACAGCTGAAGGAGTTCAGATCTTACAACAACAGTATTACGAGATCTCATATTATCATTGGGTGTTTATCGATACTATTGTGAGCTCTTGTAATACCATCGATGGATTTCTACTATAGTATTACAAGGTTTTTATTTAGTATGGCTTTCAATGGCATTGTTGAGCATATACATATATTACAACTAACTTACAAATCAGTAAATTATTAAACAAGCCTACTTCTCCTTACCTGTGTAACAAACTTTCTCCTGCAACATTATATTATGTACAAGGAGAAGGACCTTTTTGCATACTAATTTTAACAAAAGTTCAGTCGAAATTTGGCACAAACCCTTTCTTAAATGGAGTCCTTCATGCCTGGAACTCTCTAAGTAAGCAATACGACACGATGGGGTGTGCATTACGGTGTGATAACCGCACTCCTAGGGACGTCCATAGAAGTGCGGTTATCACACCATAATGCACAACCCCGGAGTGTCTTATTGCGCTTATAAAATGGCCATTTATTTTTAGAAGCAGATTTTTTATTTTGAAACCCATGTTTAAATAAGTAAAAATGTAAGTAAATCTATGCTTTTAACATAAAATAGTCCTTCCACCTATTGGTGCTAGATTAAAGTAACGTTATACAGTGTGTGCCTCCATGCCCACTTAAGCCTCATATGCCCCTGCCAGCCACAACAATTCACAAATGCTGTTTTCCTCATTTTAAGTACGACACATAGGCCCCTTTATTTTATTCTCCTCACTCTGCGGACAAAACTAAAAAGAAGCCATAACAGAGGCTTCTCAGTCCCCCAATGCTGCAAGCATGAGTGTGGTTCAAAACTGTCACACTCACCGACAGCATCATGAACTGCTTGCTCAGTCCTAAAAGCTAAACAGCAGGGTGAGTCATTTACCACCTTTTCCCTTGGTTTATATAGTATTATTGCTTACTTTCTTCATTCTGTGTTTTTTCTCTGTGTTTTCCCACATTCAATAAATGGAATGTTTATCATGGAATGTTTACCATGGAATACAGGGATTCAAAATTCTGCTCAGTTCCACTGGCAGAATTTTCCGCTTCTAACATACTGTATACACACACACACACTAAAGCCATTTTTGAAGCCACAGACAATTATCTCACTGTCAGGGAAAGCAGAAGAGATTTCCCCAATGAACAGGTAAAAATAGAAGGGGGATTTTTCACTGTCAGCAAAGAAACAGTTGTAATGAAAACTATAAACAATACTTATTGTTTCTGATTTGTTTATGTGTGTAGGGAGAGTGTGATGATCAAGGGAAAAACATTCAATTAATTTGTTTTATTTTTTTATTTAAGGTAGTTTTATTTTTAGGGCCCAGTTGAAGGTTTTTACAGTGTAAAGGTAACAACCATGTTTGTGATGGAAAACCAGTTCTGGATCTAGGGAGACAGATGGAAGATAGTTCTGGTTGTAGGAGGACTGATTAGCTTATTGTGTGATGTGGTTTAGGACCAGGATGACTGTGCGTATATAGAGAATTAATGCACGGTCAGCTGATGTCTCTTAGCCAATGAGATTTCTAGATTTTCTCATGCCATTTTATAAACCTAGTTATTAGAAGCACTGCTAACTTACACCAGTTCTCTAAGGCCCCATATTCAAATGGTTAGTGCAGAACTCACTGGGTTAGCGCAGTGGGCAGGGGCCATACTCACAGGCCCCCAGTGTACCACACTATCCCAACAGTACAACCACGCAACATATACCACTGCACTTATGCAAGTAAGGGATCCCCAATGCATAATGGGTGCTGCAGTATACTCAAAAGTTTTGGCAGTGCTAAACAGCTGCCATCACAGCGCTGCCTAACACTGTCAAAATCCTGCCCTGAACTTGGCGCAATGGCTGCACCCCCCTTCCTGATCAGCCATGCTGCTTCAACTACATAAATACTCCTAGTGTTTAGTGCCCCCCAACCCCGACTGCTCATTCTGCTACAAATACTGTAACTAGCTACAGTTCAGCAGGCTGAGGGCTGAGATACAACCAGTGCAGGGAAGGTGCGCCAGCTAAATAAAGTTTGCCTTTCCCACACAAAAAACAACATTCTCCAGAAGGTAAACCAAAGCACTCACGAAATTAAAGACACACTGGACCAATGGCTTGCTGTAATGCTGGTGTCAGTTCATTGGACCCGTTCATGGCAAGAACTGCTCAAATTCCAAGCAGCTCATCCACAGCAAAATAATAAATATGTCCAAAACAGTAAACGTGATATCAACACTGCTCTTAATTGGCCTACCCCCAGCACTTCGACTCTTCCCACAGTCTGCCTTGGGGAGGGTCATCAATATACCACTGCACAACTATGCAAATAAGGGATTCCCCACGCATAATGGGCACAGCAGTATATCAGGTTTCGGCAGTACTAAACAACCGCCATCTCAGCACTGCTTAACACTGCAAAAATCCTGCTGTAACTTGGCACAATAGCTGCACCCTCCCAATCACGCATGCTGCTTCAAATGCATGGATAATTTGGTGTTTAGTAGTCGTACCACCCACGATCACCCATCTTGCTTCAAATAACTGGATACCATGGTGTCTAGCAGTCCCTCCACCCCCAACTGCCCATTCTACTGTAAAATAAAGGATACCCTGTGACTAGTAATCCCCCGATCACCCATTCTGCAGCTAACAACTGGATATCCCAGTGTCTAGTGGTCCCCCAACCCCCAATTGCCAATTCTGCTGCAAATAACTGGCTACCCTGATGTCAACTGATCTTCCTGATCACCTTTTCTGCTGCAAATAAATGGATACCATGATGCCTAGTGGACCCCACTCCCCCCCAAATGTTAGCCAAACACCCCTCCTTACCTGCCCACTCCAGACCCACCAAGTGATGGTAATTGACACAGCCCTCATCTCACATCCCTGGCTGGCCACAATCTGACTGTCAGTGAGCAATCACAAAACTCATCCATGAGGATGGTGGCCAGCTGAGGAGGTAAGCAGAGGACTGTGCTGGTCGCTATCACTAAATTAATGACTACTGGAGTCTGGAATGATGTAGAAATGTGGCGTGGGTCCTGACCGGATGGGTTGGAGGTTCAGCTACCGTTCGGGGGCTGGGAGGTCCAGTAGACACCAGCGTATCCAGTCACTTGCAGCAGAATGGGTGATCAGGGGTGGCAGGACCACTTGACACCAGGGCATCTGTTCCTTTGCAGCAGAATGGGTGATCAGCAGAGGGGACCCACTAGGCATCAGGGAATATACTAAGACGGACCAGGACCATAGGCACTGTGCAACATGTTAATGGGACCATAATATGGATGCTAATGGCCCCTTAGCACCTTGCATGCTCAACAGGCTCATTAGTATACCGGCACTGAATATGGCTCACAGGAGACCTGCCACTATCTCATTTGGGCAGCACTATCTGCAGTGGGCTCCCCTGTGTGCCATATTCAGCTATGGGATCTGTTATGCAGTGCACAGTCATTCTGAATATCGCCCATGCCAGCTGTGTGCCGCTGCGCGGTGCCCCTGGCTGCACAGCACAAATGGCGGGTTCTGAATATGTGGGCCTGTCTCAACCAAACAGCACATGCTCCAAATAATGTATCTGCATGACTATTTTGTATCATTGTTTTGTGCCTCTGTTCTATGTAAGCAATAATACTCGACAGGGTGGGCGGTATTGGACAATACCGGACCGCCCAGAGGCGTAATGAGGCCTTATAGCCATCTGGTATTGCCCAATACCACCCACCCTGGAGCGTATTATTGTGCTCATAAAATGGGCACTGTAAAAAAAAAAAAAAAGTTTAAAAAATTTTGATAAAAATGTGTTTAAAATAATCTTCATAATAAAATAGTTCCTCAGCTGCTAGAATGTGTGTGCTTATGTGTTTTAGGCTAGGGACTTTTGAGCTAACAAGCCTCTATATTATGCCTTGGGACCTGGTTGTCATGCCCTCCCCCACCACACACACACACACACACACACACACACACACTTACTTGTGGGTTTTATATACGGGGTGGGGACATCAAGGAGAACAGAAGCAGTATGGGGGGGTCAAGAACTTGGTAAGTTACAGTAGATCAGGCATGGCAGTTTGTGGTCAGATGCAGTTTAGCATGTCAGGGATCAGGAGATCTGAACGAGGTAGCTCTGCTACCAACAAGGTACCAATACATGGAGGCCATTTCATTTTTATCTTAAAAACACTACGTGTTTTACTTTTTGTCAAACGGGGTTGCTCATTGCTGCTGTTAAGGCAAGCGGGATGACTTGGAGGATGAGCGGTAAGCACGCGACGTGCTACCGCTGCTGTTTGAATACAGAAAAAGACTTAAAAAAAAAAATTATATATGACACAATAGAAACATTGGCAGCCTGAATCTGCAACCTGGTCTGGAGCTCCATGGCTTTATCAATGAATCTCAGGGTACTACAGAGCAGGCTTCTGACTGGCGGCCCTGCAAAGCAGCAGTAAACACAGCTGATCTGCCATCAGGAGGAGGGGGTGAGCGAGCGTGATCGGGAGAGTGGTGCGGTTAGGGAGAAAGTCTAATTCTTCTCCCCCCGCACAATAAGAACAGGGTGTGCTTTTCCTGGTAGCTTTCTTCGGTTTTTAAAGAGCTGTTCTAATTTCATTCTGGATTAGGGTCAGCATTGGGGGCCAGTATGTCTCGCTTAGCGAGACAAAAATAATGGCAGACATTTGAAAAGGTAAGAGGGGGTTTTAGCCAATTAGAGAAGTGTGGCCAGCAGGATTCTGGTGATGGGGTTGGTACTTTTAATAGCTGGGCATCTGTTGTCTGATTGATGCCCAGCTGGAGGAGTGCCTCAGCCAATCAGAAGGGTGATTTACTTTTACCCATTTTCTAATAGTTAGGACATTCTGGAACTGAGATTTGTTTCTTACAGAATCTATCTTTTACACCGGTTTGGTGTAATAATGTTCAATAAATAAGTAAACAAACCAATATAATTGAACAGTGCAGTTAAAATACAGTACCATAATATGTACAACTCAGTTTGCATTTTGAGTTCTCTATATGCATTCATGCTGCCTGTGTTTAATATGTAAATATATAATATGTATTTTAAGTCTAATTAATTATGCATGAAACAAATGCACACTCTGATTAGCTGATGTACCAGGTGGGTGTTAATCCTTTAGAAATGCGCGATACAGATCAGAGTGGCACATGTGTTTGAAAACCCTCTTTTAAAAAAAAAAAAAAAAAAAAGAGTTTTTTCCCTGTGTGTAACACAATTAGACTTATAATCTCAATAATGACCTCACAGCCAGTCATTTCCTTTTGATTAAGGACTGGCTAGGTGGGGCTGGCCCTCAACTGTGTCTCAGACCATCCCACCCCAGCCGGTTGTTAATCGCTAGGAAATGACCGTCTGTTCTATCATTATTACTTAATTTGAAGCATCTCCTTATTATTTAGTTAGTTCATGCCTTTATTCCTTCTGCTCTTCATTTCTGAATTGTCTTCCCTTGCTGAGATATATCTTAGTGGTGATTTTTAACCTGTCCTCCTAATAGTTACCTTTGTGTAGTTGCCATATGTAGCAGTCTCATTATTCTAAGCTCTCATAAAAGAGAATCAAAATGGTATGTCAGTACCAAATACAGGGGAGATAGATAGGTAGATAGGTAGGTAGATAAGGGCTCCTTCTGAGATTCGGCCTCTCTTCTCTCTCACATTTACCCTCTCATCTGGCCTTCCCTGAACCTTGTCGGGCTCCCAGCATCCTGAAGCCTACTCCCCCTCACTACCTGCAACCCGTTTCCCTTCAGTCGTGCTCCACCTCTGCCTCATGCAGGCAGGGTTCTCAGCATACTGGAGGGGTCGGTCAGGCCCTGGCAGACCTCTCCTCCTCCTCCCTCTTCCTTCCCCTCCTCCTCCACTGCCTGTCCCAACCCCTGATGGGGTTCTCAGCTCCCCTAGGGTCTTAGCTCTTGGAAAGACCTTACTGCTCTTCCCCTTTTCTCTATTACCCTCTCCACCTCCCTCCTACCTCCCTCCACTACTTCACCCCAAAGCCTGCCTTGCACCATCCCCTGGCAGGGTTCTCAGCATCTTCAAGTGGCCAGAACTGGTCAAGCCCTCTGCCTCCCCTAGCCTCCTTCGATTCCACCCCACTCTCTGCAAAGGCCAGGACCAGTCAAACCCTTCACAGCCCCATTCCTCCTTCCATTCACCCCTTTCTCTGCCTCCCCCTCCCCATATCTCTTCTTAGCACCTATCACCTCCCCCATCATTACCCTGAATCAACCTCTGACAGGGTTCTTATTATCCTGAAAGGGTTGAACCTTGATATGCCTCTCACCTCCCTTCCCCGCCTCCCACCTCCCCCCCATTACTTAGCCCTAGTTATGGCTAACCCCAATCTCTAGTGCACTTATATACAATTTGCACTTCTGACATACCTTAGCTAACTTGTACTGTCTGTGTTACTCCCCACTAGCTTGCCCTAGATTAAAATACTAGAATTCCATTCAGCCATTTTCTAGCTACACAGTTGTGTCACGTAGTGCTCACCTTTAAATGTTATTTTGTGCTATTGTATTTATCTAGTTCAAAACTGTTATCACTGTATCCATCTTCTAGTTCAAAACTGTTAGCATTCCGCTATTCCATTGCTTCTGTACAGTCTACTCACTTTTATTTGAATTTAATCAAATTTAAATCTTTGTTAGTGTACCTAATCTCTGTATACTATCCTCATGTTCTCCTACCCCCCAGGTCGCACCATGAGACGAGCAACCTGTTGCTCAGCGTGCCTTCCTGGTGAAACATTTCAATAAATAAATCAAAAATAGATAGACAGTAAAATAGATAGATATCAGTTTGGTGAGGCAAGTGAATGCATAGAGAATTCGAAATGTGAAATGAGTTGCACATATCTTGATACTGTTTTTAACTGCACTGTTTGATTATAATATGCATGCTGTAAAGAAAATATGTATAGAGAATTCTGTGCATGGAATAAGGATATGCACACATTTTAGTACTGTTTTTCTAACTGCAAAATACAGCGAATAAGAGACATCAATAATCCTTAAAGAAACATAACATGATTTTCAGTAAAATTGAATTTGCAGATAAGCACCATGATTATCCAGTAACAAACTCCAGTGAGGTGATATCCTAAACAAGATAGGGAGATTAAAACATTAAATAGTGATGATATCAATGTGCATTGGCAAATGGATAACTACAAGTACCAGTAAATTGATGTGTGAAATACATTTATTGTTTAATATAGGACTAACATTCATGAGTAAGTGGCGTTTGCCATGAAACATGGAAATCTGGGTGGCCAATCAGTGAAACTCTTTGGAATCAATAATAAAAAACTATATACAGCAGATTCTGGGTCACATACCATTCTTCTTGTAGGGGTGAATATTGATAAAATGCACATTTTTAAATTCTGTAAAATTTAAGAATGGAGGGGTTGTTTGACAAGAAAATGGAGCATATGAGTATAGGTGTATGGCTATGGACTAAGTGAGCAGATTAACAAGACTCAACCTTTAAGTTCCTACTGTAATATTTACTCAAGTTGGAGAGCTTGACATCCAATCAGATTGCTTCATTTTTTTTCAAACCATTGCGTAAATTAAGATGCACCTAATTGAGCCAATTCTGTGTGTACCAACCCCGAAAGTGGGATGTTCATTTATGTTTTTTAAACCTTAGGAGTAAACTTGGGTAATACAGTGTGGCCTAGTGGTTACAGCATTGAACTGTGAAGCAGGAAAGAGCGCAAGTTTCAATCCCACACCAGCTACTAGCTCACTGTCTACCTCTAAGCAAGCAGTTTGACCTTCCTGTGCTTCAGCCTTCCCAGCTAGCAAAACTGGGCAGAAGCAGGACTGCCAGACTGAAAAATGAAATGCTGCACCTCTGTTGAGATATGCTGGGCAAATACTCTGTACACAACAAAAATACGCAAGATAATGTTGCAGACGGTATTTTACTTCTACCAAATGAAATTAGATTATATAGTAAATCATGACATCACTCTAAGCTAGTCAGAACTAAACATTGCAGGTACTCTCAGGTATGTTAATACAACAGCCAAGACCACTCTTATGGTTGTCAGAGTGGTCTCATGTGCATTCTTAGGGTAAGACAACTGCGAACCAGAGGTGAGCGGTTCTGATACCCTAAAGATGTGAGACCATGCTTACAACCATAATAGTGGAATCTGTGGCTATATTAATATACTATTGATCCAGACTGATCAATTATATATTAACATTTAAAAACAACTGCCCCAAACGTGCTCATTTCCAGGGCAGCTTTGCACAAGACACTCTTCACAGAATAGGTGCATCTTATGTTCAGAGCACAGGAGCCTCTACAATTGGTCGGGAGAGCTCCTTCGATCCACAATAACCATAAGGGGGTGCCTCATGCACATAGTTCTAAAATGCTGAAGCTTTATGTTCAGTTGGCACAGACCATTTCCCACAAAGTGGATTCTCTAATAGTTTGCACAGTAAAACAATCTGATATTAAATTCAAATTCCATGTTTTTTAGATCTTTAACATGACTTGCAATATGTTAATATGTATAGTTCCTGCGCCTCCTATGGTTACCAGCATTTCTTTTTAAGTCCTGTGTGTGCTAGACCAGCTCAGCTTCACTTCGCAGTACCCAAAGAACCCAGGCATGCACTCTTATAATCCTAAGAGATTCGGTATCTGTACATACAAACATATACTTCAAAAGCAACACATACTAGCTTCCAGATTACAAGCACAATTTACATATCAAATTTAGAAGGCATAGTGGTACCAATTTATGACTGCTATTTTAAAATAAGAGGACTGAAACACTTACATCAATTACTGAAGCTGAAATGTCAGGCACAGAGAACTTGGGATCAAATATGCTTGACTTGGGTGAACTGACAAACTCTTTGCCTATATTCCTTACGTCTGGTACTTGTAGTTTGGAGGTGTTTTCCAGTGAACTTGACGTGCTTTGACTGGAGAGGTGAAAATCAGTCTCCAAATGTTCTTTTGTCACATCAACTGGTTTTAAGTATTTTTCCAAATAACTTGGTAGTTTTATGTCTGAAAAAGACGGCTTGGGGAAGTTAAAATCAACAGTTTTCAAAAGGTCTGTTGCCAAAACAGATGGTTTACCAGATTCATTTTCTGAGGAGAAAGCCATCTGTGGTGTGCTTGGTGTTAAACTAGCCTCTGGTGAAGTCACTGGTGATAGGTTACTTGGAGTAGCAGCAGCAGACATATTCGAATCACTCTGAGACTTGCTTGCTACAAACAGGCTTGGCAGCGCACTGGAAGGCAGCTTTAAACTTCTGTAAATTGAACTCTGCTCTATGCGAGACCTCTTCACTGCTAGACCGGATGACCCATCATTGTCTGTGTCATTCATCTCTGTCTCCTTCTCCATCTCCACAGTGTCTGTATTTGATCCCTGCAATGATTTGAACAGAATACTTTGCTCAGCAGATGGACGTTTGGACTTTATTTTGGATTTTGCGTCTGGCATACTTTGTCTTTTGAACAGTGAAGATGGCACTGGCTCTGTGGTGAGATTCCTCTTCCCTAATCCAAATGTGAAGTTACTGGGATCAAAAACTTTCTCAAATCTGTCCTCTTGAATTGGTGGCATGGCAAAGGGTGGTGTTACAGGCGTTTTGGGAACCCTTGACTTTTTCTGTGGCAGAGTGATTGGGCTTTCAAACTTCCGGATTATTTCAGCTAAGTTGTCTATGTCGGAAGTATCTAAAGAACTATCATCACTGGAAACAGATGAGTTTAAACTATTTTCCTGCCCACTACTAAGACTTGCAGTGGTATGTTCTGGGACTACTGGCTGTTTTACTCTACTTGTGGAAGTTATCAAATGTTGCTGTACTGAAGGTGTAGCGGATAGTGCTTCAGTCTTTTGTTGGCCTTTGACTTTTCCAGAAGGTGTTATATGTTTAGCATTTCCCTGCACCAAGATGTTCTTTTCACTTTCTGGTGCAACCTTCTGCTCAGTCTGCTTGGAAACTGAACTCTGGACTTCAGTACTTGGGAATGTTGTTTCCTTTCCAATTTGCTGACTGGAAGGTATGGTCTGCATTACATGTAATGCAGACCCTGTTGGCTGCATTGTCTGTTCATCAAGCTCAGAAATGGAAGTGTCCTGCACAGATGTAATAGGTAGCTTACATTTCATTTCAGCTTCTTGGGACATATGTGCATTCTGCTCTACAGAAGAAATGGAAATATTTTCTGACTGAGCTTCTCTTTGTTCAGCATTTAGCAAATCAGTTCCCGAAATTATTTTACTTTGTTGTGAATCAGATACATTCTGTTGTGCTGTTACAGAAGTTGGAATTTTTTCTTCATTCTGTGGAGAATGAGAAGGACTGGGAACTAACTGTTTTTCTGGAGGACGTTTTAATTCTTCTGCTTGAGAACTAGGTGCACCCACGTTTACAGATGAGACCAATGCACTTTGCTGCAAGTCTGTCTTTTCTTCAGTGTTCAGTAAACTAGCAGGTACTATATTCCTTGATATGTTTTGTGTAGAATCTGGACTCTGAACTAACTCTACTGCTGGAGACAATTTGTTTTCTGCTGTTTGAGAACTAGAAGTATCGAGTTTGACTGATGGGACCTTTTCTTCAGTGTTCTGGAGACTAGAAGGCACCATTTCCTTTGCTATATTTTGTGGAGAATCAGATGGACTGTGAACTAACTGTAATGCTGCAGCCCGGTTTGTTTCTGCTTCTTGAGAACTAGATGCATCATGTTTTATAGACGGAATCAATGCACTTTGTTGACCTTTCTTTTCTTCAGTGTTCTGGAGATCAGGCTGCACCATTTCCTTTGCTATATTTTGTGGAGAATCAAATGGACTCTGAACTAACTTTACTGCTGGAGACAGTTTTGTTTCTGCTGTTTGAGAACTAGAAGCATTGTGCTGTATAGATGAAGCCATTTCTTCAGTGTTCTGGAGAGCAGAAGACTCAATTTCCTTTGCTTCCATTTTTAGAGAATCATAAGGATTGTGAACTGACTCTACTGATGGAGACGGTGTTTCTTCTACTGCTTGTGGATTAGATGCATCCTCTTTTACAGATGGGACCAAGGCACTCTGATATGAACCCAACTTTTCTTCATTGTTCAGAAAAGCAGAAGGCACCATATCCCTTGCTACATTTTGTGTGGAATCAGTACTCTGAGCTAACGGTACTACTACAGACAAATTTGTTTCTGAAGTTTTAGAACTAGGTGCATTGTGTTTTACAGATGGGACCAATGCTCTTTGTGGACCTTTATTTTCTTCAGTGTTCTGAAAGCTGATAGGTACAATTTTTGTTGCTACATTTTGTGGTAAATCAGAAGGACTCTTGTCCATTTCTACTTCTCGAAAGCTAGGTGCCTCCTCCTTTGTAGATGGGCTCAGTGCATGTTGTGGACTCTTCTTCTCCTCCCAGTTTGTTTCTATTCCTTGAGTACTAGGTGCAACCAGATCATGTTGTGGACTTTTCTTTTCCTGAGTGTTCGGTAATCTAGGAAGCACCATTTCCTTTACTACATTTTGTGTGGAACTGGTAGGGCTCTGAACTAACTGTATTGCTTCAGATAATTTTGTTTCTTCTCCTTGAGTACTAGGTGCAACCTCATTTATAGATGCGACCAGTGCACTCTGTGGACTTTTCTTGTCTTCAATGTTCTGCAGACTAGAAGGCATAGTTTCCTTTGCTACCATTTGTGGAGGATCTGAAGTACTGTGAGCGAACTGCATTGCTGGAGACAGTTCAGTTTCTACTGGTTGAGAGCAAGGTGCATCCTCTTTTATAAATGGGATCAAGGCACTTTGCTCTGGACCTATCTTTTCTTCAGTGTTCTGGAAACTTGGCTTAACAAATGTATTATGCTGTGTAGAAGAAGTTACTCCACTTGCTTCCAGCGCATTTATCTCCACTTTTTGTGGACTACATTTGTTGAGAACTTTGCCTGACTGAGAGACACCAGGATGTGACTCGGAAGAGTTAAGTCCACTTTCTGATATCTGTTTGGATTCAGTTTGCTGAGGACTGGTCTTTCCAAGCTGTACAGATGCTGCTTCTCCATTTTCTGGTGCATCTCTTTTTAAATCTATAGGCACAGGGCTCATTTCACTTTGTTCCACAGAGACAGAAGACTCACTTGGTATAGGGACCACATCCACCTCTAGATCACTGGTAGCCTCAGCTGTGGCTTTTATTATCTGAAACGAACCACCTTTTACTTCCGAGCCAACCAAAAGGGATGCTTTTTCTTTTCCAGCACTTGGTTTGTTTGTTTCTACTAGAGTTATTCCTGTTTCTATTAGTTCTGTCCTTCCACTAACATTTTCATTATGAAAAAACTCATTTTCTATCACTCCTGAGGTGGAGACTTCAATGTCATTGGTAGACAAATGACCATCCCCTAATGAATGTTCTTCCTGTGTTCTGCTTGGCAATTTGAAAGATGATGCTTTCAAAGATGTCTCTTTGTTAACACCTGAACCAGCTGTTTCCTGTAGCTGAAACTTCATATTCACCCCATTATCCTGAAGGAATCCCTTTTCTTTTGCCATCTTAGGTTCCCCTGCCTTTTCTACCTCAGGGACTTTTGGTTTTGTAGTAGCACTTTGAGACTGTACAGCATCTTCCAGAAATGCCAGCCTGGTACTCTCTTCATCCACCTCACTAGTTTCAGGCTGCATGTTTTCCTTGACTTGTTTATTTACTTGTAGTGTGGCTCTACCCACATATGTTTGCTTTGAGGTAGGAGGGCGAGAAATGTTCCTGGTAGCAAAAAAATCAATCTGTCGGTGGCTGGTATTTTTCTGTTCAAATAAAGAAATTCTGTCAGCAACTCCTACTTTGACTTTTTGATCCAAATCCTGTTTGGTTTCAGTGTTGACTAAGGGCTTAGAGTCTTTAATTTCCAGTTCCAGGCTTTTGGGTCTTGCTGGACTATATTAAGAAAAAAAATGCAGAATTAAAAAAAACAGCACACATAAAACAGAAGAAAAACATGCCCCCTGAAACTAAACTTATATGCCAACATTGAGTGAACCCATGCAGTATACTAAATTTGATTCTCTGCTTTCAGAAAGGCAGTGTGACCTAATGGTTGGAGTACAAAACTGTACAACAAATTATCTTAGGTTCAGATCCCACCAGAGCCACTGACACAATGTGTGACTGTATGCAAATAATTTAACCTCGCTATGCTTTAGTCCTGCCAGTTATAAAGCAGGGAAGAGTTCAGCATCCCACAGAAAAAAGATGTATTTCTGTTGTGCCATGCTGGGTAAAACAAAACAGAAAACAATCCTGAGTGACCATTTAAACACACGAGCTGCCTTATGGGATACTGATGGCCTGTGGACTGAGCAGCACTATTATTCAGCCATGATGCACTTCAAATTAGGCAAAATGTTGCATACAATTACAATACACTTAGGCTAAAGCTCATACTCATGAAAAAGTTGCAGTGCAACCTGGGTAGCTCACCATACAGACAACAGAACAGAGAGGACTGCACTAAACATGTAACCTGGAAGCTCCTCCAATATGTACATCACCACGAGGGGGGTTCTAAGGAAGATCAGATGGTCAAAGCACCAGGGCAACTGGTGGACAGCAGGAGGCTCCTATGTGGATGGTAATCTACTGGAATGTATAATGCATGCTGTTCAGGCATGTAGCACTGAAGCAAATAAAACCTTTTGGTGACACCATCACTGATGACCGCACGTGCATTGATAGAAGAGCTTCCTGGTTACAGGTCAAGTACAGCCTTCTCGATTCTGTTTACAATTACAATACAGAAGTGGTTTCAGACTTTGTAATGGCATAAAAGAAAGGAGAGAAGTTGGGGTTATATAGTGAATTTCATAAAATGGCCAAGAAAAGAAAGAAAGAAACGTCATTTGCCAAGAAACATCATCTGACCATGCATTAAATCTCCATAAATACATGGTCGCATGCCAAATTTTATTTTCCTCCTCAAAAAGACACACTTAGAACCATTTTATAAGTGTAATAAGCCCCTGCAGTGTGTGCATTATAAGATTTTAATACACTTCCAGAGGAGTAAGGACACTTGGCCTTTGGCCTTGTGCCTCACTACACCTCTGGGATGTGCATCAAAATCCTATAATGCACGCCTTGTTGACTTATTACTTACTTATACAGTTTCCCCAGGTGCTTTACAATCTAGGAACAACTGACAGTAGTGGTAGTCATGCAAACAGTGGTCAAGTGATATTGAGTGAAGTTAAAGGAAATGTGTACCATTCTTGGTCCCTTTACAAATATGTGCCCCTGACTAGCCAATCTATCCCTACATGGGAAAAGGCTGGTGGTAACAGGGTCTCAAAATACTTTTTAAAAAACGTGTACAACCTCTAAAGTTCCCCGAAGCACCGCACATTCTTTGCTAAGTGCAGTCGCTCGTTCCACACTTTTTGGCCCCTTTAATGAAGTCAATGCCTCACCACCTGGTGAGAGCAAGGAGGTATTGCTGGTAGCCAGCAAGGGTTTAAGTGCACAGTGTGCACATTTTACAGACCCCAGTATCAAAATCACACTTACCAGAGTAGCAGATTCTATCAGCCAAGGCCAGTTTGACTACTGCTCATTAACTGCTACGCCCCACAATGCACATGCCGCCGCAATTCTTAGCATGCTCCACATTAAGTGAACATGTCATTGTCTGTTCCTGTTAGTAGCCATTACCATCATGACCAATGTGCACTCATGGTAATGAGTTTAAAACAGCTGTACTGACTTATATGATGCTTACTACTCTAGACGTTCTGCTAGTTGTCCTTTGGCAGGGCAATTAGATTTTTCATAGTGTTTATATTTTAACCCATTCAGAGTAATATCAAAGACTGGCTACTAACAGGAAAAGGTGACAGTGTGTACACTCACTGTAAAATGCACAGAGAGCGGTGGTGACAGCAGAATGTTCATCGTGATCTGCTATAGAACAGCAGCAAATGAGCCACAGTAAAACCCACTGTTTTTATAGCAAATTGAAAATGATGCTACCGTGGGACCCTAGCTGATAGAATCTGCTACTGTGATATGTTTGATTGTGATACTGTGGACTGTAAAATGTGCACACCGAAAGCTATGCATCAATGTGGGCCAGGTGCATGCAATTTGTGCATACCTGGCCGGCATAGCTCCACACCTGCAGACAGGCACATGGTATGTGGTATGCGCTACCACATGCCTCCAAAGGGTGCTGTGTCTACAGCCCTGCCTGATGGCATGCTGCTGCATAGGGGGCACTATCAAGGGACACAGGCGGGCATCCAATCAGATGCCTGTCCTGGGTCCCAAAGTGGATCCCCTGCTCCGCACAAGTGGGGAATTCTGGGACGGCATAGGAAGGTTGAAACTGCAAAAGATGGGTGAACACCAGAAAGGTTGCCCCAGCCTTCCCTTTCTTCCCAGAGGGCTGGGGAAGCACTGCTGGGGGTCCTACAGACTGCAGGAGTTTCTCTGGGGGGGGCAGCACACAAAAGATGCAGAAGGGTCTGCATGTGTGTAATATTTTATGTGCAGTGTAGTATGCTTATGTCCTAGGAATAACTTCATGTATACATTTTGACACTGTACCCCACAGGAGACTGAGAAACAAACCAGATCATGCAGGGTTAGGGCATAAGATAGCTTACTAGGTTAGGAATTTGCTACAGAATAGGAAGCAGAGAGTCTTAGTCAATGGGACTTTGTCACAAGAGGGGAAAGTGACCAGCAGCGTACCACAGGGGTCGGTGCTGGGTCGAAACGTCTTCATCAGTGACATCACACAAGACTTGGAGGAGAATCGTGTCTGTTCACAGACGATACAAAGCTTTGCAACAGGGTGGATACACAGGAGGGGAATACAAGCATGGTAGGTCACTCTGGAAACTAGAGGAATGGTCAAAACACTGGCAGTTTAAAATTTAACACCAAGAAATGTAAGGTCATGCACCTGGGAAAGCAAAACCCAGGGGTAAAGTACACTCTGGATGGGCACCAATTGGAAGTGATGATGAAAGATGGAAAGGAACCTGGGTGTACTCATAACCAATGACTTCAAAGTCACAAAACAGTGTGACAAAGTCACACAGAGAGCAAGTGGCATCCTTGGATGTATAGGTGGGGGCATTACATGCAGAAAGCAAGAAGTAATCATGCCACTGTACAGATCCTTGGTAAGGCCACACCTGGAGTATTGTGTCCAGTTCTGGAAGTCAGACCTGAAAAAGAACATAGATTAGAGACAGTGCAGAGAAGGGCTACTAAAATGGTACAAGGGCTGCACCATAAGATATATGAAACTAGGCTCATGATACTAAAATTGTACTCTCTAGAACAGAGAAAAAATGGAAAAGACATGATAGAAACATTCAAATACATCAAGGGAATCAACAAGACAGAGAATCTCTTCCAAGTAAAAAAACAAACTCGGACACAGGGGCACAACTTGCATCTGGTGGGAGGCAAGTTCAGGAGCTACTATAGAAAGTACTTCTTCACAGACAGGGTGATAGACCCACGGAACAGCCTGACAGCACAGGTGGTGGCAGCTAAGACACTAAGAGAATTTAAACTAGCATGGGCAGACAGTGTGGACAGCTTGGCTTGAACAATTAAAGGGGGAGGGTAGACACCTTGGGCAGACTAGATGGATCAAATGGCCCCCATCTACCGACACCATTCTTATGTTCTTATGTAACTCACACCAGACTCTGCACCTTTGTGAATGGTATGGAGTGTGGAAACACCTACAGACACCCCCCCCAGACCAGTTGTACATGTAGTTGTACGACTGGCCGAGGGATCCAGTGTGGAAGGGATGCACGCCCCTTCTGTGAATGCCACCAGGGTCCACTGGGCCCCTGGTGCACAGTATTCTGTCTTAGGGTTGCCTACGTGTGCAGATAGGCAGCACATAGGCAACCATGGTATATTGCATAGACCTCATTGCACTTAAACCCATAGAGGCAGCCAGCTATATGTCCTCACTCTCACCAGGTTCTGAGGCATGTATGTCATCAAGCGAGCCAAACAGTGTGGAATCTGCAACTGTATTTAGCAAAGATGGTGTGATGCATTAGGTTACTGTGTTAAAAATAAAAAATAGGGGCACTAGTACCGCCTGCCTTTTCCCATGTAGAGACAGCTTAGCTGGCAAGGGTCATATATTTATAAAGTGACCCAGAAAGGTTGGGGATGGTCAAATACAGATGGGAGGGTGATAGTGAGACAGAGAGAGAGAGAGAGAGGGAGAGAGCTAGAGATGATACACAGATGTAATATGTTATGTGCACTGTAGTATGCTTATGTCTTATGAATAATTTGATGTATACATTTTGGCAATACCTGTATATCTCGTCATGCCAATAGAGTTATATGGGGGGAGTGAGAGAACCGGAGTCTAACTAAGCACAGGGTGGTTACAGTAAGTTTGTCAGTTTTACAAAAACACTGAAAGACATACCATTTAGATACAATGCAGCTTATCTTTGTAGATGTTCTGCATTTTGATTCCTTTAAACCTTCACTACTGGATTCCTTACATGGATACAGGATCCCGGACTTTAATCATTGATCTACTTCTGCTGTTTAATATTTTGCCAAAGTCACACAATCCTTTGTGACATCATAATTTCCCCAGAAATCCGGTTCATCAGCACAGGGGTATGGTGACCTGGGTCCAGGAACGTGCCCAGATTGCTGAAGGGCTGGTCAGGGGTGTGGGACGGAGTATCCCAAAGGATGTTTGCCCTTTCCAGGTAGAGAGGGCTGACTGTGCTGCTGCATGAGCACCTGCTGTGGTAGCACAGGAGGAGAGGTCCACATGGTCAGGTGGGGAGGGTGCAGTCAGCGAAGCTCATGCATGCGCACTCCTGTTGTATGCTTGCAGGCTCCAAGAGTGAGAGACAAGAAACTTCAGTTAATCCTATCAGGGCTGCAGGATAGCACCAGCACCTCACAAGCCCCACATCCGCCAACCAGGCTCTCCCCGAACATGGACTCATTCTCTGCCAGGGCACGGCCAATCCCTACATCCTCACCACTAACAGCATGCCGTGGGGCTACTGGGGACAAGGCAAGTCTTGGGGATGGTGGGGTGAAGAGACTAGAGGAGTCTGCTGAAGGAGGCACCTGCTGGCAGTTGGAAGCAAAAAACAGTAATTAAAAAAAAAAAAATTACAATAATTTCCACAGAAAGAAACCTTGATGTCCCAAACAGAGGAGTATAACTGCGGCAAAGGATTAAGTCGCTGAAGCAGATAAACACTAGGGGAGTGGGGTCCTGTTTCCATTCAAAATAACCTAGTAATGAAGGTCAAAGAGGGCAGAAATGCAAGAAATCTATCAAATGTACTAGTCTGAATCTTGTCTATTACGTTTTTCAAAGTTTCCTCAAATGTGACATTCTCACTTTACATAACCTGCTCTAGGTCAAAAATAAGCAACTGAGGGTGGTGATGTTAAGACTTAGATCTCCAGGTCCACAACCAGTCTAGAGCATAGAGGCCACTGTAATCAAAGAAAAGTATGATTACTATAGCCTACTTTAGCCGGTGTCTGGTAGCTCATACTGTGGGAGCTTTAAGCTGAGTACTGTGTCCGAATGTGGTTTCTGAGCGTGCTTTAATTGATGATTGTGCTTATGCAGTTGAAGACCACAGCAATGTCCTGCCCTGTAAGAAACTGCCTTGTCCCACTCCAACTCCACTGCTAGACCCCGCCCCCTCCTCCTTGTTTGTGTTAGCATTCCACAGCCATGTAAGGCTTACCTTTTAATCCTTTCTTTATCCCTTTACAGACAACACCTTTCGTCTCCTCACCCCGAAGCCGCTGACTACAGGACGCCTACAGCCATTCAAGCAGGTATGGAAGACCTGGTTACAGTGTTGCCCACCGATGTGCATTGGCTGCTCCACCCTCCCACCCTGAGCAGACCCTTCCTTTATTAAGCACCCTACACCTACCCACGTGACCCTATCATGTGCCCCAAAGTTCCATCTCCAGGTTAGGCCACTAGAGGTTGCTATTGCACCTCTCATCAAGTAGGAAAATTACATTTTAACCTTCAACGTTCTGCTGGCTGTTTATGCTACGTTCCCCTTCCACAGTGCTCCTGTCTCCCCACCCTCCCTCCAGACTGCACTCTTCACCCCAGTGCAGGATTTGAACTTATGTCTCTTGGCACCTTTCCAATCCATAGTCTTCAACTCTACCCACTAGGCCACTTAGCTTGACAGTAAGCACCACAGTGTTATCACCTAATTAACCAGGTGGTCACCAGTGGTACTGCAAGGTGCTGCTACCTCCCTACTCTTTTGTTATATGGACTACAACTAGAGGCAGTCTCTCTTGTTATTCCTACTCTCGTCTCCTACCTTCCTCACTCCTTAATTTGAACAAATCTCTTTCTACCATCCTCCCTCCTCCCACTATGTATCTTTCTAATCTCCTTCAATTTTTCCTTTTATCATCCTTCTACCTCCTTCCTAGTGCCCCACTCCCTCCTACCTCTAACCCAACCCACCACTGTTCTCTCTACACTACCCCCTCCCCCCCTACCTTATCTACATCCCTTACCCTCCCCTACTCCTGTCTTCTACCCCTTTCCCACTCTCCTTGGTGTCCTGGCGCCTCTCTCCTACCATCTGTCTCCTCCTGGCTCCAGTTTATGTACTTCAGACTCTCTCTTCGCCCACACCCTCCAGACACCCCGCCCCCCGTCCTACCCTTACGCCACCTTCAGCGACCTATCTGCTCAATTAAGAACCTACTTCCCTTCCTAATCCTTATGGCTGGTGATGTTGAGTCCAACCCTGGCCTGGTCCATGCCCTTCCCTTAGATCTTCCTAAAGGGCTCCGGGTGGTCCATATTAACATCCGCAGTCTCCTTCCTAAAACTGACCTGTTACAACCTTTTACCATCTCCCTCCATCCTGATGTCCTCATTGTGTCTGAATATTGGCTCTCCCTTAAAATTTCCGACACTGCCATCTCTATCCCTGGCTTCACTATCTCCCATCAGGACCGCCCCAGAAAGGGTGCTGGTGTTGCCATTTACCTCTCCTTCTCTATTCAGTTCTCCACTGTTCTTTCAGAGTCCTCTTCTGCAGCCTATGAACTCATCGTTCTCAAACTCTCCCTCCTAAGTGATGTGGCGGTGTCTACTGCTGCCCTGGCATATCGTCCTCTCTGGTTGGTTAGCTCCTCACTAAAATTACTGCTCTTGCCCTTTCTGGGGATCTTCTTATCCTGGACAGCTTCAATATCAATTAGCTCTCCCCACTTAACTCAAAATTCTGCCAAAATGTGAAGTCCTTGCATCTTATCCAACTCATAGCCACCCCAACCAGACATCTCTGAACCACTCCCTCCTGGACTGGGTTCTCACCAACCATCCTCACAGAATCAGTGATGCCGGTATTCTACTAGATGCGCTCAGTGACCACCATATGGTTTACTGTGTGCCCAAAATTTACTGCCTTAAAACACCCCTTAAAACTATCCAAATCCGTTCTTTCCAGTCACTAGACCTATTCTCCCTCCATGCTGACCTACAGTCTACCGAGTGGCCCCCAATCTCTAATGCCACAGATATCAACACAGTCCTTGATTATTTCCATACCAAATTTATTCAGATCTGGGATCAGCATGCCCCCCCTACACAAAAACAGGGTCAGAGGCTCCCACCTCCCCTGGATCTTAGCAGAACTCTTAGCCTGCCAGTGTGCTCATAGCCTGTCTTGGAAATCCTTTAAGATCTCAGGTACACATGTTGGCCTCCAGAGGTATTATGCATTGAGAAATTCCTGCACCAAGGTCACTAGGCTGGCCAAATCTGAGTTTTTCTCATCATCTTTCCAAAGAAATTTAAGTCACCCTTCAAAATTTTGGAAAGTTATTCAATCCCTGTTCTTCCCCCGTCCCAGTCTGCCCCTCCAATACTTAACTTAAGGGCCTCCTCAGCCTCTGACCCTCCATCTGTGGCCACTACTTTCAACAATAATTTTACTACTTGTGTGTCTGCCCTCCTATCCTCCCTTCCTCCTCCATCTTCCCTTCCTTACCTCCCCTCCCCCCTTTCCTCATCACCTTCTTTCTTCTTTTCACCTGTTTCCCCATCTGCATCTCTGAAAGCCCTACTAGCCCTCAACCCCTGCCATACCAGTAGCCCAGATGGGCTTGACCCTAAGCTTCTAGACCGCTCAGCCCCTGCAACTGCTACTCCTCTTGCCCTTTCCTAAACCTCTCCTTCTCTCTCTGGCCTCTGTTCCTACTTCTTGGAAGGATGATACTGTCATTCCCCTTCACAAAAGTGGAGACTCCTCCTCTCCAGGGAACTTCTGCCCTATATCTCTCCTCCCTACTCTCTCCAAACTCCAAGAACATATAGTTCTATCCCAATTGACTCCCTTCCTTGACTTATCATCCTTGTTCCCTCCTTTCCAGTCTGGCTTTTGCAAACTCCACTCCACTCCACCACCTCCTCCCTCCTCTGAGTCCATTAACACTGCTATGGACCATGGCCTTCTCACTGCCACTATTTTCGTAGCTCTTGCAAAAGCATTTTTCACTGTCTCATTCATCCTTCATAAACTCAGTTCAGCTGGGCTTTTGGAACCTGCCATTCAGTGGTTCAGCTCCTACCTCACAGGTAGATCTCAACCTGTGAGGCTTGGAGGTGCCTTATCCCCCAATTATCACAGGTGTCCCCAAGGCTCCATACTAGGACCACTCTTGTTTTCCATATTTTTAAACAACCTTCCTGTTTCCTGTTCATCTGCATCTGTACACATGTACGCAGACAACACCACCATTTTTGTCTCTGGTTCTTCACCAGCTGAGCTTATGTCTAAGCTCCAACCCAATTTTTACTCCATCCAAAAATGGTTTCAGTCTAATCAGCTCTCACTTAATGCCAAAAAGATGATCTCCATGTGCTTTGGCATTACACCTAGCATGCACAAATTCTCGTCCCTCCTTCCTTCCACACCCTAGATGGTGTCCCTATTGTCGATGTGCCCTCCTTCAAATACCTAGGCATCTGACTTGACCATCTCCTCCATTTCTCCCTGAAAACTGGTGCAATTCACAAAAAGTGCCATCCTAAACTTGATGCCCTCTATAGGCATAAAAGCTGGATCCCCCTCCCTGCCCACCATGACATCCTTACAAAGATGATCCTCCCCATCTTTGATTATGATGATTTAGTCTACAGTGCTGCCCCCAAGTCCACCCTGGCCAGACTGGATCCTCTTTTCCACTCCTCCTTCTTCTGCTTTGCCCTTAACTGCCCTACATGCACCCACCACTGTACTCTCTATACTTCTCTTTCCCTTCCTTCCCTTGAGGATCGCTATCTGTCACATGTTGCCTCTTTCGCCTCTAAATTCTGGCTATCCTCTTTAGCCCCCCATCTCGACTCCCTACTCTCTCCCTCCACCCCCTCCTCCTACTCCCTTTGAAACACTGGGTTTTGTTCCCTCAAGCTCCCTCCCTGTAAAACTCTTGTAGGCCAATCCACCTTCTTTTTCCGCATTTCTAAACTCTGGAATTCACTCCCCTTAAACATTCACAATCAGCCTTCCAAACCCACCCTCATTTCTCTTCTCCGCTCACACACCTCCCCCTCCGGCCATTGTCACTAACTGTGCCTGGCCTTGCTGATCAAATCTGCTGCTGATTGTAAACATGCTGTAACTGTGTTCATGTATATTGCACTTGTTTATATTTTCCTTTACTGCTGACACTGTATATTGCACTTATTTGTATCTTGCTGGTACTTTTGTACTCTGGTAATCTTCTATGTTTCACTGTTTATCCACTGTTAGTCACTGTATTTTCACGGGTTTTTTTCACGTACTATATACACATTTCGCTTTCTCTGCTGAAAATTGTATAATGTTATTCTAATGTACTGTACTCCCTGTGGTCTACATTGTATACTGCTGTATATGTTTGTACATTGTATATTCTACATTGTATACTGCTGTATATATTTGTACATTGTATATTCTACATTGTATACTGCTGTATATATTTGTACATTGTATATTCCACATTATGAACTGGATTAAAAAAACTTAATGAACCTGATTGGCCGAGAGGTTTTTGAAGCCGTGATTATATCGGGCTACATCATCACGGCTTCAAAAAACCTTAGGCCAGCAGCCTCCTCATGGGCAACAGATCCTCCGACCGCAATGTTCACCACATCCAGAGGCTTAGCGCAAGTCACTCACCAAGATGACCAGTGCAAAAAAAAAAACAACTAAAAACTATTCCCTCATGAAGCCTTAACGAGAAGGTGAAGTGCTGGGACCAAACTGAGTGTGCTGGCAGTGACTAACATTTAGAGCTTGTTGTTCAAAATAAATTTGATTTTTCTGTGCAAGCTACAATGTGTCATGTAAGTTTCTTTTGGAGTGCACACTATAACTGGAACTATGCTCCTACATCTGATGCAATGACATCTGCCTATCCTCCATTCCTCTTCTCTCATAATATCTGGCTCACTGACCCCAGCCAATGCTATGGGTCAAACTATTGCTGAGCACCACAGCCTACCTACCCCAGAGGAGGTGAGCTGTCCGCCAGATGCTTGATCCACCTCGCCCCCCTGCCGATGCTCCAGGCTTGTTCCCGAACCTGGGTTATCTGTGTTTTGAGTGGTAGCGCTACTGCCTGCGCCAGTGAGACAGCTATCAAGGCACAGTATTTAATACCGGTTTCAGTGACGCTGTCAGCCTTATATTTTCAATTCATCTATTACACGCAAGGCTCAATCTTGCAGTTGTTCATGGAATTAAAGAATGCCACAATCTAGTAGCTGATATTCCTTTTTGAATACCATTTCTTTACATGCAATTTATTTCTTGATTTTTTTGAAGGACAAGCTGATAAAAGACAGAGACTTGAAATCTGTACTAGCCTATAAACCAAATGCTGGTAGACTTCTTTTTTACTGGACCAGTAAAATTTCCCTAACAATAGTCCGGCTGGCTTGTATTACAGAAGGCAACTTTTCAATAGGTACAGCAGGTGGCTAATGAAAACAAACTGTAGGGCCAGTGGATTTCCCCAGTCAGTAGCCCTGCTGACTAGTGGCTACAAAACTTCATTTCAGCACCTTACATATCATTCAAAGGCTGGTGCACCAGTATTATACTAAAACTGAAAGAGAATACTGTCAGAGAAAGCATTCTCAATTTCCATTTCCTGAAGGAGTTCCAAATTAGGAAAGCAATTTTCTTAGTCTTACTGTTTTTCTTTGTTTTTTTTAAAGAATCCTGGGGCCTATAATATCACACACTGTTGCTCGGCCAAGTCTCTAAAACTGGTGTTGCTCCCAACATCCTGAAATGGTTTGGAATCTACCTCAGTGATAGGCTGCAAAGGGTGAGGATATCAGATGTAGTTTCGGAGCAAAGGACTGTCTTATCAGGGGTACCTCAAGGTGCAATCCCGGGACCCCTACTGTCCAGTATTTTCCTGAACAACCTCCTAGTTGCCTGCAACCTGAGTACTCTCCTCTACGCAGATGATGCAACCATCTTTACTAGCCACCTGGATCCCAACACACTTGAAAATAATCTTCAACAAGGTTTCACAGAAGCACAGAGAGATAGTTTAATAATCACAAATTAGTGCTAAACTACAAAAAAACTAAAGTCCAGCTGTTTTCGTCCTCTTGGAATAAGTTTAAGGCCCACACACTCACTATCACTAACAACCATGTAGATGCTCTTGAACAAACTCAGCTCTTCAAATACCTAGGTTTAACCCTGGATAGTCACCTCACCTATGTGCCTCACACAGAAAATGTTGCCAGAGTTGTTAATACTAGAATAGGGCTCCTCTACAGACATAGACAAAGTCTTACTCAAGAAGCCCTGAAGGTTGCAGCTCACAGCTCGGTCCTCTCGATCATTGATTATGGTCTAATCATATACGGTGCTGCGACATCCACATCACTTAAAAGACTCTCAGTTGCCCTGAACAAGGCCTGTAGGTTAGTTACGGGTGCTGCACGTCTCACTCACACCTGTGAGTTATATGCTCAATCTGGCTGGCTTCAGCTAAGAAACAGGATCAAATATCAAACTTGCCTTCTGACCAAAAAAGTACTACTTGGATTACTACTCCGAGCAGCAGTTGCATGTTAAACAAATTCCCTAAGACCCAACACACACCTCTGATACAGACCTCCTTCTAGTCCCCCACTGTCAGACTGCTCAATACCAGTGATAATGCTTTGTCAGCTTCTCCTAACTGAAAGCACTTGTGATTGTTACACCTAGTTTCCCACCTCTGCGGACCCCATCCCACTATTCTTTCACTCTTTTGATGCACTTACTAGGCTTCCTGTTCATCACCTCTCTTGACAAAACAATGTCCCCTTTTCCCTTCCGTCACCTCCTCCCTTGCCACATAACCCTGCTTGCTCTTATTCACCAATTTCCCTCTTCCATGGACTTGCCAGGCCCTCTGGTCCCCACTCTCCCTTATGTTGCTATCCTTTCCTCCTGCCCTCCTTCCCCTCCTGTACCCCTTCTCCCACCTTAGCCTCCCCTTTCTCTCACTCTATGACAAGACCTCTGGCTGCCATATTTTCCTTTTCTATCTGAATACCGCACTTCTCTTCCCACCTTATCCCCCCCTTCTCTTACTCTATGACAAGTCCTCTGGCTGCCATATTTTACTCTTCTATCTCGATACTGCACTTCTCCTCTCCCCATGCCTCTCTTTTCTTACTCTTCCCCTTGCCCTCTCACCCTTGACTAGCACTGTTTCCTCAAATGTACTTTATGATTTACTATGCTTTCTTGCAACCTTGATTGTGTAGCACTGTTTCCACAAATATACTATTTGACTTGCTATGCTCTCATGAAACCTTGACTGTTGTCTGTACCTCCCTTGCTTTACTGTAACCCTTTCCTTTGATGTGGAACCTTTGCAAATGAGCTGCCTTGAACTCAAAGGTATTTGTAATCCGAGATTTAATAAATAAATAAAATATGAAAGCCAGGAGAGTAAGAGAGTTTGTGAGGCACATTGAAAGACCAAGGAATGCAGCAGAGCAAGGCAGAATGGAAAATGAAAGGGGCAGGGGAAGAATGAAACATAATAAATAAGAAAAAGAGAAGGAGAAAGTAAAAATAAGCCAAAGAGTGTTGTATTTTTGTGTCATATTACAAATCAATTTCTCCTTTGTTAAGGCTTTCAGCCAATCATTAACAATGTAAATTAAATGTGAAAGACAGTCTTGTATAGCAGAGTGTCTTGGTTTGGGAGAATACTGTTGCTATGGTTACTGCTGCAGTGCTCAACTGTTTGGCTAAGCAGCAGTGGTGTTCTGTAAAGATTTTTTTGTATGTTAATATGGGTGACGAGACCACTCTTACAGTTGTAAGAGTCGTCTCATGTGCATTCTTACAGTAGGAGGCCTGTGAACTGAAAGTGAATGGCTCTGATGCCCTAAAAATGTTAAGTGGACTCTCTTACAACTGTAAGAGTGATCTAGTCTCACCCGTATTAAGGGGATACATGATGGGCATCAGTGTGGTATGGAAAATATTTTCACTCCTTTAGAGTGACCTTTGGATATTCACAAAAATATATTACATATTTTAAAAAACCTTACCCAACATGCCGTTTCCAGGGCAGCTGTGCATGAGACACTCTTAAGAGTGTCTCATGCACAGAGAAAAGGAGTGCTCAGACTGGTTGGGAGCATCTCTTCGATCTATAATGTAAACGTAAAGGTCATTGTAATATTTACATAAAAGAACATATTTATAAAGTGGCAGTACCTTCCAATGTGGTACACTTATGAAGATAACAGTAATTACAGTAATTTTACGGACGCTTGAAAAACGCAGGGGAACTACCCACTGTGGCACATAATACTGTAAGACACAGATAAAGTCTTATTCCAAAGGTCAAAATGGGCTTGCTACTGATGTAGTATTACAGGTTGTATATCTTTTAACTGACTATCCCACTTCCATTGTATATGAGTTAGGTGCATAGGTGTTATGATTTTGTGCTGGGAGAGGGGAGAGGGGGAAGGGAAAAGAGCAGCTAGCTTACACCTGACAGGGTACTTAATTTTAATACTTAAAGTAGCAGTGTGAGTGAGTAGGCAGAAGAAAGTGCTTTTGGGCTAGTGTGTTAGGGCTGTTCTTTAATTTTCCTTAACTTTTAGTAGTAAGTGTGGGGAAACCAGCTGGAAGAATATCGCAGTCTCTTGTTGGTTGAGTTGTTCAAAAGGAATACACAGCTCCCCAGGAGAAATACTGAGGGTAGGGTTACCACCTGTCCCGATTTTCGCAGGATAGTCCTGATTTGGGCAGCTGTGTCCTGCAAAAAAACATGAAAAATACTACATGGCCTGATTTTATAGTAGAGAAAATATTTTTTAACTTCCCACTAAATGTTGCAGAAAACTAAAATACCTCAACTAAAATACATTAAAATGAAAAGAAACAATTGAAGCAACTAAGAAACTACAATACTTATTCTTAATTCTGATTATATAGAGAAAACAAGTCTGTTGCATTGGTCGGTGTTACATACTGTCCTGCAGAAAATCATGTTTCAGTAAGAAATGTCCCACTTTGGGCTTCTGAAAAGGTGGTAACTCTAACTGAGGGACTTTGAGGTCTTGATTTAGCAATCCACAACTAAATAACTAAACAATATTTTAAGGCACTTACTTGGTTGCAGTTTAATTTGTAATCTAATTGATCCTACGACCCCTTCCCCACCCACCATGGCTCCGAGTCCACACTGTTTATCCCAGAGTCCCCCGTGCTGGGCCCTCTGATGACCCAATTGACAGACTATGCCATGGGGAATGTCTATGTAACGGCACCTCTGTTAACTGAACACTAATGTTACAGTGCACATAATCGCAATAATTCTACCAGTACTGATCATGGTGAGGTTGCACAATTGGTACCGGTACAGTAAGCACAATCACATGCTTTTTAACATTAGTATTCAGTTAATAGAGGTGCCGACACATAAATGTCCCCCACAGCATAGTCTGTCAGTTACGTCATCATAGGGCTGGCTGTGGGGGACTCTCAGATAGATAGTACAGAGTCATGGAGGACGGGGCATTGCAGGAACAACCAGATAATATATTAAACTGCAAAAGTGACTTAAAAAATGATTCCTTGTTGCAGATTGCTGAATTGGGACCTCAAGGTCCCTCACTATCTGTCTTGGTGAGCGGACTATCCTGTTGTAATTACAACCTGTGAAAAAATTGCCTGATTGGGGAGGACCTGCAGCAAGCTTAGAGGAGGCAGGAGATTTAAATGGGAAGGTAGCTGGAGGCCCTGTATTGTAAGAGCTAAGACAGAGGAGAGAAAAAGAGTAGCCAGCTTACGCCTGCCAAGGTATTTTATTTCAGTCAACACTTAAAGTAGTAGTAGTTGAGTAGACAGAAATGCTTTGGGGTCAGTGATCTGGATCTGTTTTTAAGTTGTAGGTGTGGGGAAAGTAGCTGGGAGACTACTGTAGTCTCTTGTGGGTTGAGTGGTTAGTTGTGACCTGTGAAACAGTGACCAGGAAAGCAGCATCAGGCTTAGAGGAGAAAGGAGATTTAAGCCCCATGTCTGCAAGCATCTCTTCACATGAGTGTCCCACAGTGTGAGTGCCACAGAATACTTTCTGGTGCACCTGGGAACAAACTACTTAGAAGGGAATAGTGAGCTTGAGATACAGGCAAGATTTCAGGAGCTGGCCAGGGTTTGCCACTCTATAGGATGCTCTACCTCCTTCTCCGAAATACTGCCAGTGCCAAGGGTGAGTGTGGAGAAAAAGCAGAAACTTGGTGTGGTGAGCCAGTGGCTCAGGGAGTGGTGCGAGTCCAGGGGATATGGGTTGGTGAGGAATGGGGGCACGGCATGGGAGGATAAGGGGTTATATGCCAGGGATAGGCTCCACCTCAACTTGGAGGGAAGGGAGATCCTTAAACTGAAACTGTCTGGCTTCATACACGAGAGGTGGGGTTTAAACTTGTAAAGGGTGGAGGGTTGGAAAATAGGTCCACTCCAGTGGAGCCGCCTAAAGGGTTAGGCCAAGGACCCAAAATGGGGTCAGAAAGCAGCGGTATAAGGCCAAGGGGCACTGGGCAGGGGAGAGGGGGAGAAGGCTGCACAGGGACACAGAGAATGGGGGAAGGGATGGGGTGGAGGATGGTCCTGATCAATGCCAGCAGCATGGGGAATAAAATGCCTGAGCTCTTAAGTGATGCTAGCTGAGGGGGCGGTGGATACGGCAGCAATTACTGAGATATGGGCCACCCAGGGGCACGACTGGCACCTAAACCTGGAGGGCTATACCATGTTCAGGAAAGACAGAGGAGTGGGGGTGTGTGGTGCTGATAGAAAGGACATTGGTGTTAGTGGAGTGGAGGAGGCTGGAGGCCAGGTGGAGGCAATTTGAGTAACTTTGAGTAAAGAGGGGTAAGACAATGAAAAGCGGGGTTGTGAACAGACCCCCCGCAAATGGCAGAAGACCTGGAGGACAAGCTGGTGGAGAATATTAGGGGCCACTGTGGACTGGGAAGAGGCAGGGTGGTGGTCATGGGGGACCTAAATATGCCAGGGGCAAACTGGGGCACTATGGCATCCCCGGTGGCCAGGGAGCAGAGGCTGATGGATGTCTTTCATGATGCATTTCTAGCCCAGCAGGTGGGGGATCCAACTAGGGAGGGCAGGATATTGGATGTGGTCCTAGGAGACAGTGACCAGATTAGGGGTCTGAAGGTGAGCAGTTCGTTGGCAGGAAGTGACTATGCCACGGTCTGGTTTTACCTGTCCCCGGGGACCGCACGAATACTGTGGTAATAGACTCTAGGGGAGCGGACTTCGAGGGCATGGGGAGAATTCTTCAGGGGTATTTGGATGAGTTGAGGCTGGATATGGATGCTGGGACCAGATGGGAGGCCATTAAAAAGGGGGTGCAGGAGGCTACCAGGACCTGCATGAGAGTAAGGCGCAAGCATTGTAGGGCCAGAAAGCCATGTTGGTGGACCCGGGAGGTTCAGGAGGCGGTGAGGGAGAAAAAGGCTGCCTATGCATGCATCAAGCACTCAAGGGGAGAAAAGGAGTGGGGAGAGTATTAGCTGATGTCCAGGAGGGTCACCAGGGTGGTCAGAGTGGCCAAGACGAGGATGGAGCAAAACCTGGTCAGCGGTACCTGGGGGGAGGGGGCGCGTTCTTTAGGTACATAGGGGAGAAAAAGAAAGTGAAGGCACAGATCAGCAGAACTGGGGAGGGATGGGCTCAGAAGGGGGGCAAGCTGAGATGTTAAATGAGTACTTTGCCTCAGTCTTTACCAGAGGATGAGCGGGGTCCACATTTCCCAATGGGAGGGATGGTGAGACCGCATAAGGTAGATCACTTGGAGTTTGGTGAACTGGAAGAGGCCTGGATGGAGGACTAGTCGAAACTGGGGGGGGGGGGCGGTGAGAGGAAGGACAGGCAAATGGAGGGAGGGCATAATCATGGTGAACAAGGCGAGGGCGGCCCTCCGGTCGCTAAAGACTGAGAAGGCGCCGGGCCCGGATGAACTTCATCCGAGGGTGCTGAGGGAACTGGCGGATGTGCTGGCACCTCCACTAGCTGCACTCTTCAACATCTCCCTGAGGGTGGCCCATGTCATGCCTATCCACAAAGGGGGCTAGAGAGGACATGGGGATTTACAGGCCTGTTATCCTAACATCCGTGATAGGCAAGGTGATGGAGGGGAATATCAAGGAGAGGCTTGGGGGTGAGTTGGAATGGAAGGGGCACCTGTATGATAAGCAGTATGGCTTTGTCCCAGGGAGATCGTGCCAGACCAACCTTGTTGATTTCTATGATTGGGTGACGAGTGCCCTGGACAGGAATAGGCCAGTGGATGTCCCCTATCTGGAGTTCAGCAAGGCATTTGATTCGGTCCCCCACAATGGCCTGATGACCAAGCTGGGGAAGATGGGGGGGGGGGGAAGACAGTTGCTCAGGTGGATAGAAAACTGGCTCTCGGGGCGAGTACAGAGAGTGGTGGTTGGCGGGATAGTCTCCTCCCCCAGAAGTGTCATTAGTGGGGTTCCCCAGGGATCGGTCCTGGGGCCACTCCTGTTCAATGCCTATGTCTCAGACATACAGAGAGGTATTGTAAACTGAGTCTCTTCGTGGATGATTCAAAGCTGGGAGCATTGGCAGATGGGGAGAAGGGGAGAGTGGCACTACATGGGGACCTGGATGCCCTGGACAGATGGTCAAGGAGGTAGGGCTGAGGTGTAATGCAGGGAAAAAGTGCAGAGTGTTGCACCTGGGGGCCTGAAACCCGGGCCATGCATATACCCTAGTGAAAGACACACTGCATGCCTCATCAGGCAAGAGGGACCTTGGGGTGGTGGTGGACATCAAAATGAATAACACTGAGACTTGTCGCAGAGCAGCAGCAAAGGCGAACAGGATGCTGAGCTGCATAGCCAGGGAAATTACCTCCAGGAAGAGGGAGGTGACCCTCCCTCTGTATAATGCCCTGATCAGGCTGCACTTTGAGTACTTGTGCAATTCTGGAGACCACACCTAAAAAGAGACAATGCTCTATTGGAGAGGGTACAGAGGAGGGTAACCCAGATGATCTGGGGCATGGAGAGTAGACCCTATGAGGAGAGACTGGAGGAGCTCAATCCATACACAATGGAGGAAAGGAGAGATGGGGGGACATGATAGAGGTCTTTATGTATGTAAAGGGGATCAACAAAGGAGGAGCTGAGGAGGTGTACAGGTTTAAGAAGGAGAGAACAATCGGGGGGGCATGAGTGGAGGCTGGAGGGGAGTAAAGGAGGCACTACTTCACTGAAAGGGTGGTGGATCCATGGAACGCGCTGCCTGGGAGCCTGGTAAATGAGGGCACAGTGGAGGGTTTCAAGAGGGTGTGGGACAGGTACAGGGGAAAACTGAAGCCAGGGAAGTTCCTCTCTGGGGAAGGGGTGGACATCAATTCAGACACCCAGTAGGGGTGCTGGCTACCGAGCAGACACACAACAGACCATGAAGCCTATTCTGCTGGCTTTTAGCATGTTAGGATAGGAGTGCAGCCCCAGTATCTGCAGGTGATCCACAGGTAGGCTGCAGTGCAACAGGGGACTCTCGTTTGCCAAAGACAAGACAGGATTACAAAAAGACACAACAGCCAAAGGGGTAAGAAGGTAAGCAAAGCCAAGAGTGCTAATGCTAGGAGCATCAGAAACAAAAATCACAGAATTAGAGGCTATCGTGGGAGAGGCTGACCTGGACCTAGAGGCCATAACAGAATCATGTTGCACAAAGCACCATGACTGGCACATGGCCATACTGCGCTGCTCTCCATTTAGGAGAGACAGGACAGGAAGAAGGTGTGGCACTGTATGACAGAGGAAATAAAAACCACTGAGGTGCACATGTATCAAGGGGAGAAGGGTCTGGAGGTGCTGTGGATCTTCCTGAAAATGGGCTCTGGAACTGCTATCCAAATGGGGTAGTGTACAAACCACCAGCAAAAGGAGAACAGATGGACAGGGCACTAGTGGAGGCCATCTTCATGATGGCAGGAAAGGCAAGGCAAGTTTTATTTTTCAAGGCGCCCAATCCCAGAGGCTCTGGGCACTGTAAACAAAATACAAACTATTCATGGAATAAAAACAGATACATAAACAACAACATTAATAAATTAAGCAGACCATATCAACCAACACATCAGAGCTAAAAACAATCACTAATAAGGCTATCCCAGAAATAAGATCTAATAGACAGTGTCTGGGAAAGCCTGACTGAAGAGGAGGGTCTTGAGGCGGGCCTTAAATACTTCAACTGAAGGAGCCTCCCTTACAGATGGTGAAAGTGAATAATTCCACAGGACTGGGCTGGCGACACGAGACACTCTGTCGCCGGCTGTTTTCAGCCTTGTCATGGCAATATCAAGGAGGCCCCTAGAGGAAGAATGGAGGGAGCGGACCGAGGTAGCAGGTGTAAGAAGGTCAGACAAGTATCCAGGGCCCAGCTCATGTACGGCCTTAAAGGTGAGCAAGCCCACCTTGAAGAGCATCCTCTATCTGACCGGCAGCTAGTGCAGTTCACACAGCATTGGGGTGATGTGGCAGTATTTCAACTGCCTCATCAGCAACCTGGAAGCCGCATTCTGCACTAGCTGCAACCAGCGGAAGGTACCTCCTGAGACCCCGCGATACAGTGCACTACAGTAATCAAGCCTTGATGTCACGAAGGCATGTACCAAGGTGGGGAGATCCATGGGTGGAACTAGGGGCTTGATCCTGGCAATATTCCTAAGATGATAAACGCTGGTCTTGACAACGGATAACACCTGAGCTTCAAATGTCAATCCGCTGTCAAATGTCACACCAAAATCTCGCACCCTAGAGGAGGCCTTCAATGGCACAGACCCCAGGAACAACCCTGTTTCTGCACCAGAGGCCATCCTATTACATCCCCCTATCGACTCCACCACCAGTATCTCCGTCTTATCGGGGTTCATTTGCAACCAGCTGAAGGCCATCCAGTCACTGATCTCAGCAAAGCAATTATTGAGCACTTCCACTGTACCAATGTCCCTGGGGCAAAGGAAAGATACAGCTGGGTATCATCCGCATAGTAATAAATACCCAGACTGTATTTCCTAATGATCTCTCCCAGGGGCAGCATGTACATGTCAAACAACATTAGTGGCAAGACTGAACCCTGAGGTACTCCACATGACAGGAGAGTAGGGGAGAAGGAGAAATTCCCCATCACTACCCATTGCCTCCAATTCATGAGTAGACCCAAACCAGTGAATGACAGTGCCGGCAAATCCACAAAATTCCCTCAAGCAATTGAGCAACACACAATGGTCTACCATGTCAAAAGCTGAAGAGAGATCGAGGAAAACTAGTATTGTTTATTTTATTTATTTTGATTAAGAAAATGTTTTACCATGAAAGACAACATGAGCTGTAAATAGCTCGTTTCCAGAAGCGCCAGGGGAGGGGGCAAGAGTTGGGAGAACAAGCAAACACATAAAAATAAAAGTACAATTTCTAAAACAAAACAATATAATACAATTACACAATACCCCTGACCAACCTGCCAGGGTAAACAAAACATATTCGGATATAGCATACATTGCAACAACCCAACAGCAGGTGATCCAGTTGGATAAAGGTTAGAGGATGGATAACACATTTGAAGTGCTAAAGTAGTAGGCTGAGCACATGATTCAAAGTGCTATTGTGTACCCAAGGAAGGGCAGTTATAAGATAAGTGGGGAAGTGGACAGGCAAGGGGTAGAGGGTGGGGATGGAAGAGGGAGGGAACGGTACAGCCAAGATCTATCTATACTCATCCAGGTTGCTGAGAACCCTGCAAGGGGGTTAGGATCAGGCAGAAGGGAAGGGGAGAGAAACGGACCAGGGTGGTAGAAAAGACAGGGGAAAGGGAAGCAGGAGGACAGAAAGGGGATAAGGAAGAAGGGAGGAAGGCAGGTGATGGATTTGAAAGTGGGAAGGGGGGAGAGAGAGACAATCTATAGCCCTTCAGGATGACAGAGAACCCTGCAAGGGGGACAAGACCAGACAGAAAAGGAGGGGAGAGAGGGGGGAGAAGTGGAGTGTGGCAGGGGACAGGAGGGGACAGGAGGAATAAGGAATATGGAGGCTGGAGAAAATAGGGGTAAACTAGGAATGGAAAAAGGGGAGAGCACCAGTGGGGGGAAAGGGGGTTGTGGGAAGGACAGCCATAGAGTGTCAAAATAGCACAGTAGCTTGTGGATGATAGTAGAGTGTTGAAATGCCGTAATAGGTTGTGGTAGGAAGTGGGAAGAGGGGGTATAATAGGGGGTAGCATGTGAGGAAGAAATCAGAGGAAGGAAGAATTGTCCCCTCTCCTCGATCTCTAGCCCTGAGGAGGTCATTGTGCACCCGAACAAGTGCAGTTTCCGTGCTGTACCTTGAAAACCCTGACTGGAGAGGCTCGTAAAGATCAAAGGCCATGAGGTGCACATGGCTATCTGACTCGGGGTTAATAGTAAATGGTAAAAAAACAAAATTTATGATATTTCAAAAGGACGGAAAAGATTTGAATGAAAGAAACAAATTCAATTAAAACATTACAAAATGAAATATTGACCCAAGTTTTGGAATATAAATATCTTGGGGTCTGGTTTGATAATCAGTTAAAATTTGAGTTCCATATAACTAATACATTATCCAAGATAAATAAAAAACTGGGGGCATTTACGCGGTCTAGTTTCTGTGTAAACAGAGTAATGAGGGAGACTATAGTAAATCAACTTATTCTCCCCGTGTTAGAGTACGGTAGACATGTGTACGGTCTAGCTACAAAAGGTAAAATTGATGTAGTGTATAATCGTTTGGCTCGATTTGTATTAAGAAAGGATTATCGTGAACATCATTGTAAATTACAAGAGGAATTGGGTTGGTTGACTCAGAAAAGTAAAAGGCAATTATTTTGGGCAAAACAGATATATAAAGTGGTAAATACAAAACAGCCAGAGTATCTTTATGAAAAAATTGGAAAAAAAAATCATATGTTTATAACATTAGAATTTGGAGTATTTTAAGTTTTGAGTTCCCTAAATTGAAAAATAAGTATAGTCATATGCGATTCCCAATAATTATGAATAGACTATGGAGTTCCTTAAAATCAATTATACGAAAACAGTATGAACGCATTAAAGTGCTTTCATCTATTTTAAAAATAGAATTAAAGACAAAATGTGAGTGTCATGGATAAATTATTTACTTGACCAGAGTGTTCTTACAATATTGGATCGTAGGATCATATTTAATACTTGTTATTTGTGTGTTGTGGCATAAGATGTTATGTGGTTTTGTAATGATGATATTTATATTGTATATTTGTCATTTTGTGGAATATTGTTATGTGTATACTTTGTTTATGAGACAATATTTTAAACCACAGGACCATCCTGAAAATAGGATTTTGTCCTAATGATGTGAATATTGACCATCTACTATCCTGTATAAAAATAAAGGTTTTACTACTCAAGCTGCTGCGCCACAACCTTCTCAACAACTTTCCCTTAAAATGGGAGGTTGGAGATTGGACAGTAATTCGAAATGACATCAAATCAAATCAAACTTTATTTCTATAGCGCCTTTCAAAAACCAAGGCGCTGTACATAAAACCAATTAGAGATAAAACATTAAAACAAGAAGCTAAAAATACATTTATCATTAGGGAAGGCTAAATTAAATAAATATGTTTTCAACTCTTTCTTAAAACTATCAACGGTCAGGCATTCTCTTAGCTGACGAGGTAGAGAATTCCACAGGGTCGGAGCCGAAAAAGCAAACGCACGGGCACCTGATATTTTTAAACGTACCCTGGGAATCTCTAGCAATCCCTCATCAAATCAGACAGGACGGGAAGGGCAGTAGGGTATCAAGACATCAGGGTCTAATGATGGTTTCTTCAGAAGAGGTCTAACCAGTGCCTCCTTCAAGGCATTAGGGAAGACCCCCTCTGAGATAGAGCACTGGACAATCAAGGCGAACATCGGGCCAACGGTGTCAACACATCTCATCAAGAAACACGTCAGCACCAGGTCCAGTTCACAATATGTGTGCTTTAGCTTGAGGGCAGCCTCAATGACCTTGGCCACCTCCACTGGTTTAAACTCCTCCCAACTAGGCAGTGTGCTCTCCGGACACTGAAGGTGACCACTGTTGGCCACATTGTGGCTCACTGGCAGAATGCCCCGCCGGATGGTGGACACCCTATCCAAGAAGAACCAAGCAAACTCTTTGCATAAACCATTGGAAAATACTTTTTTCAGCTGTAGATAGGCTCGGTTTAATAGCCTGTCCATAGTCTGAAAAGCACTGTTGGTCGATTCTTCATAGCAGCAATCTCCCTAGACAGGAACTTTGCCTTCTTACGGGTGACTGCCCCCTGATACTCACCATAGTGGGAGCACAGAGCCAATCTGTCCACCTCCAGTCCAGATTTCCGCCAGCAGTGCTCTAACCTCAGACCCACAATCTTCATTGCCTTGAGCTCATCAAACCATGGGGACCTCAAGTGAGAGGATTTGGGTCATACATGGACTGGTGTGAGAGAGAGAGTCAAGCGCAGCCAACATTGCCCTATTATAGGCGGTGACAGCCTTGCCCATATCCCCTACACATGCACTATCCATGCTAGACAGATTGGCCACCACCAGAAATCCCTCCAGGGTCAAACACCCTCAAAGGGCGGTAGCTTACCCATCTCTGCAGGGGGAGGACTCTCAGGGAGGCCCCGATCGAGAACTCCACTGTGCAATGATCGACCCAAACGACTTGGTCAGTCTTGAGGTTACTAACCTCAAGTTCCAGTGAGAAAACCAGGTCCAGCAGGTGGCCGCACTGGTGGGACACAGAAGAAACTTCTTGCAACAGACCCAAAGATGACATCGTCTGGAGGAGGTTGTAATCTAGCTTAGAAGATTCGTCGTTGGCCAAAACACTGAAGTCCCCCAGAACTAAACATCAGGAGGACTCCAAAGTTTCACCAATGATGAAGTCGGCTACCTCCTGCAGGAATTTACCTGCTGCCCCAGGGCGGGCGGTAAATCAGGAGAATCCTGTAGCCTGCGTCCAGACCCCCCACATACGGCCACACATTCAAAAGAACCCAGCCTACCCACTGGGAGCACAGTAAAGCCAAGTTTGGATCTAAAACAGATGGCCATTCCCCCGCCCCTGTGCTCCACTCTGGCAGTGCACCACCGAGTACTCGGGGGGAGGACGGTGGCCTCTAGAATCAGGTTGGCATCGTCACCCACTCAGGTCTCAGTAATGCACACCAGATCGACCGAGGAAACCAAGTCCGCTATAACTGCAGTCTTGTTCCTGATCAACCTGGCATTACAAAGCACTGCCCTCAGGGACTGGTGGATAGTGTAGCCCTGCTGGTTACTCACCCACTTGGTCTGGTGGGTACAATGCGGATGGAGCCAAGCATGTTTGGCCTCTCCCTAGGACCCATCGACACCCAGGGTGCCTTCTGCACCCAAAAATCTTAATCCTACCCCCATCAGAGGTGCATGATGCATCCCACCATTGTCGATCAATGTGGAACCTCTTAATCCCCACCTTCCTACAGCGACATGCTGTGGTGATGGAAACTGGGAGGTCGTCCAGCCCGGTGGCGCTGAGGGCTGAGGTGCTGGACGCCTTACCTCATACCACGCCGGCGACCCGTGTTAGGAAACAAGCACGGTCACCGGGGTTATCGAGAGGAAGGATTGAGCGTCCGACGGCTGCCTCCTTCTCTGTGGGGGGAGATTAACTGCAGACTCCTGCTGCAATGCCGCCACCTAGGGGAGCCCAGGTGGACGGCGCGGTAAGGTGGAGAGCAGTAAGGGCACTGGGTGGATGTTGGCAGAGGGGCGGAGCAGGAGGTATGTCTCAGCATGCCTCCTAGCTCATAGCTCCTCATTGCATGCAGATGTCGGTGGGAAGGAGATCAGAAAAAACACCTCGGTCCCTTCTAGGCGACGACACCTCTCTGGAGACTCCTCCAGTCTCGTCAGCAGACTCCGCTGTGCCTGCCGGCTCTACACGCACAGACACAGTATGTTGGTTTGGAGAGGTAAGCTTGGGGGATCCCTCTCCACCCCTACCCGGGGGGTATACCGGGGGGAATCTTCAAGTGTGTGTGTGGAACTAGGGGGTACTCTAGGGACAGACCATGATGAATTGGAAGTCCACAGACACAGGATGTCTGAGTGAGTGGAGGGAGGAGGCAGATTAGGAGCTTAAATATAAGGTTAAAAAAAAAACTGGGAGGTCGGTAAAGGTCCATAAATTGAAAAGCTAGGAAGCCTCATACACATCCTAGCCCACCCAGACCCCCCTAACTTTCCCAGACATACTGTCCTAGCCAGAAAGCTCCAGTAAACAACTAGAGAGAACAGCAAGAGGAAGGAGGTTCTGTTAGAATTTTACTACTCTTCTAGGACTGAAGAGCTAGAACTCTACTACTGGGACCTTCAATTTAGGGTGAAAAAAAAAAACAAAACATAAAAAGAGTTAGTGTGTTTGTCTGAGTTGGGTGAAGGGAACTGTTATCTGTGCAGTTAGCTAGGTGAAGAAGGAAACTGTGAATTAGGGGGAGTGGCTTAGGCAGAAGGAAGCCAGGGGTCTGTATTGAAAAACTGCCCTAGATAACTTCTGGCAGAGAACAGCAAGAGGAAGGAGGTGCTGTTAGAACTTTACTACTCTACTGGCCCTATACTGACCTCCATCCCTCCCCTCCACTCCCTTAGCCAGTTCTACTTTTATAGGCACAGGATTTGACTGACAACAGGAACTTCCTATTTGGGAGTAGGAAGGGAGTGATCACAGAGGCACAAAAGACTCACCATCCTAGAAGGAAAAGAGTAGCTCTCCTTCCCCCCCAGCTGCTGGAGGTCTGACTCAAAGCAAGTAAGAAGGAGACTACTGAAGAATATAGGAACTTCCTGTCCCAGAACAGGAAGATCAGGAGCTTTAAGAGCACAGAGACAGTAGGAAAGTAGGGAGAAATAAATTATTATATAAAATACAAAAAAAAATAAACAGAGAGGAAAGAGTAAGTATACAAAACAACAGTTAAGGTGCCACAAATAAGACATGATGGGAGTAGTGCAGTGGCTGTGGAGCAGCAGTCTTCTGTGAGACGTTCTCTAGGATGCAGTGTTGTCCCATCTGCAGGCGTGCCTCTGGGCTGAGGGAGGAGGTTGCTCATCTCCAGGCTGAGTGGGCAAGGATTCAGGGGACCTCCTCTCCCACCCATAGACCACCAGGGCCATCGCTGCTGCCTCAGAGGTTGCCAAGAAAGAAGAACAGTTGAACCACAGTGGGCTCAGGGAGGGTGAGGGAGGTGGAACAGAGGCGCATCCCTCCAGTTGTACTGCTCCACAATTCATATGCCGTTCTGGCAGAGTGTGGTTCCTCTATGGAGGCACCCCCAGTGGAGACCAAGGAAGATGCTGGGAACTTCCCAAAAGGAGACCCACAGGAGGGTGGCATGGGGCCCCACAGGGGAAGTAAACAACTCCTGGTGGGGGACTCTATTGTTAGATGGGTAGAACTGGGGGAGGGAGGGGAGAGGGAGGTAAGGTGCTTGCCTGGCGCCATGGCTTGGAGGGACAGGAAGCGAATCCTCAGGATCATCAGAGTAGCTGCAGGGGGGAGGGAGCTAGATGTCACTGTCCACTTAGGGAGAAATGACCTGGCTGGAAAAGGGATCAGAGCAGTGCAGAAGGAGTTTGTGGAGTTGGGGAGGGCCTTAGACAAGTAGCATGCACGGTAAACTTCTCGGAGGTGCTGCCTGTCTATGGCATGGGTAAGGCTAGGGTGCTCCGCATCATGGGATTCAATCAATGGTTGAAAAACTGGTGCAGAGCTCATGATTTTGGCTTCACTGGGGACTGGGGTACACTTGGAGGGATGCAGGCCTATACTGGCGCAATGGTCTGCATCTATCCAGGAGACACTGTGGGTCACCCTGGAGACTAGAAATTGTAAAAAAATTATATAGGAAGCAGTACCACCATTGCAAATAAGATGTTGTCAGGCTATTGAGGGTAAGTAAGATATACAAATAAACAAAATCAGAATTTTCACCATACTTATTTACCCAGTACCATTGTATCCTCATACCTTATCAGTGCCAGTGGCTGGGTAGGTAGCATGGTTACCTCTAGGACTGGAAAATTGTGGGTTTTTAGCCCCACACAAGATAATTAGGGTAATACACATAAGTGACACTGTAGTGCAGCATGGGGAGGGGGGCTGCACTGTTGAGTTCCTGTCCTTCAGATGAGACATTAAACTGAGGTCCTGTCTGCCATCTCTGGTCACTGTCCAGGTGGACATTAAAGATCCCATAACACTTACCAGAGATGAGCAGGTAAGATTCCATTGTCATGGCCAATACCCCCTGTCAATAAAACATATCTATGTGACCTACCCCACAGCATGCACCTGAAAACAAGGCATCACAGCTTAGTGTGCCTTTCTGGGTCAAAAATTTCAAATAAATAAGTTAGGAAAAGGAAAGTAGAGAAAAGATGGATGTGTTAAATGAATTCTCTGTCTTTAAAAGGAAAAAGGATGGTGCAATTCCATAGGGAAAGAGAAGGATGGGAGGGTAGTGAGGATAAGTGAGGAGGAAATTATGGAAGACTGAGTCCTCAGAGGGGTCAAAGCCCTTAAGATGGAAAAGTCCCCAGGGCCTGATGACATACATCGGAGGGTGCTGCGAGAGCTGGCATCAGTTCATACAGCGCCCTTAACTGGTCCGTTCATCTACTCTTTGGACACACGTGTGGTGCCACAGGAAAGGAGGACAGCTGATGTGGTGTCCCTGCACAAGAGCAGACCAAAGGACATCTGATGTGCTGCCCCTGCACAAGAGCAGACCTGAGGACAGCTGAAAGTGCAGACCTGAGGACACTTAATGTGGTGCCCCTTCACAAGAACAGACTGGAGGACAGCTGATGTGGTGCCCCTGCACAACAGCAGACCTCAGGACAGCTGATATAGTGCCCCTGCACAACAGCAGACCTGAGGACAGTTACTGAGGTGCCCCTGCACAAGAGCAGACCCGAGGACAGTTAATGTGGTGCCCCTGCACAAGACCAAACCTGAGGACAGTTACTGAGGTGCCCTTGGTCAACAGCAGACCTGAGGACAGCTGATGTGGTGCCCCTTCACAAGAGCAGACTTGAGGACAGCTGATGTGGTGCCCCTGCACAAGAGCAGACCTGAGGACAGTTAATGTGGTGCCCCTGCACAAAGTAGACCTGAGGACAGTTAATGTGGTGCCCCTGCACAACAGCAGACCTGAGGACAGTTAATGTGGTGCCCCTTCACAAGAGCAGAGCTGAGGACAGTTAATGTGGTGCCCCTTCACAAGAGCAGACCTGAGGACAGCTGATGTGGTGCCCCTGCACAAGAGCAGACCTGAGGACTACTGATGTGGTGCCCCTGCACAACAGCAGACCTGAGGCCAGCTGATGTGGTGCTCCTGCACAACAGCAGACCTGTGGACAGTTAATGTGGTGCCCCTGCACAACAGCAGAAATGAGTACAGTTAATGTGCTGCCCCTGCACAACAGCAGACCTGAGGACTACTGATGTGGTGCCCCTGCACAAGAGCAGACCTGAGAACAGTTAATGTGGTGTCCCAGCAAAACAGCAGACCTGAGGCCAGCTGATGTGGTGCCCCTGCACAAGAGCAGAGCTGAGGCCAGCTGATGTGGTGCCTCTGCACAAGTGTAGGCCAAGAGACAAGCCAGGGAATAACGGATCAGTCAGGTTGACATCAACTGTTGACAAGCTGATGAAAATAATTCTAAAGGAAAGGTTTGTTGAGTTCTTTGAGGCAGACAGGCTTCAGGATGACAGGCAGCACGGGTTTATGATAGGGAGGTCTTGCCAAATAAATTTGATCATCTTCTTCAATTTGATTATTAGAAACATTTAGACAATGATGGCAGAAAAAGACCAATGGTCCATCCAGTCTTCCTGCATTCCCTGTCTAACACTGGGACCTACTGTCCATCCAGGGCCCAAGCCCTCCCCCTCCCCCCTCCCATTCTCCTTCCTGATTCTGTCACCCCAAGTGACCACTAAACCCTTCATTCTGTCCCAACTGTGCTTGAAACCATCAACATTTTAGAGTCTACCATTTCAGCTGGTAGACTATTCCACAGCTCCACCACCCTTTCTGTAGAATAATATTTCCTCGGGTTCCTCCTGAACTTCCCTCATCTAAGTTTCCACTCATGCCCTCGTGATGTCAAACTAGCACTCAAGCTAAATAATTCCTCGCATTTCACCCTGTTTAATCCTTTCAGGAACCTGAAGCTCTCCATCATATTTCCCCTCACCCTTCTGGTCTCCTGCAAGTACATGTTCAGTGCCTTCAGACGCTCATTGCAAGACCTGCCCCGTTTGCCCAGAGTCATTGTTGTTACTGTGCATTGCACCATCTCCAGCCTGTCCCTATCCTTCCTGAGGTGAAGGCTCCAACACTGGGCACATTACTCCAGGTGGGGCCTCACTGAAGATCCATAAAGGGGCAGTATTACCTCCTTCCTCCTACTATCAATACCCTCCCTCCTTATATACCCCAGCATCCTACTTTCCTTACCATAGGCCTTGTTGCACTGGCTTGACTGCTTGAGGGATGATAACTCCTAGGTCATGTTCCTTAGTCAAAGTGCCAGGTCTCACCCCACCCATCCAGTACTCTGTCCTGGGGTTCTTACTGCCTAGATGCATCACTTTACACTTTCTGGCACTGAATTTCAACTGCCAAATCTTAGACCACCCCTCTGGGTTTTGTAAGTCACTCTGTATTTCTCTGATTCCCTTATCGCTATCCACCCTCTCACAGAGCTTAGTGTCATCTGCAAAGAGACACAACCTGCCCTAGATACCTTCTCTAGTGTCACTGATGAACATATTGAAGAGGACCAGGCTTAGGACAGATTCCTGAGGCACCCAGCCCATGACCTCCCTCTCTTCTGATTTGACCCCACTGACCAAAACCCTCTGCTGCCTACCCTTTAACCAGTTTTCTACCCAGTTAACTATGTCCTTAGCTG
Organism: Neoceratodus forsteri; assembly: GCA_016271365.2. Classification (NCBI taxonomy): domain Eukaryota; kingdom Metazoa; phylum Chordata; order Ceratodontiformes; family Ceratodontidae; genus Neoceratodus; species Neoceratodus forsteri. Next base: position 1,465,649,850 of record CM057449.1, read on the forward strand.
TGCCCAGATCCTCTATCTTCTTCAGTAAACATCTGTGGAGCATAGAGTCGAAAGCCTTGCTGAAGTTGAAATAGAGGAAATTTATGGTATGGCCCCTATCCAATACCCTCATCACCCAAAGAAAACTATCTGGTTTGTGTGACAGAACCTTCCTGCCATGAACCCATGCTGTTTACTATCCTGGAGACTGTTGCCCTTCGGGTAGTCCATGAGGTCTTCTTTGATCACTGACTCTATTAACTTCAGTACAATGTAGGTCAGACTGACAGGTCTGTAGTTTCCTGCTTGTTCCTCCTCCCCACCTTATGGAGTGCAACAACGTTCGCTAACCTCCAGTCCTTTAGAACTACTCCCCATTCATAGTGAGCATTCGAATACTCCTACCAGGGGTTCAGCCAGTTCCACTGCCAATTCCCCAAGTATTGTTGTGGCTGTGGACAGGGGCTAGGTGGTCAATATACTGTACCTGGATTTCAGTAAGGCCTTTAACTCAGTCCCCCATAACAGGTTGATTAGAAAGGTTGGTAGACATGGTGCCAGGTAAGAAACTGACCATGTAGGTGGAAAACTGGCTGGGAGGGGGAACACTCAGTTGAGGGGTGTTCCCAGTGGGTTCTGTAGGGGTCAGTGCTTGGCCAGGTCTTGTTCAATGTGTTCATTAACAACACTGGAGACAGTATCAAAGGCAAAATATTCATGGATGACACCAACCGCTTTGGGAGGGTGGACACTGAGGAAGATATCACAGACCTGAGAGAGGACCTGGCAAGGATGCAGAGGTGGTCTGGAATCTGGCAACTGAGGTAGAATGCAAAAAAAATATAAGGTAATGCACACAGGTTGGAAGAACCCCAGAGTTGAGTACATACTTGGGGGTCTGAGGGTCACAGTCTCGGAGGAGAAAAAGGATCTGGGGATAGCAATCATGAACAACCTGAAAGCTTCAGTTCAATGCAAAAAGATGGTGGCCAAGGTGAACAGGATGCTGGGTTTTATTTAGGAGGAGGTTCACCAAGAGGAATAAGGAGGTCATTCTGCCCGTACACAGATCCATGATTCAACCATATATGGAGTATTGTGTGCAGTACTGGAGTCCCTATCTCAAGAAGGATATAGATCAAGGCGGTCTGGTGGTGCTGAAGGATGAGGTGCCGGTCGCTACACCTCATGCCATGCCGGTGACCCAGGGTTGGAAACAAGCCTGGTCCACTGGGTGAAGAGAAGATTCAGCATCTAGAGGATAGAAACATAGAAAAATAGAATTTGACGGCAGATAAGGACCGCTTGGCCCACCTAGTCTGCCCATTTTCCTACCTAACAGATAAGCTGCAGATCTTAGTTAACCAACAGCTTACTTCCTCCTACCCCCCCAGGACTGCCTTATGTCTGTCCCATGCATTCCTGAATTCCCCCACTGTTCTTGACTCCACAACCTCCTCAGGGAGGCTGTTCCATGCATCCACAATCCTCTCTGTGAAAAAATACTTCCTCACATTACCTCTGAGCCGTCCCCCCTCTATCTTCAAATTGTGCCCCCTTGTTCTTGCACATCTCTTTTTCTGAAAGATGCTACCCTCTTGGAGTTTGTTGATTCCCTTTAGGTACTTGAAAGTTTCTATCATGTCCCCTCTCTCCCTTCTTTCCTCAAGGGTATACATATTAAGCTCCTTTAGCCTTTCTTCATATGTCTTCTGGTGCAGACCCTGCACCATTTTGGTTGCCCTCCTCTGGACAGCCTCCATTCTGTCTATGTCTTTGCGGAGATGGGGTCTCCAGAACTGCACACAGTACTCCAGATGGGGTCGCACCAACTGTCTGTACAGAGGGATAACAACTTCCTGTTTTCTACTGGAGATACCTCTTCCTATGCATCCCAGTATCCCCCCAGCCCTCCTTACTGCCTTCTCACATTGCTTGCCCACCTTTAGGTCATCTGATATAATTACCCCCAGGTCTCTTTCCATTTTTACTGTTGTCAATATCTCACCCCCCATTGTGTATGCTTCCCCTGGGTTTTTGTTTCCCATGTGCATTACCTTGCACTTCTTTGCATTGAATCTGAGCTGCCATACATTTGACCATTCCTCCAACCTTGCCAAGTCCTTCTCATCCTTTCCTCCATCTTGTGTATCAACCCTGTTGCAGATCTTTGTGTCGTCTGCAAGAGACATACTTTTCCTTCCAGTTCCTCTGCAATGTCACTTATAAAGACATTAAAAAGGACCGGTCCCAGTACTGAACCCTGTGGTACCCCGCTAGTAACCCTCCTTTCTTTACTGTGTACTCCATTTACTACTACCCTTTGCTTCCTGTTGTCTAGCCAATTTTTTATCCAGGCTACCACCTTGGGACCCACTCCAAGGCTGGCTAACTTGTGTATTAATCTTTTGTGATTGCTCTCCTCTCTCGGGGGGAGGGTGCCATGTCATCCCGCCCAATTGATCACCCTCTGGTGGTGGCTGGAGGACAATATGGGTTGGGAGGCACGCGCTGATGTAATCATGTCGGTAGAGAGGAGGCGGGAGAAAAAGGAGGAAAAAGGAACCTGGCAGGGATCCATGATGGTCTGCTGCACCAGAGGGACAACCCTGACTTCCGGATTGGGTCTCCGAGGACAGTGCGCCACCTCCCTGGCCCCACCATGGGGGGCAAGCTGTGGTGGAATCATAAGGGTCAGCGAGTGTGGGAGCGGCGGAATCTGAGAGAGGTTCTCCTTCGGACGGACAAAGCCCCTGCCAGGACTCGGGGAGAAACCTGAATGGATTAAAAAAAAAAGAAAGAAAGAAAGAAAAAGGATATAGATCAGCCTGAGGCAGTGCAGAGAAGAGCTACAAATTTGATCCAAGGCCAGCAGGGTATCCCATATGAACCGAGACTAGTGAATTGGAGCATGTACTCACTTGGGGGGTGTGGATATACACAAGGTAGACACAGGGGATCTTTTTAACATCACTGAAATAGGAAAACCAGAGGGCACGACTACAAGCCGGTGGGATGATACAGTATAGGTACAAGAAGAATGCCAGGAGACACTTCTTCACTGAAGGAGTAGTAACAGTGTGGAATGCACTACCAGAAGGGGCAGTCATTAACTAAACAGTTGGGGTTATCCTTATTGGTTGTATATTTTGGATCCAATGGTTCCCGGAATATACATTCTCGCTATATAGTAGCTAAAGTAAAAATAAAAGTTAAAAAAAGAACACACTTCTTGGGATGAAACAGTTTAACTCTAAATATGGGGGGGAAGTATCAGGCCCCTCATCCAAGTTCTCGCATCAAAGTTTAATTTGCAATCTCTTTATGGAGCTGAAATATGGGCTCCTTACAAAATTTAGGAATTGGAGAAACATTCTATTCAATTAGTTAAATCTTCTCTCTAGCTGAACAGTTATAGCTTATGTGTCATAGCAGTGCAGAGCTAAGAATGGATAGTTTTAAAACCCTGGATGATGCTCGAATTTTGGGATACTGGATTAAAATCACAAGACTTCCCATGGATAATTTGCTTATGCAATGACTTTTGGAGAAGGACAGATGATTAGAACGGCATAACATTAAGTCTCCTAGGTTAATGTATGTTTGGAAAATCTTACAAGAATATGAGTTGCCATATTTAAGTAAATATGTTAAGCAGGGAACTACTATTAGACTGAAATAAAAAAAAATATGTCAAGAATAAGATTTAAATGTATAATCAAGACTTGGGTTTAAACATGATATCAAAGTCCATTCCTCGTACACTTCAAGTGATGTCAGGTTTGGTTTTAGATTTTACTTAAACTGTATCAGGGACTTTAGTAAAAGGCATGCCTTTATGTGCTATCAATTTAAAATATTTTCCAGTAACGTCCTGTATTTATGATTTGCACACATCCCCGATTGATTTACTCATTTATTTAAAGAGTTTCACCAGGAAAGGCATACTGAGCAGCAATAGCTCATTTCCAAATGCATTCTGGGGAAAAGAGGAGAGGGGTGTACAGTATGATAATAAATACATAGTACAGAAAATATTGGTAAGCCAATATACAAATATACAGGGATTTACAGGTAATCACACAAGTGAACACAAGCAGCACCATTAGAACACTAAAGTAGAATTTGGGTAATACACAGGTAAAAACGAGAATGTACTGGGGATATATGGAGAGCCAGCGGTCACAGTGTATCAGCAGAAGGGATGGAAGTGAAGAAAAACTGAAATGAGAGGGTGGGCAAGCTGGTATGAAAGCATGGTTATGAAGACAGGGATAGTGAGATACGGGTCAGAGAAAATGGGAAGGTAGTGGGAGGGAGGGAGGGGGAAGGAGTAGGAAAGGAGTGAGTAGGGAGTTTGGAGAAAGGGGGGCTACCGCCCCTACAGGTGAGAACCAGCATGGATGGATGAGATTCAGAGTAGATCCAGTTCGTGAACCAGGGCTGAAGGACTGGATAAGCAAGTGAGAAGCAAACAGGGTTCATGAATTAAGTCACTTGCAGATTGAGTCTGTGCAAGTAGATGGATTTGCAGTGTCAGTAGCAGTTACAAGAGGGAGTGGTGAGTTAGGATGGGGGGGGGCAGGTAGAGGGCGGATGAGGCAGACCGGATACGTAATGGGAATGAGTTCCAGAGTTTAGGGAAGTGGTAGGAGAATGTGGCTTGGCCAGCCACGGAGGACCTGGGTGGGAGAGCAAGGGAGCAATGAGGTGCTGCAAAGGGCATGGGAAGGTGGGTGGGTGCAGGGAGATGATGAACGAAAGGTAGGAAGGGAGAGAGCCCAGCCAGCATTTGGCTATGAAGGAGGTGCAATGGGCAAGGAGTCTGTCAAGAAGTGAAGGGAAGGCGAGCAAAGCAAAAAGGTAGTGCTGCGATCGGCGAAAGATGGGGTGGTGCTAGTGCTGTAGGGCTACCAGCCCGCAAACAAGTCAAGTCACAAGAGTTTTGCACCAGCACTCATTTACCTCATTTAGGAAAAATCCAGGTCCATGCAAAATTACAATTCCAAAGTAGGTTTATTTAAACAAATGCCAGACCAAAGGTCCACAGAAAAGGAGCTTACCTGCCCCAGCTCTTTGACTCTACACGAGTCTTCATTGGGGGTAAGAAATATCTGGTTACAGATGACCCTATATACTGGGTCCAATTAAATCAATTACAAACACGTCTTATTATGCAAAAACATAGCCATTCCAATCAAAGCAAATGAACATTGTGCCCCACAAAAGCCACTAGGTGGAGATGCTGTAGTAAGTGCTAGCACCCTTGAATCAAGATAAAGTGACTATGAAATTACTCTATTTAAAAATTTATAGGAGTCATGTGATGCACAGATTGAGCTAACAGCTCTTCTTGCCTGCTCCTGCTCACCTGGGCTATTTCCTTAATTTATTACCAATTGTATAGCCTAATTCTACTGAATTGTTATTCTTACAGTTATGTTATTGTTTCTGGTGGCTGCAGGTGAACTTTTTTGTCAGGTATTTCTTGCTGAAATGGATGCAGAGATGCGTCAAAGTCTCCTGTACCATATGCCTCCCCAGACTCCAGACAAGGTCCCAAAGAAAACTAAGGGCCACTGCGTTATCTCGGGGCAGGCTCCCACTAAGACACAAGAGACCACCCTGCTCTCGGAAGAATGATTTTTACTAGAACTCCAAACAATCAAGGACTCACCTACCACCCTCGCTGTAGAGCTCACCTCACTCCGGGAAACACATTAGTGATACATCTCGGAGGGTTGGTGATGTGGAAGCCAGGTCAGTATCCCTTGAGAAATGGTGAGATCAGTTGGATCCTGAAGTCTCTTCACTCCGTCAACGACTGCACAAGATGGAATTGAAGCTAGAAGATCTTGAGGGTAGGAGTAGGCAGAACAACATGGTGATTTTAGGACTTCCTGAGGATGCTGAAGGTTCCATGCCTATTCTATTTACCCAAAAGTTGTTAGACAAGCTGGTTGGTCCCTCACCTAATGGACTGCAATATGTGATAGAATGGGCACATTAGGCCTTGCGCCCTAGACTTCCACCTGGCACACGTCCTTGGCCCCGCATTCTATGCCTCCTAAACTACCTTGACAAACAGCATGTGTTGGCTAAGCTCAGGGATATTCAATCTATCACCTGGGATAGTCATAAGCTCCAGGTTTCACAAGATCTCCCTGCTACTGTTAGAAAAAAAAGAGGGCAGCTTTCCACCCAACCGTTTCTAAGCTCACATCGGCTGGGATCAAATTTCGAATGTCGTATCCTGCCCGGTTGGAAGTTCGTCTGCAGGATACTTGGCACATGTTTGACGACCCTGCTCATGCCTCCAAGGAGCTTCAATCCCTCCTTCCTGATTTATTTAAAGCCAGCTGATGCATATTTCATGTCATAATTACATGGCTGTCAATCAAACTAGGCAGTGTTGGGTTGGTTGCTGATTTATTACTTTATTTCTCATTTTTCTTCCCATGACTTTATTTCCCTGGAATTTTGATGGCATATTTGATCTCTCCATGACTATGAGTATCTACCTATTATGACTTATTTAACATAGACCTGCTGTGGTGCTCCTAAGTTCATGGTTTCTATGCACCTCCTCAGGGCTGGAGCTACAGGTGGCAAGAATCATGTTTTCTTTCCTGGGATGTCTTCGTGGACTACTGGGTGAGTTCAGCCCTTTAGCCCTACACTGACTTGCCCCTTTACTTCGGATCCCTTGTTTGGGCTTTCTCTCCTGCTTCTCCTGCATTTCCCACATGGCGTGATGACTGATCTCCAGGAGCCAGAATCAATCGGTACTGTTTTCAAGTTAAGGACTGGCACGAAGGATTGTTTTTCAATTCATTGTGGCCTCCTTCCTGCATCAGCAGACCTAAATCTTTCAGTTCTACATAGATGCAGGACTCCAGCAGGGACTCCTTTTATCCATGCTCCCCTCCATTGCTGCAACACCTTCTGGGTTAGCAGGACAACTTATTGTGTGCTGACTCGGAAACCTCCCATTGGTTTTTCACCTCTAAACCCCTTCTTATTGGTAATTTAGGGGGCTAACTTCCTTTCGGATTGTTTAGAGGTTTGGAGTACCAGGTGTTTTTTTCTCTTAATTCTTGCTGTTTACCTAGAGTTAATTACTTTGTTATATTTAATGTTCAACTGATATTTACTGGTTACTCTTGTGCATAGTTTCTGACATATTGTTCAGCTCTCACTTATGTATTTAATTGCAATGTTTTTGTCTGGGTTCCCTATATTATATTTTGCTATTAACAGTGTTATATACCTTTATAACTCATTGGCAACCCTGGTATAACACCCCAGGGCAGACACATGTTGGGGTCCATCTCGGGATACTTCACATTTCTGGATGGGTGAGGTTCTCCTCCCTAAGGACCCAAGTCTAGATAGTTTCGTTTTTCCTCTTAGGCTATTATGGGTGTTTAGCATTGGGTGGGCGGGGGTGGTGGTGGGGCTTGCTATGGCGTTGGTCTTTGGTGCCTTCACGAGCCGATCAGAAGGGTGGAGGGGGGTATTCTTAATTGTTGGTGTTATTGGAGTCTTTCCTTGAAGGTTGTATGGGGTATTACTTAATGGGGGGTGTTTCATCTTGATCCTCCCATTACAATGATTGTGTCACTATACCAGGGGAGGGGTTGGTTGAGGATTGCAGGGATTTGGGTGGTAGGGGTGGGCACCACCAGAGGAATGGGCTGGAGGGGGGATCGTAGTCCCAGGAGATGGACACTGCCAGCGCAGCCAAAAATCCTCTTTGTTTACTTCCCTGCACCTACCCACGGGTTTTGACTCCCAATTACTATCTCCCAATGGCTACCTATATGTTCTGTACCTGGAACATTAAGGGCGCCCAGTCTCCTACTAAATGAGCTAAGGTCTTGCTTCATTTACAGAAATTACAAGTGGATATTGTCTTCCTGCTAGAGACCCACTTGCTTCCATCCCAGGTCCTCCTCCTCCTCAGGTGGTCCTGGGTGGGACAGGCATTCGGAGCTGACTCAGATACCCGAAAAAAGGGGGTAGCTATTCTAATTGCTCGGAGTGTTCCCTTCCGCCTCCTCTAGGAGGTTACGGATCCACAAGGCTGATACATAATTCTCCGAGCTTTACTGGGCCACCTGGAAATCATACTTGGGGCTGTTTACGGTCCCACCTTTGAAGATCCTCATTTTTTTACTACTTTGATGTTCATCCTAGCTCCCTGGATATCCCATCCCATTGTACTTATGGGAGACTGGAATTGAATCCAGTCCAACGATCTTGACAGATCTGGCAAGGCCCATTTGGCACTCTCTCGTAGTCAACTGGCTCTCCGGGGATTGGATTCCATGGGACTGGTTGACCCATGGAGGACCTTGCATCCTGATACTCGGGATTTCTCTTTCTACTCCCTCCCACACAATTCCTTTTCTCATATTATTTTTTTTAATAGGGGCAGAGTGCCTGCCTGGGGCTCTATTATGTCATTACTCAGTTAAAGTTATTTCGGACCATCACCCTGCCCTTCTCCATCTCCAGTCCACTCCCTCTTTGGACAGGGATAAGGTCTGGAGCCTAAACAATCAACTACTTAAATCTGGCGACCTGCTACACCTCCGATCCTTTATTTCCTCCTTCATGGAAATTAACAGCTTCTCCTGCCTACTCTTGATATACTACGGGGAGCTCTGAAACGTGCTCTTAGAGGGGAACTGATCCGATTAGCGACTATGCGAAAGAAACAAACCTCTGCTACCTTATCCTCCCTGTCAATCCAGATACATACCCTAGAGGGACAGATTTCCCAGACCTCCTCCCAATCCGAGTGGGAACGATTGGAAAGTCTCCACTTTCAGTATAATACCATCCTGGGGGAAAAAGCGGAACACCTCCTGCTTCATTCAAAGGTAAAATATTTTGACCAGGGACAAAAAGCGGGAAAATCGATTGCTCTTCGGCTGCGTTCCCAAATATCTGACAGAATTGTAGCCTCTATCCATACTGAATCCAGCTCCCTCCTCACTTCCCCACGGGAAATTGTTGATTCCTTCAGAATCTTTTATCGAACCTATATGCCCTCTCCTTTGTCCAGCCCAACTGATTCCTTTTGCAGGATGCCCCCAGCTGACAGATCCACAGGTTGCCATCTTACAAGCTCCATTAACCCTAATGGAAATTTCTCAGCTTATTGACTCTCTGCTTAGACAACGCGCGTCCTGCCTCCTGGACTAATCTGCCAGGTAACTACCGCCAAACTCCCACAGCTGCCCAACTTCCAGCGCCTCCCCGATTGGTGCGCCTACCGATTTGGCAGCCCCTGATTGGACCGGCGAGCAGCACTCAGCATCTGATTGGGGCGCCTTTCTGCCTGAGCCAGCCAAGTTGCTACTCGCCGCTTGGAGCCCTCCAGCCGGATTGCCAGGGGCTGCCGAGAGCAGGGGACAAACTCTCACAACATAGCTTTTTTTTCCCCGCCCCCACCACCCCCTCCCAGGCCATCTGTTAAATACGCTTACTCGCTCCACCCTTTCTACCTGCTCCAATCCCATTACCAAAAAGTACCACCCCTTCCCTCTTCTCCCCCAGCTATCTTCCTAGCGTTCCTCGTGACCACTCCTCTTCTCCCTCTCTCTACACTGCCTATCTGTGCCTCCTGTACACTTGTCAATAACAGCACAACCAGTAAGGTATTTATTTTTGATTCCCTCCTTTCTATTTTTCCTATCCCTTTTAACACCCCCTATAAGTTGCTACCCTGTATTCCCCCCACCCTCCGCTGAACTGACTCATCCTAAAAATACCCCCCAAATGTCCACAGCATCTCTCCCAGCTACTACTTGGTCCTGTTTCTCTATGAGCCCCACCACCTTGCTCTATTCCTATGACTGCCTCCTGGTTTCCCTTTACCAAAGCAGTTCCCATTTTCTCCACACTGCCTGCCTAAATGCCTCCCCTGAGCAGCGCTTGACCAAATCTCGGTGCCTCTACATACTTTGTCACCACTTAATCCTTGCCCTACTACTTGGCTGCAGGGGATAATTCCCAACCCTGCCCAACACCAACCCCCAGTCACAGCTAGCCCATGATTAACCCCGTCAGCCAAGGCCACCACTGACACTCGCTCTGGCTCCCTCCCCCGGGGATTACGTTTAATCCACCTAAACATTCGAAGCCTGGCCCCCAAGCTCGACCAGCTCCAGGTTCTAGCCACTCACCATGCCCCTGACATAATCATCATATCTGAGATCTGGCTTAACCCAAACATCCCGGACCCAGCCATCGCTATTCCAGGGTTCACTATCACTCAGCAAGACCGACCCACCAGAGGCGGAGGAGTGGCTATCTACACCAGCTCAGCCCTACATTTTTCTGTCACTCTCACAAAAGCTGAACCCAAAGCCTATGAGCTGCTTATGCTGAAACTGTCCCCTCCTTCCTCACTCCCCATCTTTGTGGCTGGTATTTATTGTTGCCCTGGCACCCCAGCTGCAACAGGCACCGACCTCCTAAGCCAACTAACATCTCTTGCCCAGTCAGGTGAACTTTATGTTACGTGTGACTTTAACCACAACTGGCCAGCCCCCGCTTTTAACAAAACCCGTACCGAGATATCTGCTCTCAACCTTACCCAAACCATTCTGGAACCTACACGCTTAAACCATAAGACCGGCAACCACTCCCTACTTGACTGGGCACTTACCTCCCATCCACATCGCGTCATCAGCTCTGGCCTCCTTCCTGATGCCATTAGCGACCATCACTCAACCTACTTGGTCCGCAAAATCCACCGGGTTAAATCCCCTCCCAAATTTATATTCCAACGGTCATATAAAACTCTAAATCTCTCCCCTCTCCTGGAAGAACTAGCTTACTCTAACTGGGACCTCATCCTTAGATGCTTTAACATGGATGCTGCCCTTACACGCACTCCCAGAACACCTTCCTTAGCCCCTGGGATAAACATGCCCCCCCCCCCGGTGCTGTGCTAGGGTCCGAGGGCCTCACCTTCCCTGGATTTCATCGGAGCTGATAGCATGCCAACAAGCCCATGACAGGGCGTGGCGAAATTTACAAATCTACGCTCCTCTCAGGCGACATCACCACCTACTGCATGCTCCAAACAAGTGCACAAAGGCCACCCGCTTAGCAAAGGCCGAATATTTTAACAACACCCTAAACGCCAATTCTTGGGAGGCCTTCTAAATTCTGGAAGTCATCAACCCTTTTCTCCCCCACAACAAATCCCCTTATCCCCCTGGGACTCTAAACTGACCCCCTGACGGTAGCCTCCGAGTTCAATTTCTACTTCACTATATGTGCAATGACCCTCCTGGACTCCCTTCCTTCAGTAACCCCTCCTAATCTCCAAACAGCTACCCCCCCACACCACCACCTGGCCAGAACCCTTTCTCATTCAGACACATCTCTCCCATCGAAACCTTAGATGCCCTTCGCTCCCTGAATCCCACCAAAGGAAAATCTCCAGACGGTCTCGACAACAAACTCCTCTTCCTATCTGCCCCTGCCATAGCTACTCCCCTCGCTGCCCTGCTAAATCTTTCATTCACCACTGAATCACTCCCCACGGAGTGGAAACATGCCACTGTCCTACCACTACTACCGCCCCATCTCCCTCCTCCCCACTCTCGCCAAACTCCAGGAACACCTCATACTATCTCAACTCTCCCACTTTCTCTCTGAAACTAACTTCTTCACTCCATTCCAGTCCAGTTTTAGAAAAAGCCACTCCACCACCACCTCCCTACTAAGACTCATGGATTCCATCCTCTCTGGGCTGGACAAAGGACAAATTACATCCGCAATTTTCATCGACCTAGCCAAAGCTTTCAATACAGTATCCCACTCCCTCCTATTATCCTGCCTATCAGGTGCTGGGTTATCAGAGTCGGCCACAAATTGGTTCAGAGCCTATCTACAAAATAGAACCCAAGCTGCAAAAATAGCTGACTACACCCCCTCCCCCCCACTCCCTATTACCACCGGCATTCCCCAGGGCTCAGCCTTGGTCCCATTCTCTTCTCCATCCTACTAAATGATCTGCCAAAGGCTTGCTCTACAACCTCAATCCACATGTACACTGATGACACGGTCCTCTTTACATCCGGCCAGACCTATGAAGAAGTCACCTCTAATCTCCAGACCGACTTCAACAAAGTACAACGCTGGTTTAACTCCAACCAACTCTCCCTAAATGCCAAGAAAACAGTCTCTATGACTTTCGGCACTAGACAGAGGCAATCCAGACTTACATCCCTTCTGATCTTCCGTACCCTGAATAACACTGTCCTTGAGACATGCCCTCCTTTAGGTACCTGGGGGTTTGGCTGGATCGCCACCTTGTCTTTTCCACACACATGGATGCCATCCTGTCAAAACTGCGCCCTAAGCTCGGCACCCTCTACAGAAACCGCACTAGTCTCCTGCTTCCTGTGAGACGTGAAATAGTCCTGAAAATGATTCTTCCTTCCTTCGACTACTGCAATGTTGTCTACAGCTCTGCCCCTAAGTCCACCCTATCCAGACTGGACCCCCTCTTCAATGCTTTCTGCCACTTCGCCCTTGATGCCCCCCTCCCCATACCCATCACTGCGAGCTCTTCCATTCACTGGCCCTTCCATCCCAGAGCAACCGGTGCCTATTTCACAGTGCTAAATTTGTTTCTAATTTCTGCCTCGTTCCTTCCGCTCTACCTCGTCTCCTCCCCATCTTCCCCGCCAACCCCAGCCCACGCCCTCAGGTCTACTGACTCCAGGCTATTAGTAAGCCCTCACCGAAGGACCTCTGCAGACCAATCAGCTTTCTCTTACCTCCTCTCTAAGCTTTGGAATGACCTGCCAGCCTAAATCCGCCATTCCTCCTCCAAACACTCTCTATCCTCTGCCCTCACTAACTTCTATGCACCCAATTGTACATGCCCCTGACCTCCTCCTCCACTCCTTGCCTGATTCTCTCCCCCTCCCGATCTCCCTCCTCACCTTACGTGGCCTGACCAGTGGCTTGGCCTTCGCCCAAATGACTGGCTTATAATATTGCCCTAAACAACCCATGCACTAACCCACTCATGGCACTTCTGCTATCCCCCTTCTTATTACCCAGACGTCTTCCCTAAGTCAACCCTCTCATCTTTCCCTGTGTATACTACCAAGACCTGTCACCTCTCCCTGGCCCCAAGCTCAGGCTTCCAGTTCTATCAGCCAATTTGGTGCATTATACTTCAAACTAATCTCTAGATAGTAGGAACTTATGTAAGTATGAATAGTTCTAGATGTATAATCAAGTATGTTATGTCACCCTCTTTGTGGCACATGTATGTAGTGTCTCCTCATGTAGCAAGTTTGTAAAGCCACCCTTAACTATGTAACAATTGTTCAAATTGCTTGACTCCAATGTTCAACCTATTGATTGTTTTATGTATATCCTCCTCCCTTTGTACCTCTCCGTCGCACTGTGAGATGAGCATCTTGTTGCTCAGTGTGCTCTCCTGGTAAAACATTTTCAATAAATAAATAAAATTTTTACAAGTCTTATAAGGACCAATTGGCTCCTATTCTCTTAGATACCTATAATCATATTTTTACAACTGGTCTATCTGACTCCTCTCTCAAGGCAGCAACTATAGTGGTCCTACTTAAACTTGACAGGGATCCCCTACTCGTCTCCAACTACAGGCAGATATCTCTTATTAATACTGATATAAAAATTTTGGCTAAAGTGTTGGCATGTAGATTGGGACTTGTGTGGGATTTCCCTATCAGTAGAGAACAAGTTGGTTTTGTTCAGGGTAGACTTTCGGCCGACCACCTTAGGAAGCTGTCTTATCTCTTTTTGGTATCCAGGGACTCCTCTGATCCTGCAGCCTTGGTGTCCCTGGATGCCGAAAAGGCCTTTAACTGGGTTTCATGGGACTACTTATTTATTCTACTCCCCAAATATCGTATTCCCCAAGCATTTATTCAATGGGTCAGGGTTCTGTATTCTTCCTCGACAGCCCGGATCCTGTGTAACGGAGTATTATCATCATCGCCATTTCCTCTTCACCAGGGCACTAGTCAGGGCTGTCCACCCTCTCCCTACTTATTCAATCTTTTCTTGGAACCTCTCATCTGCAAAATTAATCTCTCCCCTCAGGTCCTGGGCATCCCAATTGGCCGAATGGAATATAAGCTTTCTGTCTATGCAGATGATATTTTGTTAGATATCTCTTCCCCTGCCACATCCTTGCCTGCTGCCCTTCAGATTATCTCTGAGTTTGGTGCTCCTTCCAACTGTAAGTTAAATCTTACTAAAATGGAGATTATGCCCCTGAACAATGTTACCTTCTAAGCTGACACTGCGCACCTCAGTTTGATCTGGACACCAGATAAATTGAAATATTTGGAGATTTACCTTACTACCTCCCCCTCTAAAATGTGCTGTTTTAATTTAGATTCCCTGGTGACCTGTCAAAGTAGATCTAGATCACTGGTCCTTACTTCCTCTTACGCTATGGAGCCATTTGAACATCATTAAAATGAATGTTCTCCCTAGACTGCTATATCCCCTCCAGAAGTTTAATTTGGCCCTTCCCCTATTGTGGTTTAATCAGGTCCACCAACTTTTCTCTTCATTTTTATGGCAAGGTAAGGCAGTTTGCAGAGCATTATTTAAGCTTATGTACGCTAAACTGGATGGAGGACTACAGGCCCCTAACTTTTTCTTATATTACTTGGCCTTAACACCTCATTCGGCTTTCCTACTAGGTGGGAACACCAGGAAGTGACTCCATCAAGCATCATGTCCCGTAGTGGGTGGACATTGAATGCTCCCTGTGTTTGGATAATGGTTTGTATATTAAGTCCCTCCCTTATCTCCCGAGGAGGAAACTTCTCCCATCCGTATGAGATTCCCCCTCTGGAAGCGTCCCTACGGGTTCACCTACAATTCTGCTCTTTTTTTAAAGTCTGTCCATATAAAGACATATCCCAACCATTATTTTGGAATCCTAATTTCCGTACAGCTGGATGGCTTCTCTCTGAGAAGTTTTGGCCTGGCATGAGGGTGCGATTGGTTGGTGATCATACCTTCAACCAAAAGCTGTTACCCTTCCAAGATGCCAGTGTTAAGTATCACTGGCCAACTTCCTCGTGTTTTCGATATTTCCAACTTTCACATACACTTCTGCAAAACACTTTGGCAGTGGTCCATGGCTTAGTCCATTAGGTGTCTCAGTTCTCCCTCTCATTCATCAGGCTTCTGTTTCACATCAAATGTCATATTACTACCGGGTGCTACAGGATCTCCTGGCTACCAGTGAAGGGACAAGAATTTACTGCTGGGACCACTCCCTCCCATCAACGGATACTCCCAGGAACTGGGACACTATCTGGAAATACCTTTATAAATTCATCAAGTGGGACATATACCAGTTTATGCAGTTTAATATTATTCACAACCTGTACTATACCCCTGTTCATCTGCATAGAATGGGTAGACTCCCTGATGACCTCTGTTCCAGATGTGGTAAAGAACCTGGCAATTTACTCCATATTCTATGGTCCTGCGAGAGCGTGACCCCATTCTGGAACTCGATTCGAACCCATCAAGATCCCCTCTTGAGATTGTCTAAGGCTTTCCTTCCTGAAATATGCATTTTGGGAGACTACACCAATGCCCTGGCTGTGAATCAGAGACCACATATGGCCTTAATTTCCATATGTGCAAAGAAAGTTATCCTTCAACATTGGCTTGACCATGGGATACCTCAATAACTTGAATGGCACAAGGAGATATTATTTGCTCTGAAAGCTGAGCTCCTTGCTGCCAAGTATGACTGGCTGACCCTTACACTACCAACGTATTTGGGAACCACTGCAGGATCTACTGACAATCTGAGCATTTCTATTAATATACAGGTGCCTTCTTTCCTGGCAGTCCAGATCATTCCACCTTGTAGTATTCTCTTGGGTACCCTCCAGTGGTGGTGGGGGGGCAGGAGGGGGGTGGTAGTGGTGTTGAGGAGATGTGAGATTTTATCTAAATGGTACACCATTTGGTCTTATCCTTGTCTCTGTTATTGTTGACTAGTGTATCTATAATCTGTTAAATTATTTGGAATATCGTTCCTTCTTTTGGTATGCTTAATAAAGTGTATTCAATTTGAAAAAAAATTCATAGATAAGAGTGTGTAAACTACTCAGCAGCCCAAATTATAAAGCAATCTGTTCAGATAAATGATGAAAATATAAAAAATGAAAACTTTATCTGAACAGACTGCTTCATAATTTGGGCTGCTGAGTACACGCTCATACAGTATTATTATTATCTAAAGTTTTATATAATGTGCCTTCTCAAATCTCTCTCATTTGTTCTCTTTCAGGTCTCCTTCCATTTCACTTGGCCTGCCCTCCAGCTTTTTGGTCCTCGTTTACATGGAGGTCCTGTAACCAAGTTGCCTTGGAGTTACCAATTTAAATGATGCCTTGACATGCTGGAGCCATGGTCCATTTTTTGTCCCCCACTATTGTCTCTATGATTTTAAATAGTGTAACTTCATAGTCACTTTTTTATCTTGATTCAAAGGTGCTAGAGCTTACTACAGCAGCTTCACCCAGTGGCTTTTGTGGGGCACAATGTTAATTTCATTTGATTGAAATTGCTTTGTGTTTTTGCATAATAAGACGTGTTTGTATTTGATTTAATTGAATCTAGTATATAGGGTCATCTGTAACCAGATATTTCTTACCCCCTGATGAAGACTCATGTAGAGCTGAAGCACTGGGACATGTAAGCTCCTTTTCTGTGGACCCCTGGCATTTGTTTAAATAAACCTACTTTGGAATTATAATTTTGCATGGACCTGAATTTTTCCTAAAAAGAGGTAACTGAGTGCTGGTGCAAAACTCTTGTGACTTGGCTTGAAGGGAAGGAGAGGGAAGTAAAGAGAGAGCAGTGGTGAGTCTGAGGTGGAGCATCCAATGCAAAGCGGCAGAAAAGGAGTGGAAGAGTGGGTCCAGTCTGGACAGGGAGGATTTAGGAGCGGCACTATAGACAATGTCTCCATGGTCAAACAAAGGCAGGATCATTTTCTTAACAATAGCTCTGCAGGCCTGCAGAGGGATACAGCTGTGGTTGCGGTAGAGCGCACCGAGTCTAGGAGGGAGTTTTTTTACGAATGGCATTCACATGATCAGAAAAGTCAAGCCAGACCCCAAGGTGTCTGAAAGATAGGACAACTTTGATGGAAAACCCATCCAGGGTACGGACAGAGGGAGGAGCAGCAATCTAGGCAAGTTTTTGCCTTGAGCCAAAGGTCATGGAGACCATTTTCTTGGCATTTAGAGCCAACTGATTTGTCCAGAACGAGCACTGAATTTTATCAAATTCCAGCTGACGACTGGGCAGCAAAGTAGAGAGAGAGAAGTCAGCAAACAGGACTGTATCATCAGTGTACATATATATGGACACTGAGGTGCAGGCAGCAGGGAGGTCATTTAAGAAAACTGAGAGTACTGGACCAAAGACGGAACCTTGGGGTATGCCGGTACAGATAGGAAAGGGGGGGGGGGATTTCAAATTCAAACTGATTGAGTCCTGCCTTCGAGGCAGGAGTGGAACCAGTTAGTGTCGGTGATAGAGAGCCCTGCTGCAGCAAGTTTGGCAAGGAGGAGGTGGTGGGTGACAGTGTCGAAGGCTTTGGCTAGGTCGACAAAGATGGCTAGGGTATTATGGCTCTGATCCATACCAGAACGAATGGAGTCAGTAAGTCAGAGGAGGGAGCTGGAGGTAGAGTGGGAGTTACGGAATCCAGACTGGAATGGGGTGAAGAAAGATGTGGAGTCAAGGAATGGGAGAGCTGAGATAAAACCAGGTGTTCGTGGAGTTTTACCAGAGTGGGAAGGAGGGATATGGGCCAGTAATTGCCTGGCTTAGAGGAACCATCACCTTTAGGGAGGGGTATAATGGTGGCATGCTTCCAGGCAGCAGGGACAGAGATGCAAGAGAAAGAGTGAAGAGGGAGGAGATAGGGACTGCAATTGCACGGGTAGAGAGAGAGATGGAAAAGGTTGGGATCGAGGCTACCAGGACTTTTACCCTTGAAGGGGCTGACCATCAGACTTCTTGTTCCTGTCCTATTGGGGGTGCAGAGGACTTGCTTCATGTTCTCCTGATCTGTCCATGATAAAATAAAATGACAAAGACCTGGAACACTCCAATTCTGTAAATGATCCTGTAACCTTTTTTGTTTACAGTACAGGATAGCTGCACTTTTAATCAACTTGCTGGTTATTTCCACATAATACAAGCATTTGTCAATGTCGAATGTTGGCTGTTTATTAGTTTGTTTTTTGCAATTCTGACCCCAAATTTTGAAGATACTAGTTTTAGGATTTGCCTTATAGGCATGACGTGCCATTTTCTGTGTATTGGCCAAAATGACATTTCACACCAGAGGTGTGAAAACACATCTTGTCCAGGATTTTAAAAATGACATGTCACATTTATGAGGTGGTGTGGAAAAATGGCTGTGTTGAAAGGTTGGAGTCAAAGTATTGAAAATGAGTGAAATTATGAGTGAACGTTGAAATGGTGTAATGTTCAATCATAACCTAGGCATTTTACCACATATGTACACCACTGGGGACATATTCAGAGCCGTCCTGTTGCACACATGTGCAAAGTTGTATCACGCAGAATAGATGCGCCAGCCAGCACGCAGGGGATATTCAAACAGTATGCGTGATCTATTCTGATCGGGCCTGGGTGGGGGAGGTCATCTTGTGGTCATCCAGATATGCGCCATGCAGTTCCCATTGGGGGTAGTCAGCCCAAATATGCTAATGAGCTCATTGGGCATGCATTGTGCAATGGGGCATCATGCATGCCCATCATGGGCTCATTAGCATGGCTGCACCTGGCTGAATGTGCCAGGCCAGCTCCTCCCAACACGGAAGCACTAGATGGCACCCACCCCTTCCCCATTCCTCAATCGGGGGACACAGCCCTCCCAAACCCTGTTCCATAGTGCAGAGTCCCCCTCTCATCCCCAATCCTCTATCGAACTGAACAGTATGTCCAAACCCCATTTTCCATAGTGTAGTATGTCCCACACCTAGTCCTGGTCGGAATAGAAGCCCCCATGACCTAAACCCCGATGTCTGCAATATGTGACAGTCCCCCCAGTGATTCCATAGTGCAGTCCCCCCTCCCATCAGGTCTGGACCCCCATCCCAACCAGAGGCGGCGACTGGCTCAGCCCTCCACACACTGCCATGGCCAGCTGCCAACTGAACTGGTCAATGATCGTGTACAGTAGAGAGTATGCGCTCACTGGTTGAGTGTGTACGCTGTACTGTATGCAGTCATTAACAGTTCAGTCGGCAAGTGGTTGTGGTGGTGCAGAGGGCTGAGCCAGTTGCCAGCTCTGGCTGGGATTGGGGGGTAGGGATAGTGGTGTCAAGACCTGATGGGTTTGGAGGGGCCACTGCACTATTGAAATACTGGGGGACCATCACGATAGCAGACAGAGGTTCGGGCTTGCAGGGGTGTTTCTATTCTGATTGGGCCTGTGGGAGTTGCGCAAGTGCGATCGGGGTTCAGGCCAGGTGGGGGCACACTACACTATGGAAAATGGGGTTCAGGCATACTGTTCAGTTCGACTGAGGATCGGGGATGGGTGGGGGTACCACTATCCTACTGGAGCTGGCAGGCTGCTGTGCACCAGTCTGCACTTCCCAGGCTGCCTGTGGGTGGCTGGCTGATTTAGGCTAGCTTTTTGCAGCCTCTCTCTGCATGGCACAATTCTGCCCTTGCAGGGCATATTCCCACTGAATATGCCAATGCGTGGCATATTCATGGTAATGTCCTCTCTACATGGGTCAAATACATTATGTTTGGGTTATGGCCCATTTGCTTTAGGGTGGCTCATTTCCCCTCTCTGAATAAATCGCACTGCGGCGCATTGTTGGAGTTGCGCGGCACATCTCCCTTTTCTGCCGGGATGCACCATGCATCTCCTTTGAATATGGGGGCCCATATGGGGTGGCCAAATGTTCAGCATAGCCTTCCTATTAGCCCACTTAATGAACACAGTAGGTGAAAAGTTTCAAATCCCAGACAAAATGTCATTTCGTGCCACAGGTATGAAAACACATTTTGGCCAGGATTTGAACAATGACAGCTGTCACATTCAAAAAGTTCTGTGAAGAAATGGCTATGTTGAAATTTTATAAACTGTTGCATTTTTTTGTGAAAAACATGCAACAGTTTACAGCACTCATTTTAGAATATGAGTAACTTGGTGGTATTCTACATTGTCAGCAGTACCAGAATCTATATTTTCCACATATGTGACCGAAAATATGTAACTCGTTCATGAACGAGTTCCCCCCGGGCTCCGTACAACTGTAGTGTTTGGATGTGCAGTGAGGACATTTTGGTCTGTCCACCAAAATTGTGACTTTTACAAAAATAATAATCAGCTGACACTTCTGGTTGAATTTGGTAGCATGCATGCATTTTACATTAGTATATTGTACTTCTGACACCTTAACTTTCAGCCACTGAAAATCATCCCAAAGGCTGACACTGTAGCCATCAGCAAACAGACTAAAGACAAGCTGCCCAGCTGTTTGTTGATGGTTTCATGCAAATTAATGGTCCAAAGCCCTCTTGGAGCGACTCGGCCCTTTGAAATACACTAAGTTTCAGCCCACCAGAGTGAAGTCATGACCACAGACCATGGTCATTGATGTAGAATGCTGAGCCCTTGCTTTTGTGAACTGCAACAGGCTCGGCAGTAACACCACCCCCCCCCCCAAAAATCCCTATCATTGCCACTAAACTTTCAGTGTGTAAGCGGAGCCATTATAAAAATATATTAGAAAAAGCAAAGCATTCTTATATGTAAGGAATAAGACATAACAAGATGTGGTTTATGGGCTGATAAGAGCACACCCCAGGTGTGTAATGAGGCACAAGGCACTTGCCCAGAGTGCTTCTAGCACCAGGAAAGTGCTCTTATCGGCCCATACACCACACCTCGAAGTGTCTTATTCTGCTTATCAAATGGATAGAAAATTTCCAACATACAGTTTAATAAAGTTACTGTAAATTTAAATGTCAAAAGTGATGTATTTAATCTTTTGTTTTACTTTTTTTTAGGTTTGAAGAAAGTAGTCCCTTTGAATGCAGAACTGCATAACATTTTTGGTGATGTGTGTCTGCCTGTGCCCCTTCCCACACCCAGGCACCATGGAGAAATAAACTGTTTTTTATAATTTGCTAGCATTAATACAGCTTTCTTAATTAGGGTGAATTTAATTTGTAGCCAACAGCCCGCTTGACTCGGAGCAAGAGTATCCCTTAGCAGCCGCAGTACAGAGCAGTTTTCTGCTTTATGGTTTTTAAACAGTAACTTCTGCTCTGTGTTGCCATTGGAGATAGGGGGTTTTCACTTCTCTTGGTTTGGTGGTTTTAAGGATGGGAGCAGAGGAGCTGGAGACCAGAGACAGCAGATGGTGGAAATGAACAGAGACTTCATATGGTGGTAATGGTCACTTCACTGTGCGCAATTTCAAACAGTGGGAGTGAAAGCAGCTTGCTACTGGACAAACAGGCAGCAAGGAATACAAAATAAGAGGTACAAATTACTGAAACTTTTATTGTTGTGCAGGAAGAGGAGGGCAGCTTGGCTATATTCAGCGGTATGCTTGTTGCTCGTTCCTTGGTGGCACCAAGCTGTTGTGGTTCCGTCATTAGGTGTGATTCGTTTTGATTGGCATAAGTAGTATGAGTTGCCAGAATATGACCTGATAAGGACACGGCAGATAGTACCTCTTAGGCAATCAAAACTTAGGAAATGTTCTACCCATTTTATAAAACGATGTATGAATTGCTTAGGGAAATAATGCCACAATTCTTGCTGTAGCGGAGTATTAATTATTGAGTACATGACTTATTGAGCAATCGGTCATTCCTGAGTCATCATTTGGACCACTTTGTTTTCAAGTGACTTCGGGCTAGACTGGATTATATGTAGTGTTCTGCATTTGCTAATGTACTGAATTTGGGCGTCACCTATTCTAGTGCTACAATAGTTGATGGCACTCAAAAATTGTCAGCATCTGGCTCATCATTCATTAGGATTTGTGACTACTGTAGGTGACAACTCAGTTTATATGCTCTTTGGGGAGCATTTTTCCAATTTGACTGCATATACAAATTGTGTACTTTTGTATTTAAATTTTAAAGTAATATGTAAAAATTGAAACTGAACTTATTTATTGTGGATCCTGTTATGTATGATGTTAGTTAGTTAAATTCCCTTATGTATGTCTTGGGAACACTGATTTTATGCTGCATTTGTGTGGATTTTTGTATTATGCATTTTTGTAATAATTTACTGGCTCACATTGTTTTAAATCATTTGTTTTATTTTGTAATGGCATGTGTCAAACAATAAAACGTTCAAAGACAATGCACGACATGTAACAGGAATGCATAAGCTCGACAATAATCAGACGTGATCGACCATTTGTGCCTCTTTCTGCTGGTATTTTTCATATATTGGTAAGTTCTGGGAAATGTTTACCACTACAGTATAAAGGCATGGCTCTGGCAGCTAGCACCCCATTGTTCAAATATGACATGGCCCTAATGAAAACTAGAAAAAAACAAATGTAGCCACCTCAATGGAATACCATTAGTGTCTTCCGATGTAGTAGCTTCTATTACATCAGATGTTGTTTAACTCAATGAGCAGTTGGACACCTCTTGTTTTTAATTTTTCTTAACATTTTAAGCACGTTGACTCATTTTAAACTAAATGACAACATTATGGTAAATTCCTAGCCCTAATGGTTCTAAAGTTCACTCTTTTCAAAGAAAATATCTTTTTAATGGGTTAATTGTGGAAATGCTAGGGCTATGATCTTTTTTAAAAGACAGCTTGGAGTCCCTGGATTCCTTTTCATACAATTTCCGTACACTGATATACCATAATGTTATGTTTAAAAGTGCATGGCTGATACACATCTATTTACAGCGAAGTACAGTACTTTGAAAGAGTTCTGATGCAATGAAACTGCATACATGGGAAACCGCCATACTGATCTGACCCCACGCTTTTATTTAAAAAGTTAGTTACAGTAGGTTACTTTTCCTTATTCTTCCACAGATGGTCCTTTTCAAAGGAACCATTTTTAAAAAGGTCTGTCGTAGAACCATCAAGGTTAGAACTACAGATATGTAGGTATTATAGTGGCTCAGTCACACCACTATATTTAGGGTTGAGGAGGCTGTTTAATGTTAAACCCCAGTTTTTGCACTTTAATAACTTCACAAATGTTTAATGGATTTGCACGAAATTGTTCAAGTGCTGTCTTGTGAGGTAGTTCTATTGATGTGCCAAGTTTTGGTCTGGTTGGATGTGCAGATTCTGAGATCTGGATAGCGAAATAAAGCATTTTTTGGGATGGGGGTGGGGAGTTTTGCTGTTTTTTGTCCACCCCAGCACCCAGATGGTTTGGAATTTTGGTCTGAAATGTTCAGGGTTGAAAGGGCTTGGCCTGCAGATGTGCTTTTTGCTGGTTTGGTGAAAAAACTATGAATCTATTCCAAAGTTATTAACTTTTGAAATGTTGGTTCTGAGAATAGTCAGTAAGCACTTCAGGACAGTTGTTTGGAATGAAAAAAATAATCTGGTCATATGAATCGGGATTCTTGTCTATATGGGAGCCAGTTCTCTTTCATATGAAAAAAAATCCTGATTCATATGCCGCCATCTTGTTTTCAGTTTTAAAAAAAATTCGGAAACCCACAAAAATAATATCATGCAGAGAAATCAACACATGTATCTTGCTCATCGCGACTTGGTTAGGCGGGTTCTGCACATTACTAATGTTCAATGGCCTACGCAACCAGTAAGTGTTATGCTTGCGCAACTGCGTACTTAGGTTTTAGCTGTTCGCATTCTCTATTCCAGAGGAATTACCACTCTGTAGAGGTACCAAGGCAATGAACCCTCTAGAGGGTTCCACCCCTAGAGGTACCATGGGACACTTCCCTTGGCTAAAGGTACCTTAGGAAGAAGCCCCAAAAAGAAAGTAATAGTATGAAGCATATGGGCAATGCAAAGAAGTAGTAAGAAATGTATAAACAATCAGAAGTTGCAAGCCATGATAATAAATAAACATGAGGCAGCTTGATCACTCAATGGGAAATGGGATAGCAGGGAAGCCATGGGATGAGTCTGATGGGTTGCAAATGGAAGAAGGGACTTCCTAAGGAGAGAGGGAATGGCCAAGAAGGGACACCATCCCCCCCTCCATCCAACAGCAGATCCTAACTAATGGAACTAGGAATTACTAACTAGGTATTATGACCTTTGGCATGGAGGAGAGAAAAAAAAATCCCCTTTGAGGAGGAAATCTCTGGTGATCCACGGCCTAGGTCGCCTTCCCTCTAGGCGTGGGATAATTTCATTAGTAACGGCTCTGCTACTGCAATTTGGGAGCCCCAAACAAGAGAGTGGAAAAATATTCCAATTTAGAGAGAAACACTCACTCCATCCTTCTAACAGGAACGCCGTGGAGGGTAGCTCTACAACCGATGCTCCAAGGTGGGAGAAGGAGATTAATGACCTCCTCAGGCACGCATCCTGCCAACTGATCCAAAACAAAAAACACAAAGTGAACCTGAGGGGGGCATGGGGAGAATGCGGTGAAGGTGCCTAGCCAGGGAACCACTATAGCCAATAGACTACGTTAAAGTGGAACACTGGAGTTAAAGGAAATCGGCGATAACCTCCCTTCACGGCTGAGCCATAAATTCTACAACTTGGGGTGCCGTCACTATGTCTGATGACTAAAGTTCCACCCAGAGCGAGGACACTCCCAGCTATGGGCCAGGTGAGAAGGACCCCACCCTAAGCTTCGGACACCCAAGCTGCGGACAGTGCAGAGCGAGATCATCAGCTGCAGGGAAACCCCACACCAGAATGCTATGGCTGGCTTGCCCAGGGACTGCTGAGGAGCTGAAGAAGCACTGAGAGCTTGCAGAGGACAGATGGAAGGTGGTAGTGAGCAATGACGGCGTAAATTAGGGGTGATCCAGACATAGTGAAGTAAAGTAGGGTAAGTGTTCAGGGAAGCATAATGATGATCGGACCTATACATAGGTCAGTAAGCAATAGGAATAGTCAGACCGACACACAGGCCTGCAAAACATAGTAGCAATGGGGATATGAACGTAAATGGGGGCAGCATGATAGTGGGGCAAGCCAGCCAGGCATAGAAAAAACAAATCAAGGTGACAAATACTCTGAGGATTTTTGACGGCAAAGGCAGGATGTGGAACAAAATTAATTAGCCACATGGGGCCCAAACACTTCCCAGTCCCCCTTGCCATAGGACAAACAAAAAAGCAATGGAAGGGCAGAGAACCACAAGAAGATATTAAAGTTAGTTTAACAGCCTCAGCAGGAGTTTAGCAGACCTCAAGAGTCGAACAGCTGTGCACGAACAGAGAATAGCATGACTGAACTGCATAGCAAGGTTCAGAGGGAGCATTAAATCAGGTGAAAAGAATCAGACTCAATAGCATGGGGAGCAAGTAATCCTGTAGCATGGGAAACAGCACTGGTCTGTGTGAAAACATAAGCACCGGGTACAACAGCAATGTGAGGAAATAAAACAGTAGCAAGGGCTGCAAAACCAAAAGCCAAACAGCAGGAGCAAGCACATGAAAGGGCAAATGGTAAGACCCACCCACACCCCCCAAAAGAGGAAACAAAACCAAGATACAAACAGAGAACAAATGGGGAGGAACAAAAGGAAGCAGAGGCTGGAGGCAGAAATACAAACCAGAAGCAGAAGAACAAAATGCAGAGTCCAACATAAAGAAGCAGCAAGGGTGGGGCAGGCACAGAGCAAACGTACACAGCCTCCGGCCAACAAAGGAAAAGTGCTTTAGAAGGAGGCTAAGGGGAACAGCTTATATAGCTCAGGAAGTGGGAGTGGCTGACTGCTTGTCCATCGAACCATTTATTTATTTACGAGATTTACCAGGAAGGCATACTGAGCAACATGCTCGATTCCAGATGCGACCTGGGGGCCTAGACCCAGTACATGGCAAATAATTGGACAAATACAAGTACAGATATCGTAATAAAGAAATGATAGCAAAGGATTTGTACAAATACGATACAATATAACATGTATAACAAGTACTGCAGGTGTAGTAGTATCATAGGCAGAGCCTTCCAATTAAAATGACCCCCAAATGTTTTTGTTTTGTTTTTTGCATCCTTTTTCATGATTCACTTCTGCTTTTTTTGTATGGCTAAACGAAAAAGAATTCGGCCATACGATAAAGGAGAGAGAGCTGCACTTACAAGCATGCAGAAGAAAAGCACCCAATGATGGATCCCTCCTCCTCCTCCTACTCCCTTGCCTCCGCCTTACACAACTTTCTCTCCTCTAACTGCTCCTGCTTTACCCCTCCTTAACCGGCCTCCTATACCTCTGCTCCTTGCCATGACTCACATCCCCTATTAAACCTTCCTCCCTCCAAGATTGCATCTCAGCACGCTCTCCTCTACCATCACTGCTTACCCCCTCACTCCTACCCTTACCCTTCTTCCATTACCAACTTGCCCCTGCTTAGATTTGACCTCTGGCATGTTCTCAGTATCCTGACGAGGTCTAGCAATGGGCAAGCTCTCCTCTGCCTACCTAACTTTGTCCTCACCTAAATCTGCTCTCCATTGGGATTCTTAGCACCCTGGCGATGTCTACTCTCAGTTAAGTTTCTTCCCTCCCTCCTTATTTTCCTTTCCTTTTCTATCCCTCCTATTTACCTCTGCCCAACTTGCCCTCCTAAACTCTATCCCCTGGCAGGGTTCTCCGCATCCTGGAGGGGACCCCATCCTTTCTACCCAACCAGTCCTCACCTGATTCTGCGCTCTGGCAGGGTTCTCCGTATCCTGGAGTGGTCTAGACTTACGCACGCTTCTTCTTTCCTTCCTCTTCTCTCCTTTCCCTTCATCTTTTTTTCTCTCTTCCCAGCATGTCGTCAACTAGTTCTGCCCCCTGACAGGGTTCTCAGCATCTTGGGAGTGTTTTCAGCACTGGGAAATGACTATTACTTCCCTCCCCTTTCTCCTCTACCCTTTCTACCTAGCTCATCCTCGTCTGACTCTGCTCTCTGGCAGGGTTCTCAGCATCCTGAAGGGGCCTAGTCTTAAGCAAGTTTCTCCTACCCCTCCTCCTCCTTCCCTTTACCATCCCCTCTATTATCTCTACCCAACTTGTCCTTGCCTACTCCTGCCCCTTATTCTAAAAGTCCTTGCTTCGTTCCATCACTAGCAGCGATCTCCGCACTCTGAAGGGTCGTACTTCCCTACCCTATCCCTTACCCCACCTCCTTCCTGCCCCCTCTCTACCCCCTGCACTTAAACAAAGGAATTAGTTCACTTGAGCTAATAACTTGCATTTTTTGTTCTGTCCGAGGTGCTCCCGTATTGCACTAGCCCTGTGTTAACTTGCCCCTGCAAATGATTTTTTGCTCACTTCACTCTGGTAATGTTCCTCCCATCGTTATCCTCTCCTTTCCCCAGTTGGTTTCCCCCATCTACCGCTCTACCCTCTTTGATTTCCCCTCACTGCACCTCATTCATTCATTCAATAATTGCAAAATTATCTGCCTCTTAACTATGATCCATTCTTGTAAGGATTTGGCTCCAAGGTTACATTAAATTTCTTTACTATGTTCCTCAGATATGCCACTGGCATTTAAATGCATATTCCACAGGTATGACATATTTAACTGTATGTTATGTCACAAATGCGATTGTATGATCATTTGTTATTTTTTAACTGTATGTCTTATTACAAATGTAATTGAATGTTTCATTTCTCAGCTATGTTAAATGGTAAACTGTATGTCTAATTCTTCATTCGATTGTAACCCCCTCCCTAAGTCGCTCTGGGAGACTAGCAACTTGTTGTTCAGTGTGCCTTCCTGGTGAAACATTTCTATAAATAAAATAAAATAAATAAAATGGATCCTATCTTTTGGGACTATTAATACTAGGCTGCCAGTGGTGATGGATCTAGTCTTAGCAGTGTAATCATCCATTGTATGAAAGAAAGCTCTCAAATCATTAGAAAGTGCTCAGGACAGAAATAGTTTATTTGGTGGGCTGGCTATATAAATGGCATAAAAACACCCCAAGTGTCTGATGGTCTGTGTCAAAAATTTTTGGCTGGCAGTATAGCCTTGAGGTTAGAGGAACGAGGTATGAACGAGCTTGATACATCCAGCAGACCAGACTTGAGTTTGATTCTCACAACCTCCACTTGCATACTGTGCGACTCTGAGCAAGTCACTTAACCACCCAGTGCTCCCAGGTCGCCCCTGAAAACAGGCACTTGTGCCTAGTGGGCCTTACCCGGTTATCAAAGACTAAAATAAAAAAAATTAAAAATCACACTGCATTATTTCAAAAGGCAGCTTTTAGAACGCTCAGAGATATTTACAAGCTAAGCACATCTTGTCAGCGTTTCAGTCTGTATCAAAAAGCCGCACTGTATAAAGTCAAAGCAATTCAGCCATGTGTCTGATGGTCTGTGTCAAGAATCATAATATTATATCATAAGGCGGCTTTTAAAATGCTTCAAGATATTTACAAACTGAGCATGTCTTGTCAGCATTTCAGTCTATGACAGAATGCCACACTGTAGCAGTTCAAAAAGGCGGCTTTTAAAATACCTCAACATTTTTTGCAAGCTGAACGTATCTTGTCAGCATATTGAATCAAAACAGCTCACACACTTGTAAAATGAAAAAGTCAAAATGCTCAGAGATATTCATAGTCACTTTCAGTCTATGTCAAAGAACCGCGTTGCACCGTATTAGTTCAAAAAGTGGCTTTTAAAATACTCCCACGATTTTTGCAAGCTGAACACGCCTTGTCAGCATATCAAGTCAGAATGGCTCACACAGTTGTAAAAATGAAAAAGGGGAAAAAAATAAACCTATACAGCCACCCACCAGAAGTACTATGTAAAAATAAAGTGTAATTGTCAGCCTTGGAAACAAAAACTGTATTCACAGCCTAAATAAAGTTCAGCAAATGACATTAAATACTGCAGCCTCAAATGTTAAATATACTGATCCTGTGACGTAGGAAAATATATTTGTGTCTCCTTTTCAGCATTCAGTTTGCAAAAATCTTGTCACAGAAAAAGTTGTTGCCATATTGGTCCTTGTAACACAAGATCCACAAACAGATAATCTGATCCCTTTTATTGGACCAACAGGGTTGTTACAAAAGAACACAGGTGCTTTTAGCTTTTGGATTACACAGAATCCTTAGTTAGAAAATCTGAAATTCAAAAATCTTTTGTAAGGGAAGGAATCAAGCTCACAGAAGTGCGGGGGCACCCAGAGGAAGAGCTGAAGCTGCTGTGGGTCATTCTGGAGACAGGCGCTGCGCGGCTATCCCTAATGTGTGGGTCCTAAAATAGCAAAATGGATGGCAAATTAGCTAGGCAATAGTAGTCAGAAGGCGGCAGTGAATGGCATCTACTCTGAAGTAGACAAAGTGCCCAGTGGGGTACCACAAGGATCAGTACTAAGGCCGGCCCTTTTCAGTGTCTTTATTAGTGACATTGCAGAAGGGCTAGAAGGGAAAGTATGCCTGTTCACAGATGACACAAAACTGCAACAGAGTGGTCACACACACTGGGAGGGGTGGAAAGAAAGAGGAAAGATCTTCAAGAACTAGAGGAACGGTCAAGCGTTTGGTAGCTGGGTTTTAACGCAAAACAAAATGCAAAATAATGCACATGGGGCACAGGAACCCCAGGAGGCAACATACCAACTGGTGGAAAGATACTAACAGTCACAAAGCAGGAAAGGGACCTGGGCGATAATTTCCAATGACCTGAAGGCAGAGGGGAAGGCAGGTGGGGTGCTGTTATGCATAGGTAGGAGAATCACCAGCAGGAAGAAGGAGATAATAATAATCTGTATAGATCACTGGTGAGACCACACCTCGAGTACTGTGTACAATTCTGGAAGCCCCATCTCCACAAGAACATAGATAGGGTGGAGGCAAAACAAAGGAGGGCAACCAAAATGGTGCACAGCCTACATGAGAAGCCCTATAAGAAAAGGCTCAAGGAATGAAATACATACTCCCTGGAGGAAAGGGGGATATGACAGAAACAAATACCTCACAGGTATAAACAAGGTACAAGAAGGAAGTATAGGTCAAGAAAAAAAGATGCTCATGGACAAGGGGTCACACTACAAAAACAGAAGGGGGGAGGCTCAAGGGAAATGGGAGAAAGTGCTTCTTCACAGAGAGAGTAATGGACACTTGGAACAGCCTCCCAGTGGAGGTGGTGGGGTTTGAAATGGTTGCAGGATTCAAGAATGCATGTGATAGGTACAGAGGGATATTAGAAGTAAGGTGGGGGGGGGAGCCCAGGGACTGAGTAGGATCACCAGTGTCAATATAGGTAGGGAAAATATGGGCAGACTGGGTGGGACAGGAAGTCCTTATCTGACAACAGGTTGTATGTTTCTATGTTTCTATCTGTAAAGGGGTCATATACAGGCCTCCAGCACAGGGAAAGCTGGATAAGGCACTTGGGGAAGCCATCATCTGGATGACAAGTAAGAAGGAAAGACTGCTTGGTGGTGGCTTCTATCTGCCAGATGTGGCTTGAAGCCTTCCAACTGCAGTTTCAGCAAGGGGCAGAGTCATTCTGGACTCCCTACAAGGGGCCTTTTTCAGCCAGCTAGTCAATGAACCCACTAGGGATGGGGCAGTGCTGGACCCGATGGCTACAAACAGGGACAGCATTGCAAATGTCACTGTGGGCAGTCACCTCGGTACCAGTGATCACTGTTCTGTGTGGTTTACCATTAAGACAGGAACAGAGGCAAACAACACGATGACAAGGGTCCTGGTCTATGGAAAGATGGATTTTAAAGAAAGGAGAGACTGCCTCAGAAACTGCCTCATAGAGGGGCATTGCCAGGGAGGGGTAGAGGTACATGGGGGAACATAAGGGAGGACATAATTAAGGCAATGCATACAAAGAATGGTATGCCTCTTTGCAGATGACACAAAGATCTGTAACAGAGTTGATACACAAGGGGGAGTAGAAAGGATGAGAAGGGACTTGGCAAGGTTGGAGGAATGGTCAGATATATGGCAACTTAGATTCAATGCAAAGAAGTGCAAAGTAATGCACCTGGGAAACAAAAACCCAGGAGAAGAGTACACAATAGCAGGGGAGGTACTAACAACAACAAAAATGGAACAGGACCTAGGGGTAGTCATATCAGATGATCTAAAGATTGGTAAGCAATGTGAGAAGTCAGTAAGGACAGCCAGGGGGATACTGAGATGCAAAGGAAAGGGCATCACAAGTAGAAAAAGGGAGGTGGTTATCCCTCTGTACAGACAGTTGGCGAGACCTCATCTGGAGTACTGTGTGCAGTTTTGGAGACCTCATCTATGCAAGGACATAGACAGGATGGAAGCAGTCAAGAGGAGGGCAACTAAAATGGTGCAGGGTCTGCAGCAGAAATCATATGAAGAGAGACTGAGAGAGCTTAATATGTATACCCTTGATGAAAGGAGGGACGGGGACATGATAGAAACGCTCAAGCACTCAAGGAATCAAACAGCAGGAGGGTAGCATCTTTCAGAAAAGAGATGTGTAAGAACA
Source organism: Neoceratodus forsteri (assembly GCA_016271365.2). Classification (NCBI taxonomy): domain Eukaryota; kingdom Metazoa; phylum Chordata; order Ceratodontiformes; family Ceratodontidae; genus Neoceratodus; species Neoceratodus forsteri. Next base: position 1,465,681,556 of record CM057449.1, read on the forward strand.
AGGGACACAATTTAAAGATAGAGGGGATGGCTCAGGGTAATGTGAGGAAATCTTTTTCACGGAGAGAGGTGGTGGATGCGTGGAACTGCCTTCCTGGGGAGGTTGTTGGGCTAAACAGTGGTGGAATTCAAACATGCATGGACAGACACAAGGCAACTGTAGTGGGGGTGGCAGGAAGTAGGCTGTTGGTTAACTAGAATCTGCAGATTATCCAGTAGGTAGGAAATGGGCAGACTGGGTGGGCCAAGTGGTCCTTATCTGCCTTCAAAATCTATGTTCTCTATGTTTCTTAAGAACAAGCTCTCAAGACTTATTACAATTAAATAACACAATCCACTAAATGGAAGCGCAAATGATTTTACATCTCTACATCCAAAATGCAATAGCTGTTATTGCACTTTGGATGTAAGTAAATAATCCATTTTGTACTTCCTCTTTTGGTGGATTGCGTTATTTTTGGTGTAATATGTGTAGAGTGTGCAAGGCTTGTTCTTATGGATAGCCATCATAACGACTTCCACACCACTGAAGTAAGTGAGAGGCCCTACACTGTCTCTGCATAATTAAGGTAACTAGCCTCTGCATGAAGGAAGAGAGTAAGGCAGAAAGAAAAAGAGACCATTATGGTTCTCTAGGGAAATGGTCAACATGAAGAAAAAACATGTGAAATTCAGGAAATATAAGGATACAGAGTGAGCAAAACTGGAAGGTATACAGAGTAAAACAGAGGGAAGCAGGAAAGGCAGTAAGGGGAGCACAGGTGCAGACAGAGGAATGGATAGCCAAGGTGGGATCTAAAGGGGATAAGACTTTCTTCAGAAGTGAGAAAAGGAAGGCAAGCAGAGGGATTGGGGTGGGTGCTGTGCAGAAGAAGACCAAGAAAAAGCTGACATCCTGAACAGGTACTTCTGCTCAGTCTTCACAGTAGAGGTGGTGGTGGGGGGGTTACCACCAGAGAGCTGCAAGAACATGGTGGGAGATGCAGACCCAAGTCCATTTTCAGAAGGAAGAGTCCTGAAGGGATTTGCAACTCTGAAAGTGGACAAGGCTAATAGAATGAACGGGATTCACCCAAGAGTATTTAAGGGACTCAAGGAGGTGCTAGATGCCCCACTGACGGCCTTATTCAAGAGCTCTCTAGAAGAAGGCATTGTTCCAGAGGACTAGAGGAGAACAGATGTGATCCCTCTACATAAGAGTAACAGCAGAGAGGAAGCTGGAAAGTAATGAAAACCCAGGGTTGGTAGAGTATCTTAAATCCAGTGGGCTGCAAGACTACAGGCAGCATGGATTCACAAGGAAAGGAGCAGAGATAAGTCACACGAGGACAAGGGTCCTGGACTTTAGGAGGGCAGATTTTAAAGAAATGGGAGACTGCTTAGAAAATGCCTCAAAGGAAGGGATTGCCAGGGAGGGGCAGCACAGTGGGGAAGAATAAGGGAGGATATAATTAAGGAAAAAAAAAATTCTGCATGGAAGAGATAAGCAAAGAAAGGAGGAAAGTGGGACCATTACGGTTCTCCAAAGAAGTAGCAAGGCTGGTGAAAGAAAAAAAGGGTGGCATTCAAGAGGTACAAACTAATACAAAGGGAGGGGGACAGGGAGGAGTACAAAGCCAGGCAGAAGAAATCAGGTAAGGTGGTAAAGGGAGTGAAGGTACAGACAGCAGAAAGGATTGCTAGGGGGCTGACTAAGGCAGATCATGTTTTTTTCCAGATATATTAATGAGAAAAGTAAGGGGAAGGACAGTGAGGATTAGAAGAGTGGAAGGGGTAGACTGTGCAGAAAGGGACTAAGGAAAAAGCTTACATTTTAAACAGACACTTCTGTTCGGTCTTCACAGTGGAGGAAGGAGGTGGGGACAGGCCAACAGGGAGAAGCAAGGATGGAGTTGATGGGGTGCACCCAATACCATTTTCAGGGGAAAGAGTCCTGAAGCGACTCGCAGCCCTGCTGGTGGATAAGGCTATGAGATCAGACACACCAGAGTACAGAAAGAGCTCAGGGAACTGCTAAATGTGCCACTGACAGCCTTGTTCAACAGCTCACTGGAAACGAGCAGTTTTGGAGGACTGCACAATGGCTGACATGGTCCCTTTACATAAGAGTGGCAGCAGGGAAGAAGCTAGCAAGTACAGACCAGCAAGCCTAACTTCAGTGGCAGGGAAACTAATGGCAGCATTACTGAAAGTGTGGCTGGCTGAGTATCTAGAATCCAGTGAGCTGCAAGACATAGAAACATAGAAGCTGTCGGAAGATGTTGGCCCACCTAGTCTACCCAATTTTTCCTGTCTACTACTGTGCTACCGCAGACCCTACTTAATCTCCAGTCATCTCCTCCCTCTACCTTACTAGCAAGTTCACCTTGCATCTATCTCATGCATGCTTGAATCCCATCACCGTTTTGGCACCCACCACCTCCACTCGAAGGCTGTTCCAGGCATCCACCACCCTCTCCATGAAGAAGTATTTCTTCTGAGCCTCCCCTCCTAAATCTTCATAGCGTGACCCCTTGTCCTTGAACTTTTCTACATAAAATGCTACCTTCCTGTACCTTATTAATACCTGTTAGGTAGCTGAATGTTTCTATCATACCCCCACTTTCCCTCCTCTCCTCCAGAGAATACATTCAGTTTCTTGAATCTTTCCCTGTAGTGCTTTAATGCAGGCCCTGCATCACTTTGGTAGCCGTCTTTTGTACCACCTCCACAGGCAGCATAGGTTCATGGGGAGAGGAGGTCTTGCCAACTTAGCCGGATTGATTTCTTCGACTAAGTGACCAGGGAACTACAGGAGGAAAGAGCAGTGGACATGGCCTATCTGGACTTTAGCAAGGCCTTCAACACTGTGCCACACAGGAGACTGATAAAGGAACTGAGCAGCCTATGGGATGGGATCCAAAGTGGTGAACTGGGTTAGAACTGGTTAACAGACAGAAGACAGTGTGGTAGTTAACATCACTCTAATGATGGGAGTGAGACCAGTGAGGTGCCGCAGGGCTTGGTACTAAGACCAGTCCCCATCAATATGGCCAAGATTTGAACAATGACAGCTATCATGTGCATGAGGCAGTGTAAAGAAATTGCTATGTTGAAAATTTGGGGTTAAAATATTTAAAATTCACAAAGCTATGAGCAAGCATAGTAAAATTTCAACGTATGCACATAACATTGTCATTTTTACATATTTTGACCCCAAATGTTCAACATGGCCTTCTTTTGATCTCATGAACAAGGGTGGTGAAAATTTTCAAATCCTGCCCGAAAGGTGATTTTGCCAGACAACCGTGAAATCGACTTTTGGGCCCGATTTGTGAAATTCCACCATTGTTCATGAGGTGGGGTCCCAAAAAGGGCACATTTAAAATTTGGTCAACATATGCAAAAATGACAAAGTCATATATCAAAGATAAAAACCCCATTGAAATCCATTGAACCACACTTACTTAAGTTTCTCATATTGCACTTGGCAGTTCCAGAAGCAAGACATGTCTTAGATCGGAGACTGGATTTTTATCCTGGGACCTGTTCAGGTGAGCAAGGGTGTGTGGGGAGTGCAGGGTGGTGGATGCTCCATGGGAGGTCGGATCAGTGAGAGAACGTTTTCTTTTGTACAGGGAAGAAAAAGACATTGAGGGAAGGTATTCTGTATTGCACGCTATATCGTAATATGGGGATGGCTGGTGGAGGTTGGGGGGGGTGCCACCAGACACCAGGGAAACAATCAAAAATACAGCTACAATGACTGGAGGGGTGGAGGGTGCCACTAGACACCAGGGGAACATTAAAACATATTGGAGTGGCAATCGGAGGATTGGGGTGCCACTAGACACCAGGGAAACATCAAGGAATATGGGGACGGCAACTGGAGGGTGTCACTAGACACCAGGGAAACATTACACAATTCAGAGAATGGTGAGTGGAAGGTTGGTGGGGTGCTACTAGACACTAGGGAAACTTTAAAAGATGCAGGATGGCAATCAGAGGGTGGGGGGTGTAACTTTCATCCCTGTATTGTTTGTTGTTTCCCTGATGTCTAATCAGAGGGTGGGGGGGGTGCCACTAGATGCCAGGGAAAAATGAAAAAAATTTGAGACAGCAATCAGAGCTTGGGGGGTGCCACTGGACACTAGGGAAACAGAAAAATACAGGATGGCAATCAGAGGGTGGGGGTACCACTAGACACCAGGGAAAAAAAGAGGGACTTATGTATGGCTTGTTAAACTTGCCACGTTATCGGAATCCTTTCTTACATGGCCAAATTAATTTTTCGTTTGATCATACGAAAGAAGTGGAAGTGAGTCATGAAAAAGGATGTAAAATGCTTAAAAAGCACACCTTTGGGAGGCATTTTTACACAAACTAAATGTAGAATCCACCCAATGGAGCCCTGATAAGCAAGATACATGTGTTGGTCTCCGTGCAGTGGTGGGTTTTGAATTTTTTTTGGGGGGGGGGGATGGAAAAAAAGATGGCGGCATACGAAAAAGGATTTTTTCCTCACAAAAAAAGAATTCACCAATACAGAAAAGGCTCCTTTTTCATATGACCCAATATTTCATTCCCAACATCTATCCTGAAAAACTCTACTGAACATGCTCAAAACCGAAAATGTAAAATTTAATAACGATGGACTGGATTAATATTTTTTCACCAAACCAGCAAAAGGCACATCTGCTGGCCAAGCACTTTGTACCCTGAAAATTTTAGACCAAAATTACAAACCAACTGGGTGCTGGGGGTGGAGAAAGAAACCAGAAAAAAATCACTTTTTTTCACTATCCAGATCTCAGAATCTGCACACCCAATCAGAGCAAAGGTTGGAAAGTCAAGAAATCTACTCCACGATATTATACATGCAAAATTTTGTGCAAATCTGATGAACGGTTGCGAAGGTATTAAAGTGCAAAAATTGGGGTTGAACATTCCACATCCTACTCAACCCTAAATATAGTGGCGCAACTGCGCCACTATAATATAAATTCTTTGCAAAAACTTTGTTAATGCACTAGTTAGGGTTGAAGTGACAAAAGTAGGGAAATGTGGCCATAGGGTTTTCAACTCTAACACCACACCCCCCCCACCAGACAGTAACAGGAAAAAAACATTAGTTTCACCTCTCCTGTGTCTTCGCTAATCAGGCATGGAGTGTGCATTTGGGTTGTCAGCCCTAATGCTCACCTCATTCAACCATGAAAGAAGCTAAGATGTGTAGAGCACATGAGAATCGGGTAAGCATTAAGGCTGGCATCCCCAAGGCATACCCCATGCCTGTTTACACACAGAAGAGGTTAAACAATAATGTTTTTTCCTGTCTGGTGGGTGGGGGTGTGGTGCTAGGGTTGGAAACCCAAATGCCTCATTCCCCTAATTTTGTTGCTTCAACCCAAACTAGTGCATTAATTAAGTTTTTGCCAATAAGTTCCTAACTTCTTGAAATAGTATAACTGAATCTTCATTTGTCTGTGGGAGCACAGGGCCCTATGGGACCTGCACTTCCATATATGTTGGTGTGGAAGTGTATGGCCTGGAGGGCCCCGCACTTGTGTTTGCAGTAAAACAGGGAAGAAACTGTCAGCATACCCCCTCATGAACCCAGTAATGAAAATTTTGAAATCCCCCAAAACATGATTCTGCACTACCGCAACACCACAGGTGCGGAAACACAGTTTGGCCATGGCCAGGGTTTGAAAAATGACTTTCATGAAGTGGTGTAAAAAGATGTGTTTGTTGAAAATTTCAAGTCAAAATAACTAAAACTGCCAAAGTTACAAGGGAGCGTAGCAAAATTTCAATGTATGCACATAGCTTTGGCATTTTTACATATACTGACTCCCAAATTTCAACATAGCCTTCTTACGACCCCACCTAATGAACAGAAAATTCTCAAATCCAGCCTGAAAGGTGATTTTGTCAAGCGACTATTAAATCATCTTTCTGGACAGATCTGCATAATTCCACTGACATTGTTCATGAGATGGGGTCTCAAAAAGGCCATGTTGAAAATCTGGTGAAAAAATATGCAAAAATGTCAAGGTTATACACCAAAGTTGAAAACCTCATTGAAATACATTGATTCCCGATATGGAAAAAATATATATTTTCGTGAGTCGTCATACGAAACAAGAATCTTGTTTCGTATCATGAGTCACAAAACAAGATTTATAATCTTAAAAAAAAAAAAAAATGAAGGGCATTTCTGCAGCAGTTAAGTGCATAGCAGTGTCAGTGGCTCAGTAGGTAGCACACTCGCTTCTGAGGTCAGGAGATCAGAGGGCTGTGGGTTCAGTTCCCACATCTAGCACTTGGGTTAATATCCCAGTACTGACACTGTAGTACAGCATGAGAGGGGTGCTGCACTTCTGAGGTGCTGTCTTTCGGATGAGACGTTAAACCGAGGTCCCATTTGCCTGGATTGGTGGTAGTTCAGGTGGATGTTAAAGATCCCATGGTACTTATCGAAAAGAGTAGGGAATTTCCCCGGTGTCCTGGCCAAATTTCCCTCATTCACTAAAAATACCACCAACAGCTTAATCTGGTTCAAGGTTAGCTGGAATTCATCTGTATCCCCCTTCCCCAGGTCGTGCCTGAAAATAGGCAGGATTTGTCTAGTGCACTTACCTGGTCAACAAAAACTAAATAAATAAAGAATCCAGCTAAGGGAAGGGAGTTCCGATAAGCAAGCTTCATATGTTGGTTGCTCTGAGGAATGTCATCTTGGGGGTTTTCAAATTTCAATTTTTATGGGAAAACAGACAAGATGGTGGCAAACAAAATAATTATTTCCCCTCTTAAAAAAGGATTGCCCCTTACGAAAAAATATTTTTTTTTGGTTCCTATTTTTAAGTGTTTACTGACCATGCTCAGAAGCAGTTATTCAAAAATGTAAAATTAAATATCTTTGGAACAGATTAATACTTTTTCACCAAACAAGCAAAACGCGCATCTGTGGGCCACACCCATTCTGCCCAGAAAATTTCAGCCCAAAATTCCAACCTGTCTGGACGCTGGCCAAGTTGACAGAAAACCCATTCAACCCAATGAAGGAAAAAATCCCGAAAAATTCACTTTTTTGCACCATTTGTATCTCAGAATTCGCACATCCAACTAGAACAAAACTTGGCACATCAAGAGATCTACCCCAGAAGTCCAAGCATGCAGTTTCATGCAAATCCCTTCAATGGTTACAAAGTTATTAAAGTGCAAAAGTTGGGCTTTAATACTGAAGTGCCTGTTCAACCCTAACCACAGTGGTGCAACCGTACCATTATTTATATAAACATACCTATATATATATATACACACACACACACACACACACACACACACACACACACACACACACATATATAAAAACAAAATGGTTATATTAAATGCACGCTGAAAATAGAAACTAGAGTTAAAAATCTATGTTTTGACCTTAGGTCTTTTTCAGGAAATATCTAAAAGAGAAAAAACAAAGTGAGATTTTCATTTGACGGAGTTGCACAATTTTGAACCTGTTGACATTTTACAGACACAACGACTGAAAAGTGCATCCATGACACTAAGGTTAGGTACCCTATCAATTTCAAGCTACCATGACAATGCAAAACACTGTCCGAAAAACATAAAGTACACCACGCAATATCTCCACAGAAAATACAGTGTCTGACACGTAAACATAGTGATTGATATCTACAGGGCATGCCATAAACTCCCCCCAAATTTCAAGTAAAAAGACCAAACCATTTCAGAGATATATAATGTTAAAGATAGTAAAATTGGCCTATCTAATGCATTATAAAATCTGGCCATCTTGTCCCTATCTCACGATCAAAGAATAAAAAGTGCTGAAAATCAAAGTTTTGAAACAAATGCGGCAAACCACCACCATGATTCAACAGTAGAAAGCCCCCTGAGCAGAACCCACCCTCATTTGCCTTCCTAGGCCACCCCGGGCTGAGAAATTTGCATTTTTCAAAGGGCCATCTCGTCCCTTGCTCGCGATGCAAGATCGTGATCAAAGAATCTCACGATCAAAGAATTTGCAGGCTCGTGATCAAAGAATTTGCAGACTCACAATCAAAGAACAAAAAATGCTGAAAATCAAAATGTTGACACAAATGCGGCAAACCACCACCATGGTTCAACAGAACGAAGCCCGCTGAGCAGAACCCACCCTTATTTGTCTTCCTAGGCCACTCCTGAGCTGAAAAAATAGCATTTTTCACATACTGCAAACAATTATCTGGTTGATCCTGCAGTTTTTAGACTGTTTTAAGTCTAATAACTTTTAACTTTATTGTTTCACTGTAACGTGATCGAGCCGTGTTCATCCCACTAAACAATACGCTTCTAAAGCTGCAGAATCAAGAATGTTTTGTTGAAAAAAATATGTAAAGTGTGGGGTTTAAGGTAAGTTTAGTTAGGTTTTTCTAAAAGAAGCTGCCGAATGTAGAGAGTGGAAAGCAAGGGAGTTGGCAGCTTCAGAAGAGTAGCCGCAAGCCCAAGCAAGTGTTGCTATAGCAACATTTGCTCAGACTTGCGTCTGCTCTTCTGAAGCCATCTAGCTTGCTCTCCTTGCTCTACAGTTGGCAGTTTCTTTAGAAAAAAATAACTAAACTTATCATAAACCCCCACACTTTACATTCTTTTTCAACAAATTGTTCCTTATTCGACAGCTTTGGAAGCATATTGCTTAGCAGGATGAAAACCACTCAGTAATGCTACAGTGAAACAAGAAAGTGAAAGTCATTAGACTTAAAACAGTCTAAAAATGACAGGATCAACCAGATAGGTTTTTTATCACGCTTTACCTATAAAAATCATGGCAGGATCAACCAGATAACTATTTTCCATCACTTTAAACCTATCAGAATTATGGCAGGATCAGTCAGATCACCTAAATGAAACACCAATCTGTGCCAGATTGGGACTACTTTTTGTACCACCCCACCACCACCACCATTTGTGGCCATTTTATAAGACAGATGATCCACTACAGGGTGTGCAGTTGTGTTCTGATATCTGTACACCCTGGGTGGTTAAATGCATGCCAAAGCATGCATATATCAGAGCATGATCACATGGCCCTGTAGTGGATTATCTATTACATATATATGTGTGTCTGTGTGTTTATGCAATAGGTGTGGACTCTGCAAGCTTCTAATCAAGATGTTTACCAGGACAACTATATGAATAAATTGATCATGACATCAGTACTACACAGATAAACTTGTGGACTAGTACTGTTGTCATCAGTGATTTATTCCTACAGTACTGTTGTCATAACACAGACTCTTCCCCCCCCACCAATGCCCCAGCCGCTCGTTCCTACTGTTCCCAAACACCTGAACCGATATTAAAAAACAATTTCAACAGATAGCTACCACCTACTGCATAAATCAAATGTGTGACTGGGACAGCTGTGAAGTAAAGGATTTATTTTTACTCATTCACAGTGAACCCAAGACCATCACTCATGGCTACACTTCGCTGCGTCACTCGTGCAGTTATCAGAGTTCACTGTGAAGTCATAAAAATAAATCCTTTATCTAATAGTTTCCCATCACACGTCCCAGATGTGTATAAGCATATATTGGCTGCACTTAGCAGAAATATCAGCAATATCTTATATGTATAGGATATGCCATGGCCCTACCTGAAATACTGCTGATATTTCTTCAGAGTGCAGTTTCACCTCATGACATCACAAGTGACTATCAGCAGTATTTCAGGCAGGGATAAGAAGTACTCTATAAAATGTCCTATTTGGGTTTCAGACTGTTTGCTTTGAACACTCTTTTTGTAGCTTTCTGATGTCCAAGCATTGTTCAGGATGACCAAGTGACTTTTGTTACTCTGATGCACTTGACATTTTTGCATGTACCACTATGTTTTGTCACTTGTGTGACTGAGTGGGTTGGTGCTGCTGGACTGAGCAGCTGACCACAGTACTGGAGCAGGCTGGTGTGGCCTAAGGAAAGGCTAGAGAATTGACATTCACCACCGGAGTACACCAAACTGTTGGCTGCAGACAGCAGTAGTTCATGGACATGTGGAGGGGGGGGGTAAGTAGGTGGAAATCTAAGTGGAGTTAGTTTTTTTGGGCAGAGGACGAATAAAGGACTATAAACCTTTTTGGGAGTTCCTACTGAGTCCCATAGCCCCATTATTTTGGCCTCTCATTCTGGTGCCCCAAGCCATGTTGCGGACCCATCCCTCACTGCCGCACCTGTCTCGGGCTCCACTACAGCTCTGCTGATAATCCCATGGTGGTCTGGCTTATCCCTGGTGGGGCTATCCCCCAGGGAGGCAGTGGAGTTCCACGTTGATGGCGGCATCAACACACTTGAAGTGAAAGTTACTCATGCCGCGAGCTGAGAGATGGCGGGTAAAAGAAATGAGGTCGCTAGAGGCTGCCCACATATTTATAGAGGTAAACATGATGGTCATTGTGGGCGGCCACCTGTCAACACTGCTAGTGAAAGTTGCCATTGATGAGAGCGCCTGCTGGTGAATAACGAAGTGTACTGCCTGCTACAAGAGATATCCTCGAAGACTGAGCATTACACCGGGCTGTTGGTCGGGGGCCAGGTGAGGTGCACTGGGCAGTCAGCAGCAGGAGGGGTCTTACAAGAGGGACGTCATCCAACGCTACCCAAGTGCATTACCTGCTACAAGAGATAACCTCAAAGAAGATCGAGCATTACACCAGGATGTCGGTCGGGGGCCAGGTGAGGTGAGCTGGGTGGCCGGCAGAAGGAGGAGTCCTACTGGAAGGCGGGCATCCAGTGCTATGGGTGGCCATTTTTCTTATTCTGGGACACCCACCCACAATGCATGCAGCCATGGCAATGTCCTGAGGCGTGGACATACAGCAGCATGTGGTCACCCATGTCGCCAAGTACACTTCCGGGAGCCACCACTGGGAGCCTCTACTACAGTGGTATTTGAGCTTGCAGCGCAAGCCCAGATTGCCAGTGTGCCAGAGCAATGCCCGATCACTAGGCATCACAGAGCCAGTAAGTACTAGAAACCTTTGAGACTGAAGTTTAATAATATTTGGAGCCGGAATTGTTTTGAGTGAAGGTGGAGGTTGAAAATGGTGTGTGTCTGTCGGTGCAATAATGAAACTGCTGAGTTGTAGCTGGTGCACAACTGAGTAGCTGTGCTCTAATTGTGCTGCTTGTGATGCTAACTCCAACCACTGACAACCTACTGTGTGGATAAATTCTGACATGGGGAACCTAGAGCAAGGATAAATGCAATATTCTCACTCTAGGTCTGACCACCCTTTGAATACCAAAAATATATGCCAGAATTTATCCTCACAAGCACTTCATAAATAGGGTATATACAGGGGGGACCTGTGTGATACATTCTTTATCTACAGAAGAGCAGTTTGCATAATGGGTAATGTCAACAGGTGGCATAAGCTACGAGTAATGTGCCTGTGGTCAAAACGCTCGAGTGTAGATAATAAATGCATCACAGAAATCCCCACTGCATGTCCTTATATAACAGACTGGTATTTTGCTTTTGAGGGGGGATGACTGACAGGTAGTGTTTATTCAACATGTGTGCGATAAATTCTGGGTTCTAAACTTTATCACGCATATCTGGAGATTAAAGAGACCACAGAAAAACTATAAGAAAAAATTATAATAGGGCTCATTTTTCAAAAATAAAACATTTTTTAAGCAGGTGGGGCTGGAAAAGTTCCTTTGTAAATAAAGATGTAGAGGGAATATGGACTATAATAAGAAAAACTAATTATTATCCTTGGAAAACAAACACGTACCAGATAGATGCACGTATAATAAGAAAGGGAAAATACCCATGTGGTGTATTTGGAAGATGCTTAAAGTAAAAAGAAAAAAAGGGCATATAATGAAATGAAAAAAATCTGCTAACCAGGAAACAGTAGCAAATTACAAAGCAGAACTTAAGTTAAAACATCTAATCAGAAATGAAAGGGGAAAAGCTGAACTAAACATTACAAAGGAAAATGACAACTGGAAAAGCTTGTTTGCTTACAATAATACACTTAAAGGAACAGATAATTCCATTGGCCCAATAAAAGTGGAAAATGAGGAAATTAGGAACCTTACAGTAATAGTCACCACATTTAATAACTACTTCTGTAGTGTTTTTAATACTGGAACAAATGCAGAGAAGAAAACTACAGAAAAAGGACTATAATCTGAACATATGTTTTTTTTCTGCAAAGGATGTCCTAAATCTCTTAGACAAATTGAAAACCAACAAATTCTCAGGCCCAGATAACCTCCACACAAGGTTTTTAAAAGAAATAAAAAAAATACATTATATAGATGTGCTAGGGGTGCTGCAGTGTATCAGTAATGAGATGGTTCCAGTCAATTGGGTAACAGCAACAATCGTTCCACTATTTAAAAAAGGGGGAGAGATCTGAGGTGCCAAATTATTGACTTATCAGCTTGACGTAAGTGCCATGCAAAGTGATGGAAACTTTGATAAACTGTAAGCTAGCAGGAATATTAGCAACTATTGGCTTCCGAGACCGCAAACAACATGACTTCAGAAAAAATGGAGTATGCATTACTGATCAGCTATGTTTCTACGAAAGAGGTAACACGTGCATTTCTAAAACTTTTCTAGTATACGTGGACTATTTAGATTTCCAAAGACCTTTGATGAGATCCCTCACTATGCTCTTATAGAAAAATCTGAAGACTCTACAAATTGATAAAAAAAAAAAAGTGGCGACGTGGATAAATAATTGGTTGGTTGGTAGGAAGCAAAGGGTTAGGGTGACGGGTGTTCACTCAGAGGGGGACATTACCAGTGGGGTGCTTCAGGGCTCCATCCTGAGTCCAGTCTTATTTTCATTATGTATCAGTGACATTGACATCGATGGATGGCTAGTGAAGTTTGATGTTGATATTAAGCTGGGGGGCCCAGTTCAGAATGAAATGGACAGGAATAACCTTACTAGAAATTTGGAAAAAGTTGAGATATGGGCGGAGCAAAATAATATGATACTAAAAATAGAAACATTGTTCAGTACTACACTTGGGGGCCAAAACAATATCAAGCAAGAGTAACATCTAAATAACAAAATAAACAAAAAAGATTTCGGAATAATTATAGACCAAAAAAAAAAAAAACACAGGTTACTCCCCTGTAACAGTAGTTCTAGGAGTGGTATATGTTGTTCATCCACACTTGTTGGCATGTCCCTTTCCCTTTAAATCTTGCTGGAAGGTCTTCAAGCTGGCTCCTCCCACCCACCTGGGTGTTATAACCCTCGGCTCCACCCCATGATGCCAGATCTTGATTTCCAATGGAAGCAGAGGTTGTGCACCGAAGCCAGGGAGGTCGAATGAATCAATGTGGATGAACAACATACACAACTCCTAGAACTACTGTTACAGGTGAGTAACCTGTTTTTCTAGGATCCTGGATATGTTGTTCTATCCACACTTGTTGGCAAACTCCTAGCAGTTCTCCGGGAGGAGGGAGGCAAGATGCACACCTCCTACTTGGCAAACTGAGATTGGAGAACTGAGGCTCCAAACCCAGCATGACTCAAGATCAATATGGTAATGAGTAATGAAGATGTTTGCTCACTTCCAGGTAACAGCCCTGCTGATATCCTGGATAGGGACATCCCTAGAAGCAGCCACTGACACAGCAGTATGGTGGGTGGAATGAGCCCTTAGCCCTAATGGAGGCTCCCTACCCACCAACCTATACCAGAGATCAATGCATGATGGAATCCATCTGCCAATCATCCGCTTTGCTGCAGGTCTGCCAGGTGCGGCTTCAGCATAGGTGACAAACAGCTTGCGAACCTGTCCCCGAACTTCAGCCGTCCGCTTCTCATAATAAGAGAGTGCTCGTCTCAGGTCCAAGGTATGGAGCCTGTACTCGGCCTCCGAGGTGTAATTCGGGTAGCACACTGGCAATATTAACACCTGGTTAGGGTGAAACTCTGACACAACCTTCAGAAGGAACTTCAGGTTGGGGCACAGGACAACCTTGTCCCTGTGGAAGACCAGGTAAGGAGACTCCACCAACAGTGCCTGGAGCTCCCAATTCTTCTGGCTGACATGACAGCCACCAGGAAGGCGGTCTTCCATGACAGATGTGACATCTTACACCTGTGCATCAGTTCGAATGGCTTGCCCATGAGCTTTGCCAATACCAGCAGTAGATCCCACGGAAGTGGAGGTTCACGCACTGGAAGGGATATGTGATCGAGCCCCCTCAAAAAGCACCAGACTACCGTCTCCTGTGCCACTGTCCACTGACTGGTCCATGTCTGGTAAGCAGAGATGGCTGCCAGGTGCACCTTAAGGGTAGTCATCCGTAAACCTCCTTTGGAGAGAGAGAGAGAGAGAGAGAGAGAGAAACCAAAAGTAGTCGAGAATACTTGCCACAGGGCAGGCATTAGGGTCTAAGCCCTTGCCCTGACACCAAATGGAAAACCTTTTCCATTTGAAGGCATAGCACCTCCTGGTCAACTCTTTCCTGGATGCCTCAACCATGTTGAGTACATTGTCGGAAAGATCCAAAGCCTGGAACTCTAGCTGCTCATGCATCAGGCTGTCAGGTGCAGGGATTAAAGGTCCGGATGGAATACCCTTCCCTGATTGACTGATATCAGGTCTGGGCATGCTAGAAGACACCTCTGAAGCCTAGTGCTGAGGCCGAGGAGATCTGGATACCAGAACTTGTGTGGCCAATCTGGGGCTCCTAGGTTCACCTTCCTCGTGTCCCTCCTCGCCTTGAGAAGCACTTTGTGGATCGAGGGAAGGCACAGAAGAGACCTGGGGTCCATGGCCTCAACAAGGCATCACCCTGCAGTGAGCCCTGCTGAGGGGGGTGGGTGGGCATGAAACAGCCTCAGCTTTGCATTCTCCCTGGAGGTGAACAGGTCCACCTGAGAGGTGCCCCACTGGGAGAACAGACTGCGAACTACCTCCGGATGAAGAGACCACTCGTGGGACACCTCGCTCACATGGCTGAGGGTGTCCGCCAGTCGATTTGAGGCTCCTGCCACATGGATGGTGAGGAGATCCCCATTCAGACAGCTCACAAGTGCCCAGATGTGGAGCGCTTCCCTGCACAGAGGCCGGGAGTGCACGCCGCCCTGCCTGTTGAGGTAGTTCATGGTCATGGTGTTGTCCATCTGGACCTGGACCCCTGGACCCGCAGAAACGGAGCTAATACAGTCAGCACCAGCTGTACTGCTCAGAGCTCCAGCAGGCTGATGCGACACTGGGATTCCACAGGGTTCCAGAGCCCATGGATCCTGTAGCTTCCCATGTGGGCTCCCAAGCCCGTGAAAGAGGCATCGGTCATGAGAATGACCGTCGGCTCGGGGCAGACAAACGGGATCCCTCCCTGCAGATGTTCCGGGATGGCCCACCATTGGAGAGCATCCCATACCTCTGAGTTACTGTGATCAGCTGGTCAAGATGACCCTGACACTGGGAGAACTGGCTGGCCAACCCCCACTGAATGGGGCGCATATGCCACCAGGTCCAGGGTGCAATTGCCCAACCAGAAATGACTGGGCAAAGGAGGAGAGAACCTCTGCCCTGTCTACCAGGAGCCTGGCTCTGGCTTGGCGAGAGTTGAGCTCTGCCCCAATGAAGCAGATCACCTGAGATGGCATGAGTTCTGACTTGGCCTCGTTGATCAAGACGCAAAGGCTGACACAGGTCTGGAGGGCCAGATCCCTGGACCTCTCCGCCTCCAACCTGGAGGGACACACTATGAGTCAATCATCAAGATAAGGGTACACCCTGACCCCTCGATGCTGAAAATGGGCTGCCACCACTGCAATGCATTTGGTGAAGACCCTGGGGCAGATGACAGGCCGAACAGCATGGCTTGGAACTCATAGAGGGTTCCCTCTGCTTGGAAGTGGAGGAACCTTCGGTGTGACGGACGGATCAGGATGTGAAAGAACACGTCCTGAAGAGCAAGGGAGCAGAACCATATGCTTTGCTTGAAAGATGGTATGATCTGGCACAGAGTTACCATCCGAAAGGTGCAAGACCTGAGATACTGGTTTAGGTCGTGCTGATCCAGAATGGGGAGCCAGCACCCATCCGTTTTGGGACCAGAAAGCACCTGGAAATGAACCCTGGGTTGACTGGGGGATCTGTGACTCAGGCCACTACCTCCCTGAGAAGGAGCTGGGCGAAGTCATCTCAAACAGCCAACCAAGTATGTACTAATACCCTTTCTTCCCGTGGGGCACAGGCTTGGGTTGGCAGGTACTGCTCAAACTCCACAGGCAGTCCCTGACCGACCACTTCCATTGTATAAGTGGACCAGGCAGAAAGGAAGTGGTGGAGCTGGTGCCCAATGGGAGGACCCAGAATGGTTGTGACAGGTATGGAGCTGGTCACCCCCATCCCATCACCGAGCAGGCCTGGAAGAGGAGGGTCCAGTAGTGGGACCGCCTGGACACCCCCACCCCCCGTTTGCAGGCTGACTGAGCTCCTGGCTTGGGCCGAGGGTGCAAAGACTGGGCCTACTGCTGTTGCCCAGATTAAAACTGGGGCTGCTTGGCCGCAGGGGCAGAAGGCCTAAAAGGCTCCTTCTTCTGCTTTTTGGGACCCTGGGATTCCTTTTGGGCAGACGTAGCTGAGTCCAATGTGATGTTGGACTACTCTACATGTTCGAGGTGACTGTCTACCCCTGGGCTGAATAAGTCAGTACCCAGGAATGGGACATCTGCCAACTTGTGCTGGGTGTCGGCCATGAAAGTCGAGACCCGCAACCAAGCCCGGCTGGGCATGGCAACCGCAGCCACTATTGAATGGGCACTGGAGTTCCCGACATCCAAGTCCATTTGGAGTTGTTGCCTAGCAGCAGCCCAACCCTGGTCCCGGACCTACTTGACCATGGTCTGAAGGTCTGTGGGGAGGTGAGGGAACACCTCATCCAAGGAGCCCAACAGGGTATGAGAAAAGTGTACCATGATCACGGCCAAGCTCGCCTGACGGAGACCAAGCGACGACGCAGCATAGACCTTACGGGCAGAATGAGCTAGCTTCTTGGACTCTTTGTCCGGTGGTCTGTCAGTGTCTCCAGAATTCCCCAATCGCCCGAACACAGACTCGGTCACCACTCCCTCGGCTGAGGGAGCTGTGTGAACCCCGAAGAGAGAGCTGGTGGGCACCGCATTTTTGTGAGCCGTTATGGCAGAAGATGAAGGACAGGAAGCTGGGTGCTGTAAAAGCTCCAGGGCTGGGCCACTGGGACGGCCTCTGTTGGAGAATCCCCTTTTCTGAGGATGTTCAGTTAAGGTGTAGTCTACCTATTTCTCAATGGGTTCCAACTTCATCTCCATGGACTCAGAGATGAGGCTGAGGATACCCATGAAGGAAGTGGGCCCCTCCTCTGTAGAAAGGCTCATGGCATCGTCGTGAGAATGAAATGCCAGCTCAGAGTCCTCGGACTCTGAAGAGTCCGGATAAAGTGGCCTGCCACCAGAGTCACTCAACCCGCTGTGGGCGGACGGGAGTGAGGGCGACAGATAGCCTGTGTGGGAGGCCTAAACCAGGCCAAGACTCCTTGGGGGAAACCCCGAGGGAGGCCGTTTAGGTGGCAGCTCCACCAAGATAGGTGGAGAGATAAGCTTTTTGGCCGAGTCGGGAGGGTCGTCACTGGCTCTGCATGCGGAGGGGCGATGACTGACTCCAGAGTGGTCAACAAAGGCCTAGAGGGTGAAAGCCAGGTAATGGCAGGGACAGATGGGACCATCTTCGACCTGGACATAACTAGCTTCTGCCACAACAGGTCCTTGTAATGCCAGCATGGCTTGCATCGCAGCCTCCCCTTGTCCGAGTAGGAAGAGGACAAATGGCGGTGGCGCGACTTCAGAATGTCACTATTGGGACTTCCTTGGCCTTTCTGTCAAGGATGTCCCAGACCTGAATGTTAAATGTCGGAGGAAACAACAGAGATGTTCAGGAGAAGTCGAGGCCCAATAGGACCGGAGTCCTAGACAAAGAGGTGTCGGCCTCATCAGTTGACAACAGGTCGATGGGGTTGAGAACAATCTCGACGGGATCATCGTCCTGCATCTGGGCTGACTGACCTGGTGGGGTTAACGTGAGGTCAGCGGCCGAGGTTGCAACGTCGACCGAAGTCGAAGCAGGACACTCCTCTCCTGGGACTGAGATCACTCTCTGTCCCAAGAGCAAAGTCGATGAGACATAGAGTCTCTCAGTTCCTTGGTTTCCTTTTTATGGGATCTGGAGATGTGAGATCCAGAGCCCTCCACGCAAGAGGAAAGGGACTGGATGAGCTCCTTGAAGGAACCAGAGAAAGATGAGTCCAGTCAAAGAGAAATGAAAACTGAGGGCGAAGATGAGAGTTCAGCGGCACGAGCCACCTCTTCTTCGAAGGCCTTCATCTGTTCCAACTGTTCCGCGGATCCCATAGCCGTGGAGATCGCATGGTGGGCATCCTTCGATTTGACCAGTGGGTGCCGTTTTTCTGGACATCCGAGCTAAAGATGTGTGAGGCGGTCATCCAAAACATTTGAGTGAAAGGAGCAACAAAGACTGCAGGCCTGAGTACTGCAATTGTGACCCAGGCAGTACATGCACATGGCATGCAGGTCTGTTCGAGACATTTTCTGCCCGCAAGGACACCAGCGGAACCCGGGCGAGGACTTGTCCTCCATCACAGTCATGATTTTATATTTACTAGGAGGGATTCAGAAAATCTTTATTGGCGGTGAAACAGAGTTTTAGAGTGCCAGGGCCTACTCAATGCAGATACGATAAAGAGGGAACCGGAATCTTCCAGCAGAAAGGAAGATCTGGCATCGTGGGGCGGAGATGAGGGTTATACCACCCGGGTGGGTGGGAGAAGCCAGCATGAAGACCTTCCAGCAAGATTTAAAGGGAAAGGGACATGCCAACAAGTGTGGATAAAACATATCCATGATCCTAGAATCTTGCCTTTTGTAGACATCATACTAAACTTGCCCAGAGAACAAATTACCTAGTAAATAGTATCAAAACAGCCTTTATCTGTCGCAGTTCTGATTATATACTACCTTTTTATAGGGCATATGTTAGGCCACAAATGGACTACGGAACACAGTTGTGTAGTCCATACCTAAGGAAGGATGTGGTAGGGCTGGAGAGAGTGTAGTGAAAGGTCACAAAAATGATCTACGGATTAAAGGATAAATCATACTAAGACAGACTTACACATCTGGGTCTATACAGTTTTGAGAACAGGCGTTTAAGAGAGGACCTTCTAATGATGTACAGAATTGGTGGCTATACAGAACTATTGACAGAGATGGGCATGGAATTGCAGAATAAACCAATGGGACTTAGATCTCATAAATATCAGATCAAACTTACCCAATGTAAAAATAATAAACGACTAAACATATTTTCCCAAAGAGCAGGCAGAATGCGGAATGCATTGCCAACCAAAATAGTTCAGACTGGCTACACAGACTTGCTTAGAAACAAATTAGATAATTAACTGCTTTGTAGTTGGAGAATTTGATCCATAAATTATTTGGGTAGACAGACTAGATGGGCAAAATTGCCTTCTTCGGTCTATACACCAGTGTGATAACATTTTTTATGACACTGGATTGTGTCTAATCTTGGCGTGTGTGTGTGTGTGTGTGTGTGTGTGTGTGTGTCTATGTATATAGACACACACACACACACACACACACGCACACACGCACGTAGGTTTTCACTACATGTGTATTGATGGAAGGAAGCTATATAGATTACACAATTATGTTAACCACATTCCAGGGTTTCAGTAAAAGAAAAATTAAATTCCTATCCCTTAAGATTTCAGAGTTAGCCCTTTTGAAAGAAAATCGTCTTTAGTACTAGAAGCCTGGAGTCAGACCCACATGAACACATACTGTTACTATACTGTCAATGTATCCATATATTGAAGATGCATTTTCATTACATTGATATACTAATACTGCACTTCTGTTATACTGACAGAAGAACTAATTTCAATATACTGATATAGTATTTTAGTACATTTCTATACTGCAAACATACTTGAACTATATCAGAATACTAATAATACACTTATATTGATGGAAAGACAGTTATAAAAAGAAAATTAAGATGCTTCTTAATGCTCAGATTTTTCATATAGAAGCAAAATAACAATAGTGTAATTTTTGTTGTCACACTGTGTATACAAAATAGTCTAATTACATTTCATAAAATCTTCATTTCATTCCCTGGGTATACATCCAAATCATGGCACGTACTTTGGATGATAACAAATCCAGAAGTCCCATTAAAAAGTCCAAACACTACAGCCAGCCCAGTGGCATGGAGGGTTGAGGCACTGGTGCCTCACTTCCTGCCACACTGGCGACCCATGTTTGGTGATGACTGTGGGTTGCTAGGGTCGGTTGGAAAGGGAAATGACTGAATGCCTGATGGCTGCTCTCTTTTCTCAGGGTGAATGACTTGCATGCACTGCTGAACGACTGTCCCTCAGTGGAGGTTAGGTGGTAGTGTGGGCCTAGGAGGGCAGCAGGACTCCAGGTGTGCACGTGCCTCCATTTGCATCTATATACATCCAGCATGAGGAACAGGGAGAAAATCAGGGGGAAAGCCTATGTTCCCCCGCTGCCGTATGTGACGGCCCTCAGGAGAGTCCAGAAAGGCCTCATAACAGGAGAAGATGGTGGAGAGCAGGCAAAAAAATACATGTTACTCACCTCTAACAGGAGTTCTAGGAGTGGTATATGTTGTTCATCCACACTTCTTGGCAGGTACCTTGCCGCTTTAAGATGTGCTGGAATGTCTTCAAGCTGGCTCCTCCCTCCCACCCGGGTGGTAAAGCGCTCGGCTCTGCCCCATGATGCCAGAGCTAGCCCGCTGGAAGCCAGGTTGCACGTCAAAGCCAGGGAGGTTGGGTGGGTCGTGTGTGGATGAACAACATATACCACTCCAAGGACTCCTGTTACAGGTTAGTAACCAGTATTTCTAGGGACATGGATACAGTATGTTGTTCAATCCACACTTCTTGGCAGACTCCTAGCAGTTCCCCGGAAGGATGGCAGTAAGGCGAGCACCCCCTATACTTACTTGGAGAATAAGGACTGTAGAACCGAGATCCCAAAACCAGCATCCCAGCGTGACTCTCGGTCAATGTGGTAATGGGAAATAAAGGTGTGTGCTGACTTCCAAGTAGCAGCCCTACAGATTTCCTGGATAGGAACGTCCCTAGAAGCAGCTACCGAAGCAGCAGTATGGTGGGTAGAATGAGCTCTTATCCCTCTGGGTGGCTCCATGCCCACCACCCTATAGCAGGGATCTATGCAGGAGGTGACCCACCTGCTTATCGTCTGCTTGGCTGCAGGTCTGCCAGGTGCGGCTTCAGCGTAGGTGACAAACAGCTGGCAAACCTCTCCCCGAACTTCAGCAATCCGCTCCTTATAATAAGTAAGCGCTCTTCTAGAGTCCAGAGTATGAGGGCCTATATTCGGCCTCCGAGGTGTGATTGGGGTAGAACACCAGCAGAGTCAACACCTGATTCAGGTGAAACTCCATCACCACCTTCAAAAGGAATTTCGGGTAGGGGCAAAGGACAACCTTGTCCCTGTGGAAAACCAGATAAGGAGACTTGATGGAAAGTGCCTGGAGCTCTCCCATCCTTTAGGCTGATGTGATAGCAACCAGGAAGGCGGTCTTCCACGACAGGTGAGAGATATCACACCTGTGCATCAGTTTGAATGGCTTGCCCATAAGCTTAGCCAATACCAACAGTAGACCCCACGGAGGTGGAGGTTCTCGCACCGGAGGGGATATGTGATCTAAGCCGTTGAAAAAACGCCAGACCACCTTCTCCTGTGCACCCGACTGCTTGACGGCCCGCGCCCGGTAAGCAGAGATGGCTGCCAGATGCACCTTAAGGGTTGTCGACCGAAGCCCTAGCTGAGAAAGGGACCACAGACAGTCCAAAATGCTAGCCAACAGGCAGGATGAAGGGTCCAACCCTTTGCCCTGACACCAAATAGAGAATCTCTTCCATTTAAAGGCATAACATTTTCTGGTTGACTCCTTATGGGATGCCTCAACGATGTTGAGGACCTCATCAGAAAGATCCAAGGCCTGGAACTCTAGCCACTCAGGAACCAGGCCATCGGATGCAGGGATTGAAGGTCTGGATGGAACACCTTCCCCTTGCTGACTGAGATCAGGTCCGGACGGACTGGTAGCCACCTTGGGAGCCTGGAGCTGAGGCTGAGGAGATCTGGATACCAGAGCAAGCGAAGCTACTCTGGGGTTACCAGAATCATCTGCATCTTGTCCCTCTTTGCCTTGAGAAGCACCTTGTGGATCAAGAGAAATAGAGGGAAGGCACAGAAGAGACCCGGGATCCATGGCCTCGAAAAGGCATCCCCCTGCTGCAAGCCCTGCTGAGGGGGGCCGGAATGAAACAGCCTCAGCTTTGCATTCTCCCTTGAGGCAAACAGGTCCACCTGAGGGGTGCCCCACTGGGAGAACAGGTCTTGAACTACCTCCGGTAGGAGAGACCACTCATGAGATGCAGCGCCTATCCGGCTGAGGGCATCGGCCAGACTGTTCGAGGCTCCTGCCACATGGATGGCTAGGAAATCCGCCTCCAGGCTGATCACGAGAGACCAAATGCGGAGAGCTTCCTTGCACAGGGGCAAGGAGTGCATCCCACCCTGACGGTTGAGATAGTACATGATCGTGGTGTTGTCCATCTGGGCCTGAACCACTTGACCCTGTACAAATGGAGCGAAGGTGGAGAGGGCTAACTGTACCGCTCGAAGCTCCAGCAGGTTGATGCGACATTGAGACTCCTGAGGGGACCAGAGGCCATGTGCCCTGAGCTCCCCCAGATGGGCACCCCAACCCATCAAGGAGACATCAGTCACAAGGATGACTGTCGGTTCGGGGTGGACAAATGGGATACCCTCCTGCAGATGAACTGAGACGAGCCACCACTGCAGGCCGTCCCACATCTTCTGGATCACGGTTGCTGGCTGGTCCAGAGGACTGGAGTGCTGACACCACTGGTGGGCAAACCCCCATTGCAGGGGACACATTTGCCAGCAGGCCCAACTGACCACACTGGTGCAAGCCACTATGAGACGCAGAAGGCAAAGGAAGTCCCAGGCAGGGAGTAATTGCCCAACCCGAAATGACAGGGCAGAGGAGGAAAGGACCTCGGCCCTGTCCACCGGGAGCCGGGCTCTAACTCGAAGAGAGTTGAGCTCTGCCCTGATGAACTGAATCACCTGTGATGGCACGAGTTCTGATTTGGCTTCGTTGATCAGGAGGCCAAGATGAGGGCAGACCTGGAGGGCCAGATCTCTGGACTGCTCCACCTCCAACCTGGAGGGGGCTGCTATCAGCCAGTCGTCCAGGTAAGGGTACACCCGGACCCCTTGGCGCCGCAGGACGCTGTCACCACTGCCATGCATTTGGTGAAGACCCTGGAAGCTGGAGAAAGACCAAAGGACATGGCCTGAATCGGTAAGGGATCCCTCTGCTCTGAAGCGGAGGAATCACTGATGAGATGGATGGATTGGGACATGAAAGAATGCGTCCTGGAGATAGAGAGAACAAAACCACATGCCTACTTCCAAGGATGGTATGATCTCAGCCTGAGTGACCATACTGAAGGTGCGTGGCCTTAGGAACTTGTTCAGGTCATGCAGATCGAGAATGGGGCATCAGCCCCCCTTCCGTTTTGGGACCAGGAAGTACCTGGACACAAACCCTGAGCATGGTGGAGGATCTGCCACTTTGCTGAACACCTCCTTTTGGAGGAGCAGAGCTATGTTGGCTCAACGAGCCAACAGAAAGGCTGCAGCACCGGTAGCCCCCCTCAAGGGGTGACATCTTGAAAGGGAGGGTCTGCTCTAATTCCAGAGGTAGACCCCCTGCCGACCACTTCCAACACCCAATGGTCCGTGGTTATAGCAGACCAGGTGGAAAGGAAGTGACTGAGCCAGCCCCCCCATGGGGGAACCCAGGGGAGGAGTGACGAGATTGTGGGCGGCACCCCTCAACCCGTCACTGGGCAGGCTTGGAGGAAGAGCCACCCGAGGAGCCACCTGGACCTTTTCCTCCAGGCTTCCTGTTGGAGGAAGCAGCAGGCTTGGCCTTGGGGTGCCAAGTGTGAGCCTGCTGGCCCTGCTGCTGGTGCTGCTGGGCCGGTCGTGACGCAGGGGTGGAAGGACAAAAGGGCTTACACTGTTTCTGGTGGCCTTTGTCCTTCTGGACAGATGTGACTGAGTCCAAGGTGGCATTGGACTTCTCGATCCACTGGAGGTGACCCTCCACCCCCGGCCCGAACAAGTCGGTGCCCAAGAAGGGGAAGTCTGCCAACTTGTGCTGGGTATCTGGCATGAAGGTCGAGATTCGCAGCCAAGCTCTGCGGCGCACGGCTACTGCGGCTGCTACTGACCAAACACAAGAGTCTCAGATGTCCGGAGCAGTCTGGAGCTGTTGCTTGGCTACCGCCCTTCCCTGATCCCACACCTGCTTGACTTGTTGTTTGAAGGTCAGCCAGGAGATGAAGAAGCACCTAATCTAGGGAGCCCAAAAGGGCGTGTGAAAAGTGTGCCATCAGTAGAGCCGAGTTAGACTGTCAAAGGCCTAGGGAGGCAGTAGCATAAACTTTGTGCCCGGAGTAGTCTAGCTTTTTGGACTCCTTGTCTGGGGGCTTCTCTACGTCCCTGGCATTTCCAGAGCGCCGGAAAACGCTATCGGTCACCAGCCCTTCAGCCGAGGGGTGCGCCGAAAAAACAGAGAGGGAACCGGTTTGGACTGCATACTTGAGGGCCATCCTGGCCGAAGGCGCAGGACAGGAGGCAGGACACTGCCACAACTCCAAGGCCGAACCAACAATGGCCTCGGCTACAGGAAAGGCGTCATAGGGGAATCCCCTCGGTCCAAAATCTCCGTGAGGGGATATCTGGCCTGCTTCTGCACATGTTCGAGCTGCATCCCAGTAGACTCTGAGATGAGCCGAAGAATACCGAGGAAAAAGGATGGGCTCTCGTCCACCGACAGACCCCTGGAGGATTCCAGGTCGAGGGGCCTGGAATACAGAGAAGAGTAGTCGGACTCCGAGGAGTCTGCGAACAGCTGCTGACTGCCTGAGCCACCCTCCACTCGCCGAGGCCAATCGGGGGTGAGGGTGACTGACAACCTGTGGGGCAAGCCGTGACCCGACAGAGAATCCTTAGCTGGGGCCCCAGTCTTCAGCTGAGGTGGCGGTGGTTCCACCACAATGGGTGAAGCAGCCAGTTTCGGCTGAGCAATCGGCCCCTGGACCAAGGAACTGAGGGCAGGAGATCACTTCAGTGGCTAAGGCAACAGCCACTTTATTGCCGGGGAAGGAGATGGAGTCAGCTTGCTGCTGGCCAATAAGAGCTGCTGCCACATCATATCCTCATAGCACCGACGCAACTTGCGTCAGAGCCTCTCCTCCGAGGAGGACAATGAGGATGAGCAGCGACGCTGCTTTCCATGATGTCAGGACAGAGACCACCGGCATCAGCGGGACTTGCCCAACACGGAAGAGGACCGAGACCATCAGGGTCACCGACAGTGGGTCGAAGAAGGGGCGGGGGAGACCAGTACATCCTCCAGTTCAGGGTTTTTGACCGGGGACTTCAGCTCAGGAGACCGAGGTAAGTCCTCGGTAGGCACCAAGAGAACCGGTGAAGGGGGGTTGTCGGCCTCTCCAGTTGACAGGCCATCTAACGGGTCAAGGAAAATCTTGACTGCATCGACGGGTGTCTCAGTCGGCTTGCCTGACGGGGACAAGAAGAAGCCAGCGGCCTTGGCTGCAACCTCGACCGAAGTCGACAGAGGACAGTCTGGGGAGCGAGATCTCTCCCGCTCCCACAAATGTCGACGGTGGGACTTACCTTTTGGATCCTTCTTTTTTGACCGACTGAAGTGAATCCCTGAAGGCCCCTCTCCCTTGGTGGAGAGGGACTGACAAAGCACCCGAAAGGAAGCAGTGCAGGAGGAGCCCAAGGAGAGTGGGAGAAACGCCGATGCCGAGGATGATGAAGCAACGGCCTGGGCCACCTCCTCCTCGAGGGCAATTAACTGATCCAGCTGCTCGATGCAGCCCGCTGCCATGGACACCATCCAATGGGCCTCCTTTGACTTCACCAGCGGAAGCCATTTTTCTGGGCACCCCAGATGGAGCCAGGCAGCGCGGTCTTCGGGGACCGATGTCGGTGCGATTGCACATATCGAAGCCTGCGGATTGTGGCCAAGACCAAGGCAGTAGACGCACGTGGCATGTGCGTCAGTCCAAGACATCATCTGCCCACACGGGCACCACCGGGAGAAGAGGTAGAGTCCATCGCAGCCGCGAAGGAAGGAGAAGACTGAAGTCGCATAAACTTAAAAATGATTTTCGGTAAACCAAAGGTTCAGGATCTAGGCCTAGAGATGCAAGAGCACTAAGGAGGGAACCCGAGCTTCCAAGCGGTAAGGAAGATTTGGCGTCATGGGGCAGAGCCAAGGGTTTTACCACCCGGGTCGGTTGGAGGAGCCAGCTTAAAGACTTTCCGGCACATCTTAAAGCAGCAAGGTACCTGCCAAGAAGTGTGGACTGAACAACATATCTACGTCCCTAGAACCTATATACATATACAAGTCCAAACGTTAGGATCACTGGGTGGTTCAACAGTAGCACATCATGATACTATTCCAATAACCCATGTTCAGGAGCAATCAGAAAATGTTGGCAGTTGGTAAGCCAAGGCTGGGAAAATGCTGGAAATGGAAACATGTCCCAGCCTGAGAAGAATGACTCCTCTGTAGTGTCCCCTATGATGGACAGGAAAGTTGGCTCCTCTACAAGAGCTTCACTGTAGGTATGCAAGGCCAGAGTGGGCAATACACGTGGTGTCAGAATAGTGGACAAGAACAATAAGGGTTGAGAGTCATTAAGAGAAAAAAATATGGTGGCTGTCAGGATAACCTTTCTAGCACTCCAAGACACTATACCCCTGCCTGCTCCACTAGACTGCTCCAGAGAGAAGGGAAGGGTCGCTTCCCCGAGAGCCCCGTCACAGGCAGAAAGTGTGTGTGTGTGTGTGTGTGTGTGTGTGTGTGTGTGTGTGTGTGGTGGGTGGGGAACAGACTCAAGGAGCATAGTTAAGAGGGTTGTTGAGGCTGGAAGGTCAGTAACAAAAGTGCTAGGGGGTGTCTGGCCAGAAGCATAAACACCTAGGTACAAAATGTCAAACATTTTCAACAATGCAGTGCAGACAACACATGGTACCTGTACACAGGAATAACCAAACCAGAGTCTTTAAAGGAGACCTGCTGGCAGACACGAAGCTCCGAATGCTGCACAGATCGGGGTTTCAATAGCCAGATCCCCCTGCAGGCACAATATACACCAACATTTGTTACCTGAACTCTAAAAACTGTAACAGCTTCCCACCAACCGGTATTTTTAACATCCCGTCGCTCACCCTGAGATTGTGTGCTTGAAACCATGAGATGACACGCTTATTTTCCTCTGCGAAAGCCCTTATGTACGGAGATTTAATAACTCCATGTCTTCTCATTAAATCTCTGTACATAAGGGCACCATAGAGGAAGGGCAAAGGAGCATCATCAGCTCACGGTTTTAGGCAGCATCATCTGGGGGTGAGCGCCACGATAGAGAATGCTACGGTGAGCTTGTTACAGTTTTTATGAGTGTTCAGGTAAATGAACATCTCGGTGTATAGTATGCCTGTTTGGAACGACCACTGAAGCCCTAATCTATGCAGTGTTCAGGGCTTCATGTCTGCCAGTAGGTCTCCTTTAAAGTCCATTAAATTCACCATGTTTATGGCACAGGCTTCTTTATTCATCCATCCAAGCCAAGCTTTACAGCATCTGACCATAAAGATTCAAGACAGCTGCTACTATAAAACCAAACAGTTACACCTTAGTGATCCATAGCGCACACATTCGTCACACGCATACAGCCGATGTTTCAGTTACCCACCTACATCCGAGTAGCTGAAGCTGCACTGAATAAAGAAGCTAATGCCGTAAAGGCAGCTGAATTTAACAGACACTCCGGTTGGGCTATTTTTCTGTGCAGGGTCATCTGACGTCTGTGCCACTGTGCAGAAGTTGTTTGCATATCTAAAGAGGTTTTACAGGATCATCAACAAAACACTGGACTAAAAAGGCAGGCTGAGCCTTGGTAACTTGCATTTATGCGGACATTTAAAAAAATGTTGAATGTTCAAGACAGTTAACTAATTTTACAAAATACCAAGTTTCTAAACCAGCTCTGAGGTCATAAAACAAACAATGATTACTCACTTCATCACTGCAGTCAACAGAGCCCAACCAGGTAAAGGGGAATGTACACAAACAAGTGGGAACAATACAAGACTACTTGGAAACCAAGATAAATGTAAAAAGTTAGTGTTTTTTCCAGGACCAGTGGCTAAAGTAAATCTACTTGTCCCATGACAAAAGTTATCAGTCTGTTACAGTGATGATGATGAGCTTTCAGCACCATGCACTGAACTAAATGTGTCACCTAAGCTGTCCATTGGTCCTGCTGAAAAAGTAAAAATAGTCCGGTTCATAAAATTGATTGCCCAAGTGTCGGATTTCTGGATTTGTCAGTCTCTGGTAGAAATATGTATTATCTTTTATTTGACCAACATAGATGTTCGCACCTAGAAAGGTGCTTCAGTTCAGAGTGTCTTTCCCAGGCAGCAAATTTTAAATACATAAATAAAACATAGTTATTATAGTGCACAAGCGTTCGAGGCTGCGCAGATAACCAAAATGTTAAAGAATACAAGCTTTCAGAGCCACACAGAACCCAACAGCGTGTGTGCTATAATATGTAAGCACACTGTCTATGTTGGTGCAACAAAACATGTCACATAATTCCATGTCTGGATTTTGAAGGGCTGACAGAATTCTTCCCAATGAAAACACTTGGGGGGACTTGACACAGGAACATTAACCTGGGACTGCATTTCTCCCATCAAATCACAACTACTGAATGAGAAATAATTGAGTTTAAAAAACGACTCTATACTGCATTGCATAATTATAATTATGAATGACTGAAAATGGGAGTAGGTGTCAAAATTCAGTTTTGCAGCCACTAGCCACCAGGGTTAGTGACTGAAAAAATCCACTGGCCCAACAGACTTGACTGACACAATCAGTATACCTACAGAAATGCTACCATCTACAATACAAGCCAGCAGATGTAAAGGAAAATGTTACTAGCTTGATACGAAATCTACCAGCATTTGGCTAGTGTGCCATTGCCAAATTCAACTCCTGTAGGAGTAATAGATACAATATTGCTTTGATGAAACTGCATAAGTAGTGACTCTTATATGTTACAATGTATCAAAGTTTCCACCTAACAATGACTGCAATAATACACTGTGAGTCTAATGCATAGCGCTTTCAAAGATCAAACATTTTTTTCTATATTTTTATCCTCCGTTCTCATCTTGGACTGCCTTCCACCTTGCTCAATGTGTTTAGGTCACCTGAACCTTCAAAAGGGTCAAATATAACTCCAGGCTGCCAGTCCCCACTATCTTCAAGACCCTAGACGTGCCCATGGGAGGGGCCTCCTCTGGGGTTGGCCTTCAGCACCCTTGCTGTGTTCCTTCAGGAAGTATTCAATAATTAGAAGTGAAAATGGAAGGAGCTATAGGTATGTGTGCCCCAGCTGTGCGGCCTGCTGGTGAGGCAGCTTTATTAGATAGGCGGGGCCTGTTTTTCCCTCCCCGTTTCTTCCCATGCTCTGCCCCTAGGACACAGAGGTGTGCGTATGCATCTAGACACACCACAAGTGTTCCCCTCCCTCAACTGCTTCCCAGCTGCACTGCCACCTGTGGTTACCTGGGTGGCAGTACTGCAGTGGGCAATGCTGCCCTTCTTCTTAGGAGGAAGAACATGCCTTCTCCTGATGTTCACTCCTCTTGCCAGAATTCCTGGCATCCCAGCTTCGGGGCACAGGCTAGATCCAACACGACTGAGAGGAAATCTGTACCTACAATACATACAACAGCAACAACTGTTGACAATACTTAAATACAAAGTTGAGATTTTTTCCCCTCTCCTTCACTGATGTCGAAAAAAAAAAAACAGAAAAACAGCAAGCTCAGTCCCAACACCAAAGACAAAAGGGTTGATCTGTACAAGTAAAACCATTAGCCTTGCTAACTCTGGTGAGACCTGCTCATTAAACTGCACTATAGTACCAGAGTTGAAAACATAACCTGCAGATTGGCTACAACTTGTGTTACTGCCACATGGTAACCAAACAAGTCAATCTTACATCCTACCGATATCAACAAGCATTTTACATTTTCAACAAATAAAAAAAAAACCTTTTTAAACCTGTTGCATTAATTTGCCAAATTGTCTTTTTTTTTTTTTTTTTATTCTGTGCAGATACTATATGCACCAGAAACAACTAAACAAGCATCAGATTTGGTAAAGTAACTGCATACCTGCCTAGCCCTGTTGAATCACCCACAAACTAAGATTTTTAAATTAAAATAAATATTGCATAAGGCTACTTACATTCTGATTTTCGTTGTTACTGTCTGAACAGGGGCATCACTGGCATAAACTTTGTTTCCATATCCACTTGGTTCTTCCCTGTCTCTGTTCACTTCAGAGTGCAAGACAACCTTTTCACCAGCAGCAGATCTTTTCCCCTGAAGGACTGATTGACTTTTAGAGGTACTTGCTGATTTTTCCTGAAATGGGTTTTCAAAATTGAAAGCTTCAGGACTTACAAGGCGAGGGATACCAGAAGGTCTGAGTACAGTTTCCTTTTCTGTCAAGGCATTTTGTGTGGGAGAAACAGAATTTGCTGACTTGCTGCCTCGGCGTTCAGTCACAGATTGTGCAGAAGGGCTTCTCAGGGCTGACTTTTTCTCTGGACTCTTAGGTGTAGTAGGTGAAGAAAGGGCTAGTTTGTGTACACCATCTAGCTCATTCTTTTTCTTTAACTGGGCTAAATTCGGGAGTTGCTGTTTACTCTTCTGTGATTCAGCTCTGGGCAGAGCTTTGAAATCAGATTCCTTCCTCACTTGTTGTGACACAGGGGAAGGAGCTTGTGTTTTAGCTACCTGCAAAGTAGGGATGATTTTGCCGTTATCAGCAGGTACTTCTGAAGTCACAACAGCAGCAGTACTGTCATTTATACATTCACCCTTTGTTATATTATCAGTCTTTTCTTTGTCACTGTGCTGGTTGTTAGAGGATTTCTGAGACCGTCTCCTTCTCCCATTCCTTTTACCTTTTCCAGATGGAGATCGTTTCTCCATCTCGTCTAGTTCAGTGTAACCTTCTGCATCTAAGTAAAAGGATTCAGATGCATCGACAGGCTCTTCAGTTTCCCTAAGGTATATATTTAACGTTTTAACTTTTGGACTAGATTTCAACTGCACTTCCACAGTCTTTTCCAGTTCATTTGATTGGTCATGCACAGATCCTTCAAAAGAACCTGTGACCTCTGTCTTGTTCTGCCTTGACACTACAACTCCACTTTGTTCTGGGATGTTGCGCCGGTCAGTAAACAGATCTGGTTTTGCTAGACGACCAGTTAGTAATTTAGTTACTGGTACTTCTTTTCTAATTTCCAGTACTTTGATTTCAGAAGAACCCAGATGAATGGAATTTGATTCCGTAGAAGACGCCTGATATTCAGAATCAAACACAGCCTCATCAGAAATCTGAGATCCTCTAGCTCGGTTGTTTACTGGTGATGTCACAGGACTCAGAGAGCTCTCAGAGACAATTTCACTGCCATCTTTCTTCACCACACTTATTTCTTCCACAAACACCTGAATTCTTTGTCTACTGTGCTCCTCTTTATTTCCTGCTTTAGATCCTGCAGTATGTTTTTTGGTGGGCACAGACATCCACTGTTTCACATTCTTTTCAATTTTATGCTGCTCATCATTTCTGAGGGAAGGATCTGTCACAGTTTGCTGTCTGTTGCCTTCCACGTTACTCTGAAGGGATGTAACAGTTGTCTGACTCTCTTCTACGGTTATATTTTTAAAAACTGCTGCAGTTATTTTTCCTACTTCCACAATGTCAGAAGTTGTATTAGTCTCTGTACCCTCACCAGAGCTCAGCCGTTCACCTGATCCACTGCGAATTTTTAAATGTGAAGACTGCTTAATACTGGAAAAACCTGGAGTGGCAACCTTCCTGCCTGGATGACTGGCATGCGAAACAAAGTTTACTCCTGTAGTAGGTTTTTGACTAGAATTAAGTCTTTCTGACAGACTTTTAGATGGCTTTGTCAAAGGGCCTGTTTTTTCCTCAGGCACGTGTAGAACTTCATCTGCAAGAACAAACTTGGCACCCGTAACAGACTCTCTTTCACCTTTAGAATCTTGGATTGCAGAAGTTAATACCCCCAGAGTCTCAGTCTTCTCTTTAACAAGTTCCTTCCCACTCAGCCTTGGGGAGATCTCAACCTTAGAAGAAAAAACGGATCCTACTTCACCAGTGGAATTTTGTCCTGAAGGCACTTCTGACGTATTTTTATCACTTCTTCTGTTAGAACCAAACAGCTGAAACCGTGACAAAAATGGCTTCTTCTTGCTCTCCTCTTTAACAGCCCCTGTTGAGTGTGCCCTGGACTAAAGAGAAAAAGAAACATACTTAGAAACTATGATTACAAAAACCACTTAGAAATGTATTTCCTCAAACATTTTGACAGTAATTATTAGCTGTTCATAGGTGTGGTGGGAGGCAAACATCTTGTCACCCAGCAACTAATTATCCCCTTCAAATACCTCTTATAGAAACTTAATTTTAAACGTTATACAGTATTTACAAAAATATATTATGTAAACAAAAAAAATTCATAGAAATATACCCTTTTAACACATGTAATGTTTGAAAATGTAAAAAGACACGATAGCTACATGTCACAACATAAATACTAAGACCCAACAACATTCTCCTAAGAAAATATTTATGTCAGTTCCCACCATTGCCTACACTTATGTCACTGTTCAGTATACAGTATACTGTTGTAATAATGGGCTGTAGCTGTTAAATATGTATCTGTTTTAAGCAACGTGCAAACGTAATACAGTAAGGCAACAGGATGAGAAATTTAGAAAGTCAGAAAACAAAATGCACCCTCTGTCTTTTAAAAATGATGTTCCTCATTCTCTCTACTTTCTCTTTGCTTGCTCTTGTCTTCTCCCACCTAGTCTCTTACAATTACTTTCTCTCCCATTTTCAACCAAGTGCTTCCCAGCAGATCTATCCCCTCTTCTATTGTCTTTTTATCTTCTGTGATTAAAAATGTTCCGTGTCTCTCTCTACCCTACCTCTACTGCCTCCTATAAGTTTTTCTTTTAGTTGCCGTTGGTTTCTTCATTATGCGTCTATCCCTCCCCACACATCCAATGTTGTGTCCCCTTTCACAACAATACAATTGCTGCTGTGCTGGTAGTTCTGTAAAACTGACTGCATAGCCACACAAACTAACATCATGTTTTTTAAGAGAATTCAGAGCATTTTAGTCAAAGGCCAAGGCTGAAGACCGCATCAGAGCAATGCAAGCAGTTCTGAAAGTGCTGCATAATGAGCAGAGTAGTGTCAAAATCCAAAGAGAAGCTAAAGTAGGCAAGAATTCAAGTAGCCACTTGGGCTTCCTACACCCCATCAAATTATTTATGCAGTAGAAATCTGAGGAGCCCCAGCCCTATGCATTATCACTAACTTCAACTCCTTAAGCAATGTAAACAAAGCAAGAGAAACTATGATCTCTTTTTACTGCCGTATTTCAGATATTTTCACATTTTTACCAAAACTTGAAATATTGTTCTTAACATTTGCAAAGCATTTTTCTTATCTGAAGAAAATAATATGGCCGCTCCCAATCTTACTGATATGTTGCAGCCCTCCCAGAATGTTTTATTTTATTTATTTATTACAGAATCAGAGAGTACCTTTGAGTCACAGACTCATTTACAAAGGTTCCACGTCACATAGGTTATAAACAGACAAACTTTACAGCAATTACAGAGGTAGATCACAGGGAAAGATAGAGTTAGTATACAGGGAATCAGCTAGTCTAACATTGAAAATACTTGGGTAAACTTAATGGAGTAATTTACACAGTACACATTGTATCATAAGAGCGACTCAGGTTGGACACTTTTGGAGAAGAGGCAGGCTAGGGCTCTTGTCATAGAACAAGGAGGAGGCAGAGGGCCAGGGTTCAGGGGCAGTTACAGTGATGTGAAGACAAAAGATGGGCCCTAAGGATGGTTTTAAAATGTCCAATACTCTGCTCATTTGACAGGGTGGAGGGAAGGCTGTTCATCCACACGGGGGCCCTGTAGTTGAAAGATCTTTGGAATTGTGAGGTATGACAGAGGGAATCGAGAAAAGATGGTGAGCTGAGCTACGGGTAAACTTGACCTTTATGATAGGATGGATTTGAGGGACAAGTCCAGAGGGGGAGAGGCCAAAGGTGATTTTTTTTGGCCAGCAGACAGGTATGGAACTTAATCCTGTTGTTGAGATTAAGCCAGTTGGTAGCACTATAGAGTGCGCAGGTATGTGTAAGACGGTCACAACCTAATAAGAGGCGACAGGCTCTGTTCAGAGAGATACAGAGTCTGTCTAGGGAAGAGGTACATGCTGCCCCATATATCAATAGGCCATAGGCAAGCAGCGAGAGGACTGAGGAAGAGATTGAAAGCCTGAGGGCATCAGGGGTAAGGCAGTGCATGAAGCGGTGTAGAAGCCCTAGCCTACGGTTTATGGCCTTGGATAGGTGGTGGATGTGTTCATGGAAGTTAAGACCTGGATCCAAGGTGATGCCCAGGTATTTAAAGGAGTCCACCTGCTCCAAATGGGTCAGATTTGAGGTTAGAACTTGTGGGCAGAGCACCTTTCTGGTGTTCTGTGGGTGTGAGAAAATCATAACTTTGTTTTTTTTTTATAGTTAAGAATCAGGCGATGTGCCACGAACCAGCTTTCAGCATGGCTGAAGGAGGACTGGAGGGAGCGGTGAAGATGCATTGGGTCAGGGCTGGAGGAGAAAATGACTGCGTCGTCCGCATATAGTAAATTTATTTATTTTTTGTTGACCGGGTAAGTGCACTAGACAAATCCGGCCTATTTTCAGGCACGACCCGGGGGAGGGGGATACAGATGAATGCCAATTGACCTTGAACCAGATTAAGCTGTTGGTGGCATTTTTAGTGAATGAGGGATATTTGGCCAGGACACCGGGTAAATTCCCCTACTCTTTTCGATAGGTGCCATGGGATCTTTACTATCAACCTGAACTACCACCAATATAGGCTGATGGGACCTCGGTTTAACGTCTCTTCCGGAAGATGGCACCTCAGAAGTGCAGCACCCCTTTCATGCTGCACTACAGTGTCAGTACTGGGATATTAACCCAAGTGCCAGATGTGGGAACTGAACCCACAGCCCTCTGATCTCCAGGCCTCGGAGGCGAGTGTGCTACCTACTGAGCTACTGACACTAGATTGCCAGGGCAGGATGCAGGGAGGGCACTGAGGAAAAGCCTAAAAAGTAGCAGTCCCAGAATGGACCCCTGGGGGACACCAGAGAGGACAGGTAGTCTGTTGGAGACTGCGCTTCCAATTTTGACCTGTTGATATCGGTTCGAAAGGTAGTCAGTGAACCACCCCATGGCTTCCCAAGATAGACTCAAGTTGGCCAAAGTGGTTAGAAGAAGGGAGTGACTGACGGTGTCGAACGCCTTAGTGAGATCAAGGAAGACAGCACCAGTTATGTGTCCCTTATCCAATGCAAGAGTGTATGTGTGGTAAATTCGAGAAGGGTGGTGGTGGTGCTGTGTCCTTTGTGAAAACCATGCTGCTGCTTGCAGAGAAGGTTGTATTTGTTAATGTGCTCCGTGAGCTAATCAAATACAATCTGCTCCAATACCTTGGAGAGGGGAGGGAGTATGGAGATAGGGTGGCAGTTGTTTATATTAGAACGATCCCCGCCTTTAAATATTGGTGTGATGGAGGCAGATTTCCACTTGGAGGGGAATTTGCCCAGGCAAAGGGAGCAGTTTAAGATGTGGGTCTGGGGGTGGAGAACCTCACTGAGGGCGAGATGAAGGATCGAGTCCAGAGAGTCGGAGCTGTGTGAGGAGTGACTAAGGGCTGCTTTGAGATGCCGCTCCGCAATCTGAGTAGTTATAGCGCAGGTAAAATGGGGGAGCTACAGGAGTGGAGGTCGTGGCATTAGCTGTAGGAGGATCAAAGAAATTTGGGGGGAGCACACTACTAAGGTTAGTGAATGCATTATTGAAGGCGGAAGTGATATGGGATGGGTCAGCTGTCAAAGAGCCGTCAACCCTGACCTGCGTCGGAACCGGGTTAGGGTCTTTACCACAGATTTCCTTAATGTTGTTCCAGAACTTATGTCCAGAGCCCCAAGAGGAGGTTAGAGAGGATTTGTAATACTCTGTTTTGGCTTTGCAAACAGCCCAGGTGCACTTGTTCTGAGCCTCTTGGTACTTAAGTCTGTCAAGTGTGAGGACCTAAATGTTGACACCAGTCCTCACACAGTGTCCTCATACTAGGGTCAATGTGACATAGGAACATGAGCCTGAAAATAAAGATGCAAATATACAGCCCCAGCACAGGAATCGTGTAAAAAAAAAAAAAAAGCACATTTAGATAGCAAATACCTTTTATTAAAATAAAGTTGGTTTTAGCAAGGCATTTGACTCTGTTCCTCATGGGGGCCTATTGGATAAGCTGGGGGAAATGGATGATCAGATGGATAGTAAACTGGCTCTTGGAGTGCACCCAGAGGTCATGGTTGGGGGGTTAGTCTCATCTCCAAGGAGGGTCATAAGTGGGGTCCCTCAGGGATCTATCCTACGGTCCCTCCTATTTAACACCTATGTCTCTGACATAAGGAAGGGTATCAAGAGTGAAATAAGTCTCTTTGTGGATGACTCAGAGTTGGGAGCAGTGGTGAATGGGGAGGAGAGGAAGGGAGGGTGACCCTGCAGGAGGACCTAAATGCTCTGGAGAGGTGGTCAAGGAAATGGAGTATGAGGTTCAATGCAGGTTTCTGCATCTGGGTGCCAGAAACCTGGGCCAAGTGTATACCCTGGGGGCGAGGGGAATGCTTCAAGTCTCAATGGCTGAGCGGCACCTGGGGGTGCTGGTGGATGTCAAAATGAACAACTCTGAGACTTGTAGGAGGGCAGTGGCCAAAGCCAACAGTATGCTGGGATGAATCGCTAGGGGGATTACCTCCAGAAGGAGGGAAGTGATACTTCCTCTGTACAACTGCTTGGTTAGGCCACACCTCGAGTACTGTGTTCAATTTTGGAGGATGCACTTAAAAAGGGACATTGCACTCCTGGAAAGGGTCCAGAGGAGGGCAACCAAAATGATCTGGGGCTTGGGGGAAAGGACCTATGGGAGAGGCTCCAGGAGCTCAACATGTACATGTTGGAGGAGAGGAGGTAAGGAGGGACCTGACAGAGGTCTTCAAGTACATGAAGAGGATAAAATAGGGAGGCTCAGTTGGGGTGCTCCAAAGGAAGGGAAACTAGAGGCACAGGTGGAAGCTGGGGGAGACTCAGGGGGGAAAGGAGGATGTGCTACTTCACTGAGAGGGTGGTGGAACCATGGAATGTGCTGCCAAGGGGACTAGTGGAGGCAGAGACTGTGGAGGGGTCCAAGAGGGGCTGGGACAGGTATAGGGGTTGGGTTGTGCTGGCAAAGTCCAATGCAAGGGGAATATCTTGGACTGGGAAAGGAGAAGCCCAAGGGGGTGGTGGGGACAGCAAGGTCAGCTCCCAGGTTGGGGGCTGACCAAACCAGCAGACAAAAAAGACAGTTAGGCCTACTCTGCTGGCATTTTAGAATGTTAGTACTGCTGCTTTAGTATAGTATTTATGTTTACAAATGTCATTTTCACATGGATTTTTTTTTTTTACTCTGTTAACTAACAGGGAGTCAAAACTGACACCAGACTTCCTGCTAAATTCTGGCAAACACTTCATCAGGCTGGTAAGTGTTGGGCCAGGCTAGTTACATTTTCCTTTCACTAGCCCTGCTGTCACCCAATGGAGAAGGAAACCTTTCCATAAGTACAGACATTCGGCTAGTGAAACACCCATGGAGCCAGTGGATTTTTCAGTCATTTGTCATGCTCACTAGTGGTTATAAAAGTTAATTTTGACCCCTAAACATAAAAACTTAGAATCATAAGTGTTGTTCAAAACAGCACCAGCATTAGTTCTGATTCTGTATTACAAAACCATCAGTGTAAGCGCTAACCGTCTTGGCCTCCTTTGTCACCGTACTTGACTCATATGTGCCTCCTCTATCAGAAATCCAATTTTCTCCTTGTCACCAACCTCTCCTTTGACTGCTGTACCACACCACTCACCATAGATCATTACAACTTCCTCTAATTATGGACATCTCAAATACCAATGGTCCAAACTCTGTTTTCCCCCAAAATGCAGTTGCACTCAATCAAAAAAAAAAAAAAAACACACAGTTCCTATCACTAACATCTTCTGAAACCTTCACTGGTCAACCACTTTGAGGGTTTCATCGAATATTGCCTACTCAGGCTTTCAAAATTATCCATGGTCTAGCACCTGCTTATCTAAATGACAAACAAGCAACTGAGAGTCACCTGAATAATAAATACATATATATATATATATATATATATATATATATATATATAAAAAAATAAAAGGACTGAAGCACTGGGCTGAATGACTTGTTGCTGTCTGCACGGGTGGATTGTGTGCTTGTTGGCCTTTGCACATCCTGTAAACTGTGTTGGGGTACAACTTGTATTAAAGACCCTGCATCACATTATATTTGTACATTTACTGTAATGCACCCAGTACAATGTAATTCAATATAATACAATACACATCACACAACATTTGTAGATTGTATTGCACTGTATTGTGTTCGACAAGTGAATGCTTCAAATGACTCCCAAATGAAGCATTCTAATTTCCTTTATATGTAATAAAGGAAAGCTTGATGAAAACATTCAAGTACAGACATAATCCAACCAATTTTGATCTCAGTGCCAAAAACCTGCATGGTACGCTGAACAGACAAGTTATGTTATTTTACCCCTTTGAGGCACATAATGCATTTCAGTCAAATTGAAGCTGAAAAATATATATTTTCATTGGAGTCAACACACTAGAACCAACTGTATTACCCACAAATGTATTTCAGTTTTTCATTAAAAAAAGGTGCTATGGTGAGTACATTTTGTAAAAACACTGTATGCTTCCTTGATGTAGCAAGCAGTGAACTTGAAGCCTGTGTTTGCAGTACACAGACACAGGTGGGGTTCTGTCATTATTACAGACAACAGTATAGTGGTGGGGGTTTATGCGGTACTAACTAGATCTAGGACTGCATACACTCTAAGGCCACAGACTAGGTTGACTATGAATCCCCAAATACTTAAAAAATACCACTATAGATACTATAACTATTATACTTAAAACCAGACTTTAGTAGAAAAATAATGATTAGAAAAAATGCGAAGACAAATACAGTGGAACTGAAAATGAGCTTCATGCTGCCATTTTTTACTGGACAGGTTTGTGACAGAATGTTAACAGTACTCAGAACAGCTGTATATGTTAGTCAATCACAATGCTGGGATTAGCATACATTGCCATAATGGTAATATGTGGTATGGTTATGAAAAAAAAAAAAAAAAAATACAGCAGCTCTGCATTCTGATTGGTCGAGATGGATCTTTCCGAGCATAATAAAGTTTACTGTCAGATAAATATTTCTCTCGTGGGTCAAGAAATAGGAAATGTACATACACATATATATATTTTATGGTAGTGCTACCATAGTTAGGGTTGAGTAGCCCTTTTAAGGTTAAAGGGTCAAACTTTGCACCTTAATAACTTTGCCACCATTTAACAGATTTGCCTGAACTTTGTAAAGCACGATCAAGAACCATATATCTTGAGATCTGCCAACTTTCGTAGTGGTCGGATATACAGCTGCGGAGTTATTAAGTGAGATCCACGCGTGTGTTTATGGTTTTTGCAAATTTTTTGCTTGCGCCTACAGATTGCACGGTTTGTGCGACTGGTCCGAAAACTTCAGGGAACGTGCGTCTGGGGTCCCTGATGTGCCTTTTGAAGATTTCGTGAAAAAATATTGAACAGTTCAAAAGTTATTCAAAAAAACAAGTTCCCATTATAAGTCAATGGGAAAGTTAAAAAATTTGACAGTGTTGCAAATGCACTTTTTACCTGTCGCAAATGGCCCTAGTAGTGTTGCAAATCTGCCATTTTGTTTTCAGTTGGTGATCAGAAAAATGCTTGGCATTTAAAATTGGGACCTTCTAGGAACACAATTCTTTTTGTGTTCACCTAGTCGGACCCTCAGGATGCTAGCCATGTCTTTATTTTGGGGTTAAACACCCCAGAAATATGTTTTTCAAATTTCTGGAAAAAGTGTTGTAGGTGCCATATTGGTCCTTTTAAGAACAAAAAGATATCAAATCATTTGTTTCTGGATCTGTGGAAAAAGTGTTGCACTCACGACACTTTTGTGATTTCATTAAGTGTCGTGATTTGCGACACTATTTTGCGACACTATGCCCAGAACAACAGGAATTCTTTGCCACCCTGCTGCAAGATGGACTGAAATTTGGAGGGAAGACATCCAACATGCCACAGATGTGCCTTTTGGTGGTTTGGTGAAAAAATATTGGAGGGCTGCAAAGTTACAGCACTCCAAAGTTGACATTTTTTCCCATAGGATAACATTACGGCGTCTGCCACATTATAGGAATTCTTTGCCACCCTGCTGCAAAATAATGTTTTGGTCTTTTGGGCAGAAATTTGGAGGGAAGAAAGCCAACATCCCACAGATGTGCCTTTTGGTGGTTTGGTGAAAAAATATTACAGGGCGGCACAGTGACGGCACTCCAAAGTTGACACTTTTTCCCATAGGATAACATTATGGCATCCGTCACGCCTTTCGGGGCCCATATCTCGGAAACGGTGTGAGATACAGACTTTTCATCACAAAAATGTTTAGCCCCCTACACAGGGGCTAAGTACTAAACTAGCCAGGAAAGTCATAATTCATATGAAATTAAACATTTTTTTTCCAAGTCGTATGGTTCCTGAAATATAAGCAATTTAGTATTCCAAGTCCTCATTTTCTGCTCCAAGGTCCATTGTTATGCATACATTCTTTGTTTTCACTGTGTTTTTCAATGCACTTTTTGGGGAAAAGAAGGGTGTGCCCTTTCGTTACTGTGCCAGTTAGTGTTTCCAGTTGCGTTTCCATTCGCGGCACCATTCCCGTCTACGGCACCGTGTGCGTTATGGTTTGTGTTTTCATTTGCTCTTGCATTTGCATTTCTGTTTCATTTGGCATTATCGTTACTGTTATCATTACCATTTGCATTTGCAATTGCGGTACTGTGCCCGTAGACGGTATGGTTTGCATTTCCGTACACGCTTGCGATTGTGTTTGCATTTCTGTTTCTTTTGCCGTTATTGTTGCTGTTACCGTTACCATTTGCATTTACAATTGCAGTACCATGACTGTGTGCATAACGGTTTGCGTTTTCATACATGTTTGCGTTTCTGTTTACTTTGGCATTATTGTTGCAGTTACCGTTACTATTTGCAGGTACAATTGCGGTACCATGACCGTGTGCGTTACAGTTTGCATTTCCATTTCTGTTTCCTTTGGCGTTATTGTTGCTGTTACTGTTACCATTTGCATTTCCAATTGCGGTACCGTGACCAAGTGCATTACGGTTTGCGTTTCTGTACGAGCTGCGTTGCTTTGCATTTCTGCTCCTTTGGCATTATTGTTGCTGTTACCGTTAGCATTTGCATTTCAATTGCGGTACCATGAACGTGCGCATTACCAGTTGTGTTCTGTAAGCGTTTCCAGTTTGCATCTCCATTTCCATCACTGTTCGCTTTGGCATCCTTTTGCACTTCCATTTCTATTACCGTTTGCATTACCATTTACATCTGCGTCACCATGTGCATAACCATTGGTGCCTGCGTTTGACTTGTACTTACTGTTACTATGGCACACAAAATCATGTGGGGGGCGCGCGGGGCCCAAAGGGCCCGCGCTCCCACCACCACATTCCATTCACTATTTATAGTCCTCATTCTCAAAAAGAAGGGGAATTCATGTAAAAAAATTCCATTTAATGCATCGATTAGGGTTATTCCACAGCGATAAAAGCGAGGAAATTTGATGTTAGGGTTGAAAGCCCCCCCTGCACCCTCCCACACCAACCGGCATCAGGGTGTGCATTAGGGTCATCGGTCCTAACTCTCACCCCATTCTCCTATACTTTACCACCTCAGCTTGCTTACACATGGAATGGGGTGAGAGTTAGGGCTGACAACCCCAGCGCACATCCGATGTCAGCTGGGAGGGTGGGGTGGGGGTGCTAGGGGGCTTTCAACCCTAACATCAATTTCTCGCTTTGTCGCTGTGGAACAACCTAACTGATGCATTAAACTGAGTTTTTTTTGCCATGAACACACACATATATATATATATATATATATATATATATATACATACATACACACACTCTCTCTCTCTCTCTCTCTGCATACAGCATATGAATGGTATTTTACAGCCAGCTTCATGGAAGATGGACTGTGAGGTTAGCAACATATCACCTCTGTGAGGACGACTCCCTTTGTTCTCTGCAGTTTACTCTGACTCCCTCTTACTTTATCTGCCAACCCGCCTCCAGGGTAAGAAAACCATCCATTAGGGAAATGCACGGCTTTAGTTTTGACTAACATCAGTAATTTAACACCATAATGTCTAACCCCTCCAGTTCAGCGAAAGAATATGAAACCCGTGTGAGCTTTTCCTGTAAAACAGCAGAGTACAAAAATTAAGGAATGAATGTATACAATGTGAAAGAAATATGCCCAAGAGTGCCCACGTTAGGGAACTTCCAGAAAATCCAATAAAAACATTCAATGTATAAAAACTGACATTAGTTACATCTAAAAGCTGACGTGCTGGTGATTGCAGCTGACAATGAAAACAGTCTTCAACTTGAAACATCTCAGGGTCTGCAAACTGTCTCATTGTTTATCAATACTGCAGCCAGTCTGCCATTGCAAAAACTTTTTCAAGAGCTAGGAATTCTACAACAGCTGACCATGCAAAATGCCCCGGGTCCTTTTCGAATTACGGCAGGCCCAGAGGGACCCCCAAAGCTGTGAATTGAGTCTTGTAGCCTGATCTACCTGCATACCTGGAAATTGCCAGTCCCTGCCTCACCTGGACTTTTCCCCCACCATGCAAACTCTTAAATCACATCCAGTTTAGTACACCATTTAATTAAAACTATTTCAGCAAGTAAATGAAGAAGAGAAACAAAGGAGCCAATGTACCAGATTTAAGTGGGATGATTAAATGTGCCCATCCACCCCCGTGATAGCTGGAGGGCTCCCAGTATCACCTGTCCATGTGCTCCCCAACCCATACATACACACCAAATACGAACCCTACGGGGGGTGGGGCTGCTGAAAGACCAGCGTTCAAACCTTATAAAGGGTCATGACAACAGTGACAGACGCGGTTTTTGCTTACGTGTTCTCTTTGATTTATTTTTCAGTAAGGGTCATCGGATTAGCCTCGTTTCCATCGCCGCATGAAAATACAAACGGAATACCTGTTGACACTATTGATATAATGCACTGATTAAACATACACAACTACTGAGTAGTTGTGTGTTTAATCAGTGCATTATATATAGAAAACAGGAGACTGAAGCTTCACAAGTCAGAAAAGCCCCAAAGACAGTAGCACCACGGGGACCCCATACCCTTCTTCGGCACTCTGACCCACATGGATGGGAGCGTTCCTGGCACCCCGCATACTCTCCACATCCGGCTTTCAATTCCTGCTCTACAGCTCCTACAGCAAATACACCAGGCTGGCATAAGCACGTAGCAGCATTCAGTAAGATGGCTACACGCTGACATTTGAATTCTTCCTGACACTTTTGGAAACGTCTCATTAGTGCCGGCACGTCTGTCCTCGGATGTCGGCATCTGACACACGTTGCCATGCCCTTCATATTTACCCACAGAATAACAAGCATTTTCCCAAAGGTCTGGGGTTGGGTACCTTGAATGCGTCCAGCAAAGCCCTTCAAGCAAGCTCCCTGCAGTCTGCAGAAGCAGAGCCCCACAATAACAACCCGCAAGCCAACTGGCAGGGATGTGAACGGCTGAAGCAGTCACACCTTCCCACCGCTGCAAAGGTCCGACCTTCTGCATGCCAGCTCCTCCGCCCTACTGCATAACCAAGACACAGACCAGCCCCCGTAAAGGGACAGCTCAACACCAACCGGTTTTAGTGCGACGTAAACGGTCAACTTACTTCGAGCTCCAAAACTCAAGACAGGAAAGAAAACACACCCAGCAGCAACACCGGATGAGAGGTGCGGAACGACGCCGCTAGCAGTGTAACGGCCAAAGAGCAGAACCGCCAGCCCACAGACTGCTAGCGCGTTTCCGAAGCGCTCGCTCCCTGTAGCCACCAAATCTGGAGAGGCGCGCGCCTGTCCAGGTACTGCGTTCCCTCCTCCGTCCTCCAAGTAC
This sequence comes from Neoceratodus forsteri, assembly GCA_016271365.2. NCBI lineage: Eukaryota > Metazoa > Chordata > Ceratodontiformes > Ceratodontidae > Neoceratodus > Neoceratodus forsteri. The sequence goes on from CM057449.1 coordinate 1,465,726,261, forward strand.
AGTACTGTGGAGCCGTGACGTCACCGCCACTCGCAGGTGCCAGCTACCTTGTTCTACTCGACTGACGAGGGCTGGCCAGCGGCCAAACAAACGCGACGAGAAATGACTGTGGGAAGAAAAAGAGCAGAGATGGATTACTTGTGGTAGGGCATGGAATTAAATCGACGATCTTGAGCTCGGAATATACTGTATTCAACACGAATTTGCATAGCTAGGAAAGACAGTAGGTCTATCCTGGTTTGGCCTGGATACTTGGTTGGCGTTATGCCTTGATCAAACCATGCAGGAAAATGCCAACTAGTAATGCAGTGTACTTACTGTTACGTTTATTTTCCAACACGGGAAGGATAAATGAGGAAAACAGATTCTTGTCGACCCCAGCATGCACACTTTCGGTCTGCTTACTGGTCTTCCCCCTCTGGACTATACCTCTCCACCTTTTATTTATTTATTTAGTTAGTTTTTGTTGACCGGGTAAGTGCACTAGACAGATTCTGCCTATTTTCAGGCACGACCTGGGGGAAGGGATACAGATGAATACTAACTGACCTTGAACCAGATTAAACTGTTGATGATATTTTCAGTTAATGTCACTGAAATGAGGGACATGGGCATTCAAAATGAGGGACACATCTTCAAAAACGGGGACACTTCCTCAAAACTCTGTGGAAACAATTGCCTTTACTTATACAAAGTCTATTTTTGTTTTAACAGATTACAATATTATGGATTTCTACTTTAAAATCTAAACCTATAGCACCTTCTGTGTGTGGGCAGCAACTTTTCTGTGAGGGACAGGTCAAGGACAGAGTATTTTGGTGGCACAAAATAAGGGATGACCCTCTTAATCAGGGACAGTTGAGAGGTATGATGCAGGAGTCCAGGCGGCATGCTCATGGTGCCCACCCCCAGCCCCCACTCCAACCACCAGAACATAGCTCTAGGGGGTCCTGCCCTGCCATCAGAGGGTGCCAAAATATCTGTTGGGGGGGGGGGAGCATGCCAGGGTCTAAGGCAACATATTCAGTTGCCAGTGTGAGTACAAACTAGTCACAAAATGGGCACTTTGCACCCGCACAAAGTGTGTCACCCTGTGGAGACAGGTTCTGCAGGGTCAAATACTTTCCAAATGTCACAACCCCCTTCTTACAGTAGTGGCAGGTGGTAGGTTACTAGTGTGTGAGGCAAAGGGAAAGGGTGCCATGCATCAAACTCATAGAAATAGCTGGAGAGGGCAGAGCCTGAGACAGTATATAGGTAAGGTGTCCTCTTGGCACTAGTAGTCTGGAGGGACTGGGAAGTTGAGGGCAAAGGAAGCAAGAGGGAAGGGGACACTACTTACCAGGTGTCCTTACTAAGCAAGTGTCTTCAGGCACCAAAGAGAGATTGGCCAAGCCATCACTGGCAGGGGTGCCCACCGAGGGAAGCAGCAGGCATCACCAGCTAGGTACCAGAGAACCTGGATGTGCCCAGAGGTGTAGGAACACGCAGTGCCTCACCATGTGACTGGGTACAGGATTCGTGCCAAAGACACAATGGATCCCACTGCAGGCTCCCAATTGGAGGCACAGGTGCCATACCCCCTCAATGCCCGAGAGTGGTACGTGGTCTGGGATAGTTCATCACTGCAAGGGTGTCGAGGAACAGCAAGGAAGTCCTGGCAGTGGCTAGGGAGGACCTCAGGTATCCCGGACGTTTCATGACCACCAGCACCTGCCAGGGCTCAAAGGACTTGAAGTCTGGGGTTTTCCCATAGAGGGAAGTTTAGCTGGACTTCCAGAAGGGCGTGAAGGATATCCTCTCAAGGGATGTTTTCTAATGGTCTTCAAGCCTGAGGTGGGATCCCCCAAAGAGACTCTGGACACCGGTATGGGGCAGGTCAACCCTGGTAACAACATAGAGAAGGCCATCTGAGCACCCAGAGTATGGAGACACAGGTACTGCTAGTGGACACAGGAGGAGCAAGGTAGGAGACAGATCTCCATTCGTGTGGATAAAAGAGTCCCCAAAGCTTGAGAGCAGCACCCATGGCCTATCTTCAGCTGGAACACTACTTTGATATAGCAGGTCATGGGTTGCTGTGACATGCTGAAATACAGTCTGAGGTTGGTTCAACCACATGGCTGGAGCCTCAAGAAGTGACTGAGCATTAGGGCATGGTGAGGGAGTGCCAGCCTAGTGGGCCTGTGCAGTCACACAACCTGAACTGCTGACACCATCTCGGCATGGCAGAATACCCTTACAGAAATAACAGTTTCACAGGAATTGGTGTTTGGGGGGGGGGCTCCCTAGGGTTGAAAGCAGGAGTTTTAGCAAAGGCAGGGATAGGGAAACCCCTGTGCACAGTAATGCCTGCTACAAGAAAGGACAGGGTAGCTAAGGAGCATAGAAGTACTAACTGTAGGATGCACTACTGAGATACTAGCCACTAAGTGGTGTTGCTTTTTATAAAGTGAATGTACCAAAATAAACTTCATACCAGATGGGTGATTGCAGTCTTTGGACTAGTGAACTGTGTATTATATAAGGAATTTGACAAGTGTCCCCAGTAAAGAGAGTCAAGCACTTGGAACCCTCATCCTTTGTGCCTTTTTTACACCATTGGTGCCACTTTTCAACAATCCCTAAAGGAAGTCAGCAATCCACAGTTGTGTGAGTGCTTGTGAGCACCTAGCAAGCATAACAGTAATAGCTCTAGACATGGGAGTTTTCCTAGGTCATTCCATCCCCCATCCAGGACATCCACACAGGTTGATTACAGCACAGCTCAAATGGGGGATTGCACTGTGGTGGCCTGTCTGGTATTTTGTAAAGAACAGTTAAAGGAAGATTTTACAGCACAGAAATATGTGGAGCAGGTATCTTCTTCCTTATGCAATTGGGGCTAGTATGACTTTGGCAACCAGTGTTGCATGAAGGACTTGTAAGCAATTGGCAAATGGAAGGGAGTAGATAAGTGACAGTTGGACAGAAAAGACTTGCAAAAAAATGAAAAGGGGGTTATTGCTGGTGCATTGTGGAGGATGGCACCCAAATTCCTAGACAGCGTTAAGAAAAGTGCATGAATCTGGTAGACAGCTATTTGATGAACTGCCGATCCTTGCTAATTTGCATATAGCCGATGGGCACATGGAGATCTCTGGGGGAAGTGGTTTACTTCAGTGGAGCAGCCCTATTGATTGTTCAGCTTTCTGGCTAGCATGCATAGGTGTAGATGAGAAATCCTGCCTGATAAAGGCTGCTTGGGATGTTTAGGCTATTCAGCAACAAGTGAAACCCTGCTATGTGGGATTTGCATAAGTGATTGTCCACTGCAGGACACCAGGTGTAGGTAAGTCAGTTCCCCTCTGTGCAATAGTAAGGATGGATGGTGACTGTAGTGTGGTGTTCAGCTTCCACATTGTGTGAGGTGTGAGTGCCACATGTGGGCTTCAATCCATACTACCATGTCCATAGACACCACCATCATTAAATTAGTGTTGTCACATCTCAGAGGGTCACCATGTCATCTTCAGCGGGAGCAAAGACAGCAGTTCAGGAACACAGTGAGTGTGCCATCTGCATGTGGACAGGACATCAAAAACATACAGCTGTGTGGCCCATGCTAATCAGAGGATTTGAGTGGTGGGCACAGTGAACTATGGACCCATACACCCGCCCCTACACAGTGGGTTTCCTGGAAGAGGGAGAGGCCATCCCTGCATTTTAGTGGCCTCCTGCTCTAGAATCACTGGAGAAATGTGCACAATCACTGGTGAGCAATGATACCTTGCTTCTAGAAAGCCACCTGGACAATCCTAGGAAGAGGAGGTGGCTGAGCCTGACAACAACCAAAGGGACATGCAGAGCAGGGATGGTAAGCTGCAGGAGGAGCTGGCAACAGAGGACAATGTACATTTATTTATTTATTGAAATAGTTTCACCAGGAAAAGCACACTGAGCAAGAACTGCTCATCTCCTGCTGCGACCTGGAGGTACGAGTGGGGAAGAGGACAAGGTAGTCCAGGTCTGACATATATACATGCAATTACAATACAGTTGAAAACATCTGACAGAAATAGTTGGGCGTAGATGACAATTTACCCTTACTTATAGTATAGAAGCAGTTACACGGGGAAGTCATACTTTATACCTTGAAAACATATAATTAGATAATACAGCTGCATATGTTTGACATGAATAGGTGAGTGTGGATTAATATATATACCCTAATAGTCGAGAATAACAGTTACAATGAGGAAATCCTGCTAAGGTAGTAGGTTGTGGTATATAACGAGATAGGGGTAAGTGCAAGCTAGCTAGCTCAAAAGTTGGAATCAAGTGCAGTACTTGAGTGTGGTTAGCGAAGTAGCACCATTGGGCATACTGGGAGGAGAAATATAGGAGTATCTGAGGTAGAATAGATTGGAGAGTTAGCTGCAGGAGCAGTTTACTGAGTAGTGGTTGACAAGGGCATAGGATAGTGAGCGGACAGAGAAAGAGTGGCGAATTTCAGAGAAAAAAAAAAAAGAGTTCCAGAGTTGAGGGAAGCAGTGAGAGAAGGTGGCCTGGCTGGCTTGGGACCAACCTCTCGGGACTAACAGGAGCCGGGAGTCTAGGGACCTCAGAGCATAGGAGGGTGCCAGAGGGGGTGATAGTATGGAGGTCAGGTACACTGGGAGGGTACCAAACCAGTTCTTCCAGATAAACTTGGTACAGTGTATTTGGCGGCGGTTCTCAAGGGAGGGGACAGCAAGGGAGCAGTATAGCTCGCAGTGGTGGGTGCGAGGAGGAGCATCAAGAGCGAACCGGCAGAAAGCATTAAAAAGGGTATCCAGTTTGGATAAAACTGACTTGTGGACGGCACTGTAAACAATCTCACAATAATAAAAGGAGGGAAGTATCATCTTCTGGATAAGCTCATGATAGACCGGATAGGGGAAGCTAGAACGGTTCCAATATAAAGCTCCGAGCTTGGGGCGGAGTTTTGTTAGTATAGAGTCAGCATGGACTGCGAAGGCGAGGTGGTGGTCAAGCCAAACTCCAAGATACCGGAAGGAGGTGACGTCCTCCAGCTCTGACCCATCAAGGGTGTGGTCATTGGGATGTACCGAAAGTCATAGTTACAGTTTTTTTTGCATTTAGAGAGAGCTGGTGAGAGTTGAACCAGAGTTGGACTTTGTTAAAATCCGCCTGGAGTGTAGAGGCAACTGAGGCTGGGGAGAAGTCAGAAGAAAACAGGACAGTATCGTCAGCATACATGTAGATCAAGGACGCAGAACAAGTTTGGGGCAGGTTGTTTAGAAAAAAAAGACACTAGGATAGGCCCAAGCACCGATCCTTGGGGGACACCGGTGGACAAGGGGAGGGGATATGGCATCCGCAATCCTGACAGATTGAGTGCGGTCTGTAAAATATGCACTGAACCAGGCAGCAGCAGATGTGGAGAGGCCAGAGTCAGAGAGGTTAGATAATAACCGAGTGTGGGAGACTGTATTGAAAGCCTTGGCCAGATCGATGAAAATGGCAGAGGTGATGAGACTTCTATCCATTCCAGACTGGATGGTGTCAGTTGGCCTTAGTGAAGAGGAGGCAGTGGAGTGATCTTTCCTGAAGCCGGACTGGTAGTCAGTGAGATAGGAGGTTAGCTGGCTAAGCACTAAGTGTTCTTGCAGTTTCACCAGAGCAGGGAGGAGTGAGATTGGCCGATAGTTTGAGGTGGAGGAGGAGGAGGCGCCCCCTTTGTGGAGAGGGATGACAATGGCGTGCTTCCAGGACAGATGCAGTGGCGATGGATAGATTTAGAAGGTAGGCAATAGGGGTGGCTATGGCAGAGGCCAAGAGGAACAGACGTTTGGGGTCTAATCCATCCGGGGAATTCCCATTTGAGGGGCTTAATGTTAGCAGGGATTCTAGAGCTTCATCCAGAGAGATTTCCCTAAAGGAGAAAATACCTGTATTTTGAGGTAGTTTTTTCCCTGTAGGTGGTGGAGATGGTGACATGGGGGGTAAGGAGGAAAGGAGTGAGGAAGCGCAGGTGGAGAAATATAAGTTAAACTCAGCAGCGACTGAGGTAGGATCCGTGAGTGTGGAGTGGTTTACACTAAGGAGAGGCAAGGGCTTGGCTGCTGGGGGTGAGAAGAGGGAGTGTAAGACCTTCCAGAATTTGGAGGGGCTATTAAGGTTAGATTGGAGGGAGGATCTAAAGTACTCTGCTTTAGCTAGCCGAGTTGCTGTAGTGCACATGTTGCACAGATACCGGTAGTGGGAGAGGTCCTGAAGTAGGGCTGAGGCTTTGAAAGCTCGCCATGCTGAGTCACAGGCATTCATACAAGCTGTGAGCTCTTGGGAGATCCAAGGCAGGTGGGTACCGCGTACCCTAGTACATCGTTGCAGGGCGTGGGAATCCCATATCTTAAGGAATGTGTTTTTGAAGTGAAATAGGGTGTCATCTATCAGGTTGGGGGAGGAGAGACAGTTAGCTAGGACAAGGTACATGCTAAGATGATAGAGGTGGATCTGATTCCCATAAGAACACCAGCCCCCCTCCGGGGATTCAGAAGGGGTGCTGGTGTCAGCAAGCGGAGGACCTCGCTAGTGCTAGAGTTTCCACGACATAACATTGTGTTTTGTGAATAGCAGCAGCTGGCCACCCAAAAGGAAGCATGAGACAATCTACCCCACTGGAGGTCAGCAGTGGTTTGAAACACACTGGCACTGAGTCAGAATTTTATTGTGGGGATTGCTCCAGTCCAGTACCCATATTTCGATGCGAGTTTAAACTCCAGTCTGATGTTCCACCACACCGGGGGCGCAGCAAAGTTTTCTTGAATGACCTGTGATCCTGCCATCAGAGACTGATAGTGACAACAAATGTTGGCTGGAGCCAGGGCAAGGCCCAGGGGACATGGTGCAGCTGTGCCAAGTGGACAGAAAGATCACCTGTAAGGTGTCGGGTACCTGCGGTGCCAGTTTCTACGTTACCCTGTGTGGTTCTGGCACACCATGGGAGCTCACTGAGATGAATGGCTCCTTGTGGAGGCAGTCAAACAGCTAAAATGTGGGTATTGTGACTTGGAGGAAGAATGTAAGGAATTGCCTGAGTGTCCTCTATGCATTGCATGGTATACTACACCTGGTACAGACAGACCTCCCAACATCAGCTGGAGTCATGGAATAGTTGGCAAATAGTGGTCAAGCCCCGCACCCTCCTCTGTCGGGGACCCAAGTTTAAGTGGTCATGTAGGGCACTTAACTTTTGTGACTTTGGTGCAGTCTATGCCTGGCCTGTTGGGCAACAGATCAAAGCTCTCTTGAACTTTTCACCCCATTAGTAGGTTTTGTTCAGTAATGTTGAATGGTACTATGTTGTTGAATTGTTTGCAGGAAGTTTTTGCAGCATAAAGACAAAGCACAGATTCTGGGGGTTTCGATGACTGTAATGATCAAGTTACACTGTTCATCTTCACGAGTTCATATTCACAGCCATTCTCCAGTAACTAGACAGTGTATGGTGTAACTGGGTGGGACACTGTGTTGCAAAGCTGCTGCAGTGCCTAGCAGAGGGAGAGTATCTACTCATAAAGACAATTAAAGCAATAAGTCATGACCAACAGTTATGTTAAATGGTCTGTTAATCACCCTGTAGGGGTTTAATGTTGAATGAGGCGTAGCCGAGTGCCACATGTCGCTAGACAGTGATAAACTGACCATTAACATAATACCTGGGAGTGGCTTATTGCTATGATAATAAAACTGTTTTTTAAACAACATTAAACCATGTTAATCATATGGTTAGGCTCTACATGTATGTTAATAAAAACTAAACATAAGGCTGTTCAAACCCTTGTTATAATCAGAGATATTATACCTGTACAACTCCTTGGTTTTGCTCAACTCTGTTGCTCAGGTGGCCCACCACATGTGGTGTGGTCTGGTGTGCGGGGCATCGGTAGGTAAGGCCATGCAACTACTAAGTGTGGTACGTTGTGTGCAGCTGCAATCAGGGATGTGTACATGGCCTCAGTTTTGCTGTTGATCTCCACTGAGCATGCAGTACCTGGTCAGGTGGGTGGGGATGTCTCGTAGTACATTTAGACAATTGTTTGTTATTTCTGTCACCTGCTGCTGGATGTCTGTCATTAGTTGTGTTGACTTGGTCCTCCCCCATACTTGAATATGCGTGTGTGTCTGTGGTGCTGGGGGGGGGGGGGTGAAGTCGGAGTTAGGGTTTTCAACCCTAACAGCGAATTTCCTCACTTTTGTTGCTGTGGAACAACCCTAACTAATGCATTAAACAGAGTTTTTTGCCTCTAATATATATATATATATATGTATAGTAACTATACCACTTTATAACTGAAAAATGATTGAACCACATTGTGCCACACTTAGAAGGTTTTGAAATCATGCTGCAAAGGGTGTGAAGACCAAATTTTAGGTCCCTGGGTCCGAGATTGGCAGAGTTATAAGCATCCAGAAATTGGAGTTTAACCTAGCAGTGCCTAATCAACCCTAATGATAGTGGCGCTACCACAGCACTTTGTATTTCTATGCCCTTTAATCTTCATTACCAGGGTCATTGCTTGGATAGTGGATCTTTGTAGAAGTCATAATCCAGCATGTAAGACCTTGATAATTTCTGCCTCAACAAACTGTGATATCCCAGAGGACTATAACTTCAGCCACAGATTATGTAGCAAAAAGCAGAGGAGCTATTGAGGACAAGGATCTGATTTCCATGCAAACTAACCTCATAGAAGAACACATGGAAAAGAAATTCAGAATGTCTATCAAATATAAGCAGGATTGGGACTTAGTTTTTTTAATTTACCTTGGTTAAAAGCAGTCAACTCTACTTACGGGACTCCAACTCACTGACTGTGTGAAAGAAAATCCATTTGTTGGTGGCAAGCTACACTTGCATCACATCAAGCAGTCATGTGTACTTTTCTGTGCAGATTTTTAAAGATTATGGTTATGTTTTGTGTGTGTGAGGGGTGGCCCCCTTTATAGTGACACCACAACCACAAAAGCCGAAAAAAGATCATTGCAGCGAAAGTCACTGCAATGGCCTGCAGTATACTGATGCGGCTTCTCCCAGTGTTGTGCCCTCTCCCGAAACAACTCTGAACTGGAGTTGATAATATATAAACATGGTGGGTGTGGGGAGAAGAGCTCCCTGCATGGGGGGTGCACTTTGTTTATTGATGGCACAATACCACATGTTGGCATTGTGCCGTCACTGTATGGGATGTCGGCAGATTTGCTGTCGATGAACAGTGGTGCTTCTGTGTGTGAGAGTAGGCTGTGGTCAGATCTGTGTAGTGACATGTCAAATGGAATTACTGTAAAATGGGAATTATACAATGTGGTAAATCCAATGTCCCAAATCCTGCATCTGATTGGTAGGCTGGCACAATTACCACCATGATAAATCCTCCAGTGTACCCACTGGAAGAAGTGCCAGCCAACCTTATAGCGTGTTAATCCGGTCGCATTCACTTCAAACGAAACTGCTGCGATTTGTCCCGTCGCCGCTTCGCTAAAACACCACGGTAAATTGTTTACAAAATGACATCCTCTTTCGAAGTGTAGAGACCTCAGTGAGTTAGGAAATAGTTAAAAAACATTAAAGAAAAAACATTCGCCATTGTATAATATAAATTTATCCCTCCAGGGTGTGGGTACACTGGAGGACTTAACACGACTGGTGTGATTCGGTCACTCGGCTGCGCCTCGTGACTGAATCACACCAGCCGTGGTAAATCCTCCGGTGTACCCACACCCTGGAGGGATAAACTGCTTAATTATACAATGGGGTATGAAAATCTAGTAACCTCATTGGTCAAAACATATCACATGACCATGATAAATCCTCCCGTATACCCACTGTAAAAGTTTTATATCACTATAAAAACAAAAAAACAAGTTGAACATTGTATAATAGCAATATAAAATGACAGAGAGTGGGTATATGGGTGGATTTACCACTTCTGGTGTGGTTAAGTCACTCGGCTGTGCCTCGTCATCAAACCACACCAGGCGTGGTAAATCCATCAATATACCCACTCCCTGTCATGGTATATTGCTTAAATATAGGCTGTCATTTTATTTTCATTATTTTCCCGCTCGGACCTTAGTCCACAAAAACTATAGCCAATATTATCTAGAACTGCTATGCAGGTCTTCAGGTGCAATACAGTATACGCCAGTGCTGCCTGACTTATTGTAGTCACACAGTCTCAACATTCACTGACTTACCTTTTATATGACAAACATTCTACAACATCGTAAAATGAAGTAGAATCCTATTTAAAAAGCTTCAGGCTCATTGACGGCTAAAACTCAGGTAACCTCCATAGTTCATTAATGCCTATTGGTTGTAGCATTTTACAACACTTGGGGTCGCCGCTTTGACAACGCAAGCATTTCTGCTGGCAGACTTTAATAATTTTTTTATTCAAGTTCTACTTCTGCAAGCAATAGTGGTGGATGCCCTCTTGGCTTTATGGGCAGTTCTCGTTCTCCCTTGACATTCATTACCTCATTCTCCATGACATACCATCCAATTTCTGAACATGTTCCAGCAGCATAAGTGACAAAACTTGTTCAGTGCTTCCAGGAGGGTGGACTAGCTGTCTACAATTAAATAACAACACACGCTGTGACTTTCAAGGAAACATCTGCAGACTAACTAAACGTTGCTGGATTTACATCATCCAGAAGTGCTAATGATGCAGATCACCGATTTGCAGACGAGCGCTGCAGCCACTGCAGGAGTGACATTCTAGAGGACATGCTGGCAGCTGCATCAATGGTTCACTGTCCATTACAGAACAGGTTTGCAGCAGACTTTTAAAACCCAACCTCCTTAGGATTAGCTGATCAGTTGAAGAGCTGCAGGAATTGACTGACAGCTGAGTATCAGTTGAGTACCGTATTTGATTTACCGCCATTTTGAGTTTTGAAAAAATGTCAGAGTGCGAATTTCAGTTTGCGCCTTTGAGTAGCATGCTGAGCAAGTGCAAAATGTATGAGATGCATTCATTTTCTGTTTTACAGTAGTACCAGATGAAGCATTTCCTATTCAGTTTACTCTCCACTGCACAGATTTGGATACCAATGGTGCTTTTTGCTGGGTTTGAGGCTTTTGATTATATGCATGTTTACATAAACCAAACAACTTGGACAATATTGCTTTTTCTGTACCCTTTAAACATCCATCACATTGTTCTCCTTTCTGATTAGCATTTAAATCATTTCACCTCTTTCAGTAACATGACTTAAAGTTTATGGGCTTCCAGAAAGATAAGACAACAATGCTGTCCATCCTTACATGTGAATATATGTTAATTACTGGTCATTATTTTTATACACAGATAACAAGAGTTTTATCCTGGGTTATAACTGCCCAGTTGATATTTTTGGTTATGACAGAGCAGTTTTAATCAGTAGCTGGCAATCAAGCTCAACTACGTTACCTCTAAAACAAGTTAACGTTTTTTTTTTTTTAAATTTAAAAATAATTTTCTTCACTTAAAACAAAGAAAAAGTTTTACTTTCATGTTAAGCTTTACTGAAATAAGAACACTTTACAGCAATTGAACTCTCTCTCACTGTTTGATTGTTTTAAGGAGAATGTCATAAACAATGATGAACAGGAAATAAAATAATGCATGGGTGGGTGTGTTGCAACCAGAATTTTACACACACCCTCACTGTGGGATGCTTGTATAAACCCTGAGAGCTTTGCTCTCGGGGTTTATGTAGCATCCCACAGCTCAGGTGTGTGTAAAATTCTGGTTACACCCATCCACCCATGCATTATTCTATATGAAATAACTGGGCACAGTTTTTTTTGCACTGGAGAAGCTGGTTATAATTCGCTATTATTAACTGTGGGTTATAACGGTGAACACGTGCCAGCTTCTCCATTGCTCAGTTCACGCTCCCAGAGCTGCATGGCGAACCCCACATGTGTTGTGAATTTTTCTTCAAAACAAACAGAACCCATTCTGAACTTCTGTGCGCTCTCATTTTTTTGTGTGCAAACTCACCTCAGAAGCTGCTATCACACAGAAAATTCAAAACTATTGAAACGGCAGTGTGATTTCAGGTTGAATAGAAACCATGGCGACCTCTGAACTGGACGCCTCATTTGACTATCACTGTGACAACCATATTTCAGAGCAGCACTGACCTTCTATTAATCACAAGATTTTCTAAGTTCTGGACATTTTAATCAGCACTGAAACACAGTTTCTGTTAACATCTTGTAACTTTGAGTAGCTTACTCAGTGTTTTACATGCAGTTGCTGTTCTGACAGTTTCTGTTTTCTTGCTGTTGAGTCTGTTGCCAAATATGGAGGTCTGCACCTACTGTACTTTATTTTTCCAAATACAAATTAAATACTTTTTCAAATGAAATACCCTTATAACACAGCATCTGCCTGTACAGTTATACTGTTTGCTTGTGAAATTAAATAGAAAATATAGCCCAGAAACATTTTTTTCACTCTCTTTATTTCCAGTGCAGTAGCTGGGCAACCCAAAAAAAAAAAAAAAAAGCAGTCCCAGCAATTACATAAAACAATGCATGGGAGGCTGGCCTGGTGACACTGAAGGTTGAGGCACTGGACACCACACCTCATGCTACGCTGGTGACCCGGGTTCGGGAATGACCTTGGGTCATTGGGGTGCCAGCATGGGGGCGGTGGGAGGAGCAGGACTGAGCATGCCATTAGGCTGCTCTCCTCTCCCAGGGGTGGTGGGAGTGGGCTGTCAACCCTCCTGTAGTCCCTTTCCCAACCGGGTGGAGGTCCAGTAGGGTAATGTAAGTGGGCAGGGTGGCAGTACGGGTGGGTGGAAGAGGCTGAGCTGGCTTCCGGTGTGCACGCATGCCTCTATGCGCACGTACAGCCATGTGCCAGGGCTCCGGAGGGGAATGGGAGAAAACCCAAGAAAAACCCAGAAACACTTACTGTATATAAAAAAATATATGGGGAGGAGAACAAAACTCTAATTTTATGCACACCCTTGGTGTGGGAAGCTTTTATAAACCTCTCGGGTTTCACACTCTGGGCTTATTTAGCATCTCACACCTTGGGTGTGCATAAAATTCTCATCATGCACTCCTCCCCATGCATTATTCTATATTTTTTTTACACTTTTAATAATGCATTATTAGACAGTATTACAGTGTGTGCAGGACACTGAATTAACATACTCAATAGGCAGTGACACAGTGTTCATAAGAAAATAATATGCCTTCAGTGTCTCGCTTCCCCTACACAGCAATGGGGAGGCAAGGACACAAACATTCTGGTCAGCTTAAAATGTTGCCTGTGGAATTCCAGGTGCTGGCTGTGGTAAGGGGCTGCTTTTACAATTACCATTGCCAGATTTCACACACTTCTTAAAGCTGAAGATGCTGAAACAGTAGTGCAGTCCTGTGTTGTTCTAAGTACTGTAGTGTACTGGGCAGGTCAGATACCAGCAGCTAATGCAGAATGCTGCAGCTTATCTCCAAACTCTATAGTCCAGTTTACACTGCCCTATTTGCGGCGCATCAGCCCATGCATAGAGGTTGATATACAGCAAATACTGCCATGTAGATACTTTCTGGAGCACCTTAACTGCCCTTTGGATCAGTTTTTTTTTTTTATATATGCACTACCGGTCAAAAGTTTTAGAACACCCCCATTTTTCCAGTTTTTATTGAAATTTATGCAGGTTAATGTCTCAATGTACTCTGAAATTAAAGCATAGAACAAATAAACAATTGGAGATAAAAAAGAAATCATAGAATCATTTTGTTTAACAAAATTTAATCTAAATTTTTGACTCATCAAAGTAGCCACCTTTTGCAGATATACTGTAACCGCCGAACACACTTGTGGCATTCTTCCTACAATGGACATCAGATATTGTTCGGGAAGTTCTTCCCAACACTGTTGCAGAAGTTCCCACAAATGTGTTGCACTTGTAGGTTGATTTGCTTTCACCCTTCTGTCCAGTTCATCCCAAACCGGCTCGATGGGGTTTAAGTCTGGAGACTGTGCTGGCCATTCCATGATTTGAAGCCTACCGTCTTGTTCTTTTCCTCGAAGGTAGTTCTGACATAGCCTGGAGGTATGTTTTGGGTCATTATCTTGCTGTAGGATGAACCCTGACCAACTAGGCGTAGACCAGGGGTGTGCATGGCGCTGCAAAGTGCTGTGGTAGCCTTTTGGTTCAGGTGCCAGTCACTCTGTGCTGTTGTCCTGTGAGCCGCCTATCTCGTAAGCTGTTGACTCTCAAAACTTGTCTTCTGATTCTGTTGTGGCTTTGGGTCTGCCAGACCTCTTCCTGTCAGAGTTTCCTCCAGTTTCCAAGTGCCTTTTTGATGGTGTAGGAAACTGTACTCACTGTTACCTTGGCTTTCTTGCAGTTTCTCTCGGCAGTTTTGCTAACCTAAACTTTTTCTTTAACCTCTAGCAGTTTACGCTTATCTTTGTACCATTTCAGGTTATTCACTAGACTTGAATTGCTTAAATTTCAATAAAAACTGGAAAAATGGGGGTGTTCTAAAACTTTTGACAGTAGTATATATATATATATATATATATATATATATATATATATATATTGTATTTTTCCGGTTTTCTCCCCCCTCCCCCGAGGCCATGGTGCACACACATGCCAGGATCCAGTGGCCCCTTCTGCCCCTCCCCAGACTTATGTCGCCACTCCTTGCTGCCTGCACATCCCACCAGACCTCCACCTGGTGGGAGTGGGACTACGCAGGAGTGGGCATCCACTCCTTGGAGGGGACAGCCGCAGGTTGCGGCTCAATCTCATTCCAGCCCTCCTTCCCCCTTCCCAAGCTGTCTCCCCAGTGACCTCGGGTCATTCCCGAACCCAGGTCACCGGCGTAGTGCAAGGTAAAGCGTCAATGCCTCAGCCCTCAGTGCCACCGGGCTGGCCTCTTGGATCAGTTTTTTGATCCGATTCACTTGTGAGTGAGCGAGTTAAATGGTGGTGTGGATGCTTTGCTGCGCTCGCTCCAATGAAAAGGCTGTCTCCTTTCATCCTCTGGTGAATTTACAGCCACTCCTTGGAGCGATCTGCAGTGCTGCAAGGGCAGGCTGTATAAACAACAAAGCAGCAAGCACAGCGGGAAGGGAGTGGGGCAGATGCCAGAGCACTGCTGCCATGTAAGCACGGCTTTTGTATCTGCTCCCAGTGTACAAGCAGCTTATTTACACAGGCTAGCCTGAGATGCCATATCTCATTTGCTGTGGAGTCCTACTTCTGCTTGGGGCAGCTTGATGTCTTGCAGTACCATTGGTACTTTTATTATATATTGTACGGTGTAACTGAATGGGTGTGAGTGACCCTGTCTGGGGTGTGTATATTTTGGGGTACCCAGTAACCCACACACATACTCGCCTAAGAGCATTTGTGTGGGTGAGACTCAGAAACCTTGTCATGCGTTTTCTAAAATATTTCTGGGGGATAAATATAGGAGGTTTTTTTTGTGCGTGTGTAATGCTCTTTATGCCCCCTTCGTACAGCTCAACTGCCCACTCCTTACGGCGACCAAGCTCTGCCGTGCACTGATTCCTCCCGACCATCACACACTGCCCCTCATCTAGCCACTCCTCTGGTTGACCTGGCATATCCCTTCACCTGGGGGCCCCCTCCTGTGGCAGGAAACCAAGAGGGGAAACTTCAGTGCCTGCCGGCACCTCTCGCCATCTACGCCGGAGGGGTAGTGAGGGTGCAGTATGTGGCGATCCCAGGCTTTGCAGCGCCTGTAGAGTGGACTACCATCATCCGGGTTGCTGAATGGCATTTTCCGTGTTCTGGTTGCCCCACCCCCTGGAACACACGCCACAGCATCCTGGCATAACCGCGCATGTGGTCATCCGTGCCACAAAGTGCGATGCTGATGACTGCCGCCAGGAGCTGCCAAAGGGTGGTGTGTTCTTGACCCTCCCCCCGGGAGGAATGCAGTAACTAGGGTCACCAAATTCTCATGTACTAGACAGGGTATATTCTGGGTTCCAGTGCTGTACCTTCAGCTGCCATTAAATGAAGAAATTGTTTTTTGCCATTCATTACAGATGTTTGCTGATTGGCTTTATTTTTTTGTAGGGGCGAGAGTGCAAGTAGTTGTGCTGCCTTTAATCTGGGTGATATTCTTTAACTAGCAAAGATTCCCCTCAGACTGCAGCTACTATCTGATGTTTTAGTGCCAGATCACAGTCCACACTGCCACCCAGATTCTTCACCTTATTCATGACTCGTAGCACCACAGCGTTTACAGATGGACATCTAGGTGGTAAACTAGTCAGTGCCAACCCACAGAGGTCTGGTTCCTCCAGTAGTACCTCGAGCGTACCCTGATTTCAGCTCAGCTAGCTGCGTGCCATCCAGTCAGAAATGTCACGGATACGTTGGACTAACACAGAGGTCACATCATGTTGTCAGGTGTAATGACAGATATAGTTGGATATCATCTGCATAGCAGCAAAACTCCAACATGTACACAGCAAATAACATGGGGGCAGAACTGACCCTTGTGGCACTCCAAAGGCTGCAAGAAGAAAGCGCCTAATGCAACCTGCTGCGATCTGCCTGATAAAAAGGACTCAAACCACTTTTAGATTGACCTGGAGAGTCCTCCACGTTGCCACAGGTGATCCATCAAAATCCCATGGCCAGCTGTGTCAAATGTCGATGGTATATTGAGGAGAAGAACCACACAGCATTCCCCCTACCTCTTACCAGAAAAGGGTCATCAAACACCCAGACAACAACAGTCCCAGAGCTACGTTGAGGCCTGAAGCTAGACTGGAAGGGTTCATAGATGTTATATGTCTGAAGGTGAGTCTCAAGCAGAGCTGCAGCTACCTTCTCAGTCACCTCCCCAAGAAAAAGAAGGCTTGAGACAGGACTGCAGTTTGCCAGGATGGCAGGGTACAAAAGGAGATTTTTTTGTTTTTTAACTCCTCTTCCTCAGTCAGTCTCTTGCTGTCGTCATGGCCCCCCAGCCCTGTCATCTGCTATCTCTTGGGCATACAACTTGGTTACTGTGGCAGGTGGCCCAGTAGGTGGTGCAGGGCCTGCAAAGAAGCGCAGTGTATCCTGCTATGGCCAAGGTATTTTTCTGGCCTCGCCCCCGGGCACCTCGTGAGCTGGGACTGAGCAGAAACAATGCGTACATCCTGGTCTGGAGGGGCTAGCCATCCCCTCATGGCTCCAGCTGGTACCACAACCTGTGGTCACCCAGGTGGCAGTATCTTGGCAGAACATGCAAACTTCCCTGCCCGGGGAAGGACAGTGTCCCTATGGGACGCTCAATCCTCGACCCCTGACAACTCTGGCTCACTTCCAAATCCAGGTTGCTGGCATTGCGAGTGGCTGTAACACTCGTGTGCCGATGAGGAAGCTCCAAAGAAGGTTTTTTAAGTGGGGCGTCTCACCACCACCATCTTCAAGGTAGTGGGGAAGCTTTCTTCCTCAAGAGAAAACTGAACAATCCTGGTAGTTATGGGACCCATGACCTAGCAGAGCTGAGACGCAGCATCTCGTTTTCAGTGGGGTCCAGCTTCTACCCATTTCCGTAGCTAGACAGGCTGGAGCACTGGGCGATAATGTGACTTGCTGAGGGTCACACAGTAAATAAGTGACTCCAGTGTATTTGGAACCTAGGTCACCAGTGTCTCCTGGTTGACAAGTCTGTGTTCTAGCCACTAGACCACACTGACTCTCACTGAAATCAGGCATCTCAGTTCACTCAGGGGTAGCATTCAGAAAAGGTAGCTTGCAGGGAAAGCAGTGCATAGGATCCCTAACTGGATACTGAGAGAGAAGGAACATCCAATATTTATTCTCTCTAGCATCCTTTTACTGACCCTAAAAGTTACTGTATAACTCAATCCACCAGATAAGGTGCACATACTAACTACTCAATTAATGTGTGCTCCTCATGTACACACAGCATTAAACAAAGGCAGTACTTCACAGTAATATTTCATGGAGCACAAGATCAAACAAAACTGCAAAAGAGAGAGAGAGGGAGACTCGATTCCCATCTTGGCAAGATGGACTCTGCACCATAAGCCACTGGACACACCTTTTTTTGTGCAAATCCCATGCTGGAATTACAAGTGTGTTGTTCAATACAGTCTAGCCTGCAAAATGCATTCCTTCGCACATCCCATAACAAAGCAGGAACATTTGATTGAGAACAGTATCATGTACAATCAACACATCATTTCAATTGCAGTGCTGGAGAACAGTATACAGCACAATAATACATTTCGACTGCAGTGCTCACTGCATGTTCTATAACTACTGATAATGCGCCAGAGGATCCAAACAGTTAAATGGTCCAGACTGGATTGATCGCTGGCTTTCTTCTGCCATCATTTTCTAACCTATTTGGGTCCTTTCTCACCCATTCCCTAAATAAAATATATAAAGTAGGATGTAGGCACAAACACTTACACTGTATGTTTGGGCTCTGGCTTTGACCTGCACTGTGGTAACACTGAGAAAGCAAATAAAAATATGTCATGTCAGTTCAAGAAATCGTTGTCTTTCCTGTTTGGTGAGATGGGTGCAAACTGACTCCTTTCTGAGGAGTCAAAATAAACTTTTACAAATAGTACTCAGAGCTACTGACTATGGAAAACTACTTGCTTCATAGCCAGTCCACCAGCTCAAACATAAATGTGATTCTGATGGAGTGATAGCAGAGATGTGCAAAGCTGGCACACTTCACTTTGCAAAATCATTTGTGGAGTTTGCCAGATTCACAAAGTGCTGACTTTGTGAAGTTTCTGGAAGGCAAAGTTGAACTTTTCCAGAAGTTATGCACATTTGCTCATAACTTTGCCTGACTTCACCTGAGAAAGGGCAATTTTTTTCAGGAAAACATAATGCAAACTGGCAAGGCGGTGAAGTGGGCAGTTCACAAAGTTATCTGTGAGGGCGCATTTTGCAGCTTCACCAGAACTTGGCAGCGTCTCTAGGTGTGAGTTGTGCGGACAGAGCTGTCAGCTGCTTTAACGTGATGGGAAATGAACCCTTTGCTGAAGAGTGTTTCTTAACAAGTGCCCAGGGGTAAATAAAGCAAAGCTTCCTTTTTAGGGCACTAGTTCCGATTGTGATAACACAGTGGAGTGGGCAGCGACCAACTCTCATAGCAAAATCACTAGAAGGTGGGGCACAGTGGCTGTTTTAAAGTCCAAAGAGTCTGTAAGAGCAGCTGAAACATTTATTGACGGTGAAAAGGAAAGGGTGGGGAAATTGTGGCAAACCTCTAGCACTCTGCATGAATGTAAGCCAGATTTATTGCTTTTAGTTTGTTTGTAGCTGCACTGCCCCACCCACCCACCCCAATGCCAAAGAAGCAAGAAAGGCAGGACTTGCTGTGATTCACTCACACAGTCAGAGCTATCATAAAGGAGAACACACCTCTCTGTTTATTCACAGGATCAGTATACACTATTCAAATGAGTAACAAACATTCTGTTCAAAATAACAGCCAAACCACCACCGCTACTAATTCACGCAACTTACTTTTTACAGGCAAACAGAATTTTGTTTATACAAAGATATTTGCAGTCAAAAAAATTATCAAATGGATGGACATGTTTAGATTCTAATTACTGTAAACAGGTCAATTTAGTGCTGGTGAAAGATGGACTGACAGTACTGGAGAGTTCTCTTGTTGTGTTTACACGACTGGCACTGCAGTGTTGCCAGCAGTGCGGATAAGTTGCATCAGTGCAATTCCAGCAGTTTAAACAGCTGCTGGAGTGTTGGAAGTGGCTCCATTTCAGTGCAGAGCATTCCCTGATTTAGTGGGAACACATACTGGAGAATACCAGTACAGACATGTTTTTCAAGCGTGTAAACCTGCTGCTTCGCCTGCACTGGTGCAACCCCATGACACACCCCACCACTCCCGCTCATTAACCCCTCTGTCAGTCAATGCCAGAAATGTGCCCAAAAAACAGGAAGGATGTCGAGAATACTGCACAGCTGCAGTGTACAAACACAAGAGCCCCGTTCACACAGACAGATCTGCAGCGTTCTTTGTGGTGTACAGCAGCAGGATCGTTGTTGCTGTTCACATCTGAATGCCACAACTTTGCCATTTGGGGCTTGCATTCCGTTCTGTCCCCAGTCCCTGTTTCCTTGGGTTCGGGTGGTGATGCAGACATTCTGCGCCATTGTACTCAGCCATCTGAACAACCCATACCACATACAGCATTGTGACAAGCTTGTTCCAGCTTGCACTCTTGTTTCTTTCTCTTGCTTGAAAGTTATATTTTTCCCACCTGAGTTCAGCTAAAGATGATTTTTGCTGCAGTGTATATATAGCTGGACTTGGGGAAGTGATTTGTTTTGTAAACCGAGGGCTTAAAATTGGAAATAACAGGGTCTGAGAATTGTGCCATAATACTGGGCAAGTGCTAAAGCATATGCATAAGCACATGCCCAGTGCCATGGCTCGAGTTTCAGACCCTGTTTTTTCCCATTTTAGCCACAGTTCAATCAGAATCATTCCCAGAGTCCAGCTATGTATACTGCACCAAAAATCATCTCTATCTGACCCTGGGTCTGAAGGGCCATTCCTGATCCCTGTGGTATCATCATCCCTCCTCGACAGCCCCCTCCCCACCAGAACCGCCTTCAAATGGCAAATGTTCAAGAGGCATCTCTCCAGCGCTCCAGGGCCATGCTGTCTGAACACTGCTCCACAGCGTTTTAGCAAGCTTGGCTACAATGACTCACGTGGAGTTGATGCACATATCTCGCCGTGTGAACAAGGCTAAGAAGGCAGTGGTGCAACTGCAGCAGAGGGAGCCGATTCAGAAAGCAATGCTCCAGGTAAGCTGTGTATAAACACATCTGCTGTTTAAAGAGGAACAGTCAGCACTAACCGCACTACACCCAAGTGTGGTGCTGGTCCAGATTTGTACTTTGTGTGCAAAAACATTTTTCTTTTACTTAATGTTTACTTCTGTATAGTAGATCGTGTCAGACAAATTTTGCTGCCTTGTAAGCTGACATTTCCTGTACCTATGAATCCTAGAATCCCTTGCAGCGGACATCAGAACAGGGCTGCAGCAGTGGGAGATTCAATAGCCTGCAGTATATGTTAGCGCTTTGAGACGCTCCGATCAGATGTTTGCTGGTCCCCTGTTTTCCTGGGGCTAAGCACAGTCTTCTGTGACTACACCTAGCCCTGGGGGAACAGCAGGACTGGCAAACATCTGATCAGTGATTTTATGAACTCTAACATGCACTACAGGCTACTGAATATCTCCCACTGCTGTAGCCCTGCTCTGACATCAGCTGCAAGGGATTCTGGGATTTGTAGTTACAGAAAAAGTCAGCCTGGAAGTAAGCAAAATTAATCTGATGCAAGCTACTATACTACAGTAAACAGTACATAAAAAAACAATGTTTTTCACACCAAGTGCAAGTTTGGACCAGCCCAGCACTTAGCTATTACTGCTAACTGTTCCCTTTTAAGCACACAGCACGTCCAGTCCAATGCAAGGACAGTGCAGGCTTCACATGGTTTCACTGGGGGGAAATTATGTCAAACAAATCTGACAGATTTCTTTGACTGGGTGACCAAGGAGTTAGATCAGAGTGGAGTGGTGGATGTGGAATACCTAGATTTCAGTAAGGCCTTCAACACCGTTCCATATAGGAGACTCGTACACAAGCTTAGCAGCCTGGAAGGGGGTCCTAATGTGGTAAAAGGGTAAGAAATTGGCTGAGGGACAGGCAGCAGAGGGTGGTGGTAAACTGTGTTCACTTTGAGGAGAGGAAGGTGACCAGTGGGGCGTCACAGTGATCAGTACTGGGGCCAGTCCTCTTTAATGTCTTTATTAACAACTTTGTAGAGGGGTTAGAAGGGAAGGTATGCCTTTTTGCAAATAACACAAAGATCTTCAACAGGGCTGACACTCCGGGGGGGGGAATGGGGAGGGTTCTAAGTAAGCTTGAGGAATGGTCAAGACTGTGGCAACTAAGATCCAATGTGAAGGAGTGCAAAATCATACACAGTGCACAGAAACCTAGAGTTGGAGTATATGATGGGGGGCGTGGTACTGGCGACCACCAAAGAAGAAACTGACCTGGGGTAATCACATCTAATAACTTAAAAGTAAGAAAGCAGTGTGACAAGGCCATGGGGAGAGCCAGTGGGATCTTGGAGTGCATAGGGAGGGGTATCACCAGCGGAAAGAAGGAGGTGATACTGCTGTACAAATCACTGGTGAGATCTCATCTAGAATACTGCATCCAGTTCTGGAGGTCACATCTCCAGAAGGACACAGAGTAGAGGCGGTCCAGAGGAGGGCAACTAAAATGGTGCAGGGTCTGCAACATAAGCCTTATGAGGAGATACTAAAGGAAACATAGAAACATAGACTTTGATGGCAGATAAGGACCGCTTGGCCCACCTAGTCTGCCCATTTCCCTACCTAGAGGATAAGCTGCAGATCTTATTTAACCAACAGCCTATTTCTTCCTACCCCCTACAAAAACTGCCTTATGTCTGTCCCATGCATTCTTGAATTCTCCCACAGTTTTAGACCCCACAACCTCCTCAGGAAGGCTGTTCCATGCGTCCACCACCCTCTCTGTGAAAAAATGCTTCTTCACAAATTTCCCTGAGCCGTCCCCCCTCTATCTTCAAATTGTGTCCCCTTGTTCTTGCACATCTCTTTTTCTGAAAGATGCTACCCTCTTGGACTTTGTTGATTCCACTGAGGTACTTAAACGTTTCTATCATGTCCCCACACTCCCTCCTTTCCTCAAGGGTATACAAATTAAGCTCCTTTAGTCTCTCCTCATATGGCTTCTCTTGCAGACCCTGCACCATTTTAGTTGCCCTCCTCTGAACTGCCTCCATCCTGTCTATGTCCTTGTGGAGATGGGGTCTCCAGAACTGGATGCAGTACTCCAGATGGGGTCTCACCAACTGTTTGTACAGGGGGATAACAACTTCCTGTTTTCTGCTGGTGATACCTCTCCCTATACATCCCAGTACCCCCAGCCCTCCCTACCAGCTTCTCACATTGCTTGCCAACCTTAAGGTAATCTGATATGATTACCCCAGGTCCCCTTTCTATTTTTGTTGTTGTTACTAGCCCCCATTGTGTAATCTTCCCTGGGTTTTGTTTTCCAGGTGCGTTACTTTGCATTTCTTTGCATTGAATCCAAGCTGCCATACTTCTGACCATTCCTCCAACCTTGCCAAGTCCCTTCTCATCCTTTCCATGCCTCCTTGTGTATCAACCCTGTTGCAGATCTTTGTGTCATCTGCAAAGAGGCATACTTTTTCTTCCAGTCCCTCTGCAATGTCACTTATAAAGACATTAAAAAGGACTGGACCCAGTACTGAACCCTGCGGTACCCCACTAGTAATCCCTCTTTCTTCAGAGTGGACTCCATTTACAATTACCTTCTGTGTCCTGTTGTCCAGCCAATGTTTTACCCAGGCTACAACCCTGGGACCCACTCCCAGGCTGGTTAATTTGACTATTAATCTTTTGTGTGGGACTGTGTCAAATGCCTTGCTAAAGTCTAGGTAGGCCATGTCCACAGCCCCTCCCTGGTCTACAACTTCGGTCACCCAGTCAAAGAAATCAATTAGATTCGTCTGACATGACGTTCCCGCTGTGAACCCATGCTGCCTTGGGTCCCCTGCCCCACTGGCCTCTAGGTACTCAACAATTCTTTCCTTCAGAAGTGATTCCATCACTTTCCCTACCACAGAGGTCAAACTGACAGGTCTGTAGTTTCCTGCCTCTGTCTTGGTCCCACTTTTGTGAAGGGGAATCACATCAGCCTTCTTCCAGTCCTCGGGTACCACACCATCCTCCCATGAGTTGCTAAAAAGAGTAGTCAGTGGTGTCACTAGTTCACTGCTTAATTCTTTTAGAATTCTGGGGTGAATTCCGTCTGGCCCCATTGCATTGTCCACATTCAGTTTCAGGAGTTCTTTCTGAACCCTTTCTTCTGTGAAAGGAGTGGGATCAACCCTCCTCTGCAGAATGCTTCTGTTAATTGGATTAGGCACCTCCCCCACTTCCTCTTTTGTGAATACTGAACAGAAATATTCACTCAGTATCCCTGCTTTTTCACTGTCACTCTCTGCCCACCCACCATCCATTCTATTCAGCCTCACTATCCCTACCTTTGTCTTTCTACGCTCCCTGATATACCTATAAAAGGTTTTATCCCCCTTCTTAACCAAGTTAGCTATCTTTTCCTCAGTTTGTGCCTTTGCTATTCTGACTACCCTCCCTGCTTCCTTCTGCCTTAACTGGTACAGTTCTCTGTCGTGCTCCTTCTGTGTTTCCTTATACTTCCTAAATGCTATCTTTTTCTCCCTAACCTTCACCGCCACCTCTTTTGAGAACCATAGTGGCTTTTTCTTTCATTTTGATTTGTTTATGTGCTTCACACAAAGGCTTTTGATATTTCCCCATTGTTGCTCCACCCCTCCTTCTAGCCTGTTTGCTAGTGCTTTTCTAAGGCACTCTCCCATCTTGCCAAAGTCAGCCCTCCTGAAGTCCAGAACCCTCACTTTTGTATGACTTGACTCTGTAGCTGAGTTTATCGTGAACCACACTGTTTGGTGGTCACTTGTTCCCAAGGACCTCAGTATGTACACCCTGGAGGAAAGGAGGGAGAAGGGGGATTTGATAGAGACTTTCAAATACATCAAGGGAGTAAATAAGGTACAGGAGGGAAGCATTTTTCACAGAAAAATATGTTCAAGAAAAAGGGGTCATGCTATGAAGCTGGAGGGGGGTAAACTCAGGGGAAACTTGAGAAAGTTCTTCTTCACTGAAATGGTGATGGATGCATGGAATAGCCTCCCATTGGAGGTGGTGGGGGCAAAAACTGTAGCGGAATTCAAAAATGCATGGGACAGGCATAAGGGATCCTCAGTGGTTAAGAAAGGGGTGGGGGGAGAAAGCAGGAGATCAAGTAGGGTCTGCAGTATTACAATAGGTAGGGAAAATGAGCAAACGTGGTGGGCCAAGCGGTCCTTTATCTGCTGTCAATTTCTGTTTTTCTGTGTTTCCCATACTATGACAAATTTAGTGCTTGTGATAGATAAGGGACTGGAAGTAGTCTGTTTATCCACAGGCCAGGTACAAGATAATAAGTTTTAAGATTTTTATTTGAAACATGAAGGGGGGGACAACCCAGCTGAGCTTGTGCTCATTTACAGTGGCATCCTGGTAAAGGTTGGCACAGAAACTGACAACAGTGCATGATGAACTGAATCCCGACTTTAAAATAACTTTTGACAAGAGTCATAGCAAACCAAGTAACTCTTGTAACAGCTCAGGGGCCTCCAGTGGGGTGGACAGGCTGGAATCTAGGGTACTGCGTGAGAAGCACACCTTGTCCACTGCTAAGGCTGTGCAGTGTACACCATACTGCCCATGGAGGGTGGGGGGGATACATATGCTGTCACTGTGAGGTGATTGACACTCTCAGTGGTACACTGCTAGGTTTGAGTGACACAGCAAGGCACCACAGTGGTACAGGGGCATGACAGATACCAAGTGATCAGGTACACTGATGGCTTCCCCTCACTATGATGAAACTGTTGCTGGTGAAAAGTCTGGGATTGTCAGCATTGTAATCTAAAATATTCCAGGTACAGAGATGGTAGCTATACTACAGGCTTCACAACATTGTGATGTAAGTATTGCTCATAGATTGTAAGGGACTGACAGCACTGTGATCCAAAAATCTCTATTTACAAACTAGGTATCGTGTGGGATGGTACAGTGCCGACTTGCCCGCACTGTGATGTATTCAGTACTGGTGAAGGATTCACAGTACTGGACATTGCAGCCCTCTGTTTATCTACATGGGCAGGTACAGTGTGCAGAGCAGTAACTTCAATGTGATTTTGCACACTAACCAGAATGAGCAGTATGGGAATAACTGCACAAGCCCTTGACAATTTTCACTGCTTCCCATTCTAGTAAATGAATTTTAAAACTGATCTGTGGAGGAGAAGGAGTTTTTGTCATAAGATTTCTGATCTCAGTAAAATACACTTATTACACTGCCAGCACGTTACTAAGTACAATGATGCGCATAGTATGCACACACCAAAAAACTGGTTTCTGAGGAGTATCTGAAATACACAACTGATGCTACAGTGCAGTCACAATAATTATTACAGTTAAATGCTCAATAGTCATCATAATTATGTAAATGTTGTTCGTTAACCCATGCAATATATGCACATTGTCATTACAAGACCAACCTTGTTGGCACAAGTCAACTCTTGTTGATCCTTGCAGACTAGTTTAGTATTCTGTTTAACAATTTTCTTACACTTTGGTTTAGGGACCATACAAGTTTTCGGTAAGAGATGAATGGCTATCCCAAAAATAGCTCAGGATGTCTACCTCAATACCAACCAGCTAAGGAAGGAGAAAGTCTTGTCCAGAATGTGCCAGCAGGGGTATCCAACAGAATATTTTACTGATCTGAATCAAAACTTGCTATCATCTAGGGGCCAGCCCAGTGGTGTGGAGAGCTCAGGCATCATGTCTTACCTCCTGCCACACCAGCGACCCATGTTCATGGTGCAAGCGGGTCATCAGGGGTCAGCTGGGGAGGAGGAGGAGGAGGATTGAGCATCCCAAGGACAGGTCTTCTCCAGTGAGAGGGGGGAGGGGTTCAGTGATTCGTGCTTGCCTGGCCCCTAGCAGAGGGTGGGGGCTGGCACACTGACACTGTACATGGTAGGCAAAGGCAGGACAAATGCCCGGTGTGCCACACATGGGAGCACGTACAATACCGCCACTGGCGTCATTGCATGCCCTTTGTCAGAGGGGAAGAAAAGCGAGAAAAAGTCTTTAGTGACTGGATGAAGGAGGGCCTTGCAGGTTCCGCTCCCCAACCAGCTGGGGGCCAACCAGAACTGGCTCTGATCTTCAGTGGGAGCCTGGGCCCCCCGCTGACCCCTCGGGGGGGGGCAAGCCCTGGGAGAAGATAGTCCGTGAACCCAGTGGACATCAGGGGGATAGGACTAGGGCACCCTCCAGAACGTGGGCCACCAGTGAGGGGAGAAACAGATAAAAAAAAGTAAATAACTAGTAGCATCTTAATGGTGGGAGAACGCCAACATTTTGACTGAAATTTTAAAAGCAGATGCATTTTTTTGGTCTTCTAGTCCTGCAGAGCATAAAATGCCTTTCTGAGGCGAGTTTTAGTAAACATCAATTATAATTTTTTAACATTCATAATATATACCTTTCAATACGACATAATTTATTCCCTAGACAAAAAAAACAACAATATGTTTAAAATGTTAAAAAAAGGCCCTTCTATTCCAACATAATCCCAACTGGTAACGTGTGACACAGCACAGTTTTAGCGCACATCCTCTTAGTCCTTCATTTTCATATAATTTATATATGCACATTATGGCAATGATGTAAATTTGTGGCACTGTAGTTCATAAATAACATATGCAAAACCCATCTGCCTAGTTAGTGTATTGAAATCTAGTTCATACTTTTTTGAACATTTGCCTTAAAGTTTGTAAGCAGTCATATCAAATACAGTTCGTCATGAAATTATTAACTGGTGGGTCAAAGTTTTTCAGGTGAAATGCTTGTAAAGTAGATGGCCTCTACCTTTCCACCTCAAGCCCCTGCATATTTGGTGTTGCACCTTCTGTGTTTCTGCTGCCTAAGCACTGACGTGTACCTGAAGTATTCCTCTGACTGATGCACGTGGAGAGCAGCTGCCTGTTCCTCTTAATGATTTTACGTTCTTCTAGGCTCAGTTTTCTCTGTTGTGCTTATTCTATTGTCCTGTACTTTACTCATTCTCTGTAATTTTTATCTTGAATTAGGTGTAAACAAATGACATTTAAGAATTAGTTTAGGTTTCCAACAGTTTCCAGCAGACACGTACTGCCAACAGGGGTGGAGGTACAGATCAAAAAGCCTAAAATCAGTCTGTTGCTTAAAATGCACTGCAATATGGCACCCCTACCACCATTTGTGCAGCCAACCGCACACAAGCTGGAACAGTTCACAAGGCCCACATTGGACTGTTGCTAACTCCAAAATGGAAAGCAGTATATTTCAAATCCTCAGGATATAAATGTCACACTTCTCATTTACTTGGAGCCCAGTAGCGTAAACAAAACAGTTCCCTTCAACGAATCTCATCACCACCTAGTGCCGGTTCCATATCAATATTGCAACACAACAATAGCAACACCAATTTAGGCGGCGCTGTTATAGCAACTGCAATTACAGCACCCTGACATGTGGGTGACCACCATTAGGGTGAAGTTTGCAAAATGCTTAAGCCTCCCATGTGGGAGCTTTGGCTTCGCACCTCTTGCCAAGATAACCAACTCCGTGGTCGTAGCACCTCGGGGAGATCATCCCATTAGTCGCGTAATGGTAGTCACCCATATTTCCAGGTGCTGTAATTGTAGTCACTATAATAGCGTCACCCAAATTGGCATCGCTATTATCGCATTGTGCAATTGACATGCTACCACTAGGGTTCAATAAAATAACTCCAGTGGACAGTTTTCTAATGGTACAGTAGACTGTGTGTTTTATTTAATTTTGTTCGCTGTGTGTGTGTGTGTGGGGGGTGGGCAGGGAGGATTCAGATGCAGACAAACTGAGAATGAATATATTTACTGAATGGGGAAATGTGGCCAGAACAAGAAGGACAAGTTAATTCGGTTACACTGTAAGTGTTGGTTTCAATGTAACTAATCATTAATTACAAGCAACAGGGTAATTAAAGAAAGGGGCCGCATGTAAATGATTGCAAAGAGCACAGAACAGTCATTTTATTGTCAATCAAATGACAGTAGTGACACCTTCACTCTACCTTCTATTCTGATTGTTCTGCACTCACAGTATACACATCAGCAACTGTAGACAAGTGCTGTGCCGGGATGGGGGAGGAGCAGAATTACCACAAACTTAAAAAATTTACAGACAAAAACCAGTACCACAAGCTTTTCTTTTTTTTTCAAACACATGAAGCATATTCATGATAATGTGCCAGCTGGTTCACTATCCATGCCAACAGTGTGATTATTCTTCCATGATTATAATGTACTCTGCCTTGGGCCTCGTACTTTATTCATTTGACAGTCACATTATTGACTCACATAGGGGGCTATGTGCTGTTGAGGGTCTGGGTACGTATGATTTGCGCATACCTGGCCCAGGTAGCTCTGCACCTGCAGACAGGCACACAGTGTACTACCACACACACATACATAGGGCACTTGTCCGGGGCCCCTTGGTGTGCAGCTGCGTGCGAGGAAGGTTGAAGAGCACAGGTGGGCACCCAATCAGAGGCCCATCCTGGGTCCCAAAGTGGATCCCATGCTCTGTGTGAGCAGGGGATTCTGAGAAGGCGCAGGACTGGAACATTTTCAAAGTATGGGTGAGTGCCAAATTGTTGCCACAGCCCTCCCTGCTGGGGCAGTACGGTGGGGGTGTTCCCTGTCCCGCCACTGCTGGTGGGTGTCACTGGGGGGCATGCAAAAGATACGGCAGGGTCCCTGCTGGTGTATCTTGCGCATCCTCCTACCTGATACTCTGTGCCATTGTGAATGGTGTGGAGTGTGGGCAAGCTACCAGACTGGCTGCATGTGTAGCTGCATGATCGGCCGAGGGATCAAATGCACAAGGGGGCATGCACCCCTTCCGTGAATGTCACTGGGGTCTGCTGGACCCCTCGTTCGTGGCATTTCAACTTAGGATTGCCTAACCATAGCAGGTAGGCAAGCAAACCGTTAGTGCATAGACCTCATACTGAGCAAACTAGTACAATATCACTTAAACTTAAAAATCCACGGGTCTGGGAAAATAGAATAATTGACAAGGAAGTAAAGCAAAGACTTGGGGGAGGGGGTTAATATAAGCCTTGTGATTGGCAATACATATTTACAATTACTGTTGCTCAACACTGGACTGTGCTAATTTTAGTTTTTAGTGGATTACAAACTGTGTCACAACAGCACAAACATAGCTGTGCACAGCAGTGACATGCCGATACCACCTGCGACAAGAAATCCTAGAGTAATAAAGTTTGATTGCTGACTTCAAAGGCAGGCAGTATTGGAGACTGATAGGAACGTCATACCCAGACAGATTATCAGAGTTAAAACTATATGAGCTTCAGTCTAAAAGATAGAAACATAGAAACATAGACTTTGACGGCAGATAAGGACCGCTTGGCCCACCTAGTCTGCCCATTTCGCTATCTAGAGGATAAGCTGCAGATCCTATTTAACCAACAGCCTATTTCTTCCTAGCTCTCACAAAAATAGCCTTATGTCTGTCCCATGCATTCTTGAATTCTCCCACAGTTTTAGACATATGGAGGGAATCTTCTGTTGTTGTTTAACATATTACAAGATGACGAATTAAACAATGTAACATCACCTGTGCACCTAGGCCAACACCCCTGCGTTTCCATGATAAACAACTCTAAATAAAAGAATAAACTTTTTTTACCTTACGTGCTTGTATGTTATAGAATAGTATCCCCAAATGTTAGTAAGCATTACTGAGTTTAACAAATTTAAATCTGAATTAGACAAATTCTTGTTTGAGAAAGATGGTTAATACCCCCACATGGTGTGGGAGGCAGTCAGGATGGCCCCAGCACCTTCTTCTGCCTTCGATTATCGAGTAATATTGAGTATAGCATAGGGGCTAAGGGCACTGACTTGCAAACCTGGAGATCTGAGTTTGAATCTCCTGTGCCATATTCTGTGACTGAGCAAGTTACTTAGCTTCCTTGTGTTCCCAGGTTGCACCTGGAAACAAACTTCAACTTAGTGTGCCTTTCCTGGTTAAACAGTTTCCCCTTTAAAGAGGCACCGTCGACTCCCTTAGGCCTCAAATTGTCCCTAGCTTTAAAAAAAAAAAAAAACACTATTTGACTGCTCACATTCTGTAAAGACTACTGATGTACTGCTGCTGGTTGTTTGATTCGAATTCCTTTTTTCTTTTTAAAAAAGTGAAAAACAGACTGCTAACCATACTGGTGTTACCACACAAAGCATGTTTGTTTACATTCCTTGATCAGGTTCTACTTCCTCTTTCCTGGACTTGGGTACACCCTCACACAGTCTAGACACTTATGATTCAGCAGAGGAAGAGGAGACTATTGCATCATGAGTGGTTGCACTCTTTCGGGTGTTTGTAATGTTCTGGAAGTATTCAGTAAGGGTTGATCAAGGATTTGAAAACAAAACAATGTCGGGTTACGGTAGGTGGTTCCTACACTAGGGCATCAAACAACGAAGCTTTAATGCCCTTTAGGAGGCATTCTGAAATATTTTGTGTACCAACATACCAACATACTAAAATGCCAGCAGAATAGGCTTAACGGTCTTTCGAGTCTGCTCGATTGGTCAGCCCCCACCCTGGGTGCTGACCTTGCTGCCCCCCTCGCCTTCTCTGGCTTCTCCCTTCCCAGTTCCGTATATTCTTGCTGCATTGGATTTTGCTTCTAGAACCCTTCCCTTGTACCTGTCCCAGCCCCTCTTGAACCCCTCCACCGTCTCTACCTCCACCAGCCCCCTAGGCAGTGCATTCCATGGCTCCACCACCCTCTCAGTGAAGTAGCACCTCCTCCTTTCTCCCCTGAATCTTCCCCCCTCCAGCTTCCACCCATGCCCTCTAGTGGCCCCCTCCTCCTTCCTTCGGAGCACCCTGACTGTTCCTCCCCTATTTACCCTCTTCATGTACTTGAAGACCTCTATCATGTCCCCCCGGTCCCTTCTCTCTTCCAATGTGTACATATTTAGCTCTTCCAGCCTCTCCTCATAGGTCCTGTCCCCCACGCCCCAAATCATTTTGGTTGCCCTCCTCTGGACCCTCTCCAGGAGTTTAATGTCCCTCTTTAAGTGTGGCCTCCAAAACGCACCGCAGTACTCAAGGTGTGGCCTCACCAAGCAGTTATACAGAGGAGTATCACTTCCCTCCTTCTAGGTGATCCCAGCGATGCATCCCAGCATCCTGTTGGCCTTGGCTGCTGCCCTCCTACAAGTCTCTGAGTTGTTCATCTTGACATCCACCACCACCCCAGGTCCCTCTCAGCCATCGAGACTTAGCATTCCCAGGGTGTACACTTGGCCGGGTTTCTGGCCCCAGGTGGAGTACCTTGCATTTCCTGCATTGAACCTCAGCTTCCACTTTCTAGACCATCTTTCCAGAGCCTCCAGGTCCCCTGTGAGGCCACCCTCCCTCCTCCCCATCCACCACCACCCCAGTTTTGAGTCATCCGAAAAGAGACTCATCTCACTCCTGATTCCTGTCCTTATGTCAGAGACGTAGGCGTTGAACAGGAGGGGCCCAAGGACTGATCCCTGTGGGACCCCACTAATGACCCTCCTTGGGGATGAGACTATCCCGCCAACTACGACCCTCTGGCTCCGGTCCTGGAGCCAATTGCCTATCCATTTGATCATCTGGCTCCCCACCCCCATTTCTCCCAGCTTATCCAACAGGCCCACGTGAGGAACAGAGTCAAATGCCTTGCTGAAGTCTAGAAAGAGGACGTCCACTGGTCTACCCAGGTCCAAGGCACTCGTCACCCAGTCATAGAACTCCACAAGGTTTGTCTGACACGATTTCCCCGGGACGAATCCATGCTGTCTATCGTCCAGGTACCCTGACTTTTCCAGGTCCCCCCCTAGCCTCTCCTTGACAATGCGCTCCATCACCTTGCCCACCACTGATGTCAGCTGACAGGCCTGTAGTTCCCTGCCACCTCCTTTGATCCCCCCTTGTGGATAGGCACTATATGCACCACCTTCCAGTCCTGGGGCACCCACCCTGTCCTCAGAGAGATGGTGAAAAGCTCCGCCAGGGTTTCAGCCAGGACATCCATAAGTTCCTTTAGCACTCTGGGATGTAATTTATCCGGCCCGGTGTTTTCTCCGTCTTAAGGGGCTGAGGGCTTCCCTCACTCTCTCGCTGTGATTTCACTTCAGTACCTCTTCTCCCTGCTAGCCCCCCCTCCTGCCAGTGATGCCTCCCCTCTCCCCAGACCCCTCGATCGGTAGGGTCCCCCTCCTCAGTATCTCTGTCTCCTCCCATGTATGATGCAGCACCCCCATTTTCCTTGGTGAAAACTGAGGTGAAGTACTCATTTAGTACCTCAGCCTGCTCCCCCGGGTCTTGTGCCCATCTCTCCCGATTTAATCCTGCTAATCTGCCCCTTCACTCTTTGTTTTTCCCCAATGTATCTAAAGAACCCCTTGTTCCCTCTCCTAATTTCCCTGGCCAGGTTCTGCTCCTTCCTTGCCTTAGCCGCCCTCACCACCCTAGTGGCTCTTCTAGCCATCAGCTCATACTCCCCTCAATCCCTTTCACTCCTTGAGCACTTGAATTGCCTATAGGCTGCCTTCTTTCCCTGCACCACCTCCTGGACCTCCCTGGTCCACCAGCAGGGTTTTCGGGCCCTACCGCAATTTCGTCTTACTCTTGCACAGGTGCTGGTAGCATCTTGCACCCCTCTCCTGATGATTTCCCACCTACTATCAGCGTCCATGTCTGACCCAATCACATCCAAATGCTCCTTAAGGATCCTTCCCATTTCCTTAAATCTGTTCCCTGAAGTCAGTTACCTCCGTCTTTGTGCAGCCTTCTAGCCCTCCTAGGTCCAGGCAGAACCAGACTGGCATGGTCACTCCCGCCAATGGGTCCCTTACCTCCAGGCCCCTAATCTGGTCACTGTCTGCCAGGACCACATCCAGTACCAGCGCCTCCTGGTGGGTTCCCCACCTGCTGAGTTAGGAAGCGTCTTGAAAGACATCCAACACCCTCTGTTCCCTGGTCACAGAAGATGTCACAGTCTCCCAGTCTGTTCCTGGCATGTTTAAGTCCCCCAACACCACCACTGTTCCTCTGCCCAGTCTGCAGTGTCTCCCAACATCTGCCACCAGACTCTCCTCCAGCTCCTCCGCCAGGGCAGAGGGTCTATACACCACTCCTATTTTTACTCTCTTGCCCCCCCTTGTTATCAAGGTGACCCAAATCGCTTCCACAGTTCCCTCTGCCTCCTCTACTTCCCCTATGCCAATGCAGTTTTTGACTATCATTGCTACCCCTCCTCCCCTTCCCTGCATAAGCTGCACAGATAAAAGCATTAGTTAAGAATCTTCAAGCCTTGGATTCTTGTTTTTGAGGATGCAGCTCCACGGGTGAGTGAGTGCCACAACCTATGACTGTGTGTGTAGGTGGGACAGCTGCCTCTGTTGCAGCACCCAGACTTTTGTACCCACAGAGTGCACATTTCCTGGTGTGCTGAGGTTATATGAGGAAAGGCTGTCAGACCTTAAAATGTAAACACTTGGTGCCAGGAGGAAAAGGGAGGATATGACTGAGACATGCAAGTTCTTGGAAGGCATTGTAACCCCTAGGTGGTGCTATCCCAAGGGCTACTACCCCTGCCTGCTTGGCTACTAGCAGGTTAAGGAGCCTGAGTTCTGAAACGGGTGCCTCCACCCGGTCAGGGTTGGTAGTGGTCAAGCTAACCTGGGCACAGCCTTCTGGGACACTGTAACCCCCCCCTCTTTCCTTACTAGTGGCCAGAACAATACACAGTAATCACTTTCACAATACCCCTGATACACCACACAAGTACCCACACTGTTTGCACTTATCACCAGGACTTTCCTCTGGCTCGGCCCTGGGGACCTCCTGTAAAACAAGGTTATACATAACAAATAGCAGAGCAGCACTCTTGCACAAACTGGAACCACAGTCAGGGTAAATGCAAAAAACAGTTAGATCCGATTTATTTAAGGGACTTGAAAAAGGGAGGGGTGTAATCAGGTTAATTTGCTTAAAGACTCTATCAATCAAACAGTTATGCATGCACTTCAGGGTCCATAAGCAGTCACACACTCTGGGTACCCAGATGGAGAATGGTGGGCTAGCCAGGAACGTTGCAGCTGGTAGGGGCACTGTGATGGAAGAAAACAACATGCAAAACACACACTATTTGTAATCCAGAGCCGGAGGGCTCAGTTTGTGAAAAGAAAACAAGAAGACAATCAGATGACACACTTTTAGATTTGGCTGTTGTTGTAGGAAGCTACCCCGATGATTACTCATGATACCCAAGACTGGACACAGGCTGGATGAAAATTGAGACAGCAGGTGGTTAATCTGGAGTACCAGGAGAAGCAGGGCCCACACGAATCACCAAGGTGTCGTTCCTGTTCAGGAGTGGAGCAGGGGGCTGATCCCCAGGCAGGTCTCTCATCAGTGGCTTTCTCTGTGCAGCAGGTAGTCTGGCTGGGCCAGTGTGGCAAGGCCCTGGCCAAATGGAGACAAATTCAGATACAGTCCGTTTTGGGCTGGATACAGCTTTCAGCAAGCAGAACACAGTTCACACAGTGGGGAACCAAATCATGACCCACTTTCAATACACAGCATATTCACATGTAAAGGATTCTATGGTACCAGCAAGCAGAACACAGTTCACACAGTGGGGAACCAAATCATGACCCACTTTCAATACACAGCACATTTACATGTAAAGGATTCTATGGTACCAGCAAGCAGAACACAGTTCACACAGCGGGGAACCAAATCACGACCCACTTTCAATACGCAACACATTTACATGTAAGGAAATTCTACTGTACCAGGCAAACCACTCTCCGGTCACAACTACAAAATCTCTGCACAAACCAGGATTCAAAAGCAGCTGGAAATCTTGACAGGCCGATCGCATTCAGCAAAATCTTCAGTCTCCTTCAGGTATGAGCCTGGTAAAAAAATTAGTGGCTTACTTCGTTCTCACAAACTTGGATTTAGTCCAAAATAATTCTCTTCTCTCCCTCTCAGGGGCAGCAGGCAGACATGCAGGCCACAATTCAGGCCTTTCCACAGTTCTCCCGCACAAAACTACTCAGACGGCTGCTTGACTGTCTTAAGCTCTTCTTTCTTCAACTCCCAACTGAGATCTGACTCAAACTGCAGCAAGCCTGGGCATTTCCGCAAGATCCAAAAGGTTAGGTTGGCTAATTCATCTGTCAGTCACAACAGCAGCTCCCCTTCAGGTGCAAAAAGGCGCCAAAAGCCCAAAACTACAATTCCTACAGATTTTGACTCCAGACAGCTCCTGTAGTCCAACTCCATTTTAGGTCCCGCCAGTACTGATTAGTCTAAATCAGCAGTCCAGAACCAAGATAGTGGAGATAAACAAAACAGTCCTTGCTGTAAAGAAGGCAGGTTAGACAAAATACATTATCATTATCACTCTAAATGATTTTCAGCAAATAGTTACATCTTTCAACAGAGCTCCCTCTCAGATTATTTATGACTGCAATCCAGGCAGCTCTTAAAGAGACAGTACACAGAGGCTATACAGGCACTCTCTGG
The DNA here is from genome assembly GCA_016271365.2 of Neoceratodus forsteri. Taxonomy (NCBI): domain Eukaryota; kingdom Metazoa; phylum Chordata; order Ceratodontiformes; family Ceratodontidae; genus Neoceratodus; species Neoceratodus forsteri. The sequence goes on from CM057449.1 coordinate 1,465,762,707, forward strand.
CAATCACATTTAAACTGCTAAAACGCAGGATACCAGCCTGGCAGTGAGCATTTAGGCAAGCTCATGGAAGACTTTTTGAGAACCCCCATTTGTAGGGGGGGTTACAGCATCAACAGGGAGGACTGTAAGGAATTGTTCACATTCCTCTCAACCTTTCATTCCCCCAACTGTGAAATACTTCCTCTCAAAATGTGGAACAACTAGGCAAGATGTGGGACTCTTAATCGGAATCTTTAACTAAGAAGCTCAGAACACTGTTCAAATATATGCCTTGTTGTTCACAATGTTTGTTGTTAATTGAATAATATATTTTTCACAGCATTTACTATGGCATTTTGCTCTATAATCTTAACATTCAACGTGAGACACATCCTCTCAATGTGGAACACCAGAGCTTTTTTAAAGCAGAATGAGGAGCTGTTCCTCATAATGTGGGAGAGTTGAGAGGTATGCTTGTTCATGAGAAACAAGGACTTAGTGACATGGGTGGAGACAGGTGGGGATTCAGGAGGGATGTGATGATGTTCTTCACAGAGCAGGTGGTGGAAGAATGGAACAGACTGTCCAGAGAAGTGGGTGAAGCCAAGACTGTATCAGTGTTCAAACTTTGGTGGGACAGACATAAGGGAAGAGTGGGACCCACAGGCAAAAGATGGGAAGGGATACCAGGGGAAGCAAGAAACAATCAGCCACTGAGTCTACTGGATCTCTAAGTCCAGCCCAGCGTTAGGCTGAGCAGGGAGCCAGGCTGAGAAATGGGTGGACATGATGAACCTCTGGGCTTTCTTTCTGATTACGCAATCTATGCCTCGATGTTTAACTTATATTTTATTGAAATTGTCAATAAACCATGCATATGCACTGTGTACTCATGAGAAACATTCATCAGAATCCTGCAGTACTGTGTATGTTGCATGTTGGCAAACAGGATATGGAATCCCCCAATCTCCAGTTATGCTATATGGGGTAAAAGCATATTATTATAATTATTAGGATGCCTTAAACAGAACACTAATCCAAACCATGGCGTAAGGAGAGTGATATAACTTGAGTACACGGATGATTAGATGCAATCTGTACATTTTGTATATCCAGTGACCTATCACAGAATAAACTAGATCCATTATCTCTCACTGCTCATTTCCTAGTAGACATATCATACACGGCCTCAAACCAAGTAGAAGTAAGTATAGCATAACTGCAGTAAACTTCCGGTAAGGTGAATCATGTGAAACTGAAATTATAAAGTCCGGGGGGGGTGCTGTGGAGCCCAAGCAAGATGGTGGCTGCTTGACTGGATAGCACGCTGTGATCAAGGCAATTGTACTGTGAGACATTTTCCTTCGAGCCAGAAGAGGCAGATTTGGGCTTAAACTGCATTGGAAGATGCCTGCTATAAAATGGAGAACCCCGAAAAGAACAACACCATGGATCGGGAGCAAAACCTAAAAACGCTCCGGCAACTAGAACACCCCATGGCAGGCCTGATGAAACTGGCGAGGAGGCAGCCGAGGAGACCTTACAAACCACTGGCACAAAACTCTCTGCCTTAATTAAAATCGGTGACTGCAATCTCTGACAAACTAGATGACTTAAGCCACCGAGTCATCACCCTGGAAACATCTATGGAAGTGGTTCAAACTGCAGCTGTAGATGCCTCTAAACGAGCTGACGCCGCCATGAGCGCAGTGTCTACAATAGTTAAAGAAAGTGGGCACTGGAAGGCTAGACTGGAGAACCTGGATAATCAAATCAGGGCTCCAAACATTCGAGTGCTGGGAATGCCTTAAGGCAGCGAAAGCGACCACCTCCTGTTATTTCTTAGAGAATGGTTCAGACATCAACTGAGCGAGGAAGTGCAACAGAAAACACAGTTATTTCAACGTGCTTGCCGCATCACTCCGAGAGGACGACTGGAGGACTCGGAGGTTCCAAGGGCGATTCTTATTGTCACCGACGGAGCTGGGTCAAGAGATTTTACTTTGGCTCTTGCTAGGTGCAAAGGTTCTCTACTACACGAAGGACACAGAATTAGCCTATATCCAGACATCAGCTTCGCAACGATGCAGAAACGTAAACGATTTGATGGGGTAAGAGCAATGTTAAGAGTCCTCAATACCTCACAGTTTGATTTTCCCTGCATGATTATGGGTAGCTCATAGAGGAAAGTCTACCTATTTTCCGACCCAGTGGATGCTCTGAAATGGAGTCGGAGATTTGCGATTCCCCTGAAGCGTACCTCAGCATCGGACCATCAGTCATCAGATGAAGAAGATCCTTGATAAATCCTTCTGGCAAGGACAGTGAAATTGCTCCCAAAGAAGTGTGGGGACTATAAAACTTAAAAGTTTCAAAATCAAGCTGTTTAAACTTTGATAGGTGATCCAGATGTTGAAATTTAATATCTCAAACTTTCGTTTCATGGTTCATTTTATTACAATGGATGTAACTTTATAAGTTTTAAACTTACTCAGCCTCTTTATAGCTCTGCTTAAGTTTTACTTTGAATATGATAATTACAGCGCTAACTAAACTGTTGTTTATACATGTAATTATGAGCAAGCTTTTTTACGAATTGCACTTACTCGGTGCCTTTATTAGTTAATGCATGGAACCCAATACCATTATAGTATGGTGAGGACTCTGGACTTTTCTTCTTTTGGACATTCTGTTTATATCCATGCAGCTTATGGGCTCTATACAGTTTATGATTGTTTTATCATAGGGATATGCAGTTGCATTTTAAGATTACCCCTCAATGATGTATCACTAAAGCACTAGATGATATTCTTGTATGTATTAAGAGGAGTTGCGCCCTCATCAGGAAAATAAAAATAATTGTAATGTCTGTGCCTGCTAAACAAACTTCAATGTTTAACATAAAATAAAAATATAAAGTATAAAAAAAAAATTATAAAGTCTACCAGATGGCAGCAGAGGGTCACTATCGGCATGATTCCTGATGCAACACCATTTCACACCCAAAGTTCCTAGAGAGGACAGAACAGTTACAGTTCAGGTAAACATGAGTTAGTCTGCTATGGCAATATTAGTCCACTGATCCACTGTGAAACAAAAATTGCAACCAAGCATTTCCATGCTAATTTCCCTCTATTCCACAATACAAAACCCCAATTAAGTGGACTGTGCATATTTTGACTGTAGGCATTTTTATTGCACAGTTTCTACCATATGGTCTCATTGCTCAGAATTATCGGACTCTTCCATGTGGCTTGGTCAAAATTCTGTAGCTGTCTTTGTACCCACTGTCCCGCATCTGTGGGGTCAGTAAACTGGCATATCTTAGCAGTCTGTAAATATGTCAGTATCTGATATGTAGATGAGCTGGTGCCAGAAGAAAATACACTATCCCTAGCACTGGCAGTTACTCTAAACTGCTTACAACATGTTCTGATAATGTATGACCTGTGTGGGAACAAACAGACCTTCTACCCTCATATTTTATTTATTTGGTTATTGAAATGTTTCACCAGGAGGGCACAATGAACAACAAGTTGCTTATCTCACAGTGCGACCTGGGTGGAGGGGTTACATAGGGTTGTGAAGGATGATCAGTTACAATAGTTTGTGGGTAATACAAACAACACAACATTGTAAGATTGTGCAACAGTTGAAACACAAGGTATTGTACAATAAACAGTAGTGGACCATTGGGTAAATTACAATACATGTCCAAAATCATACAAAAGAACATATGAATGTACAAAACAGTAATAATGCGCTAAAACCATTCATAGTGTATGAGTGTACCAGGAGCAGGCTCAAGGTAGTACACAAGTGGTCTTAGAGTAAAAAGGATGGGGTTAGGCTGTATACAATGGTGACCCAGAAGGCCACGTGGAGAAGAGAGGGGGGAGAGGCAAGAACTGAATATCAGGAAAAGGGGTAGCCATTTCTTGATTTCTCCGTTTAGGATGTTGAGAACCCTGCCAGGGGGGTTCATGGTAGGAAGGCAGAAACTGGGGACAGATATTAAGGTGGGTTAAAGCAGGAACAGCTGAAGGAAAGGTAATTGTGTAGGGCAAAGGTAAGGGAGTAGTTGGAGGAGGAGTTTCGTATCTCAGCGGGGAGGGAATTCAAGATTTTAGGGAAACGATGGGTGAAACCAGTCTGACCGATCCGGGTGGAGTGGCGAGAGACCATCAAGGTGCGGGTATCATTTGATCTGAGAGAGTGGGTGGAGGGAGGTGAAGTGGACAGAGAGCATGAGAGATAGGAGGGGAGCCCTCCGAATCAGAATATGGAGGTTAGTTTGGCACAATGAGAGGTGCATCTGTGAGATAGTGGAAGGAAGGTTAGAGAGTGATAGAGTTCACAGTGGCGGGAACAGGAAGGGAGTCGATAGCAAAGTGGCAGAAGGAGTTAAAGAGAGTGTCCAACTTGGTCAGGGAAGATTTGGGAGCAGCACCATACACTACGTCGAAGAAGGCAAATACTACTAGAATCTCTGGTGCTACTGAGGTTGCAGCCAGGAAGTAGGTCCTGTATTTCAACTCCTACTGTGATCAGAAGGATGGTGAATTATGTATATAGCATTACACAGAAACATAGAAGTTGACTGCAGATAAGGACTGCAAGGCCCATCCAGTCTGCCCATTTCTTTTTCTACCTTATAAATGTGCCATTGGCCTTTGCTCTGTCAATGGCCTATCTATTCATACTCATCTGTATTGCTCCCTTATGCCTATCTCATGCCTGTTTGAAGCCCTGCACTGTATTCATATCCACCACTTCCTGAGGTAGGCCGTTCCATGCATCCACCACCCTTTCTGTGAAAAAGAACTTCCTCACATTACCCCTTAATCGGCCTTCCTCTAATCTCATGCTGTGTCCTCTTGTCCTGCTATTTTTCTTATATTGAAACATGTTAGACTCTTTCACCTTGTTAATGCCCTTAAGGTGTTTGAATGTTTTGATCATATCACCACTTTCTTTGTTTTTTTCAGTTGTTTAACCAGGAGTAGCACACTAAGCTGAAAGCTTTTTTACAGGTGCGACCTGGAAGCACACGGAAGTTAAGTGACTTGCTCAGGGTCACACAGTATGCAAGTGGAAGCTGTGTGATTCAAACCCCAGGTCTGGTCTGCTGGATGTCACCAGATTTGCAGCTCAGAGCCTTAAACCACTGCGCTATACTGCTTCTCCCTCCTTTGCTCTAGGGTATACATATTGAGCTCTGTTAATCTGTCCTCATATGTTTTCTGATGCAGTCTCTGCACCATTTTGGTTGCCCTTCTCTGGACTGCCTCAGTTTGGTTAATGTCCTTGTGAAGGTGTGGCCTCCAGTACTGCACGCAGTACTCCAGATGGGGCCTAACCAGTGTCTTGTAAAGAGGGCTTATATCCTCCCTCTTCCGACTTGTGATACCTTTGCTAATACACTCCAAAATCCCCCTAGCCTTACCTACTGCTTTAGTGGTCTGCTTGGATGATTTCAGGTCATCTGTGATGACGATGCCCAAGTCTCTTTCTTCCCTTGTGACTGCCAGCAACTCCCCTCCCAGCCTATAGGTGGCTTCAAGGTTTCTCTTCCCTATGTGCATGATCTTGCACTTCTTTGCATTAAACCCCAGTTGCCAGTCTTCCGACCATTTTGCTAGGTTATCCAGATTTCTTCTCATTCTGTCCACCCCATTTGGATCATCTGCTCTGTTGCAGATCTTGATGTCATCTGCAAACAGACAAACCTTACCCTCCAGTCCATCTGCAGTGTCACTGATGAAGATATTGAAGGGGACTGGCCCCAGGACTGATCCCTGAGGTATACCACTTGTGACCTGCATCTCTTCTGACTGTATACCATTTACCACCACTCTGTTTTCTGCCCGTCAACCAGTTTGCCACCCAGCTGACCAACTTCTGACCCACCCCGAGTCTACCCAGCTTATTAATCAATCTTCTGTGTGGAACAGTATCAAAAGCTTTGCCGAAGGCAAGGTAGGCAACATCAACTGCTCCCCCTTGGTCCACCACTCTGGTTCCCAGTCAAAGAAATCTATGAGATTAGTTTGACAGGACCTTCCTTTTGTAAACCCATGCTGTCTTGGATTCTGTGCTCCTATGGATTCCAGGTGTTACACGATCCTTTCCTTAAGGAGTGCCTCCATAATCTTGCCCATTACTGAGGTAGGACTGACTGGTCTGTAGTTCCCTGCCTCCTCCCTGCTACCATTCTTGTGGAGCAGGACCACATAAGCCCTCCTCCAGTCTTCTGGAACCTCTCCTGTGCTCAGAGACTCACTAAAACAGTTCTGTTAATGGCTCTGCTAGTTCCAACCTTATCCCCTTTAGTACCCTGGGATGTATGACTTCAGGTCCCATTGCCTTGTCCACCCTGAGCTTAGTGAGCTCTTGTAGGACCCTTTCTTCTGTGAAGGGACTAGAGCACACCTCCCTCCCCCCCTGTGTCCATGGTGCTGAGCTGTGGGGCCCTGCCCTACATTCTCTTCAGTAAATACTGAGCAGAAATATCTATTTAGGATAGATGCTTTTACTTGGTCCTCCTCCTCACACGCCCCCTTATCTCCTTTGATTTTAGCAATACCCCCTCTGGACTTTTTTCCTTTCACTAATGTAGCTATAGAAAGTCTTTTCACCTTATTTTACTGTTTGTGCTAGTGTTTCCTCAGTTTGGGCCTTTGCCAGGCTTACTGCCTTCCCTGCTTCCCTTAGGGAAGTTTGGTATGCCTCCCTATCTTCACCCCGCTGTGTTCCCTTATATTTCCTGAAGGCCAGCCTTTTGGCTCTGACCTTTTATGCTACTGTTTTTGAGAACCAAAGTGGGTCCTTCTTGTTTTGAACTTCCTTTTCTCTCTAACACAATGGGATATTGCTTCAAGTATTGCAGCCTTCATCCTTATCCACTTTGCTTGTACCCTCTCAACTGTATTTCTTTTTGCCATGGCTAGCTTAACTCTGTTGGCCATCTTATCAACGTCAGCTCCTCTGAAGTCCCATATTTTGCCTTGGAATGGGATGATATAGTTCTAGTGGCCAAACTGAACCATATTATGTGATGGTTACTGGCCCCCAGGTAACTTTCTACCAGGAGATATGTGATCCTTTCCCTGTTAGTCAGCAGTAGATCTAGGATAGCCCTGTCTCTTGTGGGTTGTTGTACCAGTTGTTTGAGGCCCTCCTCCTGCAGGGAATCCACCATGTGTCTAGTTCTTTCAGATGTTCCTGCTGGTATTGACCAATCTGTATCTGGCATGTTGAAGTCTCCCATTATCAGAACCTCCCCTTTAGCTGTCATGTTTTGTATATCTTCTAACATTAATGTGTCTATGCCCTCTCCCTGGTCTGGGAGCCTGTAGACAACCCCAGTTCATATGGCTGTCCCATTTCCTGTTTCCAGGGTGACCCACAGTTCTTCTGGCTCCTTATGTGTATTCTGAATTTCTGTAGCTTTGATATTTTCATTGACATACAGGGCAAGTCCACTCCCCATTTTTGTACCTCAGTCTCTTCTGAACAGTACGTTGCCAGGTACTGAAGTCTCCCAAGTGTGGTTGCTGGTAAACCATGTCTCGCTAACTGCTACTATATCCAGTTTAGCCTCTGTTGTTATTGCCTGCAGGTCTGGGATCTTGTTTCCCAGACTGCGAGCATTTGTGTACATGATTTTCCATTGGCCAGATTTTGGTGCGTTAGTTGTTGGGTGAGATCTGGCGTTTGCCCTATGCATCGTATGGGAAGCCAGACCTTTTTCCTTACCTGGTGATGCAAATGAACTGCAAACATGCTGAACTCCTGTTTGACCACTAACTGAGGGGGGAGGTGTGTTCTTCCCATTCGATGTATGGGGTGCTGCACCCCCTTCCTATTTGCTAGTTTAAATATTCTGCAAAGACGTCAAAATTCTGCCCCAATGCACTGACTCCCTCCTTAATCAGATGCAGCCCATCAAACTGAAAGAACTTTTGCTAGTTCCTACAAATCTGTGTCCTTTTTCCTGGCACCAGCCCTTGAGCCACATGTTTAGCTCCTGTATCTCCCCTTCTCTGACCTTCCGTCCATCCCCCCCCAGACTGGCAGGATCTCAGAGAAGGAGATGCCGGACAAAATGGATGATAGTTTGTCACCCAGCCTGGTCAGATGTTCCCTGGTCTCCACAACTGACCAGCTGGTGAGATTGTTAGTCCCTGTGTGTACCAGGACATCAATGTTTTCTCCTGCTTCCTGAACAATTTTAGCAATGCAGTCAGTGCCTCTCCACGCTGATATACCTGGGAGACATCTGACTATTACCCCTGGCTGGAGATGGGTATCAACTCCCCGAATCATGGAGTCTCCTATGATCAGAAGTGTTTTGGATTTCCTTTTTGCTTTTTTTATTTTGGTCCCTGTTTTGGGTGAGTTTTGTTGCGCTAGCTCCTGTGCTGCAGTGTCCTGCTCTGCAGTGTCCTCTGCCCCTTTGTTTGATTTCAGAGATAGAGGCAGATACCTGTTTGTAGTTTTTGTATGGTTTGTGGAGGTAATATGTTGGAGAGCACTGAGTGATGGGGCACCCGATTTGCGCCTCCTAACCACCTGCTAACCTCCCGGAACAACTACCCTCTGCGGTCAAGGTGCTTCTGTTGGATGTTGGGGAAATGGCAGGTGGTTCTTATAATATATTTCCTCTTGAATATGCAATCTGAGGCACGCAATCTCTGCCCATGCTGCCTAAAAGTGAGCCCTTAGATCTCCTATGGCCCCGCATGTAGGACAGTGTCCTAAATCCTGTAAAACAGCCCTTCTGAAAAGTGTTCCACAGTACCTGCAGTTAATGATATCCATTCCTGATAAATTGCTGGGTTTATAACCTGATAAGAGTAATTAGAAGGAAGAAAATGCAAGCAAAAGTTTGATTTTGTGCTTTGCTTGTTTGTTTTTGTACAACTTGTTATAACAAGTTAAATTACTAGTGCCCCTGTAAATGAAGTCACTGTGTGCATACCCCTCTGATCCGCCCCTTCCTGCTTTGCCACAGGAAATGTCACAACTGTGCTACCCTATAAAAGGAGTGTAGTGTGGGGTGGTTGGGGATGGGGGTGGGTGGCTGGGCCCTTCCCCTGCCGAAAAAGAAGAACCACAGACGAAAGAAACAAGAAGGCAAGAGCAGAAACAAACAGACGGTCCCTACCTTCCTCAATACAAAGCAGTAAGTGTTTTTGCAAACAGCACTGTCCAAACTTTCTTACAGGTATAACGCCGGGGTAGAACGCCTCAGGAAGTCACTGTCTCAAAGGAGCATTTAAAGAAACCTACAAGTACGGGCTTAAGAGAAGATTTGGATATATTGTTTATTTATGTTAGCACTGAACTGTGACTTCCTACGTAGTGTGTACCTTGTATAATCAAAATTCACATCAACCAATGATGGAAATATATTAAAAGTTTCCATTTCCTCTGGGCTGAAGTTTGAAGTAGGAGGATGCCTCCATAGCATTTATTGTTTCTTTGCATCAAAAGAAGTTTTGACCTTGTGTCTTTAAAATCATTCTTCTTCCGTAACACTTAAAGTAGTCATTAGTAACATCGTAAGGGCAGATTTGCTGGTCTGTCTGTCTCCATCTGCCATCAAATTCTGTGTTCTAAGTTAAACAAAGCAGGATCTCATCATCTTCAGCACCTTCGGGGAGATGACCAACCTAACATTGGATGCCCTGGCTCCATTCTTTAGCAACTCTAAATGGGATCCAAGGTGACCCTGTGTCAGTTTAGAAGCCATTGCTATGGTCATCTGGAAGTGCTCATCTGCCGTTTTGGCAGTCAAGACAGCAAATTCAATGTTTTGATGTTGGGCACCTGCTAGAGAACCAAACCCAAGGCAAGATGTCTTTCCCCACGAATCCCATAAGAACACTGTAAACACAAACTTAAACGAGATATAATGCGCACGTCTGGAAAACGTGACGGCCCAATAGAGTGAACCCTGCTGCTTCTGCTGGTATAATTCATTTGCAAATAGGGTGACCAAAATAAATGCTATGGATAGCAGCTAAAGGTGAAAACAGTTTCCAGAAGAAGGCCAAAGTAGCACCCACACCAGTACACCTGAAGCCACTGGAGATCCATTCTAACTCCTATGAGGGAGATGGACCATAAACTTGAACAAATTCTGTTTCTATATTTTTCAATGTAAAATACACATTTAAATGTGCTTTACTATGTGCTTTCCATGCTCTACCCTGTACATTTTTGCTTTTGTCAGTCTTAACACTAAACCTGTTATCAGATCTGCAATGCTACTTGTAAACAAAAGGAAATGGTCATCTTTTCTTCTTGAGAAAAAAAATAATTTAAAACATGAAAAAAATACTTAAAGTCTGATAGAACTTTTTTTTTTTTTTTAATACTTTCTGTTTTTGCCCACAGTTCTCCTCTACAACTACCAGGTCCTCCCTCAATGTGCCTAAGACATTTCTGCCCATGGTAGGAGTCCTCTGATGGTCCATCTTACCACCAGCCTCTGCTTGACCTCTTCTTTGGAATCCTGACCATAATCCACTGTGGGCAGGACCCCTCTCTGGTTCCACAAATGGGCAAGTTTACCCCAGTTCCCGAAGCAGTCTGATAAAATATTTTGAGGAATGAGAGGTATTGGTAGGGTCCTACTGTGGCATGCGGGTGGGTGGGGCACCTTCATCTGCCTGGGCTGCTAGGGTATTTTTCTTTTCCCCCTTACGCCTCCACATGGCATGGTCCTGAGAAGCAACTTAGCAGAATGCCTATCAGGACTGTTAGAAGGTTGAGTGAGCCCTGCTCTACCTTCAGAACTCCCCTGCTGGACCACTCTGAGTGTGTGATGTCTCTACGACACTGACCAGGTGAGCGGGTGCTTGCTGATATAAGGCTGTTCCAGAAGGACTACTTATTCTCTCCTGCATGACTCACCCTTCCTCTGGGTCTCCACTGGGCAGTCAGTTTGTGAAAGAAGGTAACATTCCTCCCAAAGGGAGGAGGTGTCCAAGAACAATGGAACATTTTACAAGCAAATAAAAGAAGATGATGTCTGGAATCATTTATTTACAGCTTAAAAAATGGTGGAGTCAGCTTTTTTCCCAGCTTTGCTGCACTGCTGCTATAAGACAATTGACCCCCTTAGGATTTTCAGTTATCAAACTAATTTCTTGGTTACCTGAAAATAATGTTTTAAAGCCTATTTATATCGCTCGGTAACCTACGGATCAAGGATGTGCTCATGGCATCTTCCGTGCACCACCCTGCTTCCTGTGCTCAAGTTGTGCTAATGAGCGCTGCCGACTAATGTCAGGAGGGAAGCAGCATTCTTTAACAGAATCCAAGCCTAGGAAGCAAGCTGGTACTCGCAAGATGGCTGTGGGCATGTCTTTTGACTCAGTGGTTATGGTGCAATATAAACAGGCTTTAAAGTTATTCCCAGGTAACTACAATTTTTTTTTGCTAACTGAAAACCCTAGTTGAGGGAGGGCTAGCCAACAACTGTGGAGGAGGCTTCCATTTGTGTAGTTTTCCAGGCAGCACTCAAGGAGGGTCACAGGATGTGCTACTGCACTCTGCCTGGACTAGAGTTGGGAGCACAGAGAAATCAGCAGATGGTCATAGAGGAAGTAGCGCAAATATGGAAATTCAGCCTCTGTGCCACCCACAGTTCCTGGAGGGAAGGCTTATTCCCCTCAGCCTTTTGGGGCTGTGGTTCATCTGGGCTGTGGACTGGATGACATTATCAATATAAAAAAAAAACCTTGTGTTTGTGTTAGTAAGGCAGACAGGCTCGGTCAGTGTGGAATGCAAGGTACGTGAATGGGAGAAGGGCTGCCTCAGGCAGGGTACCATTGCCCGTGTTCTGTTGGTGGCTAACAATATAAAAAAATTAAAATTGTTAGTCAGGACAGGCAGGCTTAGTCAATGGAGTCAGTGTGAGACACGGGAGAGTGTGTGTGTGTGTGGGAGGGGGAGTAGGGAGTACAGTTGCCTGAGCCAAATGGAGTCAGTGTGAGAGACAGGAGAGTGTGTGTGTGTGTGTTGTGGTGAGTGGTGAGTAGAGCTGCATGAGCTAAGTGCCACTGTCTGGGTTTGTGGTTCTGGTGGTGGTGGACAACCACTGACAATATTTAAATTAAAAAAAAAAAAAACAGAGAAATTCTAAATGTACCAAATAACCCTGAAATGCACTACAGTGCATCATACATTCTATAGCTTATGGGGCCTAAGTCGCCCCTAGACACCGCCCACCTGCTGGGGCCTAGTTAGGCCCCTGCTTCTCTCTGCCCTGAGCACCAACAAAATCTTTCAAAAGTTGGACCCCTTCAACAGATGTATGTACATAAATAAAATGATGAGTAACTGACCAGAATGTGTAGCACATTCTTAATTTAATATTAAACAGCAGGGGAACAGTCAGCACCAAGGGTCCCACACCTACGTGTGGTGCTGCTTGCAATTTGTACTTTGTGTGCAAAACAGTTTGCTTTACTGTTTACTGTAGAATAGTATATTGCATCAGACTAATTTGGCTTACTTCCAGGCTGACATTTTCTGAAACTGCAAATTCCATAATCCACTGCAGCTGACATAAGAGGAGGGCTGCAACAGTGGAAGATTCAGTAGCATGCACTGCACGTTAGAGCTTTTTCACAGCTCTGTTCAGATGTTTTCCGGTACTACGGTTCTTCCAGGGCTAGGTACAGTGCCCTATGACAGTACTGAGCCCCAGGAGAACAGCAGGACCAAAAAAAAAGATCAGAGCTTGTATAAACTCTAACATACCTGTGCAGCAGCAAGACATCCGCTTGCAGCACCGACATCATGAGTTCGGGGATGGAGTCAGGAGTCAGAGGGCAGGCTGTGGGGAAAGGATTGAGCGTCCCAGAGACTGCTTTCCTTCTCTGGAGAGAGGGGGTTGAGTGTCCGGCACAATGCGGACCTCTGGCAGAGGCTGGGAGTATCACTGTGGCTGGCACCACACGTCGGTGGGGGGGGGGGCAGACGCTGGTTGTCACTGTACATCTCCGCCCCTGGGAGTTTCTGCAGCAAAAAATTTACCCCCACGCGGGATGCCAGCTCCACCGCCTCCCCCGCTGCCTACCCATGTCCGGGGAAGGGTCCCACTCCTGCCAACCCAGTGTCCATGGGAGGGGTGCCCACCCTGCGGCCCCACCTGGGGGGGGTAAGCCTGGGCATGGGGTGGAAAGGTGGGCAAAGCAGGGCTGAGTCTCGGGGTGAGGAAAAAAAAAACAAAACAAACTCTAACATGTCTTGTAGCCCTATTGACTCTCCCACTGCTGCAGCCCTGCTCTGATGTCAACTGCACAGGATGCTGGGATTTGTAGTTGCAAAAAATGTTAGCCTGGAAGTAAGTAAAAATAGTCTGGTATAATCTGTTATACTACATATGAACCTACTTATATATGAACATACGAATATGCCAGCAGATGGTCTCTCTCTCTGCTCAAGTGTGCAGGCCCCCACTATGTCTAAAGAGGGGTCTATTCCCCAATCTCCCCTGGACCCCTCTTGCATCTCCTCTCCTCCTGCTCCACCAGCAACTTTCCCCTTCATTCTGTCCCATCGTCTCCTGAAGATATCCACCTTTTTAGGGAGACCACCTCTTCTGGCAACTAGTTCCACTTGGCCACCACTGTCTTGGTGAAAAAGTGCCTTCTCATCTCTCTCCTGAATCTTCCCCCTACCAGCTTTAGGCTATGCCCCCTAGTAGACTTATTCCCACTCATGCTGAAGAGGACCTCTGTATTTACCCTTTTAATACCTTTAAGGTATTTGAAGGTTTCAGTCATATCCCTCCTCTCTCATCTGTTCTCAAGAGTGTACATGTTGAGCCATCTGAGCTTCTCCTCATACTGTAGGTGTTGCACTGCTGGCCCAGGACCATCTTAGTCACCCTTCTCTGGATGGTCTCCAGCAAGTTAACATCCTTCATAGGATATGGGCATCAATACTGCACACCATACTCTAGATGTGGTCTCACCAGTGACCTGTACAGCAGTAGTATGACCTCTGTCTTCCTGCTAATAACCACCCTTGCTATGCAGCCCAGCATCCAGTTTGCTTTTGCTGCAGCTCTCCTGCAGTGTGCCAATCGTCATATCACTCATGATAATTATCTCTGGGTCCTTTTCTTCCTTTGACTTGATTACCTGCATACCACCCAACCAGTACTCGGCCTCTGGGTTTTTCATACCCATGTGCATAACCGTAGCCTACACAGTAAACAGTAAGTAAAAACCAAAAATGTTTTTGCATGCAAAGTGCAAACTGAGACCACTCCCTCATCTGGGTGTGGCACTCTTAGTGTTGACTGTTCCCCTTTAAACAGCAGTTCAAGCCTGCCACTTCACAAGCCCTCATGCCTTTCATAAAGACCACCTCTCCAAAATGCATCAGCCATTTTTTTTTCGGGGTCAGAGGATTTTTTATTGGCACTAATAAAGCTTTGCACATGTTTGTGTTATAATGGAGTAAGTGCTTTTTTTATGGTGGTGGTGAGTGCCCGACTGTATAGCTTTTTAAACGTGCTAACTCATACCAATTCTGTTGGTGGTTTTTGGAATGTGGACACCTATCCACTAGGAGCTGAAGTGAGACTGCAACTCACTTAGCATGTGCCACTGTTGGCCACTTTGTCTACCACACAGTGATGCAAAATGGAAACATATATGTATTTTGTGCCAGATATATAAACAAAAAAAATCTGCTGCTGCCTGATTTATAAGTAAATGGTGCTATAGAGATGTCACTTGGCTCAAGTGTTATCTCACAAATTATTAGTGTTCAGGATCATTTCCATGACACCATTTACTTAAGCAGTAATACACAACAGGGTGTGGTCTATCATGAGAAGGTTATGCAATGAGATCATGACTTGGCTGTGTTGTGAAGCACAAAATTAAACTGAGTGACTTCAAGCACCCAAGAATTAATGATATCCCATGATGCACCACACCCGAGTGTACTACTGTGACTTTATAAAATGGTCCCCAAAGTATTACAATATTGCTGATCTTGGTAGTCAGTTCTGACCCATAATGGTATACTAAACAGAGAAACATAGAAGTTGACGGCAGAAGGAGGTCCATGTAGTCTGCCCATTTGTTTTAGACCTGTTTTGACCCTCTAGTTGCCCTTTGTAGTCAGGGCTCCCTTGTGTCTATCACATGCATTCTTGAATCACCCCCAGTGTTGACCCCCACAGCCTCTTGGGGCAGGCTTGTCCAGGCATCCACCACTCTTTCTGTGAAGAAAAACGTCCTGGTGTTGATAGAGAACCTCCCTCCTTGCAGCCTGAGGTCATGTCCCCTGGTCCTGGAGCCCTTCTTAAAGTGAAAAAGTTCCTGTGCCTGTACATTGTTAATGCCTTTTATGTACTTGAATGTTTCAATCCTGTCCCCTCTCTCTCATCTCTGCTCCAGTGAGTACATATTCAGTTCCCCAAGGCTTTCCTCGTAGGACATGTACTGCAGACCCTGAATCATTTTTGTCACCTTTCTCTGTACTGTTTCCACCCGGTCAATGTCCTTCCTGAGGTGTGTCCTCAAGATTTGGACTCCGTATTCCAGGTGAGGCCTGACCAGCGATCTATATAGTGGTAGTACCACCTCTCTCCTTCGGCTCGTGATTCCCCTCCCAATGCAGCCCAGCATTCTGTTGGCCTATAATGTTGCCATCTCACACTGCTTACTAACCTACAAGTTGTGTGAGATTACGATTCCCAGATCTCGTTCCTGGTTTGAGACTGCCAGTCTTTTGCCTCCTGGGAAATACTCCTTTCTTGGATTTTTCTTTCCTATGTTGCATGACCTTGCATTTTTTGGTGTTACATCTCCGTTGCCACACTCCAGACCGTTCTTCTAGTTTCTTGAGGTCAGTTTCCAACTTGTTCACGCCTTCTGAGGTGTCCACCCTGTTACATATCTTGGTGTCATCTGCAAATAGACACACCTTCCCTTCCAGTCCATCAGCGATGTCTGTTATAAAAACACTGAAGAGCAGAGGCCCCAGCACTGAGTCCTGGGGCACCCTGCTGGTCACCCTGCCTTCCGTTGATTGTGTTCCATTAACCTGTACCCTCTGGGTTCTGCCTTATAACCAGTTGTGTATCCATCCGACTACTTCTGGACCAAGCCCTGTGTGGTCAAGCTTCTTTACCAGCCTTCTGTATGGAACCAAGTCAAAGGCCTTACTAAAGTCTAGGTAGACCACATCTACTGCCCCACCACCGTCCACTATTTTTGTAGCGTAGTCAAAAAAATTTGAGCAGATTTGTCTGGCATGATCTACCTGCTGTGAAACCGTGCTGCTTAGGGTTTTGTTGGCCACTAGTCTTGAGGAATGCTATGATCCTCTGTTTGAGTAGTATCTCCATTAATTTCCCTACTGTAGATGTGAGGCTCCCGGTCTGTAATTACTAGCCTCTTCACAACTGCCTGATTTGTGAAGTGGAACCACTATTGTCTTTTTCCAGTCTTGAGGTACCACACTGCTTTTCAAGGATTTCATGAATAGAAGTGCCAGAGGGGCTGCTAATTCTGCTGCCAGTTCCTTAAGGATTCTGGGGTACATCTCATCTGGTCCCATGGCTTTGTCTGCTTTTACTTTATTTAGCGCCTCCCGTACTTCGGCTTCTGCAAAGGGACTCTTGTCTATACTGAGGTATCATCACATGTCAAAGACTGCTTCAGCCAATCAACTTTCAGGATTTCTTCAATTGATTATAATTTTATAATATGATTACTTTTCAGAAAAGAGGGTGCTCTCCCTCACATACAGTACGTTCCTGGAGCTCTTGGATTGGAACACTAATAAAACAAAACTGCATACAACCTGCAGAACACAGTTGCAAAAGATGCTTCTTTCTAGGTGCCGGCTAAATAAAAAACAACACTCCTTTTTGGGGATGCAGGAGTGGGGTAAATGCAGGAACAGGAAACCAACTACAGGAAGCCGACTGATCATGGGGCAAGACGGAGATGGCAGCAGCATGGACTGGGGAAGGACATCAGTGGAGATTATATACTGTATGAATAAATTGTGACTGCTTCAATACTGATTTTTTATTTTAGGAAAGAGTGTTTGTTTTTGCTGGTGTTTTGTTCTGATGGGGGCATTATACGGATAGTCAAAGATGCGCCTATCAACTTATTTATTAATTATGTTGGGGGGTCAGTCAAATTATCCCTGAGCAGGGAGTATGGCAAGTCGCCAGAGACCAGTTAGGGTCTGCAGATACGGATTAGGCAAGGAACATCTGGGCAGACTGGGTGGGCTAAGTTGTCCTTTTCTGCCAACATATTCTATGTTTTTATGTCTTCACTTGTTGTAGATTCTTCCTTTCGGGAGAAAAATAAGAAATGATTTATAATTCAGCCCAGATTTAAACAATTAATGGTGAAAGGCTCCATAACTGGCTGCAGGATGCAACTGAACTATCAAGTCCCCATGGCAACACATTAACTCGGTCCTGTTAGGGTAGCCATTTTAAATTAAGTTGTAGCGATAGAATACTCCAACCCTTCTACACGATAGTGCAGGGAAAAGACACAATTTGTAGTTAGATGCAAAATTCAAACCATGCTTCATGAGACCTGTATTTCTGCACATTTTTTGGTAACAGAAAAAACCAAAACAAAGTCCCAATCTTTGAACATCAATTCATTTTTTGAAAAGTAGTAAGAAATGTTAACACTACCATTTCCCCATTTTTTTAAAGAGGTACGCTCAATCCCCTTTGGCCTCAAAGTGTCCCTAGTTTAAAAAACACATATAAGATTGTTCACATTTTGGCTGGCCAGGTGACGCTGAGGGTTGAGGTGCTGGACGCCACACCTCACGCCACACTGGCAACCTGGGTTCGGGAACGGACTTGGGTTGTCGGGGACAGGAGAGGATTGAGCATCCAGAGGACTGCTCTCCTCTCCTGTGGAGGGTAGGTAATGGCTCCCATAGTGCAGCAGCTCCCAGTGGTGACTGGGGGCATTGCAACTTACAACAGCACGCTTCGGGGTATGGGGGCAATGGGGGACATCCTGTGGGTGGGTGTGGGAGCATGTCTGCTGCACGCTGAACATCATTGCACATCTGTGCCCTTGGGAACCAAGAAAATGGAAATATCCCTGGATAGACAATGGCGGGATCTGCAGTATGGTACTCACGCTCAATGCCAGGCCCTTCCGACCAGCCTCTGGCTCTCCCCTCTCCTCTAGCCGCTCACTAGATTCTACATAGCATGCCAGAAGAGTGACAGCTCTGCCTCGGGGAGGCTCAGAGCAGGGGGGTTGATTGGTCGGAGCAAGAGGGGGAGCAATCCTGGGACAGAGGTTCTTGGCAGAGTGGAAGAAAGCCATAACGAAGTATCCTCACCTGAGAGAAGATCTAAGGGGGCATAAAGAAAGTTAACAAAAAAAAAAAAAAGATTGTTCACATTCTGTAGGGGCTACTGATATAGCTGATATTTTGATTCAGATTCTTTTTTCCCTTAAAGTGAAAAACTGACTGCCCACCATACTGGTGTTACCACACAAAAATATGTTTGTTTACATTCCTTGATCAACTCCCACTGCATTTTTCCAGGACTTAGGAACACCCCCAACATAGTCTAGCCACTCATTATGCAGTGGGAGACGAGACTATTGCACCATGAGTGTCTGCACTGTATGTGTGTGTGGGGGGGGGTTCTAATGTTCAAGAAGTATGCAATAAGAGTATATCAAGAATCTGAAACAAGATAAGTTGGGTATAGCTGTACCCTTAGCACACATGTCAGTACCACTAAGCAAGGAGGCAGATAAAACAACCAGCAACATCAATGAATTTTAGAGAAAGCACACAATCATAAAATGTGGGTTTTTACCTAAAAATAATAATATGATGCAAAAAAGGTTGACAGTGTCCCTTGATTTCAAGACAAATTTATTTACCAAATCTATTTGTTTATATCCGATTGAAATCTTGCCCAAGGCCTTTAAGTTGGGGGCCACTAATTTACAAAGCTGTACAGTCTGCATAAAGGGGATAACATGTTAGACAGCATGGCACAATTTATTAATAATGTATTTAATAATTTTTTTTGTTTGAGTGCCTATTAAACACCTGTTGTCCCCTGCAGTAACTTCCAAACTGTTTAAAAAAGGCCAATTTTTGAACAATTATGAAGATTGTTTTTAAAGCAGTAGTGCAACAAAAGTGGGCAACAAATCTGACCCTACCTTCTTTTCACTATGAAGCTTCCAGGCATCTTCCAGTTTTATTTGGTGATACAATTTTCTAATTCCACCAAAATGTGAGTTTTCTTTTATAAATGTTTTAACTTATTTTTTATTCTCAAGAAAAAAGATTACTGTCGCATTTTGCATAGAAATAGCATTGTAGGCCTGGCAAGGGTTAGGTTCGAAAAAATAAAAAAAGACATGATATGCAGCTTAGGATGTACCCAGACAAGTACATTTGATGGGTATGCTAATTTTATGTTAACTACCTACAACTAGATTCTTTTTTAAAACCATTTTCCTTGCACTGCTGCTTTAAACAATATATACCTCTTGTTCAATGCTGTATTTGCCTTTGTCAAATGCAGAATACATACTGTCTGACCCTTTTTAATTTATTATGACACTAGCAAAATTCAGACTGCTATGAAATTAAGTATTAAATATGCAATAAGCCACATAGGAAGTGAGCCACGAGGCCGAAGGCTGAGTGTCCTTATGTAACTGGGAAGTGTATTCAAATCCTTTAAAGGAGATAGGAGATTATTTTTACATTAATTAACTTCCCATTCATCTTCCTTTCTATGCCAGTTATGTATTCTGAAATGCTCTGATCAATTTTTGATGTAATAAACCATAATAAGGTATGCATTATGTAAGCATTAATCACCGACAGAGGAGGGCTGTACCGGTGGATTAATGCCCGCTGGGGGGGCATTGTTGCACGAGGGCAAAGCCCGAGGGTTTCAACCCCCCAGCGGGCATTAATCACCGGTAGAGCCCGACGCTGGAGGTGATTAATGCCCTTGTAACATGACAAGTGCGACGCAAGTAGCCATCACAGTTGAAAACTTACCTCTTCCAATGGCCTCTTCTAGTCCTGTGTCTCCGTTTCTGCCTGCGAGTCCTGCCATCATGCTAGGTCCCTAGTGGAAGGCAGTCAGCTGGTAGGAGAGGAACACAGCATTATGAGACGATAATGCCGTGTTGGGCTCGTGAACGCGCAACAGCAACACGGCATTGAGAGAGATAATGCCGTGTTGGGCTCGTGAACGTGCTTCCCACAACAGCAACACAGCATTATCGTCTCACAGTACCATGTTGCTCCTGCACCACGTGGCCTTCCGTCCACCTATCGGCGTGGGCGCCCGGCACGCTCTCCATAATGTCCAGTGTTACAAAGATTTTAATGCATGCCCCAGGAATGACGTAATACACAAGGCCAAAGGCTGAATGTCCTACACCCCTGTGAAGTGCAGTAAAATCCTATAATGTACACCCTGGAGGGGCTTATTATACTTACAAAATGACTAAGTATTTTTTTTTTTTTTGGGGAATTGAGATTGACACCTGACCATACATTTATAGAGATATAATGCATGGTCAGGTGACATCTCTCGACAATGAACTGTCTACATTTTTTTCTTGCCATTTTATAAAAATAAATAATAAAACTTTAAGGTGCCTCAGAGCTACATAGAGTTGCATTCCCCTCACAGCTACTGCTCTTTCTTTTCATATTTCTAAGATATTCTATGACATCAATAACATCATTCCAGGCTGTTTTCATGAATAGCCTGGAATGTTGTTGTTGATGTCACAGAATGTCAGGCAAAATGAAGAAAGACCAGCAACTGCTGAGAATAGAGGGATTCAGGGTAGTTAAAAGGCAAGAAAATTAGATTATTTAACCAAAAAAAAAGGCTAAAAGCATATCAAAATATTAGACAGACTCCTTAGGGATAAGAAGAGGGCATCACAATGAATAAAAAAACGTTTCCCATCACTTTTAATGTGCACCCTTTTGTGGCTTACTGTGCTTAGAAAATGGCTTGCTGTAGTTTGTATAATATGCAAGTTAAAGCATGGCAATTTTTTTACATAAACTATTTTAATACATTTTAAATAACAAAAGCAGGTTGGGAGATCCAGTACTACTGAGATATTACTGCACCAATGAAAATGAGGCTGCGCCGTGAATCTGGACATGATGTTGTCCGGTGTACATGATCCTCAAATAAACATAAAAGCACAAAAACACGGGAGCACTCATCAGGAACGTGAAGTGGAGCATGACGCAGCTCTCATGAGCAGAGTGACAAGGCTCTTGGTAGCTTGAGCAGGCTGATGGTTTTGCACTAGTACTTTTTGTAATTTTTTCAGCAAATACATTTTGCACGCTCACAACTTGGTCCACTATGATTTTATTACTGCTAGTGGCAACCAAGCTCATTTTGCTCTCATGACGAGTGTGCCCATTGTCTGTGTTTCTCAGATATACCACTGTTGTTTCAAAAACTAGTGCAATTTTTTCTCAATCTTTAAAAATCAGCCAGGATTATCTGTTGAAATGATGTCCAATTTGGTCCTAAGGCACTGGTAATTATGTGCTCTATCTATTACAAATAGGGTTACCACCTTTTAAGAAGCCCAAAGTGGGACATTTCTTACTGAAACATGATTTTTCGCAGGACAGTATGTAACCTCACCCAATACAACAGACTTGTTTTCTCTACAAAATCAGAATTAAGGCTAAGTATTGTAGTTTCTTAGTTGCTTATATTGTTTCTTATCATTTTAAGGTACTTTAGTTAAGGTATGATAGTTTTCTGCAACATTTAGTGGAAAATTAGAAAACATTTTTATTACTATAAAGTCAGGGCATGTAGAATTTTTCATGTTTTTTTGCAGGACACAGCTGCCCAAATCAGGACTGTCCTGCAAAAATAGGGACAGGTGGTAACCCTAATTACAAAATCAATAATTATAAAATGGGCCATGCATGTCCCATGGCCACACTGGTCAACGTACATAACAGGACTGTTACTTATTCTCTGACAACTGCACACCTTATCTGAATTACATATTTGTCAAAAAAGTCAATTTAGTAAATGGGACGACACACTCCAGAATGCATGCCCATAAAGAGAATAATGCACTTCCTGAGAGGTTGTCCCTTAGATACACATAATGCCTAACAAACATCCAAGGTGAGTATGAATGCATATCCTATCATGTGGTACCCCTTACCTAACAACAGCATTCAACAGAGGAATGTGTGTGTATTTGCCGAAAGTGTAGTTTGCTTACTTTTTGAACATTTTAGATTCTGTGACAATCTTAATCTCAATAGACAAATTATTCCAGAAAGAATGCCTCTGGTGTCTAAACGACTTCTCTTGCTTCTTTATGCAAGTGGACTGTAAATGGTTAAAGTAGTTTTTTTATTGAATCATGTGGATTGTAAAGCGTTAAAGAAGTTTATTACTGAATCAATCTTTCCTCCTGCTATTATTAGCGTTTACTCAGGGCTCCAGATAAGCTGCATGCAGGACCTATATATGTATGTCAAAAGGGCATTTACGATTCATTTTTACAGTTGCTTGCATACTAAATACACTGGTTTTCTCCATTTTAAGCTGCCTGTCCAAGCCTTTCCTTCTGTATTTTTGTTTCCCCTGCCAACCACAACTAATGCCTGGAGTTTTTTTCTCAGTCCTCTTCTGCTACAAGCGACACTCTGGCTCCCACGTGCCTGCTGTATTGCTGGCCGTTGACTGGATGAAATGATGCACAACACTTTTTTTATCAATATCATGGCACATTTCCTGCCATGCTCTGCCTGCACTCCTCACTGTAAAGCTAGTGTGAGGTCTGTGTTGGTGAGAGTTGGAACAAACTACTGTGAGCAGTCTAACGAGTGGGAAAGGGGATACTCATCGGGCAGTTGCAGTGTCTGTGTTGGCCTCCACTGGAATTGGGGACAGTGCAGTGGCAGGCCATCATATAAAACGGAGAGAGGGTAAACAAGTCCAGAAATGAAAACACTGGCCCTCTCATGGTGGATAGGCCTGGCAAGATTGTTACTTCGGGAACTGTCAAGGAAGGAAGAGCTGGAGAGGGTGGTGAACAAGCTGCAGTGCCAGTATCTGACAGTTGAAGTCATGAAAATGTAACAAATTGTAGAAATTGGTTCTGAGTGTATTGTGCAGTGGGTGAATGTTTAAGCAGATATCAGCATCTGTCTTGTGCGATGTCAACTCCTGTTTAACACAGAAACATAGACAATGATGGCAGAAAAAGACCCACAGTCCATCTAGTCTGCCCGGGTTCCCAGTTTAGCCCTGGGACCTATCATCCCTCTAGGGTCCTAACCCTCCCCAACCAACTGCATGAAGAAAACCCATTGTTTAAGTACTCCTCACTCAACACCATTTCATCATTTGTGCACTCCTGAATTTAGTTTTACTCACCTTACTTTGAAAATGAGGAGTACAATACTCACTCCAAGAAATCTTATCTGGAGCCCTGCTTTTACTCTAACAAGATATACAATATAAGAAATAAAGTACACTTAAGTGTAAATAATGTCTAACATATAGGTGAAGATTATTGCCCAGTGCTAATCCTCCCTTAATTGTTCTGATAATCCCTGCACCTCTAAGTGATAATACCAACCTTCACATGTAAACAGTGTAATTATACTAACCTGCCTACCCCCTGAGCAGTTAGTTACTACTGGACAGAAATCAGCATTTCTAAGTACTTTTGTTTTGCATTCTCCAAGCTCACTTTTAAACCTATTTTATCTTAATAAAAATCCTTCCCTATAAAGAACGATATAAAAGTGTGCATTACTGGGGTACATTTGGCACCATATCTTGGGGTTCTGCTGACAGGGACAGACCATTTATTAATGTCAGCCTTACCCCTCAAAAACTGAATACAGCTTTGTAATTACTGGTTAATAATACACAGATAACAGTACTTTTTAAATCCTGTAATACATGACCATGTGTAATAGAATTTCATAATACACCAATCACTCTGTTTAACCCACCCCCTTTACCAAATATTTATTTGTATTCTCATAATTTTTTACTGCATGACTACAAAAACAATCATTTAATAAAATAATTTATTGGGTTGATACGGTCATTTTTAGTTTATTTCTTTTCCAAACCAGTGAGTGGTGCTACTTAAATTTTTCTGCAGTATTGAAAACAAACTAACACAGCAGGATCAAACTTACTTTATGTAATAATTATGTTTTCTTTGTGTCCATAAGATAAAGTCCACAATGATCTTTGCTTTTAGGGGGTTAAAATGAAGATGACAGGAACATGGGTTTAGTTGCACTTTACCAAAACTGAAAAGCATCAAAAAACAAAATATTGGAAGCAGTGTGAAATTCAATTGTTTGTTTTCAACTCCCCCCCCCCAAAAACCATGTGTAATGACTTACATAAATATCTCTAGCTTTGCTGTTGAGGTTCATGAGTCATCACACACTTCAGGTGTGTAAAAAAAAAAAAAAAAGCTCATAATACACTACCTCGTACAGATTATTCTTTATATAGTATATGATAGAGCGTTGTTGTGTAAGGATTTTCATCCCATTCAGATGCTGTTGTACCACAGTTCAAAGGTCATGGACTGTGACTGTATCCTACAGTGGTACAACAGCATTCTGAAATGTCTTGGGAGTGCATATGCTTCATATTCTTTACCAATTTTGAAAGAACTGTCACACTCTCATCTCACTCAGTCGGAAGCAGCTGATGAGGTAGCTGCAGCAGGTTTTCAAAAATGTTAAAAAAACCTTACTTTACAAGAAAAAAGAACTGAATGGAATGTTGAGAAACTGTTCACTGTTTTAAATGTTAACTGTTTCAGTTACACAGTTTGAGCAGCACAGCACTTGCCGACATTGCTTACAGTTTTAATTTAACTTTACTTACAGTGTTTTAATTCTAATGCTTTATTTTCTCTAAAAAGGAACCATACACTATAAAAATGCATGCTGGATGACCAAGTCCATGCACAGTCAGTCTAAACTGCCACTTCAGGGTTCATGACCTGAAGTTCTTGAGCTGCGCTCTCAAGGTCGAGGTAGTGAGAACCCCTCTTTAGCAACACAGGCTGGTTGTGCATAGTTACCCATCCAATATTCTCTATGTAATGCACAGTCCACTGTACATTATCCTCAATGTAATAGCATCAAGGTGTTCTGGTGATAGGAACCAACCACAAGTGCAAAGCAATGAGTGGGTTCTATTTGCCATTAGCTACACAGACACTGTCGGCAGATAAGGGTCTATGGCCCACCCAGTCTGCCCATTTGAGTTGTAAGTTCACTTTATGTTTTCCTAGAAGTCTGTTGCCCCTTACCCCTGACCTCCAGAATTCCCATATGTCTATCCCATGCATTCTTAAATCCTGTGATTGTTTCAGCCCCCACTATTTCCTCTGGCAGGGTGTTCCACTTGTCCACCCCCCTTTCTGTGAAGAAATTTTTCCTCACGTTTCCTCTGAATTGCCCTCCCTCCAACTTCATGCCATGCCCTCTAGTCCTGGAACATCTTTTTTGCTGAAAAATAGTGTATTCCTGCACCATGTTCCTCCCTGTAAGATACTTGTATGTCTCTATCATATCCCCTCTCTCCCTCCTCTCCTCCAGGGAGTACATATTCAAATCCTTCAACCAGTCCTCATAGGACCTGTGATGCAATCCATGCACCATCTTTGTTGCCCTCCTCTGAACCTTCTCTACCCTGTCTATGTCCTTACGTAGGTAAGGTCTCCAGAACTGTACACTGTACTCCAGGTGGGGCCTCACTAGTGTCTTGTATAGTGGAATTATGACTTCCCTTTTCCTGCTGGTGAAGCCCCTGCCTATGCATCCCAGCATCCCATTTACTTTACCTGCTTCCTTGTCGCACTGTTTCCCTACCTTGAGGTCATCAGAGATGATAACCCCGAGGTCCCCTTCCTGCTTGGTGCATGCTATATCCTCACTCCCCAACTGATGTGTTGTTCCAGGGTTTTTGTGCCCCATATGCATTATCTTGCACTTTTTTGTATTGAATTTCAACTGCCAAACCCCTGACCATTCTTCAAGTTTCTGCAGGTCCCTCCCTATTCTGTCTACACCCCCGGCGTGTCCACTCTGTTACAGAGCTTTGTGTCATCAGCTGACAGGGGAAATTCTTCCTTCCTGGTCCTGCGCCAATGTCACTGATGAAGACGTAGAATAGGACCAGTCCTGGCACTGATCCCTGTGGTACCCCACTGGTCACACTACTGTCCTGCCCAATGTCATATTCCCCAGTTTGTTCAATAAAGGCTTGCTGAAATCCAGATAGGCCACGTCTATTGCCCTCCCCTGATCCACCTCCCTTGTGACCCAGTCGAAAAATTCAAGGAGGTTGGTCTGACACGACCTCCCCCTGGTGAAACCATGCTGCCTTGGGTCCTGTAGTCCACTGGCAGCCAGAAGTTCCACCAATCTCTCCTTCAGTAGTGCTTCCATGATCCCCACTACAGAGGTGAGGCTGCCTGGTATGTAGTTCCCCGCTTCCTCTTTGTTCCCACTTTTATATAAGGGGACTACATCTGCTGTCTTCCAGTCTTTAGGTACCTCCCCTGTTTTCAGTGATTGGCTAAATAGGATTGCCAGAGGTTTAGCCACCACCTCACTTAGTTCTTTTAGGACCCTGGGGTGCACCCCATCTGGACCCATTGCTTTATCAACTCTTACTCCTTCCAGTTCCTTCAGGACCCTTTCTCGTGTAAAAGTAATTGTGTCCATTTCCGTGCTGTTCCCACCCCTTGTACTCCCTTCAGGCCCATTACCTTCCTCTTCCTCAGTAAAGACTGAGCAGAAATACCTGTTCAATATGTCAGCTTTACTGTTGTCATCCTCCATGCGGCCCCCATCCTCCCCCTTCAGTCTCCCTATCCCTCCCTTTGCCTTTCTTTTTTCAAGAGGCAGTATAGCGCAGTGGTTTAAGGCTCTGAGCTGCAAATCTGGTGACCTCCAGCAAACCAGACCTGGGTTTGAATCCCACAGCTTCCACTTGCATACTGTGTGACCCTGAGCAAGTCACTTAACCTCCTTGTGCTCCCAGGTCGCTCCTGTAAAAAAGCTTTCAGCTTAGTGTGCTATACCTGGTTAAACAACTAAATAAAAAAAAAACAAAAAAAAAACTTATGTACCTGTAAAAGGTTTTGTCCCCTCTGTCCACTAATTCTGCAATGCGCTCTTCTGTCTTTTCTTTGGTTTCCCTTACTAACCTCCCTGCCTCACTTTGCTTCTCCTGGTACTTCTCCCTATCCACTTCTGCCTACATATTTTTGTATTGCCTGAATGTAGTCTTTTTGGCTTTCACTATCTCTGCTACCTCCTTAGAAAACCATAATGGCCTCCTTTTCCTTTTATCCTTGCCAACCTGCTTAATGCATAATTCTGTTGCTCTTGTAATCCCCGTTTTAAATGCTGCCCACTGTTCCTCAACCCCTGATTCCTGCCCCATTCCCATTAATGCCTCTTTCAATCATCTTCCCATTTTCCTAAAGTCTGCCCCCCTAAAATCCAGGATACGTGTTTTTGTGCGGTTTGGTTCTGTTCCTTCTGTGATTTCAGATCACAATGACTGGTGGGCACTGTTCCCCAGGTGCTCCTCCACTGTTACCCCCATCACACTATCCCTGTTTGTGAGCACAAGATCCAGTATTGCCTTCTGCCGAGTTGGTTCCATGACCAGTTGCTTGAGGAAGGCACCTCAGAACCACTAGATGCTATTACACAACCTTCTACTGTACAGTACACTTTTATTTTAATGTATTTGTTATAATGTGTTTTATAATTGCTGGTTCAGTTGTACCTGCTGCAGAGTCTCTTCTACTTTCACGTTTGATGTTGGTTGGTACATTTGTCAGCTGTGACACTGAAACTCACCAAGTACAGCCTTTCATACAATGAAAGTCTAGCCAGTTCTGCATTAGTCAAGAGCTAGTCACATGGGCAGTAATCTAACCTACAGGTAACTTGCTCAAAAAAAGATACCACTTCAGCACAATAACAACTCCCCAAATGCATGCTATTGAAAAGCCTAATGTAGAGTCAAAAAACAATATGCAAATGAACGACCACAACATCCAATCACATCACAAACCCCAACCCACAAAACACATAACTCAACCCTTCCACCCCAAAAGACAAAAGGCAACCAAAAACAGGAATTTCAACAAGATAAAAAGCTTACCTCAAAATTCTAATAACCAACTATCAGAAAAAAGCCAACCAGCTTAGAATGCAAATTGTTACCTAAAATCTCCAACCATACCTTTCAACCCCCAAATATGAAAAAATTACTTCAAAATATAGAAAAAATGAGCAAAATGCAGAACACCCCATCAAATCACAAAGAAAGAAGCTCAGAACATTGTGTAAATGAGTGGTTTCATGTTCACAAAGTTTTCTGTTTATCGAGCAACCGATTTTCCACATTAAAAAGACTAAGGGTGGGAATGATAGACTAAAAAGGGAATGAGGGAACTGTGTAGAAGGGGACCAAGAAAAAGCAGAAATCATGAACAAGTATTTTAGTATTCACAGAAGAAGGGAAGGGACCAAAGTTAGACAAGAGAAGCACCACTGGGAGGGAGGTAGATGCTAGTCCATTTAAGGAGGAGAGAATCTTAAAGGAACTCGCTAATCTGAAAGTGGACAAATTAATGGAGCCAGACAGGATACATCACAGAGTATTAAGAGAGCTCAGGGAGGTGCTGGCAGCACCATTTACAGCCCTGTTCAACAGTTTGCTGGAAACAGGTGTGGTGTCAAAGGACTGGAAGAGGGTGAATGTAGTCCCTCTCCACAAAAGCGGGAGCAGGGAGGAGGCTGGCAATTACAGGCCAGTCATCCTGGCCTATGTGGTGGGAAAACTAATGAAATCACTACTAAAAGAAAGGTTTGTGATATATCTCAAGTCCAGTGCAGCACAGGATCCGAAACAGCATGGATTCACAGCGGGAAGATCTTGTCAAACAAATCTGATAGATTTCTTTGACTGGGTGACAAGGGAGGTGGATCAGGGAGGAGCGTTGGGTGTGGCCTACCTGGATTTCAGCAAGGCCTTTGACATCGTCCCACATACGAGGCTAGTAAACAAGCGGGCAGCCTGGGAGTGGGTCCCAGGTGGTAAACTGGGTCAAAAACTGGCTGAGCAATAACACACATAGGGTGGTGGTGAACAGAGTTCAATCTGAAGAGAGGGAGGTAACCAGTGGGGTCCCGCAGGGATCAGTGCTTGGACCAGTTCTCTTTAATGTCTTCATAAGCGACATTGCAGAGGGGCTGGAAGGGAAAGCGTGTTTCTCTGCAGACAACAAGTTGTGTCTCTTTGCAGACAACATGAAGATCTGCAACAGGATTGACACTCCAGGAGGGGTAGAGAAAATGAGAAAGGACCTAAGCAAGCTCGAGGAGTGGTCACGGATGTGGCAGCTGAGATTCAATGCAAAGAAGTGCAAGATTATGCACTTGGGGCACAGAAATGTGGGGGGAAGAGTACTTGATTGTGGGGTGGGGAGGCACTGACAGCCACCTAACAAGAAAGGGACCTGGGAGTAATCATACCTGATGCTCTAAAGATTACCACACAATGGGAGAAGGCTGTGAGGAGAGTCAGTGGAATGCTGTGGTGCATGGAGAGAGGCATCTCCAGCAGAAGGAAGGAGGTGGTGATACCACTGTATAGAACATTGGTGAGACCTCATCTAGAGTACTGTGTCCAGTTCTGAGGCCGCATCTCCAGAAGGACATAGAGTAGACGCAGTTCAGAAAAGGACAACAAAAATGGTGCAGGGGCTGCACCAAAAGTCATATACGGGGAGACTGGAGGACCTCAATATGCATTCCCTGGAGGAGAAGAGGGTCAGGGGTAATGCTGTATATGTTCCAAATCCAAGTTGTATGCTACTGTATTATTATTATTACCGCTCTCCTTCTGATGGATTATAATGTATGTTCTGTGTATTCACTATGTAATTGTAATGTTTGCTGTACCATGCTTTGTATCCCCTACCCCCAGGACACATCTGAAAACAAACTATTACAGCTCATGATGTACTTCCTGGTGAAACTTTTCAAATAACTAATATGACAGAGATTTTCAAATACCTCAAGGATGTAAATAAGGTACAAGAGGGTAGTAATCTTTACAAAAATAAAAGATGTTCAAGAAAAAGGAGACATGATATAAAAATAGAGGGGGTAGACTTAGGGGGTAACGTGAAAAAGTATTTTTTCAAGGAAAGAGTGGTAGATCCATGGAACATGATGGTGGATTCATGGAAAAGCCTCCCAGCAGAGATTGTAGGGGCAAAAGTGGTAAGGGAATTCAAAAAGCATGGGCCAGACATAAAGGAACTCTAGCGATAGGAAAGAGAGTGTAAGCCACAGATCATTTAGGAGCTGTGGTATATGAAACAGGTTGGGAAAATGGGCAGACTAGGCAATCCTTATCTGCCATCAAATTCTATGTTTCTATGTAACTGTTTGGATTTCTGCTTTAAAATATCAGCGCAGAATATGGGGCAGTACCCACTCAATGTAGAACAGAGGGCTTTTCTGAAGCGAAATAAGGAACTGTTCTTCGTAATGTGGGATGGTTAAGAGGTATGTCTTCAGCCCTATGGAAAAAACAGCAACCAACCTCAAAATTCCAGTAAGCTGCAATCTTCAGAAAGAAAACCAAACCAGTCTAAAGTTTATGCCCAAATTCTAGATGAAAAAGGAAGTGGTATTGCTCTTCACTCCACTACGTGCTAAATGAAGGTCTGAGCAACCAACAGTGCCCTGGCCTAGATGGTAGATATCACCACTGCAGCACATGAACTGATTCCAGAAAAGAACACATATTTTTATTTTCAGCAGAAGAGCAAGGTTTGAATCTTAACAGGGACTTGCACATTTTTTTTACAATTTTCCTTTTCAGTTGTTATTTCACTGGAGCATTAATCCATAGATGCATGGAGTTACAGTGGCGTGAAAAAGTATTTGCCCCCTTCCTGATTTTCTCTATTATTGCATATTTGTCACACTGGATGTTTTCAGGTCTTTAGAGAAAATGTAATATTAGATAAAGGGAACCTGAGTGAACAAATAACACTTGTTTTTTTTTTTAATTTCACTTATTTAATGAAAAAAAGTTAACCAACACCAACTGGCACTGTGTGAAAAAAGTAATTGCCCCCTTACACTTAATAACTGGTTATGCCACATTTAGCTGCAATGACTGCAACCAAACACTTCCTATAATTCAATATCAGTCTTTCACATCGTTGTGGAGGAATTTTAACCCACTCTTCCTCGCAGAACTGCTTTAATTCAGTAACATTTGGTAGGTTTTCGAGCATGAACTGCTCGTTTCAGGTCCTGCCACAGCATCTCTATTGGGTTTAAGTCTGGACTTTGACTAGGCCACTCCAAAACTTTAATTTTACTTCTTTTTAGCCATTCTGATGTGGACTTGCTTTTGTGTTTTGGATCATTGTCTTGCTGCATGACCCAACTACGCTTCAGCTTCAGCTGACGGAAGGATGACTGGACATTCTCCTTAAGAATTTTCTGGTACAGAGCAGAATTCATGGTTCCTTTAATTATGGCAAGTCATCCAGGTCCTTAGGCAGCAAAGCATCCCCACACCATCACGCTACCACCACCATGTTTGACTGGTTGGTATGGTGTTCTTACTGTGGAATGCTGTGTTTGCTTTACGCGAGACATTATGGGATCCATGTTGTCCAAAAAGTTCCACTTTGGACTCATCTGTCCATAGAACATTTTCCCAAAAGGCTTGTGGATCATCCAGGTGCTTCTTGGCAAATGAGAGACAAGCATTTGTGTTCTTCTTAGTTAGAGTGGTTTCCACCTTGCTGCTCTCACATGAAGCCCATTTTGCCCAGTCTCTTTCTGATTGTGGAGTCATGAACACTGACCTTGGCTGAGGCAAGAGAAGCCTGCAGTTCTTTGGATGTTGTTTTAGGATCCTTGAGACTTCTTGGATGATTTACACTGCGCCTTGGAGTAATTTTGGCAGGCCACCCACTCTGGGAAGGTTCACTACTGTTCCAAGTGTTCTCCATCTGGAGATTATGCTCTCACTGTGGTTCAATGGAGTCCCAGAGCCTTAGAAATAGCTTTGTAACCCTTTCCAGACTAAAAGAGGGCAACAAATTTTTTTTCTGATCTTTTCAGGAACTTCCTTTGATCATGGCATAATGTGCTTGTTGAATCTTTGTGCTGGCAACGTGACTCTGATGGTAAGGGCCAAAATAAGTGAGGTTTATATTGAGCAGGGCTGGCTGTAATCAAGCCTGGCTGTGTTCAATCAGCTGACTCTAATTATCCCTTTAATTGGGTTGATTTAACTAGAGGGCAATTACTTTTTCACACAGTGCCAGTTGGTGTTGGTTAACTTTTTTCATTAAATAAATGAAATAAGTGAAAAAAAAAAGTGTTATTTGTTCACTCAGGTTCCCTTTATCTAATATTATATTTTGTCTAAAGACCTGAAAACATCCAGTGTGACAAATATGCAATAATAGAGAAAATCAGGAAGGGGGCAAATACTTTTTCACGCCACTGTATGTCTATATAGGAAGGGAGTTAGTTATGAGAGAGAAGAACATGCAACAGCACAGTGCAGCCTTGTAGGAAATGTTGGTTGCCCAGACATTATTTTCTATCCCGCAGGGCCAGTCATCTCATTGGCTTGAACTATAAAGGCTTTTCTCCACACCCACACTATCTATACCTGCTCCTGTACTTAACGCTCTCTTGCAATGCTCTCTGTTATTCTCCTTTGCCTCCTGTTTATTGTTGTTCCTCACATTCCATGTCACCCTTTCCCAGGCTTTTTATCCAGTAGTGGTAAATTGTGAATTGTAATTGGCATAGTGTAATTTTGTTTCCTTATTTATTCAGTGCTTCAATTTTATTCCTTTTATACTGTTATTACACTGTCACTTGTATAAGTACTGCTGTATTGTCTTCACTTATACCCCTCTCCAGGATGCCCCTGGAAATGAGCTATAATAACTGGGGAGCATTTTCTCCCATAGGAAAACCCTGTTCCAATTCACCCATTATAACCTGCAGGTTATAACAGTGAACATACGCTGGTTTCCCTCACTCCACACATGCACCAGCCACTGCGCTTCCCTTCCTTGGCGCCGGTCTTGCTCCTCAGCACTGGATAGTTCACTGCCACTCGGAGTCAGTGGTAAGTTCATTTTAAAAAATAATAGTAATGGGGTTAAAAAAAATCCATTAATTTTCACCCTGCACTGCTTTCAAAAACAGTAAACATTTCTTTCATGAGCCGCTATGACCGCGCTGAAACATGACCGGTCCATAGCTCCGTGGGGATGTCTGTTTATTTTATATAATTGCTGTCATGAAGAAACAATCTCCAGCAATTATATAAAATAAAGGCTGGGTAGGTATGTAAAACCTGAATTTTACACACACCCTCAGTGTGGGATGTGTTTACAAACCCCTCAAGCTTTGCTCTTGGGGTTTATGTGGCATCCCACACTTCAGGTGTGTGTACAATTCTCATTATAACCTCCTACCCAGCCATTATTCTATATGTTATGACTCAGTAGGCCTTTCCTGGTTAAATTATTTCAATAAATCACTAAATAGTAAACGCCACCATTGCTTACCAGTAGGTCACACACAAATCTGCATAATCTGTGTTGCCATTAGTTAAAGTCCTTCTAGAATTAAAACGGAAACAGGATGATAGATGGCATCTCCATACTACAATAACTTCTGATATTGTTCAGTCCTACTGTAATGTACTAAACTTTGTCAAATGTTGTCTTCAAGTCCTTATTGAACTAGCCAGAAGAGAAACCACAGAGAACAAGTTGTCACATACTGTACAGTGGTGACCTGATGAAGAAACTAAAAGCAGCAGCTGAAGAGTACACATGGGTTTCAGGAACAAAACACACAAACACTAAACATGTGATAACAGTAAGAGGCAGTGTGCGTTATAGTGAAAATGCTGTAGCTGCACCATTTTGTTCCGTTTTGCATTGCTCTTTCTCTTCTGCCCTGTAACATACTAACATACTAAAATGCCAGCAGAATAGGCCTAACGGTCTTTCGAGTCTGCTTGTTTGGTCAGCCCCCACCCTAGGTGCTGACCTTGCTGCCCCCCTCGCCTTCTCTGGCTTCTGCCTTCCCAGTTCCGGATATTCTTGCTGCATTGGATTTTGCTTCCAGAACCCTTCCCCTGTACCTGTCCCACCTCTCTTGAACCCCTCCACCGTCTCTGCCTCCATCAGCCCCTAGGCAGCGCATTCCATGGCTCCACCACCCTCAGTGAAGTAGCACCTCCTCCTTTCTCCCTGAATCTTCCCCTCCAGCTTCCACCCATGCCTCTAGTGGCCCCTCCTCCTTCCTTGAAGCACCCTGACTGTTCCTCCCTATTTACCCTCTTCATGTACCTGAAGACCTCTATCATGTCCCCGGTCCTTCTCTCTTCCAATGTGTACATATTTAGCTCTTCCAGCCTCTCCTCATAGGTCCTGTCCCCAAGCCCCAAATCATTTGGTTGCCCTCCTCTGGACCCTCTCCAGGAGTTTAATGTCCTCTTTAAGTGTGGCCTCCAAAACTGCATGCAGTACTCAAGGTACGGCCTCACCAAGCAGTTATACAGAGGGAGTATCACTTCCCTCCTTCTGGAGGTGATCCCCCTAGCGATGCATCCCAGCATCCTGTTGGCCTTGGCTGCTGCCCTCCTACAAGTCTCAGAGTTGTTCATCTTGACATCCACCACCACCCCCAGGTCCCTCTCAGCCATCGAGACTTGTAGCATTCCCACCCCCAAGGTGTACACTTGGCCTGGGTTTCTGGCCCCCAGGTGGAGTACTTTGCATTTCCCTCCATTGAACCTCAGCTTCCACTTTCTAGACCATCTTTCCAGAGCCTCCAGGTCCCCCTGTAGGGCCACCCTCCCCTCCTCCCCATCCACCACCGCCCCCAGTTTTGAGTCATCCACAAAGAGACTCATCTCACTCCTGATTCCTGTCCTTATGTCAGAGCGTGGGCGTTGAACAGGAGGGCCCAGAGACTGATCCCTGTGGGACCCCACTGTGACCCTCCCAGGGGGCGAGACTATCCCGCTTAACTTCACGCCCTCTGGGTCCGGTCCTGGAGCCAATTGCCTATCCATCTGATCATCTGGTTCCCCACCCCCATTTCTCCCAGCTTATCCAACAGGCCCACGTGAGGAACACAGTCAAATGCCTTGCTGAAGTCTAGAAAGAGGACGTCCACTGGTCTACCCAGGTCCAAGACACTCGTCACCCAGTCATAGAACTCCACAAGGTTTGTCTGACATGATTTCCCCGGGACGAATCCATGCTGTCTATCATCCAGGCACCCTGACTTTTCCAGGTCCCCCCTAGCCTCTCCTTGACAATGCCCTCCATCACCTTGCCCACCACCGATGTCAAGCTGACAGGCCTGTAGTTCCCTGCCACCTCCCTTGATCCCCCCTTGTGGATAGGCACTATATGCGCCACCTTCCAGTCCTGGGGCACCCACCCTGTCCTAAGAAGTCCCTTTTCCTCATTTTGAGTCTGTTTTAGCATTTTTTTTTAAGATTTGAAATGATTAGAATAACGCTCTTTTAAATATGGCTACCCTCAGGTTTTCAGCAATAGTCTCAGCTGTTTTATAACTCCCGTTTTTTTAACATCATTACTCTTGTGACTAAGTAAACTTAACTAGGATGCAACAGATACTGCTACTGTAGCCAACCGTATGGGATAATGGGTAAGAGTTGAGAACACTGATAAAAACCTGGGTATAGCAGAAAAAATAGAAAGTAAAAAAAATAAAATGTAATATTCAGGAAGAATGTGCCCTACCACTCACAGGAAGGTGCTGAAGTTAAGAGTACTGTGATTGGAGGATAGTAACGCCTTTGTTGTCAGCTGGAACTATGCCATCCCGAGAAAGGGGGAGGGAGGGCAGAGGTCAAGACA
Organism: Neoceratodus forsteri; assembly: GCA_016271365.2. Classification (NCBI taxonomy): domain Eukaryota; kingdom Metazoa; phylum Chordata; order Ceratodontiformes; family Ceratodontidae; genus Neoceratodus; species Neoceratodus forsteri. Next base: position 1,465,798,769 of record CM057449.1, read on the forward strand.
CTACAACTGGCCCGAGAAAGCATACTGGTGTTATCCACTTGAGTATTACCATTGTTTCCTTTCATTTTCATCCTCTCTGTATTCCACCCCCGTCCCACTGGGGCAGAGCCCGAGATGACAGAGCCTTCCTGACACTGAGAAGCAGACTTAAACTAAGCCCAACCACCACTTTCTGACTTACACCCTCCACACTGGAATGGACTCTGCCGCTATGTCTGTTGCCAGTGTCCTGGGTCACATCTGTAGCATGGCTCCGCTCACTTTTCTGCAGCTGGGTATTCCTGCCCAAATGACTCCTACCCCGTGGGCTACTAGGGGCAGTCATGTAATGGCAGCAGTCACCCATCCTCTTGAGGCAAGAGATAACCAAGACAGACACTCAGCACGTCCTCTGCCACCCAATGGTTGACACTCCAGGCTTGGGACACATACACAGGTTATCGGCATGGTAAGTCACCATGCTTCCCATTAGGCTATCAGTCAGCCTCACATACAGTACACCTTTTAACCAATATAGTACCTCTCTATGGCATGCCTAGCATGCCAGAGGGTCAATGAGCTTGGACACATGTGATTACATGACTGTGTGGTACTACAGAACAAGAGCCCAGGTCAGAAATACTCAACTTTCTAAACACTAAATGATCTGGTATAAAACTGAAAATCAGAAGAGCCATTTTATTGTTGTAATAATGCACTCCAGGATGTAATTAATTGCAAATAAGGAGCATATGCTCAGGAGCACAAGGTGATACTCAACACTGCTTCATGCTTCATTTACCAAGGTATGTCATTATCCCACATTATACAATGGCAAGAAAGAATCTTGGACTGTGATTGGTCAGTGTGGGGCTGGACCTGTGGTGTTATCCCCAGCATAACACCACAGATCTGGTCTCAGCACTTGTGAACCTCTTGACTGATTGCATTGGCTTTGTTGTATTTGCATTGTTTCCATCTTCTCTTAAGAAACAAAAATATTTTTCCACACTAACAAAATTATTTTTTTATTCTGTATATAACAACAAGCCATTATATAATAGGAGTAATCCACTCCAGGGTGTGGGTCATGCTAGGATAACACCACGCCTGGGACATTGGACGCACTCAGCCTGTGGCCACGTGCCCAACCACCCCAGGCGTGATGTTATCCCAGAACAACACACACCCTGTCATGCATTATACCTTTAGTAATGCACGCCCTCTCATGCCTGCCTGCATATGCATTAGAGAGCATAACAACATTAGTGGAATCACTAGCTTGTTTTTATCTAACATATTGCTGCAAGAATGAACTGATATTTAGAAGACAAGCACCTCAGAACAAAAGCCCTGAAGCAGGGGTTATCCTGGAAGGGCACTGGCAATAAAGCCAAGTTTCATATAAATATTAAATTACACATATCCAACTAATGAGAAGCATTGTGGGGGCATATATGAAAGTCACCATGAAGTAACTAAGGCTGGCTCGGCATTAAGCAGGACTGAATCAGGCCGGCCCATCGGTGCAGCAGTAGAGCTACCACTCGTGATGCTGGTGACCCATGTTCAGATGTGAACTCGGATCATCGGGAGCCCACTGGGGAGAGGAGTATGGAGTATCCAAAGGACCACTTTCCTCCTCCGGAGAGGGAGGGCAGCCATCCCTGCTGCAATGCCGCAACCTGGGTGACCATGGGTGGAGGTGCAGCTTGGGGATGCCATGGGAGGTGAGGATTCTGGCCGTGTTCCAGGGGTGACCGGATGCTCCTGCATGCTCATGCCCCTTGGTTCTCCCAGTGAGCTGGGTTCCTCGTGGAGAAGGGAGAAAAACAAAGGAAAAAGCCCCACAGCTGTTCCCAGCAATGGCCTCTGGCACACAGACCAACCAAAACTGGATAATCCCGAGGGGCACTTGACGAAGACTCAAACAGGTGGGAGGGCGTAGAATGGGGAGCCGCTTCCTTCCTCCCCTCCGGGAGTCAACCTAGGCAGCATAGAGGTAGCCCACAGGAAGAGGTCCGGGAGTAGCCATAGCTTCAGATGTTTTGGAGGAACAGAAAGACAGGAACAGCTGTGGTGCCTGGAGGTGCATGAATACAGAAGATATATATATATATATATATATATATATATATATATATATATATATATATATATATATATATATATATAAATAAAAGCAGGACTGAATGGTGCCAAAATGCCTCTTAAGCAACCTACAAAGGCTGAGAACAGCAGACACAGACATGTGTTACAGATTATTATGCCATGTATTTCATAAGCCTATTTTTTTCTTATAAAACATTACTTCCACAGACCTCGCCCACAATAACCATCTCATTTCGATCTACTGCAAGATGTAACAAGTAATGAAATTCACCAAAAGTTTTAACTAAAAGAATAAGTGACCTGTAATTATTTTTTTCAGTATGAATGGTTATAACATGGAAGGTTAACAACCATTAAATTGCACCATTCTTCAAGGATATAGATTAGATCCTGCCAACCTTAATCTTGGTCAGGAAAACAATCACAGAACACAAACTGAAACCAACCTTAACAGCTCCTTCTAGTGACAACTGAGTTGAATAGTATGTTTCTTTAAAATTCAAATACATTTTCAATGTTATTACTGTTTTAATTATTTTTTTTTTTTTAAATTGCCTAGTTAACCATTTTATAAGCACAATAACATATGTCAGATTGATCTTGGGCTGAGATAACTGCCCTTCCAGGGTCTGTAAGGCCCTCTGCCTGTGGCCTCATTAGTGCCTCATTGTGCCCTGGTGAGGTTGTTATCTAAGCCTAAAGCCCACCTTGTCATGTCTTACTGCTTACATGACTGTCTACTGCTAATGATCAAACAGGAGACCTACCACTAAACTACCCACCTTTGAGGCGGTGAAGATGTAGTTAGAATGCACATCTGTTAGTCTGAAAACATAGGTCTGAATCTCATGACTTCCACTTAATCACAGGGTAATCTCAAGTAAACTACTGAACCTCTCTGTGCTTAGCCTCTAAACTTCCTCTCTGTTTCTCTCTCTCTCTGCCTAACTTTCCTGAACTGCCATGAACTGCGTTCCATCACTCCAAGCCTCTCTCTAATCCTCTTGTCCCTTACAGTGGAGCCCAGGATGCAAGGTAGTGTCACAGATTCCTGCATGACTGACAAAAGTGATTAACTGCCATTGAAATTTGTTTACTGCAGTAACTCTGCCGCAGAATGCTGCAGTATTGCATTCAATCCTGGCGGGCTCTGCTGTAGCGGTTGATGCAACTGTTCACAGCTTGTAAGGCTCTCTGGGATACACTGTGTACAGTATGGAGGGTACTATGTAAGCAATAAGAAACTGAATTTAGAAAATAAATTTAAAAACTTGGGGGATGACAAAACTCAATTTTTCTAGTAGAAAAGAAAACATAATGCCTGTTTTAGCTTATGGTGTACTGTTGTTTCAATTAAACCACTATGTGGCACTGTTGTTATCTTGTGACTGTCAGTTGTTACAGCAAGGATTTATAATTATACAGTAGATTATATTTATTTTGTAAATCAATTGATTGGATGTGGCCACAAAATAAATGAAAGAGCAAAACAAACAAAAACAACGAAAAAAACAATAACAGATTCAAAAATAGCGGAGCATGCTGGTTGGAGAGTGAGTACGCAGGTGGCCTAAATTGGCACAGCAATATTGGGGGTGGGGGGGAGAGATGACATGCTGTGTAGACCTTTGTATGCCAGCCAGCAAAGAGAAATCTGCAACATGGAATGAAGGCCTGTGAAACAAAACGAGAGAACGCACAGAAACAAAATGTTGTCAATTGGCTTAAATAGTTTATTTTTACTATTTGTGTAGTGTTAGTTTAGCAACACAGAAATATAGAAACATAGAATTTGATAGTAGATAAGGACCACTTGGCCTACCAAGTCTGCCCATTTTTTCCTTACCTACAGTTTGTTGATGGATGGGGATTTTTTTTTTTTGCTTAACACTTTTATTAGAGTTTTGCACATATACAAACAAGTACATACATTAAACACAAAAAAAAAATCATACAGACACTATACACTTACATAAAACAAAAACAGGCTCTACTAACTATTTACGTATGTCCACATATTCCTAGTAACTCATTTGCTCTAATCCATGCAAATCACTCCATATCTTTTATTCATTTCACTAGCTTTCATTGAGATTTCAAAATCCATTTATGCCACATTTCTCATTTTTCCCTTTAGATTAAACACCCTTAACCCTACTTTCATACCTCAGACCCCCCGTCTGTAGGATCACCGCTTCCTCCATAGTTAATGTTGTTAAGAAGGGGTTCCACAGAGACACAAAGGTCTCTATTCTACCTTTAATTTGGTAGGACCTTTTTTCCATTACCAGGGCCCCAATGACCAGAGCACGCCACTGCTCAGTAGAGGGGTCCTTTGCCGACACCCAAGTATTCAAAATGACCTGTCTGGCCTGTGAAAGTAGAACCCTAACCCACTTCTTATATGGGGCCCACTCCTCTTCCCCTCTCGTCTCTACACCAAACAATAGATCAATTGGGTGAAAAGGAATGTCCACCCCCATATTCCCTCTCATATTCTGTGCTACTTTTTTCCAAAATATTTGCAGTCGGGGGCAAGTCCAGAAGCAGTGTAGGTATGTGCCCTTCTGTTCATTGCATCTATTGCAGGTATCCGGCACTTCCGGCTGGTATCCGTGTAGTACCACCGGAGGGCAGAAGAGTCTATGTATACATTTATAGGCTGATTCCTTATATTTGTTTGACAGTAAAAGGCCCATATGCGTTCCTAATATGATTCCCCAATTGTGATCAGAAATTGGGATTCCTAAGTCCCTTTCCCACAGCCCCTTTGTGTTACTTATCCTAACCCGTAGACTGTCCCGGAATACATGGGCCACAGCCCCTACCATTCCTTTAGGGTCCCTCCTGGCTCGACAAATCAAGGCCTCCACCTGTTCCAGTGAAGATGACTGTGACCCCTGCTTCCTTAGTTGCCTACATTAGTCCCTGGCCTGAAAGAATCTAAACAAATGATTATTAGGTATCCCTCTACTCACCTTAAGCTCCTGAAAAGAGCATATGTCCTTCCCTTTAAGGAGGTCCCCTATACAATGCACCCCTTTGGTATTCCACTCCACAAATCCTTGGTCTTCCAACCCAGGATAAAAGAAGGGGTTCCCATCTAGCGGTAGAAGTATCATTTCAGCCTCTGTACTTCCCAAAGCTTTCTTGATCTGTTCCCAGCTCTCCACAACCATGAGCACCAACGTATTTATTCAACTCTGTGTCACATATGCTTTTTTCCCTCCTCTAGCTAAGTATGCCGATAGTCTGTCCCCGGCCCTCCATTTCTTCCATGTGGTAATGCATTTTTTTATCATGACGAGGCAAAGGTGTTAAAGTTCCTTATCTAACAAACATGGCTGCCAGCAGAGGCAGTTTTAGGCACAAGCAAACCAAGCAGCCGCTTGTGGCACCAGCACTAAAGGGGAGCACTGAACTAAAAGATACAAGCAGAGACCAGTTTGAAATGCAAGAAGTGTTAATATAAAAACCAATATTATTGTTTCCACCTTTGTATTCATAGCATATTCACCACTTTTTAGATGTGGGATGGGGCAAAAGGGAGGAGGGGGTAGTGGAGGCAGTGAAGGGGCACCACAAATATTTCTGCTTGGGGCACCATTAGATCTAAAACTGGTCCTGGCTGCCAGAAGTCTGTTTTTCCAAAAGATTTCAGGAAGGAATGGATATAGATGCGCTGCATCCTGGCTGCCACAAGGGTTCCTGACCTGTTCATTGTCACCCCGTTAAGGCACGGGGCTCCAGACCCTATCTGCTAATAAGGTTACAGGAAATTCCCCACCCATTTTATAAATAAAACTAAATTCCTTGGCATATTAATATGTGACAGCAATTTATTATTATATGCTCCATTGTAGCTATGCATTTTCTGATCTTGAAGTATTGTAGTTACCCGCTTTTTGCACCAAATGAAAGAGTGTCAAGCTAAGCCCTGAGAGGTCCAGAATAGTCACTTCTGCTTCTCAACATGGGATTCTCAGTCCGCCAAATGCAGCCACCATTTTAACTGTATGGAGTTTTTTTTATATATTTGTTTTGTGTGCATGTCAATCTAGTGCTCCTAGAATGGTGATGAACTGACATCACTGGAAACTGAAACCTGTTTATCCACATGACATACACAACACAGGTGATCACAGTGTAAACGTGCCCCCAAGATATCCTGTGTGACCATACAACAGTGCAGTGGGTGTGCAAGTTGCTAAGTCTTGGAATCTCCCTCCCACTGTGGCCCCCAGCTGACTTGCACTACCTTTGGGCCCTAGGTTGGTGCACCTCCAGCAGGGAGCAGACTACCACTCACCTTAAAGAGGTGAGGGTCCTGTGGGATGCTCAAGCCTCTTCCCCCCGCTGGCTTCTCAGAGTCCTGAGCTCACTCGTGCTGTCACTTTTGTCCCTGTCAATATATATAAATATATATAACAATATGAATTGTATCTTGTTTTATAGTTGCTGCAATTAACTCCTGGTCACCCCTGAAAAAAAAGGGATATTGCCTCAGCGGGCTTAACCAGTTGTCAAAGTTCAATAAATAAACTTCCCAAACTCAAGCTGCTAGAGTCACAAGCAGTAACTATGGGTTTGTGGGAGGTACCATCTTACGGTAAAGAGTACCTGGAACGTTGAGTAATAAAAGTCCTGATTGGGCACAGACTTATAATATGATTGACAGCTGTTTTAATAGTCTAACAAGACTACAATGTGCTCAATAGCGTGCAGCAGCTCCCATATGCAGCTAGTAGCTGATTCTTCTAACAGCTGACTTGCCATCTGGTAGTAAATTATTCCAGTCCCAGGATGCTTCGCAGGCAGAAACACATTTTCCTGTGACAGTTTTAACCCTTGGTGTTTGGCGCATTTGATGATCAGATAGGTTACAGCCGTCCACAGTAGAAGTGAGGGTAGACATTAATGAGCAGGTGGCAGCATCTCTGCTGCATCCTGGCAGTAGGCAACTCCAGTGGCATTGTCTTGTGCTCTTAAGTTTAATTATGAAATGGGTAGAAAGAATGCTGGCTCCTGACTGGCCAAGAGGTACTTTCAGCTGGGTCATTATCCCAGTATAACGGCCCACCTGAAAGTACCTCAACAAAAATATGTTTAAAAAATGCATCCAATTTACTAAAAAGGACACATTTCATAATTGCTATAAGGCACTCAAGGGAGTACACTGCAGTGGGCTAACAGCCCTTCTCAAGTGGTGGAAGCACTCAGCTTTGTTTCATGCTTCGACCCACTCGATGCGAGTCATTATCCCACCATAATGCACCCCTTCATGCCTTACTGCTTAATAAAGAAATGGGTTAAAAGAATTCTGAATCTGAGGGGTACTTTCAGCCGGGTCATTATGCTAGCACAACACTCCGACTGAAAATAGCCCCACACAATCAGGATTCAGCATAGAGAATCATTTGCATCTACACTGAATTGGCAGAAACAAACATGGCAGCTATGGCATCATGCTCCCCACTCCCCTCACCTGCCCTGTCATTTTTTTACCTGTGTCTCAAGTGCCGCACAGCTCTTGCATTCTGGTTCCAGATGCGACTCCTGAAACCAGCTTGAAAACTGCCTGCTATTTTCAAATTCAAACCTCCACAGACATGCTGCTTGATTATGCCGCCACTCAAAGGACCTTGATGGACTCACAAAGTAACCGCTGGTGGCACCTCCATGAACATCAGACTGTTGCTAAGCAAGCTACTTCCAATTACATTTTTTTTTTTTTGAAATCCTCAACAGGCACACTGTATTGAGCAGAGATTGAAGCCAGTGTTACTGCTGAAACCGCAGGTGAAACTACTGCTGGTTACAACCGATGTCACAACCGAAGCCATGCAGCTGCTGCCCTGGCTCTGCTGTGTGTGGACCATGCTTGCAGCATCAATGCAGCACTGGCACCATCTGCTGGCCAAGTGCTTGTAAAATCTGTAAAAAGCACTGCTTTCTCTCTCTCTCTCTTTTTTTTTTTTAATTTTACATTTCTTGTCAGATTTCTTTTATTTTTAATAAAATATACATATTTCCGAAAACAGGTTTTTATTAATGGGCAATGGACCATTTCATAATCACAATAAGGCACTACTGGAGGTGCGTTATGGTGGGCTAACAGCCCTTCTCAGGTGGTGGAAACACTTGCCTTCACCTAGCTTCAACCCACCTAAGGCGGGCCATTATCCCACCGTAACACACCCCGTTATGCCTTATTGCTTAATCAGTTGACTCAGGTCACAACAAAGTGACCAAAATATCCTTGCACTTATTTTTTAATATTATACAATACTTAGTACCTGTCTTACAACGCTTGCTATATGCTACACCTTGCAAGTAAACAGGTCATGCAATATATCATAGGAACTGCACTTCCTAGACAACTGTCAGTGTGTAAAGGTCAAGTTACAGGATCTCAGATTGAAAATAACAATTTCCAGTCTAGTACATATAAAATCAAGACATAGCCATACACTGCCCTTTCACATAAAAGCATATCCATACACTGCCCTTTCACATAAAAGCATATCCATAACCATCACAAAACAAAACAAAAATATGTTTCAGCAAGTCCCAACCAATAAAATGAAACACACACAACATTTGAAGCTGTAAAAAAATTCCTTCCTGCCAAGATCTGAAATTCAACACTGGACTGTGTTCCTACAACATAACATTTCATCAGTCAAAACATAGATACATAGACGTAAATATATAGACAGTGTCAGCAGATAAGGGCCTATGGCCCACCCAGTCTGCCCATTTGAGCTTGTAAGTTCAGTTTATGTTTTCCTAGAAGTCTGTTGCCTGCCCCTTACCCCTGACCTCCAGAATTAATTTATGTCTATCCCATGCATTCTTAAATCCCGTAATTGACAATTTATTATTTATCCTTGCACACTTACAAATATGTACAGCTGCTTATATGTACTGTCTGTCACATAAGAGTCATTCACATGATTATAATATTTATTTTAAATGCTACACACGGCCAGGCCAGTGAGAGTATATATAGTAACTTGATTAGGTTAGCTTTGGTTTACAAGGACCAGCCACTAAACAAGAAACAGTGCAGCAAATTGTGTAAGCATGGGACAGTAAATCACATGAATCCAGAGGCTCTTACAACCACCATACTAGAAGCATTCACATTTTTTCCCCAGAGTCCCAAAACTTTAGTCCTGCCTTAACAATGCAGTGTTTGCTATCTCCATCAGCTTTGAATAAACTGAACACCTTGCAATAAATCCACCTCCTGTGACTGTACTGGGATTGGTGCTTTTCTGCTGCGTTTGTACCTGCTGCACAGCTGCACCAACCTACCTGGCTGTATGTTTCTGATGTGATTTGTTTACAGTACACTTGACAGGAAGCTTGTTAGACAAGATCAACCTGTTTTGAGGAAGAAACTTTAATTGCCTTTAAAACAATTCCTTTTTAATTTTGTTTTCCTGAACTTACTGAGGTTATTAGTATTTCTTTTTTTAAATTATATTGTCAGTACAAACATTTTTTGAAAAATGCACTTGTTGCCCGAGCATGTTCTAAAATATCCATTTTAACTTTTTGGAAAAATAAAAAGTCTTTCTTCTTTGTTCCTTCACTTTACACAATAAGTAAAACCATCAGCAGTAATATATCTCCTGTGCTTCCCCTTATATATATAACTTGCTCCTTTTTAACATACAATACACTAGTAACCTTACTTAAAATAACATACTGAACTATTTTGTATGTTGCAGAACAGTACATTTGTATTGAAAAGATTTAATGCGTTTTTTTTTCCAAATTTATTTATTACATTTATGTCACACCCATCCCCAAAGCTCAAGGTACCTTATAAGGTTATAAACAGATCTAGCATAATAATGGAAAATAGTAAATGTGTATCACCCTACACAAAATTTCTGTCTAAAATAAGAAAGTTGTCTTGTCTTCTTTTTCACATAGCTTTTTCTTCAGACTGGTAGCCCACTTCAGGGATCTACACTGTTCACATGGATAAACCATGATCAGGCCAAACTCAGCACTCATTCAGAGGGCTACTGGGTATCTATCACCGCAGTTTTTTCATCCCACCTCCCCTGGCAGTGTTGGTGCCTATGTCAGTCTCGCACAGCCACAGCTCACCCTGCAGCAGTAGCAAGCTCCCCTGGCCCAGCCACAGGGGTTGCCGTGATGATGGAACCTGCCGCCAACCCTCCACAGCTGAGATGCACTGGCAAGTGGCAGCTGTCTCTGCATTAGCCTGCCTCCTGACATAGCTTCCTGGGCTCACTTCCAAACCCAGGTCATCCACAAGACAACCCAATGTACTGCCACTGGACCATTGGGTTTCTGAATCAAAATTTGCAAGCCTCTGGGAGAGAGACTGGAAAGTCACCTCATCACCAGGGTGACGTGAGTTTTGGTGGAAATGCAACGCATGCTTTTTTCACAAACCATCAATCACACAGCATTTTCAACAGGACTCCAGAGTCTTCTGCTAGAAGGAGTGTGGACAACCTGGAATGCACGTCCACATATTCTGGGACTACCCTCGGCTGCAGGGTTATTGAAAGGAGGTACACCGTACATTTACCCAGATAGGGAAAGGGCCAGTTCCTGCTTCTTTAAATACCTGATGCCTGGGATTCACTTACCCAAACTGGCAGATAGTAAAACACAGGGCTTCCTCTGGGCACTGTGCATGGCAGCACTCAAAGGGATAATGGTGACCTGGCTACAGCCATCTCCATAGACACACGGGATGTGGCTAAGAAGGGTAGATGAGATGTACCACATGGAGTGGATCATGGCCACGTTGAGGCTGCCTTAGATTAGAATGAAACCCTGTGGGCAAGTAGGTTCGGGTGCAATGAGGAGGAAGCAGCCTGAGAAGGGCAACATGGCAAAGGTCGTGGATTCCTACTTCATAGCAGACCAATTCCACTAAAGGGAAAAGTGATTAACAATGAGTACAGTCACACATGCATGACTGCACAGCTAACATTGTAGTTCTCAGACACTTAAAGCTTGTGTTTTTTTCCACAGTGAGGAGTAATAGGAAGAGCCTAAACAGCTGTACGTCAAAGGGTAGCACTACATAGTATGGAGACAACAAACACAACATTCCAGGTAGAAGAAGAGTATTGGACTAATGTAACTGCAGCCCACAAATGACGTCTACATGATGATTAAGGTCACTGTATATGTTAATCTGTAACTTAAATAAAGTAGAGCTTCCAAAAAAAACAAAAAACACAACAGCAGCTTTGCTGTAAAGGTGCACTTCTAATATCCATAGATACTGAGCTCAACAGGCCTGTGACCACAATGGTAAAACAATAGTCTCCTAAAGACTTTAAATAGACCACGGTAACGACAACAGCCCCAGGTTCCCAAAATGTAATAGGTGAAAAAGGATTTACAGGGTGAGAAGTTCCTGTAACTATGTAGGACCTAATCTGTTAAGAGTTTCCAAAGTCAATATCAAAACCTTGACATCAACCTGCTGTCTTATTACAGGGTCACTGCGGTTCACTCTGACGCCTGAGTAGATAGAATCAAGTTCTGAGGAAATGCACTTCATCTGCATTCCTTCGAGATGTGCAAACCTTAAGCCTTGGCTTAGCAGTTAAGCAATACCTAGCTTTGCCCAGCAGTTTTTTTTGTACAAAATGTTCAGTGGGACCGTGATGGGACAGCATGAATAAGATGTACGACAATGCTCTGCTCTCATGATTTGTGAGGTCATCACAAACTTCAGATGTGTAGAAAAACTTCATTATACACAGACCCCTGCATATTTTATTTTATATAAAAAAGTACAAAAAAGAAATGTCACAAAATCAAATTTAAAGAACTTAATGGGTGTGGGATCAACAAATGGGTGGGAAGATGTGGTAGGGGCATGACTGTGAGGGTGTTTAATAGGATAGAACCACTGAGCACAGCTTATTTACAATGGTATCCTACAAAAATGTGTGTTTATACAAAATGTTATCACAATATTGAATACAGGTGGCAAATCCATAACACAAATACATTGTTAGCAAGTAACATTTGCTGCAAGTAATATTTTCTGCACTAACACAACAAGCTAAGTGGAAGAAAATTAATAAACCAAGTGTTACAGTTTTTTTGGTAGTGCATTTTAAATTAATTAATAGGCCATAACAGAAGCGGCAGAGAGTTCAAAAGGACTAGACAAAAGTAACTACATGAAAGGTTACCTTGGTCCATTTTACATGTAGAAACAATCAATTATAAAGAGTATGACAATCTAAGGACTCACATTGGAGTACATCTAGTAATTCTTTTCAGTAGGTATTTCAGTACACACATTAAAGGAGAAGACCACCCAGAATGTGCAAAAACATAATGTTATGTAGAATGTTTTGATGTGTATGTTAAGCCCTAGTGTGTCCTTCCCTCTGTCTGCTATTAGGAGTTTTTCCTAAATTAGCCTGCTAGCTGTATGGTAGTTTTATAACCCCTGGGGATCTCCATCACAAATAGGTTTATTGGCTTTCTTTCTCCTACGATGCACCCTGGCTCATGTGACACTGATGTAGCCATGCCCTTAGATTTAGCAGGGTCTGTCACAGCTCAGCCACAAAGATAATACTTATTTCAGAGAAGTCACACTGCTAGATTTTGGGTAAGTGTAATCATTATTATTTGAATTAGTACCTTGTCCTGCTATGTTACAACCTATAAGGTGAAGTTCAATTTTTTGCTACTTAGTACTGGTGTAAAAACTAAAAGTGACTGAAGAATAGAGTAAACAGTGACATGATTCACACACACACACACACACACACACACACACACACAGCAGAACATAGCAGGACAAGGTACTGATATCAGAAAATAATAATGATTACACTCACCCAAAATCTAGCAGTGTGTCTTCTCTGGAAGAAGTATTTTCTCTGTGGCCATGCTGTGACAGACCCTGTAACAAGACACTGGCTTCCTGCAGGGGCAATTAGACATCACACCAAAGGGCACTCTGGGAAGACTACAGGCCATAAAATAAATCAGAACGGCATTCTCCAAGGACAATAAAACACTTCGGAAAAGTTAGAAAAAACATCTCTCACAGCCAGAGGAAAAGAAAACACTGGGAACTGGTTAGAACACAGAAAAAAAAAAAGACTACTGCATATCTTTTTCTGATTTTAACATGGAGTTTTCCTTTAATGCAAAGAGCAGTTTTGCAAGGGTCTTCTGTTAGAAAGTGCTATCCATTTAAGATTTGCTTATATAATACAATGGTGTGTGTCACAGGGGCAGCCGTGTAAACGAGATGATTCTGCAAGATGTCCAGTTTTGAGAGCAATACCTGTGATACATTTTCCTAAAATATATCAACGTAGTCCAGTGACTGCATAATTTAAGCTCTTATTCCAGGCAATAGAAAATGTTACGTTTATATAAAAAGTCAATTGCTGCTCCTCATTTCCTTAACAAATTCTCAACCTGCGAATTACCCATACATACAGGAACCATCCAGAAGCCCATGTAAGCATTAAACACAGAAAAATGAGGCTTCTACTAGGGAATTAATGCATGGTTGGGGGGGGTTGCGGCACAAGGCCGAAGGCCAAGTGCCTTCAACCACCCACGCATTAATTTCCAAGTAGAAGCCTCCTTTCGAGGGGCTTAATGCTCTTGTAACATGGGACACTTGTAATTCAGATTTAATGGATTGGTCACTGTTACTTACTATACAGAGAGATAGATGAACTGTTTCAAAATATGGCTATACATGATAAAGTTCCAGTAAGTCACATTTTCTTTGCACCATATTTATTCATATAGTGGTGTTTTTGTCACAAAAAATGAACACTGCTGATTTTTACAGTGACAACTATGACTTATTCAACTGGTGTATTTTTTTTTGCAAACAACATGTACAATTTCTTTTCATTTTATCCGCTATATAGCCTGTTCTATGTGGCTTCTCAGTGCTGCGAGGTGGCGGTTTCTAATTTGCATATTTACCACATGCCACCTTCAGCTGTAAAGGCTCGTCTTGTTTTTCTGCCTCTTTCTCTGTGTGTGTAGCATAGTAGCCGTAATTTCCTGGGTGACAGATACTGAACTTTGTAAGGCTGAAGGGATTAAATGGCATGTGCTCGATCGCACAAACTCATGCTGAACTGCAGGATTTACTGTTTCTGGCACACTCCGTCTCGTCAAAACTCGGTACATTCTGTGGTTCATGATAACATCCCACATACTTATTTGCATACTCTGCTGTCATTTTAACAAGACTTTCAAACATTGGTTTTCAGTCAAGTAACATATATTTATATGGTGGGTTGTACTGTTCCCGTTTTCTCTTCAAAGTTTATAGTAGATATGTAAAACTGCAGTAAGATCTTTTTATATTTCACATGTTGTGAAAAACTGTAGTTATATAACTCGGTAATGTTTTCAACAACACTAATGGAGCAACGAACTATGGGATTTCTCTTCATGCTAATAATGATTTGCTTTCTACACAACTTTTTTCCTCTTAGGAACAATAGAATCTTTCTACATTTACCACATTTGGCTTAAGTTTGGATTGCTCAACTACATTTCAAAAGTGTCCCATTGCATTTCTGCTTTCACAATCGGCAACATTTCTAATCGTGATGTCCAATATCTGCTGATGTCGCTTGCTTCTGACATGGGTTAACAGCTGCATTTTCTATATTTTATGCCGCTGGGACCTGTAATTAGACTTCACTGGGCTATCTGCGGTACACGTCATTTAATTAAAATGGGGACAATTCTCACTGTTGCATTTCTCTTTTAAAAACCTCCTTTGGGAGAACTTTCAGTGCGGCATTGCAATTTTATGTGTGTCACCACTGGTACATTACTCGCTTTTCTGTATTTGTGGTATTACACTTTTACTGCAGTAGTTCGGTATCACCCGGGTGGGTGGGTGGAAATTCATTCATGTTGAGTTATCTACTACATCGTGGCGATCACAGTGTGGAGTACTTTGGAATTCTGGCAGCGGCTCATGTCATGCGCTCCCTCTCTTATCTGGCAAACCTGTGGTGCTACCTCAGCGGGCATTACTCGGGGATTAATCACCACTGCTTTCTACCCACGTGTTGTCTTTACACCAATAGCTTTCGTCAATTTTAGGTAATATTAATTGCCATGTTACAAGTATTTTTACGTGGCAACAGTTTCCAAGGGACTACCACTTAGTAACTAAATATCAATTGAAGGTGATACATTGTTTTAATTTACCAGAAGATCTGAGCAATATTATTTTTGCCTTAGCAAAATTTGAGACCAGTTTTGACTGGCGCAAAAAAAGAACTGGAGGTTAGCAAAACATGTTTGAAGGGTAGATTGAAAAGCAATAAAGGATGCATTGGAGTTGTAGAGCTTTGTATCATCAGCCTCTAACTGATAACCTATGCCTCCAGGACTCCTCCTCATAGCATTCAGATAGATTGAAACTAGAATACAACCAAACACAGAACTCCCAAGAGTACTCCTTATATAACATTACCCATTTGTGATTCAACCCCATGAACAAATGTTTTTGATAAGAATGATTAGTTGGATAACTTAAACCAAGATATAGCGCTTGGACTGAGATTGATATAAGTAAGGTGTTCCAGCACGTCAAAGGCCTTGGAGAGATCTACAAAGATGGCCCCTGTGTATCTGCCATTGTCTGTAGTTATGTTGATATCACCCAAGACCCATGACATGGCCAAAACAGTGGTATGATTTATGTGAAGATAGGTACAGATTAAGAAGTTGTTTGCCTTCTAGGAATTTATTAAATTGCTTAAACACCAGCCATTCAAAAATGTTAGAAACAACAGGAAGTAGAGATACTGGACAATAGTTATTTATTAAATGACACAATCCACCTCTATATACAGTTATCACTCTGCTCATTTTCCAAGCACATGGTAGACAGATGTTGAATCTATTTAAAGAAGTTAAAGGACCACAGATTTGAAAGCCAGCATATTTTAATGGACATGGTCGTACATTGTCTGATACACTGCTTTTTTGAACATCTATTCCAGGAACATCTACAAAACTTCAAATGATCTGACAGATGTAAACAGAAAATGGCACTGAACTTCATTATGCCAAACTTGGGTTATCACGGGAATTATCTGCAGTAGTCAGATTGCTGCCATCCACAGGAATCTAATGACAAAAAAGATTACTCAATTAGATTTAGATTGGGAGGCAGTATAGAGCAGTGGTTTAAGGCTCTGAGCTGCAAATCTGGTGACATCCAGCAGACCAGACCTGGGTTTGAATCCCACAGCTTCCACTTGCAGACTGTGTGATCCTGAGCAAGTCAGTTAACTTCCCTGTGCTTCCAGGTCGCTCCTGTGAAAAAGCTTTCAGTTTAATGTGCTACTCCTGGTTAAACAACTTAAAAAAAAAAAAAAAAAAAAAAAAGATTTAGAAACTATTAAAAGCATCATATAAGTTGGCCAGTCAACACTGCAGTAGCACTACCACTAGTGACACCCGCAACCCGCATTTGGTTATCAGCATAGGCTGTTAAGGGCTGGTTGGGGAAGAAAGCATTGAGTGCAAAAAGGGCTACTCTTCTTCCTCAGGGAGTGAAGATCACTGCTCACACTGCCTTCCTGCACCCTGGTGGAAACCAGGTAGGAGCACAGTTGGAAGCACAGAATGGCAAGGGGTAGCCTTCATATGCCTAGCCTGTTTAAGTCATTGCATGCTGGCACTCCTGAGGAGAAAATCTGGAGGATGGTGGTGAAAAAGCCAGGTTTGGCCAAGTCGGCACCTCCATGGGCTCCTGCACAACTAACATGGCTGGCCACCCATTACGCTGTGGTCCACAGTATGTGGTGGATAACCAGTACATCTGTGAGAAGGTCGGTGATGGGGCTGAGGGGTGCTTTCATGAGGACTAAGGAAGAGAAACAACTTGGTTATAAAAAAGCATCAGATAAATGCTTATCTGTTATGGCATTACTCTCATGTAAGCCAGTCACAACACAGGAGGGGATTTTGAGTCTAACCATTAAAACACTCAGCAATTGACCAGAACTTCCTTGGATCTTTGATATCAGCTAAAGTAGATGATTTAAAAATATATTTCTGGCTTCTCTGATTGCAGAGGCTAGTTTGTTTATATTTATTTATTAGCTTTTGTTGATCAGGTAGGCACATTATGCAAAAACCCTGCCTATTTTCAAGCACGACCCGGGAGAGTACAATATACAGTTTACAAAAAGAAAAGCAGTAAAATACAGAACCAGTAAATATCCTCGCAGGGATAATAAGTCTGTATTTATTTCAGTCAGACATATGGGTGGTTTTCCAGGCATTCTGTTTTATTTTTATAGTCTTTTTTTTTTTTTTTTTTAACTTTTGAGGAAAAGAACCGTAACTGATATCATGGGCACTAATCCTTTGTTCATCACAACTTTCAGCCCACGGGCATTTGCAGTTTGACAGATGCTACAGAAGAAGTGGCATATCTTGGAGAGTGACTCAAGACTGAGAAACATTACTCAGGGAGGACCGAAAGTGGTATATTGAAGAGGAAGGAAGACGCCTTGGTTCACAGCTTGCATTCCACCTCTCCCCCAGCACAAGTGACACCAGGTCCCAAACTGCCTTCTTGAAATTACAGATGCAGTAATTGCAGGTACTGTGACAATATGAAAGTGAGAAAACAGTTGTACACCCAGTGGCAGGACAAAGTTTTGAGGTACGTTCACTCATCTTACGTAATACTACGGATATCGTGCATCTTGCATCATGTACCTGCAAATCATTTTATGTTGAAAAAAACAGACAGAATTTTAAAACACGTGAGGGAACATCTTCGAAGTACATCTTGAAAAAATGGACAATGCGTTGGGAGAACATATTGCTAAAAATGGACCTGGACTTTTTTTTTTCTTTTGAAGCTACAGAAAAAGTTCAAGCTGGTATTAAGGGAGGGGATTTGAACCAGACATTACCGAGACATGAGACTTCCTGGCAGTATAAAATGGGGTCACTGGTGCCACCTGGATTGAAAGGACATTTTCAATTGAGCTCCTATGTTACATAGTTATTGTGCAACATTCCATAATTTTTGCTTCTGTGTCTTATTATGTTAGTACCCAGAAAAATGGTTATATGAATAGATGTTCCAAACGTTGTAACTGTTTTTATCTTTAGCACCCTTATCCACTTATTTTCCCTCTCTTTTTTCATCTCTTTTCCTTGCATGTTTACTTTTCCTAAACTGACCCCCTCTCCTCACACCCTCTACCTTCACACTTTCCTATCCACCCCAGTAACCCCACATCATCTCCTTTCCTTCACCCATCTCCCTGACATATTCGTTTTTTACTGTTCTTAACCGAGATGTATTCGACTGTCTTAGTAATAAAGTGAGTGTCTTGGGTTGGCAATACCTGTTTATATATATTATTTGCAAAAAGCTTCATAAAGGCACCAGTTAGGGTAGCTTAACACCACAAATGTAGGGAAATGTGGCATTAGAGTTTCCAACCCTAACTCCCACCCCACCCCCTAGCAAAAAGAAAAAACACATTAGGGTTTTGGATCTATGGAGTCTTAGTGAATTAGTGGTGGGATCTTTCTTGGGGTTGTCAGTCCAAATAACCACCCCGTTCCCTGAGTAAACAACATCACACATGACTTCCCTTCTTCACGCAGGGTCCACAGGCCCCTGCTTGAAGAAAACTATAACAAACTATGTTAGCAACATGTGGCGAGACATACTTTTCTGCCTTTGAAGAGTATATCACTGTGAGGCACTGGCTTGGAACTGTAACTTGTGCTTCAGAATAGATGCTACAGGCTGATGGGAGGGGGGCATTAGGGTTGAGAACCACAAGGAAAACCCCACCACTGATTCACTAAGACTGTGGAGACGTAAAACCCTAATGTTTTTTACTTTTGCTGCTGGGGGGGGGAGTTATGGTTGGAAACCCTAATAACATACTGTATGTCCATACTTTTGTAGCATTAAGTTACCCTAACTGGTGCATCAACAAAAACATTTTTGCAAAGAATTTCCTTTCTTTTTGAGATAGTGGAATCATGTCCTCATTAATGCAGGTCCCTTTGAGACCTGCGTGAACAGATGCAGATGCCATGTGCCAAAGGAAGACTCCATCAACCAACAGAAGTGTAGTGACAGATGTCAAGAATTCATGGGGTTGCCTGGTGGGCTGCAGAAGCTCAGGGCCCTGTGGTCACTGTGCTTTTCTGCGGCCACAGATACAGATGCACAGAGCAAAGAGTGCATGTTTCAGCCAATGCACAGGCCCTCTGCCACCCATGAGTGAAGAAGTGCAGGGCCCTATGCCAAGAGGACAGCTGTCTTCACTATATGGTACCTACACCCATGCAGGTAATCCTGCACCTTTTATTCCCTGGCTGGGGAGGGTGTCACATAACAGTGTCATACTCCCACCCTGACCCCATCTAGCTGGGTCACTGAGTTCTCCACTGAAATCATATCACCAGCATCGGATCACAAAGCACACCTGCTGAGATCAAGACTGGCACTACACACAAAGTTTGTTAACATTTATATATATATATATATATATATATATATATATATATATATATATATATATATATTTTTTTTTTTAAAGTAATCCCAAATTTTCAAGATATTCATTTTATGATCAGTCTTATAAACATGATCTGCATAATTTATAGTATATTGGACTAAATGTCATTTCGCACCAGAAATGCGAAAACACGTCTCATCCAGGATTTAAAAAAAATGACACATCACATTTATGAGCTGGAGTGCAGAAATGGCTACACTGAAAGTTTGGAGTCAAAATATTGAAAATTAATGAAGTTATGAGTGAACACTGAAATACTGCAATGTTCACTCATAACGTGGGCATTTTACCATATTTCTACACCAAATTTTCAGCATAGCATTCTTATTACCCCACCTCGTGAACCCGATAGGTGAAAATTTTCAAATCCTCGCTGACGCGTCATTCTGTGCCACTGAAACATCATTCTGTGCCACTGAAACATCATTCTGTGTCACTGAAACATGATTCCGTGCAATATGTGTGAAAATACATTTTGGCCAGGATTTTTTTTTTACTTCTTTATTAGTGTAATCATACAAAGTACAGTACATGAGTATATATATAAATCTGTAATACAGAAACACTTGCATCAGATACCACTGGTCCTGTTTCTCTATTTATGATATAGACTTTGTCGATCACCCACTACTTACAGACTTAAAGGGAAACAATGGAAAAGACAAAGCTTTCCTCAGACACTGCAGAAACTCTCAATTAGTGCTTTCAGACAGTAACAACTTTATTTAATGATTTAGAACAGCTACCCACAACTTCCACTTCCTGTTGCTGGCAGCAGCCATTTCATGAGCAGCAGTGAGCTTCCTGAGCTCACTGTATGCTAATATGGCTGTTTGACCTCAGCTATTGGTTGGCAGGACATATTAGCATAAAGTGAGCTCAGGAAGCTCTCTGCTACTCATGAAATGGTGGCTCCCAGCAACAGAAAGTGAAAGTTGAAGGCCACTGTTTAAATCACTAAAAAATCAATTGGAGTTATTCATTAAAAAATGTTACTGTCTGAAAGCACTAATCAGGCATTTTTGTAGCGTCTGGGTAAAGCTGTGCCTTTTCCACTGTTTCCCTTTAATTCCAGTTGGAAAAAAATCCCACTGAGGTGAAATATGAAGAGAAAATAAAAGATAAATAAAATCTTAAGTCTCTTGTGTCCTTACTTTTGTTTGTAAAACTGTGAAAGAAAAAAAGACAATTCATGGGGCTACACAAGTAGACATAGCGCAATTATCTGTCCCCAGGGTATGATTCACTCTGTTATGAATACACTTTAAAACCAGGGTACAGGCCCAATAAATATATAACAGAAACAAGACAAATGAACATACAAGTGCAGTGAAGCTAAACTGATACAGTGGAAGCGTTATATACAGACAGAGAGTTCCATACATCTGGGTATCAGTATCCCCCTGCCAGCTGAGACAGGACCCATCCACCCTCTAATTCTTCAATGAGGTCCATAAAAGGAAGTCACACTCCCAATATTTTATCTGTCTGTAGACAGAGGTCAGCAGTGATTTTTTCCATGTAGTATATCATTTTGGCCAGGATCTGAAAAATGATAGCTATCACATTTGTGGGGCGATGTGAAGAAATGGCTATGTTGAAAATTTGGGGTCAAAATAATTAAAATTACCAAAGTTACGAGCAAGCATAGAAAAATATCAATGTACATGCATAACTTTGCCATTTTTACATATCATTACATATTTTAACCCCAAATCTCCATCATAGCCTTCTTATGACCCCACTTCATGAACAATGGCAGTGAAAATTTTGAAATACCGCCAGAAAGGTAATTTCACCAAGCAACTGCAAAATCACCTTTCAGGTCTGACTTGCATAATTCCACTGCCACTGGCCATAAGGTGGTGTCCCAGAAAGGTCATGTTGATCTGGGGTCAAAATATACAAAAATGACAAAGTTATGTATCAAAGCTGAAGACTCCATTGAAATACATTGAACTGCACTTACCTTAGTTTTTCATAGTGTAGTCAGTGGTTCAAGCAGGGATGTGTCTTTGATCAGGGAGTGGATCTTCTCCATGGGACATGTTCGGGTGTGTGGGGGTTGTGGAGTGGTAGATACTCAGTGGGAGGTGGGGGTGGAGGATCAGATCACCAAGGAACTGTTTTATCATTTTCATTTTTTTTTTAAGGGATACCAAGATTCCAACACTGGGGATTGGGCACCCCAGTGTTGGGCTACTGTTTGGCAGCACTAGGGGTGGGCACCCCAGTGCCACCATCTACAGTATTTAATGGGAAGGGGGAGCGATAACCTGGAGAGGAGATGGGGTCATGAGAAGCGGTACCGGGGGTGTACAGTCTGGTCCACTTATTAAACACTGGGAATGGTAGGCAGGCAACCTGGGGGGGGGAGAGAAAGAAGTGGTACTGCGGTGGGCACCCTGGTCTGATAGATAGATAGATAGATAGATAGATAGATAGATAGATAGATAGGCAGACAGACAGACAGACAGACAGACAGAACGAACAGGGATCGATGACTCACTGCTCTCATTGCAACCTGCAGCTGCAGAAGTCTAGAAAATCCCACTGTTCTCATACAGGAAACGCTGGTGAACAGCTCCTCTCACTAAGCTGGGCACCCTGGATTTTGAGGTGCCCAGAAAGGTATTTCTGGCCATTAGTTTAAAAAACAAACATCAGAATCTAGCAAAACAGTCCAGTTTAGCTAGGTTCAGGTGTTCACTGTTTAAAATTACACAGTTTTATTTATTCTCCATGTTTTTTTTATTCCGAGGGGAAAAAAATAAGATTGTGGCTCTCACAGCACAACAAAAATTTTTGGTGCCCTGAGAAGCAAATGGTGGTAAACCAAAAATGGTCTTGCGACACAGAATTTTTGGTTTTGTATCAGAACGTTATCCAAAAACCCTACTGAGCATGCTCAGAACAGGAAAGGAAGCAGAACTTTAAAACTTTATAACTCTGGAACTGGCTGGCAGTACAGCCTAGAGTTTAGAGTAATGAGCTATAAATAAGCTTGGTATATCCAGGAGACAGACCTGGATTCAATTCCCATAGCTTCCACTTGCATACTGTGTAACTCAGAGCAAGTCACTTAACCTCCCCTGTGCTCCTGGGTCACCCCTGAAAACATGCACCTATGCCTAGTGGGCCTTACCTGGTTACCAAAAGAATAAAATAAAAAAATAAAAATATATTTTTTCACTAAACTTTCCAAAGGCACTACCTTGACACAGCATGCTTCTACCTTGAAAGGTTCAGAAACAAATTCTAATGCAGACGATACGCGACAGCAAACCCAAATCCCATGTTAAATATACGAAAAAAATTTGACATTTACCAGAAAATGACATACAGGGATCTCAGAAACCACACAAGCTGCTGTCACAAACCTTTCCAAAGATTTAGACCTTGCCTCCTAAACAACACATGCACAATTTCAGCTAATTTTGTCAAATTCTGCCAAAGCTATTAAGGTGCAAAGTTAGGGGCTTAACACTGAACACTCTACTCAACCCTAACTATCCTTAACCCTAACCCTATCTGACGACCTAAAGGTGACCAAACAATGTAAGAAGGCTGTGGGGAGAGCTAATGGGATGCTAGGGTTCATAGCTTTAAAATAACTGTTAAAGTGTTTACTTCATTATGTGCTGTTTAAGCTTTTCAATTTCAACTTTATTTTTAAAAGGCGCTTTTCTTAAATCGAAGCGCCTGTACAGATAAATATGACAATAAATATAGTAAATCAAATCAACAGAAATCCTTAAAACTATATTAAAAAGGTGGGTCTTCAACTCCCTTTTAAAACTAAGGACGGTCGGGCAGTCTCGCACCTGACGGGGTAGAGAATTCCACAAGGTAGGTGCCATAAAACTAAAAGATCTAGCACCTGATGTTTTCAAACGTACCCTGGGAATCTCTAGCAATCCCTCGTCAGTGGATCGAAGGGGGCGAGAGGGACTATAGGGGCACAGAAGCTTGCCTCACTGTTGAACCTTGCATTGTCTGTATATGTTTTGTAATCTTGTTAAACCTGTTGAACCTTGTCCTGGCTGTATATTCATTGTAATCTCCTGGATTGCACCTGAAAATAGTCATATGTTTGTCTAGTGTGCTTACCTGGTCAACAAAAGCTAAACAAATAAATAGGGAGAGGTATCACCAGCAGAAAAAAGGAGGTGGGGATGCCACTGTACAGATCACTGGTGAGACCTCATCTGGAGTACTGTGTCTAGTTCTGGAGGACGCACCTCCAGAAGGACATAGACAGAGTAGAGGCAGTTCAGAGAAGGGCAACTAAAATGGTGCAAGGAATGTACCAGAAGTCACATGAGGAGAGACTAGAGGACCACAATATGTACTCCTTGGAAATGAGAAGAGAGGGGAATATGATAGAGACTTTCAAGTACCTCAAGGGTATAAACAAGGTACAAGAGGGTAGCATCTTTCAGAAAAGAAGATGTGCAAGAGCAGGGGGCATGATTTGAAGCTAGAGGGGGTAGACTCAGGGGCAATGTGAGGAAGTATTGCTGGGGGAAAAGCCAGGGATCATCATTCCAAGGTGGGGAGGGGAGGCCATATTATTCGGCTGAAGTTGATGGGCAAACCAGGGTAAGAATGGTGTCCATGTCTGGAGGTGCCACTCAGGTCCCCACATGTCCATCTTGCGGTATTTGTCCATGTTAATTTTGGACAGAACTTGTGAGGAAAGCCTTGGTCACCCCAGGGGAGTCAAAAGATCCGAAGACTCCATTCTTGATTATCCTGACTGTGGCCAGGTACTACAAGGAGTTTGACATTCTGAGATCTGCACAGGCCTGTCAGGATGTGATGTAGGCCTGTCTGTACTCCAAGAGTACATCAGAAAAGTCAGAAAATATTTTAATTTTGTGTGCCAGCCAGGTTAGTGCTTTTATTCTCCATAGCTGCTTGCATTCTTCGCTCCTTGTCTGTAAAGCAGAGGAATCAGGCCAGGATCAGTCACAGGCAGGCCCTAGGTGGTGGCAGCAGGGCTAAGGAGTGGTGTGAGCAGTCTGTCTCAAGGTTGATGAGCCATTTGTGGCCCAGCAGCACCAGAATTGCCTGCTAGAGAAATGTGTTTATGTTTGGGGCGCCCTTGCGTACCTCAGGGACGCCTACAAATGACAGGTTTTTCCTGCAACTGCATTTTTATAGCTCTTCAACGTGGTCCCACAGAAGCCTCAGTGTGTGGTCCTGCTTTCTGATGTAGGACATGAAGCGATCAGGGCAGTCCTCTGTGGCCATGATCCTCTGTTAAAAGACATTCACCCACTGGGAGACTTCCACTATGTCAGTGTACGTATGCTGGGCTGCTATCTCTAGCTTCCCAGTTTGTGACACTAATTGTGCAAACATCATTTTTATTTCTTTGAGGTTCCAGTCTGCTGCTGTCCCAGATGATGTCGCCACCATGCTTGAAGAGATTTCCTGCTTGGCCTGAGAGACTTTACAGGAAAATCAAAGGGATGAATCTCAATGAAAACTTCATGTATCTCAGCAGGACAGCTTATTGTATAATTGTGCAATGCAAGGTTCAGGCTGTGAGTTGAATTCTAGTGGATTCTGTTGGTTTCTCAGGACACAGAGATTAGGCTGCCATCTTGTGGACAGTCAAGCCATGACCTCAGTTTTTTATAGTTTTATTTGAGAGGTGCTTATAACACACTACAAAGAGCTCAGGTACAAAATAACTCCAGACATCGTCAGTCTGTGGCTCAAATCCAAGCTTTCCATTTGATTTGCTCAAGGTTGTTGGGTGCAAAAAAAAGTGTCATAATTCTTCCCCAATACAAAAAAAAATTCAAACTATGGTTACTATACAAATTTGAGGACACTCCCGCTAAAAGGTAAGAGGAAGAACTATTAGTGCAAATCAAGTTGATTGTACTGGATTTAGAGAGGGTTTTACATTACTTCATGTTGCATGCAGAACAAATTGTTCCAGTCCAAGTTTTAATGCCAGGGGTTTAAGGTGTTTTTATTTATCAGGTGACTGCCAGTGCATATTAAAAATTCTTCTATAGAGAGTAGGTGATGGGATGATAAAAAGAGAGCTAAAATCAAGATCAGATCCAAAATGGATTACAGGCACAATTTAGGAAGCCAAGGATGTTGACAGAAGAGAGGGGTAGGAAGAAAAGATAATGCCAGCAGATGCTTTTTTCAACATTCCAAAGAAAACCATTATACATGGGCGTGACATCACAGTTACTGTATGTAGAAGGGTATCTGTGCTGTCCTACCTGAACATAATGAGAGTACACAGCTTCTGAAAACTCAGCCAAGAGACACATTTTCAGTATTCCAAAAATTCCATTTTACAGGGGTATGACACCACATCACAACTGTGTAGAATGTGATTTGTGATGTCATACCTTGAGCATAATGAGACTCTACAGCTTCTGAAAACTCACTTGAAACACATCTGACCAATTACAGTACAAACACTAACAGCCAATCCATGGATTCCATGCGTGAGTCCTAGGTTTAGAAACAACCGTGGGGCTGTCATTCTCTGAACTGCTGGTAGAGATGATGTACTTGTTCTCCAAATTTACTGGTTTAGATCACATTGCTCTGCAGCACTCCCTGTGATCACAAAATGCATCCCTTATGGTCCTGACTGGGTGGCATGCTGCTGCACTCTAGCAGCAGTCAGGTTGAGGACTGGGAGACTGGGAAGAAAAACAGGATGCCTGGCCTCAGGGAAGAAGATACGAGAAACCCTATAAGAGACACTATGGACATTCCTATAGCAGTAACATAAACACCTATGACTTCACTTGCAAAAGGAAATTTCTGCCACCCCCGAACCATACTTCATATATAAAATATTTGAAAGAAATTGCCTTCTTTAAGCCTAACAATGACAGGGCTTTTTTTTTTTTTTAATATATCTTTTGGTCCCGTCGCCTACTCCCCACCAGCTGGCGGCGGGACCTATCCCATTACAGATTTTCTCCTCCTGACCCCCCAAGGCTCTGGCACACAGCCATGCAGTGTGTGGAGGAACAATTCACCTCCATGGTGCAGCTTAGTCCCTTCCACCTCCGATGCTTTGCTGCCCCACTCCGCCTCGCTATCGACTGGACCTCCACCTGGTGGGAGCAGAACTATGGGGGACAACCAACCCACCACCCTCAGGAGGGACAGCTGCCCGCTGGCATGCTCAATCCTGTCCCCCCACACCGGCACCCCAGTGACCCAAGGTTATTCCCAAACCTGGGTGCTTGAGCGTAACAAAAAGTAAGACGCCCAGTGCCTAAACCCTCTACGCCACCGGGATGCCTAATGACAGGGCTTCTGACTGGTAATACATAGTCATGGGCCCCACCACCCTTGCAGATTTTCAAGGGTCCCATACATAGAGACACAGAAATTTACAGACAGAAAAAGGCTCTCTGTCTGTTGTGTCTGTCCAGTTCCTACCAAGGAGTCTCTGTATATTAGGGTAACTGCAAGTGGGATTACTCAGCATTTTGTTCAAAGAAATGACCAAGGCAAAAGACACATGCTTTCTTTCTATAAAAAAAAGCAGTTTTTATGCTGCAATGCAGTGCTTCAGCTTCTAAAGTGCATTTGAGACATGAGTGTAGACAGCAGCAAACAGACATGCCTTAAAGGTGAAGACAGCCTGTCAAGGTGACACACTAGATCTCTATTAAAAACTCACTCTGTAGCACTGCAAGCACTTAGTTAACTATCATTTTGCTGTTATAAAAGAGAAGGCATGTACTAAAATATTGCAAAATATCCATGTTTGTACCAGTTGCATTTAAAGTGAATGTTTTCTAGAATGGTTGCATTATCCTATTATCCGTATTTTATGTAGTTCACGTTAGCAAGTACATATTCCATTGTCCATTTCAAAAACACCTGACTGTCACCAGCTGACTTCACGATTGCTGCATATGTGAAATCCCAGTCTGTTGTTATGGTGATCACTATGATATCATACAAGGCAAAAAAATTCCTGATCAGTGATAGAAAGCTCTTTTCCACATACATCATAGGTAAGTTGAAAAATGCATACTACAGTCTATGGAAGACAAGTAAAACTAAAAGAGAGTGCTTAGTAAACTGTAATAGCGGATGACAGTAAGAAACTAAATCTCATTTTCAATTTTATGGGCCACAAAACAGGGTGCAGAATGCACCCCCATTGTACAGACCTATAAAACTGCCATATACAGAATGATAGCTATGTACTGTGAGGTGGAGTTCTTTTAGTACATAAGTCAGAATGCAAACTATGCATTCCAGGAATTTTCAGCTGTTACTGAGTATAAACCCATGCAAACCCATGCAAACTCTGGTCATGCATGTCTGCACATGGCCAAGCATAGATGTGTGTGCACCTGTGTAACGGGAGCACTCATTCTCCCACCCCCCTGACCTGTACCTTTGGTCCCCTTCTGGGCACAGTTGATATTTCCCTTATTCAGTCCCTTATCTTCTCACCAGTAGTCTTGTGGTTACCCAGACCCAGTCCAATGTCTTCCCTGGTAGTCCAGTGGAGCCCCCTTCCTAGATCAGATCCTCACATACAGTTTCCTATGGCTTGGTCCCCTGCCCATCTCCGCCTATTGCCAGCTCGAAAATGGCTGGCCATATAGTTGTAATGCCCCTACAGCCTTCCTGCCTATAAAAGTCAGGAGGCATTGTAAAAGTGGAATCTGTCAGACAGAGATTGCATGCTTTGAACAAGGCAATGCATGCCATTTGCTGGGTGAAGTCTTCAAGCATGGTCACTGTAACAGGTGCTTATTTAAGTGAAAATGCTTCTGCTGTGCCTCGCCTCCTCATGAAGCATCTTCTAGAGGTGAAGCACTGAGGTACCCATCTGGTTATAATTTAATTTAGCTCCAACCACAATAAACCTTATTTTTTTTCTATCAGGTAGTTTTGCTTTGCGGCAGGCGGAGTTCCATGTCGAATGACAGTACCAGACTCCACAGTAGTTCAAGGCACCCTCTCTCTCTCGTGCCCCAGTGGACCTTAGGAGCAGGCCTGGGTGCTTCATCCAGCTGTGGCCCCCGATTTTTCCACCATTTTTCTCCCCTTAACCCAAAGCCCCAGAATGCTGTTGCCCATGCACGTGGAGGCATGCATGCGCACAATGGCTCCAGTGACGGCCCCTTCTGCCCACCTCGCCTATTGCCAGGTTCCCCCTCTGGCATGTCACTACCACCTAGCCTCTACTGGGACGCAGCCAAGTGCCAGGGAAACCCCTGCATCCCTCCCCGAGGAGGAGATCTGTCCGACAGCTGCTTCAGTCTGCTCCTCACCCTCCCCCCCAGCCATCCCCCTGTGGCCTGAACCCAGGTCGCTGGCATGGCACGAGGTGTGGCATCTAGTGCCTCAACCCTCAGTGCCTCCGAGCCAGTAATAAACCTTATTCTTTACAATGGGCCATAGTGCTTTGTGATTTTTGGTTGTGGTTTGGCAGTGTATCCACTTGCATGTGTTTGCATTTGGCATCTGTATATCGACCTGCTCCCTTTCACATACCAGCACAGTTTAATGTGTGTCGGTATGGATGGTGGGTGCAATATCCTTTGAGCATAGCATGGGGTGTTTGAAGACAAGGGGCAAGCAGTATATCATGGTGCAGTGATTTACTGCCAGTCCCTTACGAATGCTAATCGGGTCATGGATTTAGTATAGTAGTGCCACCATAGTTAGGGTTAGAGAGTCATTGATGCTTTGAGAAGAGCTTAGTAAAGCATAATAACATAACATTTGGACACAATGCAGCCTGTATTTTTCATTAGCTCTGTATTTCTTATCCCCATTATACATGAAAACAAGCAGTTGTTTCTTTAGGGCTCGTCAGCTCTTGTTGCTTCTTCCCAACCTGATGTCATAATATATAGGATAGTGTATAGGTGGCCATACACAACAAGGCTATGTTTCCATCGAGGGGATGTGATGATGTCATACAGACCTAGAGAGCAAAGCTTGAGAGGTCCGTTTGACATCATCACATCCCCGAGATGGAAACAAAGCCTTGTTGTGTCTGATCACCCATATACTATTTTATATAGTATATGGTTCCCAGAAATGTCTACAGTTTAATTTAAATACAAGGCTTCGTACCTTGTGTTCACACACTTGCTTGCTCCCCATCATTGCTGCAGTCCCACTCTGCCTCCGGACCTCGCTACAGTTCCGAACACCACCCGATATTTGAAAGCGCCGGTTATTTAAAAAAAGAAAAAGGAAAATGCCAAACTGATAGTTTGAACATACAAAGCCGACAATGGAAGTTTGTGTCTAAAGTATCTTAGTGAAACGCTTGCCCCTCTGCTCGCTAAGCGGTGCTGCCATTTTACCATGTTTGTTTTTTGAACACTGAGTTGTTTGAGCCAATCTGGTAACAGCTCCAAGGGGAAAAGTTGTTGGTAGTAACGTTGTGACGTCAGAACGATACTACAACAACTTTTCTTGACCTTTGAACTGTCCTACAACAACTTTTGGAAAGCCATTGCTTTTTATCCACAATAAGCCCTAACCATATACTATACTGTAATTGTGACATAATAGTTATTCCATGACAGACAGTGATGTCACAGCAGAGCATTATAATTTCAAGTAGGGAATAAGCTATAGAGGCAGATGAACCCTAAAGGATAAAGATCTTGTTTTGCAGGAATTTCTTCAGTAATAAATAATGGAGTGGAGGAATCTATAGAAGATATAAGAAATACAAGCTGAATTGTGTCTAAATGTTATGTTTTTCAGAGGTTTTCAAAAGGCATCAGCTGCTCTTTAAATAGGCACTTTAATATTAAATCATATTTTTCAGCCACTAATATCATGACTATTCCAAGGCAGAGTTTCCAAAAATATTGAAAGACCACCTTTTTTCAAAATTTAGGTCAGTTCCGTGTCACTTTTAATTATCACTTTTGCAGTGCACATGCCTACTCTCACGGAGGTTGTTTTAGACCATTTGGTGTCAAAGTCCATCTGCGACGACAGGGCTTTGCTGTTGTCTCACCTGCAGGAGGCCGTTTACAGGAGTCATGTAGTTAGCAATGGTAAAACACCTGGATCTTGAATAATGATACTTGCTGGGTTGGGGTAATAACTAAAAGAGTGTTGAAAATTTAGAAGAAAAGTGTTGTAAAATTGGGAAGAAAAATAGATTTATGTGGTGATGCATGCGCAAATACCCCCCCCCAAAAAAACCCGTAGCACTTTTGCAGACAAAAACTGTTTTCACTTATAAATCTGTCTTCAGTGCTTTTATTTTGGAGACAGACTTTATTTTTAAAATAGATCTGTAAAAACAAGTATTGCAGCTATTTTGTGTTTCGTCTGCGGGGTCATGAACAAAGCACACTATAGGTTATACGTCAAACATGCTATTACGAACATATGAACAAATGGATGTGCCAGCAGAAACAGACCACCCGGTCTATCTACGTCTGCTCGAGTGTGCAGCTAGCACCCCTAGTTTGCAGTTGCCCCACCCCCCTTCCCTTTGTCATCCCACTGTTGCCTCCCACCTCCCCACCCTCACTCTACCCTGCTCCCTGCCCCATGCCCTTTTAAAGCTGTTCACAGATTTACAAGATACTACCCATTCTGGTAGTGTGTTTCATTTTGCTACCACCTCTCTGTGAAATAGTGTCTCCTCATTTACCTCCTAAATCTTCCCCCACTCTATACTTAGCCTGTGCCCCCTGGTGTCCCTCCCCTCCTTAGCTTAAAGACCCCATTTGCCCTATCCTTATTGATTCCCCTCAGATACTTGAATGTCTCTATCACGTCCCCACTGTCCCTTCTATCCTCCAGGATGTACATATTCAGGTCTCCCAGCCTGCTCTCATAGTCTTTCCCCTCCATTCCACATATCATCTTCGCTGCCCTCCTCTGCACCCCCTTCAGTAGCCTTATATCATACTTCAGGTATGGCTTCCAAAACTACACACAGTACTCCAAGTGCAGCCTTACCAGCGACCTGTAGAGGGGCAGGATCACCTCTCTTTGCCTGGATGAAAACTCCCTTGCTATGCACTTCAGTATTTTTGTTCACTTTTGCAGCCACTCTCCTGCACTGGGCAGTGTTGTTCATGATCCCTGTTACCATTACCCCTAGGTCCTTCTCCTCCTCAGTGATCTGCAGCCCCCCCAGCCAGTATTCTCTCCTTGGGTTATTCACCCTGAAGTGCATAACCTTACACTTCTTTGCACTGAACCCCAGCTGCCACCTCTCTGACCACTCCTGTAGCTTGTTTAGGTCCCCCTGCAACTGCTTCCATTCCTCCTCTCCATCTACCACTACTCCCATTTTGGTGTCATCTGCGAACAGACTTACCTTGCTCACCACTGCGTGTGCAATGTCTGATATGAAGAGCCCAAATAATACTGGTCCCAGCACAGAGCCCTGAGGCACCCCACTCTTCACCGGCCTTGGAGATGAGAACTCCCCTCTCACCACCACCCACTGCAGCCTCCCACTCAGCCAGCTTGTAATCCAGTTCATCATTTTTGCCCCTACCCCTACACCAGTTAGCTTCCCCCCAAGCTGCCCATGAGGCACCGAATTGAAGGCCTTGCTGAAGTCCAAGTAAAGAACATCCACTCGCATGACTCTTATCCAGCTAACCTGTCACCCAGTCATAATACTGTATCAGGCTGGTTTGACAGTACTTTCCCTAAACAAACCCATGCTGCCTCACATCCTGGAGGCCGCTGTCCTCTAGGTATGATACTGGTCTTTCCTTTAGTAACATTTCCATGAGTTTGCACATTGTGGAGGGAAGACTTACCAGATGATTACACCGGTTCATCTCTTGGTCCGCTTTTGTGCAATGGCGCTACATGTGCCATCCTCCAGTCCAGTGGCACACATCCTAACTTCAGTGAGGTGCTGTACAGATCCGCCAGCGGCTCTGCCAACACCTTTGCCATCTCTCTCAGCACCCTGGGGTGGACATCATCTGGCCCTGGTACCTTGTCTACCCTCAGTGCCCTCAGTCCCTCTAGGACTCTACCTCCCTCAATCCATCCATCGCCTCCTCTCCCCCCGTCCCCACCCTGCCAGCCCATCATGGTAGCGGTCCCCCCTTTCCTTCCATGAACACCGAGCAAAACTATTCATTCAGTGCTTCCACCTGTTCCTCCCCCTTTTCTGTCCACTCCCCACCCTTTTTATCCTCACTATTGTCTCCTTGCACTTCCTTTTCTCCTGATGTATCTGAAAATGTCCCCAATTCCTTGCACTAATTTCAGCTCCCTCTGGGCCTTGGCTTCTCTCACTTTTCTGGTCATCTCCCTGGACCATCTTGCATATTCCTCCCTGTCCCCTTCCTTCCCCATCCTCTTATACCTCTGGTGTGCCTCTCATTTTGCCCTCACCACCTCCACTATCTCACTGTTCAAACAACATGGTTTCCTTGCTCTGCTCCTCCTACTCTGTGTCTTGGTGCAGGCTTCCAGTGCCTCTGTAATCCCTCATTTAATAATATCCCATTTCTGCTCCATGTCCATCTCCTGCCTTATGGCCTCCAATTTCCCTTTCAGTACTCTCCACATCCTCCCAATGTCCGCCCCTTGAAGTTTACCACCAGGGTTACTGATTTCTCTGGCTCCCTGCACATCGTAATATTAAACCACACTGTTTGGTGATCGCTGTTGGCTAGTGGGTCCTCCACCCTTTTTTCCATTACTGCCTTTCCATTCAACAGTACCAGATCTAAAGTGTTCTTTAGCCTAGTAGATCCACTGATCAACTGCATCAGGAGACCCTCCTGGATCATGTCCAGGAGCACTTGCTCCATAGCACTGGAGGTGACCGGAATGCTCTGGTCAACTCCCGGCAAGTTGAAATCCCCCATGATGACCACCTTCCCTTTTCTACATACTTTTCTGATTTGTCCCATTAATTCCCCGTGAAGCTCCTCAGACTGGGACAGCAGCCTGTATACCACTCCAAACTTCAATTTCCTACCCCTCGAGTCTAGGAGCTGCAGCCAGATTGCCTCTGTTCTCCTTTGCTCCCCCTCATCCCTTGTGCATTTGATCCCATCCCTCACAGACTGCCACCCCACCTCCCTCCCCCTCCACGGTCCTTCCTGTATTGTTTGTACCTTGGGATTGCCAGATCCCAGTTCCGGTGCTCAGCTGCCCACATTTCCGTGACAGCCACAATATCCACCCTCCACACTGCCAAGAGTGCCTGTAGCTCAGCTGATTTGTTGCTTACGCTTCTCACGTTCAGTGAGACCACCCTCCACCCTGCCCCCTTTCCTTCATCACCCTCCATTTCCTCCCTTCTACTCCCTTCCTTTTCAGCCACCCCAAATCCTTCCCTGCTGGCCTGGAGGTAGGCTGCGACTCCGCTTTATCGGATCCCTGCCTACTTTAAGTCCACTTGCCACCCCCCCCAGTTTAAATCCAACTTTGTCACAATATACCTCCCCAATCTTTGCTTTAATACCTCCTTCCCCTCCCCGCTCAGGTGCAGCCTAGCCCTTGCAAACAGATTGTTATTATTCCAGGTACTGCCCCAGACGCCATCAACCCCATACCCCTTAGTTTGACACCACTTTACCAACCATGCGTTCAACTCCCCAATCCTCTCCTTTTTCACTGTGCTTGCGCAGGGTACTGGGAGCACCTCCAAGAATCCCCAGTCTCCTCGCATAACCTTCCCACTTCCTCAGACCTCTCTCTCTCTCTCTCTCTCTCTCTCCACCGTTTCCCCCACTAGGTCATTTGTCCCCACATGTACCACAATGTGCAATTTCCTCCTACCTCTCCTTGCACACCTTAGGGTTGCCTGTCCTGCCATGTCTGCCTTTAATCCTGGTATGGACTCCACTCATATTAAAACCTGTGCCTCTCCCCCTTGTTGCCCCATGTGATCCCCTTGAGTATGGACTCCCTCAAGACCAGTACATCCCCATCCTCTTTCCTTGTGCCCGTTTCCACCCCCCCCCAGGTTCTCATTCCAGGGACGACTCGAGATGGTGCTTTTACCATTTGCCCCAGTGTCTTCCCCCTGCCCCTCTCAAGTGAGACCCCTCCCTCCTCCTGTTTGACTGCAACCTCCCTCTCCACCTCTCTATTATCCCTCCCCGCCACGCTGTGCTCAGTCTCTCCACTAGTAATACCCCTCCTCCCTCCCTCCTCTTTGTGAGTACTATCCTTGTCAGTCTCCTCCTGTGTCCTCCTCTTCCCCATGCATCACTAGTACAGCAAACATGTTCCCTACCCTCTTTGCTCTACTGTGTGTTTTCTCCTCCCTCCTGCCCACTGCTGCTCCTCTTTTGCTAGGCTCTACTAGAGTCCGCCCTTCATCAGCTGGCTTCCTGTCTAGTTTGCTCCCTCCCTTGACTCACTGTTCTTTCTCTGTTGGCCCAACAGAATGTGTATGGATCAGCTGCTTTGTGTATAGCCAGCAGGGCCAGACACATAGCACACTCCATCTCCAAGGCAGTATGGGACAGGTCAGTTATTAAAAGTAGTGGCAATACCATCCACAGGCTGGTGTTGTCCATACAAAGTACTGACCTGCTGTAAACGTCTTTTAAAAAAATAAACATTCAAGGTGAAAAAAAACAACAAAAACAAAACAAAAAACCAGTTAATAAGCTAGTGGAGCCAAAACAGGCAGACAGGAAAATAATTTTAATTAGTAGCCAGTTAAACTTTTTATAGCTGAAGTATTTTTCTTTTTCCTTTTGCTCATTAGAAAGTCGTCAATGTAATAATATTGTGCTGGATGTGTGGAACAGCTCTTAGCCTGGCAGCTGACATATCTATCTTTATCCCCCTTCCCCCAACCCCGACTACAGCATCAGTGTTTTGATCTCACCAACAGTGATGTTACAGGTGACTAACCTGGCAGCCGCTGAGTGGCTGTTCCTAAGCAGTAGTGATGTCACTGTCAGCGAGGTCACAATGCTGATGATGTAGTTGGAGGGAAGGGGTACAAACAGATATGGCAGCTGCTAGACAGCATACTGTCCCGCACATCATACCTACTAACATCGGGCAGACAATCATCTAATTAACCAAAGGGAAAAGAAAAAGTACCTCCGATATAAAAAGTAGTGGTGGACTGCTTTTAAAAACTAATATTAACTTTAGGCAGTACGTTAGCTCTTTAAAGGGAAACAGTCAGCACTAACAGCCACACATCCAAGTGTGGGGCTGTTCTGAATTTGCAGTCTGTGTGCAAAAATACATATAGATTTTTTTGCTTTTTGTGGAGCTGGCAGGCATCTCCGACCCCTCCCATGGAGGGGCTTGTCTCTCCGGTCCCGGTGTGGAGGCAGCTGGGCCATGATGGAGCCCGCCAGCTCCATTTTTTCCCTATGTTTTTCCCTGGGCCAATGATTGTGCAATGGGCAGAGCAGTTGGGCTCTGCCTCTGCAGAGGCAGCCTTTTACCCTAAACAGGGGCCCTCCCCCATTCTGGCAGCATGCCTGTGCTGACACCTAGTCACCACTGGGTGTCGGGCAACAGTGCGCTGTGCTAAGCCCCCCTCCCCTTGGGAAGGAGATCTGTCTGTGGATGCAGCCTTACACCCTGAACAGGGGCCCTCCCCATTCTAGTAGCATGCCTGTGCTGACACCTAGTCACCACTGGGTGTCGGGCAATAGTGCACTGTGCTAACCCCCCCCCTTCCCTGGGGAAGGACAGCTGTCTGTGGATGCAGCCTTACACCCTGAACAGGGGCCCACCCCATTCTGGCAGCATGCCTGTGCTGACACCTAGTCACTGCTGGGTGTCGGGCAACAGTGCACTGTGCTAACCCCCCCACTTCCCTAAGGAAGGAGAGCTATCTGTGGATGCAGCCTTACGCCCTGAACATGGGCACTCCTCATTCTGGCAGCATGCCTGTGCTGACGCCTATTCACCACTGGGTGTCGGGCAACAGTGCACTGTGCTAAGCCCCCTCTCTTGGGGAAGGAGAGCGGTCTGTGAATGCTTGATCCTTCCCCACCCCTGCCGACCCCAAGCAACCCGAGTCTGTTCCTGAACTAAGGTCGATGGTGTGGCGCGAGGCATCGGCATCCAGCACCTTAACCCTCAGTGCAATAGGACTGGCTTTAAAAATACATTAGGTCTTTGAAGGGAAACAGCACTAACAGCCACACACCCAAGTGTGGGGCTGATCTGAATTTGCAGTTTATGTGCAAAAATACATATATTTTTGTACTTACTGTTAAAAGAGAACTACAGTCAAAGTGTTCAGAAAACACATGTTGTGCAGAGTGTTTTGATTTTGTGTTTAGTCCTGGTGTGTCCTTCCCTTTGTTTGCTCTTAAGAGTTTTTTCCCCATTTTGACTACTAGTTTTATGGCCTCTCCTACTAGTTTTACAGACTCTGGGGATCTCTGTATTACCAACACTTATTGCTCTTCTTGTTCTACAATGCCTCCTGTCTCACATGACAACGATGCATCCGGGACCACAGATTCAGCAAGTACTGGTTTACAGTAAATTTTACAACAGACAGCTGTGATTTTAAATCACTTTCCTTATTCAGTGGGCACTGGAGGCTACACTTATAGCTCAGTGATGAACTGAGGTCTAATTGAGTGGGTATTCTGTAAGAAAACAGCTAGAGTCGTAACTAATCATAGCACTGATGACCTGTGGAGATTTGTGTGCTTTTTTTTACAGCTGGGTGTAGTTTGATGAAATTAAGAGCAAAACATTTACTCCTGCTGGTTAGACCTAGACAAACACATAGAAAACAAAAGTACTGAATTATTTAGGTCCTGTCCACATTTGCATTCCTGTAACATTACAGTCTGTCTTCAATGTTACAAGAACAGTGAACATGGTATGCATCCACACCACAGAACGATAAAACCGTGCTCTGAACGGTTTTTGAAAACCGTGCTTGAAACCTGATAGGAGCAGGTTTCGGACCAAAAAACGGTTGCCTTAAACCGTGTTAGCATTAGTATGGATGCAAACAGTGCTGTAACATGGTTTAAGGCAACCTCTGTTACTCTTCTGTGGGCTGTACTGAGCTGCTGGTACAAAAACGAGAGGACTTACGCATATGAACAAGCTCGCAGTGAACTCCTGAGCAGGACAGTACCTTTTTCTTACCGTACCCGTTGCGAGTATCCTGACATGCACTGCGGCACCTGGGTACTGGCACAATCATGCCTGGGAACTCAAGTGGGGGGGGGGCACAGTGTTGGAGCGCAGTGTGGACACTCTGGCAACCATGCTCAAGCACTGTTTCAACACTGTTCTTCAAAACCGCTTTAAATACAGCATGTCAGTGTAGACAGGGCCTTAGTTGAGGCCCGAACATCAGACTTCTATCTTCACATTACTGCTACACTACCTTCCCTCACTGAATCAGTGGTCCTGAACACATCACTGTCCCATTTTTTTTTTTTTTTTTTTTAGTCTTTTTTTAACCAGGAGCAGCACACTAAGCTGAAAGCTTTTTTACAGGTGCGATCTGCGAGCACAGGGAAGTTAAGTGACTTGCTCAGGGTCACACAGTATGCAAGTGGAAGCTGTGGGATTCAAACCCAGGTCTGGTCTGCTGGAGGTCACCAGATTTGCAGCTCAGGGCCTTAAACCACTGCACTATACTGCCTCCCTGCTTCACAGGGGACAGGAGGCACTGTAGGACAAAGAGCAATGAACCGTTCTAATATAAAGATCCTCTCAGACCATAAAACTAGTAGGCATATTAAGAAAAACTCCTTATAGCAGACAAAGGGAAGGACACCCCAGGACTAACATGCTTTTGCAAATTGTGACTGTAGTACTCCTTTGGCTGCAGCATAGCAAATTGTATCAGACTGATTCTGTTGGTAACTTGGTAAGATTTAGGCAAAAGGAGGTATTTTGGGCCATCTAGATTGCCTCCCCACACCAATGGAGTAAAATAGCAAAACCCTACTTAGATAACAAGTAGGAATCCAATCTTTTTTTAAAAACACTCAAATGAGCTGGCCCAGTGGCACTAAGGATTGAGGTGCTGGATGCCACACCTCGCGCCACACCAGCGACCCGGGTTCGGGAACAACCTCAGGTCGACGGGATGCTGGCACAAGAGGGGAGGGATGGAGCAGGATGAAGTGCCTAGCAACAGCTCTTCTCTCCTGGGGTGGTTGTCACCCCCCATAGTTCCACTGCCACCAGGTGGAGGTCGGGAGGCAGCACAGGCAGGAGGGGGTGACAAGTTGGGAGGGGGCATCTTGGAATGTAGCATGCGTTTGCCTCTAGACGTGTGTGTGCGCGTCCGGAACTGTAGGCGAGTAAAAAAAAAAAAAAAAACCAGGAAAAAACACGTAAAATACATAATGAAAAAAACAACACTCAAATGAAGCAGCACTGACCACGTCATCAGGACGTTTATTCCGAAGGGTCACCAAATGGACAGAGAAGTAATTTTTTCTCTTGCTAGTATACACACTTGGTATTAATTGTTTATGTGATTTTAGGTTGGTTATCTTAACATTAAACTGTAATCCACTCTGGGCCATAATGTCAGGATTTCTTAGCGTGTTGTATAACAATAGTAAATTGCCTCTTTTCTGTTGACTACAAGCTGACTTTTTCTGTAACCACAAATCCCAGAATCCCCTGCAGCTGACAACAGAGCAGGACTGCAGCAGTGGAAGATTGAATAGCCTGCAGGGTATGTTAGAGATGTTATAAGCTGAGATCAGATATTTGCTGTTCTCCCAGGGTTCAATACAGCCCACTGTGACAGTACTTAACCCATGTAGGACAGCGAGACCAGCAAACCAAAAGATCAGAGCCAATTAAAACTTTGACATGTACTGGAAGCTACTGAATCTCTCACTGCTGCAGCCTTGCTCTGATGTCTGTTGCTAAGTTTCCCCAGCACTTAATAGGAAAGCCACAGACTCCATAATGTAGATTCAAAAATATTTAATACTATTTTAGGCAATACAGATAACTGTGA
This sequence comes from Neoceratodus forsteri, assembly GCA_016271365.2. Taxonomy (NCBI): domain Eukaryota; kingdom Metazoa; phylum Chordata; order Ceratodontiformes; family Ceratodontidae; genus Neoceratodus; species Neoceratodus forsteri. The sequence goes on from CM057449.1 coordinate 1,465,838,408, forward strand.
ATGGACTCTCAACAACCACTACAAGCCCCGGCGCTTCGGGTGACTAAACTATTCACTCCCTGATGGAGGGTTTAGTCACCTGAAGCCCCAGGGCTTGTAGTGGGCATTGAGAGTCCGTACACAGTTATCTGTATTGTCTACAACAGCATTAAAGCTTTTTGAATCTACATTACGAAGTCTGTGGCTTTCCTACTGAGTGCTGCAGAAACTTAGAGACTGTTGTGCTTCTCGGTTGGGCTTGCCAGCCCTCTTCCCTGCAACCATGCCACAGAGTGTGTTCGTGGTCGACACTGTTTGGATTTTTTGGTCCGATGTCAGCTGCAGAAGATTCTGGCATTTGTAGTTAAGAACATGATTGAAAAAAAACACTGCATGAATTTTGCACTACAGTTAAAATTGCATGCACACAGACTGCAAAATATTAAGAAACTTATGTCTCATCTCCTGCTTTGTGCAAAGAAAGCTGGGACCCAGCACAAAGCAAGGTAGGACTGATCCCCTGCTTCACGCAGGTTCTGAAAAGTCCCGTATGAAGCAAGTTACAACTCTGCTTTCTCAAAATGTATGGAAATTCATTGCAGAACACCACAATAATGTATACGTTAGGGTTACAAAGTCACAGCAAGAGGGAAATGGGGCATTAGAGTTTGTTCAACCCAAACAACCCACGCCGCTCCCCATCCCCTAGCCTCATGACCCAAGACCAAGCTAGGGTTTGGGGCTGTGCTTGATGGGGTTAAAAACATCAGATTTCCCTCCTTTTTGTGGCTTTGTGATGCTAACATATGCATTAGTGCATTTTTTTGCCATGAGTATATTATACTGGCACAGTAGTACCTGTACGTAGGATTGAGTTAGTATTTGTGCCAAAAATGGGGATTATTTTAGCCATCTCAACTCCTAGGACTGTGAAATTTGGTGTGAACAGTCTTCCTTCTAGGGGCTAATGCTCTGGCAAAAATTGACAACATTCGGTTGGGCAGTTTAAAAATTATTCATTCCTGAATATGCATAACAAACCACAATGTTTTGGCTTTTTTTCTCATCACTAGTGAAAACAAAATAGGCAGGGTTAAATTATGAAACTTACAGGTTTGGTAGAGTTGCGCCAAGGCAGTCCCTTTGTGGGGTTTTAAAATGACATTTTATTTTAAGTTTCAAGGTTTTAAAGTTTGCGCATGCGTTGACCACTTGAAAAAAATTACTGAAGAATGCAACTTTTTTTTTTTTTTAAACAGATGAAAGTTCAACATGAACAAAAACCTTAAAAGCTGCAAACTTAAAAAATGCTTAACTGTAAAGGTCAACAGTTGTGTAGTTTTTCAGAAGACAGTCTAACGACCTGTCTGAGCTGACTTTCAAAAAACAAAATTTATTAAGACTTGGTATTTTAATTAGAAATAAACTCATTTATGATTGTCTCAAAAAATAAAGCAAGAAAAAAACAGTCAAAAATAGATACAAAAATAAAACAATGTCTCTTTTTTTCAGTTTGTGTATTACTTGCAGAATTGTAGGAAGTGAAGCGTAAAACGTAATAAGTCCCACACAAACCAAATGTTTAAAGCCCCAAAACACAAAAAGCATCTGAGAACGCAACCAGAAAAAAAAGCAATGCATGCATTCTGTACTGCAGTTAAAGTCATACACGAACAAACTTTTTAAAAACCTTAAACAATTAATCACAATTATGCCTCATCTCCTGCTCTGGGCCTGCAGGAAACAAATTAAAGCTCCATGTACTACTTCGCGCAGTGCTCCACGAGAGGCAAGTTATGACATATCTGCTACCAATGAAACTTGTGACTCATCTCCTGCTTTGGCATAAAGCACCCTATATGCCTGGCAATATACTTTAGCAAAAACTAATGAAATTCTTTGCAAAAAGTCTACATTAATGCATGTGTTAGGATTACAAAGCTACAAAAGGAGAGAAATGTGGCACTAGGGTTTTTAAACATCAGCTCTGTCTCCTTCCTCATCCCCTACTCTTGTGACTCAAGGTCTGGGCCATGCTCGACGGGTCTGCTGCTTCACACTACAGGCCTGGGGACACACACCACAGGTCTGCTGCTTCATGTAGAGCCCACTGGGCCCTGCGTGATGCAAGCTACAGTCAGGAAGTGTGCCTCAGATACCTGCTGCTTAAATATTGGGGGTTATCTAATCAGTTGAGGGATCATCTGCCACACCACCTGACAAACAATCAGAAGAAGCCTTACGTGCAGGATAAGTCATGGAGGTGGTGGGGGACCTCTGTAAAGTGCTGAGCAGCTTCATGTCATAATGATGCCATTTTGGAAGCTTCTGCCGCTCTAGTGTTGCCATATGTGTGTTCTTTAAACAAAGCACAGTGAGGCACATGGATATTTACAAAAAAATTCTACATTTCTGACTGATAACTTGCACTGGGTCAGGTCTATGAGCTGGAGGACCTTCAGTATCTACTGGTACTGGAGGTGCCTCAGACTGCCTCTGCACACAATTTACTAATAATAAATGTCAGTATCAGAGCCTCATATTAAGTAAGGCTCCCAGAATCCATGACTATGCTTGATCAGATTAGCTGGGGTCCAGTGAGGCACTATGTTTTCACCTAATTGGCATTCTTGTATATTATTCTTTACCACCATAAGTAAGGCATTGTACCGAAGCAGGAATTCTAAAAAAAAAAAAAAATCTATGTGGAACTCTTGAAAATCTGCAACAGAGGTTCCAGACTTTCAAAAATGCTTAGTGGTAACTGAATATACCGAGCCTATTATGTGTCACAACTTTAATTCAGTTGCTGAAATTTGCACTGGCTAAATACTAGAAGCAGATTTTGCATTTTGTCATGCTGGCTTGTACTCGAGGAAAACATGCTTCAGCAAAGAGCTGTGTCAGTAGAATGTCAGTTTAGATAGTCATATCCCCGTGACACTAACCCTGCTAATTTGTTCTAATCTCATCTCCCTTATTAATTGAGGAGAAGCTACAGGACCACTCTGCTGCTGCTGATGCTGATTCAAGAGTCTTTTTATCTGTTATGTCTGCCTCTTCTGCAGAACACGTACCTCCAGCCCCTTCTGGGAGTCACACCCTGACCCACAGTCCCTAAAGCAGCAACCCTAACCATTGAGGTTAGATTGCTCTATTGAATTTTATACTGCTGTCCCACAGTCCACCACTAGATGTCTGGATTGCTTTTGCAATTACTCAATACGGCTTTCACGAAACACCCTCATAGCTTGTAAATGTTATTTGTTTCCTTGTCAGACAACTCTTTTTGCGTAGCTGTTGGGGATATATGTGATTGCTTTAGTTTATTTTCACTCTTCATACTAGCCCCTGTAACTATCCAGGGGGTCTCCATTTTCTGGCTGTTGAAATGAGGGTGTAGTACTCATTTTAGGGTGGTCTGCATGGCAGATCAGTTCTTATTTGTAATCAAAGTTAGGAACTGTCCTGCAGTCGATACCTATGACAGAAAATGAGTAGCTGCAGTTGGGTTACTATTCACTTCAACTGCCATTTCTCACTGATTCTAAGTATCCTACTGGTTATGCTGTGAACAGTGCATGACCTTCTTGTGATGCTCACCAGCACACAGGTTCTGGAGGTTCACCACTACCTCACAAGGTTGTAATTCACAGCATGAAGTTATTTTTTGGAGTTTCCCATCCCCCACCTCTTGAAGCACCCTACCACCCACTTCCCCCCCAAACAATCCTACCCACTTTTAATAAACAACAACCCACGCCCCGCTGCGTACTGCAGTAGCATCCACCACCTTCCCAGAGCAGGGTAGAATGAAGTAAGAACCCCCGCTCAGTCACAATTCCAATTCCAACCTTCCTAGCCATTGCACAAAAGCAGGACACAGATATCCCCTCAAACAGCCATCTACTGCAGCTCTCATCCACTGTCCACCCTTCTATGCCACCCTGAGATGCCAGGAGAAAAAGAATACCCATGAGGGACAGTGACCAGCACAAACCCTCCACTGGCATTTGTTCTTCTCTGCTCCTGCATGCTTGTGCCTTTTTTTCAGCAGCACTAGGTCCATTCTCAGTTGCACAGCCACTTGGTGCATTGGTTATATATTCCAACCCTGTCTGCTGACATTGTCAAGTTTCTGGCCATGGAAAAGGGTTTTTTGCCCTGCATAGGGGATGCTGATTCAATACTGCAATGCAGAGAATTATCTGAGATTTTAAGCTGGATGTCCAAAATTGGCCAGGACTGAATCTGTATCTAAGATTGAAAATCTCTTTTTGAAGCTGATCTATCTATGTAATGAGGCATACTGATTTCATTATGTTAGTAACAATGATTTGTTATTTTTTTGCAGATTTGTTTTGAATTGTGATTGATAGAAATTAATATCAAATTATTTGTCACATATATTTACAGATCCCTTGTTTGCTAACCTATATTTACTTATTTTAATTATTCATTTATTTGTTGATGGGGTATGTACACTGGTCCAAAGGATCTTTTTTCAGGAATCATTCGGGCCTAGTGGGAAAAGAAAAGGGTGGAGACAGGAGAAACATGTTTATAAACAAGATGAAAAGAGTAACTGGAAGTACAGATAAAAAAGAAGTGAAAAAATGTGGATATAGTTTCAATAAAGTGGAACAAAAACATTAGTTAAATGATTTTGTTTGTAAAAATGCGAATACTGGTGCTAACACAGAATAGTGAGTGCAAGTGCTGCCGGTGCTGACACAGCATAGCGAGTGCAAGTGCTGCCGGTGCTGACACAGCATAGAGAGAGCAAGTGCGGCGGTGCTGACACAGCATAAGCGAGACAAGCTGCGCCGGTGCTGACACAGCATAAGCGAGAGCAAAGTGCGGCGGTGCTGACACAGCATAAGCGAGAGCAAAGTGCAGCCAGTGCTGACACAGCATAAGCGAGTGCAAATGCGGCCGGTGCTGACACAGCATAAGCGAGTGCAAGTCACGGCCGGTGCTGACACAGCATAAGCGAGAACAAGTGCGGCCGGTGCTGACACAGCATAGCGAGTGCAAGTGCGGCCGGTGCTGACACAGCATAGTGAGTGCAAGTGCGGCCGGTGCTGACACAGCATAGCGAGAGCAAGTGCGGCCGGTGCTGACACAGAATAGCGAGAACAAGTACGGCCGGTGCTGACACAGCATAGCGAGTGCAAGTGCTGCCGGTGCTGACACAGCATAGCGAGTGCAAGTGCTACCGGTGCTGACACAGCATAGTGAGAACAAGTACGGCCGGTGCTGACACAGCATAGCAAGTACAAGTGCTACCGGTGCTGACACAGCATAGCGAGTACAAGTGCTGCCGGTGCTGACACAGCATAGTGAGTACAAGTGCTGCCAGTGCTAACACTGCACATATAAACTGTCAAAACAGTAGCTAGTATCTTAAGCTGCACTGTTGCAGCAGGATGCACTCAGCAGATGACCTAGAAGCTGTGATTTAAAGAGGGGTTGGGGGGTATTTCCAAGTCCCACTGGCAGGGCGTTTGAGAAAGATGGGCCAGCCGAGGTGAAAGCCATTTTGCCCACATTGGAATTTACCCATGGCACTTCAAGCAGAAGGCAATCAGAGAAGTGAAGGTCATGCAGATTTGTTCTGTGCCTTAGGAACCTCAAAAAGGGAGAGAGGTTAGGTTTGTGAATTGATTTACTAATCAGGCAGCAGAGGGTGAAGTCCCTGCATACTTTTGGGGAGAGCCAGCCAAGGTTACTGTAAAGGTTACAGTGGTGTGGTTTAAAAGGGGCCAAGAACCAAATAGTACATGCTGTTGTAAACTGTGGTTAGCCAGGAGACATCTTTCACAATGGCTTATAAGTAAATGGGGGAGGCATAATTCAGTACAGGCATCAAGTACTTTTGGCAATAGGAAGGCAAACTTAAGGTGTCATGAAGTCTTTCAGTCTGTATGCTAGCCCAAATCTTTGGTGAATTATTTCACTCAGAGAATCAATGTGGTCTGAGTTGGTGAGAAAGGGGTTAAGTGTGACTCCTACAGGTGTGTACCTGCTCCATGATCTGGTCATCAGAGTAGGCAACATTTAGGGGGCCAAAATAATTGGAGAGTTCTGGTTTAGAGCAATATAGCATGGATTTAGTCTTTTTGACACTGAGTAGTAAGTTTTGTCATTAGAAACCAACTTTGGATGAGGGAAAGGTATTCATTCAAGTTCTGAGAGAGATTGGTCAGTGACTTCGGGCTATGGAAAATGATGAGATTTTCAGCGTACAGTCTCAGGAACCAACTTTGCATGAGGGAAAAATCATCATTCAAGTTCTGAGATAGAATGGTCAGTGACTTTGAGCTATTGAAAATGACCACCGACTACCCTTTTTAATAAATCATGGGAGGATGGGGTGGTACCCGAGGACTGGAGGAGGGCAGATGTGATTCCCCTTCACAAAAGTGGGAGCAAGACAGAGATAGGAAACTACAGACCTGTCAGTTTGACCTCAGTGGTAGGGAAAATGATGGAATTACTTCTGAAGGAAAGAATTGTTGAGTACCTATTGGCCAGTGGGGCACAGAACCCAAGGCAGCATGGATTCACAGCAGGAAGGTCATGTCAGACAAATCTAATTGATTTCTTTGACTGGGTGACCAACGCAATAGACCAGAGAGGGACTGTGGACATGGCCTACCTAGACTTTAGCAAGGCATCTGACACAGTCCTGCACAAAAGATTAATAAACAAATTAGCCAGCCTGGGAGTGGGTCCTATGGTGGTAGCCTGGGTAAAACACTGGTTGGACAACAGGACACAGCGGGTAATAGTAAATGGAGTCCACAGTGAAGAAAGGAGGGCTACTAGTGGGGTACCACAGGGTTCAGTACTGGGGCCGGTCCTTTTTAATGTCTTTATATATGACATTGCAGAGGGACTGGAAGGGAAAGTATGTCTCTCTGCAGATGACACAAAGATCTGCAACAGGGTTGATACTCAAGGTGGGGTGGAAAGGATGAAAAGGGACTTGGGAAGGTTGGAGGAATGGTCAAATGTATGGCAGCTTAGATTCAATGCAAAGAAGTGCAAAGTAATGCACCTGGGAAACAAAAACCCAGGGGAAGAGTACACAATGGGGGGTGAGATACTGACAACAACAAAAATGGAAAGGGACCTGGGGGTAGTCATAACAGATGACCTAAAGGTGGGCCACCAATGTGAGAAGGCAGTAAGGAGGGCTGGGGGGATACTGGGATGTATAGGGAGAGGCATCACCAGTAGAAAACAGAAGTTGTTGGCCCTCTGTACAGACAGTTGGTAAGACCACATCTGGAGTACTGTGTACAGTTCTGGAGACCCCATCTCCGCAAAGACATAGACAGGGTGGAGGCTGTCCAGAGGAGGGCAACCCAAATGATGCAGGGTCTGCATCAGAAGATATATGAAGAAAGACTAAAGGAACTAAAGATGTATAGCCTCGAGGAAAGGAGGGAGAGGGGGCACATGATAGAAACTTTCAAATACCTCAAGGGAATCAACAAAGTCCAAGAGGGTAGCATCTTGCAGAAAATGAGATGTGCAAAAACAAGGGGGCACAATTTGAAGATGGAGGGGAGACAGCTCAGAGGTAATGTGAGGAAGTATTTCTTCACAGAGAGGGTTGTGGATACATGGAACAGCCTTCCTGAGGAGGTTGTAGAGTCAAAAACAGTAGGGGAATTCAAGAATGCATGGGACAGACATAAGGCAGTTCTAGTGGGGGGTAGGAGGAAGTAGGCTGTTGGTTAACTAGGATCTGCAGCTTATCCGTTAGGTAGGGAAATGGGCAGACTAGGTGGGCCAAGCGGTCCTTATCTGCCGTCAAATTCTATGTTTCTATGAGATCATCTGCATACAGGAGAGTGTTAGGATTAAGAGTCCATTTTGTGACAAAGTGTTTTTAATATTTTTAAATATTCTGCATGCATTTTGATATGTGTGTTGCAGTCATGTGAATTTTTTATGTATATTTACACAGTATGTTAGCACTGTTTGTGCCCTATTTGCACGTTTTTGTAATTAGCAGTGGTTGTTTATCATTTCTACTCTCTGGAGTATTACCACTTTAAGAACAGTGTACATAAGCAGAGGTCCACTAGAGGGCACTCACCCTTGAGAAAGCTTCAGAAGGCAGTGAAATGTAAAGGGTGATCTTACTTCGAGAGGATTCCTGCAGTAGGTCTTCACATATAGGACTGCGCCCCCTGGCGTCAGGTTCCAGTGGCAAACTTGTAGCTAGCAATCATCAGTGGAGACTGCCCCCAGTGTCAGGTGATGCGACGTCAGCCAGACCATAAAAGGGGCGGTCCTGCACCTGCTCTCCAGTTTTTTCGCACTGTCGCTCAGTTCTTTCGACAGATGTGGTAGAACAGCGATCAGTCTCCCGCTTAGTATGACATTTTTTGTCATATTTCTCTAAATTTTCATGATTTTTCGATCGAGTGTATGCCTTCTTGTCTCAAAAAGAAGTGCACTAAGTGCAAAGCCCAAATCCCACACGGGGACGACTACTCCCACTGCCTCCTCTGCCTGGGGCCTAAGCACAACTCGGCTGAGTGTGCCATTTGCCAGGGGTTCAACTAGGCCATGCGGACCAGACGCAAATGAACCCTCAAGGCCCACCCTTCTCACCCAAAGGCTAGCTTCTATGGAAAAGGAGCTCCAGGAGCTTAGGGAGCGGTTGTTGTCTCTGGCCCCAGAAAAATGAAAGAAAAAGAAGGACAAGGAGAGAAGCCCGTCGCTGCAAGGGAGACCTACTTCAAAAAACGTGAGTACCAGCACTCTGTTCACTTCTGTGGGCCAGACGCCTCTCCTCCTACTGCCGAGGTGTGCAGGCAGACGGGGGATGCCTCTCTCAAGGTTTCTATCAGTTCTCCCACTTGTGGCACCCCACTGATAAGTTGCCCTCTGGCCCTGCTGCCGGGCGCCCAGCCCAGACCAATAAGTCTGACTGTGATCCTTCTGCAGCCAGCCCAGTTGCATCTGATAAGCTGGACGACGGATCCCCCTGTTGACCGCACAGACGCATCTACTCTCCCGTCAGGCTCCCTTGAGGACCCCAACCCCGGGATGAGTGTGCTCGTCGGGGACACTTCAATACTGCTGATATCTATCCCCAGGGATCTGCCACCTATTCCCGACCTTTCCCTTCTGTCAGGATCATTACTGGACCTGTCGTTGGGGTCTCTTCCAGAGCTCCCCCCTTCACCTGGGTCTTTTCTACCTACGGATTCCCACCCTCCCAGGGATCCATCACTGGATGGGGATCTTCTAGGCATGGAGCCCCCTTCTTCGGGACACTCGGTGACTACGCCTGATCCCTTACCGCTGCCCAGCGGTCTATTGGCACCTCCCCTGGCAGGCTCCTCCTGCAGGACCCTCTCGCAGTTTTACGGGGCCGAACCTCCATGTTCCACCACTGGGTGGCCCTCCGCCGGACTCTTCTTATCTGATGCTGGGCACAGTGCCTCTGACGCTGGGGCACCCGACGCTGGGATACCCGACACCTGGATATCCTTCACCTGGATATCCAACACTGGGATATCCCTCGGGCTTACCAGGATAGCAATACCCCTTCTGGCACCATCCTGCTTACCAGCCCTTGGCCGGGTATCCCGAGTACCAGCCTCCTCCTCCTCCTCCTCCTCCCCCTCCTCCACAACCTCCACCTGATTGTGAATCTATCTCAGCATGGTGGCAGGATGCTAGGACTCAACTTCTAACCGAACTTAGGCAGTCCCAGCTGATCAGAGGAATTTCTCTGCCCAGAGCACCACCTCCCCCTCCAGTTCCTGTGGGACGTGCTGTGGGTTCTCTGCCAGTGGGTGACAATGGGTTGGACCCTTCCATTCCCAGTGGCTCGGAGCCCTCGGATTTGGATCAGGACTCAAATATTGACCAGTTTGAACCCCATTCACCAGTTGAAATCCATCCTAAAGAATCCCCAACATCTCCCAAGGAGAATCCTTCTTTTGGGGACCTATTGAGAACCATTCAAACAGCAGGGGTCCGGCAATCCAAGGAAATTGATCCCCTGCACAAAAGGCTGGTGGAACATTTGGATTTGTCCACCACAGACCCTCTACCCATCCCCCCTTGGATGGGTCCACATGAGGATCTTGCCACGACAATCTGGCATCAGCCCTCATCCATACCGGCTGTTTCCAGGAAGGCTGACAGAACCTACTTCCCCCTGGAAGGAATCTCTCACCTCACCAACCATCCTAAAGCTGACTCTATGGTCATCACGGCCGTGCATGACCATTCGGCTTAGCCTAAGCACTTGAGTTCCTCCCCACCAGACAAGGACTTAAGACAGCTTGACCAATTTGGTAGGAAGATCTATTAATCCACCTCCTGTGCCATCCGGTCATTGAATTACATATCCCATATGGTAGCTTTTCAGAAGTCCTCTCTCTCAGAACTGGAGAGGGACCTTCAAGACATCCCTGATGAAAATCTCAGGGTGAAACTGTTTGACAAGGTTCGCATGAATAAAGCTTCCTGCCGTCATGCCCTCTGGGCCACTTATGATTCTGTGGACTCCATGGCCCTGGCTGCGGCCTCGGGAGTCCACCTTCAGCGGCCTTCAGGCTTGGCACAGGATGTTCAATCATCCCTCTTGGACACACATTTCAGGGGTTCTGTCCTCTTTGGCAGCAATGCAAAAGATATCATTACAGGGCTGCAGGAGAGTGGTCGATCCCTCAGAGACGCAAGCTCTATGTACCAGATGGATCAAAATAAACAGCCCTTTTGTCGCCAGAGAAGATGGAAAAAGAACAAGAACAAGCATCAAGGCAAGAGACATGCCACTAGTTCTGGAGCCCAAGCCACTCAGGCTAAATTCATCAAAGCAGCCTCAGGATCTAAGGCTCCACTCCCGTCAGCATCCTGACTTACTCCCCCCCTCCTCCTGCTCCCTCCATTTCCCTCAGAGGAACTGGTAGGAGGGAGGTTTGGCCTCCCCCTGGAGGGATGGAAGGCCATCACCGCAGACGTATGGGTGCTTCAACTCATACAAAGAAGTCACTCCATCGAGTTCCTGGAGATCCCACCTCCAAACCCTCTGGGAAGGTCCTTTTACCCATCGGATCAGATCTCCATCATCCTCCAGAAGATTCAGGCCCTGCTATGGAAAGCGGCCATAGAACTCGTCCCTCAAAATCAACTAGGAAGGGGATTTTACTCCCATTTCTTCCTAGTTCCAAAAAAGACAGGGGATCTGCGACCTATCCTGGATCTCAGCATGCTCAACCTCTATGTGAAGTACAAGAAGTTCCACATGCTGTCTCTTCAGGGACTCCTTCCCCTGCTCCAGTCAAACACATGGCTGTGCTCCCTGGATATGCAAGATGCTTATCTTCACATTCCCATCCTTCCGGCCCACCGCCACTTCCTTCGATTCTCCTTCCGGGAGAACCATTTTCAATTCAAGGCACTTCCCTTTGGCCTGTCCTCAGCGCCCCAGGTTTTCACCAAGTGCCTCACAGTGGTAGCAGCGTTTGTTCACCGCAGGGGCATGTATGTGTTCCCATATCTGGACGACTGGCTCTTTACAGCCCCATCTCTGGCCAACCTGAAGGAGGTTCTCTCCTTCATTCTGGATCTGTTTGCCCAGCTGGGCATCTCTGTCAATCTCCCCAAGTCCCAGCTAATACTCTCTCAGTGCCTCCAATTTATTGGAGTGGTACTGGATGCAGTCCAGAGCAAGGCCTTCTTGCTGCTGGATTGAGCCAAGACCTTGGCTTCTCAGGCCACTTTGGTGGCCAAAGCTCGATGGACCCCAGCGCACTCGGTGCTCCATCTTTTGGGTCTTATCACAGCGGCCATTCCTTCTGTCCCCCTGGCCAGGCTGCACATGAGGGTTACCCAGTGGTCTCTTCAAGTCCAGTGGGATCAACGAGTGGATGACATGAACCAATTGGTCATGGTATCCAACAGCCTTCAGAAAGACCTCCTCTGGTGGCAGGACCTCACCAACTTGTTGGTGGGAACTCCCTTCCACTCTCGGGCTCCCTCCCAGACCCTCACATTGGATGCCTCCAATATGGGTTGGGGAGCCCATTTGAGGGACCACAGAACTCAATGTTCATGGTCTCCTCAGGAGCAGCACCTTCACATCAATATCCTGGAGACCAGAGCAGTCCTCTATGCTCTCCAGGCCTTCCAGTCGTTACTACTCCCAGGAACACTCTTGGTCCAAACAGACAACATGGCAACTGCCTGGTGCCTGAACAAACAGGGGGGTACCTGATCGTACCCTCTTTGCAGGAAAGCAATGAGAGTATGGTATTGGGCTCTTCAGCACAGCCTGTTTCTGACAGCAGTCCACGTCCCAGGCGTATACAACACCCTGACGGACAGTCTCAGCTGATCAGTGGCCAGGGCTCACGAGTGGGAACTAAAGCAGGAGGTAGTTAAACACCTTTTTCTTTAATGGGGTCAGCCAGATCTAGATCTGTTCGCCTCCCCATTCAATGCAAAACTACCCAGCTTTTGCTCACTCATTCCCAGGCATGGTGCTTTTTGGCGAGATGCACTGTCTCTCTCTTGGACAGGGAGGTTTCTATGTGCGTTGCCTCCCTTTCCTTTCATACAGAAAGTTCCATTGAAACTCCAGGCAGAGGGGGCCCACTCGATTCTGATTGCCCCTCTGTGGCCCCAGCAGATTTGGTTCTCACTGTTACAACAACTAGTGCTGGAAACGCCGGTCCTTCTGCCACTGTCTCATGACCTTCTATCTCAGGAGCAGAGCACCCTGGTACATCTGAGCCTTCAGTCTCTCTCCATCTTCAAGCGTGGCACCTGTGGACATAGCGGTGGCTCACTATGGAATCTCCTGTCAGGTTGCTAAGTTGCTGGTGGAAGCCAGAAAATCCTCCACCAGATCCACCTATGCCATGAAGTGAAAGAGATTTTCTATTTGGGCCACAGCCAAACGCTTGAACCCTTTTCTTGCTCGACTTCCCAGGTGTTAGACTACCTTGTACATCTTTCTGAGTTGGGCTTTAGTTATTCTTCCATTAAAGTCCATCTTTCTGCGGTGTCAGCCTACCACCTTCCGGTGGAGGGCAAAACCATAGCACAGCTAGAGGTTTCTAGAACCTTCTTGAAGGGTATCCTTCACATCAAACCTCCAGTCCAGAACCCCTGTTCTCCCAAGGATCTTAATTTTATGTTGGAGAAACTTACTTTGCCCCCGTTTCTATGTGGCTGGCTAACTGTATTCACTACACTTACCAGAAGTACGGGAAAACCCTTCCAGGGGCAGTTAATGACCACTCCACTAGAAACGTGGCCACCTCTACCGCTTTTTTCATGAATGTGTTCACTGTGGAGATCTGTGCAGTGGCCACTTGGTCTTCTGTCCACACCTTCGCTAAGCATTACAGTCTGGACATTACCTCTAGGCGTAGGGCTGGTTTCGGTCTTGCAGTCTTGCAAGGTCTTCTGTCTTAGGACAGACCCTTAGTTGGCAGACTTTTTTTCCTCCTCCCAGAACCTCGTCTCCGACTCCTTTCTTAGACTGCTTGGAATTCAGTCCTATATGTGAAGACCTACTGCAGGAACCCTCTCAAAGTAAGATATAGCAGTCACATAAGAACTTACCGTAATAGTAGATCTCTGAGAGAGATTCCTGCAGTGGGTCTAGTTTCCCACCCACCTTCCCCCAGCTCCTGGAAATCTTTCTTTTTTATTATGCGCAGCCCTCGGGTTCTACCAGGGCACAGGGTCTCAGGAGTTGTTACTCCTTTCTTTCTACTATCCTCTCTCTAGGTCTCCAGTGGGAAAGAACTGGAGGGCAGGCTCAGGACCGCCCCTTTTATGGTCGGGCTGACGTCATGTCACCTGATGCCAGGGGCGGTCCCCGCTGATGATTGCTAGCTACAAGTTTGCTGTTGGACCCTGTCACCAGGGGCGCAGTCCTATATGTGAAGACCTACTGCAGGAACCTCTCTCGAAGATCTACTTTTACGATAAGTTCTTATGGAACTGCTATTTTCTTGATAGCGTTATCTGCACAGGGTGGCACACAGTGGCATCATTTCAAGTGAATTACAGGAGTTACAAAGACTAAGTTCAGCAAAATTATAGGGGTTGCAAATCTCCCTGCCTAGAAAATGCTATGTAAATAAATCCTATGGAAATGTTGTTTTGTGGTTTCCAAAGGGCTGTAGTGGATATCACAGGAGTTGCTAAAAAAATATGGGTTCTCCTCTGAAACCCCTGACTACTCCCAAATGACACCCCTGGTGACACACAGCAGTTGTATTTTTGTAATTTATTAATGGTAATTCCTTAATCTTCATCGCAGTCAGTGAGTGCCATGCTTTTTGCCAATATGAAAAAAAAAAACAGACCAGTATTTGATCAGTTGACAGTTGGCATTTATGAGCCCTGCCACATCATTGAGTGGATATTAAATTTTAAAATTCTGTACACTAGTGCAGTATTTATCTTCTGTACATTACTTCCAAAAAGATTGCTTGTCTTAATGGGAAATTTCAAAGACATATTTCCTCACTGTTGTCTAAAAACCTAGAGTTTTAACTGCCCTATTTTGAAGTCAAAGGTATACAACAAATAAACAGACAAAAGTAAAGAGCAATTCCTTTACACTATAATCATTAGGTCACCAGATTCAGTATGTAGTATACATGTAACCAAAACGATCCCTTCATACAGCCTTGCTGAAATAAAGTATTAGATACTACAGTACTAATCTGCTAAATTAAACAACACGTTTCTTTTTTTGGGGGGGAGGGGACTGTAACACTAGAGGCAACACAAAAAAACATAACTGTGGCAGATAAAGCAATATCTGTCATGTACTCATCCAGCTATGATAATAACCTTTGGATGGAATAAAAGACTGGCAAAACAACTTGGAGGTGTTTGGGGAGGGGCTCACCGAGGCTAGCTACTGAAAGGAAAGTAAACATTGTTTGTTGCTTACCTGTAAACAAAGCCAAGTAAAATTACCAAAATACATTACATCTATAAAATCTGTATTTTGTTTTCAGTAATGCAGTTAAAAAAATAAGATACATAATTGGTTTATTTTGTTTTTGTTGACTTGGAAAGAAGGGCTTGGAGTACTTCCTGTTTTCTGCCTCATCACGAGAGAGAGAGAGAGAGAGAGAGAGAGAGAGAGAGAGATACAGATGCAAACCGATTGATATTAATATTGAACCAGACAAAGCTGTTGGTGGCTTTGTGTGTGTGTGTGTGGGGGGGGGGGCATTTGACCAGGATACTGGAGAGATTCCCCTCTTCCTTCCGAGAAGTGCTATTGGACTTTTAATGTCCACCTGAATAACCACCAGAACAAGCAGACTGGACCTTAGTTTAACATCTTCTCTAAAAGACAGCGCCTCAGTGTCTCCCAAACACCATGCTGAACTTTAGCACATTTCTCATGGTAAAAAGCACAGCACTGTCAATCAATCAATCAAATTCTTTATTTATCCAGGCGAACACCATTGAGCAAGCTCATTTACAAGGTGGACCTGCATTACACAAGTCAAGTAACAATGCATTTATATACAGACAAATAGACAATAGATGCAAGAGTACAACAGTACAGGTAGGCCTGCAATAGACAGGATAGACTGTACCAAGATATCTCATTTTTTTATGGTAGGCATGACAAGGAAACCTTTGAAAACGTCAAAATCTCGTATCTTGGTTCAGGAATTAAAGAAAACAAAAAAAAAATGTGTATCTTGATATTTTTGCTTGAAAAACATTACTGCTGAAAAAACTGTATGGTGATTAACAAATACTGCTGCTTTAAGAAATTGAACTCATAATAATGATGCTTTTTTTAAACTTTTCTCAGTCCCCCCCTCCGCCCCACCTCCTACACTCCCCATCTTCAGGCCCTGGCTTGACTCCCATTAGGTTACTAGCTCCCAGGTCCACTGGCTTTTGTCCTAGAATACCACGAACCCTTCTGTATTCCATGCTGGGAGCCCCTGTATGGTAGCACCTGGCCCTCGCTGGGTGGATAAGCTGAGGCCAGGAGTACCTGTTTTTAAAGGGAGGGGGGGCAGATTTGGTAATTTTTGGTGACCTGGGTGGCCATCATATGCAGCCACCGTGATTTTGTCCCCTTGTTAAAGACACAGCCATCTCTTATTGTTTAATGTTCTTAACAGTGTACAAGCCTTTGGAGTGGGTTAGTGGATGCCATCTGGTCACTGACAGCATCGATTCTACCCTTCGCCCCACCTCAGGAGGCACCAGTGCAGTACTCTTGAGACTCTACTAGCCTGGGGCTCTATTAATAGATCTGTAACTTTTTTTTTTCTTCAAGTTTGTTTAATCATTTAGAAACATGTATTGAACTACTTCCCCATAGACTTTTATGGATTGCGTCCCCACACTCCCTACTTAGGTGTCACAAAACATCTCAGTGTGGGGAAGGAGGGTGCCAGCAGACCGGGAGGTGGAAGGGATAGCCTGGCCATGGGTTCAGTTTCAGATATGCTCCCTTCCCTCCCGCATAGGACCTTTTAAAAAATTCTACTTTTTGCTGGAAAAGGCTAGCATGGACATAAGGTAATTGGCAATGAAGCCCACATACACATCTGGTAAAATTCCTATAAAGACCTAGTGGATCGAGGACTTTTTTTTTTTTTTTGCAATTTACTCTGCCTTCCATGGAGCCGACAGGTGGCATTGGCCCTCCCTTGGAGGGACTCATCCTCTGGCCCTGATCATTCCCCACTCCTCCAGACCCCCTGTAACTCCCCTGCAGATTGCTGCCCCCCCCAGCACAAATCCAGAAGTTGTGGGGGAGGCATCACAGAGGGACGCATCAGGCCATCATGGGCCTTGTCAGCTCCTAGTGTTTTCCTCCTGTTTTTTCCCCGGCCCCACAAACGTGCAATGAGCGAAGCAGCTGTCTCCGCCTCCATGGGGGCAGCCATTAGTAAACAGCGCACAGCACTATCCCCCCTACCCGAGGAAGGAGAGCTGTCTATGGATGCTCAATCCTTCCTCACCCCTGCCGACTCCCGAGCAACCTAAATCCGTTCCCAAACTCGGGTCACCGGAGTGGCATGAGATGTGGCATCCAGCGACTCAAACCTTAGCGCCACCAGGCCGGCGAAGACTTTGTGTTTTTTAATTTAATTTATCCAACATGACACTTATGAAGCAGATATACTAAATGTATACAACTTTTACAAATAGATTTGTTACTTCATCATTTTGTTTACTTTTACCAGATTGTCTGGCCAGACTGAAATGCACAACACCATCCTACTGTATGTGCCTAAATAGGAAGTGATGAAGTGGGAGGGAAACTAAAAGAAAATGACCCTGTCAAAGCTGATTCCGGACAGTGTCTTTTTTGATACTGCATTTGCTTATGTGCAATAATACTTTGTAGCTCACCATGATTATTTTTATACTCGTAGAAGATTTTTTTTAACCATTATTTGAAATATAACGGTACCCCATGCAGTTCTGGCTGTAGTCGTGCTATTTGTGTGCAACGCCATGCCTCCCAAGTTTGTCTCTGTATTGCCTATGTCCAAAATGTATTTGTTTACTTTGATTTTTTTTTTTTTATTACAGTACAAGACAAAGAGATTTATTAGAAACATGCTAAACAGAGTCATAATAATCCATTTCAGTTACCTCCTGTCAAATGGGACAGCCACTTAATCGAGACAAAAAAGCCCACCACCTGGGACACACTGGTGGCGGACTTTTCGTCCCATAGGTGACTGTCTTGTTTAACAGAAGGCAACTGAAATAGATTATTATGCATCTGTTTAGCTTCATTCATTGTTCCAGTTGTCTCTCGATCAATACAGAAGCCAGACTACAATACATGAAAACAGTGCTGGCTGAAAACTCGCAGGCTGCATTATGTATTTAAAGAACTAGCTCAGATTTAACCCGGAAAAACTGTCTCAAATTGTGGTTTTGGTTTTTTACCTAACACCAAACCGATTGCCGAATGAGAAAGAAAAAAGCAGCACTAGTTCAGATTGAATGTGGGAAACTCTCTCAGGTTGCTGTTTTGTTGTTTACCTAATGCTGAGCCAATTGCTGAATGAGAAAAGAAAAACAGCACTAGCTCAGGACTGAACACGGGAAACTCTCTCGTGCTGCTATTTTGATTTTTACATAAAGCTGAGCCGACTTCTGAATAATAATAATAAAAAAAAAAGCACTAGCTCAGATTGAACATGGGAAACTTTCTCATGCTTCTGTTTCGTTTTTTGCCTAATGGTGAATGAGAGAAAAAAAAAAAACACAGCACTATGCTAGCTCAGGACTTAACATGGAAAACTCTCAGGCTGCTATTTTGGTTTTTACCTAAGGCTGAGCTGGAAAAAAAAGTTCTAGCTCCGATTGAACATGGGAAACTCTCTCAGGCTGTTGGTTTGTTTTTTACCTGATGCCAAATGAGTAAAGCAGTAACACCTTTATTAATGCAAAAATACCTTCCCAGGTGTTACGTTTTCCCCAAAACTTACAGATGGCAATGCATTGCTTTGTATCAAACTCCTATACAACTACTGTATATATTTGTGGACAAAAGAGGACTGCACAAAAAGATAAATTCAATAATCTTCTATTTAAAGCAAAAGGACTGCCAGAACAATCCTGTATATATGACGTACTTTACTGTTAAGATGCTAGCTGCAAACCAGTCTTTGCTCTGTGACAGCCTTTTCAAATGACCACAGCTTTCCTTTCAATGCATCACTTCCGGTCGGCACAGAGACAGTCTGACCTTGCCCACTTACAGAAAAGTTACCCAGAGGTTATAACACTGAAATGCAGCATTTAATTGTATAAAACTGCATAGAATTTAAAGATTAAACATATGGGCTCCTATGCACGAAGGAGCATAAGGTACGTGCAAAAGGCACACACCCCACCTGCGGACAGGTGTGCACCTGGTGGCATTCATAACCACTCATTACCTATCTGTGCCCCCCCCCCCGGCATGCAGGTTCACACAGGACAGACGGGGGGTGGAGTTGAGGACTCGGATGGGCATCCAATCAGATGCCCGTCCTGGGTCCCTCAGTGGATCTCTTGCATGGCAGGGTGTGTGTTGGCTGCGCGCCCCTGAGGATGTCTGATGGCCATAGAGGTGTGAGGAGGGCAGTGTCACCGGCCATCTTGAGCCACAGCACTGACGGGACGGTACGAGGTACAGGAGCAGGTGGGGGGAGGTCGGTACTGCAGGGGTGGGGGAGTCTGCTGGACACCTATAATTGCCCAGTGAGAACAGGATCAGGGTACTGCGGACATGAGCACCTATGGGGATGGAGGGGGTGTCCTGCACACTGCTAGGATCCAGGCTACATGTGTGGGCTTGGTGGCGGGGGCATGGCTAACCTGCACCATACTGGGGAAGGGCAGGCATGTTGGGGGGAGGGGAGTGCTCCTGCCATACAGGGATGGGACTTGGATGTGTGGTAGGGGGTGGTCTGGCAGCAGGCAGATGTGGGGCACTGCTGGGGGAGATGGCACACAGCACTGTCCATATGGGGACCAGGCACACATGTCAGGGGGGATGCGTGGCACTGACAGGGTCAGAGCACACCTGGGTTTTTGGGGGGGGGCAGATCTGAGTGCCACTAACAGGGTCGGGTGGACATGTGTTTGAGAGGGGGTGCCTGGCGCTACAAGATACACTGGATTCCAGTATGGGTACTCACCCGATCAGCTGCCCCAGCCCCCCCATCTGCCTAGTGGGCCTGGGCAGTGTAGAGGGCTGTATCGTAGTCCCACTGCACCTGGTGGGTGCAGTCTGCGGGTGCACGCAGTGGGTTATGGCAGGGACCCAGCTGCCATAACCTGCACCTTCCTCCAGGCAGCACTACACACCTCAGTGAATGGCATGTAGTGCTGGCACACCCCCCACCCGCCCCCAGCATGTTGCTCTCTGCGTGGCTGGGGAATCAGGCATGTAATTGTTCTCCATGCCTGTCAAGAATGCCATGAGGGATACACAGGACTCCGCTGCACAGAAATCTCATGTAGCTATGACTACGCACCTGGTTTAAGCTGCGCATAGGCATAGTTCATAGGGCCCATACAGAGGATAATGTCTGGGATGTGGTGGTTAACTACCCTGTAATCACCTCAAGCGGTTGCCAGGACAACACAGTAAACCTTGAGTGCAAAGCTTGAACAGTTTACCGTTGTCCTGGTAACGTGGTATTCAATGCATTAACTTCCTACATCAATACAATACACACTAGTGACTCAATCAAGCAGTCAACAGTCAACTGAATGAAAGAAAAAAGAGCACTTTCTTTAAAATTTAAAACACAGTTTGGTCAAGCGAACTGGTTGGTCTCAGGCGATCACACTGTAAGTCATGGCACTGAATTGTGGGTAGCATCAGCGTCGTCTTCATGGGGGTGTTGTTTGAAGCACATTGGGACCCAATACAGAGTATTTTGAGACTCACAACAAAGGTAACTTCCTAAAATATGACTGTAATGGGAGTGACAGTATCGGTCTGTTAACTTGTTGGCAATAAAAAAGAAAAAACAAGAAAACCCCAAGGGACGCGCATGCGTTTTTGTACCAGTGTTGCTATACCATCGCTATGATGTATTTAGAAGGATTAACCACACCCAGCCCGGTGGCACTGAGGGTTGAGGTGCTGGATGCCACACCTTGCGTTATGCTGGCGACCCGAGTTCAGGAGTGAGCCTGCCCGGGGGCTGCAGGAGGTGGGTGGAAGATTGAGCGCACGCTGGGCTGCTCTCCTCCGGGTGGGGAGGATGGGATGCCAGCGGCCCCCAGTGGAGACCGGGGGTGCTGCAGCACACAGGGCAGCACGTAGATAGCGTGGCTGATGCTTGGCAGGGTTGCAGTGCGACATAGCATCAGGGAAGTGCGCCACGCATGGGACAGGGGAGCGCATACCAGAACAGGGACATCACTGGTCTGCAGGGTAGGTGACAGCACCTGCCCCCATGCCCACTGCCGGGTCCATCCTGCCTGGCCTTCCAGTGTTCTCCACCCAGGCTCTCACCCACAAACTGAACACTGACTGTACAGAGCACCCAAGGGGGGGGGGGACTCCACCCCAGAGGGGTTAAGCTAGGGGTGCCAGTTGTGTGGGTTGAGAGGGAGGAGAGAGGAGGCTCAGGTAGGAGGGCTTCAGGCAGGGCAGAATCAGGCAGGATGCCTGAGAGAGGCTCCGCAGACCGTAACCAGAGGGAAAAAAATAGGTAAAAAAAAAAAAAAGAAGGTTAACCACAACTTGACGTCATAGCAATGGCATAACAAGGTTGTAATCTTACTGATTTCAGGTAATAATAATTTTCTCCCATATATTATTAGAGGCTTGCGCTGGTTACCCACACTGTGCTAAATCTTCTCAATCCACTGGCTCCTTAAGAAAGTCCCCACAACCTTTTTTCTGTATAACTGTATAGTTTATAGGCCTGAACAATGAAGGACTCCATCTCTTGCATTCCCGTAATTTAATATGAATTTAAATATATATGAGGTAGCTTCACTCTGTTCTGCCCTGATGTGAAAACCTGTTTGACTCCATTGCAAAGCTTATGACCCCACTCATGCAAGGCATCATGGAAGTTTTTGACTCCACTGCAAAGCTCATGACTCCATTCATGCAAGGCATCATGGAAGTTTTTGACTCCATTGTAAAGCTTATGACTCCATTCATGCAAGACATCATGGAAGTTGATGATGTGTATCTGCACAAGCCAGCAGAAGTTATACTCTCAACCAGTTCTGTTACGTGTCTTGTGAAATCCCTGTATTCTCTAAAAGCATTTTTTTCTAATTTAGATACATTTTAAACTACAGAAAACAGCGGGGTACGTACAGTACTATGCTTTGAAAAGCTTCATGGCTAACATAAGACAAGAACATAGGGACTGCAGAGGACAGCAACAGCACTGACTAATGCTGTATAACTACTGCAGGCTTTAGCTCAAAAACATCATAAAATTCCAGGATGCTTTACATGAGTCAGGTCATGATGACCTTTGCAATGGACTCAAGTATGTTTTCACACCAGACTTAAATGCTTTCATTTACATTTAAATTCTGCAATAAAGCCAGTCATTGTGTATGCCAATAAACTACACAGGTAAACACAATAAAAGGCTGAGGGGACTTTCCCTTTAAGTGAATTTTACAGGGTCACAGAGTAAATATATGGCAGTTGTAGGATTCAAACTCGGGTCTTTAGATTTACAGCTCTATGTACTGCCAAACAGGTCAATCTGCCTCCAGGAACATTTAAAGGACAACTGTGTTTAACCTGAAAGTCATTTTTCCCAGCAGAAGCATTTTTTTTTTAAATTACTGGTTCCAGATCTGCCATTGTTCCATATATATACAGGCCTATTAGTATCCTCAGGGGATGTTTCTGATTTACACATTTGTGTTAAGTACCATTTTTGAACTGTATGACGCAGTTTAACTATGTCCCTTTCAGTCACAGGGCCAGATATTTCAAACTTTGCCCCCGGGGCTAAATTAGCACTACCCAGCAGGCAAACTTAGCCCGGAGCACAAAGCAAGCTATATTCAAAAGGAATAGCCCAGGGCAGGCAGCTTCTGAATATAGCATGGGAATGAGGCCGTGCAAACTGGGAGTGGGAGGGCAGGGCAAGCGTAACCCTGGAATAAGACAGCACTGAATACAGCAACCAGAAAGTGCAGACAACAACAACACAGTGCACAGCGACGTGAGGGTAGGTAGGGGTGAACTATGTGGCCAATGTGTGTGCCAGCAAATGTGTGGACCCAGTACAGCTGCAGGCAGCAGCGGATGTTAAAGAACAGCGTTCGAAACTGTGTAATATTCCCCAAACCGCTAGCTCTGCGCTTTAGCGTGGAGCTAAGCTGTTTGCTTGGTGTAAACATGTTTGCAGGGTGCTAAAATTTGCCATATTCAAAGTGACATGCAAATGAACCTACTTAGGTAGTTTCTGGGCAAACATTCAGATTAGTATCTCATTATGCCCTGGTTTGCCCAGCGTTACTGCAGGGTCCCACAGCTCCACCTTTAGGTCAGTCTGGAAGTACAGGGGCTGGCCAGGTGTGGCCACAGCTCCATCTGTTGGTCAGTCTGACAGTGCATGATGGTTGCTGCAGGCTACATGTACGCAGTACAGCATAGCATTGTGTACCCCAGGGGACAACACAGCAGAGGCACAGGCAGTGGTGGTGATGCCTGCAACTGTCACACTGTAGGGCATGCTACAGTGCACAGCAGACACCACAGCAGCAAAGGGGTCAGTGGTGTGAGGGACACAGCAATGCCTATGGTGTGTAGGGTAGTGAAGACCACTGCACTGTACACAGAGACAAGCCTACCTTGCAGGTGTGTACTGTCAGTGGACATTACTGTCACACTGTTTTGTGACCCACAGATGCTGCACCTCTGGCATGGGATGCTCATAGTGACACAGACATGGCCGGCTGTGTGTGCTGTGGTGTATGTACAGCTGTGCGGTATGTGACTGGGGGGGCATGTATGATCGGACAGGCACACTGGTATTGGGGTACTCCTAATATTGGCCCATGTGCACTGTGTTCTGTGTCCCAGCCTTGTGGCCGTAGCCGGTCTGTGGTGAGGTCTGGCCACCCGTACACCCTCCCCTCAGCACCCACCATGCCCACAGTGCTGCATGTGTGTGCTGGCATCTGTTGGCCACCATAGGCGTATGGTCTGCAGGTGTGTGCTGTATGGCCACACTACCATGGTGGCCCCCGGGGGCCGGGTCACCACATACTGCCTGGCATGGCTGGGACTGGTGGCAGCAGTTGGCATCACTGTGGTGCCATCAGTGAGCAGCATGTTTCCTCCATGTCTGATATTTACTCTGTGTCAAAGTCATATGTTAGGGTCACGCAAGGTCGCGCTAATGCCATGCAACGCCACAATGTCACACAAAGCTGTTTGCCCACAGTTAAGACCAGCTTTTCCTGTGTGGTAATTTGTACTGTGCAAAGGGTAGCACTAAATCGCGCTAAACACCTTAGCGCGGCACTAGTCGCTGAATATCCCATAGAGCCTGTATTCATGTTCAGTGTGCCCCTTGCATATAATTATGGTTTGCCCAGTGCTAATGTGGTTTTCGCATGCTATTTGGCCTTTTGAATATAGCAGACCAGCGCTAATCCCATGTAAACGGTTTGCGTACCGTGCAAAGCTCTGAATATCTGGGCCACAGAGTTCTATAGAATACAGGTGTATTGTGCCAGCAATGGAAGAGCTGAGTAAGGACATAAACTACATTATGAAATTCTAAACTGATACTCAGTACGTGTGTGAAAATCAAAACCTCCCACTAGGATAAATAAAAAAAAATCTATAGAGATGGAAAAGTGTAATCTGTCTATCATAGATAGGGATTACTAGTTAATAAACTTTATAATTTTGTGCCAAGAGGTTTTTGCATTTACTGAAAGAAAGTTCTAGCCCAAATGTTTTAGAGTATCAAGAATGTATTTCCTGTTTAACGTAATGGTTTCTGCTCAGTGACAGAATGTTCTTCTGTGCACTGCACAGTTGGTGCCCACTGACCCAACATCTTTCCTAGGTGTTGGTCCAACCCACTAGGGGCTTATAAAAAAGGACACCGGTACCACCAAAAAAGCACTTCTTGATTTGTGTAACCAGTACTAGAAGCTTCAGCATCAGAACTCATGGGGTTCTAAGCACCTCTGGGTGTACTTCGCCGTCTGCAACTGACAAGGGAGGGCCACCAAGATGATGGTAGGTTGCTGGGTCCTGGGTGGCACAGGCTCCCTCAATTGCAGATCTCGGGTGTCTCGGACCCCCTCCTTGGGACTGAGGGCAGTGGAGACCTATAGCTTACCCTGAAGAACACCCACCAGATGGTTTCTGTAGTGTTGTCCCATTTATTCCAGCATTCAGCAATTGAAAAGTAAACTGTTGCTGGTGGAGAAACCAAGTTCTGACTGAACGGTGAAGGAAGCAAAGGTTCGTGGAAGACTCGGAGTAGTTGGCAGGCACTGGTTACCTAAACTCTAGGGCAGAGGGAATGATGTGATGAGCCATGGTAAGCCTCCATAGCTGTGACCACAAGGCACTGGACACCAAATCCCCAGAAGGCAAGAAGCTAGGTTCAGTGTTTGGTATTTTGACTACCTCAAATCTGCTCAAGCTGTGCACCTTATTTACCTGAAGAGGGTATACCCCATCCTTTTCTAACTTACACCAAGATACCAAGTGCCAGATGTGCCTAAATTGTCCTGGTACACCCAGGTCCCATTTCCAACTCACAGCTGCGAGGGGACATCCCTAACTGATAATCTCTGATCTATGGTTTGTATCACTAGTTGCAGCTTCTAAATATGTTGACTGTAGATCCTGCTCAGTGATCAAACATGTGGCTGGCTAGCCCCTGAAATGTACAGAAATGGGGATTTAAGTTGATTTTAATGTGGAGGATGAGTGGGCCCTTGGTGGGGTATCAGTCGGGGCTCTGAGTAAACCCCAGGTACTAAACCGGTGTGTGTATGCATACACCCTGTAAATACATGTTGGTGTTTTGCAAGTAACATTTCAACCTAGAGGCCACAAGTATCAGCACCACTTCGTTGTTGATTACAATCAAGGCTTTATTTTGACTCAGGTTACCTTTTTGTTACCTAGTGTCTGATTTGTTTAACAGGATGTTTTATGAGTTAAAATGAAGCCTTGATTGTAATCTACAATGGAGTGGTGCCGACACGTGTTGCCTCTGGATTGACTTTCTATATCTGGCACACTCCTCACCAGCGAAGCGGTTTTGTTTGCTTGCTGGAAAATCTCAGCCTAAGCTGTTGTGCCTGATGTCCTGAGTTACTGCTGAAAGGGTACAAAAGTTTGAACTGCAGTTGTAACAACTAATGCAAACTGCAATGACAGTAATGGGTTAAGCAGAAACAAATTATCTGTATTTCAAGATGCTTTGGTGGGATAAAATATCTACCACGTGGTGCAACAATGAAATCTGTTGGCCAGAGCAGTTTCACTGGGATGGCACAGAGTGTTATATAGATGGTACCCCAGTGGGCCATGTGGGGAAAAGTCAAGACTGGGAATGTATGATCGCCCAGGGGAGGGTCTGGTCAGATTACCACGTCTCAATTTAACATTACATGACAGCTACCCTGTTTTAATTCATGGCAGATTTACATGTGAATATCTTTGGACTGCTAAGACCTACGGGAAAGTACAATGCCTTGTTTTAGGAGCTTTTCATGGGATTTCAGATATTAGGAGGTTCTACAGACAGAAACAGAGAATTTGACGTCAGACAAGAACCCCTTGGTCCACCCAGTCTGCCCGTTTTTCCCTACCTACAGTATTGCCGTACACCCTAATCAATCTCTATCTCTTTCTCCCCCCCTTCACTTTCCACTAATATTTCCTTATGCCTGTCTCTTGCATTCTTGAAGCCATCACTGTTTTCACCCCCACCATCTCTGCTGAAAGACTGTTTGAGGAATCTAGCACTCTTTTTTTGTCTTATTTACTATGCTTTTCGTCATGGTGCCAGACCTCCGAAGGCAGAGCCCTCAACTCCCCCGACTTCCGCCCAGCCCTGGGACTTAAGCTGGAGCGGCGACATACCTCTAAACTGTCACACATTACGAGGTACGTCACTCATTTTACCTCTCAGAAACCCTCTGCCCCACATGAAGAAGGGGATATTCCACATTTCCCACTGAGACTTTAAAGCATAAATTCATAATTATCTACTATGCTCTGTTATCAGCAAACTTTACTAACATTAGTGAACTGACAGCAATAGTGTTCTGAACTTGCAGTGCCAAGTTTGATGATATGTCACACATTTTGGTCATTTGTCACACATTTCAGGGAAGAAAGGTTGAGAGGTAGGAGCGGTGATCCCCCAAGGCTTACCCCCTCTGGGAGGGGCCATCAGATGGCACAGCCCCCACAGATGACTGGTCAAGGATCCCTGTGGGAACACCACCGGGAGGGCTTCCCAGGCTTACTCCACAAGGCAGAGCCACCAGACAAGACCACACCAGCGGAAACTCATTGCTTAGTCACCTGTGAAGAAGTACTTTCTCACATCCCTCCTGAATCTAACCTCCTTTAGTTTCATCAGTGTCAGTGGCTCAGCAGGTAGCACACTCGCCTCTGAGGCCAGGAGAGCAGTAGGCTGTGGGTTCTATCCCCACACCAGGCACTTGGGTTAATATCCCAATACTGACACTGTAGAGCAGCATGAGGAGGGTGCTGCACTCCTGAGGTGCCGTCTTTCGGATGAGACGTTAAACCGAGGTCCCATCTGCCTTTTCTGGTGGTAGTTCAGGTGGATGTTAAAGATCCCATGGCACTTCTCAAAAAGAGCAGGGGAATTTCCCCAGTGCAATGGCCAAATTTCCTCCATTCATGAAAAATACCACCAACAGCTTAATCTGGATCAAGGTCAGTTGGCATTCATCTGTATCCCCCTTCCCTGGGTCATGCCTGAAAATAGGCAGGATTTGACTAGTGCACTTACCCGGTCAACAAAAACGAAATAAAATAGCATGTTCCCTCATTCTTGCACACCTTTTTTCTGAAATATACTTCCTTCCTGTACCTTATTTACCCCATGAGGTATTTAAGGGTCTCTATCATATCTCCACTCTCTCTCTCTCTCTCCCCTTTCTTCCAGGGTGTAATATTAAAGTCCGTTAGTCCCTCATTATAGGGCTTTAGGTGCATACCTTGCATCATTTTAGTTGCCCTCCTCTGGACCACCTCCACTCTGCCTATGTCCTTCAGGAGATATGATCTCCAGAACTGGATACAGTACTCTAGATGGGGTCTTACCCGTGATCTATACAGGGGCAACACTACCAACCTGTTTCTGCTGGTGGTACTCCTCCATATGCACCCTGCATCCGCTGTCTTGTCACAATGTCTGGCTACCTTTAGATTTAGTTTAGTTGCCGTATTGGTCCTTGTAAGAACAGATCCAGAAGCAAATGATTTGATACCTTTTATTGGACTAACATAG
Organism: Neoceratodus forsteri; assembly: GCA_016271365.2. NCBI lineage: Eukaryota > Metazoa > Chordata > Ceratodontiformes > Ceratodontidae > Neoceratodus > Neoceratodus forsteri. The sequence goes on from CM057449.1 coordinate 1,465,866,418, forward strand.
ATGTTACAAAAAAACAAAGGTCAGGATTTTCAAAGTGCACCTAGGATGGGCGCAAGTGCCTGCACCATGCAACTGAGTTGTGCCAGAGCGCAACATTACTATATTCAAACAATATGCACGATCGCACATCCTGTCTGAATATACTGAAAGATGCAGGCGGTGCAAAGGGGGCCGCCAAAGATGTGCTGGTGCATCCCTCTGTGTGGTCTGAATACTTGGAATGGGGATGCGCCAGGTGCAAATTCCAGATATTCAGACTGTAACATGCAAATGGAGCCATTAGCCATGCAAGGTGCAAATGGGGCCATTTGCATGTCATTATGGCCCCATTTGCATGTCTGGGGCAGGGCTGCACCCGGCAGGATGCGCCAGGCGCCTTGCAACTTCCATGTCCCAAAGCACTCCACAAACCCCTAGTAGTCTAGTGGCCCCCCTTCCTTCCCAATCCATGTCTGTAAAATAATCACAGTCCGAAACACCCTAGTAGTCTAGTGGACCCCCTCACTTCCTGATCCCCATCAGTAAAATAATCGTAATTTGCAACACCCTGGTAGTCTAGTGGTCAACCCTCCCAGCCCCGATTGCAGCATAACAAACAACCCGAGATCGCTCTGGTAGTTCAGTGGACCCCCCACCCTCCTAACTAATTTCTTACCCAGTTTACTGCAATTGGACCCACTCCAAGTGTACAGCTTGCTTACTAGTTTACTATGTGGAATGGTGTCAAAAGCCTTACTGAAATCTTGGTAGGCCATGTCCACTGCTCCACCCTGCCTAATTCCTTGGTCACTCAGTCAAAGAAATCTATCAGATTCCTTTAACATGACCTTCCTCCATGAATCCACGCTGCCTCAGATCTTGTAACCCACTGGATTCAAGATATTCCATAATCCATTCCCTCAGCAGTGATTGCATTACCTTTCTCACCACCAATGTCAGGCTGACTGGCCTGTAATTGCCAGCATCCTCCCTGCTGCCACTTTTATGAAGTGGGACCACATCCACCCTCCTCCAGTTCTCCAGACCCACTCCTGTTTCCAGCGAGATGTTAAACAGAACTGTCAGAAGTGCAGCCATTATTTCCCTGAGCTTCCTCAATACCCCCGGATATACTCCATCATGAACCATTGCATTGTACACCTTCAGATTACAGAGTCTCTTCAGGACTCTCTCCTCCAAAAAAGGACTCGTGTCCACCTCCCCCTCCAAAACTTCTGTTCTGGCAGAAGTTACAACTGAGTGGTGAACATTTTAAAACCATTAAAACAGGACAGTGATTTACTCAGCAAATGATGAAATTCTGGAACAGCCTACCAAAAGATGTGGTGTAAATGAGAACAAAAACATATTCAAGATTAGGTTGGACAAATATCTCACTGAGGGAGGTTCACTGGAAACTACCGCAGAGTTAAGCGGTGGACAGCCCATATGGGTAAATGCTCCCCCTGTTAAGTAGGACTGTCTGAGGTCCAGCCAGTACCTCCCTGAGCTCTCTCAATACCCTTGGATACACCTTGTCTGGACCCATTGCTTTGCCCACTTTCAGATTAGCAAGTCCCTTCAAGACTCTCTCTTCTGAAAAGGGACTAGTATCAACCCCCTTCAAAGCTCCTCTTACTTCCTTGTGGCCCCTCCCCTTCTCCTTCCACTGCGGTCACCGAGCAGAAGAATTTTTGTTTAGGATGCCTGCCTTTTCATGGTCTCCATCTGCACAATCTCCCCCTTCCCTTCTTAGCCTTACAATCCCTCCCCTGGTCTTCCTCTTTTTACTTACATTCCTGAAAAATATCGTGCCTCCTTTTATTACCGCCTGGGCTATTCTCTCTTCAATTTGCACCTTTGTGCCTCTTACTGCTTTCCCTGCTTCCCTCTGTATCCCCTGATACACCTCCCTATGCATCTCCTTCTGCATCTCCTTATATCTACTAAATACTACCCTTTGGCTTTAAGCTACCTCTTTGGAGAACAACAGCAGTCTCTTTTTCCTCTTGCTTTTGTAAATTCAACCTGCCCTACCCCTGGGGTGCTTCAGCTAGTTTTGTAATTGTTGGTCTGAACCTAGGGGTTGAGGTTGGTGAAGTTTTGCCAGTTCTGGGGGAAGTGTGCTCCGGATTCGAAGATGGCACCAGAAATCTCTCGGTTTCAAGCCAATATTTCTGCTGGATGCTGGAGTATGTATCCAGAGAGTCCTGTTTGTTGGTAAAAGGTCACCGAGGGTATGGATGCCTACCAAGGCCCATGTTTGCCAGTGAATAGTATTACCGCCTATCTGAATTTGGGATTATTCCATACAAGCATAAGGTCTGGGCGTATCAGAGTGGATGACCAGCTTACCTGCAGTTGTCCCAAGATCTCCGAGTGATCAATTGTGGGGTGAGCTAACCAGCTAACTGTATTTATGGAGTAAGACACCTACGGGACTCACAGGAAGGAAGTCGGAGCGTGACCCTGGAGCAGCACTCCTGGGTCATGGGGTATAAACAGGAAGGTCCAGAGAATATCAATGAGCACGGGCGGAGGTGGACATGGCAGAGTCACGCCTGTATAGGGGAACACTGCCAGTGTGTGTAAACCTTCTGGAGTAAGCTGACTGTATTTACAGGGTAAGACACCTACGGGACTCACGGGAAGGAAGTCAGGAGCAAGGGTTCCAGGGTACTGTAGTTCTGCAGAGGCAGAGCGGAAACTACAGCCCATGGCCTTCTGGGAAGGGCTAAACAATGAAATCATCTTTGGAGGGGGAGAAATAAATATTACCAGGGAGTGTGTGACAGAGTTGGGCTAAATCACAGCATGGGCTATAAAAGGGTTAATATAATTGTGCAAAATAGTAGTTTTTAGTGGTGGTGGAGCATGACCCCAGAACGGTACTTCCAAGTCACAGGGTATAAACAGGAAAGTCCTGCGAGCATCAGAGAGCACTGGCAGAGATGAACATGGCAGAGGCAAGTGTCTGCAGTGTTAGCGATAACAGATGGAACAGGCACCAGGGAATCTGAATCTCAGAGGTGAATTTTACGAACGGCACTAAGGATAACATAAATAGATACACAATGCCTGAGGGAGAAGTCACTGGGACAACAGGTACATTCAGGGTGCGAAATTCCTATACCTTAGGTGCCCCAGGGCAGGCACTTTTACCTCTGGACACCTACTGCTGGTTTGTACCTGCCCACTGGGGCACCTAAGGTATTTTATGGTGCAGAGCTCCGTTTTCCGTTTTTTCGTTTTTTTTTTCCCCTACCCTAGTGATTTTTTTTTTCAGAAGGGCAGGGGAGCCTTTGGAGGAGTGAGCGCCAATCACGAGTGTGCCTTTGTAACTGTCAGCTGACACAGTAATGAAGCGCCCTGATTTGACTGACACAGTCATCAGCCAGCCGCCTGCCTAGGTCCGTCGCGGTCGCTCACTGCACCAGGCGTGAACCAATTGGAGTGACTGTGTTTGAGTTCGCCCGCCCCTTAACTTGCTGTTATGCTGGAATGCAGCTCAGCGCAGCCATTCTGTCAGCGATTTAGGAGACAGAGGTCCGTGCTGAGTGCAGTAACTATGAACTACAAGTTTGCTGCTATGATTGGCATTTCTATTAAAAAGACCAAAAAAGCTCTTTTAAGAGCTCTCTTTAGTACAGTCAGAGAAGTGGAGGTGTGGAGCGTTTATAGGCAGGGAGTGGGACTTGGAAGTGAGAGAGGAGGCAGAGGGTGAGCGTCAGACTGTGAAGGTGTCTGTAAGGTCTTGGAGGAAATCGGGAATCGTTAAAGAGGGAGACAAAAGAATAGAAGCAGACTCAGTAAAGTCAAGAACAGGACTTTTTAAAGTCTGCAGACAGTGCTCAGTTTTCAGCATTGCAGTCTACTAAGTTGAACCTGTGGGGAGCTATTCAAATTAGATAAAGCCATCCAGCTAGTGCCTGATACTACTTCTCTGTTTGGGTGTGTTAATTTAAAGCAGGAGAGGCAGATAGTAGGAAAAAAACAGAACCAACTGCAGCAAAGAGGAGGGGACCTATTCTGTGATCTCTGCAGCCACAGTAGCTGTCAGCTAAACTTGCTAAGTTTGCAGGGGAACTGAATTTAAAACCTATAATAAACTATCTCTATCTAACTGAAGCTAACTATTAAAGATCAGCAGCCTATACTGATACAGACAGTTCACTGCTCAAAGTACTAAATCCTGTGTGAGGACTAGCAGCAAGTCAGTAGTCAACTCATCACTAGTGTGTCTATATTCAGTTACTGGCTGGGAAGGAACTGAATTGAGGCAAAGAAAAAAAACTCTACCTAACTAAACCATATAAAAAAAAGCTCATTATAGTTTTACAAACTTAGTGTGTTAAAATAATCTCTTAACAAGCTTTAATAAGCTTGTATGCTGTATTGCATAAAATCTAATGGGAATACATAAGGAATTGTTGGATTCTAAAAGCGTTTATTAAAAGCTACTTGGACCACCTAAAATAATCTGTGGTGGAGTACCTAAACTCTAAATACAAAGGGATCTGCAAACTAAGAAAATCTAATTAAAAGTAATTGTTAATTAAAGTTCTAAAAGCTTTTGTGAACTTGGTGGAACACCTAAAATTTAGGGGGATCTACTATTATTCTACTAGCTAAAGCTACTTTAGGTGAAGTTGACTATCTCAGTCAAATCTAAATACTGTTATTAAAAAAAACTTTCATTGGACTTAATATCTAAAATCTGTATACAGTTATAAAAAATCTCTAGCTTTTTACAGGCTACAGTACACTGTCTGTGGACTATCTAAAATCTGAATACCTGAGGCTGTTATAATACCTGTTATAATAAATAATCAGACAACACACAGTCAGGTTTTCTTGTTAAGTTTATTATAAAAATAAAGACAAGACACACTTTTTCCTTATTGCATTTATTAATACTGAGTAATACAAATAAAAATTCTTAAAATCAGTATTCAAAATTCAACTCTGAACAACCAGGCAGACACCATGAGTCTTTTTAAATTTGGATTTAAGAAAGCGTTCTGATGAGACTCGGGAGCTGACTCGGATTCCCTAACACAAAGTGCTAGTACCACTACAGGCACAGCTATAACCCCACCATCTCCTTGCCCAGACAGTGAAACTGTTGTGACCACTGAAGTTTCCTCAAATGCTACTGCTTGTACTGAAAGCCAAGTTAAGGCCCCGAAAGTTAGAAAATTTCAGGAATCCTGGAAAAAGGGCAGGAAGTAGCTTACGTATGACACAGATAAATGTGCCATGTTCTGTACATGGTGTCAGAGTTATGATAAAAGCCAAAGCAAAAATAATTTCAGAACTGGATGCAGTACTTTTAGAGTACACATTATCTCAGAACATGAAGTGTCCATAGCACACAAAAATGCTGAGATGGCATACATTGCAAATAAAACAAAAGTTGGAGAAAGACCAATAGAGAAATCCATACAATTCATGGAACAAAAAGAAATGGATCAGATTTGTAAATTGTTCTGTACTGCATATTACGTTGCTAGGACGAAAAGGCCTTTCAGGGATTTTCCTGGGTTGATAGATTTACAAAGAAGAAATCATGGGGTGATGCTATGAGTCACAGTTACAGTAGTGACAAGCAATGCCGTGTCTTCATTCACTATATTGCCCAAGATATTCAAAGCACTACAGCTAGTCTACTACAAGACAATGACTTCTTTTCTTTTCTTGTTGATTCCTGCACAGATAAAAGTGTGACTGAGGAGGAGGGCATTTATGTAGTTGTTTTTGAAAATGGCCTACCTGTAACAAGATTTCTTGCACTGAAACCAGTCAGTGTCCCTAATTCAGAAAGCATTTTAAATACTGTGATTAATGCTTTAGAGGGTGAAGGTGGTTTAAAGGATGGTGGTTGGAAACATAAGCTGATAAGTGCGGCATCTGATGGTCTGCTGTAATGTTAGGGAGCACTTCAGGTGTCCTTAGTCGAATAAAGCAAGATTTCCAGTGCCCACACCTCATTGACATACACTGCTGTGCACATCGTTTAGAGCTTGCTGTAAGGATTCGTTCAGAGACTGTCCCTTTTACAAGTCATTAGAACAACTTCTGCTGAACATTTACTGCGTTTTACCACAGGTCACCAAAAGTTGGAAGGCCTACAGGAAAGCAGGATCCCTTTTAAATATTAATGTGGTCAAACCAGTTAACACTGGTGGCACTAGGTGGCTTGCACACAGAGAGCAGGCCATTTCTGCCCTTGAAAGGAACTGGGCTGCATTAGTGCCTCACCTCGAACATGTGTCACTGACAAACAAGCAGGATCATGGCCAAAAAGCACTAGGAATACTTAAAGTGCTTAAGACTTTAAAATGTGTTATATACATGAACTTTCTGAAAGTGTTTTTGTTACTTATCTGCTCTTAGTCTGTGCTTTCAGCAAGAGGATGCCACTGTTGAAAAAGTTCACAGCAGGTAGAAAGCACAATTCAAAAACTAAATGGTCTCTCAAATCGAGAAACTCTTCACGCATAACACACATCTGTAAATGAGAACCTAATTCAGTACAACAGTGTTGACTTAACTAATGAAACTAGCAGGCACAGATCAGGTTCTCCTTCAGACATTGTAAAGCCACAATTACAGAGATCAAAAATTCTTCAGAAACGTCACAGCACATTGAATCTCGCTTTCAGTCCTTCACGACCAATAAAGTGCTACTAGCTGCAAGAGCTTTAAATTTTCAGTCCTGGCCAACATCCACAGAGGCACTTCAAACATATGGAGATCAAGCAATTCAAACAATTGTTGATCACTATAAAGTGGTCCTAGAGTCTCGTGGAGTTGATGTTACTTTGGTACTGCTGGAGTGGCTAGACTTAAAAAAAGCACGTACTCCACTTGCTGTCTGTTGAAAATTGTAAGTCTCTGAAATTGTGGCAGAAAGTGATTCTTGCGGATGTGCTGGATCAACAATTTCGAAATGTGCTGGCCATTGTCAGAATCATCCTCCTGATTCCTGTTCACACTGCTGCTGCAGAACGAGGCTTCTCTCTAATGGGAAGAATAAAAAATGACTGGAGGGTTGGATTACGCCCAGACACCCTACACGACCTAATGTCTATATCTCTGAATGGACCCCAACTTAGTGACTATAACCTGAAGGTGCCATATCACTGTGGTGGGAAAATGGCAAAAGAAGGCCCACTACCAAAGCTTATGGCTCCCAGAACACTGTCAGTGCATGCTGCTTCTGCCAGCCCTAGTGGTGATGATGAAAACGAAAGCGCTTGGTCCAGTGAAGATGACGTGTAAAATTATGCAAACTAAGGGGCGGCATGTAAATAGTTTGTTGGGCATGTACATTTTCTTCTTACATGCCCAAGTGGGCAAGTACTTTTTTTCACGAATTTCATACCCTGGGTACATTAGATACAATTAGATGTCTGGTGGAATGTGTTATTTGCAATACATGTATGTGGGGCAAAGGGAGTGAAGGAAGCAAAGGCATTATTTGTAAAAAGTGTAGCTATAAAGAGATTCTAGAGGAGGAGTTACAATGTCTAAGGGGAAAAAGGATGGGAATTGAGAGTATTCAAAATTTGGAGTCATTTGTAGATAACATGTTCAAGAGGTAATGGGAGGGATGGGCAAAGAAGTAGAGCCAGAACAAGTTAATGGCCAAAATAGCAATGGTGAAGGACTGAGAGAAAAGAGGAAGAGAGACCAGAATGACAGCGACAGTGACGAAGGAACAGACGTACTACCATCTTAGACTTTAGTTGAGGGGCACAGGAAAAGAGCAAGGACAGCAGAGGTGCACAATTCAAACCCAGTTGATCTAGTTAACTGATATCAGCAGCTAGCAGAGACAGAAGGGCTACCAGAGTCTTTAGATCAAGTAGCCGCAAGGGATAGTAGCGGAAGACTCAATAATTAGATTTACTGATGCAATCATTTGAAAAGGGGGGAAACACAAGACCACAGTAAGCTGCCTATCTGGAGCAGAAGTTACAGACATTAAGGACTGTCTAGATGGTTTACTGAGAGGAACTGGGGTAAGTTCTGAGGTGCCGTCTTTCGGATGAGACGTTAAACCAAGGTCCCATCTGCCTGGATTGGTGGTAGTTCAGGTGGATGTTAAAGATCCCATGGCACTTATCGAAAAGGGTAGGGGAATTTCTCCAGTGTCCTGGCCAAGTTTCCCTCATTCACTAAAAAATACCACTAACAGCTTAATCTGGTTCAAGATCATTTGGCATTCATCTGTATCCCCCTCCCCCGGGTCGTGCCTGAAAATAGGCAGGATTTGTCTAGTGCACTTACCCAGTCAACAAAAACTAAATAAAAAAAATAAGCGCCACAGTGGCAATACATGCGGGTGCGAATGATATCGAATATAGACTTGATGAGGATATCAAGCAGGACTCTGAAAACATAGGTGGCAGGTTAAAAATAAACGAAAGCAAAGTTATTACATCAGAAATACTACCTGTCCCCAGAGCAGGAGCTGGAAAGTTACGAGCAATCAGGAAAATGAACAATTGACTACGAACATGGGCTAAAAGAGAGAGTTTAATGTTGCCGAACACTGGTATGTGTTCCGTAACAGGAGAGAATTGTACAGACGGGACAAAATACATTTCAATAAGTATGAGACCAGACTGCTAGGGGACTTCTTATGAAGTATATACAGTAGATGGGGGTTTAAACTGATTAGTGGGAAGAATGGGGGAAGGTGCATAGAAACACAAGGCAACCATTAAACCATGCACATAGATCAAAGAAAGGAATTGTCAATCAATAAGGAAAAACAAAAAAAAAAAGAATGAGAGTGTTTACTGATTAATGCAAGAATCGTAGTAATAAGTTTGGACAGCTAAAGTTTATCTTGTACAAGGAGAACCCACATGTTAACAGAAATGTGGTGGTCAGAAGATGACACATGGTAAAAGGAAACATATGGATACGTGTTATTTAGAAGGGACAGAAGAGGACAGAAAGGAGGAGGAGTAGCTTTATACATAAACAGCTATGAGTAGAGGAAATTAATCAAATGGAGCAGGACGACACCGAGTCAGTCTGGCTAAATGTGGGGAAGAACTGTTCAGATGATGTTACACTGGGTGTAAATTACAGACCATCTAATCAAATAGCTAGTGCAGACAGAGTGTTAGTTGATATGATTGGGAAACTTATGGGAAGGAATAACATTGTGTTAATGGGAGACTTAAAACAACCTAGGTGTAGACTGGAGGACAGTACAAGGGGATAGTAGCCAAAACAGACATCTGGCAAATAGTTTGTTACTCCTAAACCTGCAACAATTTGTAGAGCAACCAACAAGGGGCAATAATATGTGGTACTAAGTGACCTAGGCAATTATCTGTATAACTGCAATGCTAGGAAACCAGTGGTTGATAGCGACCATTCAATTGTATCGTTTAAAACAAAAAGGGAAAAAAATAAGAAATACAGGACTACCAAAAAGAAAATGCTATAACAGGGCAAATGATGAGGCCATGATAAAGGATTTACAACACTGGCACTGGACTAAGGAGATGGAGGAGAAAGATGCAGAGGGTATTTGGTCAGTCATTATTAATAAAATCACTTGAAGAGAGGTTTGTTCCAGTAGTAGCAAAATACAATAGGAAAGGGAGAATACCAGTATGGTTATTTAAAGTGTCATAGTAAGGTTCCCCAAATGACTTTTCACACAGTATGCCATTGCCAGCCATGCTTCAGATGTTGCAGCTGTAATTTGTTTTGTAAAAAAATCTGTCATAGTCATTTTGTTTTATGTTTTATCAATGTTTTGTCCTCTAGTTTTTGGTGTATGGCCACACCCCCAGAATGATGCCATACCAGGGAGCTGTCAGTGTTTTACATACAGCAACAAGGAATTCTGGGTAATTTATAATGTTGACTTAAATGTGCCTTATTCAGAAGTACAGTCCCATATGTTGATAGTGGTAAGCACTTATATGTAAATGTAAATGTATATAGCAAGGCATTGTGGGTAAAATAAGAACCTGTTTTCCAGTGTCCTTACTGTGAGATACTGTCTCATACTTCTGTAGTGGTGTTAACAATATAAGCTTTTGTATGTTTATTTCCCCTCAATGCACTGTGCACACCATATCTAGCTGCAAGACTTCTAGACTGAGAGATGTAGTCTCCTATTTCTGCAGTGTGCACAGAAATATAATACCCTGTATACTAATGTACATAGCGAGGCATTGTGGGTACAGAATATAGCTGATTTGTCTATTTAAAACTAAAAAGTGACACTGTCCCTTTAATAACTTTGTTTTCCTGGTATGATATCTCAGTTGGGTGTTGCAGCACCGAGAAAAAAAAAAGGTCAGGTTATGTAAATGAAGCAGAGCACCAAAATAAAAGGATTTTTTCATGGAAAACCGCACTGTTTGGCAGTTTGAATGGTAAGAGACTGATTCACAACACCTACAGGTTACTATTCCCATTTGTTATTGCAAAGGTTGGCAACTCCCTTTAAAGGAATGGCAGCACAAATAAAAAGGAAGAGGAAACTATTTAAAAGTGCAGAAACAACTAATGAGTAAACATTATGAGAACAATATTGGAAAATAGCTAGAATATGATTAGAAAAGCTGAAAGAAAGAAGGAATTAGATACAGCACAGACTTCTAAAAATAGCATTCTGGAACTACATGAACTCTAAAAGAAATGGAGACAGAACAGTCGGACCACTGGCGGAGAATGGAAAGAAGTTCGAGGAAGAGAATAAAATTGCAGGTGTCCTAAATACATTTTTGGGGTCCACACTTCAGGTCACAGACTCATCCAAGGTGGACATTCCTGATAATGGTAATGCAATAAAAACAGAGTTGGAAGAAGTTTCAACTCTGTTATAGGACTTAAATATGAATAAGGCTCAGGGTCCTGATGATTTGCCCCAGGGTATTAAAAGATCTAGGAACGGTATCAGCTGACCCACTGACTATATTATTTAATGCATTCTTGAGGGAGGGGAAAGCCCCAACAGATCAGAAAACAGCAGTTGTTACATCAGTTTTTAAAAAAGGGAAAAAAGTGATAAAACTAATTACAGATCAGTAAGGTAGGGAAACTCTGAAAAAGGCACAAGAGAGCATATCAACAAATTTATTGCCAATAAATACATTTGGGATACACAACATGGGTTCAAGCAGGGCAGGTCATGTCTAACGAATTTAATGGAGTTCTTTGGTAAAGTCAGTGAAGCAATTGCCCGGGGTAAGCCAGTGGATGTTGTGTTCCTAGATCTCATTAAAGCTTTTGATAAGGTTCTACATGCTGAGTTAATACAAAAAATTATAAGTTATGGATTTAACCCAAGGCTAATAAGGTAGATTAAATCTTGGCTTGAAAATAGGGTACAGACAGTTAAAATAAATGGTTACGAATCATCAGTAGAGATGCAGCGAATTTAAATTCTGCTGGCAAAGTGAACGCGAAGTGGGCACTTGCGTTATGCGCTATGCGAATGGGCAATGCAAAGTGTTCAATTCACTTTTGTCATTACCACTTCGCTAAGGTGGAATGGCACAAAGGGCGGCGCTAAGTCATTACTTTAATGGACTTCGCGTTTCTCATTATGATTCTAAGTGATCCACTTGGTGTTTCAGATTTGCCAGTCCCCCCACACATCACATAGCTTACAGTACTGTAAGTCACATGCTCTTCAGCTAGGCAGGAAGAAAGTGAGTCATACAAGCAGTCACTTTTACTTTCTCCTGTGCAGACGGACCGAGAGGAGTATGTTTTGTGAGTGCCGATACTTTGAGATCAGAGCGAGGAGGAAATTTAAACTTTGATTTAGACCCAACAGCTTTTTTTAAAAGACTTTTTTTTTTGTCTTTTCTGTCTGTACTCTTTTTTACTTATTTTGTTCTTTCTGTAAATTTTATTTTTCTTACATAGAGGGACATCAGTTGCAAATTATGTCCATGCTGGAACTGCTGCTGGATCACAATGGGATCCCACATTAGTTTTTTTTTCCTCACACCATGTGCCCCCCACCTTCCTTGCTGTGTTATAAAATGTATTCCTCCACCATCCCAGACCCTTGTATGTAATTATGCCCTTTTTTGTTGTCTTCCATATGTATTCTGAGCAGTGCAAGTATATTGTGCTAAACTGCATGGGTGCAGTCTTCTTTCCAGTCTGTGTATGTACTGCAGACACTGTCCAACTCCCTGACTCAAAAACACTTATTAATGTATAATGGTGGGATGGTGAAGCCTGGAGAGATACTACAAAACAGGCTTACAATACATCCAAGTAACTAGTAAAAAAATTAATGTTGTGATTCGTGACGTAATTGTAAATTGTGATTTGTGACTGCATTTGTGACCGTGATGATAAAGAAACACGAATGCCTATGGCTGTACTTCCCCGGGCCCCGATGAGGTGTGGCACAAAACTCCCCGACTTGAAAACACTCATTAATGAGTACAATGGTGGGGTGATAAAGCATGGAGAGATACTACAAAACAGGCTTACAATGCATCCAAGTAACTAGCAAAAAAAATTAATGTGATTCGTGACGTGATCGTAAATCATGATTTGTGACTGCATTTGTGACTGTGATGATGAAGAACGTGATTTGTATCACGAGTGACTCGTGATGATGGTCCTGACTTAAAAACACATATTAATGAGTACAATGTTCATGCTGAATTATGCACCACACCAGTCCAGTACTCTGAAGGGAAGCCAAAGAAACAACTGTGATTTAAGTTAGAGATGGAGATTGGGCCCTAAAGAGATGCAAATGCACAGACAGATTAAGATTGTGCAGGGCACTGAAGAGATGCAGATGCAAAGGCACAACACCTAACCAGTGCTCACCATCAGAAATTCAAATCTAGAAAAGAATACTTTTGCCGGTTGGGGCGAGCCGCTGGGGGAGCAGTGTACTGCACTGCTGCAGTAACAGTCACTAGTACTAGTACCAGTAAAGATACCACAAAGAAGTACAAAAATTACACAGCTGCAGTGGATAGCAGGTTCACATTGCTGAAATTGTGTGGCACAATAAAAGGTGTCTGATTTGATGACACGCGTCACACACATACTCACATACACACTAAGTAATGCATAGCAGATTGAAATCTTCAGTTATATAACCACATATTTTAAACAAACTAAAATTATGCACTGCTGCACCACAACAATCACAAAAAAATGGCAAGAATTATTGAAAATATTACTGTGTGTACATTAACACAGTTATACAAGAAAATATCACCAAAACAGAAAGCACTGTCTTTTTCTCCAAGTTAATCTACCTACACCACAGATACGCCCCTTCCCCAAAGCACACTTCCACTGTCTCTCAGTACACAGACAATGTTGAACATTAACATTCAAAATCCACACACAAACAATAAACATTCGATGATATGAGGGTTTCCTATAATCGATGAACTAAAGTTTCAGCAAAAAAAAAATGACTCAAAAAGGCTTTTTTTAACGGCTTTTAGAAGGTTTGAATCACAGACAGCTCTCACAGCAGATTGTCTCCTACAGCTTCCTAAACACAATACCCCAAACTGAGGCTTTGCAGAACAATCTAGAGCCCATGTGACCTGAAATCCCATGAATCACTGCAAAATTCGCCTTTGGAGCTTAAAAACAAAGCGAAGTGAGTGAAAGTACATTGTTTTCAATGTACTTCCATGTAAGAATGCTGAGTAGTGGTTTGGGAAAGCGAATGCCAGTAATTGTTTTCAATGGACTTCGCGTTATCCATTATAACGTGAAGTACTCCGCTTCGCGTTGCGGAGCATTCCGCAAATTCACTTTCACTCCGCGTTTCACTTTGTGGAGCAAATTGGGGCCACTTCACCCATCTCTAATCATCAGAAATCAGAGTGGCCAGCAGAGTTCCTCAGGAGTCTGTTTTGGGATCTACACTATTCAACTTATATATATGGGACATGCAAACAGATAGAAAATTTGGCTAGCCAAATTTGCAGGCAGTGCTAAAGTGGGCCACATTGTGGACGAGAAGCATGGTTATAAAAAGCTACCACATAATCGTAATCATTTATATGCATGGTTGCTACAAAATAAAATTATCTTTAACTTGAAAAGTGCATGGTGATGCATTTTGGTTCAAATAACAGGCAGGCAAAATGTTACATGGGTGGCACAGAACTAAGAAATTCAGATTATAAGAAGATCTAGAAATTTTAATATATAGCAGACTGAAATTCTCAAAACACTGTGACAAGGTTGTCTCAAAGTGTAATCGGATAATGGGTTGTATATGAAATAATCTAACAAGTAGGGAGAGGGAGGTGGTCACACCACTGTATAAGCCAATTGTTCATCCACATCTGGAGCACTGTGGACAGATACGGAACCCATCAAACAAGGAGAACATACACAAGCCAGAAAGGGTAAGGAGGAAAACTACAAAGATTATAAAAGGAATGAATGGATTAAGCTATGAGCAAAGGCTAAATGATTTGGTCCTCTACAAGCTACAGACAAGGAGACTAAGAGGTGACATGATATTAGTTTTTAAAGCAATTACTAACAGTGATTTGAGATCCAAGTCTAAATATTGAATTTGCTTACAGTAAAAAAGTAACAAGAAGTCATAAATTACAATTAAGGGGTAGGCAATTAAAACTGAAAGGAGAAGGGTATGGTTCTCGTAGAGAGTGGTGGGAATTTGGAATGACTTGCCCACATACAGTAAGTGGTGGAATGTAAAACTGTCAGTAGTTTTAAGTTAGAACTAGATAAACATCTACTAAAAATGAGTTATCAGTGGTTACTCTTGTTGATACATGGTGGACAAACTAGATGGGCTTTCAGCCTCCTCTTGTCTGGTTCTTCCTACGTTCCTAGGCTTAGCTCTTTTGCATTTGGGGGTAAAAAGCCTTGCAGCTAGGGACGTCCCCTTTAACTGGGATTTTTTGAGGGATGCCCAGATTGGGGATGTCTGCTGTTTGTTTGGCAAGCACAGGATGAGCTGGGCTGCGTTATATGCCTAATGGTATCCCTTCAGCCATGGGAGGCTCCAGCCACCTATTTTTCAATGGGTTCATAGTTTCATGTGGCAGTAATGAGGCTTCTTCCCCTCCCACAGAAAGCTGCTGACCAATGCATTTATTTGATCGAACCATTTCTGCACTATGGGGAATGGGATATGGGAGAGGAGGTGGAAAATCTTTGGGGTGGTGATCATTCCGGTTGCTTCAATTTTTCCCGCCATGGTTAGCTGAAGGAGTTTCCATCTTTTGCACTCGATGCACAACTCTTGCAGCAGTGGTGCAAAGTTGAGGCTGCACATTTTTTTTACTGGGGTAGTGATATGAATGCCGAGGTATGAGATGTCATTTGGGGCCAATCAAAGACCTCCAGCTTGTGTAATATAAATGTAACCCCCCTGCAAATGGGGGTTCCCAAAAGTCTTCCAGGAGCTTGCTTGAATGCTCCAAGCCTGGATGGTGTTCGGCATCTAAGCCGTTTATCTGTGAGTGCTTTTAGAGCCTCTGGTACTGTCTCTTTAAGAGCTGTCTGCCTGCAGACATAATTCATTTGGATGGGGGGTCTGTGTGTTTCCCTGCTTGAGTCCCACTCGAGCTGCTGCCAAAATCGCTCCGTTTCTGCCGTCACTAAGTGGGCAGAGTGAGCACTTTTCAAAGATGTAATTGTTTGCTTGTAACTAGTTAGAGTAATAATGAAAATGCAGTTTGATTTAACCTGCTTTCTTGTAGCAAGCACAGTGCAAAGTAGCTCCCTCATGTTGATTCTGAACTGCTGAATTGGACCAATCACGGTGGGGATCCTTTAAAATGGAGCCTGCTCTGGGCAAATCAGAACCTGGACTCACCTCTGGAGCCTGCTGTAAGGGGATTGTAAGCGCAGTGACTCTGTGAAATGGAGTTTTGACTTCGGCGCCTTTTTTCCACCAACAGGGGGAGTTTACTGTGAGTGACAGCCAAACCAGCCAACTGAACTGGGAGGAAGTCAAAGGAAATGCCCAGCTCTGTCTACTGGAACGATCAGATTAGTTTGGGCTGTGAAGAGACAGGGAACTGTGTGCTTCTTCGGTGTGTAGTTTTAGCGCGGGTATCTCGTGCAAGGCCATAAGTTTCAGTCTGCACTTTGTGCAAGCACCTGTTCGGACTGAAACTGACCTGTGAAGAGAATCAAGGAGATCTGAAGAGTAGAAATCAGGCTCACCCTGTAGAAGACTGGAGAAACTGCTGAATTGCGCTCGGTCTGTCAGGAACTGAATCTGCTGTGTGTTCTCCAAGGTATTGTGCAGTAATTGCGATCGGGATAGAGAAGCAGCCTGCCTGGTATAGTACTTTCCTTTTACATATAAATGTGTGTAGCGCTTGTGAGGAATAGCGTTTCAAATTCCCTGTACAGTGAATAGAGTGCATGAAGCTGGAAGTAAACCCCAGCTTTTTCCAGACTACATCCATTTGCTCTAAACTGCAGTGGGGTCCAGTCACAAGGACCTTGTCCACATGGTCTGCTCCTCCTGGCAATCCAGGACAATTGCCTTCCATCCAGTTCCCAGCACAGAGTTTGTGAGTACAAAGCAGGGTAGCTCCCTGCCATCTGTTTATCGAATTGCAAGTGTGTCATCTAATTTTTTTTTTTTCCATTTCTTCACGAACTGAGCCAACCGGCTCCAGATTACAATTTGGGTATTGTGCCAGTGTTTTTTCCATCACAGGGCCCCAACCAGCTGCACCGATCCTGGCTAGACCCCCCATCCTGGGTACCCAGTGAAAGTGACAATTTGGGACTCTGAATATGTGCACAGTACTGTGATTATTAATGTGTTTAACCGAATTAACCTGATTTCCCCCTTCCTTGTTACAGCTCCTTAAATAAATCAGATCTGTTGGTTTCAGCAAAGTTACACTGGCTGAGGTATTTGTTTATGTTAAAGTATTGTACTGTGGTTTTTGCACTGTATCATCTTGTTTTGCAGGGGGTTCCCAGGGTCCAGTCGACTGAGCCAGTCCTGGGGTAAGTGTATATTATGAAGATATTCCTAATGCACTGTGTGGGCCACTAGTGGGAAGAAAGGGGGTTACAGTGTCCCAGAGGGCTGTGACCAAGTTAGTTTAACTACTGCAAACCCTGACTTCCGGGTGGAGGCACCCGCCACTGGACCTAGGCCCCTCAACCTGTTAGTAGTTAAGCAGGCAGGGGTAGTAGCCCTTGGGATAGCACCACCTAGGGGTTACATAAAGGTGGAAAAGAGGATTTAAAGGGAGTACTTCAGTTATGGAGAGGTTCACCTTTAGGCCTGAGGCTAGCGTGACTCTATTGAGAAGGCATATAAGATGTGGAAGAGCCTTGTGAGCATACTTGGTGAGTAGGACGTCATTTGTGTATAGCAACGTTGAGTGTTTATGTGGCCTTACCTTGATTCTGGGTATGTCTGGATCACATCGGATGGCTGCCACTAGGGGACAGGGGACATCCTTGTCTTGTCCCCTTTGCTAGGGTGTTATTCGTAAGGATTGTGGTCATAGGCTCTGACTATATGGCACAAATGTGACTCATGAATCCTACCCCAAAGCCCATTGTAGTTAGCACTTTGTACAGGCACAGCCATTCCAGAGTCACAGACTTTTTCAAAATCAATAGCTATGGCTGCTTTAGGAGTGGGGCACCTTTAGCCTCATCTATAAGGTTGAGTGCACTCCTGAGATGGTCTGAGCTAAGCTGTCCCTTGACGAATCCTACTTGGGAGGGGTGGATTAGTGCGGTGAGAAGGATTTCTAGCTTTGAGGTCAGGGCCTTTACATATATCTTGCTGTCTGCTGAGATGAGGGAGATGGGCTTGTAGTTTCCAGGTATTGCTGGATCTTTCCCCTTTTTGAGGAGGACCGTGATAGTAGCTGTACATGTTGTAGGAGGGAATCTGCTTTGGCCTTTCACTTCCTGATACAATCTACATAGAATGGGTCATATTGTGGGGGAGATTTTTTGCAGGTCAACAGGGATGCGGTCATCCCCAGATGCTGCTTCATGGGCTCTGAATAACTTGAGCACCACCTCCACATCTGCGAGGGAGAGAGGGGGCCCCCCCATCTGTTCCTGTATCAGGGAGGGGACAGGTAGTTCTTGATGTTTGTAGAGGTCAGGGGTGGGTGGCTGGGGGAGCTGTATAGCTCAGAGTAGAAGTTGGTCATAGCTTCGCTGACATGTTTGGGTGTGGATCCGAACACCCTTTGTGAGTTTAGTCCAGCTATTTGTCTCTCAGTTCGATTTTTCTTGATGCAGTAGGCAAAAACCATACCACTCTTTCCTCTCTTACAATATGTGTCTGAGTCTAAGTCACACAAGTCCCACCCGGTTTTTGACTAGTAGGGTGTCTATTTTGAGCAGGGTTTTTACTATGGATCTATGAAGGGATGGAGCTGGTATCAAATTTTTGGAGTGTTTTGTAATTGGTCTCCTGTGCTTTGAGCTTTGTTTCCAAATTGGCCAGCTGTTTTTTCCTGCATGAGGCGAAGCTGATGATTTAGCCTCTTACGGTGGCTTTGTATGCCTCCCAGAGTGTGACTATAATGGTGGCTCCGTTATCGTTCAGCTCGAAAAAAGCAACCCTCTCTTGAGTGAGTTAGTCCATAAAATTCTGGTCCTGTATTAGCAGGGGGTCTAGGTGTCAGGTGGTTGAACGAGAGGTACAGGAGGACCTCAGATCATATCCAGCTGGACTGGGGCATGGTCTATGATAATGTGGGGGTTTAATGGCAGCAGCTGTGATCTTCTCCAGAACTTGGGTAGAAGCTAGCCATAGGTCTATGCAGCTATAAGTGCTGTAGGCAGCAGAGTAGCACATGTAGTCCTGATCTGTAGGGTGAAGTATCCGACATACGTCTCTGAGACCTTTGTCATATAGCCTAAAAGATACCGCCTTAGCGTATTTGCTGTGGGGTTTGGTTTTGTTGTGGCTCCTGTCAATGGCTGGGTTGATGGTGGGGTTGAAATCTCCTCCTATCTGGAGCATTAGCAGTACTGAAGTATTGAATTGTAGCACCTTATCTGCTAATTCATGGGAAAGGCTAGAGAGTCTGTGCTGGGGATGTAAATATTACCCGTAATGATGGGGCCGGAGTTGGTGTTAAAGTGACCCAGGATCCATCTGCCCTCCTCATCTACGGCAGAATTTAGCAATTTCCAATTCAGGGCTGTGTGGACTAGTATGGACACTCCCCTTTCTTTGGTGTTGGCTGAGCTATGTACTTCCACTCCCACCTAGTCCCTTTTCAGCTTCAGTGCTTTGGCATGTTGTAGCCCAGTTTCTTGTAGGATTGCTACCTAAGACCATATTCTCTTCAGCTGCTTTAGCACCTGTCTCCACTTGATTGGAGAGTTCATGCCCCACACATTTTCTCCAGGCCCTGGACATTCCAGGTCTGCAACCGGATGTCAGTCATAATTATGTGGGGGGGGGGCAATGAGCTTGGTATGGTGCTAAGAATGGAGGTGGAGACAGGGGTGTGGTGTAATGCTGAGGTGGGAACATAGAAGTCTGAGTTGCACTGGTACATTTACCCACAGATGTGGTCCCTTGGGTTGAAGGGCTTCCCTTAGAGGCCCTGACACAGTAGTTATCAAGGGTAATTAACATGGATTGACATACCGAGGTAAGTAGGATGTAAAGAGAAATAATCCACATGATTGTACACATGAAAAGCTTTCGTAGGTATGGCCATTGTAGAGCTGGGTTGTTGGTGCAACTCCAAGGCCCATGACAATACCTATGAGGCATATAAAAAATCCCTGACAGATTTGGGGTCGCCCTACATTCATTCCTTACCCACATCTGCCCTGAGCTGTTGTGTATCTATCACTGTACTATGTCAGTATTTGGGGTGCATCTGTCAGGCATTCACCCTAGAAAAATATGCAGCAGAGGTAGCATCACCACTCTGGTGCACCGCCACAATGCGCGGGGGGGGTCATTCCCTAGGGGAGAAGAAGACACATAATGGGAGCTATTGTAAGGAGCAGTGTTGGTGGTATGAATTGTTCATGTCTGCTGCGTTGACATGATCTCCACCCCACTCTGGCTGAGGTTGCCCATTCGATGAGCTGGTCCACTCCTTTTATGGTAACCTATTCTTATCATGACATTATCTGTATTACCTCCGCGGATCTGGCAGGGGCTACGACCCCCACTCTGAGGGGTACATCCTCAGGCCCATCATGGGTCCTGCTGGATCCCGGTATTTTTCCTCCATTTTCTCCCCTGCGCTTTCACCTGTGCAATGGGTGCAGCAGTTGTCTCCACCTCTGTGGAGGCAGCCAAGCACCCTGGGCGGGGCCGAACCCCTTCTGTTGTGCTGTCGCATGCAGCACAAACCCTCCCAACCCGAGGAAGGAGAGCAGTCCTCCAGATGCTCAATCTTTACCTCCCCAGCCGACCCCCTAAAGACCTGAGTCCATTCTCAAACCCGGGTCACCGGCATGGTGCAGTGTGGCGTCCTAGTGCCTCAACCCTCAGCATCACCGGGGCCAGCTATGGTAACCTTCTTATTGAAAGTAACAATAGTTGGTGTCCTTGGGGTGGATTAGAAGTCATGAGTGAAGAATACACCTCATGGCAGTCACTCCCTTAGGGGTTGGGGAAGTGTTTCAAAGCTATGTGTTTGGAGGTTTTTACCCACTGGGGCAAGGCCTGTAGAGGTCTGCCAGGAGTAGTACTATACTTCTGCCCCCACCGGCTATACAGATGAAGCAGGGGTGAAGGGAGCAGAGACGGTAGATTTTCCATCCTGATCTAATGCCTTGGGGATGTAAGATGTGACATTGTTTATTATCGATGTTAGATAGAGGCGGCATCTGCTGTGCAAAGGGGGAGGAGGGGAACAGATCTAGCTGTCCTGCATCTATTGTGCTTTGCCTTAGGATCTCTTGGTTGTAGTGCTGCACTGCCCCTTATTTCATTGGCGGTGCAGAGATGGAAGGGTAGGGGGCTAAAGCCTTTGCCTTTAGTATCTGCTCATGTTGTCCCATAAGGAGGGGGACTCTGTGAGGTTTTTGGTTTTGCTGCATATTTCTCTTATGGGAAGTCATCACTTACAAGTACCCTTTCCATTCATTATCTTCTACCCCGTTCTTAACATTTTGGCTGCAACATTAATCATATTTGTTCTTGACTCTACACAACCTATAAATACATTCTTGTCAGTGAGAAAATACTGGGACGGTTTCCTAGAAGCTTGTTTTCAGGCATATTGCTGTTCCCTGAAGCGAGGTGATCGCTGTGAATGTTAAGGTAGTTCAATTTAAGTTGCGCTGCGCAAATAATTTTTTCACCTTTTCCTGTGCCTGCTGACCTGAAAAGGGATGCTCCTTTAGCGGAAGGATGTCGACAAACCATTTTTTTGTGTGTGTTTGTTTGTTTCATGCTGCCTTTATGGTGCGAATCTAGAGCAGTCATAGTTGGCATTTTCTGTGGCAGCATCAGACACGAGAAGACCTGCAAGAGGGTTCGAGAAGAAGAGCCACAATGGTGGGGAACAGCAAAGGCTGGAACACCTCATTTTACCAGATGAGGGGGCGGGAAGATTGGTTATTCAGGGTACCCATGCCTGTCAGATGTTATTGAACCCCCCACATACATAATGTGCAGCCCATAAACATTCTCATGCTGTTAACCTACTGACAGATGGTGTAACCTGCAATAAGAAAAATACATTAGAATAATATCGAGGTGTTCTCATCTGCCAGGATTTTTGGCAGGTAGGTGTGTGTCTCTCTGGACAGTGTTATAGGGCTCAGTTGTTCTATCTGTGCAGGTTACAAGCCGTGTGCCATGCTCTCTTGTTGTAAGGTGCAGCATAGAGCATGAATCCAGGGTGGGCAACTTTGCCTGCAGAAATTAGCCTTTCTTTTTTTTCATTCACTCTCCAAAGACAAGATCATCTGTTAGCTCTTGTGAAGAAACTGAATGTCTATTACTAGAAAATGAGTTACAAGTGAGGACTTTCTCAGGGCGGTACTGGGTTGGAGTGTATGCCTGGGAGCAGGAGTTTGTGTGGGAAGTCATAACGGAAGTTGAAGGTCAGCCATAGTGTTTAGTAGGCCCTGTGTAGTTGTGGTTGTGTAGAAGGCTGGCTTCATCCCCACTGCTGTTTTTGGAGGTGTTTGTGGATTATCTGGGAGTGGTGCCTGTGGTGGAGGATGAGACGATAGTGCTTGTGCTGCAGAGGTGATGCTGTTCAGGTCCTGTGGGAGTGGGTGACACATAGGAGATGGGGGTCTCAGGGGGTTATATCTGTTTGGGGTAATTAAGTCCTTATAAGGGCCCTCCTCTCTGTCAGACTCTCCACTCCTACTGTTACTACGTGATCAGGACAGGGGGCGGGGGGATGTCTTCTTTCCTCCCTCTGATTTTGTTGCTGTTCCTCCTTTTCTATTTCTGGGAGGTCCAGAGTTCCTCCTCAGGGTGATAAGGGTTCAGTGGGCATGCAGTAGTGGTGTGGTGTCCATAGGCAACTCCTTTGCAGTGGATTTCATGGGGTGACTTGTCATATGGCTGTTCTGGGCTGTGTGGGCCAGTGTCTATTAATGTAGCCCAGCACTAAGTCAGGCATGTTGAAAGTGACCGTGGAGCCATTATGTTGTATTCACACGAATACCAGGTACCCTAATGAGAATGGAATACCCAGTTGGTGGATGAGATTTCTGGCTTCAATGCATGCCCTCCTTTTGGTAGCTAGATCCCCGTAAGAGTACTAAAATGTAATGATTTTGTGGTGTGCCACTCAAGTTGGCCTAGCTCCCTCGATTGCCTCAGGATGTCCTCCTTAACTGTGAATCAGAGGAATTTCCCAGTTATGGGTCTGGGTCTTTCACCTCTTTTAGACATGGGTGCTGATGATCTGTGCACCTGTTTGATGTCAAATCGGGAGTTGACGGGTAATTTCAACAGCTGGGGCAGGTCTTGTATTAAAAAAAACTGATGGTGTCCCATGACTCTTCCAGCGCTGGGAAACCTACAAATGGTAGACTGTTACGATGACCTCTGTTTTCAAGGTCATCCAGCTTTTTTAGCATCTGTGCAATAGTTTTGGTTTGATCTCTAGGCTGGGCCTGCAGATCACGGCAGGCACGTTCCATTTTGAGGCTCCGTTTGTCTGTGATCTCCAGTTTAATCTAGACCTTTGCAATTGCTGCAGCATTGTGTCGGACTCTGTTCTGAGAGCTTTGATTTCTAATAGTAATTGTTGGAACATCTGTTCACTCAGTCTACTAGAAGGACAGTGGTTGTCATCACCCAAGAGGAGCCTCTCTGGTAATCCTTGGGCTAAAGAATGGAGAGCTAGAATTGCGGTTCCATGAAGCGCAACAGTACAGAAAGGGTTTCTATAAATTCCTCTGGGTTTTGCAAGACAGAATGCACCTTGTGTTTTGCTGTTCTGCTGTTGTGCTGTCCAGATACTTTTGGATAAGGGGTAGTGAGGTACAGAGGAAAGAGATTATTCAGCCATCTTGGTTAGTTCCATACCATGCCTCCACTTTCCCTCCTTTATTATACCAGCAGAGCCCTTTCACTTTTTGGGCCCTGGACCAGTTGTACAAGGAATACTTCCTGCCATGTATCCGCCAGGAGCTAGTACTTTCTGGGATCGGAACATTCCAGTCTACATCCAGCATATTGGAATCCCTTACTACTATTATCTCTCCTAGATTTGCCATCTTCTTTAGCACCTCTCCAAGTTCTTTATCAAACTCTGACCCTAGCCCGGTGGTCTGCAGACCACACCAAACCTAACTGACCTCCAATTCCCTGCTGATACTACTACCCACAGAGTTTCTAGTTTTTCTGAATCCTCCAGGCTGTCTACTACTGTATGTTTATCCCCCCCTTTATGTACAGCACTATTCCTCCCCCTTACTTTTTGTACTGCCCTTTCTGAACAGTGAGTATCCAGATATGGTCATGTCCCATTCGTTGTTCGAGGTTGCCCAAGTCTTTGTGACAGCCACCAGGTCAAGTTTTCCTTCTGCAGCCAACACCTGCAGTTCTGGCATTTTATTGCCTAGATGCCATGTATTGGTGCAAATCATTATCCAACAACTGGCCACACCCCCTTTTCCTTTTACCCTGGTATGGTTGTCTCCATTTGATTTCATGGTGGGGAAGGATGGCAAGCCACCCACCCCGGGTTTGTGACATTAATTGTGTACCTTGACACACTGATTCACCCCTGTCTGGTTTAAATCATCTATGTGTTGTGCTCATCTTTCTCCCAGCACCCTCTTGCTCTCCACACTGGGATATAAGCCACCCCTTTGAACAGCTTCCAACCCTAGTGGTCGAGCCCCTGTCTCCGAAGAACCAAAATACCCAATTCCTGCACTACCCTTTTAGCCATGCATTGAACTGGGAGGCAGTATAGCGCAGTGGTTAACAGCATTGAGCCACAACCCTGGAGAAGTGGGTTTGAATCCTTCAGCTACCACTTGCATACTTTGTGATTAGGAGCAATGTCACTTAATTTCCCTGTGCTCCCAGGACATAGCTGGAAGCAGGACTTGGCTTAGCGTGCATTTCCTGGCCAAAAATTGCAAAATAAAATGGATCAATCAGAATACATGGACCTGTTCCCTCTCATTCAAGCATGGATGTGGTAGCAACTCGGAGAAGGTTACAGCCCCTGCTTTTTCGTTAATTACTTTCATCAGAGTACAGAAGTCTGACATCTACTCTTTCTTCATCTGCTCAAATTCATTCTTGCCCACATGCATAATTACATCTGGCCTTCCCTGCCCCTCTCCTATGACGTTCACCATCCTGGCTACAAGACTGTCTGCTGTTGCTGCAGGGAAGCAACAGACCACCTCTTTACCATGGGGTGTAGACCCATTCCTTCCCAGTGCCCTTGACAATTTAATCCCCCACTACATGTACCCCCACCACCACCACTGTCCAGCCTCTTTCTCTGGCCTGTCTTGGCCTTGGAGGTGGCTGCAATAGTACTACCCTATGGCACCTGGCATCTGCAACCCTTTAGTGACATATTTCAGCTCTTGTGGCTTCCAGTTCCCCCCTCATAGCCTGGAACCTCCTACAGTTGAGACAGAGGCCAACCTTCCAGAATACCCTGTGGTTCACAACTGTCCCACACCCCTGCACTCTCTCCACTTCCCACCAATGTGCATCATTTTGTGTGTGTGTGTGTGTGTGTGTGTGTGTGTGTGTGTGTGTGTGTGTGTGTGTGTGTGTGTGTGTGAAACAGTAAAACCACTCTGTGAATTTAGTAGGTTCCCTTAATGGCACACAGACTCTATACAATTTAATACAATACGTTAACCCAGATAGACTATTTTTAGGATCTCTTACACAGCCTGTCTTTCACTTTCAATCTGTAATATTAGGCAGGACTGGCCCTAGCTATCCTGGGGCCCTGTGCGAACCTCCTCGAAGGGGCCCCATATCAGAAGTCATGAAGCCTCCAAGAAACAGCCTCATCCCTACATCTTCATTTTCAGCTAGTTGTGAGTTTTGCACTTTACTTGATTTAAAACAAAGGACCAAGAATAAAGGAGGTCAATGGGAGAGCTGAAGCTTTTTGGGGCCCCCTCTGCTCTTGGGGCCCTGCGCGAATGCACAGTTCACAGCATGCTAAGATTGGCTTTGATATTAGGTTACCCCAGATCGGGTGTTTTTTTAAATTGTTTTAGGACCCTTCATTCAACCTGCTTTTCACTTTCTTTTACTTTGCTAGCTTTATGTGCCCTTCAGTCATCCCCTCTCATCTCCTCTTCTGTGTACCTCACTTCAGGTATACCTGCTGATCCTAAGTGTCTCACCTTCACTGCACCACCTACCAGAGTCCTCTGCAGTCCTGGCATTTTCCTAAAGATGCCTGCAGACAGAACAGTCAAGCCTCAAATGCACATCAAAGTAGAGCCTTTTGAACTGAAGGAACAACATGTAAAAGTGTCATTTGCTGTTCCCCACAGATTAAATATAAACTGTGTGCCCCAGAAATTCTCATTGCATGATGTCCCTGCCTGCAGATACCCCACTTCAGATGCCGTACTCCTACTTTGTGGAACTCACTTCAGGATGCCAAGCCAAATTTAAAAAAAAAAAAAAAAAGTCATGTGACCTATTGTAACATTTTGTAAAATGCATTCAAGACAGCACATGTTTTAAGGGGCCATGCACCTGCATAACACACCAATGAATACACACACTAGACTAGAATCATCAACCACAGTGTTACTTTTGCTTTATTCAATGAATTTTACATTTGCTCCAATCTTAAAAAGCAATGCTAAACCAGGAGGGGAGTAAAACCACAAGCGGAAAGTAAAATAACACCCCCAAAAATAAAGCTGGGGAGCAAAGGTAGTGATTTTCTAAACTGATACAAAATGGTGGGAGGCCACTGTACATGACTCCCTAAAAAGCAGGTATCGCTAAAATAAAATGCTTCATAGCTATTTTAGGTTTGCCATTTCATAGGTTTTGTTACTTTCTCCCAGTTAATGATCTTCTAAATATTTCAGATAACACAGCACTTATTTCGTTGACTGATCTTAAATTACTATGCTACTATTGTGTTACAGCGTCTTTGTTGTCTGTGTGGCATTACAGATATTTGTCATGTAAACACTACGATATGAGCTCAGTTAGGGACTTTCAAATATTTTTTACACAGGGACCTTGAATAGGCTACTAAGATGTGTTCTACATTCTGGAAAGTAAATCTGAAGTTAAAAAAAAAAAAAAATGTAATGCATGGTCACTTACAGCTTGACATGTCAAGTTTATGAACCAGACAACAGAACATACTGAGGATTTCATTTAGACCTTTTTGGATGTATTATATTTGATTTGCAAAAAATAAGGGAATACAGGGGGAAAGGTTAATGTTTGATTTGTAAAAGATAAGGATATAAAGGGGGATAGGTTAATGTTCAAAAAAAAAAAAAAAAAAAAAAGGTGCTGTCCAATTTCACAGACATACAGAATATGCAAAATAAAAGGCTGACTTTTTAAAACAAATCATATTTTAATAATACGTCACAAATTCCAAAAATGGTTCTCTTGACGAAGTTAACTTTCTAATTTGAACCCATGGAAATGTTTGACATTCACAAAAAATGATTATCTGAACCTCTGACAACACCTACATAGTTAATTTGTTCATTTCAGAAGGGTGGGGAACTAAACCAAAACAGTCAGCTTCAAAAGAAAACAACAAACTTTGCAGCTAACCAAGCTAACTCAGGCAGAGTTATTCTGAGCAGGTTTAGTTTGTTATAAATAGTGGGTGACCCAGAAAGGGAAGGGATTAAAAAGAGGGTGGGACACAAATGTGAACTTTCAAACAGAAGCAAACATGTTGCTATTGGAGGAAATAAGGTGAAAAAATATGACTCAGGCAAGGCTCATAATCAGCAGGACATAAAAATAAACACATCAAAAGCAAAACGTGAATGAAGAGGTAAATCAGGGACGGGTACAGATTTTGAGCCGGGCCCCAATGTCCTGAGAGCCCCAGTTAGAAGGGGAATACTTATTAATCTACCTCATTTACTTGTTTTTGTTTACTGGGTAAGCTCCCTTGAAACAGATTAATTTTACATGAGTGACTTGAAGGATACAGACAGGGCTCCAGATGAGAATGCTTTGAACGAGTACTGTACTCCTCATTTTCAAAGTGAAGTGAGTAAAACCAAATCTGGGTGCATACAAATGACTGGAAGAGTAAGATTTTGTGTAATGAAATAAAAACACAACTGCTGCTGAAGCACAAATATTTTCTCCTTAAATAAATCAAATGTCTTTAAACAGTGTGTTAGTGTGATTTATTTCTCTTTTGCTCTTTTTTTTTTTTTAAATGTTCCTTAATTCAGTATCGACACCAGTAGCATTCTGTCCTCTCCTCTACAGCTCCTGACTGTAGACCACAGGACTACAAAATTCAAAGTGCCTCGTATTTGAATAACTAGAAATCTCACTCTTAGACAATAAACAGATTTAAAACGGCTATTACCAAGTTCCAAAGTAGCCCTGGTGGACACTTAGCAGAACGTTCTGTTGGGTGTCCGTCATGACTCTTGGAATTTGGTGATGGTGTTATAAATCTCACATAAAATCCACAGTGGATTTAAATACTGCTTATGTTTCTCAGTTTTGCTATTCACCTGAAGAAGGGACCTGTGTGGCCAAGAAAGCTTGTGTATAATTCCATCTTTGTACAAGACACTTGTTGGTCCAATAAAAGATATCAAACCTTCCATCCTCTCCTGTTTTTCAAGGACCAATACAGCTGGAATCTCTTTTTATAAAAGGCACTTTAGATTTTGCAATGCTGGGGCTGGCAGGCTGTTTTGCCATTCCGGTTCACAGCACAAAAGTTGAGAGTGATGCCTGTCCCTCGTCCCTTCACCCAACTGTTTTTTTCAGCAACTGTACTGTCCCCGTAGGACTACCTGCCCTTACTCCAGTTTCACAAAGCCCCAATCCACTACCTTGAAGTCCCAGTCTGACTGAAAATGTTGATGTACTGCCCTCCTGGTCCTGGTTGTTTCTGTTGGGCTCACCACAGTTCTTACATGCCCACCCTCGCTAATCCTTCTACTGCTCTACTTGCTCCCACCAAAATGGCTGATGCACACATGCTTTATTCCAGAAATGAGCAATGTCATCATGAAATGGCCAGGAAAGGCTGTTGGGAGGCAGGCAGGCCAGCACTTCCTGTCCAATAAGTGTACAGCATGGCAGCTCCATAAAAAGGGGGGGAGGACTAGAGGAACTCCAAGCACAAGTTGTAGCTAGATGGGGGGTACCAAAACAAAGGAGGACTGCTAGACACTGAACTAATCGGAGCACTTAACAGCTGCATATTTGATATGTGGAGCACTTCTTAAAAGACCCGGAAATGCCCAATTCACAGGTGTAAAAAGGGCATGTATGCACCTTATCTGGAGCCCTTGGATACAGACAAAAAAACAAGCATCTGTCAATGCCGAACATTTGATGCTTGGTAAGCAATTTGTGCTTTGCAATTTTGAGCCCAAATGTTTAAGATACTTGTTTTAGGATTCCCCTTATAGACAGGACATGTGCCATTTATGGTATATTTGCTGAAATGACATTTCGCACCAGATGTGTGAAAACACAACTCAAGGATTTAAAAAATGATGTATGTCACATTTATGAGGTGATGTGGAAAAATGGTTATGTTGAAAAGTTGGAGTCAAAATATTGAAAATTAGCGAAGTTGTCACTGAATGCTGAAACAGTGCAACGTTCAGTCATAACCTGGGCATTTTACCATATTTGTACACCAAAATTGTCAGCATAGCCTTCTTATTTCCCCACCTAATGAACCCAGTAAGTGAACATTTTCAAATCCCAGCCAAAACATCATTACACACCACCAAAATGTCATTCTATGCCACAGGTACAAAAACACATTTTGGCTAGGATTTGAATAATGACAACTGCCACATTCATGAGGTGCTGTGAACAAATGGCTATGTTTAAAGTTTGCAGTCAAAATATTGAAAATTATCAGAGTTATAAGCCTGCGTTCATAAATTTCAACATAGGCTCATAACTTTGTTGTTCTTTAATATTTTTGCCCCACTTATTCAACATTGCCTTCTTATGATCCCACCTCATGGACGAGTGTAGAGAAAATATACAACTCCTGCCTGAAAGGTGATTTCACGCAGTGACTGTGAAATCACCTTTCGGGACCTGAAAACTCATTTTAGTCCGGATTTGAAAAATGATAGCTATCACATTCACGAGCTGCTGTAAAGACATGGCTATGCTAAAAATTTGGGGTCAAAATATTGAAAATTACCAAAGTTACAAGCCTGTGTTTGCAAATTTCAATGTACGCTCATAACTTTGTTGTTTTTTAATATTTTTACACCCAATTTTCAACATAGCCTTCTTATGACCCCACCACATGAACAAGAGCAGAGAAAATGTTCAACTCCTTCATGAAAGGTGATTTCATGCAGCAACTACGAAATCACTTTTTGGGAAAGATTTACCCAACGTCTCTTGCATTGTTCACGAGGTGGTGTCCCAGAAAAGGTATGTTGAAATTATAGGGCAAAAATATTGAAAAATGGCCAAGTTATGCTACGAAGTTCAAAACCCCATTGAAATACACTGACTTGCATACCTGATTTCCTCAGTTCATGGTCCGGCTTTCAAAAATGAAGACGTGTCTGCGGTCAAGAGAAGATCACAGTGTGGGACCCCCGGTGGGTAAGTAAAGGTTTGGGGGGTGTGACTGCTGAGTGGGAGGGTCAGGTGGGGGGGTAACTAACAGCACAACAGACAACAATGGACCGTTTTCTCTTTTGCAGACTTAAAAAAAAAAAAAATGCTGAGAGAAGGTTTTCTTTATTTCAGGTTTGGACACTGGAGGATTGGGCACCCCCAGTGTCAGTGTTATTTTATTTATTTATTGGAATCTTGGATTATACCTTTGAGCTAAAAGCTTGTTTACAAAGGTTCCACATCATAAGGCAATAGCCAAGGTATGTAGACATTACAAAACAGATAGGGGTATATGCAGCAAGCAAGTACATTATGGTATATACAGATACAGATTCAAGCACGTACAGTTAAAATACATCAAGTAGGAGAGGTCAACTATACTGCAACAGTACTAGGAGCATACCTAAGGTGGACAAGCAATTTATAGTGGTAGCTGAGCTTTAGAGCGTGCAAGTAGAGTTATAGAGGGTCAGAAGTGGTGATGAGCAAAGGAGGGGAAGGACAGAATAGATGAGAGCAGGGGGAGGGTGGGACAGAGACAAAAGGGGTGACAGAATAAGGGCGTTGAGTAGTCAGAGGGGTGGGATTGGATAGGAATCTACCCAGGATTACATAAATAGGTGATGGGGCAGGGCTGGGTAATGTATGGGTAGAGAGGGATAAGGGAAAGGGTTTTAAAGTGGGGGGTGAGGTGAGGGCAACCGGGGGTGAAAATGGGGGAATAACATTTGTGAAGAGAAAGCAGGAAGGCGGGGGGATAAAGAGGGACGTGGGGAGTAAGTGCTCAGTGGGGGGTCACACCAAGCAGAAGAGGAAGTGGGGGGGGATGGGTACTATGCAGGACAGATAAGCTATCAATAACAGTAGGTTTTCTTCATTACAGGCAATATATTTAATGAAATCAACACTGGGGGATTGTGTTTGAGGGGTGTGGGGTAGTGGGTGCTGAGTGGGAGGGTCGGGTGGTGGAAATAGTAATAGGGATGCTAGAAGTGGACACTTGGGGATTGGACACCCCCAGTGTCAGTGCTAGAAATGTGTGAGGGGGTGGTGGCTGCGGCAACAGACATCGATGGACCATTTTCTTTTTTACATGTATTTAAGAAAAATAGGAGGGGGGCTGATGTTACGGTGGTGGCTGCAACAGAAGGGAACAGAGGGAAGGTTTTCTTTATTTCAGGTTTTAACGCTGAGGGATTGGGCACCCCTAATGTTAGTGTTATGTTTGTTGGGGACTGATGAGAGGGAGGGTCGAAAGGGGGGAGAACAGTTAGGGGGCACTAACAACAGACATTGATGAATGGTTTTCCTCATTACATTCAATATATTTATTAAAGACTACACTGGCGGATTGGGCACCCCCCATGTCAGTGTTACATTTGTTGGGGGGTATGGGTTGGTGGGTACTGCTGAGAGGGAAGGTCAGGTGGGGGAAGAATAGTTACGGGGTGCCAGCAACAGATATCGATGGCCGTTTTTCTTCATCACAGGCAATAAATGTAATAAAAACGACACTGGGGGATTGGGCACCCCAGTGTCAGTGGTATGTTTGTTGGGGGGGTGCTGAGAGGGAGGATTGGGTGGGGAAAGAACAGTTATAGAGCACCAGCAACAGACACTGATGGACAGTTTTCTTTGTTAGAATGTTAGGCATGTCTGTGACTTTGAGCATGTGCATTAGCATGGATGCTAATGCACATGCCAGAGTGACAGATCCAAACACTGGCCCCTGAAGTTGAAAGCCGCTCAGATGTTTGCTGATGCAGATTCATACAAATCAAAGGACTGCATCCCTCTCTTACTGGAGCAGCTTTGGTCCTTTGAAGTACAAGACAATTCTGCCCAGAAAGCTGAGAGCTGCATCAGACCACAGTGCCTGGTCATTGGTGTAGACTGCCAAGCCCCTGGTATTGTGAACTACAATGGGCTTGGCAGTGACACGCCTCCCAAATCCCCTTGTACTCATCCCAAAACATTGTTGCTGTTTGCACATCAAATATAAAAAAAGAGAGCTGGCCCAACAGCGCAGCGGTAGGGCTACCGTTTGTGACACCAGTGACCCGGGTTCATGAGCGAACTCGGGTTGTTGGAGGGACGACCAGAGGGGAACGAACAAGTGTCCACAGGCTGCTCTCCTTCTTTGAGGAGGTCAGGGATGCCAGTCCTGCCACTATACCACCACCTGGGTGACCATGGGTGGAGATGCCATGGGACAGCATGAAGAAGGGAGGGAGGATGTTGACCGGGAGCCGGGACGACAGCATGTGGCTACGTGCTCCACCCCTTGGTTCTCCTAGCGCGTCGGCATCCGGGGGGGGGCGCAACAGAAAAGACAGAAAAAACCCCGCAACAGATGCCTGGAGATGGGACCTCAGCTACCCGAGAAGATCTGGAACCAGCTCCAGGAGGGGCCTAGGTAGCATACCCAATGCACACTAATGGACTGGAGGGCACTAAAGGGGGTTCCCTCTCCTCCCCGCCCAGGGGGCAAACTGAGGCCGGATGGGGGCATTGCTGCTGAGGCCCGAGAGGAGATATCTGGGGAGGACCTGCGGGACCACGCCAACCTAGGGGATCCCTGAGGATAGGATCCAATGCGGTGAGTAGGTGGCATAAACAGAGAATAAATTAAAAAAAAAAAAACATAAAAGAAAGACACAATTACAAATACAAATCCCATTACAAAAAATCACCGAAAGCATTTACATTTGTAATGTTTGAACACTTTTTTTAAACCTAGTGGTAAAAGTCACAGATGCTTGTATCTGTCTTGGGTTTAGGGGAATTTAGTTCCAAAACTCTGGCACATAATCCAAAGGACCACTGGCCTATCTGAGTTCTCATGGTTGGAATGCTGTACAGATTTTTAGGAAATGAGCACAAGTACAGGTGATTGCAGTGAGGTGTTAACATAGCTAAACTGAAAAGATAATCAGTGTCTAGTGTTTTGTATATCATTTTACGTACACTACATTAAAATTTTGCTGCAGTTGTTACAGTTTAGATAAAGTAAAGCTGATTGGAGAGGAAAGCACCTTAACTTATAGAATAGCAGGGCACAGGGAAATAAAGGGACACAGGAATCAAATAGAGTGGTGGAGACCATCACTAGTTTTACATGACTCCTGCAGAAATCCTAACTTGGGTACCCTGAAAAACAGCTCTATATAGGGGAGTCAGCCTAAACACTTGTGGTAGGTGCTTAGGTGAGTAACCCCTAGGGCAACAGGAATCTAGGACAGCAGTACAATGGGATATGGGGAGATGACGGGCAGTTAGGAAGGAGTATAGGGCCTGACAGAGCGCAACACCTGCACAGCAACCATCTTTAGGGAGACTCTCTGGAGGCAATGGTGCTGCCCGGTGTACAGCAGGATTTCAGCACCCGCCATGGAACTTGCCACCATAAAGACAGAACCTAGCCTTCGCTGGAGCAGGTCTGATGCAGGTAGCCACTACTCTTCCACGAGGGGTGCCTAGGGTTCATACTGAAACATAACTACCTTTCCTACAGCCGCAAAGGATACCTACAGAAAACTGGCACAGCTATGGGCAGTGTTGTCGGGGTGGGGGATGGGACCAGTCATGTCAGAGTGGGGCCCCTGTAGTGGTGACAGTGAACATATTTACTCCCCTGTTCTGACCAGATTACTACAAACCAAACTGAAACTAATGAGCTCAACCTATCAGAATCTGCACTCTCTCCAGTAGAAAAATCTTTACTTAACCAAGGATTGTCTTTTTGTCCATCATCAAAACTAGATGAGATATAACTATGTGGGGACCTTGAACAGTTTTTCCATCAATTGCACCTGCAGGAATTCTTCTATGACAGGCAAACCACTGAAAAGCAAACCCTCCACAACACAGAGAGAAAATCATCATGGACCCACCGGCAGGATGGAACCCTAATCTAGACTAATATATATCAACATCTTTACACACAGTGGAAATTCAGAAACCTTAAACAAACAGAACACAATTCGGTATAATCTGAATCCACTGGAAAAAAGGTCAAATGTAAAGAAGAGAGACAGAATCACCATCAAGCCTGCTGACAAAGGCGGAGTAGTTGTAATCATGAACAATATACCACAGAAGCAGAAAAGCAACTGTCAGACACAAAATTCTATATTCCATTACTGGAGGACCCATCAGAAAACTTTAGAAGGGAACTCCTTTCTTTCATTGATAAATATCCACCAAGCATCAAATGACAACTAACTGGTTTAAAGGACAATTAAACAGGGTAATCAGATAAAATGGAACCAGCAAAATCCGAACACATAGAGCTGTAGATTAAGCCCCTACCTGTGAAATGCTGTCCTTCGTTTTCCTAAAAAGGCATTTTAACATAATTTTGTCAGTTTAGAAAATGTAAACAAAGGGCCAACTTTTTCAAAATCCCCACTCCCAGTAGCACTCTAAGGTGGCCACGACGTGTGTATGTGATGATGATTTCATCTGAGCCACAGTGCTGCAGAGCGATCAAAGGGTCTCTATAGGGACCTATTATATATGGTTTTAACTCCCTCAGACTGCATATATGGGTAAAACCATTTACTGTGTATATGTGATACCTCTTCTAGGACCATCTTCTCTTGTGAAGGCGCTAGTATCCACTCCCTGAATATCGTGCTCTGTCCTACCTAGTGTGGGACCTCTGCCACTGTCTTCTATGGTGAAGACAGAACAAAATAACTTGTTTAGTACTTCTGCCTTGTCCTCATCTTTCTATGCCATCTTGTCTTCCTTGGTTGCTATTTGGACTATTCCTATCTGTAGAAGGTTTTGTCTCCCTAACACCCTGTGCTATTTTCTCTTCAGTTTATGTTTTTGCCCTTCCAACTGCTTTCCCTGCCTCCTTCAGTTTGTTCCTGCACACTTCATTTTTTATGTTTGCTTGCGTGCATGCGCAAGAAACATTATGTGACAGCTTAGGAGAGAAGCGGGGTTTTGGAGGTGCGGCACTGTGGTGGTCAATGCCCCCACTGCATTCTGAGGCTTTGCCGTGTTTCCCCAATGTGGTGGCATGCTGCTGCTGACACTAGTTCAGCAAGCGTGCCACCAACTTGAAACGAATCCACCGCTGCAATGAGAGAGTGACCTGTCATCATAGGGCGTGCCTTGCCTAGTGTAACATTTCAATAAACATGGCAGGCGGTGGTTCGCTGCCTGCCGCTCACAGTCCCTAGGAAGCCAACTTTAGGGGTACCCAATACCCCTGTCAGCATATGTGCCCTCTTTACTGTTGTGGTCTGCCAAGGGGGTGCCCAGTCCCCCTCGGCATCATGCCCCCAAACACAGACATGCTTGCTGACGGGGGTGCCCAATCCCCCTGTTGGAATGTTAACCAACCCATTGCATTGGCATTTTCCTGGCACTGGCCCACCCCAACTGTATGCCACACTGGGAGCCCAACCCAGAGTGGCCAAAACCTGTAAAAAAAAAAAAAAAAAACAGAAAATGGTCCACAGTGATGTTTTTTTATTTTTGTTATGTGAAAAAGGGAAATGGTTCCTCACTGTCAGATCCCCTCCCCCAGCAAGCACCCACCCTCTACACACCCAGCATCCCCACACCCCCCCTCACCCCATACTTACCTCTGGAGCCTGGTGTGACAATCTTCAGTGGACCGGGAACACATCTGCACTCCTCAAAGCCGACCGCAAACTGAAGAAATGCCAGTAAGCTGTATAATGGCATAAATGTACTTTTTTCAACTTAGGTGGATATCTCAGCCATTTTTGTGAATTTTGGCACCAAATTTTCAACTAGGGGTTCTTGGGACCCCACCTCATGAATTCAGTCACTGTCATTTTGTTATTCTGTCCCAAAAGGTGATTTTGTTGTTACTGTGTGGAATCACCATTTGGGACTGAGTAACAAAACGACAGTGTTACCATTCATGAGGTGGGCTCCCAAAAAGCCTATGTTGCAAATTTGGTGAAAAAATTCAAAAAAATGACTGTGTTACAAGTGTGTACTTCACAGTGTCTACGCACGCTCATAACTCCAAGAATTTTTAATATTTTCACTCCAGATTTTTGGCATTTCCATTTTTTACACCTCTTTATGAATGGTACAGCTATCATTTTTCCATCCTGCCCAAAATGTGGTTTCGCACATGTGGTGTACAATAGCGCGGTTGCTGTAAGAAATCAGTGTTCAGGGCACATTAACAAAATCACAGTGACGCTGTTCATGAGTGGAGGTCCCAAAATGCCTATGTTAAAAATCTGGTGGGGGGGGGGAGAGAGGGGTATAATAGGAAGAGCGGCAAGAAAGGTTCTGGGATGGGGTGGCCGGAGAAGTAGGCAGGATGTGGGGAAGGCAGGTGGAGAGAAACCCAGTGGTCATGCTGTTTGGGGTGGATGACTCAGAGGAAGAGGACTGGAGGCCTCTCCCCAGATTGGTGTGGATCCTGGTGGTTTTGGCCAGGCACTGCATACTAAATACATGGCTTTCAAGTGAGACTCCTACTATGCAGCAATGGAAAAACCTGTATCTGCAGGCTCTAGGTCTGGAAAAGTTATACTATGTGACTAAAAACAGGGAAGACCAGTTCTGGAGAGTCTGGGGAATGTTTATGTCCTCATTACCCCCAGGAGAGATGGACATGTTGGGGAAAGGGTTGCAAGGATAAAAGGTAATGGCTGAATGATGGTGAGGGAAGAGGAGATTGTGCTGGGATGGGAAGTAATCGCTCTGGGATGGGTAAGGTAGAGGATAATTAAGTGAGAGACAAACTGTTTTCAAGTCATTAACAGTCTGTATAATCAATTGGTATGTGTGTTTATCACTTTGTGGGATTTTTATTTATCTTTTTTTTTTAGAAATTGGGGGAGGGAGAGAGGATAAGCTAATAAATTGATATGAGAGGGAGATACTGGAGGTGTATAGGTATATGTTGAATCAAAGTTGTTATTGTTTTTTACTGTATATGTATGATTTTACCTATGTTTATTGTTGAAAAAAAATCAATAAACACATGATGCAAAAAAAATAAAAAATCTGGTGAGAACATTTCACAAAATGACTATTACGAACTTGAGGTCCCCTTGGTTTGATGGGGAGCTCAAGGAGATGAAGACCTTGGGTCGGAGATTAGAGTGTTGCTGGCAGAAGTCTGGCCTGGGGGTAGACAAACTGGCCCTGCGTATGCGTTATGGTGCATACCAGGGGGCAATCAACCATAAGAAGGCAGAATTCCTGTCCAGGAAGATTGCTGCCAGGAGGAACCGACCAACTGTACTCTTTCAGACTGTGGACAGGCTTCTTCATCCCTCCTGTCTACAGCCGAAGATAGCTTTTTTGAATGCATTATGTGATGGGTTTGCTCAGTTCTTCTCAGACAGGGTGTCCGCCATCTGGCATGGGGTTCTGCCAGTGGACCAGAATCTGGCCAACAGTGGTTGCCATGGGCTTCCGGAGAGCACTCCGCCTGTTTGAGGTGAGTTTAGACTGGTGGAGGTGGCTGAGGTCATTGAGATTGCCTCCAAGCTTCGGCACACCTTTTGCGAACTGGACCCGGTGCCAACTCGTTTCTTAATGAGATGTGTTGACTCTGTTGGCCCGGTGTTTGCCCCGATTGTCTGGTGTTACTTGTCAGAGGGGGTCTTTCTTGATGTCTTGAAGGAGGCATTGGTGAGACCCCTTCTGAAAAAAACATCGTTGGACCCTGATGTCAAGGCAAATTACCGTCCAATCTCCAATCTTCCATTCTTCGGTAAGATTGTTGAGAAGGTGGTGGCGCTTCTTCAGCTTGAGGAGCATCTTGTGGCCCATAATCTTTATGAACCGCTCCAGTCTGGGTTTCATGCAAGGCATAGCACAGAAACTGCACTAGTTTGGGTGCACAATTACCTCCTTAGGGCTAGAGATTGAGGGGAGGGGACAATTCTTGTTCTCCTCGATCTCTCTTCAGCATTTGACAGGGTGGACCATCGAGTGTTACTTGACCACCTAAGGGAATTCTGTGGACTCGCCATCTCTGTCATCCGCTGGTTTGAGTCTTTTTTATCCAACAGGAGGCAGAGGGTAGTGATGGGGAATTTCTCCTCCTCCCCTGACCACCTATTGTGCGGAGTTCCCCAGGGTTCGGTCTTGTCACCGATGTTGTTTGCCATGTACATGCTACCCGGAGAGCTCATCAGGAAGTACAGCTTGGGTTTTCACTGCTATGCTGATGATCCAGCTGTCTTTTCCTTGCCCCTGGAACATCTTGTGCAGTAGAAGTGGCAACAGCTGCCTTGCACAAATCAATGACTAGATGGCCTCCAGCTGGTTGCGACAACCCCAGTAAGGCGGAGGTACTGGTGGCTCGAGTTGAACAGAGGATGTGATAGGTTGGCCTCTGGTGCAGAGACAGGACTTTGCCTTGGCTCTGTACCATTGAAAACCTCCTCTAGGGTGCATAGATCTGGGTGTTATTCTTGACAGCGGTTTGACACTTGAATTTCAGGTGTCTCTTCGTTAGTCCGTGCTTTATCCATCTGAGAATATCGCCAGGATCAAGCCCTTAGTTCCGCCTCTGGACCTCCCCACTTTGGTGCATGCCATTGTGACATCCAGGCTTGACTACTGTAATGCACTCTGTCTCGGGGTCTCTGGGGGGTACCCTGCGCCGACTGCAGCTGGTGCAGAATGCAGCGGCGAGGTTGTTGATAGGACAATCTAAATACTGTCATATTACCCCGGTGCTGTGTCATCTGCACTGGCTGCCAGTTAGGTGGAGGGTCCTCTTTAAGGTGGGTTTGCTCACCTTTAAGGTCCTACACGGCCTGTGCCCTGGCTACCTGAATGACCTTCTTACACCTGCTGTCTCGGTCCATTCCCTACGTTCCTCTTCTCGGGGCCTCCTTGCGATTCCCAGGATGAGGTTAAGAACTGCAGGCAACAGAGCATTTAGTGTCACCGCTCCCATCCTGTGGAATTCGCTTCCTTTAGTTGTTAGGGAGGCCCCATCTGTTGAGGTTTTTTAAGGCCCGACTCAAGGCATTTTTGTATGATCAGGCATTCCTGGACTATGTTTTATAGTTTATATTAACTAATTTTTTAAGGCTTATTTTAGTTTTAGAGAATGAAACAAATTGTGTAGCAAATTATGTTTTAATTGTTTGGAGTTGTATATTTTATTGACTGTTATTGTGTTGTGTTGTTTTTATTTGATTGATGTACGGTGCCCAAAGCCTCCGGGATGGGCGTCTCTAAATAAAATTTGCCTTGCCTTGCCATTGTGCAGTTTCCACGCACGCTCGTATCTTTGAAAACGTTTTAATATTTTCACTCCAGATTTTTAACACTGGCATTTTTTCATTCACACCTCCTTATGAACAGGACGGCTGTAATTTTTCACATTCTGCCCAAACTGTGTTTTCACATATCTGGCGCAGAATGGCGTGGTTGCTGTAGCAAATCAGCATTCGAGACAGATTAACAAAATCACAGTGCCACTGTTCATGAGCAGAGGTACCAAATGCTTTCATGAGGTGGGGGTCACAAAAAGGCCATGCTGAAAATTTGAAGTACAAATACTAACAAACATCCAAGGCATTACAGTTTCTAACCATAACATCCCACCCTGTACAGACTGACAGGCGTCAGGGGAGTGCCTTTGGATTGCTGGCTGTAATGCTCTTGCCATTCCACCCCCATCCTGTGGCCAGTGACAGGCATTAAGGTGTGCCTTGGACTCTTCAGCCCCAGAGTTCATCCCATTCTCCTACACTGCACCCATTTCAGCATATGTCCCTATGAAATAGGGTGACTGTAAAGCAGAACACCCCAAGGCACACCTCAACATTTGTCAGTGTCTGCAAAATAGGGTGAGGTGAAATGGCATGAGCATTATGCGCGATGACCCAAAGGCATACCCCAATGCCTGTCCATCTCTGCAGGGTGGAGGTGGGGCTCGCGTGAAGGTCAACACTTCACTGCCATTCCTATTCTGCATCTGTCTAATTCCTGCACTTCCAATGCTAATACCAGCAAGCAAACATTTGGCATTGACAAATGCTTGTTTCTCTTTGATTTTGGTTGTTACTTCATTTGAGAACCAGAGAGGTCTTTCCCTTCTTTTGGACTCGTGATCTGCTTAGCGCGTTTAGTTGTTACTATGCGTAGAGCAGCCTTTAGGGTCTTCCAGCAGTCCTCTACATCCCCTGTGTTTCTGCCTTCTAGTATGGATGCAATCATAGTTCTCATTTCGGTGAAGTTAGCTTTTCAGAAATCTAGTACCTTGATTTTAGTGTGACTAGTATCCTCCACCTTGTTCATTCACAGTTAATCAGATTGACCTGTGGCCACTGGTCCCTAGATTGGCTCCTACCTGAGCTTCTGAGATCATTGTGCTGTTCGTGATCACTAAGTCCAATATTGCTCCATCTCTGGTGGGTGAGTTCACCAGCTGATACAAACCCGCTCCCCTCAGTGCAAAGTGGAAATCTTTGCTCCAATCTGAGGATGTTGTGTATGAGGACCAATCCACATCCAGTAGACTGAAGTCACCCACCAGCAGCAACTCACCCTTGTCTGCCATCATCATGATGGTTTCTAAGAGCCCTTTGTCCACATCAGCTTCCTGGGATGGGGGTCTGTAGAGGACTCCAACCCGGACAAGGGTTTTGTCCCAGTCTCCTAGCGTAACCCAAAGGGCCTCTGCTTTACAGTGACTTCCCTGGATTTCTATTTGCACAGATGTCTTCTTTAACAAACAATGCCACCCTCCCTTCTTCCCCTCTCGATCTCTCTGGGATGGCGTGTATCCTGGGATGGTGACATCTCATGTGTGGTTCCCAGTGAACCAGGTCTCTGTAACTGTGTCCCAGTCCAACTGTGCTTCTGCCATCATGGCTGTAAAATCAGGGATATTGTTTGGCAGACTACAAGCATTTACACACATTACCTTCCATCCCTGTCTTAGTTGGTCTGCTGCATGACTACCCAGTTTTGGTTGTGTAACTGTGTTGCAATGCTTGGTCTGAGTATGACTGGTGCATACTTGTGCTGAACTAGCTGGTGGGGGGGGACACTGGCAGCCCTTTTGATGCTAGGGGTGCCTGTGCCACCCCCCCAACTAGTTTAACTGACCGATATGAACATCGAACATTTGGCCTACCGCTTGGGTTCCCTTCTTTTGTGAGCTGTGAGCTGTCAAATCTAAAGGACTTCTGGTCCCAGAAGTCCTGCCAATTGCCGACAAAGTGGTGACCTTATTCCTGGCACCAGCTCCTTAGCCAGGTGTTAAGCTTGGAGATGTCCCCTTCCCTGTCTTCTGCCTGCTGTCTCCTTTTTTCCAGACTGGCAAAATTTCAGAGAAGGTGATACGAGACGAAACTGAAGCAAGCTTGTCGCCCAACCTGGTAAGGTTTTGTTTCGTTTTCTCCACTGATTTACTGGCTAAGTCATTTGTACCTATGTGGAGTATGACATGCATGTCTTGTTCTACACCTCAAACGATTTCCTCTATGTGATAGATGTCCCTCCATGCTCATGTTCTGGGGCGGCACCTAACCGAAGCAGACGTATGGTCCTGTTGGAGGTGAGATCATACACCCCTAATGCAGAATGCAATAGGTGGGGAAGGGAATGGAGAAGGTAGTTAGTGGGGGAGGCAAAGGAAGTGGGATGGTCAGGTGACTTCCTGGGGCACTGGCATGGAGGAATGCACAGAGTATACTATAGAGTATTGTCAGAGGTGTGTGGGGGAAAGGAAGGGCTCAATGTTATTAGCCATCTAAGAACAAATAGGCTGACTAGCACGCCATTAGTGGTGATAGATACTGTAACTTTGGGAAGCTAGGAGGGAGGCTTAAGCTGACTATGATCCTAGTATCCTTCTCCAGCATCCTGCCACTTTGGATTATGAGAGAGAGAGGAGGCTTCTTCTGATCACTCACTTCAATGCCTGGCTGAACGAGTGGTGCAGAGAAGAGGGGGTTGCCATATGTGGGAGACTGGGGGAGGGAGGGAGAGAGAGAGAGAGACAGACACAGAGAGAGACAGAGAGAGAGAGAGAGAGAGAATCAAAGGCTATAAAAATGGGATGGCCCACATCCCTCCGAGGAAGGCACCAGGATGCTACGGCACAAGTTTACAGAGTGCATCACGGTGGTTTTAAACTAACAGAGGGGAGAGAGATCGGTTACTAATATGTACAACTACACAAATGTGGGAAGCATGGATGACCTCGCCCAAGCACTAGTAGAAAGTGGAGAGAAGATGGAGAGAAAGCAAGGTGAAGACAATGAGATAAAAAAACAAGTTAAGGTGTAGGTGTTGCAGTATATCCAGGAGAGAGAATGACTTGGGGTTGTAGGTGATGGTCCAAAGATGAGGGCATGGGAAGTATGAGAGATAGGGAGTTGGGGGAGGAGGAAAATAAGAGACATGAATGGCTATGTGTGCTAACGCCAAGAGCCTGGGGAACAAAACCACAGACCAGAAGGCAGTGGTGGCAGACGCACACTTAAGTCTAGTAGCAGTCACAGACATGGGCCACACAGTACCATGACTTTATCTGAACATCCCAGGGTTTACATTGTTAAGCATGTATACAGAATGGAGAAAGGGGGAAGGGGTAGTACTTTACATAAGGGAGGGTATAAAAGCCATGGATTTCAGGGATAGTAGGGAGAGCAAGTGCATAGAAACAGTTTAGTTACCAATAGCGAGGTTCCAATCTCAGAGAAAAGGGTTGTGGAACGGCCTTAATGCACTCATGTTGGATAAGTCCAAGGTCCTTGATGGGCTGCATCCCTTGGTGCTAAAAAAGATTGGAGGGGGGTCCTTGTTGCACTACTGGCTGAGCTGTTTAACAAGGGACTGGAGGATGGCAAATGTAGTTCCCCTTCACAAAAGTGGAAGTAGGGATGATTCTGGCATCTACAGACCTGTCAGTGTAACATCCACAGTGGGAAAAATTCTAGAAGCCCTAATAAAGTAGGGGCTGATGTACTACCTGGAGGAGAGCAGACTTCAGATGTCACATAGCAAGTGTTCACAGGAGGGAGGCCACATCAGATGAATGTGGTCAACTTCTTTAATTGGGTGATGAAGGTGGCAGACAAGGGGCAGGCATTGGACATACTGTATCTTGATTTCAGTCATTCAACACTTTGCCATAAGGATAGCCGGTCAAGAAGCTAGGGGACCTCAGGTGGGGAGTAAAATCACAAGGTGGGTGAAAAAATAGCTAAGTGGTATAAACTACAGTGCTGTCCTACTCAGGGAATGTTCAGAGGTCAGGAAAGTCATCAGTGGTGTGCTGCAGGAATTGGTCCTGGGACTAGTCCTTTTCAAACATTTTCTTTATGATACTGGAGTGATTATCCAAAGAAAGACCTGCCTCTTCACAGATAATGCAAAGATCTGAAGAGGAGTGGACAGAAAAGAGAGGGTAAGAAGTATGAAAGAGGACCTAGAAATGCTGGAGAAGTGGTCAAGGGTCTGGCAATTAAAATCTAAAGTAATGAAGAGTTAGATAATGCACACAGGGGGCAAGAAATCCAAGGACTAGCCAGCCTGGTGGCACTACAGGTTGAGGCGCTGGTCGCTACACCTCGCGTCATGCTGGCAACCCGGGTTCAGGAACGAACCCGGACTGCTGTGGGTCAGCAGGGGTAAGGGAGGATCGAGTGTCCGGAGGACTGCTCTCCTCTTTTGGGGTGGGGGGGAAGGTTTGTCTGCTAATTGACTGCCCTCTGCCGGTGACTGGAGGGCAATAAAGGTCTGGGTGGCAGGTACCGGCGTCTTTACGTTGGTGAGGAAGGGGGATGGGAATAACAGTGGAAAAGGGAGCTGGCAGGCCCTATGATGGCCCGCATTCCTGTACCACCTCCGGATTCTGGATTGTGCTCTCGGGGGAGAGATGGCCAGCGCTCTCCTCCCTGGCCCAGTCACGGGGGCAAGCCATGGGGGAACTACTGGGGGTTGGTATGAGCGGGAACACTCGGGGCTGGAGGACGAGTCCCTCCAAGGGAAGGCCATAGCTGCCTGCCAGGCTCAGGGAGGCGAAAACAGAATAATTATATTTAAAAAAAAAAAAAAAGAAAAGAAATCCAAGGACTGAATACAGAAGGGGGGTTGCTGTGGAGGGTGTGAGGTAAGGAATCTGTGGGTAATAATAATGAACACTTTGAAGACAACAGTATGGTGCAACAGGGACATGGAGAGGGAGAATCGGAGTGTTTCTGCCACTGTACAGGTCCCTGGTTTGTCCTCAGCTGGAGTACTGTGTGGAATTTTGGAACCCACACTTGAAGAATGATAGGGAAAGGGTGGAAGAGGTGCAGAGGAGAGTAACCAGATACTCCAGGACCAGCAGGATAAGACTTATATGGAGAGCATGTTGAAGTTCAACATGTGCCAACTGAAGACAAAAAAAGAAGAGAGGAACATGATAGAAACATACAAATACAGTGTACT
Organism: Neoceratodus forsteri; assembly: GCA_016271365.2. Taxonomy (NCBI): domain Eukaryota; kingdom Metazoa; phylum Chordata; order Ceratodontiformes; family Ceratodontidae; genus Neoceratodus; species Neoceratodus forsteri. The sequence continues at coordinate 1,465,911,092 of CM057449.1, forward strand.
TCCAAGGGAGTAACAAAGAAGAGAATGGAAAGTTGCTGCAATGATTGTGAGGTGGAAGTTTTCAGGGAGACTTTCTGGAGACTGGGGTGCTGCCCCATTTAAGTGCACCTCTCTGGGCTGAGGAAGGAGTTTGCTAGACTCCAAGCCGAGCTGGCCAGGACTTGGGGGGCCTCTTCCTCCACCCAGAGACCACCATGTCCAATACCTCTGCCTCAAAGGAAGCCAAGGAGGAGGAGCAGCTGGACTATGGTGGGCTTGGGAAGGGTGATAGTGGTGGATTATAGGCACATCTCCAGTATCGTACTTATACACAATTCCTACGCCATACTAGGGAGTGGGACTGTCCCATGGAGGCACCTATAGTAATGGCCAGGGAGAATGCGGGGTCTTCCACAGTGGACTCCCTAGGGTAGGAGACAGAGGACTCTGGAGGAGGAGGAAGAAAATCTTGGTGGGGGACTCCATTGTGAGGGGATAGATTTGGGGGCAGGAAAGAAGGAGGAGAGGGAAGTTAAGTGCTTTCCCAGCGCCACGGCTCAGAGGGATGGAAAGTGGATCCTGAGGATTGCTAGCACAGCAGGACAGGAGGGAGAGTTGGATGTCATTGTCCACCTAGAGACTAATGACCTGGCCAGGGATGAGGTTAGGATAATGCAGGAGGAGTTCAGGGAGTTTGGGAGAACTGGATATACCAGAGGGTGTAGACAGAATGAGGAGGGACCTGCAGAAGCTAAAAGAACAGTCAAGGATTTGGCAGTTGAAATTCAACGCAAAAAAAGTGCAAAATAATGCATATGGGGCACAAAAACTCTGGAACAACATATCAGTTGGGAAGTGAGGATACAGCATGTGCCAAGCCAAGCAGGAAGGGGACCTTGGGGTTATCATCTCTGATGACCTCAAGGCAGGGAAACAGTGCAACAAGGTGGCAGGGTAAAGCAAATCGGATGTTGGGCTGCATCGGCAGGAGCATCACCAGCAGGAAAAGGGAGGTCACAATTCCACTATACTAGGCACTAGTATGGCCCCACCTGGAGTAGTGTCCACTTCTGGAGACCTTACCTACCGAAAGACATAGACAGGGTGGAGAAAGGTTCAGAGGAGGGCAGCAAAGATGGTACAGGGATTGCATCATAAGTGCTATGAGGACAGGCTGAAGGACTTGAATATGTACTCCCTGGAGGAGAGAAGGGAGAGAGGGGATATGATAGAGACATACAAGTACCTTATGGGGAGGAACAGGGTGCAGGAAAACACTATTTTTCAGCAAAAAGAATACTCCAAGTCTAGAGGGCATGGGATGAAGTCGGAGGGACGGCGATTCAGAGGAAATGTGAGGAAGAATTTCTTTCACAAAAAAGGTGGTGGACAAGTGGAACACCCTGCCTTAGGAAGTGGTGGGAGCTGAAACAATCACGGGATTTAAGAATGCATGGGATCAACATAAGGGAATCCTGGAGGTCAGAAGTAAGGGGCAACAGATTTGTAGAAAAACTTGAAGTGATCTTACGAGCTCAAATGGGCAGACTGGATGGGCCACTGGCCCTTATCTGCTGACAGTATCTATGTCTTAGGCAGGTAACATGATCAGTGACCGTGACTTTTTCTGAGGTACTGCCAGTCCACGACAGGGGTGGGGGGTGAACAGGGTAATACGTATCCGAGCTTCAATTAATGGTTGAAGGAGTGGTGTAGAGGTAAGGATTCGGCTACATTCGGGACTGGGGTCCTACATGGAATGATCAAAGTCTATACAAAGGAGATGGTGTGCATCCGTCCAGTAGGGGAACACAAATTCTTAGTGAGTGGTTTAAATGTTACATAGGAGAGCATTTAAACTAGCAGAGGGGGGTGGTAGAAGGAAGCAAGGAGATGTGGACTGCCCCCTCACCACTAGCTGATGTAGTCAATAGGGAAAACCATAAGGGAAACAAATCCCCAATGGTACTTGATAATAAGATAAACAAAATGGTAGTTATGAATATGGATGGAAATCAGTGCAGAGTGGGTAAGGATAAAAGGCAAAAGGGAAAAGAGAAGGTTGGCAAACAGGGTGATAGCAGAATGTAAAAGGCCATGTGTGCAAATGCTAGAAGTCTAGGGAATAAGATCCCTGCTCTAGTGGCCATTACGACCAAGGCAAATCTGGACATCATCACCATTACAGAGTCATGGTGCAATGAGAACCATGACTTGGATTTAGCCATACCAGGATATATGCTGTTCAGGAAGGACAGGGTGGGTAAGAAAGGGGGAGGAGTGGCTCTTAACATGAGGGATAGCATAAAAGCAACAGAGATGCAAGGAACACAGGAAGGGACAGAAATACTGTGGATCACCCTAGAAAAGGGGAATGGTGCCACTATTTACACTGGAGAGATCTACAGACCTCCAGCATTGGGGCGGGGGTTGGAAGAAGATCTGGTGGAAAGCATCCAAAAGATGACAAGTAAGGAGGAGGTGCTGCTGCTTGGGGGCTTCAGTATGTCTGATATAGACTGCAGCATCTCAGCTGCAGGCTCAGGTAGAAGCAGGGACATCCTGGGCTCCCTGCAAGGGGTGTTCCTCAGGCAACTAGTAGAGGAGCGTGCTCATGAGGGAGCAATATTGGACCTTGTGCTCACCAACGGGGACAGTACTGCAGACATCACGGTGGGTGGTCACCTGCGGAACAGTGATCACTGTAGTGTGGTTCAACATAAGACCTGTGGCAAAAGTGAACAACACAAAGGAGATGGTCCTGGACTTCAGTTGGGCCGATATACAGTTTTATTTTATTTATTTTATTTATTTATTTAGTTTTTGTTGACCGGGTAAGTGCACTAGACAAATGATAGGAGAATGCCTCTGGGATGCCCAGGCAGGGTGGGAGGACTTAGGTGAAGTGGTGGAACAGTGGGTGATACTAAATGAGGGTATAGTGAAAGCAACAAACCTCTGTGTCAGTCAGGTAAGCAAAAGCAAGAGGAAAAGTAAACCGCTATGGTTCTCAAAAGGGGTGTCGGGGAAGGAAAAGATAAAAAAGTTAGCATTCAGGAGGTATAAGGAGACACAGAGAGAGGAGGATAGGGAGGTGTAAAGAGAAACAGAGGGAGGCAGGAAAAGCAGTCAGGAGCGCAATGGCACAAATGGAGGAGAAGATAGCACAGGAATCAAGGAACGGGGACAAGGCATTTTTCAGGTATGTTAGCGAAAGGAGAAAGACCAGAGTAGCGACTATAAGGCTAAGAAGGGAAGGGGGAAGGGTATGGAATGGGACAAAGAAAAAGCAGACATCCTGAAGAATTATTTTTATTCAGTTTTTACAAATGAAAGGGAAGGTGAGGACAACACAGTCCAGTGGCAGGGGCACTGAAGGAAGGGACATGGGCACTAGTCCATTTACTGAGGAGACAGTCCTGAAAGAACTTGAAATCTTAAGGTGGACAAGGCAATGGGACCAGGCAGAATATATCAAAGGTTATTGTGGGAGCTCAGAGAGGTGCTGGCTGCACCTTTGACAATCCTATTCAGCCGCTCACTAGAAACTGGAGTGGTCCCCAGGGACCAGAGGAGGGAAAATGTAGTACCACTCCACAAATGTAAGAGCAGGGAGGAGGCTGGTAATTACAGGCCAGTCAGCCTGACTTTAGCAGTGGGGAAATTAATGGAATCGCTACTGAAAGAAAGCATTGCGGAATATCTTTTATCCAGTGGTTTACAAGATCCAGGGCAGCATGGATTCACTAGGGGATAGTCATGTCAAACAAATTTTACAGATTTTTTTAACTGGGTGACCAGGGAAGCAGATCATGGTGGAGTGGTCGATGTGGCCTACCTATATTTCAGTAAGGCCTTCGACACTGTTCCACAAAGGCGACTCAAACAAGCTGTGCAGCCTAGGAGTGGGACCAAAAGTGGTAAACTTGGTAAGTAATTGGTTGGAGTATCGGAGTTAGATGGTGGTGGTAAACGGAGTTCACTTCGAGGAAGGGAGGGTGACAAGTGGAGTGCCCCCAAGGATCAGTACCGGTACCAGTCTTCTTTAATATCTATATGAGTAACATTGCAAAGGGACTATAAGGGAAAGTATGTCTTTTTGCAGATGCCACTAAAATATAGTGAACAGAGTGTGTGTGTGTGTGTGTGTGTGTGTGTGTGTGTGTGTGTGTGTGTATGTGTGTAAAAGATGAATAGAGATCTAGGTACACTTGAGGAGTGTCAAGAATGTGGCAACTAAGCTTCAATGCGAAAAAGTGCAAGATCATGCATTTGGGGCATAGAAACCCAGGGTTGGAGTACAAAACGGGGGGACAGTAGTACTGGCGACCATCAAACATCAAACAGACCTGGGTATTACCTTATCTGATGACCTAAAGGTGGCCAAACAGTGTGACAAGGCAGTGGGGAGAGCGAGTGAGATGCTAGGGTGCATAGGGAGGGGTATCACCAGCAGAAAGAGGGAGGTGGTGATACCTCTGTATAAATCTCTGGTGAGACCCCACCTAGAGTACTGTGTCCAGTTCTGGAGTTTTCATCTCCAGAAGGACATAGACAGAGTGGAGGCATTCCAGAGGAGGGCAACTGAAATGATGAAAGATCTGGACAAAAGCCCTATGATGAGAGACTGAAGGACCTCAATATATACACTCTGGATGCATGGAGGGAGAGGTTGGATATGATAGAGACTTTCAAATACCTTAAGGGCATAAATAAGGTTCATGAGGGATGCTTTTTTCACAGAAAAGGATGCTCAAGAACAAGGGGTCATGCTATGAAGCTGGAGGGGGGGGTAAGCTCAGGGGGGGTAAGCTCAGGAGAAATGTAATGAAGCCCATCTTCACAGAAAGGGTGGTGGACACCTGGAACAGCCTCAATGATGAGGTGGTGGGAGCAAAAACTGTAACAGGATTTCAGAAGACATGGGCTAGGTATAAGGAACCCTTTCAGATAAGGAAAGGGGTGGGGAGCTGGAGATCAAGTAGGGTCTGCAGTGTGACTGTACGTAGGGAAACTGGGCAGACTAGGTGGGCCAAGAGATCCTTATCTGCCGTCAAATTCTATATTTGTTTGTGCTAAAAGGGAAGACCAGCTAGCACCGGGGAAACGCAATCAAACTGGATTTAAGAGGGATCAAAAATATTTTCTTCATGGAAGGTATGGTGGAGGGCTGGAATAGGCTGCCAGAGGAGAATCTGTACAAAATCAGTGGGGGTGGGGGATTCAAGCATGGTGGATAGACATATGGGGCTGGTGAACCCAGTGGCAAAAGGGGAATGAGGAGGAACATGGGAATGATGGGCCACTAGGACCCTCACAAAATCAACACTACGCGGGTAGGCAAGGGCAGACTAAATTCGCCACAGGGCATTTTACGGTTGACAAGGGGCTTTGTATATGTTTCTGTGTTTCTACTGAAGATGTGCTCAAAACTTTATTACCAGATACCCAAAACCAAGTTAAACAAGATGCTGAGCTTAGTCTTTTATGTGCCAATCTCGCCCAATGACAAGTGGAAAATTGGCAATTTTTTTTTTTTTTTTTTTAATTACTGCTTTTGTATGTGGGCCATGCCTCCTCTCCTTCTCCCCCCACTGACCACGTTTTTGTTTTGCTACAGTGGTCCAGGCTTTCATCCTCCCCCTGATAGTACCACGATTGATACCTGGTATCCACGCAGAAACATACTGTCTGAGCAAGCCAATATTGTGTATTGTTAACTGCTGGTGACTGTTTCTACATGAACCTATCGCTCACTGCTCTCTCTGTCTCTGTCTGTCTGTCTCTCTCTCTGTCTGCTTCTAATTAAATGATGCAGCAGCAGTAGGCTTTGCCATCATTTGCAGCTCTGGAGACAGACTGCTACTTCACAGCAACCAACCAGAGCAAAGTTGACAACTTCCATCACCGCACTGAGAAGAACTGAAACTGGGAAGAAGTCTTGTATCATTTGGTTAAGTAGTCAAAGTAAAATGATAGGCAAGGAGTGTTTTCAGAAAATGTGAGTTAATGTGCGGTGTATGTGATTGTGAAGCAGGACATTGTGTAGAATAGATGATAATATTTCCCTAGGCACTGGTATTCAGTTGGTTATCTTTCTGCTTGGGGGTCCTTGACAAGTATTTTTAATTGGCACTTACACTTACAAGTGATACTATCATGCATCTTGTATGTATATATATATATATATATATGTTTACTTTGGGGCTCTTTTTCAACTTGCAGTTATACCTAATTTTGGGATTTTGTCTTTCATTATCTGTTCTTTAATACACCAGGACACTTGAAATGTAAGTTGTAACCTCATCTTGCATTTATTAGAGAGAATGCTAGCCTAAGGTTTTTTAATCACTAGAATGCTTTCTTAGCATACTGAGACATTTTAAAATTTATGTGAGAAGAACTCTCTGGTTGTTGAGAATTCTTGATTACCTTTGCCCTTCTGAGGCTCCTCAGTTAAAAGCAGACTGGTGTTAATTAGCTTCTCTGACGTAATCTTCTGTTATGTTTTAAATGTATATGTTAAACCAATGAGAATTATTTCAGTTTTTCAACATAATCTGGTGTTAATAGTACGGGATTTTCAAAATAACTGCCATAAAGCTTCTGAAGAAGGACTGGGTAGGTTCAAAAGCTAGAGCACTTTGTTCTTTTCTGTAGCAATCATGTTGGTCCAATAAAAGGTATCAAATAATTTGTTTCTGGATCTGCTTGCATTTGTGCAATTACTGTCAGACTGAGGCACAGCAAAGGAAAGACAAAGCTACAGATACTGATCAGAAGGTACTGTGTACTCGAGATAAAAACAAAAATCTACATTTATTGTAAAACGAAGTGCAGAAATGCAAAACTGAGTGGCTCACAGCAAACAGTGCTAACAGACCGAGCGAATCTGTACAATTTTCTGGGCGTTTGTGAGTTCTGCACTTCTGCACTTTGTTTTACAATAAACTCATACTGTGTTTATCTTGAGTGCACAGCTCCTTTTCTTCACTGGTGATGTTTCTTCTTTGAACTGTGGAACTGCAGACTGTGAGTGCTGGGGCTTATCTGCATTTTTATTGACCAGAAGGTGAGAAGTAAAGGAAAAAGAAACAAGCATTTGTCAGCTGAATATTCTCTGTTGGTATTGCTGTTGTGCCTTGCTTGTACACATTTTTACTATATATTTACACAGGATAAAGCAGATGAGATGTAATATCTCATTTTCAGTGGACCTTGACATATTGTGAGACTGTAATTACCCAGGATAGGGCAGCCAAGAAGCAATATCTACTTTTAAAGGAAAACTGCACCCTCATATCTTCTAAATGTCATTTGCTTCCATCTGAACAGACAACTCTTTCCATGTAGCTTTTAAAGATGTATGCAACTGCTTTTGTTAGTTTTTACACTTCATACTAGGCACTGTCACTCTCCTGGGAGGGTCCATTTCATGGCTGTTGAAATCTCATTGTCCCTGAGAGCTGCATTAGCATATGAGAATGTGATGCATAATCAACCTTTAAACTCCCCAGTACGCCTGTCTGCTTAAGTAGTTTTAAAAGAACCAAACTGCAAGAAGGTGTGAAATGCCACATTACCTTCAGTGAGTTTTACAAGCTATCTGAGTTGTAATGCAGTTTTTTTCCTCTTTAAACTCCATTTGGTTTATAAGTTTCCAGCAAGTTTTTGCAGAGTATTTGTTATTTTAGCATAGAGATACATGATATAAATGGTTGATCTGACATCATGTTCTCATATGCTAATGCAGCTCTCAGGGACAATGAGATTTCAACAACCACAAAATGGACCCTCCCAGGAGAGTGATGCCTTTAAGTGGGCTCTCCTTATTTTGACCCCGAATATCCAACATAATTTTTATGACCTCACATTATGATCAAGACAGGTGGAATTTTTAAAATCTTATCCAAGAGGTGATTTCGCTGTGTGACTATGGAAACAAGTTTCGAAGGGAATTTGAAAAATGATACCTGTCATGCTCAGGAGGTGAGGTAATGCAAGTATTTTCTCCCCCTTCAATTCCATCTCCCAGCCAAAACGGGCTCCATGGCAACAGAAGCGGCCCCGGACCTCCACTGGCTGGCTGCAGACCACTCTCTGGACCCGCTGGTCCACCGCTCAGCTGACCACCCAAAGAATCCTCCTGAAAGCCCACCCTGAGTGCAGCTCCATCGGCTCTCTTGCCACTGTGCTTTGCCTGGAATCCGCCTGCCCTTCCCAAAGGAAGTCAGCGCAGCCCTCAGCCAGATCGGGCTCCATGGCAGCAGGAGAAGCTCTGAACCTCCAATGGCTGCCTGCAGCCCACTCTCTGGATCCATCGGTCCTCCGCTCAGCTCCATCACCCGAAGAATCCTTCTGAAAGCCCACCCTGAGCGCAGCTCCACTGGCTCTCTTGTCACTGCACTCCACCTGGAATCTGCCCGCCCTTCTCAAATGTGGACAGCACAGCTCCCAGCCCGAGCGTGCTCCATGGCAGCAGGAGCAGCCCTGGATCTCCACCAGCTGGTTGCAGCCCACTCTCTGGATCCATCGGTCCTCCACTCAGCTCCACTGCCCAAAGAATCCTCCTGAAAGCCCACCCTGAGCGCAGCCCCACCGGCTCTCTTGCCGCTGCACTCTGCCTGGAATCTGCCCACCCTACACAAATGAAGACAGTGCAGGTACACTCCCCGGCTACATCGGGCATCTCCGGCTTGAAAGCCTTGAATCTTATTGGACGATTTGCATTGCAGCAGGCAGCCCACTGGCTGCTGCAGCATTTTCAATTTTTCACTTGAAATTTGCGCCGGCTAGCTGTAGCGTCCCCCTCTGACTGACTCTTGATTCTCCTCCTATAATTTTGGCCTGCCCAGCCTCACTGGCCCCAATCTCTATTAAATCCTCTAAGTATCTCCTCCCCTTGCACTCTATTAGGTGGTCCTCTTAGGCTTTCCTAGCACACACTCTCACATTAAAGGGCTCCTCTGCCTTTGAACTATTGCCTATCATAACCTCCATAATGTCTCTAACTGATGCACTGCTCATGAGGAGTACTCTTTTTCTCACCCTTCTGAGCCTACATAACCATTTGTGCATCACTCAGATTCCTGGGTCTGCTCCTTCCCTCCCAGGGACTTCCCTTAATGTGCACTCCTCAGCAACATTGTCATATAGTGTCATACTACCTACTCCCTTTAGGGAGCTGAAAACAGCTAGTTCACTGGATTATCATGTGCATTATTCAAGGTGCCTGCACCCAATGGCCCTCTAGTTTAGGATTATCAACTTAAAGGAAGGATACTTATACTTCCAATGCCAGTCTAGGCGGCGGAATCCCAGCTACAAACTGCGAAAGGATTATCTCTGCCACATAGCCCTCCTGCTCTTGCTATGCTCCGGGACTATTCACTACAACCTGGGTCCTCGAACTCCCTCGATTGTGCCGCAATGTAATGTTGGTCAATTTATAATTGGCTCGCTTAATATATGTAGCCTCCTCCCAAAAATGGACAACTTTTACACCTGGACACAGCAACATAACCTGAACAACTCGTCAGTAGTTGAGACATGGCTCTCCCTCAACATTGCGGGTGCCTCTATTTCGATCCTGGGTTACACCGTGTTCAGAGCTGATCACCTTACCAAAAGAGGTGGTGGCTGCGTACTCTACCTCAGGGATTACTTACAGGCTCACATCCTACCCTTACCTGATACTGGGACCAGCATTTAAGTCCTTGCAGTAAAAATATTTCTTGGCAAGCATAACAAAGACTCCCACTGTCCTCTTAGTATATATCCCGCCTGGAGAGACAACCACTGGGCTTGACTCATTACTCAAGTGTCTCAGCACCTTAACCTCAACAATGAAACTCTATTGCTTGGTGATTTCAATGCTGACTGGCTCTCCCCTGCGGCAACTCCATACAGGGATGCAGTGACATCAATCTGTGCACCTCTCCCAACTTGTCTCCTCACCCACTAGGGTAAACAAGACTGGCACATCAACATTACTGGACTGGGCTCTATCAAATAGGCCAACACATCTCCCACACCACTGTCCTACCTGATGCTTATGGTGCTCACTCGCCTGTTCTATTTTGCTGGTTCAGCACTTACTCTAAACCCCCTACTAGAACTGTCACAAACAGAGTCTTTAAGCAAGGTCACCTGGACCAACTCAGAACTAACCCGAGTCAACAGGACTGGTCCCAAGTCTACTCTTCCACTTCTGCTGATACAGCTCTGGAGTGCTTCATCCAGTAATTCAATGCGGTCTGTGACAAACACGCACCAATAAAAAAGCAGAAAATAAAATGCTGTAGCAACCCTTGGTTCTCACCTGAGCTTCTTGAGTGCTTGAAAGCAAGAGATAGCCTATGGTATAGAGTCCAGGAGACAGGCAAACAGGCCGATATTCAACTTCACAAAAAGGCTCACAACGGTTACACCAGGGCAATACGTGCGCAAAAAACAATACTACAAGGACACGCTTACCCAGTCTTGGAGTGATGGTATAAAATTCTGAGCTAACCTCAAGGAAGTCACGGGGAAAGATAGCAAGTCAGCCCCTATGATGCTCAACATTGAAAGCCTACCTACAACTGACCCAGGAACAATTGCTAACTCATTCAACAAAGCGCTTACCGCTCTCTCTGGAGTGCTACCCCCAGACTTCTTCCACCCCTCTAACTCCTCCGTCATTGTGCAAACAAAGGACCAGCCACTTTCTAACCCTCCATTTCACTTCAAAACCATCTCTTTAAATGAAGACAGGAAATACCTTCTAAAGGTCGTGGAAAAATCCCAATATAGTGGAGATTCCCTTGACCTAAAATTTGTAGCCCAATCTTTGGAAGTCATTCTGGAGCCCTTAACCCACATTATCAACACCTCTCTAAGATTCTCCCAGTTCCTGTAGCAATGGAAAGTGGCATTAGTGACTCCAGTCTTCAACAGCAGTGATAGTTCCTCGCTAGGAAACTACAGACCCATTTAAATTCTCCAACCCCTATCTAAGGCTCCAGAGAGGATTGTCATGGATCAATTAGTTGAACATCTGGAAAAATACAACATCCACTGCCCAGAACAACATGGCTTCCACAAAGCTCACAGCACCACTACTGCCCTGCTTAGGTTCACAGGCTTTATTCACAACTCCCTTGAGCATGGCGAGCTGGTTGGTGCGGCATTTATTTACTTGTCGAAAGCGTTCGACATAGTTAATTATGACCTCCTAGCTGAGCAACTAGTTGCTATTGGTCTTTCCGATGATACTGTAGGATGGTTCAAATCCTACCTCTCAGACCAATCCCAGCAAGTTAAGTTTGACAATGTCTTATCGGACAGCAGACCAGTTCACTCTGGTGTCCCCCAGAGCTCCGTACTGGGCCCCTTAATGTTTAGCATATTTCTGAATCAGTTTCCACATGCCTGCTGCAACAAAATCCTGCTCTATGCAGATGATACAGTCCTTTTTTTTCTAAAGGCACTGACCCTAGTTACCTGAAGCACACCTTATAGGACAGCTTCTCTTCAGTGGAAAGGTGGTTCAAGGATCACAAACTTGTCATGAATTATAAAAAAAAAACTAAGGCTATGATGTTCTTCAGTCTGCAGAATCGACACCGACTGCACCCTCTCAACATTACCAATGTCGATGGTGCACCACTTGACCAGGTACAGAACTTTAAGTACTTGGGGGTCACAGCTGACAGCACTATGTCATTTGTCTACTATACAGACAATATTGTAAAGGCCCTCAACATACGTATCGGCCTCCTACACAGGCATAAGCATAGTTTTAACCCCGTAGCTCTAAACCAGGCCATCCCTAGCTCAGTGGTCTCCTTTGTTAAGTATGGAATTGTAATCTATGGGTCTGCAATGGACACAGCCCTCCACCGCATCAAAGCCACCTTAAATAAGGCATGCTGTCTTTCCACTGGTTCTGAACAGCAAATGCACACCTGTGACCTCTACGCCCATGCCAAATGGCTCCAATTTGAAGGCAGGCTTCCGTACCAGACCTGCCTGCTTGCCAAAAAAGTAAGTCTAGGCATGCTCCCCACTAGTGTCCAGAAGCTCCTCACCCCTTATGAAAGTAGCCACCCCACAAGAAGCTCCAGGAGTATGGTCTTCAAAGTTCCCAGATGTCACACCTCACTAAGACAAAGAGCTTTTGCCCACCAGGCACCGAAATGGATTAACAACCTGCCTATAAGCCTCTCTGCTAAATCAACATTAAGCCTCTTAAATATGAGCAAAGAACTCACCTGGTTGCTAATGCTTGTTGTGACTGTTTCCAGTAAGGCCTCTGGGCACCCCCCCCCCATCTGTTGCCTAACATCCGCACCACCTGGCCACCTTCTCTACCCCCTACTTCTCACCTTCCCTCCCTTAATTGTCCTACCCTCCTCCTCCTCACCATCGACCCTCCCTTCCCTCATTCTCTCCGCCACTCCCTGTCTGCTTCAATCCCTCCACCCCACCTTGTACATACTTCTTGCACTGGTTTTTCTCTGCCCTAACACCTGGCACCTTTGGTTACCTATACCTGCTACTCAATATTGGTATTGCCGCTATGTTCAGTATAGGCATCCTTTATGCTAATGTGACAAGGTCCACCATCTGGGCTGATTGCTGTAATATTCTCTCTCTGTAGTCTGTCCTCCGTCTCTTGCCCCCTTCTTCCTGAGCCAGCCTCTCCCTTTGTCACTCTTTCTTCCCCTTTTTTCCTCTCTCAGTGTCTGCCAGTTCTCAGTATATAGTGTTATTTAATTCTGTCACTGCCTTGTAACGTTTTGCTTAAAACAGCACTGCAACAAAAATGGGCTAAAATTTGAACATATATTTTTTTTCTTCCTAATCAATGCCAGTTGTCTTCCAGGTTATTTATCTGGTATCATTTTTGGTTTTTGTTATTATTTAAAGAATGTTATGAAAGTTTTAAAATAATTATTTCTCAAGAAATGAAGATGGCCACCCCATTTGTCCATAGAAATACTACTAAGGGCCTGAGGAGGATAAGAATCCAGATGAAACTGCAAAAATACAGGACAGGACAGGGGAGAGAAAGGATTGAGCATCCAGAGGACAGCTCTCCCCTCTCAGGGGGAAGGGGACTAGTCATCCCGCTGGCTGACTGCCCTGGCGGTGGCTGGAGGGCAGTATAGGTCAGCAGGCTTGATCCGACTTCCTTGCATTGGAATTACTAGCCAGAATTCTAAAACTGACAGTCCTGTCAATATTGTTCATAACTATAGCACAAAATTAGCTTTCTGGAATAACATTTTTCATTGCACTGCTGCTTTATATGCCCCAATTGTTGTCAACTTTCTTATGGCTTAACTGTAAGCTGTTCTTTTGTTTTTACTGTATGACCCTGATGTGGAACCAATGTAATGAGCCTGCTCTCAAAGTTTAATCCGAGATCTTAATAAATAAAAAAATGAATTAAAAAAGTAGGGTATGTTGAACATTAGAGGCCAAAACCTGCAAAAAATAAAGTTATGAGAAAATGTTGGAAGAGTTTGTTTCCTCGTAAATTAGTTGTTTTTTCAAATTTTTACCCCAAATTTTCAACATAATCTTTTTATGACCACTCCCTCCGAGCATGACAGGTGGCATTTATAAAACAATGACTGAAACATCATTTTGCACCACAAGTGTTAAAACACATTTTGGGTGGGATTTGAGAAACGACAGCTGCCATATCTCCTCACTTTCTCATTTGCAGCCTATACGTCCTTTCCTCTAGAGGGTGTTTAGAATTTTTCCTGCATCTACCCACTATAAGAAAGCTGTTTTAAAATCTAACACTTCTCAACACCCTGACTTCTCAGTCAGCTGGGGCTCTTATCCCTCCCATAAGCAACCTGGTATCACTATAATGGCATCCTTCATTTATAAAAACTAGGCCAATAATCCCAGTGTAATTGCCCCACTAATCCTTCCTATCTTACTGCTTGCTCTGCTACTTAGGCCTAGCCATCTACCCTCCTATGAGTGCATCTCTCCTCACCCTACCTCTTGTCCTACACACTCACTCAATCCAAATGGCCCCTTATGACCTTTCCTCTTGTGATCCATAGCAAAATTACCTACCATGCTGCTTACACGCTACTTAACCCCCTATCACATACCACATCCTTGCCCACATGGATATCTTATCGTAAACTATGGTACCTCCTCCTACTATCATTAATATTAGCAGGTGATGTAGAACTAAATCCTGGACCTGCTGATAACATAGCCCATCTGGCTACAGCTTGGAAGGACCTAAAGGGACTGTGTATTGTACACCTGAACATAAGGAGTCTACCCCATAACTTAACAGAACTAGAGGCCTGGGTCATCCAACACAATCCTGACATCCTATGTCTCTCCGAAACCTGGCTAAAACCCTCGACTCCTGATCACTTGTGCAAGCTACCGAACTACAAAATACACTGACAGAACAGATCTACATCTAAGCAGGGGAGGAGAGTGTGACAGTCCTCTTCAAAGCCCACTAGCCTACATCTTAATGTTCCCCTTACCCTGTCATGATGTGGAAGCCATTCGCACAACTCTACAATTAGGCTCTAAGAAATTGCATATAGTCTGTGCCTATAACCCCCCTAAGAGTAGCACTGCTGGACTCAAGGAACTGTTAACACAGGTGGACTCGGTCATTGGTCGAAATGAGGTCCTCATTATGAGGGACCTAAATATCAACTGGAATGACAAATCAAACCAGGCCTTTCACACTGTGGTTCATGGTCATAACCTGCACAACTAATCTCTGACCCTACAAGGGTCCCTGCCCCTCCTCGTTCTAGTGCCTTAATTGACTGGGCTCGCGAACCGCCCTGATAGCATAGTCTCTTCTAATTACTTTGCCCCACAATAACCCGTCCTCCCCCTATATACTGCATCTGGCGATTGGCAAGACCAGCATCTCCTCCATCAAAGCTGATCACTTTCTCCAATACGGCTAAGCTAAATCAGGCACATTTCCTGCTTGACCTCTCTTTGATAGACTGGTCCCCTATCTTTGCTGCCCCAGACCCTCAATCAGCCCTTGACTACTTCCTGGTGAAGTTTGGACGCCTTCAGGACATCCATGTCCCCAAAGTCACTCGTCGCTTATGCGGAACTCAGACTAAGTGGCTCACTAAAGATCTCCGCTCTCAACTAAGGGCTAGAGATAAAAGCTGGTCACGTTTTAAGGCCTCGGGACTCCCAGCAGATTTCAACACTTATAGGACCCAGAGAAATTTCTGTAAACGGAACATTAGACTAGCAAAAAGCTCATTCTGTAAGGATCTACTCACGAAATCTGCTGGTGACCCCAAGAAGTTCTGGTCCGTCATAAAAACCCTTCTTGGGACCAATAAATTACCCACTGTTAATGACATGGATAAATAACATACATTGTAATAATCCTGAGACCATAGCCAATGCTCTAAACTGTCACTTCTCTGACCTATCTAGCTACTCAGCCTCCTCCCCTTCCCATCCCCAGTCCCTCTGATAACTCCCTGGACATTCAACCTCCTCCCCCTCACCCACAATTCGTCTTCAGATCATCTCCACAAAAGAAGTTCTAAAACTGCTACGATCTATCCCTGAAAGCACCAGCCCTGGAGCGGACGGGTTGGAACCTAAGCTCCTGAAAATTGCAGCTCCCCTTATTGCCTCCCCCATAACTAAAATCTTTAACCAATCGATATGTCATGGCACTGTCCCTCACATCTGGAAGATAGGCAGAATAACTCCCATCCTTAAGAAAGGGGACCCTAAAGAAATGTCAAACTACCGACCTATTACCTTTCTTTCTGTCCTTGGTAAAATCCTTGAAAAAATAGTGGCAACCCAAACTTCAGACTACCTACAGAAATATAACCTTCTGTCAAGCTCCCAGCATGGTTTCCGAAAGGCCATAGCACTACCACAGCTATACTAAAACTCACAAATGATATCTACGGTGCTATGGAAGCTGGCCTTCTGACAGGAGCTATTTTCATTGACCTTACGAAGGCATTTGACCTGGTCAATCACTCCCTTCTCCTTCCCAAACTTTCTTCGCTTGGTTTCTCTGTCGACACAGTTGACTGGTTCGACAACTACTTAACCAACCAAATGCAGGCAGTAGTCTTCAACTCTGCCATCTCTCATCTTTCCCCTGTGCAGATGGGAGTTCCCCAAGGCTCTGTACTAGGTCTGTTACTTTTCTCCATTTTTATAAATCACCTTCCTTCTGCGATTCCTGGCTGCTCATCCTTACTTTATGCAGACGATCTTGTCATCTACCGTAGCGGAAGAGACATCTTGGATATAACTCATTCCCTAACAGAAGACTTCCACTGCATTCAAACCTGCCTAAGTGATAACTATCTGGTACTTAATGAGAGCAAAACTCACTCTATGCTTTTTGGCTCTCCTGCCAGACTCAAATCAGCTCATAATTCCTTTCTAATCCCAAGCGCAAATGGCTCCATGGTAGTAAGTACCAGCTCTTTCAAATATTTGGGCATCCTCCTTGATGAATCCCTGGACTTCGACCTTCATATCACTTCCACCTGTAAATCCATCAATGCAAAAATTGGAGGAGCCTATCATACAAGCTATGCCCTCACGCCATCTGCCAGGCTTGCTGTGGCACAAGAAGTTCTGCTTCCAGCTCTGACTTATGGCTCAGTCACATACCTAGGAGCTTCAAAAACCTTGCTCCTCAGATGGGACACCACCTACAACAGCATCTGCCGCTATGCCTCTGGGGCGCCACGCTTCAAACATCACTGTCAGCTTTATGCTGACCTAAAATGGCCTAGTCCCTCTGCCCACCGGCATCTAGCCTTTGACTCTCTACTACTCGGTATTCACAGCTCAGGTCTACCTAGATCTCTCTCCTCACTTCTGTACTCCCAAACCTCCACCTATGGTCTCCGATCAAATGACGACATCCCTCTCTTCATCCCCAGATGAAAAACCTCTATGGGTACACGTGCTTTCTCCTACTTGGCACCTAAGAACTGGAACACTATTCCACAATATATTCGCCAAGCCCCCATCCATGCCCACTTTAAGAAACTCCACCGTCAATATCTACTGGCTTCTAACCCCTGTACATGCTTCCAGCCACCACAGTCCACTCCACACACCTCTACCTTCTACCCTACTTGCCTTCTCTCTCAAACCCCCTCTACCCCTATCTTCTACCTCATCTCTCCTCTCCCAAAACCTCACATCATTTGTTGGCACTTGCTATTTACTTTGAACCTGTTAGCACTAAATTTTTATATAAGTTCTGGGTAGCTGTACTGCTCTAGTTCAACTGGCAAGATTTGTTGAATGCGCTAAAACAATCTACTTGTCTCACACTGTTTGCATTGCTATTGTCCTACTGTCCACCTCTCCCTTGTGCTGCGTCACATTGTACTGGTCATGTGTTTCTCTTGTATACTCCCGGGTCGTGCCTGAAAATAGGCATTGCTATGTCTAGTGCACCCACCTGGTAATCAAAAGCAAATAAATAAATACATAAATATTCATTCATGAGGTGGTGTGAAAAAATGGCTATGTTGAAAAGTTGGGGTCAAAATATTTAAAATTACCAGTTACAAGTGTGTGTTGAAAAACTGCAACATAGACTTATAACTTTGTTGTTTTCTCATATTTTCAAATTTTCAACACAGCCTTCTTATGACTCCACATAGTATACCTCATGAACAAGGGCAGAGAACATTTTCCAATCCTGTCCAAAAGGTGATTTTGCGTCACAAGTGCAAAAACACATTTTGGCCAGGATTTTAAAAATGACACCTGTCACATTCATGAGGTGCTGTGAAGAAATGGCGATGTTGAAAATCTGGAGTCAACATATTGAAAATTATCAAAGTTATGAGTCTGTGTTCATAATTTTCAATATGGGCTTATAACTTTCTTGTTTTTTAATATTTGTACGCCAAATTTTTAACATAGCCTTCTTATTGCCCCACCTCATGAACAGGGCAGAGACAATCTTCAACTCCTTCCCAAAAGGTGATTTAGTATGGCGACTGCAAAAATCACCTTTTGGGACAGATTTGCCTGATTTCACTGCCATTGTTCATGAGGTGGGGTCCCAAAAAAAGGCATGTTGAAAATTTGGGGCAAAAATATTCAAAAATGGCCAAGTTAATCTACTAAGTTCAAAACCACATTGAAATACATTGAACTGTATACCAGAGTTCCTCAGTCTGGCTTTGAAGAGTGAAGATATGTCTGTGGTCCAGAGAGGATTATGGCATTGGACACCCAGTGGGCAAGTAAGAGCTTGGGTGGTGGGAGGGTGGGTGCTGAGTGGAAGGGTGGGTGGAGGGACTAACGGCACAACAGACATCGATGGCCAGTTTTCCTTTTTTACAGGGTTTATATATAAAAAAAAAAAATGATGAGGGATGGTTTTCTTTATTTCAAGTGGTGATACTGGGAGACTGGGCACCCCCAATGTCAGTGTTATGTTTGTGGGGGGGTGAGGTGGTGGGTGCTGAGTGGGAGGATCGGGTGGGTGGACAGTAATGGCGGCAGCAGAAACAGACATCAGTGGACAGTTTTTTTTGTTTGTTTTTTTAAACAGGGTGTGTGTGTTATTGTATTTATCTATAAAAAACTACAAGGCTGACCCAACGGCGCAGTGGAAGAGCTACCACTTGTGATGCCGGCGACCTGGGTTCAGGAATGAGCCAAGGTCATTGAAGGGCCAGCCGGGGCCAGGAGGACCGAGTGTTCCAGGGATGCTCTCCTCCTCCAGGGAGGGAGGGCAGTCACTACTGCTGCAATACCACCGCCTGGGTGCACACAGGTGGAGGTGCAGCTGGGAGTGCCAAGAGGGAGGGGAGGGGAGGACATCAGCTGTGGTCTGAAGCAGTGGCACATCTCAGCATGCATATGCTCCTTGGACCCCCTCATTGGTCACCATCCTTGAGGATACGAGGCAGAAAATGGAAAAATGGAACCTGTATCCACTCCTGGTGATAGGCCCCAGTGCCAAGCTGATGAACCGACCCTGGAGACCCAGAATGGACAGCCCAATACAATCTGTGTAGGTAGGGAGGAAGCCAGGGCTCCCTCCTTCCCCGCTCGGGGGATACACCACAACTGGATTGAGGGCTGGTCCTTCCAGGTGCTCCATAGGCACAGCTGAGCCACATGGACACCTTGGGAGACCCTGAGTGAGGGGAGTGGTGTGGTGAGAAAGGGGGCTTAAACAGTGACTAACAAAAAACTATAAGGAGGCAGTATAATGCAGTGGATCAAGGCTCTGAGCTGCAGATCTGGAGACCTGGTTTTGAATCCCACAGCCACCTAGGTGCATACTGTGTGATCCTGAGCAAGTCACTTAACTTCCTTACGCTGCCAGGTTGCATCTGGAAACAAGCTTTGGATTAGTGTGCTACTCCTGGTTTAATGTGCTACTCCTGGTTAAACAATGTTCCCTTTCCCTTTATTTCAGGTGGTGACACTAGGGGATTGGGCAGGGTCAGATGGGGGGGGACAGTTACAGTAGCATCAGCAACAGACATCTATGGATGGTCTTCTTTGTTATGGGGTGTAATTCCTCAGCAGGCTGATCATGACAGATCAGCTGTGCTTGCTGGGCAGCATAG
Organism: Neoceratodus forsteri; assembly: GCA_016271365.2. Classification (NCBI taxonomy): domain Eukaryota; kingdom Metazoa; phylum Chordata; order Ceratodontiformes; family Ceratodontidae; genus Neoceratodus; species Neoceratodus forsteri. The sequence goes on from CM057449.1 coordinate 1,465,930,684, forward strand.
ATCAAAGGGAAGAGGTGAGCTATGATTGGGTCAGCTCTTTCCCTTGAAATACACAGTTTTCACCCAGTAACCAAGAATACTGTCATGATCAGCCTAGCTGATGATTGGTGTGACACTGATGAGCACCTTGCAGACCACTCTGCATTGGATTGACAGAGTCACACCCTTCAAAAGCCACTCTTCTAACAAAATGTTCACTGCGCGTGCATGCACAACAAACATTAAAAAGTGCTGGAAAATTAGACGAGACTTTTCCAAACATTTTTAGACAGCAAGCAGCAGTGTGTAAGGAGAAACAGACACAATACAAGTAAGAAGTGCAAGAAAAACAGACTAAGAGGAAAAGTTCCCAATAAAGTAAAAACAAAATGATCCCTGCTCCTCAGGAATGATTTTTGATTATGTAAAATGCAAGCCACTATGACTTTGGAGGGCGAGTACAAAAGGGTCAGGCTGACTGGGCCTCAGCGTGAACCAGGGAGATGGAGGGAATGGTGGACGAGATGCAACAGTGTGTACTTCAGTTTAGTATCTAAGTTAACTCAGGAAAAAGAAGTAGGACGAAAATATAATAAAGAAAAAATAAATTTCTGAAAGTCTTACAAAAGACAGACAATGAACAAACATGTGTATTAAACTTTATTAAACTATTACTAATGTTGCATTCAACAAAAAAAAAAAAAAAACAGTGCTTGCTGCGGTGTTACAAGTCATGGTGGGTGTGCATTTTCTCACTTTTCTGTAAAAAAAAAAAAAAAAAAACTTGGGATAATTTTGTTCATCTGGAATGGACAAGTAGGAAAATCTCAGGGCAAGTTAATTTTGGACCACTACGTGTGCTGGGTCAAGTCCAAAAAATACCCCTGGCTACTGTAGAGAGTATATATTCTAGCTAGCTAGTACCTTAGCCAAAGCAGAGGCCATAAAGACTGCTCCAATATGTAAGATTGGAATAAAATTATGTTGAACAATTTGCTGGCATTTTTCATGTGCAATTATTTCCCAAGATGCAGTCACTTTTATGACACAGTCTTCTTACATTCCACCTGCAACTCTTACAATGCAAATTAGTAATCTAGATGCTAGCGGATGCAAATCGTGTTGGTACTCTGCTAACATGCTGGTTAGTAACAGCATGCTGACTGAACGTCTCCCCTCACACTAGCCCTCCCTCTTCCATTCATGGCCTTATTGGGCCTGTGGGCTTCTATCTGTGGCCTGAAGTCCTGACAGTTCACCCTCCCCCCCACTGCTTTTTTTAACTAGTACACCTGACATCCAATTGTACAGCTCCAGCCCTACTCAACTGATACAGCTGACCTTGTGCTGTGCCTCTTCTTGTGCTTCCCATCCGTGCCCTCCATTTCTGGTCGCAGCACTGTGGTGACCCCCATCACAGTTGGAAGGGGATGTGCAGGAGGCTGTGACGGGCTTTTCAAGGGCCAAAACTGCTTGTATGTGTATATATATATATATATATATATATATATATATCCCTGTGGACCATCAGAACTGGGACTCAACCCCTTTTGCCGTTTTGTTACAAACCCTTTCTCAACCACGTAGGAACGGGTTGTGACCCCTCATCTTGTAGCACATTATTTTTTTTCATAAAACTTTTTCTCCTGGTCAGCATGCAGGCAGGCTTATCAGCCCTGTACAAGCTTTCCCCAACTGACTGCCCCCTCCACTGGAAACTCTCCAGACTGAGGTTCCCCCCTCATGGTGGGCAGTAGCTCTACCACCACACCACGGGGCTGGCCTTGTATCACATTATTCAATGTAATAAATAGCAGCTTGCACTTGGGAAAGGAACTCTATAAATACAATCTCTCTCTGTCTTCTGATCTATCTGATACAGACATGAAATCTTTTAGGGACAAAACAAAACACTTTAGCAAGGGCATCATGTATGTTTGCATAGTATGCTGAAATTAAGTATAGGTGGTATCCAAAGACTCAAAATAGAAAAATACTAGTTGCTATTAAGTGTAAACCCTTGTAAGCAGCTCTATTTATGATGTTGTATGGTTTTTAACTTTAAAATATTGTGACCATTAATCCACGCTATTGAGGTCTCTGCTGATAGTTATAATAAGTCTGATAGTGGATACAAGAGGATAACGAACTTAAAAGAAAATGCATTTTTGTTTTATTTCTGTGAAGTGTTGGCTATGGCTTGATGCTGTTTGCCTAACAAACTGACCTTGGGTTGATACAATTGCATTTCTGCAGCATCTTCCCCAGTCCTCTAGTTCAGTTGCAGCAGTGGCACCAACTTTTACCAGTTTCCTGAAGAAGTTATACTGGTGTGTGGCAGGGAGGGGCAGATGAAGGTAATGGCTTTGTGGGGCACTGGTATTTCTGCCAGGCTCTGTAGCCCTTTCTTGCATGGTTGTAAAAGGGGTCAGGGGGACAACCGCTGAGGATAGCTAAATGGGGTCAAAAGGTTGTGAAGGGTTCTAAACTAAATGGGGTCACACAGTTGTGAGTGACTCTAAATTAAATGGGGCCACAAGGTCATGGCTGACTTAAGTCATTGCAGAAAGAATTTTGTGCCCCCACTTGCAATAGTGTATAGAGCTTCCTGGGTTTTCTGTAGAAACTGTGTTTCAAATATTGGCTTGTCTCTGTTATGTAAACATACGAACGTACGAATATGCCAGCAGATACAGGCCATATGGTCTATTAAGTCTGCTCAGGTGTGCAGCTAGCAGCCCTTATGCTGCAGCTGCCCCTCCCTCCCTTACCTGCCCATTCGAAGTCATGCCCCTGCTTGCTGACATCTCTTCCTCTGTGTGACCTTCCCCTTAACTTTGTCTCACCCCCTCTTAAAACTGCCCACTGATGTTAAGGATACCACCTCCCCTGGTAATGTGTGCCACTCTGTCATCACTCTTTCCGTAAAGTAATGCCTTCTCATTTCCCTCCTGAATCTCCCTCCCTCCAACCTCAGACTGTGCCCCCTTGTGTCCCTCCCTCCTTACGTCTAAGAATGTCCTCTGGACCAACCTTATTTAAGAGCTTCATATATCTGAAGGTCTCTGTCATGGCCCCCTTCTCCCTCCATTCCTCCAGGGAGTACATGTTGAGCTCACTCAGTCTCTCCTCGTAGGGTTTGTCCTCCAGTCCAAGGATCATCCTGGTTGCTCTGCGCTGGACCCCTTCTAGTAGTTTGACATCTTTCTTCAGGTAGAGGTGCCAATGATGCACGAAAAACAGAGCATTTCCTAGGGATTAATGCCCATCGGGTGGTGGTGTTGGCCCAAGGCACAACCGATGGCCATCAACCCCAGCAAGGGCATTAAGCCCATTGAAATGCCTGGTTGTAAGGGCATTATTGTAATGAGTCTAATCATCTCAGTAATACAAATACATGTACTGCTCTGAGCTGTAGCAGACATTTCCAAGGGATTAACGCCCTGTACAGCAGTCAGTTACAGCATGCGCTGACCTCGCATACAGAAATACAGGAAACATGGACAAAATGGGTTTGTCGCTCATCAAGGCTGCCTGCCACTTCTCAACAGTGAGGCCTCATGAATAATTAATTAGGCTTGTAATGGTCCATCTTTACTGACCTTCTAGTAATTTAATCAGTGTTTCTGATTTGTGCACAGGTGGTAAAAACCATTTTAGAACTTTATGACGTAGTTTATGTCCTTTTTAGGCTCTGACATTGTTGTCACAACAGACTGCATTTAGGAATGGATACCGCTTGTATTTTCAGTTGTATCTGTCCCACCTCTGGTGGCCAAACCCCATCAGATTTAGGAGAGTGGCGCTGGGCAACAAATCTGTTCAGACTCCACACCTCGTGCTACACCTGCAATCTGGGTCCAGGAATGATCCCAGGCCACTGGGAGTCAGTGTGGGGGAGGAAGAAGAAGAGATTGAGCATCCAGAGGACTGCTCTCCCCTCTCAGGGGAAGGGACTAGTCATCCCGTCGGCTGACTGCCCTCTGGTGGTGGCTGGAGGGCAGTATGGGTCAGGAGGCTTGATCCGACTTCCTTGCATTGGAGGGGGGGGGGGGCAGACGAAAAAGGAAAAATGAGCCTGGCAGGCTTGATGATGGTCTGCCACTCCCAGAAGCAGTCCTCGGATTCTGGATTGGGTCTCCGGGAGGGGAGAGAAGCCGGCAACTTCCTCCTGGCCCGGCTGCAGGGGACAATCTGCGGGAGAACTTCTGGGGACCACCTAATATGGGGGCAACAGGACTGGAGAGAGAGTTCCTCCATTTGGAGAGCCGTAGCCGCCTGCCATGGCTCCGGTGGATAAAGTGCTTATGGAAAAAGAAATCTGTGCAGAAAGAAATCTGTGCAGACTGCTGTCACCGCAAGAGTAGGAGCGGTAGCAGCAAAGGCAGCGCCTGAGACTGCCAGACTCAAATGCATGCACTCCACATCAGAGCGCTACATACAGCACCAGCTGGTCCTACATCCAAGGCATGGCACCCAAGTTAGGGCAAAAAATCCAACCTGTTTGGGCACACTTGTGCTCTCCACGGAACTCCCCCCTCCCCTCCAAAATCACACCCAGACAGCCTGGGGCACAGCTGCATTGGTAAACAGAGATGTCTGGAAACAAGTATAGAAAAGTGGTAAGCAATTCACTTATCTTTCCTGGGAAATCCATTTACCAGTGATTGGAGCACTGACGCAGCAATGCAGTGCACCCACCACCCCAGCACCCCAGGTTGCAACATCAGGCAACTTCATTGGTGGGGAGTCCACACAGTCAAGATATAGCCTCATGAATAATCATGAGCCTATTAATCACCTGATACACAGTCAGGCTAGCACTGCCTGCAATCGTCAGAGAATGGGGTCATGTATACCATGGTAGGCAGGTAGTGCTAGTTCTGATGATAGCCAGTGTGGTATGGCTGGAATTCCTGCAACTAGCCTATGCCAAAAAGCCCTGGGCATGCAGTGGCACCCACTCCTCGCATCATACTGACCCATGTAATTAAGTGCCCGGTGTCTACTTGCTCCTCTCCATCAACCCACCCTATGCCAAAAGTCACTTTTAGTCAATGCCCCCCCCCCAATGGTGACTGGTGTAGCCTTCCTCTCATCTCCATCAGCCAGCCACCATCTGATTCCTCTATTGCAAAAAGAGAATTATGAAATACATGCACGGATATTGTATTTAAGAATCTGCTGTTTGCAATAAAGGATTCAGACAGAGGTTGGCTAAGTAGGCTACATCAGTCACTTGGGGGGGGGGCTGCCACTGGCTATCAGAGACTTTTGGCATGGTGATGGGGGGACCCTATGCCCCTGGTCATATATGAACAACAACAAACAAGCTGCATCCAGGGTTAGCAGTGCTCTGTTTCAGTACTTTCATCTTGAAAAGGAAAAGAATGTGCATTTACCACCTTATGGAGAACTCTAGCTAAAGAATGGAAAAGAACACTGCTTCCAGTCGTATAGAACATCAGTGCAGTACAGACTGCACTGAAGTCCTTTATTAAAGTGTAAAAGGTGCCAGTCTTATGCAAGCCCAACAGAGTAACATGCCCAGTTACTCCCAATGTGCTTTAAGTAAACGCACTTTTTTTAAAGGGGTACAGTCAGCACTAAGAGCTTTACACTCAAGTATAGGGCTGGTCTCAGTTGGCACTTTGTGCATAAAATCAATTTTTTTGCTTAGCATTTACTGTAGTATAGTACATCTTATCAGACTAATTTTGCTTACTTCCAGGTTGACATTTTCTTGTAATGACAAATCCCAGAATCCCTTGCAGCCAACATCAGAACACGACTGCAGCAACGAGAGATTCAACAGCCTGCAATGTATGTCAGAGTTTTTATAAGCTCTGGGGCTAAATATTCAAAAATTCACAAAAGTGGAGCACTAAGGTTTCCACTGCTTCTGCACCTGACCGAGACTAGGTGGGCCAGTATGGTCCTTTTCTGCCTTCAAGCTTCTATGATTTTATGATTCTATGAATATTCAGTCATACAGCAGACTGGCGCCATCTGAATGAATACCAGTCTGTGTTGGTGCAGTGCTAAGTCACGCTGCACTGCCCCAACATGGACATGGGCTGTATCTAGACCATAGAGAATTGCACCTCCAGACTAGACAGCATCGGAAGTCATGGTGCGATATTCAGTTACAAACTGCAAATGAGTGCAATGGGCAGGCAAGGCACTAAGGGATCACTTGCATGTCCATTATGGGCTCATTTGCGCTGGAAACAGCTGCCCAGTTGCGCTCATCCTGACAACATCCCTGGTGGCTAGTGGCAACCCCCAATCCCCTGTCCGAGTACTGCAAAATTAAATTATTCTCTAGCAAGTGGTATTCCCCCCCCCGAACACCTGTCCCGCAGATGACCATCATTGCCCTGGTGTCCAGTGGTACGTCCCACCCCCAAACACCTGTCCCATATAAGTATATCACTTCCCAGTGTCTAGTGGCACCTCTCACTCCCAAACATATGACTCTGTTTTGTGACAGTGCTTTCTGGTGTCTAGTGGCACCCACCACTGCCCGATCCACCCTCGTGGTTCAGGTCCACAATTCTCTGGTGTCTCGTGGCACGTCCCCACCCTCCAATCACCCATCTCAGGGCAGATAATGTCTGTCCTGGTGTGTAACAGCATCCCTGATCCTCCCATAATATGTCCAGGTACTTTTCAAGTATACCCCGGTGTCCCGTGACCCCCCCCCATCTGCTGATCACCCATCTGGTCCTTCTAATGTATTCCCTGGTGTCTATTGGCACCCCCTCTCCCCTCCGGTCACCCGCCCGGTATGTCTGAAGTATTCCCTGGTGTCTGGTGGCACCCTCTGCTGATCACCCATCCTGATAATTCTGAAGATTCCCTGATGGCTAGTGGCACCTCCCCTTGATCTCCCATCCCGTATATTGCTCTGCATCCCTGGTATCCAGTGGCACCCCCCCCCCCCCATCTTCCAGCCCATGTAACCTAGACTATCCTTGGCATGCAGTGGTACCCCCATCCCCTGACTGCCAGTCGCCAAACGGACCAGCAAACATTGGTGGTTCAGCGCCCACCCAGCACACCACCCAGCCAATCCTTCACCCCCGCAACCAGTGATGCTGGGACCATGCAGTGAGCTAGATGTGGTGACTGGCACAGCCCTTCTCTCACCTCCTTAGCTGAACACCATATGTGTTGACAATGAGTGCAAGTACTATGTGCTGTCAGTGTCCATAGATACTGGGCAAGGAGGTGAGCAGAGGGCTGTGCCGGTTGTCGGGCTCACCACACAGCTCTGGCACCACTGGAAAGGGGAGCTGACTGGGTGATGTGCTGGGTGCGGGTGGGGGTGCTGAACCACTAGTGTTTGCCAGTCCATTTGGTGACTGGCAGTCGGATGGGGTGGAGGTACCACTGGATGCCAGAGATAGTCTAGGTTACATGGGCCAGGAGATTGGGGGGGATGCCACTGGACACTAGGGATGCAGAGCGACATATGAGACAGGAGGTCAGGGGGTGCCACTAGCCACGAGGAAATCTTTGGAACACTGGGATGGGTGACCAGTAGGTGAGGGATGCTGCTGGATACCAGGTAATATTTTAGACATACTGGAATGGGTGATCAGAAGGTGAGGGGTGCCACTAGACACCTGGAAATAATACTGCAGTACTGGGATTTGTGATCAGAGTATAGGGTTGCCAGTGGACACCAGAGTATACTTGAGAAGTAGCGGGACAGGTGATCAGAGAATGGGATTGCAACAAAACACCAAGGAATACTACAGAATTAATGGGATGGGTGATCGGAGGGTGTGGGGTGCCACTGGACACCAGGGAGTTTTCTGCATGTCGCAGGATGGAAAAATGGTGGTGGGTAGCTGCAGAACAGTCATCCTACCATTGGTGGGGTTGGGAGTGCAGGCTTTACACCCAATTAAGACTAGGTTTTCAGAGGCGGTAAATAGTGCCACTTTGGATACCCTTTACCACCAACGTAAACCTTTGAAACTGCCATTCGACCCATATGCTAGAGGGACCCCTCATTACACGAGTGCAGCATTATGTTTGTATTCAAACACTAATGGATGTAACCTGCACTGTAGGGGTCTCTGAATATAGACCTCACCCCAAAACTGGGTGCAAAGCCCAGTTAGTACAGGCAAACATCAATTAGCACCCGTGCTAACTTTCCAATATCTGGCCCCTGATTTTTTGTTTGCTGGTCCTGCTGTTCTCCCGAGGCTAAGTACAGTAACAGAGGACTGATTTGGTCCCGGGAGAACAGCAGCATCAGAAAATATCTGATCAGAGCTTATAAAAACTCTGACATACACTGCAGACTATTGAATTTCCCACTACTGCAGTCCTGCTCTGATGTTAGCTGCAGGGGATTCTGGGATATGTACTTAAAGAAAATTTCAGCCTGGAAGTAAGCAAAACTAGTATGATACAATCTACAATACTAGGTAAGGCAATTTTATTTATATGGCGTCCATTCCCAAAGGCTCTGGGTGCCTCACAATAAAACAAATTCAGTAAAACCACTTAGAATAAATATAAATAAAATAATATTGCACAGAAAATTACTCAGCTGTGCTAGGTCCAAAACTCTGTATAAACAGATGAGTTTTTAAATGTGATTTCAATACGGCCAGAGAAGGGGCACCTCCTACTTACTGGGGTAGAGAATTCCAAAGGATCGAAGTGGCAACACTAAATACTCTATCTCCCATTGACTAAAGGTGATTATCTAGATATTTGTAAGAGGTTCATCTCTGCCGATCAGAGTGGGCGGCCAGGAGCATGAAGAGTCAGGCTGTGCAGGACCTTATAAGTTAACAAGAAGATCCTGAAGCTGATGCACCACGACACTGGCAACCAATACAGAACACAGAAAGCCAGCATGATATGCTCAAATTGTGAAGTCCCAGAAACCATCTGAGCTGCCACATTCTGTATCATCTGCACATGATACACCAACTTCATGGACAACCCAATGTATGGAGCAATACAGTAATCCAATCTAGATGTAACTAGGGCATGCACCTGAGTCACCAGGTCAGCCAGTTCTAGAAAGGGATTGATCTGGGAGATGCTGTGGAGGTGGTAAAAGCCACTGTAGACAATAGCTGACACCTGATATTCTAAAGTCAGCCTTAAGTCCCCAATGACCCCCAGGTTTCTAATCCTATCTATGGCTCCAAGCATTATGCCATCCAAAGAAGGAAGGACAGCGCCACCATTCATCCTTGCCAAACCAGTGTGACCCTGCTCCACCAATAACACCACCATCTTCAATGGAGTCAGTCTGAGACAGCTGGCCTCCATCCAGTCCTGAATTTCCCTAAGGTACTCACTCAGTTCTAAGACAGCCATATCGTCATCAGGGGCACAAGACACAACTAGTTTGGTATCATCAGCATAGCAATGAAAACCCAAACTATAGCTTTTAATGAGCTCCCCCAACAGCAATATGTACATGACAAACAGCATGGCAGCCAAACCCGACCCCTGAGGCAAACCACAACAGAACGGCACTGCACTGCTCAAGATGAAAGAGCCAAGTGCCACCTGCTGCACTGTGCCAGGTAAGTATGCCTCGAACCGCCGTAACACTATACCTGCAAGCCCTACATGATGCCTCAGATGGCCAACAGTGCTCCTTGGGTCAACATGTCACTACAGAAAACAGTAAGTAAAAAAACATTTTTGCACACAAAGTACAAATTGGGACCAGTCCCTCACTTGGGCGTGGAGTCCTTGGTGCTGACTGTTTCCCTTTAAGGGAAGCGTGTATACGTGAAACAAGTTCAGAGTACTAGGCATTTTACCTGGCTGGGCTTGCGTAAGACTGCTTGGCACATTTTGCACTTTAATAAAGGACTGCACTGAAAGCTACAAGACTGGAAGCAGCATTATTTAGCATTCTTTACCCAGAGTTCTCAGTGAGGTAGTACGTGCACATTCTTTTCCTCTCAAGAGTATGTCATATAGTCATAGAGCATTCTAAATCATTCTTGATATACAGTACTAGGAATCTGTAAGAATGGTATTTTTGAGGCCCACAATTATTTTCAGGTTAAATCATACCTCTCAGTTATTCTAACTTATGAGGGACATTCCTTCATGTGATACATAAACTTGCCTCATTTCACATGAAAAGGTGTTAAGTATGCAAAAATGACACTCCTGAACTGTGTACTTAGACTGTAAAGAGCATATGCCTAGTAAGAATATATATCGTGAAGAATTAAAGCCTGATAGCTTTAAATGCCTTGGTGGTTACTGTGTAAAAGGAAATATTCACTCTCTTTTTATTTTCACTATATTAGCTAGCTTCATATTAGCATGGAGGAGAGGAGGAGGCATGATAGAGACCTTTAAATACCTAACAAGGGTAAATAAGGTACAGAAGGGGGAGTATTTTTCAAAAATGTGCTCAAGAACAAGGGGGCATGCTATGAAGCTGGAGGGGGTAATTTCAGGAGGGATGTGAGGAAGTACTTCTTCATGGAAAGGGTAGTGGATCCCTGGAACAACCTTTCGGCAGAGGTAGTGGGGGTGAAAACAGTGCAGGGGTTTCAAAATGCCTGGGACAAACACAAGGGAATTGTAGGGGTAAGGAAGAGAGGGGGAATTGTAAAAGGGAGGAGAAGAGATGGTGCCATAGATAAAGTGAGGTCTGCAGCAAAAACAAACAAACAGAAAATAATAAATAATAAGGGAAGAAGCAGCCCTTATCTGCCGTTACATTCTACATTTCTATGTCTCTATGAATGTGTGCTGCACTACAGTGCTGGAATTACACTGCAGAAGCTTTGGGAGCTAAGGGGGTCTATGAGGGTTGTATCTTTAAAGATGTACTACAGTCACAATTTGCAAAAACATATGTTGCGCAGAGTATTTTGATTTGCATGTTTAGCCCTGGTGTGTCCTTCCCTTTGCTATTAAGAGTGTTTTCTAAATCAGCCTGCTAATTATATGGCAGTTTTATTTATGGACCCTTGGATCTCCATCTTAACAAGGTGTATTGCTCTTCTTTTTTCCTACAATGCCTCCTGTCCCATGTGACAGTGATGGGTCCAGGACCACTGATTTAGCAAGTACCACAGATATGAGCCTGATGTTCTGGCCTCCACTAAATAGCTCTTATTCAATATTTTGTGTGTGTGAGGTCTAGCCAACAGGAGTAAATGTTTTCCTTTTAAAATTTTTCATTTCATCAAACTACATACAGCTAAAAAAAAGCACAGAGATCACCCCCAAATAATCAATGCTATAATTAGTAAAGACTCTAGCTGTACATTTACAGAATAACCCACTCAAGTAGCCCTCAAGTATTTGCTAAACTGTAGATGTAGCCATTAGTGCTCACCGGATAAGGACAATTACTTAATATCACAGCTCTGCTGTTGTAAAATTGACTCTAAAACAGTGCTGGCTGAATCCATGGTCCCGGATACATCACTGTCATATGAGACAGGAGGCACTGTAGGAAGGAAGAGCAATAAACCATGCTAAGATGGAGATCCCCATGGGCCATACAACTAGCAGGCTAATTTAGAAAAAAATAATAGCAGACAAAGGAAATGACACAAATCAAAACACCCTGCACAACATATGTTTTTGCAAATTCTGATTGTAGTACTCCTTTAACTTGAGCCTTCCTTCCCATGATAAGCCAAAGGCAGTGATGCCAGAGCTATGGGCTCACTTGAGGGAGGGGAGGAAGGGGGGCAAGTCCTCCTGTAATTACAGCACTGCATCATGAGGGTCAGTGTCCCTCATTTTGATTTTCGGTGGTCATTTCAGTGACAATAGGTTGAGAGGTATGGTGAGTTAGTACTTAGTGTGACAAGCGTTTGGCTGGGGAGAAGAGATAAAACTGATAAAAAGGTTAAACAGCAGAAAGCCAAGAAGGCAGAGTACAATAGTTCCGAGAGGGAGAGAGATGTACCCTCACAGGATTCAATATGTGATCTGAATGAGTAGCCCTGGAATAGACAATTAAATTACAGCGATACTGACATAACCATTCAAATGTACCTCTCAGTAATAAAATGCATAATAAGCCACTCGGAGGATGTGGGTTATCGGGGAAATTTAACACGGCTGGCGAGGATTTACACCACTCCAGCTGTGGTAAATCCCCCAATAACCCACACACCCTCATGGCTTATTGCTTAAGTACTTGCCTTCAAAATTCAGAGCAAATGGCCAGAATCATTGGTGCCGGAAGGGTGTGAAAAGTGGTAGGGCCAAAGATGTAAGCAATAAATTCTCCCCTAGTAATAATGCAACAACTGATGGGGCCAGATATGAAAGTGGTAGGACCATGGCCTTAATGGCCTCCCCTGTTCCGGGCACCTATGGCCAGAAAGTATGTTATTTTGTTAAAGAGTAATATGTCTAAGAATGGAGTGCCCCACAAGTGTTAAGAAATGTTTGTAAGTTAGTTCAACGTTTTAATAGTTTTTGTGCCCAGAAAATGATCTAACATGATGAGGAAGATCGGTAAACCTTCGTAGAGCAAGGGTAAATCTGAGTGTAATTCTCTGTACTGTATGCTACATTCCAACTCTGGTAATTATTATGTAAACATTTCTACTTTTGTATTTACTATGTAAACATCTCCACTTTTGTAAACACGTCTACCTTTTCCCATGCCCCTTCCCCGACGCATCTGGAAACGAGCAAGTCTACTCAGTATGCTTTCCTGGTGAAACGTTTAAATAAATAAAGCGCTATGAGAAATGCATAGCAGTTGAGAGGTATGCATTCAGTGAGTAACCAAAACGAGCTTGAGCTGACACTTGAAAAACGCGGTCTAACCGCCACCTCCCATGTCAGCATCAGGAGGGGGAAGGGATGGGAGCCTAGAGAGGGGGAGGGCACCATGAAAACAGCCTATCATACCGGTAATTCCTGGTCCGCCACTTGTTGTCAGGAGGCTGGGAGGGGTGGGGGGCAGACAGAACGACCACACTGTTTAGAACATCACAATTTATTTACAGCACATAGTCAACTTCTACTTTGGGGGAGGGGGTCTAAACAAACAGACTGGGGTCATTGTACATAAAAGAATCTCGGCTTGGGAGGGGGCTTAGCCTGAAATAACAGCAAATACAGTACGTCTCCAGCTGAGAAAATACAAGTGCACATGCGACACATATCAAAAGGATCAAAAATGTATAAAATGCATATGGAGGGACAATTCTGCGTCCCGATTGGTCAGTCGCTGCCCAGACCCGCTTCATTCCAGATATATGTCAATCGAAAACACGCCTAATACAATGAAGCGCAAGTCTCTGATACGATACAGTAAGTCCTGTAATTCTTACAAATCATCAGTATCAGCGCGGGATCTCTGTTTTTAGGGCACTGAATTTTTTTCTAATTCAAACAACAGAAACTGACAAGGATTCCGCTTAAGGTACAGTTCAAAGGGCTATATGTAGGTAAGTATTCCATGTCACCTCTCCCTCTGCTCAAATTGTTACACCGCCCCCCTCCCCTCCATTCAGTCACTCATTCCGAACTCTGGCAGGGAATCCGTTCCTGATCCCATTGCCTGTTGCACTGTACAGCCGTAATGTAACACGGAGAGATCAGACCTCGGAACTCCCACACACTGTTCCGCCTCATTTACACCAAGAGCCCACATTCACTGACTCTTGCTGCTGCCTGGCATCGTAGATCAGACAGCAGAAAACAACGTTTTAAAAGTTAAAGGTTTCAGGCTTACCATCGCGACAATGCCTTTTTCGTTTCTCACGGAACAGGCAAACATCTACTGCGAAAGTGCAGGCGGGAGCAGACAACACAGCATGTTCATCATCAGGCGAGAATTGTTACAGAGGTTAACTCTTTCAATGCCCCCTGACAAGAAGCCTCCACATGACAGTGCTGCTGCTGCTGCAGCTGCGCTCCTTTACGGAGTCAGGCTTCAAGGCAGGGCCAGGAGGGGCAAGGCGACTGTCGTGAACAATGGGGCGAAGACCGATTTAAAAACACCCAAGGAATTTACAAAGCAGGGCAGTCAGCAGGTGAGCCGGCCGCCGGGGTAAAAGGGGTTAAATAAGAGGGCGTGACTCGTTGCAGGTGTGACAGCAAACTGCGAAGGAAAACTGCTTTGGGACCCGGGGCGAAAAGCTGCAAGCTGAAATTTGTCAGGAGCTGTGCGTCAAGAATCTCACCGTTTATGGGAAATGGGGGTTGGGGATGCGAATATAGGCATGCACAGACAGAACACGATATATTTCTCATACATTTAACTTGCTGTCCTTTGCAAGATAACCTTTTGGAAGGGTGGACACACTTGGAAACCCGCTGCTCGCCCTTCCGCGTGATATTCCAGGACAAATATTTCACATAAGCAAATAAATCAATAAACAAGTCCAGTTAGCTGTAGGTATTTCTTGTACTCCCTTTGCAGGGCAGGAAGCGGTACATTTCCAAAGCTGTCTACTGTGTAACCCCACTCAGCCCTCTTCTATACATTCCTGAGGGTGAATCGACCCAATGCCAAATACTTTCAAATGCCACAGCCTTCTTCAATAGGCTGTGTGAAACTGAATGTAAAAATAACACATGCGGGCGCACACTCTCACACAGCAGAGCTCGCATATAACTGTTAAAAGATTCTTGTTTAATGACTCTCCTTCCTTCTCTACATGACAAAAGAATAATGCTGATGCGTCGCTTGGCACCATCCACGTCAACCTTGACTTTCAAAGTACATGCAGGTCTTGTAATCATTAAACATGAGTGAGTTATCTACAACTATATCTTCCAGTCACAGTTGTGTATTTTTTATTTTCAATTTTCCAGACATACTGGAAAGAAGCTCACATTCAAATTACAAGTGGTCATGCAAGAAATATATCACAGGTAAGTCCTCTTTGCCATGGCCAGAATGTCACAGTAAGTCCGCTTTGTGATGCTGTGAAAATCTGGCATATTTTACAGATACATCCTATTGTTTTAAAAAATAAGGTCAAACCTTTGGGACATCATGCCAAAATTTTTTTTTGGGGGGGCACACAATTATTCAAGTGAGGGCACAGAATTACTTTTCAGCCCCTGCGTGGTCCAAAATGCATTACTTAAATTGGATATGGGGGGATACCTCCAGACTATGGGCATGACTGCCGTGGTTGTTTACAACTAGTACAGACCAGGATGGGGATCATAAATTATTACTATTGCTGAACCCTGAATTGATGACAGCCTAACTGACTCACTGGCAGGAGGGGGGAAGGCTAAGCAGGGAGAAGAGGTAGCGGAGGCGGAAATCACAGCAGAGAGAGTGAGGGAAGCCTTCAGGTCCCTTAAGACGGAGAAAGCACCGGGGCCAGATAAATTACATCCCAGAGTGCTGAAGGAACTTGCGGATGTCCTGGGAAAACCCCTGGCAGAGTTTTTCACCATCTCTCTGAGGACAGGGTGGGTGCCCCAAGACTGGAAGGTGGCGCATATAGTACCTATCCACGGGGAGGGGGGATCAAGGGAGGTGGCAGGGAACTACAGGCCTGTCAGCCTGACATAGGTGGTGGGCAAGGTGATGGAGGGCATTGTCAAGGAGAGGCTGGGAGGGACCTGGAAATGTCAGTTTGCCTGGACGATAGACAGCATGGATTCGTCCCAGGGAAATCGTGTCCGACAAACCTTGTGGAGTTCTATGACTGGGTGACGAGTGCCTTGGACCTGGGTAGACCAGTGGACGCCCTCTTTCTAGACTTTAGCAAGGCATTTGACTCTGTTAATCACGAGGGCCTGTTGAATAAGCTAGGAGAAATGGAGGTGGGGAACCAGATGATCAGATGGATAGACAATTGGCTCCAGGACCGGATTGGTGGGATAGTCTCATCCCCAAGGAGGGACATTAGTGGGGTCCCACAGGGATCAGTCATTGGGCCCCTTCTGTTCAACGCCAACGTCTCTGACATAAGGACAGGTATCAGGAGTGAGATGAGTCTCTTTGCAGATGACTCAAAACTGGCGGCGGTGGTGGATGGGGAGCAGGGGAAGGTGGCCCTACAGGGGGACCTGGAGGCTCTGGAAACATGGTCTAGAAAGTGGAAGCTGAGGTTCAATGCAGGGAAATGCAAGGTACTGCACCTGGGGGCCAGAAACCCAGGCCAAGTGTACACCCGGGGTGGGGGAATGCTACAAGTCTCGATGGCTGAGAGGGACCTGGGGGTGGTGGTGGATGTCAAGATGAACAACTCGGAGACCGGTGTGAGGGCAGCAGCCAAGGCCAGCAGGATGCTGGGATGCATCACTAGGGGGATCACCTCCAGAAGGAGGGAAGTGATATTCCCTTTGTATAACTGCTTGGTGAGGCCACACCTCGAGTACTGCGTGCAGTTTTGGAGGCCACACTTAAAGAGGGACATTAAACTCCTGGAGAGGGTCCAGAGGAGGGCAACCAAAATGATGTGGGGCTTGGGGGACAGGACCTATGGGGAGAGTCTCGAAGAGCTAAATATGTACACATTGGAAGAGAGAAGGGACCAGGGGGACATGATAGAGGTCTTCAGGTACATGAAGGGGATAAATAGGGGAGGAGCAGTCAGGGTGCTTCAAAGCAAGGAGAAGGGGGCAACTAGAGGGCATGGGTGGAAGCTGGAGGGGGGAAGATTCAGGGGAGGAAGGAGGAGGTGCTACTTCACTGAGAGGGTGGTGGAGCCATGGAATGCGCTGCCCAAGGGCTGTGGAGGCAGAGGCGGTGGAGGGGTTCAAGAGGGGGTGGGACAGGTACAGGGGAAGGGTTCTGGAAGCAAAATCCAGTGCAGCGAGAATATCTGGAACTGGGAAGGGAGAAGCCAGAGAAGGCAATGGGGGGCAGCAAGGTCAGCTCCCAGGGTGGGGGCTGACCAAATGAGCAGACACGAAAGACCATTAGGCCTATTCTGCTGGCATTTTAGTATGTTAGTATGTTTTAAACCTGAGACTGTTTTGCAAAAGGGTGGCTTGGTGAGGTGGTTTTGGCAGGGCAGAATTACAGCTGACCATATTCAACTGTTGATTGAAGAATCTAATGATTGATCTGGGTGAAGATTGGAATACCTGTTAGTACTGTATATGGATGTTACATACTTTGGGGACCACACCAGTACCTTTATCTGTGAGCTGTCCATCCCTGAAACTTACAGTAACAGTCCAATCAAAGGCATCACAGTTTTCAAGGACTGTAGTTCTCCAAGGTTAACATTTTTTAAACCTGAGGAGTGAAATGCCACCTTGTTGCTTGGATAACTAAGCAATAAGACACTTCAGGTTGGGTAACTATGGGTCAGTAATCACATGCCTTATAATTACACATCTCTGAAGGGTATTACTGCACTTTTATAAAATGGGTAGGGGAAATCTTGCTTCCTGGCTGGCAAAGAGGATCTCAAAGCTGTGTGGTTCAGTAATAGTAACTCACTGCTTTTCACATTTCTTAATTTTTATTGCAGTGAAACCATTTTATAAACACAACACGCCACTCCAGTGTGTGGGTTACTATTCCGGAAACAAACTTTTAAGTGGTTGAAGGCACTCAGCACAAGTGCCTCGTGCCCCACAATGCACCTGGGTGTGCTTTTCAGAAATACTAACCCACACCTTGTCGTGGCTTAGTGTTTACGTAATGGGAGTTCTACTTAGACATTTTTTTCAAAATCAAAAAATATTGCTTCCTTTAGGAAATAAGAGCAAAAGACAAAAACACACTTCCAGCTGAGGTGTATTATGATTATTATTATTGTAGCTGAAACTGGGGCACAGGCTAAACAAGTACAGAAGTGTAATTATGGCCAGATAATTGCACTATTGTACTTGTCCTTCTGCCAATCAGGTGGCTAGAATGCTCTTACTTAGGCTGTAGTTGTAGGCGTTTATTGTGTTTCAGATGAATGGGTGCTCAGCCGACACTGGTTATGAGCTTCTACAGCTGTGGATAGAATCATGTAACCCAACAGCTTCTGCTTTAAATGCTTTTGAACTCTTCAGTAAAAAGTTCCCACCCTACAGTACTTACCTTTGTTAAGAATAAAAGAAGTACAAAGAATAGAATGCCACAATTAGGCAGCCAGCCCAGTGGTGTAGAGGGATGAGGCCCTGCGCACCTTACCTCTTACCATGTCAACAACCTGAGTTCAGGTACAAACTCAGGATGCTGGGGGTTCGCCGGTGGGGGCCAGGCAGGAACACTATCGAGCGGACACTAGGCAGCTCTTCTCTCCTGGATTGGGTGGTTAGCCTTCCCAGTTCTTGGTCGTCACTGAGTGGAGGCTTGGTGGTAGTGCCAGGCAAATGGGCTGGCATTAGGCTGGGTAAGTGGAGTGCGGCTGCTGGCTCCAGTATGCATGCGCACCTCCACACACATGCACAGTTGTGTTGCTGAGGCCCCAGGGAATAATGGGAGAAGATACATGATGCCCGCCCACTGCAGCCCCGCCCCCACCCACCCACCACATCACAGAGTGAACTTTTGGCCAGGTTAAGTCTCAAGAAGACAGTAAACGGAGAGCGGGTAGTGAAGTTAACAAAGGGAAGTCCTGCCTTGTTATAGCTAAAGAAGCATACAAGATTATGGAAAAAGAATGCCACAACTGTACCATGAATTTTCATTTTTTTTGGTTCCATTCCTTTCCTGGATTTAACGAAACATTATTTGTTAAGTGGCAAAAATGTTACCATATTGTTTTTAGTTGTAGTTCTGTCAAAAATAAAAGTGATACCATTACTGAACTGAGGTACACTATGTGGTTTTAAAGTTTTAAAAGTTTTCATTCTCTTGCCTTGCCAGGTAAAAACCCTGGTATTGTCGGGGGCATGGCAAGCAGCCATCATGAATGGACATGCCTCAGCTTGACTCCTACAAGAAAGATTTAAACCTAGTATAATATATGCTTAGGGCTTACTGTGCATGGAAATCAGTGACTGCTCAAATAGAAACATAGACTTTGATGGCAGGTAAGGACCACTTGGCCCACCCAGTCTGCCCATTTCCCTACCTACTGGATAAGCTGCAGATTCTAGTTAACCAACAGCCTACTTCTTGCAACCCCCCGATATAATTGCCTTATGTCTGTCCCATGCATGTTTGAATTCACTCACTGTTTTATACCCAACGACCTCCCCAGGAAGGCAGTTCCATGTATCCACCACTCTCTCTGTGAAAAAGAAAATTTCCTCACATTACCCCTGAGCCGTCCCCCTCTATCTTTAAATTGTGCCCCCTTGTTCTTACACATTTCTTTTTCTGAAAGATGCTACCTTCCTGGACTTTGTTGACTCCCTTGAGGTACTTGAAAGTTTCTATCATGTCCCCCTGTCCCTCCTTTCATTAAGAGTATACATAGTAAGCTCTCTCAGTCTCTCTTCATGTGGTTTCTGCTGCAGACCCTGCACCATTTTAGTTGCCCTCCTCTGGACTGCTTCCATCCTGTCCATGTCCTTGCGTAGATGAGGTCTCCAAAACTGCACACAGTACTCCAGATGGGGTCTCACCAACTGTCTGTATAGAGGGATAACCACTTTCCTTTTTCTACTTGTGATGCCCCTTCCTGTGCATCCCAGTATCCCTCTGGCTCTCCTTACCGACTTCTCACATTGCTTACCCACCTTTAGGTCATCTGATATGACTACCCCCAGGTCCCTTTCCATTTTTGTTGTTGTTAGTACCTCCCCTGCTATTGTGCACTCTTTTCCTGGGTTTTTGTTTCCCAGATGCATTACTTTGCAGTTCTTTGCATTGAATCTAAGTTGCCATATGTCTGACCATTCCTCCAACCTTGCCAAGTCCCTTCTCATCTTTTCTACCCCCTCTTGTGTATCAACTCTGTTACAGATCTTTGTGTCATCTGCAAAGAGGCATACCTTTCCCTCCAGACCCTCTGCAATATCACCTATAAAAATGTTAAAGAGGACTGGATCCAGAACTGAGCCCTGAGGTACTCCACTAGTAACCCCCCTTTCTTCGGAATGTGTTCCATTCACTATTACCTTCTGTGTCCTGTTGTGCAGCCAGTTTGCTACCCAGGCTACCACCCTGGGACCCACTCCCAGGCTGGTTAACTTTATTAATCTTTTGTGCGGGACTGTGTTAAATGCCTTGCTAAATTCTAGATAGGCCACATCCACAGCCCCTCCCAGGTCTATTACTTTGGTCACCCAGTCAAAGAAATCAATTAGATTCGTCGGACATGACCTTCCTGCTATAAATCCATGCTGCTTTGGGTTCTGTGCTCCGCTGGCCTCTAGGTACTCAACAATTCTTTCTTTCAGAAGTGATTCCATCATTTTCCCTACCACTAAGGTCAAACTTACAGGTCTATAGTTTCCTGCTTCTGCCTTGCTCCCACTTCTGTGAAGGGGAATCACATCTGCCCTCATCCAGTCCTCAGGTACCACCCCATCCTGCTATGATTTGTTAAAAAGCGTGGTCAGTGGTGTCACTAGAGCCTCCCTTAGTTCTTTTAGGATTCTGGGGTGAGTCCCGTCAGGCCCCATTGCTTTGTCCACCTTGAGTTTTAGGAGTTCTTTCAGGACTCTTTCTTCTGTGAATGGACTGGTGTCAACCCCCCTACCCAGAGTGCTTCTATTGTCTGGTTTAGGTAACTCCTCCTCATCTTCTTTTGTGAATACTGAGCACAAGTATTCATTCAGTATCTCTGCCTTTTCTCTGTCTCCCTCTGCCCACCTCCCCTAGTGGCCCCCAACCCCGACTGCTCATTCTGCTACAAATACTGTAACTAGCTATAGTTCAGCAGGTTGAGGGCTGCGATACAACCAGTGCAGGATAGGTGCTCCAGTTAAATAAAGTTTGCCTTTCCCACACAAAAAACAACATTCGCCAGAAGGTAAACCAAAGCTCTTACGAATCAAAGACACACTGGACCAATGGCTTGCTGTAATGCTGGTATCAGTTCATTGGACCCATTCA
Source organism: Neoceratodus forsteri (assembly GCA_016271365.2). Classification (NCBI taxonomy): domain Eukaryota; kingdom Metazoa; phylum Chordata; order Ceratodontiformes; family Ceratodontidae; genus Neoceratodus; species Neoceratodus forsteri. Next base: position 1,465,951,580 of record CM057449.1, read on the forward strand.
TGGCAGAAACTGCTCAAATTCCAAGCAGCTCATCCACAACAAAATAATAAATATGTCCAAAACAGTAATGATAGCAACACCGCTCTTAATTTGCCTACCCCCAGCACTTCGACTCTTCCCAGAGTCTGCCTTGGGGGAGGGTCATCAATATACCACTGCACACGTATGCAAATAAGGGATTCCCCATGCATAATGGGCACAGCAGTATATCAGGTTTCGGCAGTACTAAACAACTGCCATCGCAGCACTGCTTAACTCTGCAAAAATCCTGCCTGTAACTTGACACAATAGCTGCACCCTCCCAATCACGCATGCTGCTTCAAATGCATGAATAATTTGGTGTTTAGTAGTAGTACCACCTACAATCACCCATCCTGCTTCAAATAACTGGATACCATGGTGTCTAGCAGTCCCTCCAGCCCCCAACTGCCCATTCTACTGTAAAATAAAGGATACCCTGTGACTAGTAATCCCCTGATCACCCATTCTGCAGTTGTTGTTGTGCATGTTCTAAAAGTTGTTCTGCACGTTCTACAATCATAGCACCTATGCTCCACTCACACTGGCTGCTGCTTGCCTGCTTTCATTTTCTTTTGGCACTTCAGCCACACATCATGGACTATTTCTGCCTGTGACTCAGCCATCACGGCACTCACTCCCCAATCTCCCACATTGCTCCTCTCTCAGCAGTAATCCACAAATAACCCCAAATAACAAGAGTAACCCTTGGTTGCTCGCTCACTGGTAGCACTCAGTTCCACTCATGATTGCCACAAGATCACACTGTCAGTTTTTCTCTCTCTCTCTCTCACCCAGCTGCCCCTCCCACACTCACTTTACAATACACCTTTGAATTACAAACAGCAAATAAAATAACTAAGGTTCATTTTCAGCATATGTTTTTTGTGGTATGACGTTCGCACAGTGAATGCACAATGGCAAAATACCTCACAGCGACAATCTCAACAGGTTTTGAGATTGTTGCTGTGAGGGACCCAAGGGTGAAATTTTGCCCTTTTGCCACCTTTTGCCCCTCCTTTGAAGCAACTCCAACTCAGAATTAGATCTCTTAAGAGGGGGAGTGCGGGGGGCACAGCACCCCTGATAGAAAAGACACAATGTCTGACAGGCGAATATTTGCCTGACGACATTGGGGGATCTCGCCATGCTGAACAATGACAGCACTGTTGTCGTTTTGGCATGGTAGAACCATTTTTCACAACTACAGTATCTAAGCACTACATAGTTTCACTACTTAATATAGAAGCCGCTGTATAGCAACTTCACAACTTGTCTGCTCTGTTTTATTTTAATAAAATCATATAGTATAAAAATAAAATCTGGGCAACCATATACAACTCGCCCCTGTATTTCCATCTTGGGGTTGAGATAAACAGCACTGACCTCTCGAGTTTTGCTCTTGGGGTCCATACACTGGTCTCTCAACCCCTCAATAGAAACACAGGTGAGTTGTGTATGATTGCCCGTACATTATTCCTTGTATAATCTTCCCCTTTTCTACCTGAAATTCAGCCACAGACTTACAGTGCCTGATTGCTTGGACTTTGTCTGTTAATCTTAATACTGTCTGAGTGGTCAGTGAGCATGGGGAACCCCAAAAGGTCAGTGAGGGAGCCTGCAACAAGGCCTAGCAGATCTCAAACATTAGCAGTGCCCCCAAGCTCAGGGATTGCTGAACCAGCTATGACTGACTTGCTCAGAGCCATACGGGCATTGGATAAGAGATCATTTGCCTTACATCAAAAGGTACAGAACTTTTGTACTAGAATTCTGTGCATTGCATTTTTGTAAGGTAATCTTATAAAATAATAAAGAAATAAAAAAACTTGATGTTGTGCGTTCCCCTTTAGAGACATGTGACAGCATCATTCTAATGTATCCACAATATTACTCCAGTAAGTACGTTCAATAGGTAGCCTCAACAGATGAGATTTTTAAAATTGCTATTGGCAACTGGATTTAGTTATTTGAATAATTACTAATAACTTTAGTTATAATTTTTAATTAATGTTGGGTTCTTCCAGATTTCAGAGAGAATTTCAAAGACAATACAGCATTTAAAGATGGGGGGGGGCTCAAAAAAAGATGACAGAACAATTACAATGACAGTGACAACCAAGGGTGGGGTTGGGGCAGACATGACGGACTCATAGTCCCTTCTGACCCCAAATTACAATTTTTTTTAAATTTACTTACTTTTTGTTAACCAGATAGATGCACTAGACAACCAAATTAAATGTCTTATTATTTAGTAGTTATCTTTGGTTACTCTGTAAGTTTATGTATTTATTAATTTCAAGATATGGGGCTAGAATTATTGTCAGGTGTGTATTTCCATATGTTTTGCGGCTGTATATTAGTTTTGTAAGGCACCCTGATCCTATGGGATAGAGTGCCATATAAATAAAAATATTACTACTACTGTTAAAAATGCCAAGTGTCAGGCACGACCTGGGAGAGTACAAAACAAACAGTTGGTCAAGAAAAGTGTAATATACTATGAGTAAGTAACAACATACTATAACATAGCAAAATACACAACATATTACAGGAGTAAGCAGCAGTAACTTCTGACATACCGTGAGATAAATAGCAGCAAAAAATATTGCTAGCAGAATATAGTGTAGTGGTATAATATCGCAAACACCACAGAGCAAAGTAGCGACAAAAATACAAAGCATAAACAAGGACTCAAAGTACAACGATGCACAATATAAAGATTAACCAGTGATACAATTTTTGGTACAGATAGACATATACGGACAGCAGATAATATCTGAACTTAAGTCTAAATAGTCAGTGAGTGGACATGGCTCACAGTTTCAAAAAGAGAGTATTCCTGAAATGAGGGTCAAGAAGAATAAGGATTGCTTCCCAAATTGGTGGCGAGTTTGGGAACAGAAAGACATATTGGATGACACAATGGGGGTGGAGGGGTAAGTACGAGAATGACAATGGAGCAAATCAGCCTATCATAATGGTACCTGTGACAAGAGTATTTTATATCTGAAGCAGCCAAGCATAAAGGAACACTCATTAGTGAAAGATACCCAACCCAAACCAATATACAGCCAAGCGGGGGTGTTGACAATTATCACGAGGCAACACAGCATTCCTTATTGTATGCCACACCCAGTTTAGACCGTTTTCCTTTGGAAATATTAAAACAGGTCAATAAACCATAGTGCAAGTGAGGCAGGTGGATGCCATGGCTAGATAAGCATTGGAAGTATGATTATGCTTGACTCTGTAGGCAAGACCCAACTGCGTATTGACCAATTTGCACATAACATTAATGTACTCTGTTGCTTAATTTATTGTCATGCATATTTTTATATTCCTAAGGTTAATATGTGCTCCAGCGCTGTATTCACTGTCCTGCATTGTCTTGCATTGTAATGTCTTAATGGTTTGTATTCTTCCGAGTCATGCCTAAAAATAGGCTAATGCACCTTACCCGGTTAACAAATATAAATAAATGAAAAGTTGTGAGAGGGGCCAAAGATGATAAACCCAGATACTTAAAGAGTATGGCAGTTTAGAGAATGGGTCTATCAATGCAGGACAGGAGTGTTTTAACACACTCCAAAATGCAAAGGGTCCAAGGGTAATCACAGATGTTCTTAGTACAGTATGGGGTGAAGCTTGGTCGTTAGTGGTAAAAGTTCCAGAGAAAATGTTTGTACGACTGCTCTGGCTAAAAATAGCCCAACACAAAAGTTATTCTTTCAGGTTCCTTTTTCTTTTATTCAAATAACATTCAGATTTGCTGGCTAGTTCCAATAGCTTGCAGTATTCAAGTGTGCCCAAAAGGCTACCTACTTTTTTATCCGGGCTTCTGCCTCTATGGCTGCCACATGCCTTTTTTTCCTTTCTTGTATCACCTTGTGATGAAACATATTACAAAAGTCATTCCCTGCAATGTGTTTTCTTTTTCTTCAAGTACTATAACACTATATATTAGCACATTTCTTACTTTAATATGTATCATAATTTCTTCTCTAACATGGTGTTCTACCAAAATACTCTATTTCACAATTTATTCTGGAATCTCCTTGCATTTCATACATTTTTGCTGTTTACTTATCTCTATTGCATGATTTTCTGATCCTCCACCTTTTCTTCATATGTACACTTAAAGCTTATATTTTATTCTTAACCCTATCGATGCATCACAATTTTATCCTGCATTTCTGAAGGCCCTACTTCTTCTGCCTTATAGAATACTCTCCTCTTATATCTGGGGGATGGGCTCACTGTGCGCTCTTGCTGCCACTTCAGTAGGAACTAGGAAGCAGAACACAACAGAAGCTTAACATTCAAGTAAGAGTTTTAAAGAGCCCCTGACACCATTAGAAACACTTGGAAAAAATGTGCCCTTTTGCCATCTTTCGCCCCTCCTTTGAAGCAACTCCAACTCAGAATTAGATCTCTTAAGGGGGGGGTGCAGGGGGCACAGCCCCCCGATACAAAAGACACAATGTCTGACAGGCGAATATTTGCCTGACGACATTGGGGGATCTCACCATGCTGAACAATGACAGCACTGTTGTCGTTTTGGCATGGTAGAACCATTTTTCACAAAAACTACAATTTAATCAAGAAAACACTTGATAACCACCTTTTTATGTTTTTTATGTCATTAGACTAAAGAAAATAAACAAAAAGGCATAGGATATCAGTTTCTGAAAAGCAAAAACAAACATTCTGAAGTAAGAGCTTAATGAGTTTTTTCTTAAAGGGACATTGTCTATATTCTACTAAGAATAAATGGTATTCTATAAGGCAAAAGAAGTAGGGCCTTCAGAAATGCAGGATAAAATCTTGATGCATCGATAGGGTTAAAAATAAAATATAAGCTTTAAGTGTACATGTGAAAAAAAGGTGGATGATCAGAAAATCACGCAATACAGATAAGAGAAGAGCGAAAATGTATAAAATGCTAGGAGATTCCTGAATAAATTGTGAAATAGAGTATTTTGGTAGAACAACATGTCACAGAAGAGATTATGATACATATTATAAGTAAGAACTGTGTTAATATATAGTGTTGTAGTACTTGAAGAAAAAGAAAACCCATTGCAGGGAATGACTTTACTTTTGTAATATGTTTCATCACAAGGTGATACAAGAAAGAAAACAAGGCATGTGGCAGCAGGGTTTTATTTAACTCTAAAAACTGAATAGCATTTTGCTCATAAAAGTGCTAAATCTTTGTGAAAATGCATAGCTCTTGCCTCAATGTGTTTAATAAGCACAGCACTTCTAGAAAATCTATATACTGTAAATACTTTATGTACAGTTAGTATCGTCCCAAGGAAAAAACTGCTAATCAATTATTTTAAACCCTGGGCAGCCATAGAGGCAGAAGCCCATATAAAAAATTAGGTAGCCTTTTGGGCACACTTGAATACTGCAAGCTAATGGAACAAGCCAGCAAGTCTGAATTTTAATATAAAGTGAACATAAATACAGAAAATATCATTTAAATGTATGGGATGTTATAGGAAGCTCACAGTGATTGTTATGAGAAGCCAGGAGCAATAAGAGATATGATTTTTCATGTGAAACATGTCTGATAAAAAGTGATTAAAACGCATATTAAAAATAAGATTTATCAATTGATGACAGTTCCCCAGAAGAAGCCGAATATGATGAAACATTGGGGCCATGTTATTTGAATAAAAGAAAAAAAGAACCTGAAAGAATAACTTTTGTGTTGAGCTGTTTTTAGCCAGAGCAGTCGTACAAACATTTTCTCTGGTGTTTTAACACACTGACACACATGCAAAATTTTTGGCTAGAGTCAAACAGCATGGATTTGGTTGTATTGTAATGAAGGACCAGTTATTAAGGGCATGCCAAGACTGGAAATTAGGGTAACCAGAGTTTAGCTGGCATTTTAGGTTGGCGATGCTATTTGAGCTATAGTATAGTACTAGGTTATCTGCATATAAAGACAGGAACAGGATGCAGTGACTTTGGGGAGATTGTTATTAAAGAAAGAGAAAAGCATGGGACCAATGACTGAGCCATGAGAAACACCAGTTTCAATGGCAGCCAAGTTAGATAGGGAGTGGTTAATCTTCACACACTGGGTCATAATTGTTAAGGAACTTCTGAGCCAGAATAAAGATAAGGGAGATATGCCAATGATTTGGAACTTGTGAAGGAGCAAGGCATGACCAACCAAGACAAATGCCTTAGATCTACAAATACTGCACCAGACAACATGTCTGTCAGTGGTGACTCTAATATCATTGTCAGGTGTATCGGTTTAACAAAGCAGTACAAGCACCATGCCCCTTTCTAAAACCATGTTGAGACAGGGACAGAACATTGTACAAATGAAGATGGTACATTGGATAGAGACCAACTTTTCAATAAGTTTGCTGAAGACAGGTAAAATAGCAACAGGCCGATAGTTAGCCACAGTCTTCGGATCACACTTTTTAAACTCAGGGACCACCTTATCAAATTTCCAGAGATCAGGAACAGAGTCCGTGTTATGGGACGAGTTGAAAATTCGAGCAATTGATGGGCCAGAGCAGGGGCAGGAAGCTGAAGGAGCCTCAGCCCCTGCCCATCAAAGTTGGGGCTATCACCTGAAGAAACAGAGTGTACGAGATTAAGGACAGTCGAGGAGGGACAGTTTTAGGTGAAATATGAGATGATCAGTATAGCAGTAGCATTAGGCAAGAATGACTGACCAGATTTAACCATATCAAACCAGTGGAGAAAAGGCCAGAATAGACAGACACATCAGAAAAGTGTTCATTGAAGGCATTGGCAATGGTAACTAGATTAGCACAATTCACACAATCTATAAATAAATCAGAAACCGAAGGAATATAGTGAGCACTGAAAAAAAAAACTAAGATGGGAATCCAAAATGGCTGCTACCTGAGAGCAGTGTTTGCTGTGAGTTATCTGCAGTTTTTCTTGAAAAATGAAAATATTTTGGGTGAAAGCCATTTCTTCATCTTGGCTTGCATGGATTTGCATCTGTGCCATTAAATATGATGTAGCCCTCCCAGGTCCCTGAGCAAAAACTGACAACAAAGGAAAGAAAAAAGAGAAAGAGAGGGAGAGGAAAAAGAAGTGCAAAAGGATTGCGGGTTCAGATACCTTCATAACAGGGCAGATAACTCCTGATAACTGGAAACAAACTAGTATACTGGATAGTTTCCTGAGCAGTGAATTATCCAGGAGTCTCAGGGGTGCAGATGCCCAAGCTAGAATGGTATCTGCGGGCCCTGAACCCGAAAAAGTTTCTATTCTTCCAGAGGCCCAGGTGAAGCAAATAAGTGTTAAAATCAACTCTTTTGAGGCTCTTCCAGGCTTATACAAAGCGCTAATGAAAGTTCTTGTCAAATTAGAGAGGAAGCTTGATAGTTTCAGTGAAAGAAATGAGAAACTATTCAGTTTACAGTGATGAAGCAAATCATTATTGATTTGCACAAGGTGAATAAAATTCTTAAGCAACAAACTGAATCCACTGCTTCCCTGGAATCGGCACTAGTTCATGGTACAATTACCTAAATCATAAAAATATAGAACTTAGAGAACAACCTACACATAAATAATTAATGATTTGTTGGGTTATCGAATGTAGATGAAGGAGGTGAGATAACATGGGCTACTGACAAATACGTTCTGTAAAATGTACTAGGTTATTCTCCTACACTTGTGGAGACATTCTGCTTATCAAGCTGGAATATTCAAATACTTCCCCTGGCTAAACAGGAAGCATTAACTGTTTTAATTGCCTTTGAATTGGAGTTAGAGCATGCATTTATCAAATATGCCAGAATTTAGGATGCAATATTGAAAATAAATACAAAAATCTGAATTTACCCATATTCACTAAAAATACCACCAACAGCTTAATTTGGTTAAATTTCAGTTGGTTTCCATTTGTATCTCCCTCCTCCCCCATGGGACAAGGCAGAAAGCAGGCATAATTGCTTATCCCTCTTTTCCCCATCAACAAAAAGTAAATACATATATAAATGTTAATCCAATAACTCAGGCCAACTGCAAATGTTTCCTAAACTTTTGGAATGAAAATAAAGACATGAGGAGATGTTTTCCCATCATTATCCCTGCAAAGCAAGAATGATACTGAAGGAAAACACACATATTTTCTTTGATGTCAATAAGATATCTCACTTTGTGACAAAACAACAGCAGTTACCAATCAAATAAATTGATTCAGAAGTCCTCAAACTCAAATTCTTTTTTTCCATCAGATATTCCAATGGATATTTACCAGCAGTAATTGCTTTCTCAAACTCCAATCCACATGGGAAGATACATGTCCTTCTTGATGCAACTAGCAGCTGTTGTCCGGCTCAGATGAAATCTTCAAGTAATGTTTCTGCTGCTTCCTTAGATATTGCTAGACCACGAAAAGGAATGTTGAATTTGTAATCTCTACATTGGAATTAATGAATCTATGTTCTTTCTCTTTTTCCATTTATTTTATGTTTTTAATATTTATATGATGTTTTTGTGATAGCATTATAACTTATTTTTATAGTGATGCCTGTGGTAATAAATATAATGCTATATTTTACAGCTTTAAAAACATTTTAATACAGTGATATCATTCTCATCCTCTTTTCTAAAATTGTATCTTACTCTGTATTACTGCTATGCAGGGATTTAGTTGATGCCTCTGCATATTATTCAGTTACACTGAATCAATGCTACAATATATTTAGCAGCTTTAGAGTCTATTAGTGTAATTATTTACTATAATAATTTCACCTCTAATAGTATACTTCTATGACTGTTTGACTATTGGAACACTGGTGATTCTTTCTCTGTGCTATTATTAACTAATGTTAAATAATTAAGCAATAATCCACACTAGGCCATGGGTTATGCTGGGATTTAATCACACCTAGTGTAGTGTGTCACAAGGCTGCAGACTGAGCAATTCAAACTACAGCAGAAGTGGGTAAATTACAACATAAACCACACCCTGGAGTGGACTATAGCGATTATACAATTTTTAATATCTTTAAAAAAAATGTAAAATAAGAACAGTAAGAGAAGTCTTTTTTTTAGCCTTTTAAGCTGGAAAAGTGAAATGTCTTTCCTCTATGCAAGAAACAGTCCCCCATGCAAACAGCTATAAATAAGCCATCCACCCCACCCCCAAGAAGTGTTAAGTTTATCTTTTATTTTTTTATTTAGGCTTTGACAAAATGTTTGCAAGATACAGTTAGGTGCAGGTGGGAGACAGTGAGCACCACAGCAATATGAAGGGAGCTGCTAGCAGGAGATCTGGGTACAGTGTGAGCGAGTGAGCAAGTGAGTGAGTGAGTGCTGGAAGCAGGTGCTGCTGCTGTGTGTGAGATTGGCATGAGCAGCTTGAGTGCAACTACAGATGGATATATGTAGCGTCATTGAGACTGGGAACAGGTGATCTTCCAGTTTAGTTTTACTCTTCTTTTTTTGGCAGGGGGTTCAGTGATAACATGTTAGAGTTTGGGCTGAATTTGTGATTGGGAGGAGCGGGCCGAGTCAGATAGTATTAGCAGTTTTATCTGTTTCAGCAGACAGTAAGCAAGGGTAGAAATGTGAGGAATGGTATTTTTTAAACACTTCACTGACATGTTGTTAGTGTTTTTGCTGTAAATTGAATTTGCAGGCTGCTGTGATTCATTTTTAGAAGTTTGGGACAGATTTAGAAAACAAAAACTAAGATGGCTAAAGAAAGTTTTTCATGTTGTAAAAAATGTAGTGATTTTTAGATTTTTAAATTGATTGACTGACACTTTATGGATGGGTTATGCAGGGATTTACCCATGGCTAAAAAAAAACAGTCATCCAATCAGAATGGCGCATTCTTGGACACCACTGTATAATCAATGGTGAATCACATGAAAATTCCAGACTGACTTACTTAAATGCATAATTGTTATTCTTGAATTGATTTTTTAGGTATATGCTCAAGAGGAAGATTTCTCTTTCTTATAGAGCAATTTTGTTTTCTTTTATTTAAGATTTAGCTATGACTATAATTTGTTTCATTGGTTGGAGTTTTCTTAGATTATATTTCTATTTAGAGTCAGTCACTAAATTTTGCACTGCAGGTTTTGAAATGGTAACAGTTGTATTCAGAGAAGTTCATTAGCACAGACAATTACTTAATTATTTTAATGGAAACCCCTCAATATTAATCAGACTTTATCTTTCTGCTGTTTAGTAATGTTTCTGGTGATTTCTTTCTTTTTCAGATATAGTTATGATTACATCAATAGACATGTGTAATGTTTCTTTTCAATGTACTAAATGTTGAAAACTATAAATAAAAATAAAAAAAACAAACAAAAAAAAAAGGAGAAAATCTATGCTATGATACCAAAACGTATGCGGTTCACCAGCAGTGACCAAGAGAAAATTCTTAATCTAGACACTTTTACTGGAGCAAGTGGCTTTCTTACAGGTAGACCTCAATTTGTGGTACTCTACCCAGTCAGTATGCAGGGAGGATGCCTTGTACTTGAGTCAATATTTAGCCATAGTTTTAAACAGTACTAGGCAATCGTTATTAAGCTACTTGGTGACTAGTCCTCGTATTCACCTCCTGATCATCGGGACATGCCTGTCCTGGATTACATAAAACTTATCACTAAAGTAGGACAAGAGAGTGGCAACATTAACAGTACAGTATGAAAAAAGAGGAGACCAATCAGTGTTGGCTAGATGAGATGTAAAGGAATATTGTTTCTTTTCAGTAAAGTCCTCACGGCAAATAATTCTAGGGGCAATTTTGGGAAAGAAGTTTTACAGATCAATAATTGGGAAGTGATCACTAATGGATTCTGGAAACATGCCTGCACAATGAATTCTGTTCCTTCTATAAGACAGGACCCAATCAAGTAAGGTATGTAGAGAATGGGCGGAGCCAGATACAGTGCGACCATGCCGTGAAGTGATTGCTGAAATCTGTGTGATGCTAAGAAATATCTCTCTCTGTCTCTCTAACTCCTCTATACAAAAACAAACAAAAAAACAATGACTACGTGTCCCCTCACTATCTCTCTCCAGAGATCTAGTGACTGTAGCAGGGATTACTGGGTAGTGTAGTCCAGGCACTCAAACTTGTACTACAAAAAACAACAGTGACTAGTGTTTTATTTGATTTTATTAGGAAGTTATTCTTGGGTTGCATATTTTAAATTAGTACTACTCAGGCAGGTAGCCTATTAAAATGTAGTGGAATAACATAGCACTTTAGTTGATTATTGGCAGCTCAGGTAGAATGACCCTTTGCAGATCTCTTCTGAATTGCATACTATTTCTGGACAGGCTGTGCAAGCCATCAGTGATCACAGGTGGAGGTAGATATGGCAGAGGCACGTGTCTGCCAAGACTGACAAGGACGCGGGAGATTCTTTATAAGAAGTGTCACAAAGCCAGCTGTTAGTAAGTAAAATAATACACCACTATATGATAACATGGGAGATGTGTATGTTGTGTAGGATGTACTCAGCAGATGAGACAGAGATCTTCATATCTGCAATAAATGTAGGTACATCACGGAGCTAGAAGAATAAGTAAGTGTGCTTAAAACTAGATTGGAGAGACTAAACCAGATTTGTGAGCTTGAGTAGATTACAGAAAATGCAGACAACCTTTAACATAAAGTTGAAAACACTTTTGCAAAGAAGTTGATGGAGGCCCCACATGGTCAAAAGGATTCTGAAACAGGTGATCAAAAACTGGAAAAGGGTAGCGTGGAGCTATTACCTTTTGTATACATGCCAGAACTTATGGGAACGAGGGGCTGTAGCACCTCCACTTTTGCACATGGGCATTCAGAGTGCTCCTTTGCTTGCAAAAGCTACCTTTTTTACCCTGTGTCCTTTTGTACTTTAGCACCCCCACTTTTCTCAATGTTCTGGCACTCATGACCTTTAGCCCTAAACAGAGCTGGAGAGAAAAGGAAAGGGGATACAAGCAGGGAGGAGGAGGAAGTATGTGACACTGAAACAGAAGAACAAGAATGGACACTAGTGCAGGGCACGAAAAGAGCTAAAAGAGGCAGAGTAGTCGACTGCCACTTATTACATCGGTTTAATAAATACTGGGTATAAGGATAACACAGAACAAGTAACCATGAGTACTATTAGTTTTACCAATTTTGCAACACCCTGGTTTCAACTGAAAGTGCAAAACCAAACAAACAGGCCCCAGTAAAGGAATCTGATAAAAATATTGTAGTCTTTGCAGTCTTGGTCCTCAGGTTTACTGACTCCAACACATGTAATGGAAGGAAGGAGACAACAGTTGCATGTTGTCTTCCAGGTGCACTGGTGTCTGGTATTAAAGAGCACCTAGAGGAACTTTTACAAAATTCTGGGGGGGGGGGGGCATTATAATACTACATGTAGGGACCAGTGACATTGGAAGGCATATTGATGAGAGCATGCAGCAGGATTGTGAGTATTTTTTTTTATTTAACCAGGAGAGACACTAAGCTGAAGTTTGTTTATAGGTGCAAGCTGGGAGCACAAAGAAATTAAGTGACTTGCTCAGGGTCACACAGTATGCAAGTGGGGACTGTGGGATTCAAACCCAGATCTCCGGGTTTGCAGCTCAGAGCCTTAAACCACTGCACTACACTACTGCCATTTTGGTAGTAAACTAAAAGCCAAAGGTTGTGCATTAATAGTTTCAGAGATTATGCCAGTTCCAAGAGTATGCAGAGGAAGAATGAGTGCAATCCAAAATAGGAACGCCTGGCTAAAGGTTTGGGCTAAATGGGAAAATCATGTCTTCGTTAAATACTTGGACATGTTCAAAAGGTACCCAGAGTTGTGCACAGGGGATGGACAACATCTTAACTGAGAAGGAGCTTGACTGCTAGGATAGAAGATAAACTGACAAATAAAATAAAAAAAAAAAATCTAAACTGATCTCACTGTGGTATGTGGATGTGGCAATTACTCCTGCACTGAAACTGAACTTACAAATGCGAGACAGAATACTGATCAGGTATGCATGAATACAGTGAGCTAATTACCTAGTATTACCTAGTATTATCAGTATTAGTTACCCAAGTTCCAGTTAAGATAGGGGTCATGATAACCAAAGTCTAAAGTCATTACCAGAGAAGATATAATAGCAAAGAATTGAAATGATTATTAACAAATGTCTGTAGCATTAATAGCAAGTTAACGGAATTGGAATGACTGTTGATCTTGGAAGGATTGACAGATGAGATACTGCCTCCAACGTCAAATCAACTAGGAGTCATGGTTATAAACTCATTGGAGAAAAATCTATATCCACTAGAAGGAGTCTATTTTTCACACAGAGAGTTGTGGGTTTGTGGAATAACTTACCTGTAAGTGTCATTAATAATGATAATTTAAATACCTTTAAGCAAAGATTGGATAAACATATGGGAAACAAAAAATGTGATTTCCACCCATAGGACATATGGGTGGCGAGCATACAATGGGCATCCCTACATATGCCTTCATTGCTCGTCCACTTCTATGAACCTATGAGCAATAACAGAAACTTGGTAGACAAGTGATGACAATTGGTCTAAAGCAATTTAGGGATACAACCTTCATAGAAGAGACAGAGACAGTAAAAGAGGTGGGAGATGGTGGTTTATATTGAGAAAGGATTCACTGTCCACAAACAATCAGTAGTTGACTCACCCGGCTTGAGCTATTTTGGCTCAAATTACTTAATATAAGAAAGCAATACATTTACATCTGAGTATTATACAGACCACCTAACCAAGACGATAACCATGATCAAGGCCACTGATTTACGGTGATTAAAACAATTAAATTCCGTTTTCAAGACTTAAGATTCCGGAATTTCACCGGTGATTGTTACTCTAATTTCCGGATTTTACCGGGATTCTGTTATCATTCCTTTAGTATGTGCATAAATAATCAGAATTAAAGAGGGCTTAATATACAGAGCATTAAATAAAGCAAACTGAAAATAGTACAGGAAGGAATTAAAAGAAAAACAGACTTTTTTATAGATTTACTGATCTGATAGAAAATGTCAGATTCCATGAAATCTTCGTTTTTACCAGTTTTCAGGCAACCCTAATTCCGGAATTTTACTGGATTTTCCGGTAAAAACAGAAAAACAGCGGCCTTGACCATGATGAGTTACTCTATAAGGAGATCACTACAGTGAGTAGCTCCTACAACATGTTATTGGTTGGAGATTTAAACTTCCTCGGGATAGACTGGTCAAGAAATATGGGGTAGAATAGTAAAGAAACATTTTTTCTCAGATTATTAGCTGATTGTAATTGAGACCAATTTCTGCAAGAGGGAAACAGAAATTATACACAACTAGATCTTATTAACAGTAATATATACATCAAGATTCATTTCATAAATATTGGGATCTTTTAGGAACTAGTGACCATAGCAAGGTATAGTTTAAGGTAAGCTGGGACAGACCAAACAACAAAGGCCTAAAAACATCAAGGTGCTACAAAGGAGCACATTTTGATGATATCAGAAAAAATTATGGAGAATGGAACTGTCAAATGGAATTTTCTGATAAAAACATTGAAGAAGCTTGGGTAATACATGACAACAAAATAAAGATGTCAGAAGATAATTTTATAACAGTAACACATAAGTACAATTGCAGAGGTAACATACCACTATGGTTGGCCAAGGATATTAAAATTATATCAAATATGAAAAAGAGAGCTTACCACTAAGCCAGAACAAGTAGCAAGTGTAAGGACTGGGAAAGCTATAGGAAGTGTCAGAAAGTGCTCAGGAAAATGGTCAGAAATACAAAGAAGACAATTCAGAGACAGAGGTAGCCATGAAATCAAAATATAATAGTAAAGAGTTCTCTAAACAGCTGAGGTCTAACAAGAGAACTTGCACAACAGTGGGCCCCTCTTACAGGCTGGCAGTTCTGTTGAAAATACAATATCAAGCAACAAATATGTTAAATAGCTACTTTTGTTTGTTTTTTAGCATCCCACATATGGATAGGGTTAAGCTACAGGATATGTGGAAACTCAACATCAGTGCATACTCAGGGACACTGTTTTGAGTAAACTGAAAAATTTTAATCATGAATGAATCTCCTTCAGAACCAGACAGCCAACACCCAAGAATGCTCAAGGAAATTGCCAATGAACTAGCGGGGCCACTAACATGGATTTGTTTATACAGTTTTGGCAGTTAGTGCTCCTTTTCCTGGAGCCCATACTACCCTCTGGATGCTGGACACTCCATCCCCATGCCCCCATTTTTCCTCTGGGACTTACCTTTCTGCAGAATGCAGCGTGGCCAGGGTATTCGATGGGGTGCAGGGCTACCGGGTGGCTGCGGTCAGCAGCAGCTTAGATTTCCAGTTTCTGCTTTTTACCCCAAAGAGGCAGAGTGCAATGCTGCCCAGACATCCCCACACACGTTTCCATACATGGTGCGCTGGTAGTTGTCACTCTAATCCTTACAGAGTGGGGCAGTTCCAGATGCATGAAGGAAGAAAATGGTGACAAGAGTAAAATCAAACTATAGACCAGTAAGTCTCACATTGGGGGGTGGGAAAAATTATGGGGACAATTACAAGAGAACAGACTGACACATATCTGAGTAAGCATAACTTGCAGGATAACATGCAGCACAATTTCTGAAAAGGAAGGTCATGCCAAACCAGCTGTATCAGCTTCTTTGAGCCAGTTAGTAAGGTGCTAGACTCTGGCCACTCAGTGGTTGATGTATTCCCTGGTTATAGCAAGGCACTTGATTCAATACCAGGCAAGGAATGTGGACACTCAGATGGGTAAAAGCATGGTTAACTATCAGAAAGTAGAGAGTATGACTACATGGTTATGTATCCGCTTGGGGTTGTGTGACTAGTAGGGTTCCCCAAGGATTAATTCCTGGAGCCCAAACTATTTAACATTTATTTACTAGTATGCAGCCAACACAGGAATGGGTTCATGAAATTTGATGACGGCACTAAGCTAGGGTTAATTGTTGACACTGATGACCAGATATCACTTATGCAGGAACAAATTAAGGTAATTTCAACATGGGTATGGAACTCCATGATGTCCTTCAACTAAGAAAAGTACACAGTATCACACTTTGGTGGCAGTAATAAGAGTGCAATGTACACCATTAATGACTGTAACATAGAAAGAAAGATCTTGTGGTTCTTATCTTCAACACATATAAATCTACAGCACAGTCGGAGTTTGTAATTAGAAACAACATTAGGGTATTATATTTTATCAAAATACATTTTGTAAGCAGGAATAGAGAGTTGATAATCTCCCTTTTCAATTCACTGCTGAGACCCCATTTGAAATACTGTAGCAAGGTTTTGGCCCCGCAGTTGACAAATGGCATAAAAAATTGGAAAGTGTTCAGAGAAGATACACAGAATCCATTTTTGGGCTAACAGCATTAACATATGAGCAGAAACTCATGGAACTCAATCTTTACTTGCTTAACTATAGAAGGCTATATTATTACTGTGTATAGGGAAACTTGGAATCAAGACATAATTTAAGAAAGTAGTTTCCTATCCAGGGCTCATAACAAACAACTAAAAGGAGAAGTATTTTAAACTGACAAGAGATGACACTTGTTCTACCAAAGATTTATAAACCTATGGAAACAGTGACCATTAAGAGTTTTGGAGAGTTGTTACACTTGAAATCACTGGTTATAATGGTGAAATATAACTGGGTTTCCCTAAGGGAAAAAACAATACCCAGTTCTTATACATAACTTTTAGGTTTAGTATTGAGCAAATCAAGATTAAGGTCCCCCAGGATAATAACTTTGTTGTTATGATTGTTAGAACCAAGTAGCTCAATCAGAACAAAAAGTTAATAATAAATGCAAACTGAAAATAGAAAACAGAGCTAGAGTTGAAGTTTCATCCAGAGGTCTCCAGGAATTATCTAAAAGAGAAATAAAGTTATTTTTTTTCTCTTTTAGAAAATTTCTGAAGAAGACATATGGTCAAAATGTCAATTCTGACTTTCTATGCTTTCTATTTTCTGTATGCATCTAATATTACCTTTTTGTTTTGTTTTCAGCCCACATGCTGACACCTTTTTTCAGCTTTAGCTTAATCCTCCTGACTGTGTCAAAGCAGTGAGCCTACCAGAGGGAGGGTTAGAGGCACAGACCAATTTGTTTTCCATGTGTCACCCACCAGAAGGACTGAATGTATTCATTCACATGAAGTCTACTGAGTGTGTGGGTAGGGTGATATCAGTAACTCACATTGATCAAGTTAAGATTACTTTTGCAATAGAAAAGGACAACCCTTCCCCTTTTGGAGGAGGGATGATTCAGTTGAATAAAGCTGAATTCAGAAGAAAGCAGGCAGAATCTGGGATAAATGACTTTGGCTAGGTTTCAATAACACCCAGGATGTATGGGTTATAATAAGGTAGCCAGGTCTATGTAAAGTTAGCCATAAGGCTATGGATATCAGGATGGATAATTTATTTTGTCCTTTGAGGTTATTCCACATAGGAGAGGCTGCATGTGGGACAGTAAGGGGACCAGGATTTAGTTCAGTGTCACCAGAGAGGACACAGCTGATTAATAATAGCTATAAATGTGGCAGATGACCCTTTTAGGACCTACTATATACGTGGAAATGATAAACAGCCATTATAGCAAGTGAGGTACAGTAAATACAAAGCAGGCTACTAAGCACTTACAACATCACCAAAGTCAGGAAAATAGGATAAGTAGAAAGTGAATCAAAGTTTCAGGCCCACACTCCAGCTTCTATGGTAGACTTGCCCCTCAGCTTTGTGCCACTCTGCAAAGGCCACTGGACTAGGTCTGGTATACAGTATTTATCTGTAATTTGTGACCAGGAAAGGCACACTAAGCTGTGATGGCTTGTTTACATGTGCATGCTGAGGGGTGGATTGCATGGATCGTTTTTATTGATGGGGAATGTTGGCCATCACACTAGGGAACCCCCCTTACTTTTTATAGATAAGTGCCATGGGATCTTTACTTCCCCCAGGAGAGTGGCCAGAGATGGGCAGAAGGGACCTCAGTTTGAAGTGTCATCTGAAAGATGTAACTTCAACAGTGTAGCACCCCTTCTCGTACTGCCTTGCAGTATCTGTTATGGGTAGTACCCCAAGTGCCTGGTGTGGGGCTCGGACACATAACCTTCTGATCTTCCCACTGCAGAGAGGAGTGTGCTACCTACTGAGCCACTCACTGGTTTATTGTACATGGTAATATGGCATATGTGTGGGTGGGAATGTATTAGTGTGCCCGAGCTGACTCTTTGTATTGTGATTGGATAGCTTACCAAAGGTACCAAAGTTGAGTTAATCCCAAAGTGACTGGCTTGGGCGGTAGTTCCTGCCCAACTGAAACCACTTATGACCCTTGATGATGGGAGGTGATTCCTGCTGTGCAGATGAACACCAGCCCAACTGGTCACATATGACTGACCAACAATCCTGAGGTGCCTGGTCTGGCTCATCCATCCTGTACCCAAGCTGACTCCCTGTGATTGGATGCCTTCCCAAAGACACCAAAGTTCCAAAGTTCTACAGTGACTGGGAGAAGGGGGCTCTTTCACAACTCATGCATAGAGAAAGGTATTCTGAACAAGAGGACAATCCCATTTAGGAAATAAGAGTGGAGATAGAGGATTTGCTAGGTCAAGGGATGGGCATGGGATGGTGTACCAAAGATGAGACGAATATGTTAACAAAACAAAATCCAAGGCTACCCATCTTCTGTGTCCTACCAAAGATGCATAAAAACTTAGAAAAAAACCCTGTTTGCCCCATTGTGTCTGGAATAGATTCAATACTCGAACCCCTTTTGAAATATGTAAATTTCTTTATACAAAAGGAGGTATTAAAATGGGGGCATATGTTAGAGACTTTGGGCACATTATAGAGATACTAGGAAATCAAGATTTCTAGCTCACAGATTACTTTTATTATACTTTTTTGTTGCTTGCCTTACCCTATTAAGGAACTGATTCTAACTTATAGCTTTGCCTTTCTTAATTTTACTTGCTTTCACTGTTCTTTATCCTAAGGATACATAAACACAAAAATATATGTTGCATTTAGTATACATTAATAGTGTCCTGACCCCTTGAAAAACAGACTTTTATTTTATTACAGCCTTTTGGCTTGCTTTCCCTTTAACTGAGAAACTTTCAAATACCTGGTTAACTTGTGGGCTTTAAATTTATTCAATAGGCGCCATGTATATTTGTGAGCTTATGTATCCTTAGGATAAGGAACAGTGAAAACAAGTAAAATTAAGAAAGGCAAAGATATAAGTTAGAATCAATTCCTTAAAGGGGTAAGACAAGAAACAAAAAAGTATAATAAAAATAATATGTATGAAAGGTGTAAAACTGAAAAGAAATCAAAAATAAAATAAAAAAGTTTGTATTTAATAGATTGTGAAGTAAGAGCCCGTGAACAAGGTCCTTTGGTGCAAAATATAGGGGCAGAAACAAAGGAAATTTAAAACAAGAAATGAAAGAAAGAAGTATTTATTGGATCGGGTCTGAATGCACTGTCAAAATTATTATAGACTAGAGAAGAGCAACACCCACATAAGGAGTTCCTACTTCGACTGGCATAGTTAGTGCTGACAAAGGATTTCTTCAGATTTGAAGAAAAAATATTTTTGCAGGAAAAAGGGACAGCCACAGGCAGTACGATGGCCCCCTTAACAAATTTATACACGTGGGATTTTGAATAAACATATGTTTTAGATGGATGGACATCCTAACTCTGAAACGCTTTATTTATGATATGGACTGGGATCAAGACAGAGCTTGAGAAATTCACTGAATACCACAAATCAAAACTTACTTTTCAGTGTTAACAGTGAGACACAGCAGATTCCCTTCCTTGATCTATTAATATATAAGGGGGGCGAGGGCTTAGAGACCACATTATTCAATTCAATTCAATTTTATTTTTATACTGGAAGGTATGTGAGCAAAAATGCCCATTTTCACAAACGTTCAGTGGTACAAAAATGCTATAGAGAAAAGGTAAAAACAATATTTGCAACATTTTACGGTATTTACAATAGAAACAGTGTATATGTATTATACAGAAAAGATACTAATAAAAAAACACCACATTACACTTCACAAGTTATCATGACCTCAGCTTGAAAAAGAGCATTCCCAAAGGTCAACTGATCAGAGCAAGAAGGAGCTGTGGTGAGTTTAAAGAATTTGAAAGAAGATCAGAGGAAACGGCAAGCAGGTTCATGGCACGAGGATACAATAAATCACTGGTAGAGGAATCAGTAAGTAAGGTAACACAAACCACTAGGGAAGAATATCTGAGTCCCCAACAAGGGCAGAAAATGTAGGACAGGATTACATTTTCCACCAGTTATAATCACTTGTCAGGAAGTATTAAAACTATACAATTTAATAATTGGCATATGATTGGAGCGAGGAATTGTCAGTCAGTGTCTAAGGAATTATCCTTTAGTAACCTCAAAAAAGAATAAGACCCTAAACGACAAACTTGTATATACAGATCATTTTGGAAAGAACCCTAAACAAAAACAGAGTTGAACAAGCATTTGTCAATGCCGAATGTTTGCTTGCTGGCATTGGCAGTGGTAGTGTAGAAGTTACAGAGCTGCGTAATAGGAATGGCAGTGATGTATTGAACTGAAGCCAACCCCACCACCACCCTGCAGAGAGTGACAGGCATTGGGGTGTGCGTTTGGGTCGTTGGGCATAACGGCCATGCCATTTCACCACACCCCACCCTGCAGACACTGACAAGTGTCGTGGTGTTCCTTGGGGTCTTTGGCCCTTATGCGCACCCCATTTCATTAGGAAATACGGTGAGATGGGTGCGATATAGGAGAATAGGGTGAACTTTGGGGCCGAAGAGTCCAAGGCATACCTCGATGCCTCTCGCTGACTGCAGGGTGTGAATGGTATGAGCATCACAGGCAAGAATCCCAAGTCACACCCCCTGATGCCTGTCATTCTCTACAGGGTTGGGCGTTATGGTTGGAAACCCTAATACCTCAGGCATTCGTTGGTATTTTCCTCAAATTTTCAACATGTTTTTTGTGACCCCACCTCATGAACAGGGGAATATCAGTTTGCTAACGAAGCTGCTTATGCACAGTGACTATGGCATTTAGCGCCACAGGTGCAAAAACATTCTGAACAGGATGTAAAAAATGACAGCTGTACTGTTCATGGGGAGGTGTAAAAAATGGCAATGTTGCAAATCTGTAGTAAAAATATAAAAAAAATAGTGAAGTCACGAGCGTACATAGAAACTGTGCAACGCACACCCGTAATATAATTAGGTTGGGGATTTTTTACAGCAGATTGTCAACTCAGGCATTTTGGTGCCTCCGATCATGAACAGTGTCACTGTGATTTTCTTTATCTGTGCCGAACAATGATTTCCCACAGCGACCACGCATCTCTGCGCTGAAAGTGTGAAAACGCACTTCAGCCATATTGTGAAAAATGACAGCTGTACTGTTCATAAGGAAGTGTGGAAAAATGCCACTGGTGAAAATCGAGGGTGCATGGAAACTGCGCAATGCTCACTCGTAACAGTCATTTTATGGACTTTTGTCACCAAATTTTCAACATAGCAATTTTAAGACCGCTGTTCATGAACAGTGTAACTGTGATTTTCTTAATCTGTCCTAAACATTGCTTCGCACCAACAGCACTCATTGATGCGCTACATGTCTTGAAAACACATTACATTTGACATATGAAAATTGCAGCTGTACTGTTCATAAGGAAGTGTAATAAAATGACAATGTTGAAAATCTGGAGTGAAAATATTAAATTTGCAAACTTATGAGCATGCATAGGAACTGTGCAACGCACACTCGTAAACAGTCATTTTTAGGAATTTTTCCACCAAATTTTCAACATAGCCATTTTAAGACCTCTGCTCATGAACAGTGTCACTGTGATTTTCTTAATTTGTTCCGTACATTAATCTCACACACCAACTGCGCCATTGTGCGCTACATGGGCGGAAACATGTTTTGGGTGAGATGTGAAAAATGGCAGCTGTACTACTCATAAGAAGGTGTGGTAAAATGGCAATGTTGAAAATCTGGAGTGAAAATATTGAAAATTCGCGACCTTATGAGCGCGCGAGAACCGCGCAATGCACGCCGTAAAGCAGTCATTTTAGGAATTTTTCACCAAATTTTCAACATAGCCATTTAAGACCTCTGCTCATGAACAGTGTCACTGTGACTTTCTTAATTTGTCCTGTACGCGCTCGATTTACATGCGTAACTGCACCATTATGCATACATGGCGAAACACATTTGGGTGAGATGTGAAAAATGACAGCTGTACTACTCATAAGAGGTGTGGTAAAATGGCAATGTTGAAAATCTGGAGTGAAAATATTGAACATTCGCGAACTTATGAGCCTGCGTAGGAACTGCATAGCATGAGCTCGTAAAACAGTTATTTTTTGGAATTTTGGCACCAAATTTTCATCATGGGGTTTTTGGGACCCCTTCCCATGAATGATGTCACTGTCATGGCATTATTCAGGCCTGAAGGGTGATTTTGCGCGGTGACTGGGCACCCCGTGCAAAGCATCGATTGCCATGCTGGGGTGGGCTCCCAGCGTGGCACCCAGTACTCGGGGGTTGAGCACAGTGGAGCCGGCCGGGGTTAGGCACCCCGTGGCTATATCATTAGTTGCCACGCTGGGGTGAGGCACCAGCGTGGCATTTGGAAGGCTTTGAGGCGGGGAGCACAGCACAGCCGACAGGGATTGGGCACCCTGTCGGCTATACAGTGTGTGTTTGCGTGCGTGCGGGGGGGGGGCGCGCACGCGTGTGTGTGTGGGGGGGGAGCTGCGAATGAGCAGGCGATATCTTATCGCTGCTCACTCAAGCGTAGCTCCCCCTTTGAACTGTATGCCACTGCATTTTGGAGCTTGTCATAGACAGCTCCAGCATGCATTGGCTTACAGGGGCCGTGCCTGCCAACACACTGACTGAATTGGAGGAGGAGGTGACACACCTCCGAAATCTTGGATGATGCCACTATGTTTCTTGCACATACGTGCAAGCAAACATAAAAATTGGAGTTTCCCATGTGGTCACTGTTTTCAATGCAGCAACACAAGCAAGAAAGAGACATTTGAACATCCTTATACAAATCAGAGATAAGAGATAACACAACATATCACTTGTACCAGCAATCATGTGGTGTATTTGCTCCAATGTCCTAGTGACAAACTATGTGGGGAAAACAGATAGGTAAAAGAATAGAACACTAGGGGCCTGATTCCAGAATGGGTTGTGATTGCCGCAGGGGACTTGCAGCAGGGTGTTTGATGCAAGTGCCGATTTGCGACTTCAAGCAGGGTGAGCAGATTCACTAATGAAGTAAAATGAAAAGCATGCCAGGTTAATTAACGGAGAATTTAAAGAGACAGGGAGCCCGATTCCAAGTAACATGGCGCAATTTGCGGGTGTATGCGAGTTGTGCTGGGGACCCTGCACCCTATTCCAAGACAGGCATAGCCCCCAGTACCTGTGACCATGACTTGCGGCAGTCGCAGGCTTGCTCCATGGGAATGGCACAAAGGACCTGGATGCCTGAAGTCATGGCCGCGTTAACTGCCCCCCCAGTGCCCTCCACCCAGCCACACTCTACAATCCCCTGGGGCCTTGGGGGGATGACTGAGTGGCTAGGTGCATGGGGGCATGTCACAAAATGGACCCGGGACTCCCTGAAAATTGGGGAGTGGGGGGGCAGCACTGTGTCTTGGGTGCATGGGGCACGGCAATGTGTGTTCTGTGGCACTGCGGAGGGGGTAGCCATCATTTTGCCAGGACAGATGCCCTTTAGACCACCTCCATGCTAGTCTAATCCGCAGCGCCATTGCGGGTCTTGTAATCGTGTACTTGGGTTATGGCAGCCGCCCTTCTGGAATAGGGTGCAGGTGCTGCCATAACCCACCCTTGCACCTTGCTTCTGCAGGTTGCAGGTGTAGTGGGTGGCATAGCCTACCTTTGGCGCAACCTGCATGCAGCATGGCACAAGCCACATCTTGGAATTGGGACTTGCGTATCACATGGTGCAAGGTGCAATTTACGCCATGGGGTTTGGCGTAAATCGCCTTGCGCCAGGCATACAATGTCCTGGAATTGGGCCCAGTATGTTTAACATTGCTCCTAGAATGTTACTATGAAATTGGAATTGGTGATAAGCATGCTAGACTAATTTACTGGGAAATAAGTCAGTAACTTTGTGAGTGACAGAGTACAGTACACACTGCAAGCCCATTGGTTGACAGGGTCAACCAATGGGCTTACAGTACTACTGTAGCTGTCATACACAGACAGTTCTGTTGGTGGGCAGCCGTGATTGTGTGTGGGTGGGTTGTGCGCTGCCCGCTGAACACCAGTACCTGCAAGGATGGGAGGGAGTGGGGGTGGGGAAAGGGTGCCTGAGTGGGTGGCGGGTCCACTGGACCACCAGGGAGTTATTGGAGGCTCTTGTCCCAATGCGATTGGGTTGGGGTGGGGTGGTGGTGGTGCATTGTACAGTTGCGCCGCAGTGAGCGGCATATCAGTGGAGCTTTGGGCAGGGAGGGGAGTTCATGGATTCCATCTCTACCATCGCAGTCTGTGGCATATTAATGGAGCCTTGGGCAGAGAAGGAGGGGTGGCATTGGCCTGACAGGGGTGCTAGGATTGTGGCTGTACTGCCGCACATGCAGGCACCTTGCCCATTCCAACAGGCACAGCCCTGCATGGTGCATGCAAATGGGGCTATAATGACATGCAGATGGCCCCATTTGAATGTCCGTGGCAGTGAATGGCGGCTTTTGGCACAGCTCACAGGGAGATGCGCTGCCCCATTGGGTTCCCAGCCTGGCCAGGGGGTTGAGTTGGCACACCCCGGGCTGGTCGCAACTATGGTATTCATAGAGGGGATGCATCAGAAGCATTATCTGGCACATCTTCTGTGAATACCACAGGTTGTGCTCGGTGCATCTCATTTGCGCCGGGGCAACCGAGATGCGCCAAGCATAACTTCTTTGTGAATCCTGCCCGTAGATGGTAAGTAGATTTTTCAGTGTTCAGTCTGATCTCCCACCATGTTATAAGTTTGTTGCTGTATCAGTATAGTCACAAATAGTATTGTAAGAATGTTATTTATTTTTTAATTTATTCATTTCCATTTTGGAATTACAACCTTTGAGACAAGATGGCTATTTAAAAAGGCTTCATGCCAAGGAATCAAAACAGTACAATATGTACAAAAAATGGAAAACATTCAGTACAAGAATTTGACTGCTAGTTATGATTACATTGCAGGACTTTATTTGTTAAGAGAATACAAAAGCAGATTTCAATACAGGCAGACAATGTAACATGTACAGGTTAACCAATATCCAGCAATTTAGAAGCAAAACAATATAGACCTGCTACTGAGTGCAGATAACCCATTACTAAGTGCAGTGAATTGGGATGTAGCAGCCAGTGGTGGCTTTGTCAGGGATAAGAATGTATGAGTGAAAACAGAGTAGGGAGGTAGTGGGTTATGGGTAGAGGGGGTATGGGTAGCAGCCAGGAAAGGCATTATCAATATGGATTGAGCAAGGGTAAAGAGAGAGAGAGTAGGGAAGCAGCAGAGAGTGGCAAGTTAGGACCTGACATGAGCAAGGAATAGAGGGTGGATGCCAGTAGGTGGTTGAGACAGTGGACATGAGGGGTGGAAGGGCTGGAGGGAGGAAGGAGGGGAAGTGGGTAGGGAAAGGGAACATTGCTTAACCAGGAGTAGCACACTAAGCCGAAGCTTGTTTCCAGATGCGACCTGGGAGCACAAGGAAGTTAAGTGACTTACTCAGGATCACACAGTATGCACCTAGGTGGCTATGGGATTCAAACCCAGGTCTCCAGATCTGCAGCTTAGAGCCTTAACCCACTGCGCTCTACTGTAAGGAAACCAGAGACATGGGAAGAGACAGCCCTCCCTATGATTCACAGTCACAATGGTTGGTTCCGGCCAAGAGGATATGAAGGTCTTTCTTATAGGGATCAAATTTTCTGTGTCGTAAAAGGGCAGTGTGCAGGTCATTCATCCATCGTGGTCCACGGTAGGAAAGGAACTGCTGGGCAAAGGAGATTCTTTCAAATGGGACATGTAAGACGCCCTTCACTGAGCTTCTGGTAGTTTTGTAGTTCAGGTTCCATTGGAATAAGGTAGCAGTTGAAACAGGTGTTAGTCCTAGGAGGGCTTTTTTTCCAATTAAGCATGTTTGGTACTTAGTCCTTAGGTGTAGGGGGAGCCTCCCAGTCGAGGTATACAGGTTACGAGTATGAGTAAGGTGATTGGCTCCTAGAACAAGCTGACAGTAGATGAAACTACAAAAAAGTGAAGCATTTAAATGCTAAAAACTGATTGCTGTGTCATCCATCAATAAATCAATAACTTAAATCATCGAAAAAGGAAAAAAAGGCAATTGAACAGATGCTCATTACAAATGCTGTCATCAAGAACAGAGCTCTAGACATGAACATCTATGTAATACAGTATTCTTTCATTTAATATTGCTCCACATTCCATATCTGCTCAGCCATACAGTGCTTCGTTTAGTTAATTTAAGGATAGTGTCAACACCTCAATCCAAGCATAAGTGCTGTAGCACACTCATAACCCTGTTTCTTATCCCGGGGAGTTAATATGTCTACTAGTTACTCTATGACTCCAATCTTTTATGATCTGTTACACACCATTACACTTACCAGAAGAAACACATCCTTTGGTTTCCAATTTAAGATCTGTCATTGCCAAGTAATACAACAGCTACAAAGGATGTCCTTCCCCAAGCTCAGGGAAACATGACAACTAAAGTAATCTCCAGTATTGACAAACTGCATTTACACTGGCAAAATATATTAGTGTAACCCCCCTGCAAATGGGGGTTCCCAAAAGACTTCCAGGAGCTTGCTTGAATGCTCCAAGCCTGAATGGTGTTTGGCATTTAAGCCATTTATCAGTGAGTGTTTTTAGAGCCTCTGGTACTGTCTCTTTAAGAGCTGTCTGCTTGCAGACATAATTAGTTTATATGGGGGGACTGTGTGTTTCTCTGTTTGAGTACCACTCGAACTGCTGCCAATTCCACTCCATTTTGCAGTCACTAGGAGTGCAAAGGGAACCTATCTGAAAGATGTAACTGTTTGCCAGAAATTATTTAGAGTGATAATGAAATTACAGTTTGTCTAACCTGCTTTCTTTGCAGTCAGAACAGTGTCTGTCTAGTTCCCCATTCTGGTTTTGAACTGCTGAACTGGAGACCAATCAGTGTGGGGTAAGCTAGCTCTAAAATGAGTGCCTTGACGAATCAGAACTTGGACTCATAATCTGAGCCAGCCACAAGAGGATTGTATGGGCAGTGACTCTGGGAGATGTAGTTTAGACTTCAGCGCCTTTTGGACCAACAGCAGCAGTCTATTGTGAGTGACAGCCAATCCAGTCAAGAACTGGGAGGAACTCAAAGGAAGTGCCCAGTTTTGTCGGTTGAGCTTCAGTTGAGCTTTGGCAGTGAAGAAGGAAGGAGCCCTGTGCTTTTCAGTGTGCAGTTTTAGTCAAAAAACGTGTAAAGGCCCAGAGTTCCGTGGTCTGCAGCTTGTAACAGCTTGTTAGGACTGAATCCGTCCTGTGAAAAGAATCAAAGGATCTCTGAAGAGTAGAAACCAGGCTCACCCTGTAGAAGACTGGAAGAATTGCTGAAAATTGCACTCGGTCTGTCAGGAACTGAATCTGCTTGTGTTCTCCGGGTATTGTGCAGTAATTGTGATCGGGATACAGATGCAGCCTGCCTGGTATAGTACTTTCTTTATATGGATGTGTGAAGAGGTTTGTGTACCTCAAGTGAGCCCTGCTGACATTGAAGGACCCTATCTTATTTGGAGGTCGTGAGTACTAATTCAGGGTTGCTCCTGTTGAATTGCCACATTAAATCCAAATGGAATTACTGTACTGCTGACTGTTTAATTCTCCTTTTCTCTGTGTGAAAGAGCCCTACCAGCTGCCACGGTTTGGACTAGCCACTAGGGCTTGGGTACCCAGGACAGTAACTGATAGGGATAGGCTGTGCTCAGAGCCATAGGTAGATTATTAGAGTGATAAGCTAATTAACCTGATTTCCCCTGTCCTTGTTATATCCCCCTAAATAAATCAGAGCTGCTTGTTTCAGAAAGTTATACTGCCTGAGGGTATTTGTCTATGTTAAAGAGTACTGTACTGTGATTGTTGCACTGTATCTCATTTCACAGGAGGTCCCAGTGCCGGAACCAGACCTGGGGTAAGTGTATACTGTGAAGGTAATTCTGATATATTGTGTGGGCCACTAGTGGGAAGAAAGGGGTTGCAGTGTCCCAGAGGGCTGTGACCAAGTTAGTTTAACCTATTGCAACCCTGACCTCTGGGTGGAGGCACCCGCCATTGGATCCAGGCCCCTCAACCTGTTAGTGGCAAATCAGGCAGGGTAGTAGCCCTAGGATAAGCGCCATCTAGGGGTTACATCTTGGAGGCTCACACGCTGGGATTGTGTGTCCTCTAGTGGCCATATTCTGAACCACTGTTAAGAAAAATGGGTACCCGACAAAGTGGCTGTGCACCGGCTGGTGGAGTGGTGTACTAGGGGAGGAGATCGACCCCCAAATGCTATCTTATCCTGGACATCCCCTGGGTATCAATACGGACACTGTGCAGGGAGTACTTTCCAAGGTGGAAGGGTTTACAAACCCTGTGGTGGTGGGTCGGCATGCTAATCTGCTCACCCACACTTTCCTGGCCCTAGTAGAGTTTAAGGATCCCATAGATAGCTCAAAGTGCCACAGACCATTACCCCAGAGGGAGCCCTCACTGCTTGAAGAGTGATAACTAAGGACAGTAAAGACCGGGGGAATCAGCCCCACACTATCTGAAACTTTTGAGGAGAAATTTGCTGGAATGGTTGCTGGAGAGGGAAAACTGTGGAGGACTTGAAGAAACTATTCTTGCCACCTGGGAGTGTTCCTCCCCAACACCCTCTCCTGCTCCAGTGCCCGTAATGGTGGCTGAACCAATGCAGACTCCTATTTCTGCACCTGCCATTAGTCACGACTCTTACCGAAGGTTGAGGATCTTCTCTGGCACCTCCCCACCCCCAAGGGGAGGATGACTGGGAGACCTGGATAGACTATGTTGCCCCAAGTGCTAGAATGGCAATGCTGGAAGGTGAAAAGCGAAAGAGGTTAGTGAGAGCCTCCGAGGTCCTGCCCTGGCTACCATCAACGTGCTAAACGGGCCAGTAACCCTGGACGACTGCACAGGCCTATCTTGAGGCCTTGGAGAAGTGTATGGGAGCCCAGATTCTGATGAGGACCTATGGTGGAGAGTAAGAGATGCACAACAGTACCAAGGGAGTTGTTGTCTGTGTATGTATCGGCTGGAAAAATTGTTGCAAGAATGCCTCAGAAAAGGTAGTTTGCCAGCGATTGAACTGGACCGAACCAGGCTGGACAGGATCCCTAAGTCTGCCCCTTCTCAGAACTGCTGTTGCTTCAGTTACACCTGGCAGATCGACTGGAATCCCACCCTCCTATGATGAGTTAATGAGAGAAATTCGAGGAGTTGAGAAAAAACGACCTCGGGAGGGACCTGCACCAATAGCTCGTGCACGACCCGAGTGGGACTGAGGGTGACCCATCAAGTGAAGTCTAGGGCAGAGGTTGGCAGTCAATGAGTGCTCTGACAAGGAAAAAGATATGTCACAATGGGCTAACTGTTGAGAGAGAGAGATCCGGGAATTCAAAAACAGTCCTTTATGAAGGCCACGCCTGCAAGTACGGGCCCTGACCTATATCCGACTGCATCTGCTATGGGGTGGGGGTACCCACCCATGTATCTCCTGCTGATAACAGCTCTGAACTCGATTCTGACCATGGAAGTGGAGAAACTGACGAGATGTCTCCAAATGCTTATCACGCCAGAGACAGAGATGGCACCAAGGTTTCCAGTTAGTAATACCCCGCCCTGGCTCCCATGTATAACCTCAGCCAGCTCAAACTCCAGAAAGTATGTTTTGCTATAATTGGGGAAGTGATGGGCACATGAAAGAGAATGCCAGTCCCCAAAAGACACTGACAAAGTTGCATAGGCTACAAGGAGAGCTCGAGAAGAAATCAGTGGTTAAGAGGTGCACGACATGATCCCAGTGAGGGCACCAAAATGCTAATTCACGTCCTTTGTGGCAAGGTCAGCTGCCTAGGCCCCACTCACCGCCTCTCCAGACTGGTCCAGAATAGTGGGTCCTCCTGAGACCACTTAAAGGTGAACGGAGTGTCTACAAGAGCTATATTAGACAGTGGCTCCCAAGGACAATTATGTTCCAAGATTGGTATCAGAAGCATTTGCTCGACGCACTTTACAAATCCATTATAGCTGACTGCATGTATGGGGGGTTAAGTGAGAAGGCCTACCCTATTCCGGTATATCCGAATTTGGCTGTCTTTCCCCACCTCCGTGGCTGAGTGGCTGAACAAGAGAGACCCTAGCCTTAGTGTGTCCCCACTGACTGTATGATGGTGTCCTTTGTTGATTAGAACAAATGCTCATATGTTAGGAAGGCTGGCACAGTTGTATTATGAAAAACAGGGTCAAAAGACTAGTAGAGCTTTAAGATTCGGCTTTAATTAAGAAGGCCTATGAGGCACAGAGAGATGCTGAAAAACAGAACCAGAGGAACCGGTCGGAATTGTATGGAAGAAGGATCCTGAGTTCTGATCTGGCCGTCCAAATGCCCAGTGTACCTACAGAGAGAGGTCCGTATCAGAAAGGATGTTAAGAATAAAATATTAATGTTGGATGCACCAGGCGATGGAAATACAGAGGGACTGCTTTTGGTCAAGCCTCTAGTATTTTGCCCGCTGAGCCCATGCTTATGCCAGAAGGGTAATGGTCCAAGTTCATAATGTGTCTGAAAGAGACATTCGAGAACAGAGGTTGCATCCTGGCTAATGTGCATTAGTGCAGACACTGCAGTGCTACCCAGCAGCAAGAGTTCAAGGAAGAATGACAGAGTAACGCCTGACTTGTTTGATTTGCGACTCCGCTGCCAGCTGAATGGAAAGTGAAGATCAGTGAGAAGCTTGCCCAGAGAGACCAGGTGTTTTCTTTAAAGGAATGGGATGGAGGATGGTGCAGGAGCTGAGCACAATATCCGCCGAATGGACGAAAGACCATTTATCGTGAGAGGTCTCGACGCCTGGCACCTGCTGACATAGATGATGTGAGACGGCATCTGCAAGAGATGTTAGCTGCTGGTGTAATACAAGAATCCAGATAGTCCTTATGCTTCCCCATTGTGGTAGTGAGGAAAAGAATGGAACAGTAAGGATGTGTGTGGATTATCGCATCCCAAACCGCATGGACTATCCCTGATCAGCACAAATGCCCCGATTCAGGATGCTTTGGACTGCCTAAACGGGAGCAAGTGGTTCTCTGTGCTGGATCTCCGCGGTGGTGCACCATCAGATCCCGATGGCCCCAAGGACCGTGGAAAAGACAGCCTTTATCTGTCCGCTTGGCTTCTATGAATTCATGAGGATGCCTCAAGGATTTCAGGTGCCCCAGCCACTTTTCAACGATTGATGATGCGTGCAGTGGGGGACATGAACTTACTAGAGTGCCTGGTATACCTAGATGATGTTATTGTGTTTGGCAGCTCACTGGAGGAACATGAGAGCAGATTATTTAAGGTATTGGACCGACTGGAGGACTTTGGCCTAAACTGTCCATTGATAAGTGTCAATTTTTTCAAACATCAGTAGAGTAAGGGGACATAGTATCCACCGAGGAATAGAGACTCGACCCAAGTAAAGTTGAGGCTTGACCACCTGGCCACGCCAAAAATCTAAAAAGACTGCAAAGATTCCTGGGATTCTGTGGTTATTATCGACAGTCATCAAGGACTATTCAAGAGTGATCCGCCCTTTACTTAACCTCTTACTCAAGGGTATCCCCAACCCACAAAAATACCAAAAGTCAGCATCCTCAAGACTGAAAGAGTGTATTTTCATCCGAGTGAAGTATTTGGGGTCGCTGGACCTGATTGTGAAGACTGCTTTTCATGAGATCATATATCAACTTACCCATGCTCCAGTGCTGGCCTATGCCGATCCAAAAAAACCCACGTCCTGCACACCATGCTAGCTTGCAAGGGTTGGGGCTGTGTTGTACCAAGAGCACGAGAATGGCCTGAGACCAGTGGCTTGCCAGTAGAAGCCTGACCCCATCCGAAAAAGAACTATCCTGTGACAGTTAGAGTTCTAGCTTTGAAGTGGCTGTTGTTGACCAATTCCATGAGTACTTGTATGGGCTAAAATACTAGTAAAAACTGACAACAATCCTTTGACCTATGTGCAGACCTCAGCTGATGCTGGATGCCACTGGGCATAGGTGGCTTTCTGCATTATCTACATATGACTATGCTCTGAATACCGAGCAGGTCTGAACCATAGATGCTGATGCTCTCTCCGGGAGCCTGTTCCCCAGAATGATTGGGTCCGACTGGCAGAACCTGACATTCGGGCACTCTGCGCGGAAGTTTGACAGGGAGGAACAAATATCCACGGACGCAGGGACTGCATGGTGGATTGCTTGGGAGCCTCTTGAGAATTGCGATACCTGCTGCTTATTGCCACTTTTCTGCAATAGACATTGGTGCACTGCCTCAGCTGGACAATGAGACAGTCTGCTGGCTCAATCCGCCCATCCCATGATCAAAGCAGCTTTAGAAGCCCCCTATGCAGGAAAAGATGTGTCCAAATTACGCCTCCACTGATTTGAGAACTGCACTGTTATACAAAGAAGGTCCTAAGTTGAAACTGATCAATAAACTGTTATACAGAGAAACAGTAGACAGAGGGGGACAAGTAGACAAACAACAACTAGTGCTGCCCACTGCCTTTCGAGACTCAGTATTGAGGTCCTTGCACAACCACATGGGGCACCTTGGTATAGACAGAACACTTGACTTGGTGAGATCCAGATTCTATTGGCCTAAGATGGGGGGCTGAGTGTTAGACAACATCGTGAACTTGTAGTCTTTGCTTACAGAGGAAAGCTTTGCCCAGGGCTGCCCCTTGTTAACATAACCACCAGTGCACCCATGGAGCTGGTCTGTATTGATTTTCTAAGTTTGGAGTCAGATCAAAAGAAATATCAGTAATGTGCTGGTGGTCACTGACCATTTCACTGAGATATGCCCAAGCTTTCCCCACCAAAGACCAGAAAGCATCCACTGTAGCCAAAGTACTTGTAGAAAACTTTGTTCCTATGCAGTCTCAAGGAAGAATCCATTCTGATCAAGGGAGACTTTGAGAGTTGTCTGATCAAAGAGATGCTTTCTCTCTGTGGGGGAGTCTGAGAAGGCCAGAACCTCCTTACCACCCCAGGGGGACCACAGCCTGAGCGTTTCAGCATACTTTGCTAGATATGCTGGGCACCCTGCACCCAAAGGACAAGCCTAGATGGAGCCAACAAATTAGCACCCTGGTACATGCTATAACTGCACCAAAAGTGATGCCACTGGATTCTCCCCTACACGCCTGATGTTTGGAAGAGAAGCTCGACTACCAGTAGATGTGTGTTTTAGGGGTCTCTCCTGATGGGGTTCAAGCTGACAACTATTTACAGTATGTGCAAAAGTTAAAGGCCCAGCTAACTCATGCGTACCAACTGGCTCAAACCATGGCTGCCAAAAGAAATCTGGCCAACAAAGAAAGGTATGATAAAAGGTGAAAGCACAGGAACTCCAGGAGGAGATCGGGTATTGCTAAGAAATCTGGGATTGCATGCAAGCACAAGATTGCTGACAGATGGCACCATCTCCCTCACATTGTAGTGGGCAAACTAGATGATCTGCCAGTGTACAAAGTAAGGCCTGAGAATAATTCAAAAGATGTAAAACAATGCATAGAAATCATTTACTGCCCATTGGACAAATCTTAATTGAGTCTGAGCCCTAGAAGATGCCCCTCTGGACCAGTGACTAGAGCTGCTGCTAAGAAAAGATCAAGAAAGTCTGCACCTACAGAAGCAAAGTTAAGTGTTCCCCTCCACAAGTCCCAGTTGAGCATGACTGTCAGTCCATATCGGAAGAAAGTGAGGTGACTTTGAATACTATCCTTCTTACTGAACTGAGTCAATTGTTTGGGGCAATCCCTAGTCAATACTGGAGACAGAGCTGGGCCTTCTGGACTGTTTAAGCCCCAACTTCATCCTGGGCCAATGCTCCCAGAAAGTGAAGTGCAAAGCATCAGATCAGATGAAATGGAATCATTGTGCATGGTTGAACTGTTTGAGCTTTCAGGGAGAAAATGATAGATTAGGGCAGACTGGTGATACACCGAACAAGAAGAGTATTTTGAGTGCCTGACAGTCCACTGCCAGTGTCCAAAGCTCTCCATGAGCCAAATGTTGTGGACTCAGAAACTGTAACTCCTGGAGCTGAAAGTGCCCAAGTTCTAGCCTCTCTACCCCCATGGAGACTCCCCTGACAAGTGTGGACAATGCTGAAAATGAAGGCTCAGAGTGCAGAGACTATAACAGTTCCCCTAGAAAGACTGGTCGAGCTGTAAAGCCTGTGGTGCACCTCAGTTATGATTCCCTTAGGAGGCCTGTGGATTGCCTCTCAATGTTGTCCATAAAAGAGTGTATGTGTCCCGAGCTCATTGCCCAAACTGGCGTCAGTGCTAACTCAAGTTACTTGTGTTGCCCTCTAAGTATGGTGCCCTTGCCCCGTCCAGCCCCAAGGTAACTGATAGGAAGGGCCCCTCTCTTCAGGTTTCATGTACAAGAGGTAATAACTTGAGTTATGGTACAATGTGTATGTAATACTGTGTAAGAGTAGCGTACTGCAATGTTTCAGAAATGTGTTCTTGGTAAAATGATATATTGACTGATGATTACATGTAAGGCCTAATGCAAATGTATATGGTTGCAGTTGAAACTTATAGGGTACTAGCTGCCTTGACGTCAAGCTTTCCCAGACCAGGAAGGTGTAACCCCCTGCAAATGGGGTTTCCTAAAAGACTTCCAGGAGCTTGCTTGAATGCTCCAAGCCTGAATGGTGTTTGGCATTTAAGCCATTTATCAGTGAGTGTTTTAGAGCCTCTGGTACTGTCTCTTTAAGAGCTGTCTGCTTGCAGACATAATTAGTTTATATGGGGGACTGTGTGTTTCTCTGTTTGAGTACCACTCGAACTGCTGCCAATTCACTCCATTTTGCAGTCACTAGGAGTGCAAAGGGAACCTATCTGAAAGATGTAACTGTTTGCCAGAAGTTATTTAGAGTGATAATGAAATTACAGTTTGTCTAACCTGCTTTCTTTTGCAGTCAGAACAGTGTCTGTCTAGTTCCCCATTCTGGTTTTGAACTGCTGAACTGGACCAATCAGTGTGGGGTAAGCTAGCTCTAAAATGGTGCCTTGGGCCGAATCAGAACTTGGACTCATAATCTGAGCCAGCCACAAGAGGATTGTATGGGCAGTGACTCTGGGAGATGTAGTTTAGACTTCAGTGCCTTTTGGACCAACAGCAGCAGTCTATTGTGAGTGACAGCCAATCCAGTCAAGAACTGGGAGGAACTCAAAGGAAGTGCCCAGTTTTGTCGGTTGGAGCTTCAGGTTGAGCTTTGGCAGTGAAGAAGGAAGGAGCCCTGTGCTTTTCAGTGTGCAGTTTTAGTCAAAAAGCGTGTGTAAGCCCAGAGTTCGGTCTGCAGCTTGTGTAACAGCTTGTTAGGACTGAATCCGTCCTGTGAAAAGAATCAAAGGATCTCTGAAGAGTAGAAACCAGGCTCCACCCTGTAGAAGACTGGAAGAATTACTGAAAATTGCACTCGGTCTGTCAGGAACTGAATCTGCTGTGTGTTCTCGGGTATTGTGCAGTAATTGTGATCGGGATACAGATGCAGCCTGCCTGGTATAGTACTTTCTTTTATATGGATGTGTGAAGAGGTTTGTGTACCTCAAGTGAGCCCTGCTGACATTGAAGGACCCTATCTTATTTGGAGGTCGTGAGTACTAATTCAGGGTTGCTCCTGTTGAATTGCCACATTAAATCCAAATGGAATTACTGTACTGCTGACTGTTTAATTCTCCTTTTCTCTGTGTGAAAGAGCCCCTACCAGCTGCCACGGTTTGGACTAGCCACTAGGGCTTGGGTACCCAGGGACAGTAACTGATAGGGATAGGCCTGTGCACAGAGCCATAGATAGATTATTAGAGTGATAAGCTAATTAACCTGATTTCCCCTGTCCTTGTTATATCCCTAAATAAATCAGAGCTGCTTGTTTCAGCAAGTTATACTGCCTGAGGTATTTGTCTATGTTAAAGTACTGTACTGTGATTGTTGCACTGTATCTCATTTCACAGGAGGTCCCAGTGCCGGAACCAGACCTGGGGGTAAGTGTATACTGTGAAGGTAATTCTGATATATTGTGTGGGCCACTAGTGGGAAGAAAGGGGGTTGCAGTGTCCCAGAGGGCTGTGACCAAGTTAGTTTAACTATTGCAAACCCTGACCTCTGGGTGAGGCACCCGCTATTGGATCCAGGCCCCTCAACCTGTTAGTGGCAAATCAGGCAGGGTAGTAGCCCCTGGGATAGCCATCTAGGGGTTACATTAGCAAGTCATCTGCTCTTCTGTTTGTTATTTTAAACGCCAGTATTGCAGATCATAAGTTTGTATAGGCTTAAAAATATCCCAGTAAGCTATGGAAGTGTATAAAATGTGGAGATGACATCAGAACAGCACTTCCATTT
This sequence comes from Neoceratodus forsteri, assembly GCA_016271365.2. Classification (NCBI taxonomy): domain Eukaryota; kingdom Metazoa; phylum Chordata; order Ceratodontiformes; family Ceratodontidae; genus Neoceratodus; species Neoceratodus forsteri. The sequence continues at coordinate 1,465,988,471 of CM057449.1, forward strand.
CAGTGTGCAGGGTTTATGCATGTATGCAAACTGTTGCTAGTGGCACTGAAGGTATAAGGGATATGCAATGGCAAAATATGCAATTTATCTTCAAGTCTGCAGGGACGAGAGCCTTCACTTGTGAGTTGTTTGTTTTGTTTTATTTATTTATACTGATAGGACCATGGGCCAAGTAGACCCGTTTTCATGGGTGATCAGTGTGGAAAGTCCTGCCCCCTCACAAGTGATGCTACGCTGTGTATTTTGTGTCAGATCATGGCGTATTTGTTTTGAACAACATTAGTTTACTAGTAACTTATTTGTGTGAAGATTTACCTGCTGTGTGCTTTGAACTGCTGGCTTTATTGCTACAGAGGGCTAGCATGATATCATTTGCATTGTGAAAGCTCCTTTCTGGTTGTTTCAGCAGTCTATTGTAATGTACTGTATCAAACCTTCAAGACAGTTGTTTGTGACATACCTGGATTGCAAGATAGCCTGGTATCTTGTAAGGTGGGTGCCAAAATAACACGTCTTTCTTGCACAATCTATTTTTTACACCTGCTGTGGAAAAAAGGTAAATGTCTTCACATTATCAACACTTTCATACAAAAAAATGATATGTATCTTGCTGTCACTGACTACCTTGTGTGTTTATATTTTTACCGTTTTTTTTCTCTTTCTTAAATGTTATACCTAATTACATCAAATGAGTAGGCTCAGTGTTTTTGTGGTTGTTTTTATAAAGGACACTAAAAAGAGATTATGCCAACGACCTGGTTATTGTAAGGCACTGGAAGCTTCTAAATACTGTTTTAAGGCAGGGTTTTGCAACCTGAGGGTTGTGACACCCGGGGGGGAGGGGTGCAGTAATGATTTACTTGTGGCTTCTCAGCACCTAAACTACAATAACAAGAACCATAACACTCTATTATGTCTGTATGTATAAATGTTGCATGTGTATGGCATTTGTATCCCTATCTTATACTGCATGAAGTACAGATCTGCTAAAAACTAAACTCTGCTGTGGGATAGTTTGTATTTTGGCATGTCTGGTCATATCCAGGGGGCCCTCAGGCATATCTAGGCATGGTAATCGGTCCCCTGTGTCAGAAAGGTTGATAACCCTGTTTTTAAGGATTGTTCTCCAAAACATACTTAAAAAAAATGCTGTGAATGGTTGCTGCATGTGTCTCACTGACAGCAATATTTATTATTGATGTACCATCCCTGCAAGGCTTCTGTAACACAGTATCAGATTTCAAACTGAAATTAAATAAATTTTTCATGTGGAGGGTGGAGTTTCTCACTAACTGCATAAGTTCTTTGAAAATTTTACTGAAGCAAACACAAGACTTCTCCTAAGTGAGTCAGGAGTATTCACGAGCCAGCTGTGTTTTTTTTAAAGGCAGTCTTAATTAAACTGGCTGATTATAACCCAGACCACTACTAGTTATACTAGGAGAGCTGTCGCTTTGGTAGAGTTCTGGCCATTAATATTTTTCAGCCCTGCAATTAGGGATCGAATCTAGGTAAGTTTTATAGTTTAAAATTATTTTATGTATAATTTAATGACCACCTAACAGGTGGCTGTGGTGACTATTGGCTTGTCTGGCCTTGATATGTATTTATTTCCATGGCTTTATTTGATTCAAACATACTTGCTTCACAACTCTAAATTCTGAAAGATAAATTCACATATTTACACCACTGTGACCGAGCTGGCCAGTTTATTTTATTTGACACTGCATGCAAGAAATTCCCCCTGGCTGCATCCTTGATGTAAATCAGGTCATGAGTCAGGATCTTTCATGCCTAATGCAGATTGGGTCTTGTCACTCCCTACCGCCTGGCTCAGGGCATTCCTGGTCTAAATCCAGCCGTGATCCCTGTGAGCCTCTTGTCTCTTGACTGTCTAAGGCATGCCTAATGTAAATCGGGTCACACCCGTATGCCCAGTGCAAAATTGACCATGCTCTCCCTCAGTGGGCTACCCCTGCACATGGGTCACCACCTTAACTTCTTTAAAATTTATTTTTATTAAGAAGTTTTTGTCATGCAGCATACGACAAGTACAAACAACAGTACATCTGTTGGGACTTTGTACCATTTACCATCAAATTAAATGAGATACCATATACTTTTGTATAGAGCCTCTTGTTCTTTTCAGGTAGTTATAGAGGAGTAAATTTACTAGGTCTATGCCTTTTATAATACAAAAAAAAGAATATGTATTCTAAATCTATAAACTTTACAGAACCAAATCAGCTCTCCTGGCCATAATCTATATAACCCATCTTCTCCACAGAAGTTCAAATTTAGGTAAAGACTGAGAGATCTTAGCTGTAAGTTTTTCCATTTCATAGATGGAAATCATAATGTCCTGCCACAGAGCAATAATGGGTAAATTAAAGGTGAGCCAGTTTTTTACCTTTACTTCTTTATGTCCTTGTTGCCCTGGGCACTGTTCTTCTATTTGGCCACCAGGTTGTCTCCTGCTCTTGCAAAGGAAGGTGGCCTTCCCCACTAAATGCTTATCCTGCACCCCTTAACCTGGTACCTGCTCTACTTCCACCCCTAGTTGAACACTGAATATGTCTAGGTCCACGTTTGAAGGGTGCACCCACCTGGTCTAAACAACCCCAGCCAATCCACCATGATCTTGGGGTGCGACACCACAGTGAATTTTCCTGCCTGAGCCATTGCCCTCAACTGTCTGTTCACTGCCTTTCTTGCTACATCCAAAGTCTTCGGATTACACCCACTCCACCAGACCCTCCTAAGCATCATCATTCTCACTCAGCCCCACATCTTCTGGATGGTGCTCAATATCTGCCTTAAGAGTTCTATCCATGGCATTTGAACAAAGTCATTTCTTCCCAAATGTATGAGCAGCACATCTGGCAGTGCACCGTTCTTCCCTGAATGCCATAGCTGCGGTAACAACTGCCTAACACATATTGCTCAACCCAAACCAAGACACTCTCCCCTCAGCTGACATCCAGACCAAGCTGCTGTCCTCCCAACCACACTGTTGCTTTTCTCTCTGCATAATACTAGGAGTGTCTGTACACCCACACTTCCCACCTAGAGCACCCCCCCCTGCAAGAGAAAAGGAACAAAGTCAATTGTGCTGTAATGTTCGTATTTTTGACCTGTACCTTCCTGAAGCCCATCTGCCAGTGCTCTATATGCCGCTTCCTGAGATACTTGCAGTAGCCGCTTCTGAGCCCCTATTCTTAATGAATGCATGTTGAACTTGGTTGGGTTCAAATCAAGAAAAGCAATGGCCTTCTTTTACACTGCTGAGACCTAGTACCTTGTCATTGGCCTACCTTTTCCATGCATTAAAATTAGCTCCTCCACACCTGTTCGACTTCTAGCAACCTCTATACCGCCCTACGTGGGCACAGCAGCTCCTCCATACTGCTTGCTATTTATACCTAAACCCCTTTCCTCCCCTCCACTGTGTCTTAAATCTCTTGACATGTATACTCAGCCCTTCTTCCCTTATCTGCACATCCCTGCAGTGCACTATCCTGACAGTTTGATGGTCCGATGTGGCTGTGGCTACCACCTCACTAATCCCAAATGCCCCAAAATACAATAACTTGAATTTGGTTGCAAATAGGCATGCCTCTTAATGCCTCATAACCTACAGAATATATGGACAGAAAGGCTCCAGTTACCTGCCATGCCAAACTGATGATCATGGGATGCCTTCTGTTCTGCACTCTACCCCTTAGCCTGGCCCACCCCTTCATCAGCCCCTTTACTACCTAGGCCTTACATGGTCCACTATACCTCTAAGTTTATTGACCACCGAACAGGCAGCCAGATGGGTAGTGATGGTTGACTGCATCATCCCTTCCTCCACTAGCTGAACAGTGAACTGCATAACCTGCCGAACTGGTATCTGCCAGCTTACCTGGAGCTGTGCCATCTCCAAAAGCTCATGAAATACTCTGATGGATGAGGCCCTCCCCAAAAAACTCACAAACCCATGTTGGTTCCTATCCAAAAGCCCCTGTTCTTTCATAATTTTTTTTTTTACAATTTACTTATCCACCACACACATGATCCCAGACTCTCTCAGGAGGGGCCACTCAGCTTACCTCCATCCTGCCCTGTCGTAGACTGAATTCTGACTCTTAGTTGGCCATGGTCCCTCTTGGTCCAGGCATCCACACCCTCCCCAGGACTGCCATTATATTCTGGGTGGATATCCTGTGACCTGAGGGAACTCCGAGGTCAGCCGGCGCACTCGACTTTGGGCATGGGGGGCAGCTCCTGGATCCTACCATCACCTACCAGGATCGGGCTCTTTTTCTGTGTTCTGGTTCCCCCTAAGCCTTGGACGTGCAATGGACTCCTGCACGCTGGATACGCACACCCCCACTGGACAGCCTGCCATGGCTCTAACCCTGCTACGCTGCAAGCCTCTGGTGTAGTGCCCCCAGCCTCTGCTAGGGGCCACCAGAATAGCAGCCAGCCTAAGCCCCCCTCCCCGGGAAAGGAAAGCAGTCCTCAGGATGCTCAATCCTTTCTCATCCCTGCTGACCCTTGATAACCTGGGCTCGTTTCTGAACCCGGGTTGCTGGCGTGGCGCAAGGTGTAGTGTCCAGTGCCTCAACCCTTAGCACCACTGGGCCGGTGAAACTTCCAGAACTTTAAAGTGATTTTGTACCTTTTCTCACATAAGGTACTGCTTTCATTACTGATCACTACACCGTGGGGTTTAGTTTTAGCTCCCCCCTCGAAGGCCTTCCCCTGTGGAGATGGTTAGGTACCACCCTTGATGGGATATAAGTTCCCATGGCCTTGCAGCGGTCCTTGACCTCTCATCTCCTGCATTGGCAAATATTGACCTCGAGTCGGCTTATAATACAGCCATTTCAGCGGCTCTGGATTCTATTGCTCCAGTCCATGTTCACCCTCTTTCCCTTCACCCCAGGTCCCCTTGGTTTGATGGGACTTTGAAGGAGATGCGGAGACTCGGGCAAAGGTTAGAGTGTTGCTGGTGAAAATCCATCCTTGATGCCGACCATCTTAGATTGATGGACCATTATCTAGTCTATCAATCTGCAATCACCCGTAAGAAGGCAAAATTCCCGTCCGGGGAGATTGTGGCTGCTCAGAATTGATCAGCTGAGCTATTTCGAACTGTGGACAGATTGTGCAACCCAGCCTGTCTGCATGTTCGGAAAGCTTTTTCACAATTAGAGTGTGATGAGCTTGCTCGATTCTTTGCAAATAAAGCGGCCGACATCAGGGCGGTACTGCAGCCAGCACACCCTATGGGGGTTGCTTGTGATCACGGGTCATTGCACCTTGGTTTTCCTGGAGTACCTTCAGTCTACCAGAGTTCATGAATGTCATGTGGATTATCCAGAGTGTGCGCCCTATGTGCTGTAGTTTGGACCCTGGACCGACTTCCCTAATTTTGGGTTGTATTGACATCATCGGTCCAGTCCTTGTGCAGATAGTCTGGTGCTCCTTAGAATCAGGAGAGTTTCCCACCTCCCAGAAAGAGGCGGTGGTGACACCACTCTTGAAGAAAGCTACCTTGGACCCAGACTGTTTCGCAAACTACAGACCTACAGTATCTCTAACCTTCCCTTCGTTGGGAAGGTGATTGAGAAAGTAGTGGCAGCACAACTGGAAGACCATTTGACCATCCATGACATTTATGAACTGCTCCAGTCCGGTTTTCTTAAGAGACATAGTACAGAGACAGCACTGGTTCAGGTGCTCAATGATCTCCTGATGGCGAGAGATCGGAAGAGCAGTTCCATCTTAGTTTTTCTGGATCTTTCTTCAGCTTTTGACACCATGGACCACATGGTGTTGATAGGACACCTGAGGCATATCTGTGGAATGTTGGGAACAGTCCTCAGATGGCTTACATCGTTTTTCACGGGTAGAACACAAAGAGTTGTGTCTGGGTTTTTTTCTTCAGGCTCAACTGCTTTGTCTTGTGGGGTGCCTCAGGGTTCTGTGCTGTCACCCATGCTGTTCGCGGTGTATATGCTACCCCTCGGAGACATTGTTAGAAGGTATGGGCTGAGGTTTCACTGTTATGCAGATGATACCCAGCTCTACCTTTCTTTTGCACCCGACCAGGATGGAGCTCTCTCGGTCTTTAACAACTGTCTGAAAGAAATACAGGAGTGGATGGATTCTAGTTGGCTGAAGTTGAACTTGGAAAAGACTGAGGTACTGGTTGTGGACCTGGGTCGTCAGATAGGGGGGTTGTGTGTTGGTGCACCCTCCGGAATTTTTCTTGGCGGCGTCTCTCTCCTGACCTGTGAATGGATGCGTAACCTGGGGGTAGTTTTTGATGATGGACTGACCCTACATTCTCAGGTGTTGGCTGTCATCAAAACCTCCTTTTATCATCTCAGGAATATCGCCAGGTTTAGGCATCTGGTTCTGTCTGATGACCTTCCCACCTTGGTCCCCGCCTTTGTGTCCTCGTGCTTGGATTACTGCAACTCCCTTTATCTAGGGTTGAAATCCATCACCTGCAACTGGTGCAGAACATAGCAGCCTGGCCTTTGACAGGTTCTGCTCATTCCTGCCATATTACTCTGGTGCTGCGTGAACTGCACTGGCTGCCAATATGGCAGCGGATCACCTTTAAAGTCAGTTTACTAATTTTCAAAGCCCTACATGGACAGGACCCGGACTATCTGAAAGAGCTTCTGGTACCTTACTGCCCTGGCCGATCACTCCACTCAGCCGACGAGGGGTTGTTAGAGATTCCAAGGGTGAATTTGAAGTCATCTGGTTCAAGAGCTTTTGCCTATGCAGCCCCCACCCTTTGGAATTCTCTACCCCGTCGGTTACAGGAGTGTACAACTGTGGAGGAATTTAAGAAGGGCTTAAAAATCTATCTGTGGCAAAAATCTTTTTTAGAGAATTGAAGTGTTTATTATTGACTGGTATATGATTTTAAGTTGTATTGTTTTGTCATTGGATTTTACATGAGCTGTTTTTATATTGTTAGGTGCTTTGGCAACGGAAAGATACCATATAAATAAAATTATTATTATTATTGTTTCATGATATGGTATCTTAAGCCGCCGATAGTCCTTTTGTGGCATTTTCAAATGTTTATTCTCAGCCTTTATTTAGTTTAGAGGGATTGTAGTTTGGCGCAGACAAGCTGGCCAATGGATCCCTTCCACTTCCCTCTTCATGTGCAACCCCCTGCACCCAGGTACATTATGACATGTAGCAAGGGAGAGCGGCAGAGGGGGCATGCCTCACTGAAATGAATGGGACTCAATTTTCATTAAAGAGCACCTTTCCCAGTCCTTTTGACTTTCATGCAAAAATTACCCCTTCTTGCATTGATTCTGGAATTGTATTTCATTACTGTCCTCTGCAGTTAGTTTTTGCATTCTGAGCTGCTAAAAACTGCAGGGAGTACCAGAGCTTCTATAGCAAGCCTGGTGCTGCTGAGGACCCAGGGCTGTACTGATGACATCACTATAGGGCAGAAGAGTGACTCACACTGTGTAGTGCAGTGCAGTCACAGCAGTTTTGTAAGGGAAAACTGCCAGTACTGAGTGTACATATTGAGTTCCCCCTTCCTCATGACACCCTGTTAGCAATGCATTATGCCAAAATCCAAATGCCTTGTCAGCATGTTTTTTTTTAAATTTACTTGTGCATGAGTCACTCCTCTGCCATATAGTAATGTGAGCAGTACAGCCCTGGCTCCAGGGCAGCACCAGGCTTGCTACAGAAGCTCTGGTATACCCTGCAGTTTTTAGCAGCTCAGAATGCAAAAACTAACTGCAGAGGACAGTAATGAAATGCAATTCCAGAATCAATGCAAGAAGGGGTAATTTATGCATGAAAGTCAAAAGCACTGGGAAAGGTGCTCTTTAAATCTCAATGTCTCTCTATATCTCAACAACATATTGCTCTCTTTTGTAAGATGTCTTCTCCTAACAGTTGAAACACCGCCTTCTGTTCTTGTAAGTTTCATGTCCTGTCTTTCACAAAATGGGGTAATTTATGAATGAAAGTCAAAAGGACTGGGAAAGGTGCTAACAGCAACTCTATCTTCTCTCAGTCCCCATGCTTTGTTAGAGGCAGAAGTAAGTCAATTTTACAAAAAAAACATACTGACAAGGCATTTGGAATTTGGCATAATACATTACTAACAGGGTGTCGTGGGGAAGGGGGAACACAGTATGTACATTGAGTACTGGTAGTTTTCCCTTGCAAAACTGCTGTGACTGCACTGTACTGTACTGTACTGTATAGTGTGAGTCACTCGTCTGCCCTATAGTGCTATAATCGGGAGCTAGCAGCCCAGCAGCTGAACAGCAAAGGCATGTGCAGCAGGGTTAAAGTAGGGCTCAAAAACAAATACGAATTATGGAAGGTAGAGTAAACCTTGGCCAAAAATAACAAATACACACACCCTTTCGGGTCCAGTATTGCATATAATGACTACAAGACGTAACTTTTTGGACCATCATGAAAGGTGCTCTTTAATATTCAATACATTATAGTGGTGAGTTGGAGATTAATAAAGACCACTGCTTGAGCAGTGGCCTTCATGAATCTCCAACTCGCCATCATAATATATTAGGGTTCGGGAGGGGAGGATACTGTTAGGCACTTGGCTGCAGTGTGTGTCACCACATTGTCAGCCTGGACTTATGTCTTTTGCATGTGCACCCTCTGTGTTCATGGATTAAGGGGGAACAAAACTTGCAAAAAATCCTCGGCATTGAGCAGTGTGATGCTGGGATCCCAATACACCAGGGCCCAGCAGAGAGTGCAGGGGGATGCTAGTACATCAGGACCCAGCTGAGAAATCGGGGGTATATCCCTGAGCCACAATCCAGGGAAAAGAAAAAAAAATAATATCAATGAAAATTGAGTTCAATTTATTTCAGTGGGGTGTGCCCCATACTCTTCCTTGCTGCACATCATAACGTGCCTGAGCGTGGGGGTGTGTACATGACTACGGAAGAGGAAGGTATCAGCTATCCACCTTATTGGGGCCAAAATAAGATCCCTTTAAACTAAATAAAAGGCTGAGAATAAAAGTTTAAAAATGCCACAACAGGACTATCCCTGACCTAAGGTACCATTTCCTGAAAGTGGTACCTTAGGATCAAAAAACTAATTTTAATTATTTATTCTTATATTGTCCCTAGTAGCTTGCCTACAATTGATGTCAAGCTGACAGGCCTGTAATTTCTTGGGTTCTCCCTACCCCACTATATGAAGCTTTCCAATATGATGGATCTGATCATCGGATCAGGAATCTGACTGCCTGATATCCAACCCCAGGTCCCCGAAATCCAACCAGGGATCCGATATAATGTGCTCGGGGGATGGGTGTCAGATCTGGAGGATGGGATAGCACAGCTATACAAAGGGAGGCAGGGAAGTCAGTTAGGGAAGCCAAAGCTCAGACAGAAGAACACATTGCAAAATCAGTGGGTAAAGGGGACAAAACCTTTTACAGGTACATAAGTGAAAAAAGAAAGACAAAGGGAGGGATAGTGAGACTGAAGGGGGAGGATGGGAGCCGCGTGGAGGATGACAACAGTAAAGCTGACATATTGAACAGGTATTTCTGCTCAGTCTTTACTAAGGAAGAGGGGGGTAATGGGTCTGAAGGGAGTACAAGGGGTGAGAATGGTGCAGAAATGGACACAAGTCCCTTTACACGAGAAAGGGTCCTGAAGGAACTGGAAGTAATAAGAGCTGATAAAGCAATGGGGCCAGATGGGGTGCACCCCAGGGTCCTTAAAGAACTAAGAGAGGTGGTGGCTGAACCTCTGGCTATCCTGTTCAGCCAATCACTGGAAACAGGGAGGTACCCAAAGACTGGAGGACAGCAGATGTAGCCCCTTATACAAAAGTGGGAACAAAGAGGAAGCAGGGAACTACAGACCAGTCAGCCTCACCTCGGTAGTGGGAAAGATCATGGAAGCACTACTGAAGGAGAGATTGGTGGAACATCTGGTTGTCAATGGACTACAGGACCCAAGGCAGCATGGTTTCACCAGGGGAGGCATGTCAGACCAACCTCATTGAATGTTTTGACTGGGTGACTAGGGAGGTGGATCAGGGGAGGGCAGTGGACATAGCTTATCTGGACTTCAGCAAGGCCTTTGACACTGTGCCACATAGAAGACTATTACACAAACTGGGGAATATGGGTGTGGGCAGGACAGTAGTGTGGTGGATAGGTAACTGGCTGGGTGGCAGGACACAGAGGGTGGTGGTAAATGGCTGTCACTCCACAGAGGGAAGAGTGACCAGTGGGGTACCACAGGGATCAGTGCTGTACCACAGGGATCAGTGCTGGGACCGGTCCTATTCAACATCTTCATCAGTGACATTGTGCAGGATCTAGAAGGCAGAATTTCACTGTTCGCTGATGACACAAAGCTCTGTAACAGAGTAGACACACCAGAGGGTATAGACAGAATGAGAAGGGACCTGCAGAAACTTGAAGAATGGTCAAGGGTTTGGCAGTTGAAATTCAATGCAAAGAAGTGCAAGATAATGCATATGGGCACAAAAACCTGGCACAATATATCAGTTGGGGGGTGAGGATATAGCATGCACCAAGCAGGAAAGGGATCTTGGGGTTGTCATCTCTGGTGACCTCAAGGTAGGGAAACAGTGTGACAAGGCATCAGGTAAAGCAAATAGGATGCTGGGATGTATAGGCAGGGGCATCACCAGCAGGAAAAGGGAGGTCATAATTCCGCTATATAAGACACTAGTGAGGCCCCACCTGGAGTACAGTGTACAGTTCTGGAGACCATACCTACGTAGGACATAGACAGGGTAGAGAAGGTTCAGAGGAGGGCAACAAAGATGGTGCATGGGTTGCATCACAAGTCCTATGAAGACACGCTGAAGGAACTGAACATGTACTCCCTGGAGGAGAGGAGGGAGAGGATATGATAGAGAAATACAAGTATCTTACAGGAGGAATAGGGTGCAGGAAAACACTATTTTAAGCGAAAAGATGTTTCAGGACTAGAGGGCATGGGATGAAGTTGGAGGAGACGATTCAGAGGAAACATGAGAAGAGAATTTTTCACAGAACAGGTGGTGGACAAGTGGAACACCCTGCCAGAGGAAGTGGTGGGGGCTGAAACAATCACGGGATTTAAGAATGCATGGGATAGACATAAAGGAATTCTAGAGGTCAGGGGTAAGGGGAAATAGACTTCTAGGAAAACAAACTGAACTTACAAGCTCAAATGGGCAGACTAGGTGGGCCATAGGCCCTTATCTGCCGACACTGTCTATGTATCTATGTATCTATGTAGCTATTCATTGGAGTATGCTTGAATCCTGCAGAGCAGTATCCGAGCACCACTAGGAATAAGCAATGTAATGCTGCCGGCAGTGAGGACTTAGCAGTGAGTTCTGGAGCTGACTATATATCAGTAGCTCTTTACTGAAACCAGATTTTTTGAACAGGTGGTGAAATCAGGGTTACGAAAAGTTTCTAATTTTTAAATAAAGACAGATCAAGATATTAAATTTGACCTGATGTTTAGTGAGAATTTGCTGCTCATAATTTTCAAATTTATGCATTTAGCCGGACCTCTTTTGTATATGCTCACCTCTGTCTATCCTTTTCAGTATTCAAAACACCGAGATCACGTCCCCACAGTGCTCTAACACAGTAAAAAAAAACTGAAGGTTCTAAGCAAAACTTAGTATTTAGGGTAAATCCTGTACCAACTCTCCCAAAGAAAGGAGCAACCAGAGGGGAAATCCCATGTTAAAGACAGGACAATATTACATAGTGCCTCTTGTTTTGGGCAGATCTCACAGAGTGCTCACAAGAGACTGTATGCAGGTACTGATATGCCTTTACCCCTTCATGTCTAACCACAACAACATTTACTGATTTCTCTCTTCCCATTCCCACCTCATCCTGGAAGCTAGTACCCTCCCTGTCATTTTCAGTGCCCACTGCATGGTATATTGTCTGTGCAAAATCCACCATCTCTCAGAACCCCCTCCAAGGTCATGTGTTGTGTTTGCTCTGGTCCCTTGACCTGTCCTTCCTGTTGACTGACCTATACAATATCAACTGGCTACCCATTTCAACATATACTGAAGTTGGTAATGCCCCCACCCCAAGATTGAACCTGACAGACAAACTGTCATTGGTTAATGCTCGTGGCTTTATTGCACTAAAACATCCTCACTTTACGACTCTAAAGTCTGATTGTTAAACACATATTTATAGCCTTTGTTTAATTTTCAACTTTATCCTTGTATCTGCGCATACATATTTCCACCTTTGTGCCCCCTGTCCAATCGTCTTAGTTTGTATTACTTATCCCTGGCTTCATGCCCAATGTCCTCCCCTCTCATGATACTAAGTGCTTTACTCACCGTTTTTCCTTTATCTTCACATTTTGGTTTGACTCTCTCCCCTCACATCTGTCCTCTCTCCTCTCCTTCCCCCCTTCGTCCTCTTACTCTCCTAGCAATGCTTGCCCTCGCTCTTTTGCTCTCTCTCACAGGGGTGTAGCCGGACATTTCTGTTGTGTACACAGTCTCCAACGGTTACACCCCCCCCCTTAAAAAATGTACACATCCTTTTCAAATGGCACCCCCTTCCAAACAAGTCAGATTGTTGTCAGATGATTCCTCTAATTTCTAAAGAGGTTATACATGTATCTCTCTCCTAAACAACAGAAGTTTAAACAGAGACACTCCTCAGTGGCCTACACTAACCCAAATACTACAGATCAGAATGAAAATGTTAACAGAAAGGCTTAAAGTTTGTGACAGGCACTCAACAAAACTGTACACAAATGTGTACAATGAGTATGCCTGTCTACACCCTTGCTCCCTCATATGAAAACTACTGCTGGTCAAGCTACCTTCTCATTCCGTTTCCCTAAACTGTGGGGTTTTCTTCCCCTTTCTATTCACTCTGCTCCCTCTTTTCCTGCTCATCTCCTCCGTGATTTCTCTTCCCACTCCTGCAGTTGGTTCTGATATTGTTCTGAAACACCTTTTTTTTTGAAAATCTTATTTTGTTCTGCACTTTCTATTTGTCCTTGCATCTTTTTTTTTTTGCTCCTTACTCCCCCCTGACCTGCCTCTCCTTCCGACTGCTCATGGCTTCCCCCGGCCCCCTCGCCCCAACCCCCTTCCCCTCGCCTCAGATCGCAGCTGACCCAGGGGTAGCCCGGCATATCCCTTCGCCGGGTGGGTCCCCTCCTCTGAGGGGGAAGGCGCCAGGAGGCGTGGCCAGCGCACTAGGCAATCAGACCCCTGGGCACTGCTGAGGTGGGTTCGGGGGTGTCAGGGCATCTCGGGTCAGCAGGAGCCTTGGCAGCCATCATCCGGCAGGCCAGAGGCCAGGCTTTCTGCTTTTCTCCCGGGGTGTGGTGTGCCACAGATGTCAAGGCAAAGCCGACATTCACCACGCCTGTGTATCGGGGTCATGGCAGTTGCTCTCCCAAGCTCGCCAGAGGCAGACAGCGAGTGTCATCCTCCTCTCGGAGTAGGTGAGCAGTCGAGGACGCTCAAGTCTACTCCCCAGCTGGCTCTCCAGCGACCCAAGTCCATTCCCAAACCTGGTCACGGCGTCGCAAGCGGAAATCCAACCGCTGCGCTGATGAGCCGGCCTGTCCTTGCATCTTTAATTTGCTCTGCTCCTTATTTTGATATGTTAATATTTATTTGCTCTTTCATCACTTCTGCAATTTGCTGTATGTAATTTGTTTGACAGTTTTTATTCTTAAGCATCATTTGTCTTGTTTTTAATATACATATTTCCATTCTATGTATTTTTATTCTATATTTTGCATCTGTTCTCTCCCTCTCCTCCCCTTCCCCCAGGATGTATCTTGAAATGAGCCGTTACCAACTCAGTATGTCTTTTCTGGTAAAACCTTTGGAAATAAATAAATACGTAATAAATTAGGTCATGCCTCCTTTTACCCAGGCCTGATATAAATCAGGCCATGCTCTCTCTCTCTCTCTTTCTCTCTGCGGGCTACCCCTGCACCTGGGTCACCGTATCATGCTCTCCCTCAGCAGATTACACCTATGCCTGGGTCACTGGATTTCCTTTAGGTTCCTCTCATCCCAGAGCATCCCACTGACCACCAGACCGCCTCCCTCTTGCCATGGAAGGTGGCCTGCCCTGCCCCCACACTCTAGCCCATTGCTGTCACAATAGCCTTTCCTATCCTCAAATTGAAGATGTCTATGCTGACATCTCACAAATGCACCCTGTCTGGCCTGTATCACTCTGGGCAGCCCACTGTTATTTCAGGGTGTGACACCACCATAAACCTCCCTGTCTGAGTCAGCACCTTTGCACGCCTGTTCATAGCCTCTCTGCCAGATCCAATGCTTTCTGGTTACCCCATTCCTCCAAACCCGCCCAGGGATTACAGCTGACCAGATAACTTTTACTGCCTACCATATCTGCTGAATGCTGTTTCTTATTATCTGTCTTAAGAGTTCTATCCACAGTATCTGTGCAAAGTTGCTCCTCCCAAATGTATCACTAGGATGTCCAGCCTTGACTTGTTCTTCTCAATATGCCACAGCTGAGGTAGCAACTGTGCCCAGCACATGCCCCTCAGCTCAAACCAGGGCAGTCTCCTTCAGTTGACATCCAGGCCCAACTGCTGTCCTCCTGGTCTCACTGATGCTCTTCTTTCTGCCCAATATATGAAAGAGTGTCTGCACACCTACACTTCCCGGGTAGTGCCCCTGCCTGCAAGAGAAAGGAACAAGGTCAGTTGTGCTGTAGTGTACAAATGTATGCCCTGTATCTGCCAGAAGCCCACCTACTGATGCTCTGAATGCATTTGCCAAAATTCCTACCATAGCCACTTTCAATGCCACTCCAGTTCTGAATAAATGTGTGTTGAACTCAGCTGGGTTCAAACCCACAAATTCTATTGCCTTCTTCAGCACTGCTGCTACTTGGTACCTAGTAAAGGACCACGAACAGCAGTCCTTGCATGCCGTGCCCCCAGCTGGCTAAATACCCTTCCCTGTGACATCATGAAAGAATCTAAGCTGGGACCTTTCAAGTGTAAGCTACACCAATACCTCTCTGCACGTAGCAGTTGCGACTGTTCACAATAAGCTGGGCTCTCCCCAATCACCTGTGGAATCTCTGCCTACCCCATGCACTAAAGGCAAGGCAGAGTTTATTTCTATGGCACCCAATCCCAGAGGCTCTGGGTGCCTTACATTTAACACAAGCAAGAGAAGTAAGGTAGTCAACAAGAAACACAAAGCAATTATGACAATAATGAAGGTAAAAAATCAATAGTTATAAATAGCAGATTAGCAAATATTTCTAAGATAAAATTGACTAAACAAGGTCAGAAATCCATGTCCAGGAAGGCAAAGAAAACAAGTGGGCCTTAAGATGGCACTTAAAGGACTCAACCGAAAGGACCTACCTGACAGAGGAGGATGGCAATGCATTCTACAGGACTGGGCTGGTGACACTAAATGCCCTGTCACCGGCAGTTCTAAATCAATTCATGAGAATCTCAAGGAGACCCCTGGAAGAGGAACGGAGGGAGCAGACTGAGGTGGCTGGTGTTAGAAGATCAGTCAGGTAGTCAGGGCCTAGTCCATGTAGGGCCTTAAAGGTGAGTAAGCCCACCTTGAAGATAACCCTCCACCTGACTGGCAGCCAGTGCAGTTCCCGCAGTACCAGGGTTACATGGCAGAACCTTGAAAGGCCCATCAGCAACCTGGCAGCTGCGTTTTGCACCAGCTACAGTCGGTGGAGAGTACCTCCTGAGACCCCGAAGTAGAGAATGTTACAGTAATCAAGCCTAGATGTCACAAAGGCATGAGCCAGTGTGGGTAGGTCCTCTGGTGGAACTAGGGATTTGATCCTGGCAGTGTTCCTCAGGTGGTAAAAACCACTTTGGACAACAGATGACATCTGAGATTAAAATGTCACTCTATCATCCAGGAACACGCCAAGATCTCACATCCTAGAGGAGGCCATCAAAGGTGTAGGCCCCAGGAAAAGGCCTGTTGCCATACCAGAAGCACTCCCATCACACCCTCGGACTGGCCCAAATACTAGAACTTCTGTCTTATTGGGATTCAGTTGCAACCAGCTGGAGGACATCCAATCATTGATCTCGGCCAAGCAAAATGTTTAGCACTTCCACAGCATCTGATGTTCCAGTGACAAAGGACAAATACAATTGGGTATCATCTGCATAGCATTGAAAACCCACATTGTACTTCCTAATGAGCTCTCCCAGGGGCAGCATATACACTGCAAACAACATCAGCGACAAGCTCGATCCCTGAGGTACTCTGCATGACAGGGGCCTTGGGGAGGAGGAGGAGAAATTCTCCATCACTACCCGTTGTTTCCTGCCAGAGAGGTAGGACTCGAACCAGCTGATGACAGTGCCGGCAAGTTCACAGTAGTCTCAGAGATGATCAAGAAGTGCAATGTGGTCTACAGTGTCAAAGGCTGAGGAGAGATTGAGGAGAACAAGAACTGACCTGTCTCCTCTATCCCTAGCCCTGTGGAGGTCATTGTGCTCCCGAACTAATGTTATTTCAGTGCTATGCTTGGCTCTGAAACCAGAATGGAGTGACTCACAGATGTCAAAAGTCACAAGGTACTCCTCAAGCTGTTGCGCCACAATTTTCTCTATAACCTTTCCCAGAAATGGGAGGTTGGCAATAGATGGGTAATTTGCTAGGATGTCTGGGTCGAGAAATGACTTCTTCAGAAGGGGTCTCACCAGAGCCTCTTTCAAGGAATCTGGAAAGACTCCCTCCAACAGTGAGCACCGGACAATCAAGGCAAACACTGGGCCAACAGAACCAACATATCTCATCAAAAACGTATCTAAGCCGGGTCCAGTTCACAATATGTGTGCTACCTGATGGAGCACCTAACACCTGCAACCGCTGTCAGCTCCCTCTGCTCCTCGTCGAGGGGCCTCCTGGAAATTCCCAGAGTCTGTCTCAAGACATCAGGTGACTATGCCTTTAGTGTCGCCGGGCTGACCCTGTGGAACTCACTACCTCCTGCAGTCTGAGATGCCCCTTTGACTGAGGTGTTCAAACAGAGGCTTAAAACCCACCTCTTCCACCTGGCTTATTTGGAATAATTTCCCTGCCCGACTATCTGAGAAATTACACTCACTTTCGATAAGCTGTGATTATGAATTTTAGTACCTTATACATATTTTAATGATTTGCATTTTTTACTTGTGGTGTTTTTATTGCTATGCACCTAGAGCCTCCAGGAATGGGTGCCATAGAAATAAAATTTGCCTTGCCTTTCCCATTCACCTTGCTTCAGCTTTGACATGACCTCAATGATCTCAGCCACCTCCACTGGTTTAAACTCCTCCCAGACAGGCAGAGTGCCTCCACCACACCCAAGATAATCACTGCGAGTCGCAGTGCGACTCACTGGCAGAATCCCCTGCCGGATGGAGGACATCCTGTCAGTGAAGAACTGAGCAAACTCCTCACACGGGGTGACTGAAAAGGCTTTTTTCGGCTGCGGACAGACTGGATTAAGAGTCTGTCGACAGTCTGAAATATCAAACTGGTCAGTTCTTCCCTGCAGCAATCTCCCTGGAAAGGAACTCTGCCTTCTTAAGGTTGATTACCTCCTGGTACTCACCATGGTGAGCATACAGGGCCATTTTGTCCACCTCTGACTTGGTCCTCTGCCAGCAGTGCTCCAACTTCTGACCCCTAATCTTCATCACCTCGAGGTCCCCATCAAACCAGGGAGACCTCAAGTGAGAGGATTTGTGTTGTACATAGACTGGTGCGAGGGTATCGAGTGCCTCGGACACCTCCCTATTATAGGAGGCCTCACTCATGCCCTTCACACATGCAGCACCTACACTAGATAGATCTGCTGCTGCCAAAAGTCCCTCAGGGAACAATCCCCTCTAAGGGCGGCAACTGACCATCTCAACAAGGGGAGGGTTATTGGGGGGGGAGACCCGAACGAGAACTTCTCCATGCAATGATCAGACCAGACAACCTGATCAATCCTGAAATTAACTACCTCAAGCCCCAGTGAGAACACCAGGTCCAGCATGTGGCCACCATGATGGGTGACAAAAGTAACTTCTTGTGTCAGGCCCAGTGATGACACCATCTGGAGAAGGTTGGAGCCTAACCGAGAGGATTTGTTGTCAGCCCAAGCATTGAAGTCCCTTAGAAACAAACATCTGGGGGACTCCAACACCAAACCCACAGCACCAATCCGAACCCTCAAAATACTGACCTCACGACAGCATCTCACTGTTGTAGCTGACACAGTGAGGTTGATAAAGTGATGGAGGTCGTGCAGCTGGGATGCCTCATAGGCTATACGTGCCAATCCTTGGCCCTTGCACATCCCAGACAGACCATACTTGCCTCAGCCACAACCTAAAATCGAAAAACCTGAGTTTTATGGTTACTGTATAAATTTTAATACAACCTCACCCATTCACACAACCAATACAAAAGATTTTCCTAATCATGCACCTCCAAACACACTAAACAGGAACTGCTGTGCCTTATCACACCCTTTGCCTCACACCCTACCCCCTACACCACTTTCACCCCTCAACCCTTCTGCACTCCTGTCACATTCACTACTGCCCCCTCTAGCCTGCCTGGCATATCCACCTCCTCCCATTAACCCCCCTCCACCCTGGCAAGGTCAGCACTGACTGCTAATAAAGGCCCTCTATGTAAAAAGTTCCTATTATGTTTCTCAGCTTGGAATGCTATTGTCTAATGTACTAGAATAATCACTCAAGCTTGCACTGGCCGAATTATGAAAGGCCTTTTCTATGTAAAGTGCACCGCTGAATTTGTATGTGCCACTGTGTATCTCTAAATATATAATTACTCAAGCTTTCAATGGCCGTATTTTGTAAGGCTATCTTTTATGTATAGTGTTCAACTGAAATGTATGTTCTACTATGTATCCCTAATTGTATGTTATACCTTGTATCTTGATGCAGAACCTTTGTAAACGAGCTTCCAGCTCAAAGGTGTTTGAATCCCAAAAATGAATAAATAAATAAAAATAGTCACTAGCCTGCCATTACCATGCATTAAGAGTACCCACTCTCCCACTGTCTGGACCTCCAGCAATCCGTGAACCACTCTAAGTGGGCACAGGAGCTCCTCCATGCTTTTGGCTGTCTGCACCCAAACCCCCCTTTCCCTTTGGTCTGTCTTAGATCTATGCTAAGCTCCTCCTCCCTCATCTGCATGTACTTCCTTTCCACTGTCTGATCCGTATCCTGATCTAATGCCACCATGACAGCCACCTTGCTAATCTTGAATGCCCCAAAGAACAGCAAATTAAATGTGGCAGCAAATAGCCTAGCCTCGTAACCTGTGGAGCATATTGAGGGTAGAGCTCCTATAACCTTACTCATTAAACTAATGGTCACAGACTGCCTTCTATTCTGTACCCTCCCCCTCAGTCTGGCCCAGCCCTTCATCATCCCCTTCACTGTTTTGTCCTTGCATGGATCTTTTATGCCCCTAAGGTTGCAGACCACTGAAATGGTTGCCAGGTTGGTGGCTTCTGTGGACTGCCCCATCCCATCCTCCACTAGCTCCACAATGAACTGCATTACATGCCAAACTGGTATTGGCCAGCTTACCAGGAGCTGGGCCCTTGCCAAACATTCATGGAAATAAGGGATGACTCGTATGACCTCAGCCTACTAGGTGCCCAAGACTTTGTGAATATGAACCCAGCTCTTTCAGCTTAATTTCCCACAATATGGGTGGTACTAGCATCCTGTCTGCTTCTGCATAGGGAGCAATCTCCCTGAACTTCTGCAGCTGTAAACAAGAAACACAGTCAGAAATTGTGTTATTGTACCCAGTATGTATTTTGCCTTGAATGTAATGTTTAGTTGCAAACACCTTAGGATTAGGATGCGCATTACCCCATGACTGAGAGCGATTTGGTCATTTGCCTGTTCTGAACCTCAACTACTGCTTGTCACACCAAAAATATACTTTCCTATTAGCCTATACCTCCCCCTATGTCCAGATGGCAACCAAAACAGGGAAAACCTCTTAACAGTGTGATGTCCTCACACAGGCTTCCATCACCACTGCTTTGGCCATTCTGCTGCCATCCACTTACCTGCCCGAAAGGTACTCACTCCTACCCCGCCCACTGCATCTGTTTATAACTGTATATCTGCGTTGTAAACCCAGTCTGCCTGACACACAGAACTGCTGTTGCAATTCTGCAGGAAGCAATCCCACACCTCTAGATCCGACCTAATACCCCAGCTTATTCTGACCCAATGGTGTAGTCGCTTTATTCCCACTGTGGCCCCTGCTACCTTCATTGTGAATGGTCACTTGGGCGCAATGGCCCTACACACAAAACTGAGATGCCTTATAAGGCTCTGTATCTTCAATGGTACCCGTCATGCCTCCCTGTTTTCCTCTACCAACTGCCACAGGCTTTCTACCTTTTCCACCTGGAGTCTGAATTCCATGGCTAGGGAGTCCAATTCTGTCCCTAAGAAAGTGATACTGCTGGATAGTTCTATAGTCTTCTCTTTGCTAAGGGTACCCCCACTGGTCTGCACAGCCCCTGAAATGCCTCCAGATTGCATAGACAATCCATACTTTCTGCCGTTCCTACTATTAGAAAATCATCCAGGTACTGTAGGATGCACTTGCATTTCACTACTTCCCTGGCTGTCCATTCCAAAAAAACTACTAAATTGTTCAAATGTCACACAGGACACTAAACACCCCATAGGCATGGCCTTGTCGAAATAATAGCTCCCTTCACACTTAAAACCCAACAGGTCCCAATCCTGAGAATGTACAGGTAGAAGCCTAAAGGCTGATTGACTATCACATTTGGCCAACAGGGCCCCCTTCCTTACTCTCCTTATCAATTCTATGGTCTTGTCCACTGAACCATAACACATAGTGCACTTTTTGTCTATGTAGTTGTTTACTGAGGCACCCTCTGGATAGGACAAATGGTGAATTAGCCAGAACTTTCCCTGTTACTTCATGTGGATAAGCCCCAGTAGTGATATCCTAAGATTACCTAAAGGTGGCTGGGAAAATGGTCCATCTACCCTGCCTGCCTCTATCTCCTCCTGAATTTTCTTCCTTGCGATTTCTGGATTCTTTGCTAGTAACTTCAGTTTTTCAGCTTCCTTTATGACCCTTAGACCCACGTAGTGCAACCTAAAACCCCTTGGGGAACCCTCCTGTAGTACTTTTGCCTCTTGTTTTTTTCAGATACATTGGCAACAATCTAGTCAACATTTGAGTTTTTATTGGGGTTTTGGCCAGGCAACCCCCTGCCCACTTGGCCCCTGATATCACCTCCCCCTGCCCCGGGTCCACAAAAAGGCTGCTGGAATCCAGACTTGTCTTAGCCTCCCCTGCACTGCAGTATGGAGTGGAAACCACAACATTTGGTGCACATGTGCTTGAAGTGGCACATGCCTCTTTATTGTATGTAGAACAATACTTTGGAATAGCTGTGTTCCTGAATTCCCCAGCCTTGTCCCTCCCAAAGTCACCCAGCCCACCTCCATTACCCCAGCCAACATAGTATCTAGCCATATATCCGCATTTCTCATGACCCATCTCACATCCCCCATGATACCATGCATTGCCTACATTTTTCATCATATTGTAACCATGCACACTCACTCCCTTTTTTGTGGGCATTCTTTATAGTTGCCATGTGGACTAGCACCTGCCTCGCTAGCTCTGGCTTCTTTCAACGTACCATTGACATGTAATTCATGAATCCTGTTAGCCATAAAATGACATTTTCCCCCTTGTAACTCTTTTTTGGCAGCTTCCAGTTTAATAACAACAATGCCACTGCAAGATCACTCTTCCCTATCTTTTCCTCTTCCGCCACCCTCCTGATGGTGTCTTTGTCAATTAATGTAAAGACATCCACAAATTCCCCTCTCCAGATTTTTTCTTTGGTGGGCTACATGATGTGATCTGTAATTGATTCCCCTTTTGCCTCCCCATTCTGTTTCTTTTCCCTGCCTCTCCTCCCTCCCCCCATTTTCAAATCCTTGCACTTCAGGACTAAATGGGGCCAATGATCTCAATCTAAAAATTCCTGGAACCTTTTTTAGTCCCCCATCCCTGCATTTTCATTTTGCATTTCCTATTCTAAAAATTCCTGGAATTCTTTTTCCCTGTTTCCTGCTATACTCTCTCCAACAGACAAGAAAAAATTACTTACCATAGTAATATTGTTTCTTCCAGGGGATCCCTCAGTATGCTGGACGTGCAGTATTGCCAGCTGGGTTCAGCTGCACTGGAGGTGGTGCCTATGCTAATGATGACAGGGCATTAGCCAATCAGAAAGCAGGTGAATGACAGTTAGTTGCATGTCCAGGGTGTAAGCCAGCAGCCACATCTTCATGGTTTCCATGCAGAACTTTGAGGATCTTGTGCCTCCTTGCTTGTTGATGTAAAATATTGTGGTGGTATTGTCTGTCCTGATTTGGACAGACTAGCCCTTGAGCTGTCAATCATCAAGGTAGGTACTGGCCTGGTGGCGCTGAGGGTTGAGGCGCTGGATGCCACACTTCGCACCATGCCAGCGACCCGGGTTTGGGAACGGACTCAGGCTGCCCAGGGCTGGCAGGGGGAAGGAAGGACTGAGCATCCTATGACAGCTCTACTTCCTTTGGGGTGGGTGAGGGCCATGCACCACACCACAGTGACACCTAAGGGAGGCTAGGTGCTCACGGATGCAGGGCATGTCTGTGTGATGCCATTGCACTTCCGGCTCCTCAGTGGGTCACAAAAAAAAAACTGGTGAAAAATTGGTGGGGCGACCTCGTCGGCTGATGGCCAGCCCTGCACCCCTGGAGTCGAGAGACATCTTCGACAGCTCTGTGCCACAGGTCTGGGGGGGAGCATGCTGCCATTGGCAGGCGTGTGTGATGGGGCATATAAATTCACACGCCAAGACCGACTCCAGGGGTGTGGGTGCTGGTGGCCGGGGTCGGTGATGGACTGCTCTGACCAGGGGAGAAAAACAATGACATGTTAAAAACAATCATCAAGGTAGGGGAAAGACAGACACCTGATGTCTCCTGAGATGGGCTGCAACCACTGCGAGGCACTTTGTGAAGACTCTGGGGGCTGAAGACAGGCCCAGTAGAAGTACTGCAAACTGTTAATGGCCTGAGGTCAGTCTGAATCTGAAATACTTTCTGTGAGAGGGCCTGATTGGGATGTGAAAGTAGGCATCTCTGAGGTCTAGGGAGGCTCCCTGTCGTAAGGAGGGGATCACCACTGACAAGGTGATCATCTTGAACTTGGGATGAACTTAGGATTAGCAGGTGCTTGTCTAAGTACCTGAGGTCTAGAATGGGTCGCCAGTCCCAATATTTCTTTTGAGTGAGAAAGTATCTTGAATGGAGGCCTTTTCCCCACTGGGAAGGAGGTACTCCTATTCCATTTGACCTATAGCTCCAACAGAATCTTTTCTATGGGGGTTAGGGGCTTGAAACTCCTGCTTCCCTGCTGTGTGGGGAATTTCTTGAATTGCAGGGTGAGTCCCTGACCCACCGCCTCCAGCACCCACTTGTCTGTGGTGATGAGCTGCAATTGGTGGAAGTAGTGGGTCAGCCTTTCTCCTACTGGGATAGGAGATGCAACCTGGGCATCACCGTCAGGGGTTTTGTTTGAACTGGAACTTAGGTGAGGGGGCAGAATCAGTATGCTTTTGGGCCCTTCTACCTCCACCTCTAAAGAAGTCTCTCATTTAGGAGTAGTCCATGGACATAGGATAGAATGCTCTGTGTTAGTAATCCCTGCCTCTGCCCCCTGGTCCTTGGGGCTTGTAAGAAGTGGAAGCCTTCTCTCTAGCTGCATTGCTCTTGTAGGTGGTTTTGTATTCCTCCACCTTTTTCATGTATGCCTCTGTTTTGTCACCAAAGAGAGAATTGTTCTCAAAGGGGGAAATCCATAGCTTTAGTTTGAGTATCCTGAGAGAGGTTAGTAGTTCTTAACCAAGCAAACCTTCTGAGGGGAATGGCTTGTGCCATAGATCTAGAGACAGTGTCACTGGCATCTACTGCCACATGAAAGTGGTATTTTGTAGCCTTCAAGGCAGTTTTGACAATTACCACCAGGTCCTGAGCAATGTTGTCAGGAGCATTCTGGGTATTAGCCAGGACTGAATTCCACAAAGCCTTTTGGTACTGTGCTTTATACACAGATACACACACAGATACACAGAAGGTGATGCAGATAAGGACCGTGTTGCCCACCTAGTCTGCCTCTTTTCCCTGTCTAATGCATTTATATGTAAATGCCATGTACGTAGAGAGGCATAACGGTAGAGAGGCTGTGGTGTGAGATTTCTTGCCCATGGTGTCCAGTTTTTTGGACTCTTTATCAGAAGGCTGAGAAGAAAGAGGCACCTTAGCCTTGACACAGACTGCAGCCTGTACCACTCCTTCATGGTCAGGATGAGTATAGAGGTACTCAGCATTAATTTTATCTAACTTGTACTTCTCTATTTTCTTATCCACCCCAGGAATGGAGGTGGAATTCTGGAGTAATTTAAAGGTTGCCCTGCGAATGGACTTGTGAATTGGGAGTAGCAGCTTTTTGGGATGAGGGAGACCCATCATATCTAGAAAGTCTGCCTCCTCATCTTCCTCAGTAGTCTCCTGTATGGAGAGGTCTAGGGTGTCCACCACATGCTGGACAAACATGTAATGGGAGAAGAAATCCTCCTGACCATGTGAAGGACAGACAAATTTCTGGTCTGGAAACGCATCAGGTTATATGCTCTCCTCATCTTCATCACTGCCTTCCTCAGAATGGCCTTGGTCAGGGTCTGTGTGAACAGGCATGGAAGGATGACCTGGGGCACCAATTAAGTTGCCCATGGCTTGAAAAGTTTGGTAAAGTTGCCAAGCCTTTGCCAACTCCTCAGGAAAAGGCATATTTTGCTGTGTCACTGGCGTCTCCCTTTGCTCTTTGGCAGGAGGGGAAGTAACATGTTTTTCGTTTTGTTTCTTTTTTGCAGGCACTGAATCAGAAACCTGCTCAGAGAGTCTCTTTTGGATTGGTCTGAATTATTTTTGTCAGACTTATTTTATGGGAGTCCTTACAGAACCTATCTTTAGATTTATGCTGAGAGGAGGACCCCTCTTCAAAAGTCTTACTAGAGGGGAAGGCAGACTGAGAAGCCATAATTTCTAATCTTTTGCTCTTTTTTTAACAGTTTTACAGCAAAATTTAGTGCAAAGTTCACAGTTATGCCCTGGACCTAAACAACTTAAAGACTGTGGCCGTCTGCCTTGGCCATGATTTTAAAACACCTAATGCAATTTTTAAAAGCGGGAGAAAAGTGCAGGAACCGCAGTGAAAACCCAATGTCGGGAAGATTTCTCGGTTCTTGGGAACTTATGGGAACCAAGAAAAAACAACAAAAATAGTAAAAAAAAACACTAAAAAAGACTAAAGGCAGCAGAAACTACAGAAATAAAGTGACTTTACTGAAAATAAATTTCTTCAAGTGACGAGAAATAGAGAGCACTTGTTCTAGAGAGTGGAGAAATAAATCTGACCACTAGCAGCAGCACTCACAGGCAGCAGTCTCCTAGTGTTTTCTGATTGGCTAATGCCCTGCCATCATTAGCACAGGCACCACCTCAGGGTCAGCTGAACCCAGTTGACAATACTGCATTAAGTCAAGCATACCAAGGGATTCCTGGGGTGAGAATGCTATGCTCTCAGCCACTGTTACCGGAACATCACTTGGTGTCATACCTGGGGTACCTTGAAGCTGGCACTTCCTGGTCTGCATGCTGTCTGTCCCACCTACACTGGTGCTTGGCCTCTCTGGCTTCTCTCCTCTAGCTCTCTTCTCCCTTCTCTGCTCATTGTCTGCCTTCCTCTTCTAAGCCTTTTTCTTTTTCTTCTTCGCTTCTTCATCTGTTTCTCTCCTCATGGATTGCAGCATCTGGTTCAGCTGCTGCATCATGGTTAACTCCTGAAGAAAAATGGCTGCTGTATTCTGCACCTGCTGGCTCCCCTCTGTTTGCCGTGGAACTTCTTCCTGCACTTACTATACTACCTCGCTGACCACTGCCTCCACACAGGGGTGTAGCCAGGAATTTTAAATGTGTACTGAAAGAGATGACAGTAGCTGTGCCCCTTTTCATAAACACAAACCAATATGTAGTAAGCCAATGATCCTTCTAGATTCACAACATTTTATCTAACACACATACTTCCATCAGACAGAAGTTCAATGCCTTTTAGTTACAATGTTTAGGATACATTGTGATAAGTCCCTGTGCAATATCAAGCTAGCCAGCCTTACAGAAGTTCATTCACACCAGCACTCATATATACATACAGTACTCAATCAGGTGACTCATACAATCATGGCCTCTAAGTTTAATACCCAAAGATAATTTACAGACTCATACTAAGGCATCTGAGGAGGCGAAGAACAATTCTCCTTGTACATCACGCTCTGTTTGTATTTGTTGCCCTGGCCAGAGGCTCATGTTGCCACTGCATTTTCCAGATTTTACTGTGCTTTGCAAAGTACACCGAGTATGCCTGGAGACACCCATGCCTCCACATGCTAATCTGCTGCCATCTTGAATCTGTCCTGCTGTCTTGAAATCATCTGGAACAAAGAGGCTTTACCTCTGTTCCAGCTTTCCTAAATACATTCCCCTGGCCAATCCACAGACTCTTTGCTGACTTGCTTTATCCCCCCATCCTAGCCCTTCCTGTGGCTACTTGCTTATTGTACCACCCCCTTCTAACTACATTTTCTAGTATGGCATCATTGTCAGTGTGCATGTGCTTGCTGTCCACACATGTGCACTGTCCAGCATTCGGGGGACAGGAGGAGGTCATCTCCACTTGTTGCTGGCTGCAGACTCACCCCCCCAGTGGGAGTGCCCCATTGATAATCCTGCTCACTGGTGAGCGGTGGTCTCTGTTTCCCACACCCTGTACTCTTCCCTGTCTCACCTCTCTGCCTTCTCACCTACCTTTCCAGCTGCAACCCCCACTACTCTCCTTTGTCTCAACCCTGCCAAGTGTAATAACCCTAATGGCCTTTACTACAAGCTTCACCACTTCTCAGCCTGAGATAGCAACCCCATCTCTGACCTCCTTATCCTTTCCTAACACACAGGTAAGGTTTCTGGTGTCTGGAAGAGAGAGCTGAAGTCCTCTCTCTTTCCACAAAGGCAGCAACACTTTTCTCCTGGTATCTATTATTCCAACCCAGCTGGTACCAAGGTTGCCAAAGGTCCAGAAACTGAGGCAATCTAAGTCTGAGTACAGTTGTTACATGCTCCATTGTCTCAATATTGGGGACCTTCCACTTTCACTGGTCCAATGTGGGAGGCTCAGTAGATAATCAATTTAGAGTCATACATTTGAGGGCAGCCACACGTAGTGTTTGACACTGGTTAACCTGGTTTGTAGGACATTGCAGAAGATCTTGGAAACCCAAAGCAAGGTTTGTAAAGTTGAAGGGGATCTGAATGTGAAGTATCTGTTGCATGCAGTAATGAACTGCCTGCCTAAAAGGAAGAATAACTGGGCAGTCCAAGAAAATATGAAAGTGGGAGCCAGTTTCCCCCCATATTGTCTCCAACAGGCGTCTGAGTATGTGTGCCATAATGCTTCATGAACATAGGGTACAAAAATATCTTATGAGAACTTCCAATTAAATTCATGCCATGTGGGTGAAGGGTGACTACTTTGGATGCCAGGATGCCTTGATAGCAGCATGTGGTAAGAGAGTGACACAGGTCTTAACACAGGGTAGTGGTGTTCCACTTGATAACATGTAGTCATTATTATGTTTTTTTCAAATATTAATTACTCCTGGTGAGTTTAAAAAATTATTATGCAATTCTGAAATAATACTATATAACTACATCACTACAGAACAGTTATTCATTGTGGAGAGATTGTTTCTGTGCTATTTGTCTCCTGTTATAAAACTTATTGTAAAATGTATTTTCTGAATTTATAGGACTACCATCTTGTGAAAGAGCTGGCAGGGAAGTCAGCAGAACATTGGGATATTGAAGGGGTGGCCACAGCCTGAAAAGAGAGTAAAATATTGAAACAAGCTATAAACTGTGTACCGTTCACTTGTTGAATTATCCACCATTCTGCTTTCAGATGGAACCCCTATTGCTATACCCTTGACAACTCCTCAAGCTCTCTAAGATCCCTACTCATTTTCTTCGCCCCCTCCTGGGTATCCACCCTATTACAGATTTTGATGTCGTCTGCTAAAAGGCATACCTTCCCTTCCAGCTCTTCATCGATGTCACTTATAAAGAAACTGAAAAGGACTGGTCCCTGTACTGAGCCCTGTTGCACCTTACTGAGGATTGGTCCCAATACTGAGCCCTGCAGAACCCCATTGGTCCTTCTGATGGTTTCCCCTAATACCTTACTGAAATTTTCCCCCTGTTCTGGAGGCCTGCATACCACCTCAGTGCATATATTAGCTCCTGCTTCTGTCTCAAGGGTGACTCAAAGCACCTCCAGCCCTTCCCTTGCCTCTAGGTTCTTTTGCACTTCCATAGCCCTGATAACGTCCTTCACATACAGAACAACCCCTCCTCCCTTCCCTATCTCTTCTGAACTGAGAGTAGCCTGGTATGGCCATATCCCAGTCATAATTTTCAGTGCACCACAACTCAGTTATAGCCACAATGTCCAGGTCCTCCTCCACTATGATGGCTCCAAGTCCAGAATTTTCTTTCCTAGACTCCTTGCGTTGGCAAACATGGAACTCCAAACCTTTCTTTTTATTTATTTATTTATTAATGTTTAGGAAAGACCACCCTTTGAGTCAGGGAGTCTTTTGCAAAGGCTCCACATCTAAATATCAGTTACAGGCAGGAGGCAGAAAATACAAGCAAGACATACAAGACTTAGGATACAATAATTACTACTATTTTTTACAGGGTTATAACAATAAAGTTATACAAAAGACAAAAAATACTCCTATCCATTACCCTGTTGGGTAACCAGTCAGCGCTGAGGGGCAGAATGGAGAGCAATCCAAGGGATATTGTCAGGTACGAGGTAGGAGCAGAGATGTGCAAGGCCTGCAGGGGGTAGGTTTGAGTACCGTGTCTATTGGGTTCCTCAGAGTTGGGGGGGCATGAAGGCAGTCACAATTAGAGGAGGCAAGTAACAGCTGTTGTAGCTCAGACTTAAAAAGTTTCAGGCTAGGAGTAGAAAGTAAAGTGGTAGGAAGGGCATTCATCCAAAATGGGTCTCTATAACTAAAAGATCTTTGCCCAGCAGTGGCTCTAAAAAGAGAGGTGTGGAAAGCAGTATTGCTGGAGTATCTAGTGATACTCGTTCTATGGGCTGGAGTTAGTAAAGTTGACACTCTAGCAGAAATAAGTCCAAGGGATATTTTTTTGGCAAGAAGACAGGTGTGGTAGCAGAGACGCCCTTCAAGATTTAACCAGGAGATTCTCTAGTAGAGATCGCAAGTATGTGCATATCTGTCACACCCAGCTGCTAGGCGGCAGGCTTTGTTTAGGGCAGTTCTGAATTTAATTAGGGCAGTAATGAAGGCCTACCCATAAATGACTAGGCCATAATCAACCAGCAGGAGAACAGAACTGGATACATAGATACATAGACAGTGTCAGCAGATAAGGGCCTATGGCCCACCCAGTCTGCCCATTTAAGTCTGTAAGTTCAGTTTATGTTTTCCAAGAAGTCTGTTGCCCCTTACCCCTGACCTCCAGAATTCCTTTATGTCTATCCCATGCATTCTTAAATCCTGTGATTGTTTCAGCCCCCACCACTTCCTCTGGCAGGGTGTTCCACTTGTCCACCACCCGCTCTGTGAAGAAATTCTTCCTCACGCTTCCTCTGAATCGTCCTCCTCCAACTTCATCCCATGCCCTCTAGTCCTGGAACATCTTTTTGCTTAAAATAGTGCATTCCTGCACCCTGTTCCTCCCTGTAAGATACTTGTAAGTCTCTTCATATCCTCTCTCCTCCTCTCCTCCAGGGAGTACATGTTCAGTGCCTTCAACCTGTCCTCATAGGACTTGTGATGCAATCCATGCACCATCTTTGTTGCCCTCCTCTGAACCTTCTCTACCCAGTCTATGTCCTTACGTAGGTAAGGTCTCAGAACTGCACAGTGTACTCCAGGTGCGGCCTCACTAGTGTCTTGTATAGTGGAATTATGACCTCCCTTTTCCTGCTGGTGATGCCCTGCCTGCCATCCCAGCATCCTATTTGCTTTACCTGCTGCCTTGTCACACTGTTTCCCTGCCTTGGGGTCATCAGAGTTGATAACCCCAAGATCCCTTCCTGCTTGGTGCATGCTATATCCTCACCCCCCAACTGATATATTGTGCCAGGGTTTTTGTGCCCCATATGCATTATCTTGCACTTCCTTGCATTGAATTTCAGCTGCC
Source organism: Neoceratodus forsteri (assembly GCA_016271365.2). Taxonomy (NCBI): domain Eukaryota; kingdom Metazoa; phylum Chordata; order Ceratodontiformes; family Ceratodontidae; genus Neoceratodus; species Neoceratodus forsteri. The sequence goes on from CM057449.1 coordinate 1,466,018,965, forward strand.
AAACCCCCTGACCATTCTTCAAGTTTCTGCAGGTCCCTTCTCATTCTGTCTACACCCTCTGGTGTGTCTACTCTGTTACAGAGCTTTGTGTCATCAGTGAACAGTGAAATTCTGCCTTACAGCCAGCCTTAGAGCAGTCTCTCAGAGACAGGAGCAAAGCCAATAATGTAGACCAATTCTGATGTTTACAGCTTTGCAGGTGATAGAGATCTGCTCATGAAAGGAGAGCACCGAGTCAAGTGTGATCCCTAAATATTCAAAACTGGGGACAGTTTCGAGGGGGGCAGAGTCAGAATTGAGAATGCAGAGGGGGTAGGACCTGTTTTTGTTCTGATGGTGTGCAAAGAGCATCACCTTGTTTTTTTTTTATAATTGAGAACCAGTTTATGATTGGTGAACCAAGACTCAATTTCAGTGAAGTGCTTCTGTAGGTTATGTTGCAAGGTTGGGGGTCTTGGTACCGGCAACAAATGACAGCATCGTCTGCATAGAAGAGGAGTTGTCCAGAGCAGGCCCGGTGGAGAGAGTTAAGAAACAGGCTAAACAGTAGAAACCCAAGGATTGAACCCTGGGATACCCTAGACTTGACTGGGAGGGGGGAAGACAGTGTGAGGTTTAGTTTTACCTGTTGAGATTGGCCAGAGAGGTAGTTGGAGAACCAGGAGGTGGCTTTCTGGGATAGGCCAAGGGAGAGTAGGGAGTCAAGCAGTGGGGGGTGATGAACCGGATCAAAGGCCTTAGTCAGGTCAACACAGACAGACCCAACTTAGAGCCCCTGATCAAGTGCATCATGGATGAAGGAGGTATATACCAGTAGGGCAGTTGTGGTGCTGTGGGTGCTCCTGAAACTGTGCTGTTGGGGCATAATAGGTTGTGTGTGTCAAGGAAGTGCGATAGTTGGTCAGCAATGATCTTCTCCAATGCTTTAGACAGGGGCGGCAGTATGGAGAGCGGCCTATAGTTACTCGGTAAGGTTCTATCTCCACTCTTAAAAATTGGGGTAACCATGGCTTGTTTCCACTGAAACAGAAATTTGCCCAGGCAGAGGGGCATGTTAAGAATCTTGGTAAGAGGGGTTAGAACAGATTCCAGTGAGAGTTTAAGGAGATTGAGATCTAGGGTGTCAGTGCTATGTCTTGATTTTCCTAGACGTATAGAAAAAAAACAAAACAAGGGGCTCCAATCACTCCTGCTGAGCAATTTCAAATCTGGTGCAGAAATAGGATCAGAGACTGTCGTTTTAAACAAAACACAATGCTTCAGGAAATCTAGAAGCCATGCCTGCTGCACCTGACCCAACAGTCTATGCACTTGAATAATCATATAAACACAGCTTACAGTGTCAAAAATGTATTATGGTGCTTATTATATCTTTCATCCCATAGCCAGTAGAGTGCAAAGTGACAGCTTAAATGGTTAAAACAATAAACCCGAAGACACTATCATGGTGTTTTACCATAGCAGGTGATTGACCAGGCCGGCCGAGCAGACAGCCCTTGTGCGTGATGACGCATAGGTATCAGCAGGCGTTTCGGCTTACACCTTCCTCAGAGCTGACTGGTCAAAAAACTTGCCATCCTTTTCATTACATAAACATGAATATTCATTAAAGTAGGCATGCTTAGACCATACAGTCCTACTCTTATATAGAGATCCATCTGCACATATTGAACAATCATTATAAACATTTCTACGTATACAACGTAATTAAAATCTATAAATAACACTGTAAAGGTAGTTCATCATTTAGTCCCCTCGGTTTTAATGTTCCAAGTTTAAAAATCCAGAAACATTCTCGCTGATCAAGCCTATTTGTTAGACTCTCACCACGGGGTCCAACTTGAATTTTTTTCAATTCCCACAAATTTTATGTTAGCTGGTGATCCATGTCCCACATCAGTAAAATAAAGCGAGCAGTGAAATGCTCCAGGGATCCTTTTTCAGGCGATGTTTGTAGGAGACTTGGGGGGATGGTTTCAGACAGTTTGACCAACTGCAGATGATAGGGGAATGGTCTTTATAAAGCTAGTGCCAAAATCCTGCACATGCGCAACAGCGGCCTGGGAAAAGATCCCACGCATGCGCGGGAATGTGCTGCTTCTGCACCTGCGCGGGATTTCAGCATCAGCTTTATAAAGTACTTTTCGGCTCAATGAGTGCTCGGTTTTTATTTAAAGATGCCAGGAACACTGTAATATAGAATGCTGAAGTGGATGAAATGCTTTTTGTGATGGGGATGGTAAAATGTGCTCGGCGGGACAGCTCTACTGATAGATGCGCGTTCTCAGTGCCGATCTGCTTCCGGTGGGCAGGAGATATAACTGTGGGATGAAACAAATGAGAAATCATGAAAAATACTCAAAAATAGGTCAACAGGTTACTTTTTATTTCATGCAGGGGCATTCTAGAGGAAGGTTCTTACAGGTATGTACCTTCAGACCTACAGATAAAAATTTACAGAAAACCGAGGGGCAAAGCTGACAGTGTCCCTTTAAGAGACAGAAACTATCAGCAGTGTTCTGCTGATAAGAAATTAATAAAGGTCCTTTGGATGTAAGTTTAAATGTTGGTGCCAAAAAGTCCAGCTCTGCCGAAAACAATAGCTCCAGGCCACGGTGTGTTCCGACTCGGGCCGTAGAATGTATTCTGTACCTGCTATGCTTGTGTGTGTGTGGGGGGGGGTTGCAGTCAGGAACTCGTGGGAGGGCAGACGCCCTTGTTGACCCTCACGACCAGCAGGAAAGCTGCTATACCTGTGTGTGTGGGGGGAAGGGGTTTGCGGTCAGGAGCATGTGGGAGGGCAAATGTCCTTCTCGACCCTCACGACCACCACAAAAGCTCCTTCCCTGCCTGCAGTACCTCTGTCCTCCTCGCTTTCTGCCTGCAAGGCTTCCTGGGACTCCCACTACCTCATAGAAACATAGAAGGTAATGACAAATAAGCACCATGTGGCCCACCTAGTCTGCCCTTTTTCCCTACCTAATGCAATACTGCAGACTCTAGTTGATCTGAGGCTTACCGTCTTTTCCTTATTGCTAGAGTTCTCTTATGTCTATCCCATGCATTCTTGAATTCCCCTAACACTTTTGGCCCCACCTCCAGGGAGGCTGTTCTAAGCATTTACCACTCTTTCTGTGAAAAAGTACTTCCTCATGTGCCCCTGAGCCTATCCCCCTCTAGCCTCATATCATGGTCCCTTGTTCTCATACATCTTCTTTTCTGGAAGATGTTACCCTCCTGTTCCTTATTTATACCCCTGAAACACTTGAATGTCTCTATCATATCCCCCTCTCTCCTCCACCCTACCTTCTTTGTTCCCTTCATTTTCTGTCCACTCTACATCTCTTCTTCTGCATCTGTAGTTTTTGTCCTCCACCCTGTCTACCCTGCCTTCTCCTGACCTGTGCTCCTGTGGGGGTGCAGTTTATGCCTCCCTTTGGTAATGCAGCCTCCCTCTCAGTCAGTTTAAATGCTCATCCAAGTAACATTTAAATCTCCCATTAAGTATGGAGGTCCCCTTCCCAGAAGGATGCAGGCCATTACCTCTGTAGAAGCCCATATCCTTCCAGGAGAACCCCCAGTCCCAAGTGAAGTTGAATCCCTGCTCTCTGCACACTGCCTTCAACCAGCTGTTGAAGTTCTTGGTAAGAAGTGCCCTATACTCCCTTCGGCCATATACAGGTACCACCTCATCAAATGCCACCACTAATGCTACTTGTTTAAGGCCCCTTCCCAGTTCTCTGAACAGCTGCTGCACTACTCCTACCCCCATCCCTTGCCAGGTCATTAGTCCCTAAGTGGACAATGACATCCAGCTCCCTCCCACAAGTGGTGGCTGTGGGATTCAAACCCAGGTCTCCAGGTTGGCAGCTCAGAGCCCTAAACCACTGTGCTACACTGCCTCCTTAACCTCCTTAACTTCTGAGGCAGTATAGCGCAGTGGTCTAAGGCTCTGAGCTGCAAATCTGGTAACATCCAGCAGACCAGACCTGGGTTTGAATCCCACAGCTTCCACTTGCATACTGTGTGACCCTGAGCAAGTCACTTAACCTGCTTGTGCTCCCAGGTCGCTCCTATAAAAAAGCTTTCAGCTTAGTGTGCTATACCTGGTTAAACAACTAAATTAAATTAACCAAGTCTATTCTCTTTTGCAGCACTGAACCCTACCCATTTGCCTTTTTAACTTTTGTTAGCCTTTTTCACCACAGAGCCTATCCTGACCCTTTCTGCCTCCTTCCTATAAAAGTTTCCTTTCTTCCCTTTCTTACACTTTTGGAGTTTGGTTTATCACCCTAACCCACATAGGGTGTTGCCTGCCTTCCCTTCTCTTAGTGTTTTGTTTAGGTGACGCCTTACTGCATGGTGTTATATGTTAGCGCAGATAAGTCATTTTGTTATTTTTTCAACAGAAATGATAACAAAATTCAGAAATATTAAAGATATGTAAGTTTAATGTTACTATTCTTGTATGTGTACCCCCACGAAGACACTCCTATGCAAGCCTCTGGAATTCTGCAATTGCATAGATGCAGAAACACAGAAACTGACTGCTGACAAAGACTCAAGGTCTATTTAGTGTGCCCCGTTATCCACCTTATCGACTTTGGCCTTTTGTTGCCAAGGGATTTTACCTTGAGGTCTACCTCTGCCTTCCCCCAACCGGCCCCTGCCTTTCTACTCCCACCCTTCTTACCCCTTCTTTTGGTGCCACCAGCCCACTGTATCTGTTCCACACAATTGTGAACCCATTAACAAACCCTGCCCTCACCACTCTTTCAGGCATTACATTTCATGGTTCCATCACCCTCTTAGTGAAGAAAAACCTCCTTACAACCCCCCTTAAATCCACTGACAAATTTCCACTCATGCCCTCTTGTCATTCTGTCCCATTGCTGGTGGTCCTCATTGCTCACTTTATTTATCCCCCTCTGGAAACTTTACATTTCCATCATGTCACCCCTCTCTCTCCTGTCCTCCAATATGTACATGTTTAGGATTATCAGCTGTTCCTCAAATGATCTGCCCTGCCGGCCCCATATCATCTTGGTGACCCCCCACTATACAATCTCCAGCCTATCCCTCTCCCTCCTTAGGTGTGAGCTGCATAACTGGGTGTAGTACTCTTGAGGGGCCTCCCCAGGGACCTGTACAGGGGTAGTATCACCTCCCTCCTCCTATCGAATCCTCTTGATAGTAAGGAGGATAGGAGCAGAAAGTGTGAGAGTGTTGGCTGGGGGGAAGCAGCTTCTGCTGGGCTTGCATCATGCAACAGAATATATGTAGAGCCACGGAATTTATTGCTCTTCGTGATTTTTCATTCAAAGGTACAGTTTTCAGTTTTTCCTTAGTGTCTGACTTCCTTCTCCTCCATGTTATCACGTGCAAAGAAGTGGCATACACACCAGAGGTGGTTTCAAAATATTAGCGGTATTTATTTTATCACCTAACAAGTTCAAACAGCACCATACCAGAACTGGAAAAACACCCCTACATAGCGACTCTTCTCACAGGCTTCATCTTAATCCCCAGATGAACCATCTGAGAGGAGGCACCATGTAGGGGTCTTACTGCTAGTATTTTAAAACCAGCTCAGGTGAGTGCACCATAGGCATCAGCAGGCATACTCAGTATACTTTGCTGTATACAGTAAAATCTGGAAACCCCAAGGGCAATACTAGCCAAAGGCCATGGCGACAAACACAAACAGAACTGGAGTAAAATAATAAAGCTGTCTATAGTGTATGGGAGAGCACGCTTATGAATGGAATTCAATGAATTCTTAGGCTTGTTGTACCATTGTAGTGATGTCAAACTGCTGCTGTACCACCTTGAGTACGTCACTATGACAGTACAACATCAACTGCCCTCGCACGCTCAACTGTCCCTGTCAGCTGTGCCGATTGCTCATTATTTTTTTCACTTGGCAGTTTCATCTGTCACTTCTGATGGAAAAATAAGCAATTGGGGATGGCTTTCCTGGACTTTTCTAAGCTTTCCGTTGCTGTGCAGAGCTGCCCATGCACTGATAGAAGACAACGGATGGGCAACATTTAACAACAGCATAGAGTTTATTTCTCAACGTTGTCATGACAACCGCAGACCTCTTGAGCTGCGTTCTTGAGGTCTACTTCTTGTCACAACAACCTCTCGAGGCAAATGCAGCGTTGTTGTTAACTGCTGACCATCCATTACCCTTTATTTTCTATTCTTGTGCCTGGGGGGATTACATGACAGCTGAACTTGCGAGTGCTCACAGTGAGTGAAGGTGAGGTGGAACTATATGCCAGGAGTCAGTCCCCATGCAGTTTGTTCCTTTGTACCTCTGTATGGCTGGCTGCCTTGTTGTGATATAGAGGCTTACACTGTGTCATAAACGTTGCATCTGAAATCCAGCCAGCTTCTGTCCGATTGGTAGTGTGTGCTAGATAAGATAAAATGTGAATCTGTTAGGTTCAGTGACTTACTACATATTGTTGACTGAAATGGGGGTGGGGGGAGGGACAACGTTTGTGTGGTGGGGCAGCACATCTTTTGGTTAGTGTTTATGTTGGTGGGGGGGAGGGGATTCAACAGTTCCATCAACCATCGAGTACAAGTTTAAAATTCCTGGCTACACCCCTGGTGTGCACTACTTTTTTTTTGCTTTTTTCTCGGTGCTGGTTGGTTTTGTGACTGCACCTTCAGGAGCCTGTGGTGTTCATGGTTTCATGTGTTTGAAGTTGTTATCATGTTATCAAGCTGTTATCAAAGACCTTCCTCTATGCTCTGCATGCCATGTCATTGATGACATCACATCATATTTTAGCCAATGACAAGACTGCTTCCAGCCACAAAAATGGATCATTCATGCCTCAGGCATGAACAAATGCTGCTGCTCAAGTCTTTGAGCCCTGCCACAGAAACCAGGAGTGAAGTGCCATGGAGAATGTAGGGCCCTGCTCTTACAGTTGTAAGAGGGATCTCACACACATTCTTAGGATGTGAGAACTGCAGACTGAAAATGAGCAATTCAATCACCATGAGAATGCAAGCTATAAGAGGGCCATCAGAGAACCAATGAATATATTATAGGTCACGAGGGGTCATTTTTTTAATTATAAAAGGGTCAATGAACCTGCCCGTTTCTAAGGCAACTACACAAGACACCCTTTTTCAGAATAACAGTGTCTCACGTGCAGGGACCAGCTGGAGCACTTTGATTCTGTCGGATGCAATGCTTCAAGGCCCTTGTCAGTCAAATTACAGGTGCAAGCTGATGAGGCCATTGAGGAGACTATCACTGCTTCTGTCCCTTAAACTCAGGAATCAAATGCCACGGACAGCATTTACAAAGTCCGAAAGTGGACTGAAGCAAAAATTGCATTCAAAGTGGTTATACTGTGTCCAAAAAGTAGAGAGCTGCTTACACAATGTATGTTGACCTCTCTGTGTCCAAAATGCAGGTGGCGCATGTACACACCTTAGTCCAAAAAGCTGAGTGAAATGTGATGCAAGATGGTGGTACCTCTAGATTCATAATGCAGTATCCCCATTAACAAAATGGCCAAAACAGGTATGGATGGTAGGTTACATCTGATGAGGACATGGCAGGTAGACCACAAAAAGGTGGCCTAATCTGGCTAGTTGACACTTTCACTGAGAGAAAACAGCACAGCATATGGCCCTGGTAGCAGAGCTGCTGCCAAACTCTAAGGCCCAGTCTGAACCTACACAGAGAGTAGCAAAGGCAAATGTGCAGGGTCAAGTATGGCACTTCTGTGCTACTTTCTGCTGGATATAAGCCCCAAGGGTCCTGTTGTGCCACAACCACAGCCTTTGCTAGCCCGATTGGGAATGGTGATAGCTGAGGTCTGCAGTGCCAGTGAAGCATGAATATGGGAGCATTTCTCAGCATGATAAACTACAGGGGATGACCATTCCCATACCTATAGCAGGGACATTTGTATCGTGACCACCAAATAAGAAAAGTAGTAGTAGTAGTGGTGGTTTTTATTTATATCTGGCATGCTTCCCCTGAGGCTCAGGGTGCCATTACAAAATCAAGTACTGTAGAAACAATAATGTTAAAACAATAACAAATGATTAATGCTTAAAATGTACCCCAACTTTTTATATAATAAATATCATCATAGATCATTATTAAATTAATTCTTAAATAAAACCCTAAATAAATATAAGTGGGATGATAAAGCTATGAGGAATTTACCTCCAAACACTTGGGCAAACAGAAAGTTCTTTAGACTTTGCTTAAAGACCTCCACCGAGCGGGCCTCCCTCAGGGCTTTCGGAAGAGAATTCCAGAGGACTGGACTCGCTACCTCAAATGCCCAGTGACCTGAGGTTTTTTAACCTCACCCTGGGAACTACAAAGAGGTCCTCCTCAGTAGAGTGGAGAGAGCGCAAGGGTATACGAGGGTGCAAAAGATCAGTCAGGTAGCATGTGCCCAGCCTGTGAAGGAAACCCACATTAAAGGAGATATGCCACTTGATTGTCAGTCATTTCAGGTCATGCGGTGCCGGGGAGACATGCCACGTCCTCAAAAGGATAGTCAACATTAGTCAACAACCTAGCAGCTGCATTCTCCACCAGCTTCAGGTGTCGCAACATACCTTCATTGATCCCAAGCTAAAAAGTGTTGCAGTTTATCAAGCCTCGAAGTCACAGATGTGTGACCAAGTCACTAGGAGGGGACAAGGGAATTAATCCGGCCAGTGTTCTACAGATGGTAAAAGCCAGTCTGGACTTCTGCCAATATCTAGGCCTCAAATGTTACTCCCCTCATCCAGAATGACTCCCAGATGTTTCACCATTGTGGCAGCCAAAAGCCCAGAGGAGGAAAGCCGAAAGCCCATCCCCCTCTCAGTAGCTGCCACTCACTCTCCCCCACATCCCAACACTACCACCAATACTGTAGTAGGGACATAGAGACATAGAATTTGATGGCAGATAAGGACCGCTTGGCCCACCTAGTCTGCCCATTTCCCTACTTAATGGATAAGCTGCAGATCCTAGTTAACCAACAAGCTACTTCCTCCTACCCCCCACAAGAACTGCCTTATGTCTGTCCCATGCATTCTTGAATTCCCCCCATTGTTTTTGACTCTACGACCTCCTCAGGAAGGCTGTTCTATGCATCTACAACCCTCTCTGTGAAGAAATACTTCTCACATTACCTCTGAGCCGTCCCTCCTCCATCTTCAAATTGCGCCCCCTTGTTCTTGCACATCTCTTTTTCTGAAAGGTGCTGCCCTCTTGGACTTTGTTGATTCCCTTGAGGTATTTGAAAGTTTCTATCATGTCTCCCTTCTCCCTTTCCTCGAGGCTATACATCTTAAGCTCCTTTAGTCTTTCTTCATATGTCTTCTAGTGCAGACCCTGCACCATTTTGGTTGCCCTCCTCTGGACGGCCTCCACCCTGTCTATGTCTTTGCGGAGATGGGGTCTCCAGAACTGTACACAGTACTCCAGATGTGGTCTTACCAACTGTCTGTACAGAGGGCCAACAACTTCCTGTTTTCTACTGGTGATGCCTCTCCCTATGCATCCCAGTATCCCCCAGTCCTCCTTACTGCCTTCTCACATTGCTGGCCCACCTTTAGGTCATCTGATATGACTATCCCCAGGTCCCTTTCCATTTTTGTTCTTGTCAGTATCTCACCCCCCCATTGTGTACTCTTACCCTGGGTTTTTGTTTGCCAGGTGCATTACTTTGCGCTTCTTTGCGTTGAATCTAAGCTGCCATACATTTGACCATTCCTCCAACCTTGCCAAGTCCCTTTTCATCCTTTCCACCCCACCTTGTGTATCAACCCTGTTGCAGATCTTTGTGTCATCTGCAAAGAGACATACTTTCCCTTCCAGTCCCTCTGCCATGTCACTTATAAAGACATTAAAAAGGACCATGCCCAGTACTGAACCCTGCGGTACCCCCCACTAGCAACCTCCCTTTCTTCACTGTGGACTCCATTTACTATTACCTGCTGTGTCCTGTTGTCTAGCCAGTGTTTTACCCAGGCTACCACCTTGGGACCCACTCCCAGGCTGGCTAATTTATTAATCTTTTGTACAGGACTGTGTCAAATGCCTTGCTAAAGTCTAGGTAAGCCATGTCCACAGCCCCTCCCTGGTCTACTACTTTGGTCACCCAGTCAAAGAAATCAATTAGATTTGTCTGACATGACCTTCCTGCTGTGAATCCATGCTGCCTTGGGTCCTGTACCCCACTGGCCTTTAGGTACTCAACAATTCTTTCCCTCAGAAGTGATTCCATCATTTTCCCTACCACTGAGGTCAAACTGACAGGTCTTTAGTTTCCTGCCTCTGTCTTGCTCCCACTTTTGTGAAGGGGAATCACATCCACCCTCCTCCAGTCCTCAGGTACCACACCATCCTCCCATAATTTATTAAAAAGGGTAGTCAGTGGTGTTACTAGTTCTTCCCTTAGTTCTTTTAGAATTCCGGGGTGAATCCCATCAGGCCCCACTGCTTTATCCACCTTCAGTTTTAAGAGTTATTTTAGAACCCTTTCTTCTGTAAAAGGACTAATATCAACCCCCCTATCCATAATGCTTCTATTGACTAGATTAGGTATCTCCCCCTGCTTTTCCATTGTGAATTCTGAGCAGAAGTATTTGTTCAGTATTCCTGCTTTTTCACTGTCGCTCTCTGCCCAACCACCTTCCTCTTTATTCAGCCTCAGTATCCCTGCCTTAGTCTTTCTTTGCTCCCTAATGTACCTATAAAAGGTTTTATCCCCCTTCTTAACTGAGTTGGCTATCTTTTCCTCAGTTTGGGCCTTTGTTATTCTGACCGCCTTCCCTGCTTCCTTTTGCTTTAACTGGTATAGTTCTCTGTCCTGCTCCTTCTGTGTTTCTTTATACTTCATGAATGCTATCTTTTTCTCCCTTACCTTCCTCGCCAGTTCTTTTGAGAACTACAGTGTTTTTTTTCTTTTGTTTTGATTTGTTTATTTGCTTCACACAAAGGCTTGTTGCCTCTGTGATGGCAGTTTGATGTTTCTCCATTGTTGCTCCACCCCACCTTCTTGCCTGTTTGCTAGTGCTTTTCTGAGGCACTCTCCCATTTTGAAAAAAATCAGCCCTCCTGAAGTCCAGTACCTTCACTTTTGTATGGCTTGACTCTACAGCTAAGTTTATCGTCAACCACACTTTTGGTGGTCGCTTGTTCCCAGATGGCTACCCACTTCAAGATTGGTGATCCTCTCTCGTCCCCATTTGAGAGTACCAGGTCTAAGATTGCTCCCTCCCGAGTGGGTTCCAAAACTAGCTGTCTGAGGCATGCCCCCTGTAGCACATCAAGAATGGCCCTGCTCTTGGATATGGCTGCAGCAAAGGTGTTCCAGTTAACATCTGGCATATTCAGGTGCCCATCAGCAATATCTTCCCTTTCTCTGCCATCCCAAGGATGCCTTCCATCATTTCCTTGTCCATTTCCTCCCCCTGAGATGTGGGTCTGTATACAACCCCTGTGCTGATTGTGGTGCCATTTCCAGTCTCCAGGGTGACCCACAGTGCCTCCTCTCCTTCCTGTTTACCCTTTAGTTCTGTTGCTTTGATCCTTTCCCTTACATAGAGAGCTACTCCTCCTTCTCTTCTTCCCTCCCTGTCCCTCCTATAGATTGTGCACCCTGGTATGTTGACATCCCAGTCATGGATCTCTGTGTACCATGTTTCTGTGACTGCCACAATATCCATGCATCCCTCTTCCATCAAGGCCACCATTTTGGGGAGCTTTTTACCTAGACTATGGACATTGGTACTCATTACCCTCCATTTTTTTATGGCTTTATTTCTTTTTGGCCCATCCCTGTCCTTACTGCCTTTGTCTTTTTCTCCATTTACCTCAGCCCATCTCCCTACTGACTGCTCTATCTTGGTGTTTACCTCACTAACTACCCTGATTTTTTTTTTGTGGGGGTGCTAGGTTTTCCCTTCTCCTTTTCAGTGCCTCCCCCTTGGCTAGTTTAAATGCTTGCCAATGAAGCATTTAAACCTATCATCTAGGATCCTGGTTCCCCTCCTGGATAGATGCAGACCATCATGCCTGTATAGGCCTGCACCCCTTCAGGTGAAGTCCCAGTCCCCAATGAAGCCAAATCGCTGAGCTCTGCACCAGTTTTTCAACCAGTCATTGAATCCCATGGTGTGGAGTACCCTAGCCTCATCCATGCCATAGACAGGTAGCACTTCCGAGAAAGTTACCGTGTGTGCTACTTGTCTAAGGCCCCTCCCCAACTCCACAAACTCCTGTTGCACTGCTCTGATCCCATTCTCAACCAGGTCATGTGTCCCTAGGTGGATAATGACATCCAACTCACTCACCCTTGCAGCTGCTCCCATGATTCTGAGAATTCGTTTCCTGTCCCTCCAAGCCATGACGCCGGGCAGGCACCTTACCTCCCTTTCCCCTCCCTCCCCCCCAGTTCTACCCCCTAACAACTGAGTCCCCCACCAGGAGTTGTTTCCTTCCCCTGTGGGGTCCTGTGCCACCCTCCTGTGGGTCTCCATTGTGGAGGTTCCCAGCATCCTCCTTGGTCTCCACTGCGGGTGCCTCCATAGAGGAACCATGCTCCGCCAGAGTGGCGAATGAATTGTGGAGAGGCACAACTGGAGGGATGTGCCTCTGTTCCACCACACTCACCCTCACCCTCCCTGAGACCACCGTGGTTCAACCACTCCTCTTTCTTGGCAACCTCTGAGGTAGTGGCGGTGGCCTGGGTGGTCCCTGGACATTTGTAAATAAACCCCAACGTGGCTACTAGTGCATTGAAACATTTATTTGGTCTCTGTAGGATGCAACAGCATTTATTTATTTATTTAGAAGAGATTCTCCAAGAAAGCAACATGAACTGTACACAAGTAGTTTCCAGAAGCATCCTGGTGGGCGGGGTTACATAGGAGGAGTGAAATACAACATTTAGGAGAAAACAGATTACAGAATCATACACCATACAAGTAAAAATCAGGTAGTAGGTGATTAAGAAAAAGTGCAGTGTACAGAATCATATGTATTTCAGTTACAGGCCAGGTAAGAAAAGCATGAGTATAAGTTAAATCATAGACTTATGGTGATTAGAGCAGCAATTGTTACATATACATTTCAGTTATAGACAGATAAATGTGTGAACATAAGATAAATACATGCTTAAGGAGAGCAGAGCAGCAAATGATTTGGGAGTTAGCATTCAACTTATACCAGGTGATAAGCCAGTTTTAGTACAATGGGGAGAGACTGAATGTAGGCCTTGCTACTGTAGGTGCTGTAGGTTGGGGGATGGTAGCCAAGTGCTAGCTGTCTGACCTATAATGTAATTAAAGCTGGGCGGGAGTTGGGGGGGGGAGGGAGGTGAAAAGCCAGCACCTTCTCCCCTCCAGGGTGCTGAGAACCCAGCAAGAGGATGAGGGAGCCAGCAGTAGAAAGACTGAGAAGAAAGGGGAGAAGGATATAGGGACAGGAACTATGGGCAGGGTTACTTGGGAGAGTATGCGGCAGTTAAGGAGGAATTACGGGTAGACTGGGGGAAAGGAAGCCAGTGCCTTCACCCCTTCAGGATGCAGAGAACCCTGCAAGGGAATGTGGAGCTGTCAGGAGAAAGTGTGAAGAAGAAACATACTGTGTCTGTAAATGTGGATGTAGTTTGAGGATGTAACATAAAAAAGTGGATGCAAGGATGAGAGACTAGGCCCCATCATGGATGCAGCAGTGCCTACTTGCATCCTTTTTATGTGAATCCTGCTTCATGAGTCTGTCATGGAGAAATGTTCGTGGTAGCGATCCATCCAGGGCTAAAAACGTAAGCGCTACCCCCCATCCCCACCCCAAACATACATACACCCCTACACACATAAAAGGGGAGCTGTAAGCAGTTAGAAGATACTAGTAACTGCTCCTGAGTGAGCAGCACTTTCTCTATTGCTAGTTTACATTATTGTGACTATAGGAGTGGTATGGACACCTGGCAGATTTCAGTTCATTTTGAGACACAATATTGTCAGAAATCCCTGAATCAGTTGTAGGGTTACTACCTTTCGGCAAGCACCTATCAGTAGATTTACTAGCAAAACAGTATTTTCATCAGGAAAATTTGTAACTTTACTCAGGCCATTCTGACAATGAAATCCAGTTGGCCTTGTTGTAGTTTGTTTATTTTGATTGGTATTATGTTAACTTATTTTGCTATATTTTATTTACCTCACTGTACCTTGGGGCTGCCATTCTGTATGAGGTTAAGCAGTGGATGGTTCTGCTTCTTCAGTATACTCTGAGTGTTCTAAACGAAATACAGTATCTTACTGAATACACTTGAAGTTCAATTCAAATTCAGAGAATAATGTAGTGCCCCAGAGTTGGGGCCCCGCAGAAAATTAATTCCAGGACCCCAGGGGCAGTTTGGGGAGCACAGTGTGTGTCAGGGGCCCCAGGGTACCGAGTGAGAGGTTCTTGAGAAAAAAAATGTCTTCTTCAGGCACTCTTCCCATTGATATGGCCCCAGTGTCAGCATCCCCACTGTCCCACAGTAACCCTTTCCCTACCAGCCCAAAGCCTGGGCTGTATTTTAAAACATATTGTTTTTTTTCCCTTCCCTTTCTCCTTGCTGGCTACTCTTTTGCAAACCCCTGCCCAAGCAAGCAGTGTGAGGGAAGGACAGGCCACGTGCTGGGACTGCTACCCCTCTCCAGAATGTGGGCATCTTTTAAAACTGAGGAGCCACTGGTGGCTCTTGCTCAGAGTTCGTGAATGAAATCCCAAGCCCTTAAAAGAATGGTCGGCATGACCACTGAAGTTGCACCAAAGACCGGTGAGGCAGTGGAGGATGGAGTAATGGACAGCGCAGGGCTTACGAGCGCAGGGCTTACCTGGCAGGCTGAAGCGTGTTCCATGAGATTCAGCTGTGCTCCACTTCTCCAGTCGTCCATCCTCCAACAGTGTCAGAGGTTCAGGGAGCAGTGGTCATCGGCAAAATAAAGCAACCAGTGTGGGCTCTGTGTAGCCCTGTTTGGTATTTTTGTTTTATTTAATTAAAGTGGTCACTCATCAGTAGCTAAAGTGGACCACAAGGTGGAAAGCTGGGGGTGTGAGGGAGCATCACCAGAGTGAAGCTGTGATGGGAAACAGCAGAAGTGTCGGGAAAAGCATCATGATCTCACTTCCAGGATCACCCACAGAGCAACTGTGAATCTCCCACCACCAGTACCAGTGTCAGCCACTTCAGCACCCCCACCTCAACAACACTTCACCCTGGGGTGGGGCAATAAGTCGGCTGCAACACCAATGGGCAGATGCTGACTGCCAGAAGTATATTAATTTAAAGATAATTATCAAAAGTGCCAGATGGCACAAGGAGCAAGCATCTGAGGCCTCAAGGGGGTGGACAGACCCCAGGTACAGGGGACCACCTGGAGATAAGAGCACTGGCCCAGAGGCTCTTAGTTAAACAAAGGGGAAAACTTCCAGAGGGTAGAGCAAGGGGCAGAGCAGCACCAGTAAAGTGAACAGAGACCACTTTTTTTATTTTTGAAGTCATTTGTGCTAAACTGCACTAAGTAAAGTGTCCAAGGCTGTATAAGTGGGTGGGTATCATCCCACCTCAGGACTGCCCACAGAGGTGGCTTAGAACCAGCTCCACAGAAGCTAAATGAGGCCCAGCCTGGCCCCAGTAAAGGGATTGGCCATAGGGTGGGGTTGAAAGGCTGTATAGCAGTCAGTATAGTGTGACTTGGATGATTTAAAGTAACCCACTGGGCACAATAAAATTACCTCATTAAGTTCATTAAGAGTAGATACAGTGGGGTTAAGGGCAATCATTTGAATGATATGAAGGTGTGCACCCTGCCTCATCTAACTGTTTGCAGGGGCAGTGTATCTTGTATGAAGGACTGCTTGTTGAACTGCCAAACCTGTGTTATGCCTTTATTGCAAAACAAACGGTCAATCCTATGTAGTGTCCTGAATTGCAAACTGAATTGCAAAACAAACTGCTAATCCTGTGTTGTGCCCTGATTTGTAAAACTAACTGTCAATTCTTATCCTTTGTGTTGTGCTTACTGCAAAATGAACTACCAAACCTGTGTAGTACTATATCTGCAAAGAAACTGTTTAGACCTACACTTTTTGGACTACAGTTTAGGGTGGTCGACCCAGCCAGGGTTCGGGGATAGTCAGAACAGGCCCCTCCAGCTACTCACCTTTGCTGCATCTCTACCCCATTAAGGAAGTGAAGGAGGTCTAGGAGCTGCCCCAGCTCAACAGTTAAGGACGCCAATGTGTAGTGGGGTTAGATTTTTCTTGTTGCAGGAGCGACAAAAGTGGCAAGACTGAGCAACTAAAGCTGCAAGACTCAAAGTGACAAAAGTGGCAAGACTTGGAGCGATGAAAGCTCAAGAATTCTGGGTTACAAATCCTTGTGTGCTCAGTGTGATGCTGGCCAGTGGTCTGCCACAACCTACCTACTGATGCCCAGAGGATCTGGTGAAAGGAGTCAGTTGTTCTTCAATGATCGGCGAGTGCTACAACCTATCTACCAATACAGAAGTCTTGCAGTGCATTTGGCCTGGCACTTTGTTATGACCTTTCTCAGGCATTTAAACTCTTCAGACTAGGGGACGACGAGAATCCTCTGGTGGTCCCTTCATTTAAAAGTAATGTTTTCTTGCTCTGCCTGGAGGCATCTTTCTTTAATACACAACAGTGCATTTGTCCCAGAAAATCCCTTTCTTGTGTGCATCTTGCTGTTTGTAGAGTTAACCTGCAGCTCATCCTTCACAGCTGCAACAAAGGTTAACCAGACTATTATCTTGGGTCTTTCCGGTCAGAGTTATAGAGCTTTGGAATTGTTTGCAGTTGTTATAGCGGTTTAGAATTGTTACAGTTACCTTAGAGCTTTAGAATCCTTGCAGTTTCATAGAGTTTTATAATTTCACGTAAGTCATAGTAACCTCATAGAATTTCAGAATTCTTGTAATTGCTCATAAGCTCACCTTGATAAGAACTTTGCAAAACATAATATTTGGACATAAAGCAGCTTATATTTCTCATAAGCTCTCAGTCTTTTATCCATATTATTTGTTAATGAGTCATATGTATGATAAGAGGGTAGCTGTTCCTTGAGGGTTCATCAACTCCTGTTGCTTTTTATCAACCTGATGTCATAATACTCTCTGACATCACAGTTATTCCCATGGCAACAGCCTGTGATGTCACAACCGTGCATTATGATTTCAAGTAAGGATTCATCTATAGAGGCAGATGAACTCTAAGGGGCTAAAGATCTTGTTTTTGTGGGAATTTCTTCAGTAATACATAATGGAGAGAAGTATATAGAAGATGTATGAAATAAAAGCTAGATTGTGTCTAAATATTATGTTTTCCAAAGTTTTCCCAAAGGTGTCAGCTGTTCTTTAATGACAGTCTTTCAGAGGTCCAGTTTATGTGTATTCTGTCATGACACTCTCCTTTCTTCTTGCAGTAAAATCTTCTTATTGTATCAGAAGTTATGCCTGCCCCACCTTACAATTCAGATGAACACCAGATCTGAGTGAATGAGATTGAACCTGTAGTCCCTTTGATGGTGGCAAAAAGCGTGTGCCCACCACA
Organism: Neoceratodus forsteri; assembly: GCA_016271365.2. Lineage (NCBI taxonomy): Eukaryota > Metazoa > Chordata > Ceratodontiformes > Ceratodontidae > Neoceratodus > Neoceratodus forsteri. Next base: position 1,466,036,579 of record CM057449.1, read on the forward strand.
GTAAAAAACTTAACAAAATATCTGTAGCATCAGCAACAGTCATACTTTACATTTTGTGTTTGGTAAATGTTAGAAATATATGAATTATTTCAAAACCACAGAGTAGTATGCATGAAGGTTACCGTAACTAGGAAACCTACAGTATGATCTTCACCATAGCAATAATCTTTGCTAAATGTTGTAACTGAATGAGAGAACTGATGATGAGTAACCAAAGAGGAGGGCACTTTACAATGTAATCACTTTTGTGATACAGCACCAATTGCACCTATCCTAAGCTGAATGCAGATTAAAGAGGACCTTCACCAGTCCTTTTGACTTTCATGCATAAATTACCCCTTCTTGCATTGATTCTGGAATTGTACTTTATTACTGTCTGCTGCAGTTAGTTTTTGCATTTTGAGCTGCTAAAAACTGCAGGGTGTACCAGAGCTTCTATAGCAAGCCTGGTGTTGCTGTGGGCGCAGAGTTGTACTGCTGACATCACTGTAGGGCACAGTCAATTTCACATAAAAAAACACACTGACAAGGCATTTGGATTTTGGCATATTGCATTGCTAACAGGGCATCTTGGGGAAGGGGAACACAGTATATACACTGAGTACTGGTAGGTTTTTCTTGCAACATTGCTGCAACTGCATGATACTTCACAGTGTGAGTCACTCCTCTACCCTACAATGATCTCATCAGGAGCTAGCAGCCCAGCAGCTGAACAGCAAAGGCAAGTGCAGCAGGGCTCAAAAACAAATGCAAATTATGGAAGGCAGAGTAAACCTTCGCCAAATATAACAAATGCACACACCCTTTCAGGTCTAGTACTGCATATAATTACTATAAGCTGTAACTTTTTGGACCATCATGAAAGTTCCTCTTTAAAAGAATCAATCATAAAAACACAGAAACATAGAATTTGTCAGCAGAAAAGACCCACCCAGTCTGCCCAGATGTTCCCTGCCTAATCTGTCTCTGCAGACCCTAACTGATCTCTGGCAACTAGTCCTCAAAGTGAGTAACAGTGACATTTTCTCCTCTCAGCCATGTGGTAGCCTAACAGCTTCTATGTCTGTTAGGCCCTGTCCACACTACACCACTTTCAGTCTGTAACGGTTCCAAACCGTTACAGACCGGAACCGTTACAGTGTGTCCACACTGCCGGCAAACAGTCTCGATAACGGTTTGGAACCGTTACAGCCCATCCACATTTGTGGGTGCCCTGTAACGTTACAGCTGCACTCTATCCCACAATGCAGTTCGTGCTGCACTGGGGAATACTGGGCCACATCACCGCCGCCCACACTTATGGCTGGTAACGCACAGGGGTTATTCAGTTGCCAGAATCGTAGTTCAAACCACCTCATAAGCGGTTTCAACAACGGTTACGAAAATGCCTTCTGTAACATTACAGATGTAAACGCAAACTGTTGCGGTAACGGTTTGAGCCCTCTGTAACGTTACAGAGGCATAGTGTGGACAGGGCCTTAGAGAGAGGTATGCTTATGACTTCAGTTAACCAAAAAAAAAAATCTGACTGCAGCAGTTGCTACTTTCAAGGCACACCATATACAGCCCTCCAGGGGTTTTGACTGAAGGAGGGAGGGCTCTCTAGACTTACTGGTCAGTGTGCATCCTTGAGACGTGGCAGCCAAACTTCAGAAGATGGCTGCATAGAACTGCTTTGCCTCTCTAAGGCTCCATCCAGATACAGTTTTGAACCAAGTTAGTATAGTTAATCCAGTTTAAAAATGTCTGACTAGGCTGACATTAAGGCTTGGATGCTTGTAGAACTGTTCTTGAAAATTGTTCATTTGTCTACCTAGAAAGTAGGGATGGGCGGACCCGAAAAGGTCCTGACCCTTATTATCAGGACCAGGATCCATGTCAGAGTCCTGATAAGGTCTGATTGATCCTGATTCAAATCAGAACCCTAAGAAAATCAACAGTAATACTTGACAATAATCACAAATAAAGTAGTTTTTCCTACCTGAGTGTGTTGGTTTGTTTCTGACTCCATTCTGTGTCTTCATCTGCTGGCTATATGTTGTCTACTTGTGCTTCTTACCCTCTGTAGGAGCCATTGACAAGGTATCACTCCCTGATTCTAACCCAGTAATTGTAGATACCCCAAGCCTGTCCCATCTGATGACCCCCCAATATGCAGTACACCATTAATTCCCCCTCCTATCTGCTTGGCACCCACACTTCTCCATTATGTACATCCTGCCCCCTCCATCTGCCACCAACCACCCTGCCCCAGTATACAGACCCCTGCATCTTCATCTGCTGCTACCCACACAGCTCCATGAATAACCCTACCTCTACCCCCATTGATTTATATCCACCGTGCCCAAGAATGAATACTTTATCTCCCTGCTGTCCTGCTATGGACACATCTGCCCCTCCCTTGTCCCAGTATCAAATACTGTGGCCCTTCTCTCTCCATCTAGTGATATCCACCACGTACCAATATTATTATCACTGTACCAATATTGTTATCACTGTCCCCTCCTCCTATCTATGGTACCCACCCTGTTGCAGAATGAATACCCCTATCCTCACCTTCCATCTGCTGATGCCCATCTTCTACCACAATGAACACCTTGTTCCCCTCTCCCATCTACTGATGCCCAATTGCCCACCCATCCTATTTCAGAACAAAATGAATACCCGCTCCCACCTGCTGAATCTCACTCACCCTGTCCCAGAAGTAGTGAAACCCAGGCATCCACTGATGCACAAGCCATTGTTCAGACAGCATAAACACAGAAATGCCTGAATTATAGGTAATGACAGACTATCTGACAGACTTCATCTTATGAGCTAAAGTTATTAAATTCATTCAGACAAGATAAAGAACAGGAGAGCATGAATAGGCCAGTAAGGAAGGACGCTCTAGTATGCAATAAATGAATCAGCTTCCATTTAAGTTAATAACGGAAATTCTGTGCTGTGAAGCTTATTAAATAAAATAAATCTACACAAGCACTTAGAGAAGAACCAAACATGTTCCATAGTTTTTTTTAACGTGTTTACTGATTTCAAATGTAACCCACTACCTCTGGTGGGGGCTTACCTGTTTGTCTCCTCACTGCCCAACGTAGGAAGCCTGACTGTAGAATGCTCCCTCTGGCCCAGGACTGCAGCCTACGGTAGGACCATAGAAGCAAAGAACCCCGATTTGTTGTCTGCCCAAATGTGGATCGCAGTAAAAGCAAGGAACCCCGACCAGCTGTTTGCCCGAATGTGGATCGTAAAAGCAAGGAACCCCGACCAGCTGTTTGCCCGAATGTGCAAGCTGCCACATCGTACACTGTTTTCCATACTCGGTGCACCCGCTGCATCCCAGGACTGAATCTCACCACCACAACTTTGGCCCACACCAAGGACACCTTGCCTCAAGTGTGCTCAGGCCCCAAACCATTTCTGTGCATACTCTCTTGGGCGCTACAACATGTGCATGCACACTTGAATACCAGCCAGCTGGGGAACAATCTTCTGGAAGCAAGAGTGTGAGGCTGTAAACAACAGTCGGGAAGAAAAAAATCCATAATTTATAGAACCAAAACATTTTTTTGTCACTGTGGGATCCAGAGTGGGTGTTTGAAAGATGGGAGAGGGGACTGTTTTTTTTTTTTTTATAAATAGAAGAAATACTTTTGTAGGAAAAATACTGTGAGGTGGACCTGGTGCACCTCCAACTTGAGTTCAGATCTACCTGAGTCTGACGGACATTGGGAGATCGGGGGTTCTGATATTTGTCGGACCGGTCCACCCATCCCTAATAGGAAGCTACACTAGAGAATAGTTCTGTGCTAAACTGATACAGCAGAATCAACTCTTCAGAAGTCTGGATAGGGTACAATCCTGCAACCATTCTTAAGAATGGTTCTCATGCAAGTCAGGTGATTAAAGATGCTAACCCCATTCATGTAGGTTGGAAAATACCTGTTACATTGCCCTTTATAGGTACTGTGGTATATGTGCACTCTGAAAAGACCTTGAGTCTTTTGTGGTTAGGGCACACTCTTGCACATATTGTAATAAGGTGGGCTTTTGGAGTCAGGCAAGTGGCTGGCAGGAACTGCTAAGGGAGCCAGTCAGAGCTAATAGGGCTGCAACTTCTAGTATACCCATCTCACCAAGTTGGTTTACAAAGCAGTCGGGGGGGGGGGGTTGTTTAAAAACTGTTCATTTTTATTTTTAAAACAGAATTGCAGTTTTCAGTACCACTGATCTCCAAACCTGGTCCCCATACTGGTCCCAGTCCCAGTTTCCAGAACCACCACCCTCCAAAGCTGATCCCAGACCCCATTTCCAGTATCCTCCAAAACCCTCTCCCAGTCCCAGTTTCCACTTCAAACATCCGTAAAGTAGGAGCATCTGGATCAGTGCTGTGGATATAGATCTGAGGAGCCAGTGGAGAGCACACAGTGGTAGCAAGAGATGGTAAAGCGGCACAGCACAATGGATACAAGGAGGCTGACTGGAGCAACCAGTTGAGTAGCACCAGGAGTGATCTCCCTCACAGAGAGTGAGAGTGTCAGCGGTCAGGGAGCACAATGGTGGGGTGGAATGGTCCTGGGGAACTGGCTGATACTTCTCTAATGAAACAGTCTGTCTTTCAGTGCTACTTCTTAGAAGAGTCAGGGGGATTTATTTTTCATTTTCAAGCTCTGTATAGTGATATCAGTCAGAAACAGGCAGGGGGAGAGATGGTAGGCTATATCAGCCCTGCTGAAGAGGATCGGAACTATATGAATGGTGGGTGATTTTTATAGGGAGTGATGGGAGGATGTGCCCAGAGGCTGGGATCTGGGTTGCTGATTGGAACTATCATAATGGGCCCCCAAGGAAGACCAGTTAGTGCTATGAAACAGGTTAATGAACTGCACGCTGGATGCTTTAGTACAGTTCATTTCATGTCTGGACACACTAAGCCAGTTTAGGTAAGTCAGGTTTTAAGAATGCTTCTAGACAACTATTCTGTTGTGTGAACAGGACCAAAACCAGACCATGACTGGAAAAATGAACTCCCTCTAAAAAGAAAATGCTGAACGTAGACTTGTGCTCCACTTCATTTTTTGATTTTTTCAGGGAAAAGAATGCATTGAGGTAAAACAACCTATTTTATAAGAGTGTCCTTGGGAGGAAGCAGCATTGCAGTTATTTTTCAGACTTACATAGACACAGACTGTATTGATAACAATACATTTAAAGGGACACTGTCAGCTGTTCTGTTGTATTTTTATGTCCCCAATTCAGATATGTACCCGCAGCCATTTATTTATTTATTTTTTATTTATTTGTACATCAGTTTACAACCTTTGAGCCAGAGGCTCATTTCCAAATGTACCTCGACACACAGAGGACAGACAGAACAAATTTAGGTTACAGCATAAAATTTAGGTTACAGCATAAAAGTCACATCCTTAGAGATACACACAGTGGTTTCATACATTTATACAATTTAGTTGCAATTACATTGATACAATTTAGTTGCAATTACATTGATACAGCTGAGCACATGCTGGTATTAACAGAGGCAATATGCAATGGGGGAGAAGTTGGGGGTGAGGTGTGCCGCCCAGTGGGCATTGTCAAGTGTGGAGAGATCGAGGCCATATTTAGAGACAGGAGCAGCTGCGAGTGTTAAATAGTTGGCTCCAAAGAGCAGTTTTGAAGTTGGAGATTGTGGGGGCATTGGAGATGGGAGCAGGGAGAGAGTTAAACCAGGATGGAGCTCTGTAGCAGAAGGACCTCTAACCATGGATGGTCCTGGATCTGGGAACCAGTAGAGTGGTCTTGTCAGAAGTTCGGGTTGCGATAGTGGGTTGGGTGTGGCGGATGGAGGCTGTCACCCCGGGAGGGGATAGTCCGAGTAGAGTTTTTTTGTGATGAGTCAGGTTTGATAGCATAGCCGTTCATCTAGGTTAAGCAGTTTTGCCTTGTCTTAGAGTTGACAAGTGTGTGTGAGCCTGGGGGCACCAGTAATCAGCCTGCAGGCCTTATTTAGGGTGAGCCTAATTTGGTTGAGGGCGGTAGTGTCAGCAGTACCATAGACCGGCAGGCCATGGTCAACTAGGGACAGTACTGAAGATGTAACTGCAAGTCGGACAGCATCAGGGGGGAGGCAGTTTTTATAGTGGTAGAGGATGCCAAGCTTTGTGCTAGTGGCGGATGCAAGGGCATCAATGTGGGTGTGGTAGGTGAGGGCTGAGTCGAAAGAAACCCCAAGATATTTGTAGGAGCAGACTTGTTCAAGCGGTTGTTTGGGACTGGGGAGGATGTGGAGTGGGAAGTTGCAGGCTTTGTTTTGGGGGTGGGAAAAAAACATTGTCTTTTTTTTTTTTGAGGTTAATGACAAGTCTGTGCTCTTTAAACCAGGCTTTGGCATCATTGTAGGATTGTTGTAGGGTGTCCTGGAGGGAGGTGGGATTGCGGTGGGTGGCAAAAATGACAACATCGTCTGCATACAAAATAATTTTGCCAGAGCATGCACTGGGCAGTGTGTTTAGATAGACTGAGAAGAGTAGGGGGCCCAGTATGGAGCCCTGGGGTACCCTGAGTGGATGGGACGAGTTTCGGAGAGTGTCCCATTGATTTTTACACATTGGGAGTGAGCAGATAGCTTGTGCACCAGGCAAGAGGGCCAGCAGAGAAACCAGTGTGACAGAGGGCATCCAGCAGAAAAGGGTGGGAGACAGTGTCAAAGGCCTTTGAGAGGTCAACGAACAGTGCACCAGCTAGGGAGCTGGCGTCCAGGGAGGAGTGTAAGAAATTGGAGAACTCAACTAGTGCAGTGCCGGTACTGTGACCAGCACAGAAGCCGTGCTGCTCTGGGCATAAGATGTTATGCTTAATCAGATATTCGGTGATTAGAATGGCCACCATTTTTTCCAGGGCTTTGGGGTGGGGGAGGATGGAGATTGGTCGGTAATTCCCGGCGGAGGACCTGTCGCCCCCTTTATGAATGGGTGTGACTATGGCCATTTTCCATGCAGTGGGGAATTGCCCCAGGCAGAGGGATCGGTTGAGTAGGCTGGTGAATGGGGCAAGGACTTCATCCAGCACCAGCCGGAGGATACAGGGGTCCAGGGAGTCGCTGCCAGGACTATTGCTATTTAATGCTTTAATTAGGAGAGGTCTTGCTTCCTGGGCAGATACCCTACGTAGGTGGAAGCCGGGGCATTGGAGGACATTTACATGCGTATCTCCATGACACATGGTCCCAGAATGTCATATGTTAGCCATTTGTTGTAATTTAGTTAATTTCACCTTTTTTAAGAGACACGCTGTCCCCTGGCAGTCTGCTGCGGTAGCACATTCATATCTAAAGGTGGCACCACAACATCAGCAAACTTGTACATGAACGAGTTCAGAATTTTTTTATGCACTGTCAAGCTGAAATGGTTTCTAATAGTAGTCAGGGAACTGAACATTGTAATGTCATTCCCATTTTAAAATGAGCACTGTAACCCTGATAAATAAATATTTGAAAATGAAGCTGTGACTCTGGGTATGCACAGACTCATGGCTTTACTTTCAAATACTTATTTAGCAGGGTTTATTTATTTAATTTTTATTTATTTAGAAAGTCAGATTTACAATCTTTGAGTTATGGACTCATTTACAAAGGCACCTCATCGTAGGGAGGGTAGAAAGGGTTACAGTGTGAGGTACAACAGTGATAACATTACAGGTGCAGTACAATAAACATAAAGAACACATTCACAAAAGTGGTTTACAGAATAGGTTACTTACAAAATGTTACAATCAAGTAAAATATTACAATTATATGCTGGTACAGCCCTGGGCATACCAGAGAGAAATACCTAGGAATGAAGAGGTTAGGAGGGGAGTGGGGTGGGAAGGAGGGGGTGTGGAATGGCAGTCCAGAGGACGTTGTCAAGACTGTGGGCCAGACAGGAGGGACCCACCATTGTATTAATTAGGTGCAATTACAGCTGCGAGCATCAAAGAGGTTACAGCATTTGTTTTAAAATGGGAGTGACAGTACTATGTTCTGCTCCGTGACTACTATTAGAAGCCATTTCAGCCTGACAGTGCATAAAAAATTCTGAACTCAACCCTGAACAAGTTTACTAGCGCAGTGACACCACATTAAAATGTGAATGCACTACCACAGTGGACCCCTGGGGGGCAGTATGTCTCCTTAAAAAAGGTAAAATTAACAAAATTACAACAAATGGCTAGCATATGATATTTTGGGACCATGTTTCATGGATATACATTAAACAGCATGGCTGACAGTGTCCCTTTAAAGCATAGTGATTTAAAACCCAGTGGCAGATCTCACTCCCAAACACTTGCTGCTGTTGTATCAGGTTTACTAGCTCTCAACTTCCAGCAAGATGAGATGCTGTGATGTAAAGGATCGCATGTCCTGTGGACTTCTTAACATTCTTGTTATTTCTTTACTGGGATGCTCCAATATCCAAGAAAACATTTTACGATATATTTAGACACAATTCAGCATCTATTTAATTTACTTCCAATGTTTATCTCCCCGCATTCTTTATTACTGAGGACTTTTGCATAAAAACAGGATCTTCGTCCCACAGACTTCATTTCATCCTCCTGCCTTACCCGTATAGTCCTCAGTTTGTGACATCACAATCTGTTTTTCTGAAAATTATTATGATGTCACAAACAAAGGATTGTAAGGGAAACGTGGATGGATGAAATTAAATCGGGGTGAGTAAGATCTTATTTTCATGCAAAGGTCCTCAGAAATAAAGAATAAGGGAGATAAATACAGACCATTAATGGCATATAAGATAACATTACTCACTGCAGTAGTAATGTTTCTTCTAGACAGTGTATTTGTGAGTCATGCAAATTGCAGCATCTCAGCCCTGAGGTGTTACCCCAGACACAGACATTTAGAATGTTAAAGTTCAAACTCTGCAAGGTGGTCACGCTCCCCGTGACATTCCAGCAGCAGATTCATAGCTGCAGAGCAGAAGAAAGCAGTGACCACTCATAACCTCTGCTATGTATATGTAAACACAGTAGGAAATGAGAAAACACATAATGAAACATTTATGAAAATGGCAAAGTTTGAAACTGTGAAATGCTTAAGCAAGAACATTTGAAAGCATTTGATCCAACCTGACCTGAAGAACCCTTTTTATGCAAGTTCTAGAATGGGGAGGTAGGGAGGGCTTATGTGCCTCACAAATACACTCTAGAAGAAACATCGTTATTATGATGAGTCATATTGTTCTAGCTATAAGAGAGTACTTAAAATATCATACAAACTGCAGACTACAAGTAGTACAGTACTTGGGAGGCAGGGTCTGATACCTATTTCAGAGAAAGGTTCTGAAGTACTGAGGTACCAAACCTGGCAACCCTTCTAGTTTGGATGTTCAGACAGCACTGAGAAGAGAAGGTGTGCACTGTATAGCATGTGTCCGCTATGCACACATTTAGTAAGGTTATACCTCCTAATGCTGCCATTGTGGTACATGTAGCTCTGGTGAAATGTGCCCTTAAACCATGTGGTGACTTCTTATCAACTTTGCCATTGCAGAATTCTATACAAGAAAGATAAAACTAAAATTGTATGTAAGCAATAATACATGATAGGGTGTGGGATTATGGGTCAATAATCACATGCCTTGGCTGGCCCGGTGGCGCTGAGGGTTGAGGTGCTGGACGCCACACCTCGCACAATGCCAGCGACTGAGTTCAGGAGCAAGCTCGGATGCCGGGGGTCAGTAGGGGAGGGATTGGATTGATCGCCTGTTGGGCTGCTCTCCTATCCCAGGGGGAGGGTACTGGGGAGTCTGGCACTCAGGCGGCCCCTGGTGGAGACCGGGGGGCTCCACAGAGCACTGGCCTGCACGTATAGCGTGGCTGATGCTGGCAGGGTTGCCATGCACCATCGTGTCAGGGCATGCACAAGCAGGGGGGTTGGGGAAGCAACACAGAACAAAGGAAACAACTGGCTCGTGGAGTAGGCAATGGCACCAGTTCCCCATGCCCTCCACCAGGTTCTCCTCGGCTGGCCTTCCGGTTCCTCCCTCAGGGGCCCACCTGCAGTTGGAGTCTGCCTTGTAAGAGAGCCCGAAGAGGCAACGGGCTACCCTTCCTGAGCAGGTGAAACTGGGGGTGCCGGCTGCAGGGGGGAAAGAGAGGAGGCTTAGTCCAAGAGATCTACAGGCGGGCAGGATAAGGACCAGATGCCTGAGAGATGACCTCACGAGCAGCGACCAGAGTGAAACAAATTAAAAAAAAAATATATATATATATATAATCACATGCCTCTCGAGGATGTTGTTAGGCACGAGGCACTTGCACTGGGGTTCAGGTCAAAACCATGAAGGAAGAACAGCCCAGTCAAAACATGTGCTACATAAACACCAGAAAACGGGCATAGTCAAAAACTGCACTAATATAAATGAACCAACTCCAAAACAACGCGCACTGTAATGTCTTCACGGTTTTCGACTGCATGTTTCCTTCTTTGCTGTTTTTACCAGATACCCTTGCACTGAGTGCATTTAAACAACCAAGAAAGAAGTGCGATTATTAACCATACTCACACATCCCTGAAGCATTTTATTGCATTTATGAAATGTGTCCTGCACAACACATTTAAAAAAGGAAGAAAATCTCTATAAATTAGAAAAAAAAACTACTTTTTGTACATTAAGTTTTACAAAAAATAGTCTCCCCACTCTACTGACCTGTTTCCCTGCAGTCAACTTCCAATCATTCTGCTGAGCTGTTTCTTGCAGCCGATTTCTGAGTTGTGAATCAGGAGCAGGGCAAACTGAAAAAAAATTGCCATTTTCCTGCTGCCAAGCTGACCTCCATGGGGAGACAACCTGAAAAAGTTGCCAGTTTGGGGGCTGTTGGCTCTGCTGACATGTCTCCCGCTGCCAAATTCTGACCTGTAAGTGACACTGCTACAGGAGCAGGATGAAGTCATGGCGGGCAGATACAGGAGGAAAATATAAGATGTACTCTACGTTAAAATTTACTCTTTCATTTTTGGCCACATGAGGTATAGGAATATCGTAGGATCACTGATGTGATATGGCAGGCTTTCTGCTGGTACTGCAACCTGTGTATTTATGGGTCAATAATTACGTGGGTTGAAGTGCTTGTTAGCCAATCAGATAGCTGGATTTCTCTTAGACATTTTATAAATACTTCTGTGCTAGTGTTTGTGCCAAATGCCAGGTGGGACACAGTTTTTACACAATGCACTGATCCTCTGCCTGTAAGATAAGTAAGGGTCATCTGATGTCAGTCTAGACAAATGGAATGCTCTTGGGGGGCCTTTTTGTAAATGTTTAGCCCAGGGTTTTCGTACTGAAACTGAAGAGTGCTAAGCTGACAATTAGTGCAAAAAGCTGTTTCATAAACTGTACATGTTCAGAAAATTAAGCCACTACTTACTGAAGCCATTGCACATCTGTTTTTTAAATGTCAGTATTTTACCACATATTACAGTTACAGTTCAGGGCAATGTAAGGAACGATGATCTGACATTGGTGGAAATCTAGTACTACAGAGAATACAAGCACTACTTTGGTCTTGATCTGCTAATGTCTCACTGTGCATTCATTTTCTAGAGAGATGTTTTATTCTTTGTGTGCTGATAAACATCCTGCTGGAACTCTGTTTTTAAATCTTTTTATCAACTGGCATCAAAAACACTTTGTCAAAAAACTGAACAGTAAAAAAATGTAAGATTTTGTTTACATCAAACTGCCAGTTCTCAGTCACAAATTGTGTGCCAAGTTCCCTCAAATGACAGCAAAATGAAAGGATTTTACTCAGTGAGAGACAGAAACTTGTGACAAATTGAACTTACAGTACAAACACAAGTTGCTGTGAACCCTGGAGCTCAGCTAAATTATATTTCATCTGTAATTATTGAGATATTATAGGGTACAGTACCACATTTATAAAGTGACTTTACCTAATAAATATAGGTGACTATATAAAAAGATATCTGCTCATTTACAATATTTCACAGTTTAGAAGCTGCCCCCAAACTTAAAGTTGTGACTTTAATGTTTCGTATTCTTTCCGGAATAACTTATAATTACTTTGTTGACCCCAAGTGCTGTAATGTTTTGTGTCAAGCTGTGCATTTGAAAGTCTTAACAAGGACTTGCTAGTTTTAATTGCTATAAATATTGGCAGTTTACTTCTGCAATATGTACGTATTCTTAACTTTCATTAACATGTGTGCATTATAGTTAATTATCATATTTGCTAGTAATACAGGGCCCTGTTTATAAGTAGCATTGCTAATGCAGGCTGTGTTGGTGGCCAGCACAGATTACTGTACTCTCAACAGCGTATACAAATGCTGTAATTTTTGTTATATGTGTTTAAATAAAACAAATTGAATGTAAACTGAACGGAGTTGGTAGAGCGATTACTAGAGCCGTGAAATTAACATTACGATGTCCCAGCTTCAACTTTCTTTTATCATTATAATTGTTTAACTAAGAAAGTACTGAACATATAGTGTATATGCCTTTAAGTAAAGTGATTTTTCACAATCCAGGGAAAGTTTCTAAAATACAATATTCAGACACATGACTACTTCTAGTAGCAAGTGTGTTTGTGAGTCATACAAACTGCAACATCTCAGCCCTGAGGTGCTGTACTAGACAGAACTTTAGAATGTTAAAGTTCAAACTCTGCAGTGTAGTCACACTCCCCCTGACATTACAATGACAGTATTATTTTTCCGATGAAGAGAGTTGCTTTGGAGTCCTCTTCCAGTCCCTGTGGCTAAGTGTTCTTAGTTTTGATTACTGTCAGCGGAGGTGGTGTGGGCAAAAACGGTAAAGGAATTCAAGAATGCATGGGATAGGCATAAGGGCACCTTAGAGGTGTGGGGGAAAGCCAGAGATCAACTATGGTCTGCTGTGTTGCAGTAGGTAGGGAAAATAGACTGACTACATGAGCCAAGCTGTCCTTATCTGTCATCAAATTCTATGTCTCTATTTTTTATTATTTTGTGAAGTTTTTGAGTTTATTTTGATACTCTGCATTAGTTTAGCTTAGTGTGATACAGTATATGTTATCATTATTCCCACCAGTCCCATTGTGTTTCCTGGAACTGAGAGAAAGGTGATTTTTACTAGTTCCTGGTTTGGGTACCTGTTTCAGATAAAAAAAACAGTAAACTCATTTTGTTTATATTTGACTTCATTTTTGAAACAGTTATACATTTTTTCTCAAATACAACCTTAAAATACATTTTCTGTCTCTCCCTGTCAAATTGGCCTGAAAGAAATTCTTAAAAAGAAAACTGGGCCAAATATGTGGTGTGTATAAACCAGGTGAAAGGTGAAGACCTGGGGCTAGATATTCAAGAATGTGCACAAGTGGAACATAACAGTTTGCAGTGGTCTGGCTGCACCCATTCTGACATGAACCCTTGTGGCTAGCAACTCCCCAACCCCTCAAACACCTGTCTCATTTACATCTGGTGTTACCCTGGTGAATTTTCCTGATGTCTGGTGGCACCTCCCACCCTGTGATCACCTGTCCCATATACAATACCATTGTCCCTGGTGCCTAGTGGTACCCTCCACCCTCCGATCAGCTGTCCAGTCTACAGTCTCATTTACCCTGGTGTCTAGTGGTGCCCCCTTCTGAGCATCAGACCCGTATACAGTCCCATTTTCCTGGTGTCCAGTGGCACCTCCCCATCCTCCGATCCCCAGCCCATGTACCCAACACTATTCCTGGTGTCCAGTGGTACCCCTGTACCACTGCCCCACCCCCAAAAAATGACTGACACACAGACCAGTGAACATCAGTGGTCCAGTAGCCACCCACCTGCACCATCTGCACCCAGAACACCACCCACCCCAACTCCCCCGTACTGGCCTAGCCACGGACATGTGGTGACACTCACTATGGCGACTGGCACAGCCCACTTCACACCTTCTTGGCCGGCCCCATATGAGCAGCAGTGAGCTCACATACAGTATACTGTACATGTGCTTACCGTGGCACACATGGCAGCCGGGCAAGGAGGTCAGAGGAGGGCTCTGCCAGTCGATGTATCTGGTATCACCGCATGTCCCCAGCTGGACTGGTAAGGAGGTGGTTGGACAGAGATTTTTTTAGTATGGGTGGGGCAAGTGGGGCCTGCTGGACTGACAATGTTTGCCAGTCCATGTGTCGATCAGCTTTTGGGGGGTGGGGGCAAGGGTACCACTGAACACCATGGATAGTGTCAGGCACATGGACCGGGGATCAGAGGGTGGGAGATGCCACTAGGTACCAGGGAAATGAAACTGTATATGGGTCGGGTGCTCGGATGGTGGGGGGACACCACTAGACACGAGGGAAATGGAATTGTATATGGGATTGAAGCTCAGAAAGTGGGGGGGGGCACTAGACACCAGAGTGCATGGTGCTGTATATGATACAGGTGATCAGAGGGCAGGGTGTGCCAGTAGACACTAGGGACAATGGTACTGTATATGAGATGGGAATTGGAGGGTGGGGGTTGCACTAGATATCAGGGAACACTTCACAGTATATGGGATGAGTGACTGGGGAGGTGCCACTAGATGCCAGGGAGCCTTTTGCTTGTCATGGGAGGGGCGTATGGGGGTAGGCAGCTGCAGTACATCTGTCCTACCATCAGTGGGGATGGGGGTGCAGGCTTTGTGCCCAGTTAAGACTAGATTTCCAGAAGCACTAAATAGTGCTGCTTTGGATGCCATTTACCGCCAACACAAACCTTTGAAATTGCCACTGTGCTTGTATGCAGGGGTGCCCCTATTTGCATGGGCACAGCATTATGTTAGCACTTGGGCACTACTGGGTTTAGTCCTTGCTGCAGGAAACTCTGAAGACCCCACTCCAAAACTGGGTGCAAAACCCAGTTAGCGCAGGCAAACACCCATTAGTGCCCGCACTAACTTTTCAATATCTGGCAATTGATTATTAGAAATAGGGAAGCAGTCACAAAAGGACATGATTGGAGGTTAGTTGGGGTTACAATGTGCACAGGCTAGATCGGGTGTCCAAAAGAGGAGGGGGTTAAGCAATCTACATCAAAGACTATCTCATGGGGTGCCCCATCTCTACTCCCCTCCATGACTCTGCAGCCCAGATTCTCCTGATTAAAATACTCCTAGGGGCTCACAACAAAGCCCTCACCATTGTCTCTGTATATATCCCACCAAAAGACCAAGGGAAAAGCCTCTATACCACCCTGAACTTCATCAGAGCCCTACCTACAGGTTCTGAGACAATCATCCTGGGCGACTTTAATATTAACTGGCATGCATCGGATGCAGGTATTTATAGGGATGCTATATCAGCAGCAAATCTCACACAAATGGTCGTCTCCACCACAAGAAAAAAATACAAAACTGGTACTAGTACCCTGCTGGACTGGGTTCTGACAAGTCATCCTTACCGTATCTCCAACACCTCTGTGCTCCCTGACTCACTTAGTGACCAGTCCCCTGTTATCTGTGAATGGTTAAACAAATTTTGCAAACCCCCGCCTAAAGTCATCACCAGCAGAGTTCTCCCCCGTGGTCAGCTGAGTCACCTTAAATCCTGCCTCAGTCAGCATGATTGGTCTCCCATTTACAAATCCATAGATGTCGACACAGCCCTCAACTACTTTGTTTCCTCCTTCAATGTGGCCTGTGACTCCTACACCCCACTCAAAAAGCGAAAAGTCAAGGCATTATGCACGTAGATGAAACTGATTCCAGTCTCCCTGTGGGCTGAGGTCTACTGTATAACATACCTCATGGTATATTACTTTATTGTTTCTTAATTTTTATACTTGACTTATCCTGATGTATCTCAACCTGTACTTCATTGTCTGTACTATTGTTGTTCTTTACTTGTGAATTTGTACAATTGTGCATATCTGTATTCTGTCCTGTACTCTCCCGGGTCTTGCCTGAAAATAGGCAGGATTGTTGCCTAGTGCACTTACCCGGTTACCAAAAGCGAATAAATAAATAAATAAACCCATGGCTAACTGGCGAGCTTCTCACACAACTAAAATCAAGGGACCACCTTTGGGCACTGGCTAGGGTCTCTGTGCTCAATCTGACATACAGAATTACAAACATGCCTGAAACAACTGCACGAAATACATTAGGCTAAAGAAAAGCATGTACAACAGAGAAGCTGTCTCTAACACCTGGAGAAAATGGGAGTGAGTTTTGGAAGAACATCAAAGAAGTCACAGGGAAGCAGCCCAAATCCTCCCCATCAATGCTAAATGTTGATGGGTCTATCACTCTTGATCCCCTCGTCATTGCCAACACTTTCAATGATGCGTTCACTGACCTAAGTAGTGTCCTCCTCATGGATTTTTTTCTGGATTCTGGCTCCTCTGCTCCCATTAGCTTTCCTACTCCTCCCAATCACCCACCTTTCTATTTCAAAACTGTCAAGAAGCATGAAGCCCGCAATTACATCACCAAAACAATCTCCAAGTCAAGAACCAGTGGGGACTCGCTGGACCTAAAACTGCTATCTCTCACCATTGATGAGGTCCTAGATCCATTAACCTGAATTTTCAACCTCTCCCTTAGTCTCAGCCTGATCTATGGAAAACTGCTACAGTTACACCAGTCCACAAAAGCGGGGATAAGGCCATCCATGGGAACTATCGACCGATCTCTATACTACCTCCTCTCTCCAAGGCCCTGGAACGCATAGTGGCCGACCAACTTACAGATTACCTGGAAAAATACAGTCTTCTGTGTACTTATTAACATGGTTTCAGAAAAGGCCATAACACTTCATCTGCCTTACTGGAATTCACTGGAGTGCTACACAGCACATTGGACAATGGTCATCTAACGGGGGCTGTATTTGTCGATTTAACCAAGGCATTTCACACTGTCCACCATTGTCTGCTGATTGAACAGCTCCAGTCTTCTGGACTCTTTCATGACACTGCAGCTTGGTTCAATAGCAACTTGGAAAATTGTTCACAAAAAGTAAAAATCACGGGAGTTCTCTCGGATGCCAGACCAGTCCGCTCTGGAGTCCCACAGGAGTCTATACTGGGCCCCCTACTATTCAGCCTTTTTCTTAATACCCTCCCGCAATCCTGCCCCGAGCAACTCATCCTATATACTGACAATGCAGTAATCTTCACCTCCCACAAGAACCCTGAACCCTTACAACACAATCTACAGCAAGGTTTTACCTCTGTGGAAAACCGGTTCAGTATGCATAAACTGGTCCTAAACCATAAAAAAACAAGGTTATGTTTTTCAACAGTACTCACAATAAGCATAGGCATCAGCCACTGACCGTTACAACTAGCCTCGGAAACACCCTTGAGCAGGTGCAATCATTTAAATACCTTGGGATAACCCTGGACCCAAATCTACCGTATGGTTCCCACATTGACTGTGTGGCCAAAGCTGCAAATACGCAGTTAGGACTACTATACTGCCACAGACAACATCTGACAATGGAAGCCCTGAGGATTGCTGTCCAGAGCTTGGTGGTCTCCATCATTGACTACAGCCTTATCATCTATGGCGCTGCATCAACCACTGTGCTTAGACGAATAGCGACTTCCCTCAATAAGGCTTGTCGGCTCATCTCTGGTGCCCACCGCCTGACACATACGTGTGACCTCTGTGCACAGACTTGATGGCTTCAACTCTCCAACCACATTAAGTATCTAACCTATACTATGGCGAAGAAAGTAACCATGGGCCTCGCCCCACCTGGAGTCCAAGCTCTACTGTGGCCATGCCTGAATCCTCGTAACACCAGGGGTTCTGAAACTCAGCTCCTCCAGGTTCCCAGCTGTCACACCTCCAGGACCAAAGATCCTTTGCCCATAGAGGGCCTAGCTGGCTAAATGGTCTCAGTCCTGACATCTCCTCCATACCTAAGCTTGGCCCATTCAAATCCAAGCTCCGCTGACATCTCACTACCGCTTGCTCCTATGACTGCTACATATAACTAGCCCTACCCATCTTCAACCCATCTTCTCTTTGCTCCCCCTCACTCACACTTATACCCTAATCTTCCCTCTTCTCCCACCTTTCCTCCCCCCCTTGTCTTACCTCCTCCCATCCCCTTCCCCCGTTTTGTTTGACTATGACACTACTCCCCATCTGTGATGTTGACAATGCCACTGGCTGCTCCCCCCTCCCTCTGTGTCTCTTTGGGTTCCCTGTGTACTATTCCATGTCCTTCTCCTATGTTATCTCAGTCTAGTAGAGCTTATCCTGACTACAGCAATATATTTCTCTCCTATTCTTAACATGTTATCTTCCATATTTTTTCTGTATTGTACTGTATTTTATGTGGAACCTTAGTAAAAGAGCCTTGGCTCAAAGGTATTTGTAAACCTAGACTTAATAAATAAATAAATTCAGAAGAAATGTGAGGAAATTCTACAGTTTATTTTATTTATTAGAGTCTAGGATTACAACCTTTGAGCTAGAAGCTCATTTACAAAGGTTCCACGTCAATTGAAAAACACACAATGAACAAGAACAAACACAACAACAGAGTTACATCATTGGGTTGCAACATATTAGTTACAATAAGTACACTGATATGATATTAGATGGGGAATAGCTGCAAATTAGGTATAAACAGAGGGGGCATTAACTATGCTTTAAGTACTGAGATTGAATGAGGAAAAATAAGAAGGTTCTGAGCAAGGAACTGTGACTCCACAATTCCCTTTGTCAGGGGGTAAGTGGGGTAAGGAGGGGAGTCCTGAGCAGTAGTTGAAGAGGGGAGGGGCAGGGGATGAGGATAGTAGAGGTGGGGGAGTGGGGGTGAGGTGAGGAGGGGGATGGATTGGAGGAGGTGGAGAAGGAGGGAGAGGCAGGGGGGGGGACACATAAGATGTGTGAGTGAGAAACAGAGGAGGAGTAAGAGTAAGAGGGTGAGAGGGCAGGGGTACAGCAGGGAGAATTAAGTGCAAGAAGATCTCAAGAAATAGGCCAAGAAGGATTGAGCCCATGCATGGGTGAGGCCTAGGTCATTTCATCTGAGTGTGGGGAGCAGTGGCAAGACATTTGACTAGCGAGGTAGGAGTGAAGTTTGGATTTGAAGGGACCTAATTTGGTCTCTGCTTGCAAGTCCAGCGGGAGTGAGTTAAGCCACTTAGGGGCACAACACCCAAAGGATCACTGCCCCTGGGATGTGTGGCAGAAAGGGACTTTGGAGAGATTATTCTGAGACCCTCCGGTCAGCCTTGTAGGGGCTGTTGGGGTAGCATGGATTGGACATGGGAGGAGTTAAGCTGAAGGTGGCCTTTTTGGCCAGAAGACAGAGTTGGTACCTAATTCGGTTCTCCAGGTTAAGACAGTCTGAAAGTGTACATAGGTCACAAGTGTGGGTCAATCACAGTGCTCCCAGGAGAAGCCTGCAAGGCTTGTTCAGAGTTAGTGCAATGCGTTTCATGGTTGAGATAGAGGCAGCGCTGTAGACAGCGAGGCCTTAGTCTATCCCAGAGAGGAAGGAGCTAGTTATGGCAAGTTTTTTTTGTGGTTAAAGTTTTTTATTGTTTGCATTTAATACACAATACAATGAAAAAAATCTCATGGTTACAATATTGTAAAAGTTATAAAGTTATATATGGTGCTGGAAGGAGTAAGCTAGTAAAACATAACATTTAATCACTTATAAAAGCCATTCAAGGTCCTGTACTTACTGGGGACCACAAATGGATGGTCTGCTCCTTATGCGCTTATACAGTATATGCCAAAGAAGCCCCATAGTTGCTATATTAGCCAGATAAGTGCTTTACAGCAGGACTTGCCTGGGATGCCTTGGGGCGACTCAGAGTTCTAAGGCGTTGAGGACCCACCAGATCAAAATAGCTGAGTATAGGACAGGACCTACAACAGAACAAAGGGACACACACAAGCCACTATCTGGAGCTATACAGATGATATGTGAACAGACAGGTTAAAAATCTTCAAACTAACTTATTTTCCTTAGATATTCTGAAGGGCCCAGGGGGAGGGCGGTAGGAAGGTAACCAAAGTGATCTGACTTCTTTAGACGGTCTGACAGCTGGAAGGCCATTTCATCCTATTCCCTCCCTAGTTTTTAGAAATAGAATAAAGGGCTGCCACAAGGTTACATATTGTGGGAGAGTATCTGCTACAATGTGCGATAGTCTAGAGAAGCTGGCATAGTGAACTAGGGAGTTGAGCACTTCTGTTACTGAGGGCACATCCTGCGTCCTCCATCTACACAGGAGTAGTCTTTTAACCTGCATACTAATGCTAGCCAGGAATTTCAGGTCCAATGCTCCGAGATGAGGGGTGGAAGGGTCGATACCTAGTATCAACAGACCTGGGGATATAGATATTGGTTTCTGCAAGATTTCAGACCCCAACTTATAGACCGGCCTCCATAGGGGCTGCACCAGACTATACTGCCAAAAGATACGGATCAATCCTCCCGGCATCGCCAGCAAAGATCATCTTGTGTGAGCTTGGCTTTTTTTAGGAATACTAGGGTCCTATACCATGAGTGCATAATCTTGTTTTGTATTAGCTGGCTTCTGATGTCTGGGTAGGCCATGTGGGCTGTCCTCAGGCACGACTTCCATTCCTAGTCTGTGATTTGAGCCTGCAGCATCTGTTCCCATTTAAGCTTAGAGGCCTGGGACTGAGAGGGAAGAGCAGCTCTAAGGGCCAAATAGATACAGCAGTCTGACCCATCTCTAACTGGAGCCATGACTCCACTGGGGAGGCAGGCAAGCCCTGTGGCTTCTTTCAGATATATTCAGTAATTGCACTTCTAATTTGGAGACAACACCAGAGGTCTTTAGGGGGATCCCATATGCTATGCTACGCCCAGCTGAACAAAAGAGGTCAGGGTATCTGTACCAGGAATGTACAAATCCTGTAGATGGAGTATGCCTGCTGCCGCCCATGAGGGCCATACTATTGGCTTCTTGTCGATGGTAATCTCCTTGTTGTCCCATATGGGGGTGAGTCTCTGGGGGAGTGGATTAGTACCTAGCTTTTTATGAAGTTTACCCCAGTATTCCAGGAAGGGACCTATAGTAGGGTGGGCCTGAATACCCCTCGGGGGGCAGTTATACAACATCAGAGTCATGTGGGCCACCTTACATGCCTCTCTCTCTCCATGCCTATCCATTGGCAGGTGGTTTGCCCTTGTCCTGCAAACCATTTTAATGTCTGGGTGGCCTGAAAGGCCCATTTATAACCCTTGAACCACGGGAGGCCCCACCTTCCCTCTGTCCAATGGGCCAGCAGTCTGTTCCTGCTGTACCTATGCCTTTTTCCTTCCCAAATAAAGCCCCCGGCAGGGTATCAAGTTTGGAGTACCAGAGATTTGGCAGCTTCAAGGGGATGTGAGATAGGAGGTACATAATCTTAGGGGCGGTCACCATTTTGATGGCAGAGATTTTGCCCGCTAGAGTAAGGTGGAGAGCCCTCCACCTATCTAGCTCTGTCCGAATGGCTGACATTAATGGTTTCAGGTTCCACTCCCAAATTCTGGTTAGGCCAGGGGTGATGTTGATACTGAGGTATGTAAGGCCTTCTGGTGACCAACGGAGCCCATGTTGGGCAGCCATGTATGGGAGGCAATGAGTGTTGAGGGGAAGGACTTCAGTCTTAGATTGATTGAGCCTGAGCCCCAAGAACAAGGCAGATTGGGAGAGAGTGCTCAGAAGGGGCGGAAGAGCAGTGGGGATATCAGCAAGGGGGAGAAGGAGGTCATCCACGTACATGAGGGTGGGGTATGCCTCACCACCCAATGCTATCCCCTGTATGTGTCTATTCTGCTGAATAGCCGTAGCCAGAGGTTTCACCGCAAGAAAAAAAAGTAATGGGGATAGTAGGCACCCCTGGTGTGTTCCCTACCTAATGGGGGGGGACAGCATGGAGTTGGTGAGTACCCTTGAGATGAGATTGACCAGCAACCTAATGTGATCTGCACTGAAATGGCCTTTGACAAACCCAGCTTGTGAGGGGTGTATCAGGTCTGGGAGGAGAGGGTTAAGTCTGGTGGCCAATATTTTTGCCAACACTTTGCTGTCTACATTCAATAAGGAAATAGGTCTATTGCTTGCTGCTTTCAGGGGGTCTTTCCCCTTCTTGGGTAGGATAGTGATCATCACCTCCCTAAATGAAGGGGGAGAGCTCCAAGGCAAGGCAAGGCACATTTGATTTAAAAAGACGCCCATCCCGGAGGCTCTGGGCGCAGTACATCAATTAATAAATACAACACATCAAAGTAATAATCAATTAAATACAATACTCCAAACAAATTAAGACAAAATTTGCTATACAATTAGCTACCCTCAACTTCAGCTGCATTTAAAGTCTCCAAGACTAAATTAACAACAAATTTATCTTTATTAAAGAGACAGATAAAGACTATAAAACATAGGCCGGGAAGGCCTGACTGTACAAAAAGACCTTGAGGCGGGCCTTAAAAACCTCAACAGATGGGGCCTCCCTAACAGCTAGAGGAAGCAAATTCCAACCTGCAGCACTTCAGTGAACACCTGCTGCAGGATAGGGGATATCATAGGTTGCAGCAACTGCCAGACCTCCAACAGAAATCCATCTCCCAGGAGCTTCCCCTTCCTGAAGGACCTTAGTGTAGAGGTTATTTCTTCAATCATGATCGGGGCATCCAAGACCTTGGCATGTTGCTCTGATATCATGGGGAGGGGTAGGGAATTCAGAAAGGGGGCAACCCCCACAGTGTTGGGGTGTCTAGAGGATTGATACAGAGTGGAGTAAAACTTGTCTATAATTTGATTTATCCCCTCTGTCGAAGTACAAGTGGCCCCCCCTTATCCACCAGAGCAGCTACATGGCATTCTGCCTGCTGCTTCTTTAAATGATAAGCCAGGACCTCCCCAACCCAGTATTTTTGTTTCAGTCGAATGATAGACATTTCAACCTTTCTGGAGAGGACCTCATTTACCTGCATCCTCAGGGCAGCTACCTGTCGGCCTGCCTGTGACTAAAGAGAGGGGTGTCGGAGTGCCTTAAAAGACTCCTCTGCCTCCTTGAGCCATCCTTCCAGTGCCCAAAGTCTCTGTTCCCTTGCCTTGCGGCATTTATAGGCATACCCTATGATCGCCCCCCTCAGTGTAGCCTTAAACACCTCCCATGTAGTGCTCGGAGGTATCTGAGATAGGGTTGTTTATAAAGAAGTCTGTAGCTTCACTTTGGAGCCAAGGGGGAAAATCTTGGTTATGAAGAAGCAAGGGGTCCAACCTCCAGGTAGGGGAGGTGGGGAGGATCCCCAGGTAAAGGACAGTTTCACTGGAGCATGGTCTGAAATGACCTAGGGTTGGATAGCGGTGTCAACTGCATTACCAGTAATACTAGGGGAAGTTAGCCAGAAGTCTATATGGCTGTGGGAGCTGTGCACCATGGAATGGAAGGTATAGTCACGCTGGGAGGGGTGAAAGATCCTCCAAATGTCAGCAAGTGCCAAGTCCTGCTGCATCTGATCAAGGGCCAGCAATGCCCTGGCGTGGGGTTCTGTATTGGAGGGTGATCTGTCCAAGAAGGGGTCTAGCATAAGATTAAAATCCCCCCTCCATTACCAAAGGGGTGTCAGCTGATGCTAGTGTGCCCAGCTGCTGGGCCAGTTTGTGGAAGAAGAAGGGGGAGTCCTTGTTAGGGCCATACACATTCCCCAGTATTAGGGGTCCCTCTGGCGTGTTCATATGTGCAATAACCCATCTCCCCTCTGGGTTGCTCAGCTTCTGTATCAAAGTCCAATGCAGTGCTTTGTGAAGCAATATAGCCACAGCTCTTTTCTTGTTTGGGACTGAGGCGTGAATAACCTGAACCCCCCAGTCCCTCATCAGTCTGTTGTGGTCTTCCCTTGAGAACTTGGTCTCCTGTATGAAAGCCACCTCCACTCCCAGTCTCCTCAGGTGATGCAGGACTTGCTTCCTTTTACTGGGGATGTTGAACCCCCTGACGTTCCACGTCACATATGTTTTATCACCCATTAAAAATGGGAGGCTTGTAATAGTCACAGAGATAATCAAGTGTGGTCCTGGGGGCTGAGACCGTGGTGGCAGTCATCCAGGGGAGCAGGTCGTACACATGGCATGAAGAGAGAGAGAGAGAGAGTAAAAGAGCCCCTTTGGAAAGCTAGCAACTGTTCCTACCCTAGCGTCTGTCATTAACGTCGTATGTGTCCCTCGTACATACAAATAGTAATACAGATACAAACTATATACATATCTTACAACCTTTAGTGAGTAGTGGGGAGATAAAGGCTTCCCCTTGGCTGCAGACATCTGCTGAAGGCCAGCCTCTATCCCGGGGTGTAAGTACTCATCTGTATATCCCCCCATGAACTTGGGGGTGTCCTGGGGGTTGTAAGTGTCACCTTAGTGAGACTGTTATGAGACTCTCTGTGCTCTCCTGGCTCTAGAGGGTAGTCAAAGAGCACATATTTAACTGAAACTAGACCTTGCCGGAAGGCACGAAGGGTATCGGTGCAGGCGGGGGAGAGGGCAGGCCCAGAGTGTCCCACGGGGGTCTATTCCTAGGGGCTGTCTCCCCAGAGCAACCCTAGTGTTCCCATAAACTGGTACAAGAACCTGGGAGGGTTATCAAAGACAGCTGTGAGTGTTAGCTGCTTGAGTGGGGTGAGGAGTCGGGATAAGGGTACAATGCTTATGGAGGGCAGGATGTACTGGCCTGTGCTTTGGGGACCCTTAATAAATAAACCGCCCAAATCCAGTGTCTCAGCCAGTGGCCAACTAGCCGAACAGCTGGTAGGCTCACCAAAATCCCCCAAAGTAGCCCTGGCTGTTTCCTGAATGGTGGCCTTGTCCCCGCCTCTGACCCCCGAGTGCTGACAAATATGTCTTAATAGGTCATTCTCTTGCCCACATCCCCCATACACCCCAACAGACATTTCAACCCCCCCACGCACCCTCCCCAGGATACATACAATATGCCATGAGACTTGCACAGTAAGTTATTGTACAAAGAGGTGCACCACGCTGTCCTCTGAATAGGAAGGTGCATGGGTGTACAGCGACTATCCAAAGTGAATCCTGTTCAGCGCTGTGGTAAGTGGATCCCCTACAGATCCCTCCCGGTATGGGAGTGGGGCATGTTCACAGCATCTGTCACCTTTTGGAGCTTGTGTGAGGCTGAGGGGGAGGGCGGGGGAAGCAGATGTGGAAATTGAGCTGCGTGGATCGGGCCTACAAAGAAGTACAAAGCCCCCACCTCAGCTGCTGAGTCAATCCCTCTTGCCAGACCCCAGTCTTTCCTAGCACCAGTAAAATGAGACGAAAATATTTAAAATAGAGGATTACTTGTCTGACCATGACATGATCGCTTCTTCAGGCTTCTGGTCTGGGGATTGAATCCGAGCCGGCAGGCTCGGGGGACACTCGGGATCTTCAGGGTTGATGGCTACTGCACAGGTGAGCTGCGGGAGGTGCTTCATTGACAAGCTGGGTTCCTCTTCTGTTGCTTGGAGTGGGGGCCTGGAGTCAGCCAGGTAGTCAGACCTAAGCAGGGTAGCATGGTGTCCTTTCGTGGGTCTGCCGGTGGTATTCAGGTGCTGCTCCAGGGACACTGGCCACAGGGGCTCAAATCTGTAGGGGGTGTGAAATCCCTGCAGCAGGTCCGGGTTTGATGTCTCCATAAGCATACCTGTCGAATAATTCAGGCAGTCCTCAATCAGATGGGTGTTCCCTCCTCCCATGTTTTTTGGAAGTGTGCCTTTTGCGGTTAGCCCTGGGGGGAAGCTCATACCTCGAGTCCCTGGCATTCTGCCAGTCCCCTGGCCTGCTAACTTGAAGTGGGGAATGACAGTCCAGAGCATCGTGCTGGGCCTTAGGAGGAGAGGGCTACGGTCTTGGGGGGGTTATGCTCCTCCAGCCAGTTTCTCCTCAGAAAGTCACTGAGAGCTGCAGGTGTCTCAAAGTTCACTGGTACCCCATTGTGTATGATGCACATCATAGCTGGATATTGCAAGGAGAAAGCTAGCCCAAGTCTGCACATAGTGCCTCTTGATTCTGTGTATGCCAGTGCCGGTCTGAAAGGTCCTTAGAGAAATCTTGAAAAATGCTAATTTTGTGCGAGCGTTATGTAATCTGTTGCATCTCCCTGGCTTTAGCCAGGAGCTTCTCCTTGTCCCTATAGTTAGTAAATCTGGCGATTATATGCCAGGGCCTTTCCTGGGCTTGGGGCATGGGGGCGAGTGAGCGGTGAGCACGCTCCACCTGAAAAGGATGAGAGGGGTCTAATTTGAACATTTCTGCCAAAGCCAGCTGAAGAAACCCTTCCATGTCTCATCCTTCTACACACTCCGGAAACCCCAAGAGCCGCAGAATGTCGCGACGGCCCCGTTCTCTAGGTCATTGATTTTTGCCTCTCATATTATTTATTGTGCGTTGCTGCTCTTGCAGGGCTTCTTCCAGGACCTGCACTTTCTGTTCGGTGATGGTGACCCGTTGTTCAGTGTGGAACATCCTTGCCTCCAGATTTTGCACGACCTGTGTGTTTTGGTTTGTCACCATGGTCACTTGCAACATTTGTGCCATTAGTTGGCTGAACATTGCTTCCACTGAGGACTGCTGCCAAGTGTGGTGGTGCTGCGAAGTCGCCATGTTACAGGGCCGATCAATCCGATTTGAGTGCACAGGTAAATGGATAAATTCTTGCCAAGTCCTATGTTTCTCATGTAAATTAGACAATTAATAGAATCCTTGGTTCCTGAAGTCCATGTTAAGGTAGTTCCAGATGCATTAGTGAATGCAGAATGATAGATTTTACTGGGTAAGTCCCTCTAGATTGTCAAGCCGGTGACTAAGCTGCCATCTTGGTTAGCACCCCTAGTGGCAGTCTCAGTTATGGCAAGTTTTAAGGCATCCACTGTGAGACAGTGTCTTTGTCGATACAGCAGTCCAATCTTCCAGTTCACAGATTGGGAGACATTGTCGATGTGGAGCAAGTAGGAGAAGGAATTATCCAGGTTAACACAGAGATCTTTGAAGTTGTGTACTGTCTCAATGGTACCAGCTTGTTTGTTATGGATGTTTAGGATGGCAGATCTATATTTACTGTATGTGGAGGTGAACAGCATTGTTTTTGTTTTCTTATAGTTGAGGAGCAATTGGGCTTCGGAGAAACAGTTTTCAAGAAGTCGGAAATTACGCTGGAGACTTTGTTCCAGTGCTACAGGGTCGACAGGATGGCTCGAGTAGAGGACAACGTCGTCTGCGTAAAGTAGGATTTTGTCATGACATACTTTAGGGAGATTGTTTAAGAAAAGACTACACAACAGTGGACCTAGGATGGGCCCTTGGAGAACTCCTGTGCTAACGATAGTCTGCCTGACAGTGTGTCACCAATTTTGACATGTTGAACCCGCCCGGTGATGTAGCTGTGAAACCAGCTCAGGGTGGTTGGGGCCATGGAGGAATCATGTAGTTGAGTCAGCAATAGATAGTGGTTTACGGTATCAAAGGCCTTAGTGAGGTTGATAAATGTGGCCCCCACTAAGTGCCCATGATCAAGTGAGTCATGTATAAATCCAGTACACTCAACCAATGCTGTTGTGCTGTGTAGTTTCCGAAAACCATGTTGCTCCTTACATTGTAATTGATGTTTATTTAGATGGTCAGTTAATTGATCGTAAACAATATGTTCTAGCACTTTGGAGATTGGGGGTAAGATGGAAATTGGCCAGTAGTTAGTATGGGTTGTCCTGTTGCCACTTTTCAAAACTGGCATTACAACTGCGGCTTTCCAGACCATAGGGAATTTTCCTGTGATAAGGGAGAGGTTAATAATTCTTGTTAATGGAGCCAGAACAACATCTAGGGTGAGGGTGAGGGTGAGGGTGATTAATTTAAGATCAAGGCCATCGCTGCTGTGCCTGGATTTATGAAGGCATGTTTTGGCTTCAGTAGGTTTGATTATCTTCGGTAGAAGGGGTGAGCAGGATTGGACTGGCAGGAGGTAGATGCAGCAGTAGTGTTACTTTGGTGTCCCTGTGTTGGGAGTAGGTAGTCAGCAGGGAGCACTCCACTGAGGTCTGTGAAGGCCTTATTAAAAGTATTAACAATGGTTTTCGGGTCCTGTGTTATTATCCCGTTGAGGTTCAGCATGGCAGGGGGAGGTTTATTTAGCTTATCTATTAGTGTATTAATATTCACCCAGAACTTTCGGCTGTCACCCCAGGGATTGTTCAGTTCAGACTTAAAAAAGTGGAACTTGGGCTGGCGGATAGCTTGGGTACATTTATTGCGGGCAGTACTATAGTTTTGGAGGTCAAAATGGGAACCCGTGCGTTTGGCTTTATGCCAAAGGTTATCCCTGGTATGCATTAGGTAGATCAGTGGTGGGATATCCATGACTTATGGGAGCCACAAACCTTCTTTTTGATGATAGGTGCGAAGGAAAGTTGGCAAAAGGAAGCAAAAAATTAAAAAAAACACCTTGTGGTCCAGCTGCCTGAAAAGCAAATTAAGGAACCAGTGCAAGAGTAAAACATGTCCTCCTTGTAGGACAATAAACAAATATAGTAATTTTTTCAACACAAGGCAAAGCTTTAGAAACAGAATTCATCAGCAGAAAAGGCCGTTCAGCCTACCCTGTCTGTTCAGATGTCCCTGGCTAATCTGTTTCCACTGACCCTAATTGGTCTCTGGCAACCTTTCTTCCTCCCTGCCTTTTTTCTAATACATCCCTATGTCTATCCCAGGAATGTTTAAAGCCCCCACTGTTTTTACCTCTGCCAATTCTGCTGGGAGTCTGTTCCAGGCATCTACCACCCTTTCAGTGAAGAAATATTTCCTCACATCTCCTTTCAACAGTCCCCCCCCCCCCGCTTCACTGCATATCCCCTGGTCTTGGCGCTCTTCTCATTTGAACGAGACTTCCCTCCAGCACCCTTTTCTTCCCTGTGAGGTACTTGTAGGTCTCTATCATCTCACTTCTCACTCTTCTCTTTACCAGGGTGTACATGTTGAGATCCCTTAGTCTGTTCTCATAGTGCTTCTCGTGCAATCCCAGTACCATTTTAGTTGCTCTCCTCAGGACTGCCTCCACACTGTCTATGTCCTTGCTGAGGTGCAACCTGCAAAACAGGACATGATACTCTAGCTGGGGTTTCACTAGTGAGCAATACAGTGGCAACACCACCTCCCTCCTCCATATATGATAGCCTCAGGGTACCTTTCCTGTTTAGTGATGGTCAGTACCTCCTCCACATCCTATGCTCAGCGCCTGGGTTCCTATGCCCTAGGACCATGATATTGCATATTTTGGCAATGAACCCCAACTGCCATGCTTTACACCACTCCTCGAGTTAACATAATCAACCAGTCTTTCCATTAGTAGGGTTTCCATTAGTTTCCCCACCAGTGACGTAAGACTGACTGGCCTATTGTTGCTAGCCTCCTCCCTGCTGCTGCTCTTAGGAAGAGACACCACGTCCACTTTTCTCCAGCCTCCCAGACCATGCCTGTTTCCAATGAACTGTTGAACAAGGCTGTCTGAGTTTCTTTAGAATCCTTAAATTTATGCCATCCAGTCCCATAGCTTTGTCTGCCTTTAAAGCTGAAAGTCCCTTCTGGACTTCTCCTTCTGAAAAAGGACTTGTGCCTATCCGCTACTCACTGGTGATCCATCCCTCCCCCCAACTGTGAAGACCGAACAGAAGTACCGGTTCAGGATGTCTGCTTTTTCTTGGTCATCTTTTGCACAGTCTCCCACCTCTGCCCTTCTAATCCTCACTATCCCTCCCCTTGTTTTCCTCTTCTCACTTATGTATATGATGAAAGTCTTATCCCCCTTAGTGAACTTTTTGTGATTCTTTCTTCTGACTGCATCTTTGCTCCCCTCAACTCCTTGCCTGCTTCCTCTGCTTTACTAGGTACACCTCCATGTCCTTCTCCCTCTATATTTACTTATGCCTCCTGAATGTCACTCTTTTTTTCCTTCAACACCTTTACCACATCCTTAGAGAACCATAATGGTTTCTTTTTTTCTTCCTCTTTCACTTGCTTCCTTCATGCAGAGGTTAGTTGCTTTTAGTTAAACTCTCCTTCAATGTGCCTCCACCCCTGCCTGGCAGCCCCGGCCGAGGCACTTTGGGAAGTCCCCATTTCTTTAAAATCCACTATCCTAAAGTCCAGGATCCTCATCCTTTTGTGATTAGCCTCTGTTCCCATCTTAAAGTTAAACCACACTGTATGGTGATCACTGGTACCCAAGGGATTACCCACTGTGACTTCTGCAATGCTGTTCCTGTTTGTAAGCACCAGGTCCAGCAGTGCCCTATCCCTAGAGGGTTCTTTGACTAGCTGCCGTAAAAAAGCCCTTTGTAGGGAGTCAAGGATTACCCTACTCCTTGCAGAAGCTACAGTTGGAAGGCTCCACTCCACATCTGTCAGATTTAAATCACCAGCTAGCAGCACCACACCCTTACTAACCACTCTGAAGATGGCTTCCCCAAGTGCCGTATCCAACTCCTCTCCCAGTGCTGGAGGCCTGTGCACTACTCTGATACAGATAGCAGCCCCAGAGCCTGTCTCCAGGGTGACCCCAGGCACCTGCAGCCCTTCCTTTTCCTCTTGGTTCTCCTGTACCTCCATGGCCTTGATTACCTCCCTCACTTATAAAACAACCCCTCCTCCCTGTCCTGTCTTTCCTGTAACCTGGTATGGCTCTGCCCCAGTTGTGGTGATCCCTGCACCACGACTCCATAATGACCACTAAATCCAGGTCAGCAAGCTCGGGCTCCACTGTGATGAAATACCCATGTCCAGTGCCCCTCCTAGTCTCCATCCAGAGAAGTCGCTCCCAAAGAAATGGTGCCATGAACCTCAGTGCAGGCCGGGTGCAGACAACAGCCCCCAGCACAAATAAGCAAAATACAGTGTTGTTTTTGCACTCACCAGGCACAAAACAGACAGGATGACAGAACATGCTGAAGCTGTATTCTTTATTAATGCAAACCATGCTTCTCTTTTTCAGCCGCCAGCAAGTACAGCAAATGCAACCAACTTTCTGGTACTCGGTCTGTAAGAACAGGAGTTCTCTAGCAGCATTTGTTACCATAGACCCATTGCCAGTGGGAGGACCTCTTTATTATTAACTTGAAGAAAAATCCCTTGCAGCTGTTCCAGTGTTTAATAGGTTTTTTCAAAGACCTACAGCAAATGTATCCCCCTTGTAAGAGAACCAGTCCCACCATGGGATCTGCGCTTATTCCTTTCACAACTGATGAACCCTCCGTTTGAGATTATGTTTATATCAAAGCTCAGATATTTATTTATTTAGGATTGCCACCTTTTAAGAAGCCCAAAGTGGGACATTTCTTACTGAAACATAATTTTTCGCAGAACAATATGTAGCCTTGACCAATGCAACAGACTTATTTTCTCTAAATAATCAGAATAAAGACTAAATGTCCTAGTTTTTTAGTTATTTCTATTGTTTCTTATTTTAAGGTAATTTAGTTAAGATATAGTTTTTTGCAACATTTAGAGGAAAGTCAGAAAATATTTTTTTTTCTACTATAATGTCAGGACATGTAGTGTTTTTCATGTTTTGTTGCAGGACACAGTAGCCCAAATCAGGACTGTCATTCGAAAATCGGTTTATTTATTTAGTTTTTGTTAACAAAGTAGCTGCACTAGACAATAACTTAACTCTGGGCAACACCATGGCTGCCAGAGGTAATGTAGACACTGAGATGGCCTGTTCTTAAAAAATAGATATTAATCCTGGTGCTAGTGGTAGGTCCCCCCTACCACCTGCCGATTGCTGGCCCATTCTTAAAAATAGATATTGTCCCTGATGCCAGTGGCTCCCCCACCAATCGACACCCCATTCTGTAAAATAAAACCTCCCTGGTGCTAGTGGTACCCCCTGCCGACAGCTGGCCCATTTTGTAAATAAAACCATGGTGCTAGTTGTCTCCCCCACCAATCGCCAGCCCGTTCTGTAAAATAAAACCATCTCTAGTGCTAGTGGTAACCCCCCCCCCCCCCGATTGCCGGCTCCGTCTGAAAAAAAACAATCCCTGATGCTGATGGTAACCCCTCTTCCTCTGATTGCCAGCCCTGGCTGAAGTAAAATTATCCCTGGTGCTAGTGGTAAGCCCCTCCCGCTGATTGCCAGCCCCCAGCTGAAAATAAATGTCCCTGGTGCTAGTGGTAACCCCCCTCCCTCTGATTGCCAGCGCTGGCTGAAATAATAATAATAATCTTTATTTATTTGTGCCTTTCAATTATCAAGGCACATTACAAAACAAAACAGCAGATAAAAACATATGCACAGTAAGACCCGAATTCTAACATTAATCACAATATGCTTTGCTCCATAAGTAGGTCTTCAATGCCTGTTTAACCCCCCCTTCCCCACAGTCACACACTCCCACAGATGGCGGGGTAGAGAATTCCCAAAGGACTGGTGCCACATACATAAATGCATGGGCCCCTGAAGATTTCAAAGCTACCCCTGGAATCTCTAGCAACCCCTCGTCAGCCGAACGGAGCAGTTGATCCGGGCAGTAAGGAGACAGAAGCTCTTTCAGGTAGTCAGGGCCAAGTCCATGTGGGGCTTTATATGTCAGTAATCCGACTTTAAAGGTGATCCACCAATGAACTGGCAGCCAGTGCAGTTCGCGCAGCACCGGTGTGATATGGGATGTCCGAGAAGTCCCCATCAACAACCGGGCCACAGCGTTCTGCACCAGCTGCAGGTGGCGAATATCAACCCCCAAAAGCCCAAAGTACAGGGAGTTGCAGTAATCAAGGCGCGAGGTCACAAAGGCCTGGATCAGCGTGGGAAGGTCACCAGAGCAACAAGGTGTTTGATCCTAGCGATGTTCCTTAGATGATAAAAGGATGACTTAACGACAGCTGACATCTGAGATAGAAGCGTCAGCTTGTTGTCAAAAATCACCCATAGGTCCCGCACCAGTTTGGAGGTTAGGGGCTGGGTGCCCCCCCCGGAAAAGTCCCAAGGGCAGACCAGCCCCCAACCCCCCTATCTGGTGACCAAGATCCACAACCATCACCTCCGTCTTCCCTGAGTTCAGCTTCAGCCAGCTGGAATTCATCCAATCCTGGA
Source organism: Neoceratodus forsteri (assembly GCA_016271365.2). Classification (NCBI taxonomy): domain Eukaryota; kingdom Metazoa; phylum Chordata; order Ceratodontiformes; family Ceratodontidae; genus Neoceratodus; species Neoceratodus forsteri. The sequence continues at coordinate 1,466,069,692 of CM057449.1, forward strand.
TTTTAGCGAGGCAGTTATTTAATACCAAGAGTGCTCTATCCTGGTCAGGTGCAAAAGACAGGTAGAGCTGGGTATCATCAGCATAGCAGTCAAACCTCAGCCCATACCATCTTACAATGTCTCTGAGGGGCAGCATATATACCATGAACAACATGGGGGACAGCACAGAGCCCTGAGGGACCCCACAAGACAGAGGGAAAAAGTCAGAAGAATAAATCCCCGACACAACCCTGGTGCTAGTGGTAACCCCCCCTCCCTCCGATTGCCAGCTCTAGATGAAATAAAAATATCCCTTAGACCCATGACCAATGGAAAATCATGTGCTTTGCATGTTGCAGTACGTGCTCCAACCTCACACAGTTTAAGTCACTGGCGGTTACCCCACCTTTTCGGTAAGCCTTCTGCAGAGCTCTTTCCAGACGAGTAACATATGCAGACAAACTTTCCCCAGGCCATTGTTTTGTACCTTGAAATTTCCACATCAAGTTCTCCCCTGACTCAATGCTCCCAAAATTGCCTTCAAGTGCAGATAGGTACTTCTGGGCAGATGCATCAGGATTTGTGGACCTCAAGAATTTAATGGTCTCTAGGGCGGGACCCCTCAAACTTTCTATGATCCTTTTTCATTTCTCAGCCTCCACACACTGCCATTCAGGTACCAAGGGGGCAACACAATCTATCCAGGTCTCCCAATCATCCTCCCCCTGGAGGGTGGGGAGGGTGCCGGAGAAGATTCTCAACCTTCTGTAAGACTCGTGACTAATGGCAGGTACAGACATAGGAGCCAGCATTGGCATGGGCACAGAAAGAGGGGCAATAATGGGTGCTGGAGCGGGAGGTGGTGTTGGGGGAGGAACATCCCCAGGTGGCAGAAATAGCTTCTTTAAGTTCTCCACAGTTTTCCTGTCCTCCAGCAACAACTTAGCAAATTTCTCCTCAAAAGTCTCAGATAGTGGGGGAGGGGGGGCTCATCCCTCTGGGGTTTTACTGTCTTTAGTTATCACTCTCCAGGCAGGGAGGGCTCCTTCTGGGGTAATAGTCTGTGGCACTTTGGAGCTGTCTACTGGGTCCTTACACTCTACTAAGGCCATGAAACTTTTGGCGAGCAGATCAGCCTGTCGACCCACCACCACAGGGTTTTGTAGACATTCAACCTTGGAAAGCACTCCCTCTACACTGTCCTTATTGGTACCCAGGGGGATATCCATGATAAGTACAGCATTTTGAAGGTCGATTTCCTGCCCAGTACACCACCCCACCAACCGGTGTACAGCTACTTCTGTTGGGGTAGCCATTTATTTTTCACAGCAATTCGCAAGTTTGGCTACTAGGGTATGCTAATCCCAGTGGTAGCCTCCAAGATGTAACCCCTAGGTGGTGCTATCCCTTGGGTTACTACCCCTGCCTGCTTGGCTACTAACAGGTTAAGGGGCCTGAGTTCTAAAATGGGTGCCTCCACCCAAAGGTCTGGGTTGGTTGTGGCTAGTCTAACCAGGTCACAGCCATCTGGGACACTGTGACCCCCATTTTCTCCCAATAGTGGCCCACACAGTACACAACAGTAACTTTCCCAATACCCCAGATACGCAAACCACATACGCTTGTACTTGGCACTTACCCCCAGGACTGGTTCCTTCAGCTTGACTCTGGGGACCCCCTGTACAATAAGGTGATGCAGCACAATAGCAGCAATGCAATATTTTCAGCATAAATTGACACCACAGTCAATGTAAGTTGCAGAAACAAACAGATCTGATTTATTCAGGGGAGCTGTAACAAGGATGGGGCAAATCAGGTGAATTGGTTTAAACACAATAATAATCACAGTACTGTGCATGCACTTATGAGTCCCCATCAGTCTTGTTCTCTGGGTACCCAGGATGGGAAAGGGGCTGGCCAGGTCCGTTGCAGCTGGTTGGGGTCCTGTGATGAAAAAAGGAACATGCACACACACTATTTGTAATCCAGAGCTGGATGGCTCAGTTCGTGGAAAGAAAAGCACAAGCAATCAGATGGCACACTTTGATTAAACAAAAGTTGCAGGGAGCTACCCTGATAATTACTCATGATACCCAGGCTAAACACAGGACGGCTGATGGCTGACCTGCTGGTTTGCCACAAGAAGCTTGGCCCCTTGATGATGGATCTTTCTGTGCAGCAAGGTAGTGAGGCAAGACCCTCATGGCAGGGTCTATCTGCGTCCGGCAGCATGGATTCAGTCCAATTCTTGCTGGGAAAACTACTTCCAGCACTAGCACACAGTTTACGGCAAATAGGGAAACCAGATTGCGATCCCCTTCCAGCACGTAGCACATTTATATGTAAAAGAAAGTTTACTGCACCAGGCAGGTGACTCCTCGGTCCCAATCACAAAGACCACTGCAATTACCCGGGAGCACTACGGTAGCTAAAGTCCTGACAGGCCGATCGCTTTCAGCAAAATCTTCGGTCTTTTACAGAGTAAGACTGGTCTCACAACAGCAGCAGCTTGCTTTTTCTTCACAAACTTCGGATTCAGTCCGAAAACGTCCTCTTCTCCCTCTCAGGGCAGAAATCAGGCAAATAGGCCAGAAATCAGGCCTTCCACGGTTCTCCTGTGTGAACTACGCAGCAAACTGGCCGCTCGCACACTCAAAGCTCCTTCTCTCTCTAGCTCTCAACTTGATTCTGGCTTACTAGCAGACAGCTCAGGGTCTTTCACTTAAATCCAAAGAGTTCAGTTGGTCAGTTCAGTTGTCAGTCACAGCAGAGCTCCCTCTATAGGTGCAAAAAGGTGCCAAAGATCCAAAACTACATTACCCAGAGGCACCTTCCATACAGTCCCCTGTCAACAGGCTCCAGATGAGAGTCACAGTCCCGATTGACCCACAGCCTGCTCCATTTTAGTGTCCACCCAATCCAGTTGGTCCAATTCAGCAGTCCGGGACCAAAATGGTAGAGCAGAACAGAAACAGTTCGTGCTGCAAGAGAAGCAAGTTAGACAAACTGCATTTTCATTGTAACCCCTCACTCCTGCCTTTTTGTCAAAACGACAGGTGGCATGCTGTTGAAGCTGACAGCAGTACCTGGTGGGGACCTGGGTTCAGGGAGGATGAGGTTACTCAGCACAGGGGGACCTAGGTTTGGCTACTCTGCACAGGGACACCCAAGTAAATCCGAACACAGGAAGCAATAACTGTAATGTCCAGAACCAGGAATGGGATTCTTCAGTGTGGCTTTTATTCACAAACTAGCTGAACAAAACAAAGCATAGACGGACCCCCATGGGGCTACAGTTCCTGGTAATGCAGATTAGAGACTACAGAACACTTTATCACCATTTTCAGCCTTCAGGCTCTGGACCCACCAGGCACACAGCCTGGACTTGCACGCAGCTTTGGGTACACAGCCCGACTTGTACACACTTTTTTTTTCCCCACGGTCCATTGGAAGAATGAACCAATTATCCTGTCGTGGCTCCCCACACCACTTAGAGTCAGCGACTCCTAGAGAGAATTTTTCTTTGCTTGTTGTGGCTCCCCACACCACTTAGAGTCTGCAACTCCTAGAGAGAATTCTTCCTTACTTGTTGAGACTCCCCATCTCATAAAGATAATTTTTCCTTGCTTGTTGTGGCTTCCCACACCACTTAGAGTCCGCGACTCCTAGAGAGATTTTCCCTTTTGCAACCCCACGTCTGGGTACTTCCCTCATCACTGGCCAAGTGCATGAGGCAAAGTAGCAACCACAGCAGAAATCCGTAAAGGTGGACCTGGTTACTAAAGATGGGGGGGTTTGCCCACCTCCAGCTCCCACAGCCCATACCCGGCCATTTCCCTGGGAAAACTGAACTATTTATTTTCTGAGCTTCTAAATGTAGATTAAAGGGTAGATGATCTGGGTGCATCTCCACTACATATTACTTGAATCACACAGCACTCTAGCATTTGACACTACTTTACTTGTTTGGCCCAGTCCTATAGGCTTCCCAAAATGTAGTGTAACCCCTAGATGGCGCTATCCCAGGGGCTACTACCCCTGCCTGATTTGCCACTAACAGGTTGAGGGGCCTGGATCCGATGGCGGGTGCCTCCACCCAGAGGTCAGGGTTTGCAATAGTTAAACTAACTTGGTCACAGCCCTCTGGGACACTGCAACCCCCCTTTCTTCCCACTAGTGGCCCACACAGTATATCAAATTACCTTCACAGTATACACTTACCCCCAGGACTGGTTCAGGCACTGGGACCCCTGTAAAGTAATAAGATACAGTGCAACAATCACAGTACAATACTTTAACATAGACAAATACCTCAGGCAGTATAACTTTGCTGAAACAAGCAGCTCTGATTTATTTAGGGGATATAACAAGGACAGGGAAATCAGGTTAATTAGCTTATCACTTTACTCATCTACCTATGGCTCTGTGCACAGGCCTATCCCTACCAGTTACTGTCCTGGGTACCCAAGCCCTAGTGGCTAGTCCAAACCGTGGCAGCTGGTAGGGCCCTTTCACACAGAGAAAAGAAAATTAGTTAAACAGTCAGCAGTACAGTAATTCCATTTGGATTTAATGTGGCAATTCAACAGGGAGCGACCCTGAATTGGTACTCACGACCTCAAACAAGATAGGGTCCTTCAACGTCAGCAGGGCTACCTTGAGCTCCACGAGACTCCTCACACATTTATATGACAAACTGCAACAGGCAAAGTCCTTTAATGGCAGCAGGATTCACTTGAGCCTACACAAGCCTCCTCACACATTTATATGGTAAACAGTAACAGGCAAAAGTCCTTTAATGGCAGCAGGATTCACTTGAGCTACACAAGCCTCCTCACACATTTATATGGTAAAAAGAAAGTACTAATCCAGGCAGGCTGCTTCTCTATCTCGATCGCAATTACTGCACATACCGGAGAACACACAGCAGATTCAGTTCCTGACAGACCGGCGCAATTCAGCAATTTCTCCAGTCTTCTACAGGGTGAGCCTGGTTTCTACTCTTCAGATATCCTTTGATTCTCTTCAGGGACAGATTCAGTCCTAACAAGCAGTTACACAAGCTGCAGACCGGAACTCGGGGCCTTACACACGTTTCCCGACTAAAACTGCACACCGAAAAAGCACAGGGCTCCTTCCCTCTTCACTGCCAGAGCTCAACTGAAATTCCAGCAGACAAAACCGGGCACTTCCTTTGAGTTCCTCCCAGTTCTTGGCTGGATTGGCTGTCACTCACAATAGACTGCCCATGTTGGTCCAAAAAGGCGCCAAAGTCCAAACTACATCTCCAGAGTCACTGCTCATACAATCCTCTTGTGGCTGGCTCCAGATTATGAGTCCAAGTTCTGATTCGCCCAAGGCACCATTTTAGAGCTACTAACCCACACTGATTGGTCCAGTTCAGCAGTTCAAAACTAGAATGGGGAACTAGGCAAACACAGTTCTGACTGCAAAGAAAGCAGGTTAGACAAACTGTATTTTCATTATTACTCTAAATGATTTCTGGCAAACAGTTACATCTTTCAGATAGGTTCCCTTTGCACTCCTAGTGGCTGCAAAAATGGAGTGAATTGGCAGCAGCTCAAGTGATACTCAAGCAGAGAAGCACACAGTCCCCCCATACAAACTAATTATGTCTGCAAGCAGACAGCTCTTAAAGAGACAGTACCAGAGGCTCTAAAAACACTCACTGATAAATGGCTTAAACGCCAAACACCATTCTGGCTTGGAGCATTCAAGCAAGCTCCTGGAAGTCTTTTGGGAACCCCCATTTGCAGGGGGGTTACAGTAGCTCAATTCTTAGATTTCCACACATGTACCAGGGTGAAGAAAACATTTTTTGCCCTCTCATGTTAGAGCAGACACTCACCCTTTAGTTGCAGGTGCCCCACAGGCGAATCACAAATCTTCCAACTTTCAAAATATATGCTGAACTGAAATGGCAGCTTTTCTTCCTCTTGGCAGAATTATGGGGATTGCCCCAGGAATCTGCATGGGGATCTTTACATCCCCCCCCCGGAGGGAGGGGGCACTGAGACCTGAACAGCGGTCTCCACCACTTGAGCACACCTTCACTTACTGAAGACAAACTGGACACTGACTTGGACACTGAACACTAACCTTTGAAAACTCCCAACGTTCTATCTAACTCCCTCTACTACAGATTCCAATGTGGCTTATGCAGCTGCGAAAGTTCTATTGGTGATGTCATCCCTCAGTCTTAGCTGAGACTGAGAACAGAGTGAGACAGTGTGAAACCCATTTAACTGGAGTTTCACAAGCTGCCTTCCCTGCCTACCACTAGGTCTTACTGGGATTCTAGTAACCCCAGGTAACAAAGGGGTTACACTCGCCCTTGACCAGGAAAATGACTGTCCGCAGTCATTATTTACCCGGCCTTAGGCCATCCCACCCTATGTGCTACCTGCGGAGGGGGGTGATCAGGCCCCCTCCTACCACGTGCAAGCACAGGCAGGCAACACTAAGGGCCTAGAGGCCTGTAGCTGACATATCAGCCTCTACACTACCCACTTACTATGGACACCTAGTTGCTCTGGTAGAACCATCCAGAGCATAGCCCTGATAGATCAGCACTGCAGTCCCTACGGCCGTTTAGGACCACAGTCTGTCTATCCCCCCTAACCCTCTAGGGAAAACCTATCTGCCTCTAACATAATACCCCAAAACAAAAACAACCCGGGGACCTCCCCGACCTTAGGCAACCTGCAACCACACTATTAAAATACCACATTACTGCCTCCTCCCTACCCCCACAACCACACCTGTAGAAGGAAAGGGTTAATAGAGCAATAACCATAACAATAACACCACAGTACTTTAAATTTCTACACAATAAAGCACTGACGAGGAACTCTGATGAGCCCCTCCTCTTCTTCTTGTCTTCTCTTCTGTCTTCCCAGGAACACCTGTTAGAAAAAGAAAGACAAAACATACACTCCTAATCTGCATACACAGTCTACCTAAACCCCTACCATCAAAACACTGCAGAATCCCCAAAAGATTTTTTTGTTTTTTTGTTAGGAAAAAGGTAGAAAAACAGTATTTACATTAGAAAACAACGGCATTATTTACAATACACATTTGGGGGGATGGAGTGCCCTAAAAGTCCCAACTAATGACCACAAGGCCCGAAGCCTAGTCCAATAAAGAGTCTCTCCTGGGCCACAGCCCGGTGAAGCATAGTTCTAACAGGCTAAAGTCCCGAAGGGGAGAGTCTTTGCGGACAGTTCACACATTTTGAAGTCTGTTAGTGTAGGGTGTGTACTGCAATGTCATAAAGATAGAAAAGTTCGGACTTACCAGCCACTTGTAGTACAAGACTCGGCACCAACCTGCACCTCTGCCGAAGACTCTCCCTGGCAACATTTCTTCCGATACAGCTGGGCGGACATCTTCCGGAAACCACAGGAGGGCACATCTGGAAACAGCTGGGATGATGTCATCTCTGGAGATGGAACCTTAGAACAGGAACAAAAGAAAACAACTGGTCCGACGTTATCCGATTACCAGGTGATGTACAGGAAACAGCTGGGCTGGTGTCCTCTCTGGATCTGAAATCATCTGGTGGGCCAGTTGATGGTTGCTGGACAGGACAGTACACTGTAGACTGATGAATGTGGGGCACCTGAGTCCTGGATATTTATATTGGCGGATCAATAAGGCACTTCACAGTCTGGTGTGGCAGTATTGACTACCACTGCTCAGCTCTCCATTTTGTAGGCACGGGCTTATTTGCTGGGAGGTCCTTGCACTGAGGCCACTAGCACCGGGGGTCAGGAGCTTGAATTATTACTCCGTCTGGGTGCACATAATTCACACAGTGGGAGATTTCACATCCCTCTCCGTCCACTATTCTCACTCTGTCTATGAACAGTGTCCTGCCTCTCTTCCACTGCGTATACTTTTCGTGGAACAGTCTATTCTTTACATGCTTGTTTGTTGGCCCCAGGATGCACATTTTTCATGGCTTCATCCCAGATCCAGGATTTCCTGCAGTTCTCGATCTCCTCCCAGACTTTTCGAGGAAAGGTAGGAAAGGTCATACCATAGATCTCATTTGCCTTCCTACGAACCAGTCTCTCCTCTTTACTTGCTTTGGTCAATCTGAGACCACTGGCCTGGCTTGGGGGTGGCCAGTCCTGGTTCTTCCAGCTTCGCATCCTTAAGGAAATTAGAAACTGATCCCTAACTTCTCCCTCCTGTAAAGCCAGGGTAGTGGCATCACCACTTTCTTCCATACATTCCTCCGAGGCAAGATCTTGAGGCTGTGTACCCATTCCTTTTTCACAAGGCCACATAGGTTCCCCCTCATCTTCCTCTTCACTGAGGATCTGAGCCCAGGAGTGAGCAGCTGTTCTCACCCCTGAGACTATCCACGCATCACTAGGTGCGGAGGTCAACACCTTCCACTCAAAGGCCTCCCGCATCTTATCTTCACCTAAGAGAGTTGGGCTAGACCCCCCCCTCCTCAGGGGTCTATTGATGCTTTATCTGAACTTTCTTTCTGGGATCCAGCATCCAAAACTTCAACTTTGGGTTCTGTCTCTAACTCTGCACCCTCTAGCTTTGTGCCACACTCCACCGAGGGGCCTTCCTCCACAGGCTCCACCTGGTGCTGTGTGCTGCCAACTGGAGGAGGCAGTATGGCACAGTGGTTTAAGGCTCTGAGCTGCAAATCTGGAGACCTGGGTTTGAATCCCACAGCCCCCACTTGTATACTGTGTGACCCTGAGCAAGTCACTTAACTTTCTCGTGCTCCCAGGTTGCACCTGCAAACAAGCTTTCAGCTTAGTGTGTCTCACCTGGAAAAACAATTGGTAAAAAAAAAAAACCTGCAGATTCCTGAATTTTTGTCCATGTGGGGGCCAAACGAATTGGAGGCGCTTTATACAAGTCATATTTTTGTAGGCATCCAGCACAGTGAGGAATCATGAAGACGTCCCTTCCAGCTCCCAAGCATATTTGACATACACGCACTGGATAATTAGGAATCGCCACCTGAGGAGGCAGCTGCCCTCCATAGCACCACTTTTCAATATCTCTCAGTCTATTTACTGCTGCTGTTACTGCAACCAGAGCATGGTCCGGGTTACGAGCTGGTCCTGAAGCCATAACTGCAGAAAAATAAATAAAAGTTCACTGTAACTGAAAGTCCCACTTTATTGAACACACTCTTTAGCTGTAAAATGGCTCCTCTGCTGCTGTGTTTACTTTACTACCCCACCCTGTAATGGCGGCGGCAGCACTCCTGTGCATCAACATTTAGAATCTGGGTCAAGCCACTGCGCACCCGATTTACACAAGCTACTGATAACTTTTGCTCAAACTGCACAACTTGCTCTGATCTGGCTTTAAACACATTTACAGGATTTTTCTTGGACTTTTCACATGCTGGTATCATTTATTTTATTCACAGTCCCTTAAAGCTTCAGGTTTTTAGCACAGGATTGCCTGCATTTCTGGTGCTGCACTTTGCTACAACCCACAGTCTCTCTCTGGCTGCAAACTTTAAACTGAGGCTAATTTCATTACTATGCACATAGTCAATGGCTTAACAGACTTGCACTTGCTGGCAGGACATTACACAGTCGTTACTTGCAAAGCGACTACACTGCTGCACACACATTTTATATGGCATAGGCTGAAAATCACAGTTTGACCAGTTTCTTGGATGTTTACTTACTGTTATCAGTAGCAATTTGCTGCGATGGGGAAAAACGGCCTGCAGCCAGTTCTTGAAGGCCTCTGTACACAAACGGGTGGGCAGTCCTAGCGATCGTCTTTTTAACCACCAAACTTGCAATTCTGCCGATCGATTAACGGGTTGAGCCCGATTTTAAACTAAAAAGTCTAATTTTAGACTGTTTACAACACTTTGAACACTCCGCGACGCTCCTCCACTGCCAGTACAAGCACTCCACTCTCACTCCCTCTCGAATGCTGGGGCAGTCTCTGTAGAGCTGGCTGAGGGGCGGGACTGATTGCAGCCTGACCAACCACACGACGCCATGCAAATGAGCCTCCTTTTCCTCGCGAGGGCTCTTCTCCTCACGGCGATCGTCGAGCAGGCAAATTTAAACTGCAGAATGCAACTTTTTTTTTTTCAACTGACTCCACGACGGGGCTTTCAGCCATTTAACATAGCCATTTACTCTGCCGTCTCTCAATTCACTCAGAAAGCATTTCCAACGTCCAGGGCATAATTTTCCTTTTGCTACCCCTAGTCTTCCACACTTTCCTTCACAACAATTCATTTTAAAAGCATTTCAAACGTCCAGGGCACAATTTTCCTATTGATACCCCTAGTCTTCCACACTTTTCTTCACAACAGTTCATTTTAAAAACATTTCAAACATCCAGGGCACAATTTTCCTGTTGCTACCCCTAGTCTTTCACACTTTTATTTACCACAGTTCATTTTTAAAGCAGGCAAAAATGCTGTAAACAATTTTGATGATGCAGGACAAGGGCACACTCTTTGGCTTTACAGCTCCTTGGTAAACAGTCGACATTTTTAAACAGCAGCACAAGATTCACAGCACACAGCAACACACTAGGGAAATTGCTTCAGCTTTTTGGGCTACCCACTGCCAGATAGCCAAAACGCTAGCCCCCTTGCCCAAGCACCTTCCTCCCAGAACAAAATCCAAAGCAGTGCCTCCATTTTTGTAACCCCTCACCCCTGCCTTTTTGTCAAAACGACAGGTGGCATGCTGTTGAAGCTGACAGCAGTACCTGGTGGGGACCTGGGTCCAGGGAGGATGAGGTTACTCGGCACAGGGGGACCTAGGTTTGGCTACTCTGCACAGGGACACCCAAGTAAATCCGAACACAGGAAGCAATAACTGTAATGTCCAGAACCAGGAATGGGATTCTTCAGTGTGGCTTTTATTCACGTACTAGCTGAACAAAACAAAGCGTAGATGGACCCTCATGGGGCTACAGTTCCTGGTAATGCAGATTAGAGACTACAGAACACTTTATCACCATTTTCAGCCCTCAGGCTCTGGACCCACTGGGCACACAGCCCGGACTTGCACGCAGCTTTGGGTACACAGCCCGAGTTGTACACACTTGGATTTTTTCCCCACGGTCCATTGGAAGAATGAACCAATTATCCTGTCGTGGCTCCCCACACCACTTAGAGTCAGCGACTCCTAGAGAGAATTTTTCTTTGCTTGTTGTGGCTCCCCACACCACTTAGAGTCTGCGACTCCTAGAGAGAATGCTTCCTTACTTGTTGAGACTCCCCATCTCATAAAGAGAATTTTTCCTTGCTTGTTGTGGCTCCCCACACCACTTAGAGTCTGCGACTCCTAGAGAGATTTTCCCTTTTGCAACCCCACGTCTGGGTACTTCCCTCATCACTGGCCAAGTGCATGAGGCAAAGTAGCAACCACAGCAGAAATCCGTAAAGGTGGATCTGGTCACTAAAGATGGGGGGGTTTGCCACCTCCAGCTCCCACAGCCCATACCCGGCCATTTCCCTGGGAAAACTGAACCATTTCTTTTCTGAGCTTCTAAATGTAGATTAAAGGGTAGATGATCTGGATGCATCTCCTCTACATATTACTTGAATCACACAGCACTCTAGCATTTGACACTACTTTACTTGTTTGTCCCAGTCCTATAGGCTTCCCAAAATGTAGCTCAATTCCTAGATTTCTACACATGTACCAGGGTGAAGAAAACATTTTTTGCCCTCTCATGTTAGAGCAGACACTCACCCTTTAGTTGCAGGTGCCCCACAGGCGAATCACAAATCTTTCAGCTTTCAAAATATATGCTGAACTGAAATGGCAGCTTTTCTTCCTCTTGGCAGAATTAAGGGGATTGCCCCAGGAATCTGCATGGGGATCTTTACATCCCCCCTCCCCCAGGAGGGAGGGGGCACTGAGACCCGAACAGCGGTCTCCACCACATAAGCACACCTTCACTTACTGAAGACAAACTGGACACTGACTTGGACACTGAACACTAACCTTTGAAAACTCCCAACGTTCTATCTAACTCCCTCTGCTGCAGATTCCAATGTGGCTTATGCAGCTGCGAAAGTTCTATTGGTGATATCATCCCTCAGTCTCAGCTGAGACTGAGAACAGAGTGAGACAGTGTGAAACCCATTTAACTGGAGTTTCACAAGCTGCCTTCCCTGCCTACCACTAGGTCTTACTGGAATTCTAGTAACCCCGGGTAACAAAGGGGTTACATCATTATTACTCTTATGTCCAGCAAATAATGACATCTTTCAAAAGAGCTCACTCTGCACATTTAGCGATGGCAGAAACAGAGCGATTTGGCAGCAGCTAGGGTGGGACTTGGGCATAAATACACACGGTCCCCCCATACAAACTAATTATGCCTGCGAGCAGGCAGCTCTTAAAGAGACAGTACTTGGAGGCTTTTAAAAGCACTCACTGGGAATCACATTTAAACGGCTTAGACGCCGAACACCTCCAGGCTCTGAGCAATTAGGCAAGCTTTTGGAAGACTTTTGAGAACCCCATTTACAGGGGGGTTACACACATAAGGAGCCAGAAGAAACGTGGGTCACCCTGGAAACAGGAAATGGGACAGCCGTACAAACTGGGGTTGTGTACAGGCCTCCAGACCAGGGGGAGGACATAAGACACGTTACTGTTAGAAGATATACAAAACATGACAGCTAAAGGGGAGATTCTGATAATGGGAGACTTCAACATGCCAGACACAGATTGGTCAATACCAGCAGGGACATCTGCCAGAACTAGACACATGGTGGATTCCCTGCAGGGGGAGGGCCTCAAACAACTGGTACAACAACCCACAAGAGACAGGGCTATCCTAGATCTAATACTGACTAACAGGGAAAGGATCACAGATCTCCAGGTAGAAGATCACCTGGGGGCCAGTGACCATCACATGGTATGGTTCATTTTGGCCACTGGAACAAAATCATCCCATTCCAAGGCAAAAATATGGGACTTCAGAGGAGCTGACTTTGATAAGATGGCCTACAGAGTTAAGCTAGCCCTGGCAAAAAGATATACAGGTGAGGGGGTACAGGCAAAGTGGGCAAACATTAAAGATGCAATACTTGAAGCAACATCCCATTGTGTTAGTGAGAAAAGGAAGTGCAAAAGAAGAAGGAAACCACTTTGGTTCTCAAACACAGTAGCAGAAAATGTCAGAGCCAAAAGGCTGGCCTTCAGGAAATATAAGGGAACGCAGCAGGATGAAGATAGGGAGGCATACAAAACTTCCCTAAGGGAAGCAGGGAAGGCAGTAAGGCAGGCAAAGGCCCAAACCAAGGAAACACTAGCACAAACAGTAAAAGAAAGTGACAAGACTTTCTATAGATACATTAGTGAAAGGAGAAAGTCCAGAGGGGGTATTGCTAAGATCAAAGGGGATAAGAGGGCGTGTGAGGAGGAGGACCATGTAAAAGCATCTATCCTAAATAGATACTTCTGTTCAGTATTTACTGAAGAGAAGGTAGGGCAGGGCCCACAGCTGTGCACCATTTACACAGGGTGGAGGGAGGTATACACTAGTCCCTTCACAAAAGAAAGGGTCCTACAAGAGCTCGATAAGCTCAGGGTGGACAAGGCAATGGGACCTGATGGCATACATCCCAGGGTACTAAAGGAGTTAAGGGTGGAACTAGCAGAGTCATTATCAGAACTGTTTAGTGAGTCTCTGAGCACAGGAGAGGTCCCAGAAGACTGAAGAAGAGCTCATGTGATCCCGCTCCACAAGTGTGGTAGCAGGGAGGAGGCAAGGAACTATAGACCAGTCAGTCTTACCTCAGTAGTGGGCAAGATTATGGAGACACTCCTTAAGGAAAGGATAGTATAACACCTAGAATCCATAGGCGCATAGGATCCAAGATAGCATGGGTTTATAAAAGGAAGGTCCTGTCAAACTAATCTCATAGATTTATTTGACTGGGTAGCCAGAGTGGTGGACCAAGGGGGAGCACTTGACGTTGCCTACCTTGACTTCAGCAATGCTTTAAATACTGTTCCACATAGAAGATTGATTAATAAGCTGGGTAGGCTTGGGGTGGGTCAGATGTTGGTCAACTGGGTGGCAAACTGGTTGACAACATAAAACAGAGAGTGGTGGTAAATGGTATACAGTGAGAAGAGATGCAAGTCACAAGTGGGGTACCTCAGGGATCAGTCCTGGGGCCAGTCCTCTTCAATATCTTTATCAGTGACATTGCAGATGGACTGAAGGGTAAGGTTTGTCTGTTTGCAGATGACACCAAGATCTGCAACAGAGTAGATGATCCAGATGGTGTGGGCAGAATGAGAAGAGATCTAGATAAACTAGCAAAATGGTTGGAAGAGTGGCAACTGGGGTTTAACGCAAAGAAGTGCAAGATCATGCACATAGGGAAGAGAAACCCTGAAGCCTCCTATAGGCTGGGAGGGGAGTTGCTGGCAGTCACAAGGGAAGAAAGAGACTTACGCATCATCATCACCGATGACCTGAAATCATCCAAGCAGACCTCTAAAGCAGTAGGTAAGGCTAGACTCGGGATATTGGAGTGTATTAATAGGGGTATCACAAGTCGGAAGAGGGAGGTAATAATTCCTCTTTACAAGACACTGGTTAGGCCCCATCTGGAGTACTGCATGCAGTACTGGAGGCCATACCTTCACAAGGACATTAACCAAATTGAGGCAGTCCAGAGAAGGGCAACCAAAATGGTGCAGGGACTGCACCAGAAAACATATAAGGACAGGTTAACTGAACTCAATATGTATACCCTAGAGCAAAGGAGGGAGAGAGGTGATATGATTAAACATTCAAACACCTTAAGGGCATTAACAAGGTGAAAGAGTCTAACGTTTCAATATAAGAAAAATAGCAAGACAAGAGGACACAGCATGAGATTAGAGGGAGGCCGATTAAGGGGTAATGTGAGGAAGTTCTTTTTCACAGAAAGGGTGGTGGATGCATGGAATGGCCTACCTCAGGAAGTGGTGGATATGAATATAGTGCAGGGCTTCAAACAGGCATAGGATAGACATAAGGGAGCAATACAGATGAGTGTGAATAGATAGGCCATTGACAGAGCAAAGGCCTATGGTACATTAACCCTTAGATTGCCTACAGAATTAGAATGTATTGGAGTTCTGGACTGATATATCAGTCCGCGGCCCTGTAAGGGAATTAATAAGGTAGAAAAAGAAATGGGCAGACTGGATGGGCCTTGCGGTCCTTATCTGCTGTCAACTTCTATGTTTCCTCCCAAACTGGCTTCTTTTATTCTGCTCCTCCACTGCAAATGATTCCCAGCAATACAAGGGTCACATCTTCATTTTTTAAATAGATAATGCAACTCCATGTGGCTAATTCAACTTTTTACACATATTGGTTGGACATTTTAAGCAGCAGAATGTTTCTCTCTGCCCCCCCCCCCGTCTCTCTCTCTCAGATGCTTTATCCAAGACCTACTTGAAACTCAGATTCCTGCAATCTCCTGTCTCATCTGGATCTGGTAAGCCAACATTTTTTTTCCCTTCCTTACTCTCGGGTTACTCACTCACTGGCACTGGTCGCCACCCAAACACTGGCGCAGGAAAGCAGGCTGCTTCCCCACCTGTACCACTGGGCGCTGGCCTAAGCCACAGGGGGATACCAGGATTTTTCCATGATGAACCAGGCCCCATAACCCCCAGACTGGCTCTGTACAGGTGCTACTTCAGCACCTGCCATCTTCACTCGGCTCAGCCTCTCTTTGGCCCCACTGGTGCAGTGGCTTCAAAACCCAGCCCCACTCCGGTAATACCAGCTCCATGCTACGAGCTGCACTGGGAAGGGCAAGGAAATTTTATTTCTAAGGTGTCCCATCCTGGAGGCTCTCACTGATGGCCCAAACACTCCTGTTTCTGCTGTTCAACTTCCTCGGGGGTTCCAGCCAGGCCCTCATCCCCATTACACCTCCTGGGTTTGCGTTAAGGTCCGGCATGAGGGCTACCTCCAAGGCCTGCAATTACGGCCTGTGGCCCACCCGGACCTCAATGTTCCAGCATCCCAGGACCTGCCTCTCTAAAGCAGGCCCACAACTTGTGTGAAAGGCCCCCTGGCTTCCTCTAACACCAGGCTGCCCTGCCACACCAGGTAAGAGGGAAACCACTGCCACCGGCTTCCCTCCTGTTGGGGCCCTGCCACTGCCCCCATAGCCCTAGTGACCTGGAACACCTTACAGAGATCTTTAAGGGCTCCTAATTCCTCCTGGCCTACAAGCCACCTATGTTCCCTGCCCCCAAATGACGCAAGATCTAGCTAGACATTTCTCCCCCCAACGGAGCTCCATACCCCCACTCCTTGTGGACGGTGCTGCCCAAACCATCCTGACTTTACACTGGCCCTCCTGGACCACCAAGCTCCGTCACTTGCCCACCTAATTTCTGCTCCTTACTCTGCACTTCCAGCCACCCCCTCCAGCCCCAGGCCTAATGCCCAGGCTGGAAAGGCTCTGATATGTTCAGTCTGCTCCCATATATACTTCCTAAAACCTACTGCTGCCACCTTGAGGTGTCCAGCAGCAATATTTCCCAGAGCACTAACACATTCCCTAGCTCGGAGGGGGGGAGGAGTGGGAAAGGGATGCCTAAAATGGGAATATAAGCCCCTCTTTTAAGGAGGGCTTACACTACTATTTGGCTCTTGTCAGTAGGAATTGTGGGTGCTCCAGAGTCTCTCATGTACAGTAGTATGCAATATGATCAATCCTCCAGTGGGGGAGGTTAAGGTTGGACCGGAAGGGGGACAGCAACACAGAAGGGAGGAGGAGTTGGACACGAGATAGGGCACATTAAATGGGGGGTATGGGGGTAAGAGGATGGGGATAAGGAGGAAAGGAGGTAAGGGGGATGGGGATAAGGAGGAGAAGAAGGGGGAAGAATATTTGGAGAGCATTTGAATAGGAGTGCCAGTTGGGTCTTCACCTGTGAGGATGGTGGGTCTGGGTCTGGTTCAACTCAAGATATACTGTGTGTCCCAAATTTTGAGATATTCCTCCAACTTATTTTAGGCACCGTGGGATGTTCTTTCATACCTGGCTGTCAGGGCTAGCAGGTTTTCTGTTGTCTGTGGGTGGGGAGTCTGGATCCCATAATCTACATAGCAACAAGCATTTGGCTACAGAAAAAGCACTATTAGCCCATGTGGTCTACTCTGGTGTCAATTTGGCATCTACCTAAGGAATCTCTAGCTGAGCTAATTTAGGGTCTCTGAGTCTTGGGAGAGGTACTATATCACAGCAAGCTGTCCATACATCATCCCAGTATTGGTCTAAGGAGGGACAAGATCATAGAATGTGTGTGAGATTGACCTGAGGCAAAAAACATCTCTAGCAATCAATGTGGTGCAGGAGTCCCTTATGGCATATGGGATGGGGGGTCCTATAGGCCCTGTATAAAAATCTTGAATTGCAGAGTTCTAGCATGCAATTTTCTGTTGGCACGGTGAGCCTGGGTCCATACTGAATTCTCCCACTGTTCCCTGGGTCCTGCTGAAGAGATATCTGAAAGAAATGTTGCCCTAAATCTGGACAGGCGAACTGTCATATGTCTGGATGTGGGGAGCGCCATTAGCCACTAGTCCAGGGAGTTTTGTTGGGGTAAGCACAGTGTGGGAGCACATTTGGCTCTCAGTAGATCCCTCAGCTGGAGGTATTACCAGAAGGAAGTGGGCAGACCCATGTCTCTGTGTTGGAGGTCCACACAGAAATGAAACACCCCTGTTGTATCATGATAGAGGTCTGCCACCATGTGTATACCTCCTTGTTTCCATCTAGGCCAGTCTATGGGCTCATCACCAAACTTTAAAGAAGGATTCTGCCATAGAGGGTGGAGTCTAGATGTATTCATGGTCCAACCAAGCAGTTTCAGGAGCTGGATCGAAACCATCCTGCTGTGTATAGTACAAGGTGAGGAGGATTTGGGTAGATGCCAGTCTGGGAACACAAATGCTGCCAGGGTTGGGAATGCACTCTGTGTGGTTTACAATGAAAGTCACTGGGGCTGAGGAAGTAGCAGATCAGGTCTGAGACAGATTACTGCCTGGTACACTACTATGCACTGATGGAAGAAAGGGGAATCTGAGGAAAAAGTCAGCATTTGTAATAGCCACTATTTCTACAAGAAGGATCAGTGAGTTGCTAGCACTCTGTACAGATGAACATTTCTTGATGTTCCATGGGGATAAGGTAGTGATTAGAGCAAATGTGAACTGTCTGCCTAAAGTGGTTTCTTCATTTCACATGAACAAATCAGTATTCTGTTCTCCATCTTTCTCAATAACCTCCCTCTATTGTGTTCATCCACTTCTATTCAAATGTATGCAGACGATACTGTCCTTTTTGCCTCTGGCTCCTCCCCAGAAGAGGTAACAGTTAACCTCCAGGCTGACTTCAACAAGGTACAGTTATGGTTTAGCTCTCACCAGCTCTCTCTCTCAATGCGAAAAAACTACCACCATGACCTTCGGCACTTGGCAACGTCTAACCAGGCTCCCTTCCCTCCCTACCTTCCACAACCTTGATGGGACGGTACTGGAGGACGTCACTTCCTTCCGCTATCTCAGGGTTTGGCTCGACCATCACCTGTCCTTCTCCAAACACATTGATGCCATCATAAAAAAAATACACCCCAAGCTTGGAGCCCTTTACGGGAACCGCAACTGCCTCCCTCTCATGGCCAGGCGTGAGCCAGTGCATAAGATGATTCGCCCCTCATTTGACTACTGAGACATAGTATACAGTTCCGCTCCCAAATCTACCTTATCCAGACTGGACACACTTTTCCATGCCTTCTGTCGCTTCGCCCTCGATCCCACCCCTCGCACCCATCACTGCAACCTCTACCATGCCCTCACATTCTCTTCCCTTGAAAACCATCGCCTACACCACTGCGCTAAATTTGTAGCCAAATTCTGGCATGACGCCCTGCCCTCATACCTCTCTACCTCACTTACCCCAACTCCTTCCCCATCTCATGCCCTCAGATCACTCAACAACCGGAAGCTACAAATCCCTAGATGGAAAACCACTATTGGACAATCTGCCTTCTCCTACCACTTCCCCAATCTCTGGAATTAACTCCTTCTCCAAATTTGCCACTCCTCCTCTACAGACTCCCTGTCTTCAGCACTAGCAAACTACCTCTTGGTAAATTGCTCCTGCACCTAACACCCAAAGGTGTCCTCTTATACCTCCCCCCCTCCTGACTGCCTGACCTAGCTTACGCTATGGAAGCTGGCTTATCTATACCAACTTCAGCACTTCTTGGTACATGGTCTTGCCCTGTACTAAATCCTACTTGATACTGCCCGATCACCACATGTTCTCCACTGCCACTGTCACACCTCAGCTATCCAATTCTATCCCACAAGTTACAATTTATCTAGCACACTTCGATGGTTAAGTCTGTACTATAATCTATGCCTTCCAAATGTTATTGTTGTACTGTACTGGATGTCTTGTCCCTATTCCATCACACAATTGTATAACCATAACCCTTCCTCTGCATCCTGCAACTGTATAGCTGAAACTCATTCTCTGTAAACTGTTCTGTGTTCAACTATGTTGTACTGTTTTCCTTATATATGTAACTCTCGATAACCTGTGAGTTATCTCCCACTGTACCCCCACCCCCCCAGGTCGCACCGGGAGACGAGCATCTTTTTGCTCAGTGTGCCATCCTGGTGAAAGAATTTCAATAAATAAATAAGTAAATAAATAAATAACATTGCATGTGTTCTTTCCAAAGCCTCATTCAAATGTAGAAGAGGAAAATTTCATAGCCTGGGCATCAAGAGGGCTTTTAGTTTTTACATGCAAAGAACTATGCAATCCAGAACTGAAAATGGACAACTGTTTGTCACTTATGACAAGATAGCAAAGGTAAGCGTAAGGGGGGTCTCTGTCGTGCACACCCTGGTGCCCCCTCACACCCCAACCTCCTTTGGGATCGGACTGGGTTATTTTGGGTGCAGTATACAAACAGGGTACAACGAACAGATTTTGGTACATCCACCTGGGGAAGGGTATATAAGGCTACTCAATGTGGCCTAACCCCCACCGGAACAAATATCACTTTCCTTCCACACACAGTTACCTTTTCCCCAAACAGTAACAATACATACAAAGTAATAACCATAAATACCAATTGTAAAATACACCAAGGTCTGATTTATTATAGGGAAAAGGTGAAAAAGAAGTCCAAACATAGAACAAACATTTTTGATTTCAACAATTTTTCCCCACACAGTCCCCATACCACCCCCACGGGTGCACCTGTTTTTCCCCCACACCCATAAGAGTTATTACTGTCTGTTGTGGTGGGTACCTTACCACATAGCTGGTGGCTAATCAGATGATGTAAGGTTGAGGACAATTTTGGGATACTGTGGGAACAACAGTCTTTTGAACTAGAACTAGTAGAACTTTAAATGGGATTTCAAATGTGTAAACTCAGGGGCCCGATTCCATAACCCGATGTAGTCGCCACAAGGGGCTTGTGGCAGGGTGTGTGACGCAAGTGGCGACTTGTGGCAACCCTTGAGACAGTCGCGATTCCAAAAGCTGCTTGCCACAGTGCCCTTCTGCAGAGAGTTAGACTAGCTTCTCCCTGGCCTAACTTTGCATCTGGGGGACTATCTTTTATGGGACTTGCGCCAAACCTTTGGTGCAAGTGGCCATAAAGTGGAAAAACTGTCATAAATGCACCAGCCCTTCTGGAATAGCACCAAGGTGAGACCCAGGGGCTTTGGCACAACTGTGTCCCAGTTTACAGTGAACGCAGGGCTTGAAACGAGCCCTGTGTCCGCCTTCTGGAATCGGGCCGGAATGTTACATCTCCTGCCTGGGCTTATCCTGTAGGTTACCAAGTCCTGCCCAGGACTGCACCCCCTCTGAATATCTAACCAATCTAACTAGCTGACATTTGAAAATAACTCCTTGGGGTCACAGTCTGAAGGTACTTACAGTTTCTGTAGGCTTTGGGGGTGTTGTAGAAGGATAAGGCTTAGTGGTACCGCTCTGAAGTCAGTAGGCAGTCTCTAAGGGAACAAAAGCTGCAGGCTGGAGGTTCTAAACAGGTGCTGGATTTGTCATCTGTGACAGACTTTTCATCGTCTTTGCCCCATGGGCCTTTTGCCATCTTCGCCTCTAAGACCTTTCATCATCTTCACCACTTGGGCCTTTCATCATCTTTGGAAGAGGACCACCCAGGCTTGTTGTCACCCAGAGCATCCAGGGCCCCTAGCTTCTCTGGAACTTAAAACGCAGTAAGACTTTTAACAGTCACAGTCCCAGAGCAAATATCTTTTCTTCCCGGCTGGCAAACAGTTCAAATCAAGTTACAGCTTAACAGTTGTAGCACAGCAATTCAGGAAAATCCCTCTGGGAAAACCAAATGAGAAGTCCAGTTCAAATTCCCTTCAAAAATTTGGGCAAGTAGGCAGTCTGCCTCAAGGGTTTTTCTGCGCTCTGAGGGGCCAAACTACATCAAAGTTAGCCTGCTGGCTCATGCAGTTCTCCAACACATTCTCCACCTTTAGCTTCTAGCTGGAACTCCTCCCCAACCTAAGGGCACAGCATCTTAAATAGCAGCCCAGACCTCCCCACCCTATTGGCCAGTATTTTCCTGGACTCTGAAGGGTGCCCTTTAACCCTTTTCAGAACCCTTGGCAGTAGGAAGAACTGCTGGGGGCCACCATACTTGTTTACTTTTTTATGCCTGACTATGCCAGCCTATAACTTTTATAATAAGCCCATTCAGGGGCTGTTTAAAATATGCCTCTATCCCTCTTGCCTATATGGGGCTAGGGAAATCCCTATTTTGACTGCAGGGAGCCCCGTATGGCTGTCGGGGCTCCACAAAGAAAAGATGCTCTTTCGCGCCAATATGGTGTAGTGGGTACGCATGTGCACCTCGCTATCACAGCTCCTGGTCCCACTGGCCACTACGGGACCTTGAAACCCCCCCAACAATGTGCCCGGAGGTGCTTTCACCTTGTTTCCTGGCTCTCTGCCTGCCCTAGAGCCGGGAACGCTTTTTAAACTATGTCCGCACGGCCCAAAAGCATCTATTGGAACCATGGCTCCTTTAACTCTCACAGCTGCGTATGCTCTGCTACGGCATGAGTGGCCATTATTGTTTACATCCCGGTCCAGTCATACTGCTTACCAAATTGTGCAACACATTCTCCTGGTGCCCGGAGGCGTATACACATTAAAGTATTTCGGTCCCACTCCCCACTAGGCTGAAGAATGTGAAGAACCAGTGGCAGCTGCCGCGAAGATCAGGGATTCCCCTGTCCCAGTTGTAACTGTCCAGGGGACCAGAGGCAGAAACCAACAGCGGGGCAGTGAGGGCCGTAGCCCAAATCAGGTAAGCCCTACACGGGGTTGGGGGGCCTACATATACCTTCTGGGGAAAAGAGTCTCTCACTGGATTGTCTCCTGCATTGAATTCTATTATGGTAGGATTGATAAGGAGTCAACAAAAGGTTTAACCACACATTCTACCAGAGTTATATCTGCCACAGTGACAGCAATAATGGGTATATGCTTGCTAAAGGTGTGCATGGTAGTCATTTGTCTACAGTACACACCTTCATTTCTCACTACTGTATGGACATCCAAAGTGTTGGTAGTTAGTGCTTCTGAACCTTTGTCCAAAACAGGTTCTAGACTCTGCCTCCCAAATAGTGTACTGTTTAGAGTATGCAGTCTGCATGATATCACAAAAATGCTCTTGTTGCTAGAAGAAATTATTACTTATCATACTAATGATGTTTCTTCTAGAAGGTGTATTTGTAAGTCACATAAGCTCTCACAACCTTCTGCTCTAGAAACTTCATAATAGGGTTCTTCAGGGCAAGTCAGACAAAATGTTTCAGAAATGTTCTTGCTTTAGCATTTTATAATTTCAAACTTTGCCATTTTTACAAATGTTTCATATTGTGTATTGTCATTTCTTGTTGCATTAATACATAGATCTTTTGAATGGTTACTACTCTCTTCTGCTCTTTAGCCATAAATCTGCTGCTGCAGTGTCAGAGAGAGCATGGCCACACTGCAGAGTCTGAACTTTACCATTCCAGAGTTAATGATTCCTCCTTCTCAGCCACTGCCAGCATCAATGGCTCCTTCTGTGACTCCTGCTGTTTGTGATGATGATGATGACAAGGTGGAATATAATCCTGACCTCATGAACACTGAGGAGGATTTAGAGGAGGAATGGGGGGGGGGGGGGCAGTTTGAGGAAGAAACCTTGCCTTCCAGCTCCAACCTTTCATCCTACAGTGAGGACTCTGTGGTTTATGCACCCACGTCCCCCCCCCAACCGAGGATCCCTCTTTTCAGGCTATACTTCAGCAAATGCAGTCTAGAATGAGCTTTGCTGTTAAGGAGGTTGATTTTACTAAGAGGAATATTATGTAATTTTTAAGTTTCCTTCCACACCTTCCATTATTATTCCTCCTGGATATCCTGCAGTAGTTCCTAGGAAGCCTGATAAGCAGTACCCTGCTCTGTCTGCTAGGCCTTATACTGCACAGCCTGAAACTGACTCTGCAGCCATTATGGCTGCTCACGATCACTCTAAAGCCAATAGGCACATGAATACTTTACCTCCAGATAAAGAATATAGAAGGCTGGAAGTCATGTGCAAATGCACTTATGCCTCAGCATTTGTAGGCCTGTGGATTGCTAATTACCGGGTCCATATGATACAATATCAGAACAGGCAAGCAAAAAATGTTCGGCACCAAGATTCAGTAAATAACTTTACATTTATTTAGTGCATAGCAAAAACATCATACCTGGCTGTGCAGAGCAGTGCAAAATTACAGCTGGATACCAGAAGTGGTTTCGCTGTTACTAGCTTTATCAAAAGTTAGTGAATCAGGAAACACGGGTATCTTTATACTTCCAGTTTTAAATCACTTGTGCACCAACCCCTTCGCCCTCTTTATTAATTTGAAAAGACTGACATGAAACTTAAACCTGAAAGCATTTGGTCTAAAAACTACCAATATGGGCCATATGGCAATTAACCAAGAGGAAGGCCTGGATTCTATAGATTTGCTTGAACCTGAAACACTGAACAGTGAGGATCGATACATCTACAGTACATCAGTGATGGAAGTGAAACATTGGATAGTGAGAACTTATCTATACACAAATGGAACACACTGCAGGCTTCAAACCACCTTCAGCACTTAATCCACCTTACAACCCAAGTGTTGCCACTTTCAAGAGGGAATGTGAATTTGAATTTAAACAGTTAAAACAAAAAAATGGATACTACAACTTGACAGAGGCAGAAAGAAATGCTTTAAAAAAAACTACAAGAGGATACAACTGTTACAATCAAAAGAGCTGACAAAGTGGGTGCAGTGGTACTCATGAGTACAAATAAATATATATTGGAATGTAATAGACAATTGTCAAATTAGGAACATTATGCATTATTAAAATCTGACACACAGGTAACTTTAAAAACAAAGTGGATGATCTGCTGGATACAGCATTATTTATTTGTTTTTCTTAACCAGATAAGTACACTAGACAAAAAGTGCCTATTTTCAGGTGCGACCCGGGAGATTACAATACAGAAGAAAAAAATTACGATACAGCAAACATGGTACATTGTCATGGTAACATACGGGCCCACGTAACAAGTGGAGCCAGAGTACAATATGGAGACATGATACAGAGTCAGAAATAGAAACATGATACAAATACAACTTGTATTAAATGGTAGAGAAGACATTGCATCTTGCATGATACGGTAAGGAGGACATTTCAGCCACAGGGTTTCATGGGAGCATGGGGAGGCAGGAGATTATCAGGAAACCACAAGGGGAGTGTAAACAGTGCACTAACAGGGTGAATTGTCAGGTAACAGACAAAAGGGAGTGTAGACAGTCTAGCATGCCAGCAGGGTGCTTAGCTAGTGTAGAGAGGGGGAGGACAACCACGACGGAGTCAGGGCTTCGGCTGAAGGAAGAGAACTACCCCTACAGTTGCATGCCGAGGCCAGAACAAGATAACGTGGGGTTGTCTAAGTGCTACTATGGAGGGAGCTAATGGGTAAGGGGGTAAGTGCTATAGTGGAGAGTGGCAGAGGCCGATTTCTGCATGTAGGAGAAGTGTCAAGGGTGAGGGAGGGACTCCCTTGCATCTAGTAGGCACAAAGACAAGTGGAGGCTGCTTTGAGGAACTTCCAAAGGGAAGTTTTGAAGCCGGGCGGGGAGGGAGTTCCATAGTCTCGGAGCATAGACGGAGAAGGCCCGGTCACCAGTGAGGGAGCGGGTCCTCGGGGCCGTGCAAACCTGAGTTGAGCTAGACGAGACGAGAAGACATTTTCTTGACCTTGCCATATGCAAGCAGGATGATGGCACAATAAAGACATCTCTATTGAAAAGAGACAGACAGAAACATGGTACTCTGTTCCACTAGCTGTCACCTCAGACACAGTATCAACAATATACCCAACTCCTAATATATGAGAGTGAAAAGAAACTATAGTTTAGAATAGGATTACCAGAGCCGGGGGGGGCATGCACTCTAGATTCCAGTTGAGGGGCTACAAGCCAGAGATCCTAGACCTAGCAGAGAATGAGGTGCAGAATATTCATAGAGCTGATCTACTTAAACAGAAATGAAAAATAGAAGAGGCAGAACCTAAGCTAAACTTTGTAAGCAAGTATAGCACTAGATCAGATGCTATCAGATGGAGTGTCACAAAAAACTGGGGGATTATAGGATCAGACCCCATACTGAGAAACTACTGTCTATCACCACTCAGGTTCAGTTATAAAAGAACTAACAATCTGGGATACATGCTTACACACAGCTACCAGGCAAACACAGATAGTACAACAACGTCATGGTTACCTTCCTTACCAAAGGGCACTTTCAAATATGAGCAATGCAAATATTGTGATGTAATGGAAAAAAATGCACACTTTAATACGTATAATACCACTAAAACATTTGATACAAAAAAAAGTATTAACTGTGACTCCACTTATGTAGTTTACCTGGCCAAATGTAGCTGTGAAGCCTCCTACATAAGGAAATCACCAGAGCACTGACAATTAGGGTAGGAGAGCATTAAAGAGCAATTGAGAAAGGAGATCTAAAAATGCCCTTGCAACACATATTAAAAATGTAAAAATACAGGCAACTTGTGGGGTTGAGAAAGTGTTCCTGGGAAAAAGGGGTGGAGATTTGAAATCACTCTTTCTAGAAAGAAACGCTCTTTGCACCTATCAGTTAGGTGGTCATTTGATACCAGGTCTCAGTGATACACTAGATGTCATGCCAGTTCTCAAGAACAAATGTAGAAAACCCAGATGACATATGCACCTGTATAGATAGAACTTTGCATGAATAAATCTGACATCCAGGTTTTGACAGAATTGCTGATTATCTATATATTTTTTCATGTTTTCAGGTTCTGTTTATGACTTCGCTTTACGAGTATCCTGGAGTGGAAGAGAGCCAGCAGGAGGCGGCAACTTCTTTGCTAATGGCTTGTGACATTCTTTAGAACTTTTATTAATTGAAGTGAATGTATGTATTTATAATAACATACAGTTTAAGAGATATCAATGAACACAATGAATTAATTATGATGTCTGTATTGGCTAACCAGTCAACAATCATAAGTATGTGCCTGCTGAATAGTAAGTGTGTTTTAACTAATGTATAAATTATTAAGTTAACTGGGTGTACTGCACCTTTAAGAATAGCAATTTTTTTGCACATGTGATTTAAAACTTGAAGTATAAAGATACCCGTATTTCCTGCTTTACTAACCCTTGATAAAGTTAGTAATAGCGAAACCAGGTCCAGTATCCAGCCATAATTTTGCAGTGCTCTCTGCATAGCCAGGTATGATGTTTTTTGCTATGCACAAAATAAAGTAAAGCTATTCACTGAATCTTGATGCCAGACATTTTTTGCTTGCCTAGTGTTTCACGTTGATCTCAGCACAAGAGTAGTAGTTGAGTGGCTTTCTTCTGCTTTGATAAAATATCAGAATAGCTTACAACAGGCTGCACGTACTGCAGCACTGGCTTTGCCTGATGGTCCTTCCAAGACCGACTTGCTTAAAACCATGTCAGCTTGTTCTGAAGTTGGCAAATATCAGCTACATTTAGTATAAGTAAGCATTAAGCCACGACGGAGGTGTGCTCTAATGCTGGATTGATGCATGGGGGCAGCGGTGCGTGCCCGAGGCCCAGGGCCGAGGGCTACCACCCACCCACCCCCATACATCAATTGCATTAGAGCACACCAACAGAGTGGCTTAATGCGCTTGTAACATGGGCCGCGGGTTGGTGGAGGCATGTCGAGGGCACCCACTCTGTGAGACAGAGAATAAAAGACGGAGGGCGCTGTGAAATTTGTTACAGTTTGCTTTACTTTCACACAACGGTGCACAGGATTATATACATACAGATGCGGTCCCTATCTGGAGTAGCTGGAGCCATGCAGCTCGCCGCTGCTAGTATTTCTGTGCTAGTGCAGTCCAGTTACCTGCGGGTATTCTCCTCATACCCGCTGCGGGAGGTCTCCGGTGGACGGTTCAGCCGCCGCGAGGAGGATTGCGGTCGCGCTTTGCATCTCGGGGGCGCTCACTTCCTGCTCCGCCCCGCACACTGCTCCGACCGTGCCCTGCTCCAGCTAGGCTGTCCGTGTTGCTGCTGGCTCTGCCCCTCACATCTGCAGGAGTGTCCTGCCAGATGCTCCTGCCCCTCGCTATTCACGGAGTCTGCCGCCTCCATACCTGACACTGTCACGGCACGCTGTAGGACACTACCGCCCGGTCCTGCACCCCACCACTGATCGGCACCCCACTGCTCCATCCCGACTGTCCCACACACAGAGAAGCACACGCCGGGATCCTGCACACCATCTACACTGCCGTTGTCATTAGTCTCCCTAATGTGCACCGTGGGTTACAATTACTCTTCCCCATTTCTGGACTCGGATGCCTAGTGAGGCTGCCGTCGCACGCCGCTCATCTCGCTGCTGCACTCGCTGCCCTACAGTGCCCAGTGCTGCTAGGCTGGGGGTCTGGCTGCTGACAGTACTGCCAAAGTGGGCACGGCATATAAGCTGGGTTAATGCCCGCTTTGGCTGCCGTCTCGTGACCCTCCTACACCTATAGGAGCGCTGCATCACAGGCACACTATTAATGCCATGTTACAAGATGTATCAGATGCCTCCTCCAGGGCTGCAGCCTCTAATGTCTGTATTAGACATCATGCATGGCTCAGAGTAGCTTTCTTTGCTACTGATGTGCAGCAGGCTGTTTTGAATGTTCCTTTTAGGGGCTCCAAACTATTTGGAAGTGATGCTGAAAATGCACTTTATGACCTTCAGTCCTCCAAAATGACTTTAGGATCTGTGAAATCCCTTTGCCCTATTCCAACCAGAGAGCGTGGAAGGGGGTATTTTCATAGGCCTGATGCCAGGAGTAACTGTACATGCCATCAGCAGGGCCGTGGCAGAGGTGGTGATGCCCTCCAGTCCTCCGCTACCCATCAGTGGCAGTTTTAGGCACAAGTGAATCCGCTACGCTAGCGCCAGCACAGAAGGGGCACACTGAAGTAGAACATGTAAGCAGAAATCATCTTGAAATGCAAAAAAGTGTTAATCTAAAAACCATAATTCTCACCCCAGGTATTCTTCTATATTCCTTACTCTCTGCAGTCAGCCTCCTAAACAGAACTTCCCGGAGATAGAATGTTATACAAATGATAGAACCTATCATTGGCTTATGCCACTGATTCAAACTACTGCCCTTATCAGCTACAGTGTTCCACCAACATATTACATTTCTTTCTCTGCCTGACAAGTCAAGATGCCTCGGAGACTTCCCTCTCAGCCGTTCCTTGGGTGGTTCTTCACTGAAAATAAGTATTTTAATTATTCCTACTGCTGTCTTTATTTCTGTTTAAATTCCTACTGTTAGTTTAGTGCTTATTTTAGTGTTTTTGGTTTAATTTTCTCAGTTCCTCGCGGTTCAGTGTAACTGTTGGGGAACCAAGCCTTAACTCCTTTTCCAGAGCTTTTATTTCCTTATCTCCAGTTCAGTTTAGTTATTTTTAGTATTTTATTTTAAATAAATTCTTGCTTTTGTTAGCTGCCAAGCCGGTTCAGTGAACCACTAAACCGGTTCAAGTTGTTCGGTTCTCGGTTCAGTATTGGAACCTTCACCAGTTGCTGAACCGACCACAACCGGAAAAAAAAAAGAGTTTACTTTATTTGCAGTTCTGTTTTTCTTAATCAATTTGATGATGGCAGAAAAACTTAAGAAAAAAGCTGGACCCCCAGGGTTTAAAAACTGCCTTAAGTGTGGGGACATTGTCTGGCCTGGTGGCACTGAGGGCTGAGGTACTGGATGCCACACCTTGCGCCATGCCAGTGATCCACATTTGGGAATGAGTGTGGGCCACCAGGGGTCAGCAGGCAGAAGATGGATTGAGCATCTGACTGACTGCTCTTCATCTCTGGGGAGGGGGGAGCGATCTGCAGTTGGCGTGCATTTGACCCCTGGCGGAGGCTGGGGCTTGACGCTACACTGCCGCAAGTAAGGGGGACGGGAGCTAGGCAGACGCTTGGTAGGGACACACACGGATGCATGCATGTGCCCACTGCTGGTGTCACTGCATGGCGAATGCCTGTAAGGGAGAAAATATGTAGGAAAAAGACCCTGGTGGCTGGTCGTGGTGGCTTGATGGCTGTCCCCTGGCACTTCATCTCTGGCGGTAACACCATGAACTGAATCCTGCTTGGCAGGTGAGTAGGGGGCTCCCCACAGCCCCGCCATGGGGGGTAAGCCGTGGGAGTTGCAGGGGTGACTGCCTGAAGGAGCAAAGCATGGCGATGGCAGCTGGACAAGGAGATGACCAGGGCCAGGGGGGAGAAAGATAAAAGCAAAAAAAAACAAGTGTGGGGATGTTTTTGCCAAGGCAGAGAAGCATGGCTTATGCGTGGTCTGCCTTGGAAATGAACAGTTTTCTGCGGATTGCGAAATCTGCTAATTATTTCCACAAAAGACAATTGACAAGAGGCTGGAAAGGCTCCAAAGAAAACTTGAGAAAGGTGCTACGGGTTCTGACCAACCCACACCCTTTAAACATGCGGGTGAAACCTCACTGTCCAAACTGAGCACCCCTGCAAGGGTGACGCAGCTTCCAGTAAAAAGGTGGGTGAACTGGCTGACTCCCCAGTTCCTGCCAAAAAGACAAATAAAACAAAGCACATTGAACCCCTGACTGAGAAACCAAGGGGGTTTCATCTGTGCCTCACGGCCTGCCATCCTCAGAAGAGATTGCCCAGGCCATGAAGGCCATACAGGCTTTGCAGGGTCTTATACCTGCTCCAACTCCTCCAACACTGGTTCAAGTCCCGGTTGGATCTTCTTCTGTCCCAACTCCATCCCAGGAGCAGATGCAGTTTGAGGAGTATGATTTGCCTGAAGTAGATGAGGGTGAACCTATTGAGGCTGAGATTCACCTGAACAGGAATTTGGGTCTCCTCCTAGAGCACAGGATTTTTCCTTTCATTTTCCCTTCATAAGGAAAATAGTGGAAGCCCTTGATTTGGCTACCACAGAGGTTACAGAGGATGAGGAAGAGGCCAAATACGTGAAAATGATGGGGTTAACACCCACAAAGAAGATATTACTCCCTATCAACAAGTTTTCAAAAAAGACTTGTTTAAGGTTTTGCAAACTCCAAATTCCCTTCCCCCCCGGACAAGAAGGCAGAAAAAAAGTACCAGCTGGACAGACAGGGGGCATTGTTCCTCTTCTCTCACCCTGACCATCAAGGGATAATCCAGCAAGCAGCCTGTGAGAAGGAAAGGGTGACAGTGGCATCACACCCACCTGAGAAAATTTCATGCAGAATAGGTAGTATGGCCAAGAAGGGCTACCTGGCATCCTCACTGGGAGTCAGACAGGCTATTTACCAGGCTTATTCTGCACAGTATCAAAAGTCACTATGGCAGTCAGGATTGCCCGTGGTAGATAAGGCTCCTTTGGGCCTCTTGGATGATTTGGCTGAGATAGCCAGGTTTGGGCTGGAAGCAGCAAAATACCAATTTCAGATGGCAGCAGATGGCAGTGATACTGCTTCCAGATGGATGACCCTTACCATAGCTCTTAGGAGGTTGGCCTGGTTTAGGACCACTAATCTTACACAGGATACCCAAACCAAGGCTATGGATTTTCCTGTGGAGAATCATTCAATATTTGGCCAACAGACTGAGGCTTATATGAAGAAGGTGGATGAGTACAAGGCCACCTATAAAAGCAACCCGACAAAGGAGAGACCCTTCTTCTCCTATAGGTCATACAGAAGGGGAGGCATAGGTGGAGCAGCCTACACCAGATCTTTTTAATCAGGCCCAGGCTGTCTCTCAATATCAGCAATATCCACAGCAGACAAGGTAGTTCAGAGACAGGGGTAAAAGGGGCTCAGGGAAGGGATTCTAGACTACCCAGGCCCAGCCCCAAGCAAAACGGATCTCTGACTCAGTGGTCAAGGCTGTCTCCCCCGGCCGTATCCCAGTAAGGGGCAGGCTGGCTCACTATTTCCAGGCTTGGGAGTCCATTACCACAGACAAGTGGGTCCTGGAAGTGGTGAGTCACGGTCTGCCCCTAAGTTTCAAGTAATTCCCTCTCTTGAGAACAAGAGTGTTCAAAACCAGCTTCCCTCTTGGAAAAGAAACTATTGGAGAAGGAGGTTCAAAGCCTCCTTCTGTTAAAAGTAGTAGAACATGTTCCACCTCAGCAGAAGGGAAGGGGTTTCTACTCAAGATACTTTCTCACCAAAAAGAAAAATTGGGAGTGGTGATCTATTCCAGAACTCAGTCTACTGAACAAGTACTTAGTAAAGCCGAAGTTCAAGATGGTCATAATGGCAGTTATTCTGCCAGTCATTCAGAAGAGAGATTGGCTAGCATCTCTGGATCTGAAAGATGCCTATTTCTACATTCCCATAAGAAAATCTCACAGAAAATATTTCAGATTCAGACTTTCATCAGGACATTACCAGTTTTCAACCCTACTCTTCAGTCTCTCCTCAGCCCCAAGGGTATTTGCAAAGCATCTGGCAGTGGTGGTGGCACAACTAAGAAGGTTAGGTTTATCAGTCTTCCCCATCTCAATAATTGTCTGGTGGTGGGAAGCTCACCCTAGCATGTGCAAGATCCCCTGCAGGTAACACTAAACCTGTTACACTCACTAGAGTTCCTGGTAAATCAGGAGAAATCTGTTCTCACTCCAGTACAGGTTCTGCGCTTCATAGGAGCAGAACTGAACACCTTAGAGGAAGAGCCTTCCTCCGGACAGAGTGCAATGCATCTGGCAAATAGCGGCTTCTTTTCAGGCTGAACGAGCCAGCCAGCAAGACAATTTTGCAGCTCCGACACATGGCTTGCAACAATAGGCAGTTTGGGTGCCAGGTTCCAAAATGAGAGACATACAGTTTCACCTTAGTGCACATTGGTGCCAAAGGAAAGACACTCTTTCAAAACCAATTCCAGTAACAAGAACATTGCTGTAAGTCCTTCAGTGGTGGAAGGAAGCAGACAACTTCAGGAGGGTATCCTTTCAATGGGAAACACCATCAGCCGTTCTTACAACCGGCCTCCCTGTAGGGTGGGGTGCCCACTTAGGGAACACACCACTCATGGAACCTGGTCCAGCGCAGAGTCACTCCAGCATATAAATCTGTTGAGCTGAAGGCAGTGTTCCTGGCACTGAAGGCATGTGCACCACTACTGCAAGGAAAAGTGGTGTAGGTCAGGACAGACAACACCACAACAGTGTACTGCATAAACAAGCAAGGGGGACAAGGTCAGGCCCTGTACATTGAAGCAGTGAAGATCTGGAGTTTGGCTTACACACTGAAGGCCTTCAGACAGGCCATTCATGTGCCAGGAAAGACAGTACTCTAGCAGATGCCCTGAGCAGAATCAATCCGCCCACCACAAGTGGTCCATCAACAAGCAGATACTGGAGGCAGTATTCAGGAGGTGGGGCACACCAGAGATAGATCTCTTTGCATCCCTCAAATCATCTGCCTCTTTTCTGCTGTAGACCACCAGCCAAGGGTACAATCCCACTGGATGCTTTGACAATGGACTGGTCACGAAGAAGCCTATATGCTTTTCCTGTCATTTTCAGAGTTCTGATCAAACTCGGGTCACAATCTGCATCGGTGATCTTGATAGCACCAGACTGGGCCAGACAGCCATGGTATCCTCTATGATTCTCCATGTCTGTAGCTAAACCAATACATCTACCCAGGAGGCACAACCTGCTGATCTCCCATCAGGGCAGGATCTTGTATCTGAACTTCAGATCTCTTCAATTCAAAGCATGGCTCTTGAGGACTTAAGAGTTTGCACACTCTAAGTGTCCTGGATATCCTGAAGGGCTACAGGAAGCCTTCTACTAAGAAGACATATGCTTCAAAATGGAAGAGGTTCTCTGTTTGGTGTGCTCCCAAAGGTACCTCCCCCTCTCACGTGGGGATACCAGCTGTCCTGGATTATCTTACCTACTTACACTCCCAGGGTCTGCAACATACATCCCTGAAAGTGCATTTAGCCTCAATATCTGCTTACATTTCTGCTGGGATGAACACCTCCATGGCATCCAGTCCCATTTTCAAAAGTTTTTTTAAAGGTCTGTGCCATTTCCACCCACCTATTAGGGAACTAGACCAGCATGGGACCTGAACATATGCATTACCCAGCTCATGAGGCCTCCATTTGAGCCCATGGCTTCAGTACACCTAAAGTATGTTATATGGAAAACTCTTTTTCTGGTTGCTATCACCTCAGCTAGAAGAATTAGTGAGCTTCAGGTCTTGTGTGTCTTAAAGGATTATCTTTCCTTCAGAGACAAGGTAGTATTATGAACAAATAGAAAATTCCTCCCCATGGTGGTCTCTGACTTACATTTGAACCAGTCCATTACCATGCCAGTCTTCTTCACTGAACATACTAGTTCAAGTGAGCGCAGACTCCAAAGTTTGGATGTCAAGAGGGCATTAAGTTACTATATGATCCACACCAGAGATCGTGGGCAAGACAAACAGTTGTTCCTGACTTATGGGGATGTGGGTAAAGGTAACCCAGCTTCAAAGAGGTCCACTTCTCACTGGATAATCCAGTGCATTCAGTTTTGCTATTCGAAAGTTGGCAAGGAGCCCCCAGCAGGGCTGAGAGCTCATTCCACAAGGGGCACAGCTGCAAACATGGCAGCAGTCAGAGATGTTTTATTAGTGGAGATCTGTAAAACAGCTACCTGGAGGACAGTACACACCTTTACTAACCACTGTAGTCTAGACACTTAATCCAGAAGTGATGCCAGTTTTGGCACAGCAATCCTGCAAAGCCTCTTTCCAAAAAAGTAGGTTCTGTGCCCATTTCCAAAGGTACTGCTTTGAAGTCTGCAGAGAGTTAGGAATATAGAAGAATACCTGGGGTGAGAAGAAAAAATTACTTACCATAGTAATCTTGTTTCTTCCAGGGTATTCTTCTATATTTCTAACTCTTCCCACCCTGCCTCCTTCCAGAACCAAAGCCTCTGCACTCCTAACTGAGCTTATAAATATGGAGTCCCAAACACTGACATACGTTGTTTAAACCCTAATGGGTGGAGTTTTTCCTTCCCTTCTTTTTCCAGGTGATTCTGGTATTCGGGGGGGGGGGTTTGGATTTATGTTAATATTTGTAGTTTCTACTAGACAGTATAGTTTTGTTGTAGATAGATAGGTATAATTATAGTTAAAATCGCCTTGCAGGCTCCTTAGATATCTGATATGTTGGTGAAACATTGCAGCTGAAAAGGGCAGAAGTTTGAATAAGTGACATGAGCCAAGGATAGGTTTTATCATTTGCACAACATTCTATCTTTGGGCAGTTCTACTTAGGAGGCTGACTGCAGAGAGTTAGGAATACAGAAGAATACCGTGGAAGAAACAAGATTACTATGGTAAGTAATTTTTTCTTGTTGTCATCACCCTTACATTCATAGAATTCTTATCACTTTTTGGATGTGGATTGGAGAAGAAGGAAGGATGGGGGGTGATGTGAAGCAGTGTAGGGGGCACCACAAGTATTTCTGCTTGGGGTGCCATTAGGTCTTAAACCGGCTCTGCTACCCATGCAAAAGCACCCAAAGGAATCAGTTCAGGTGGCCCTCCCAGCGCTCGTTCCACCTGACTCTCTTCCATGTCTCTTCCCCCCCCAGCTACTGCCTCCAGGGGTGGGGGAGGAAGGTTCTCTCTGCATCTAAAACAGTGGAGGGAGATCACTACAGATGAGTCAGTCCTGGAAAAAAAAGAAAAGGGGCATCTAGAACTGACAAAAACACCTCCAAATCATCCTCCATTCCCTTCTTCTTACCTGCCTGAGGAAATACATACCCTGTTTTAAAAAAATGCTATTGAACCAGTTCTCCCACAAGACAGGAACACAGGGTTCTATTCCTGATACTTCCCAGTTCCAAAATTGATAGGTGATCTACATCCTCGTTTGGAACTCGGAGACCTCAGTCTGTACATCAAATACAAAAGTTTTGAATTGTGTCACTGCAAGCATGGATTCCACTCTTACAAACAGGTGAATGGCTTTGTTCTCTGGACATGAAGGACTCATACCTTCATATCAAGATCAGAAAGTGCCACAGACAATACCTCCACTTCATGCTGGAGGGCAGGCACTAGCAGTTCTGAGTGTTGCCATTTGGCTTATCCTGGGTGCTGAGGGTATTAACCAAATGCATAGCAGTGGTTGCAGCAGCCCTTCACAGGGAAGGGCTTTAGTCTTCCCTTATCCGGATGATTGGCTTCTGCAGGCTAGTTTCAGGGAAGCTCTTCGTCACACCCTTTCCCAAATGAGACAACTGTTCAAGGCCCTAAGGATAACAATGAATATGCCAAAGTCAGTGCTGACACCATACCAATGCCTACAATATGCTGGGGTGGTACTGGACCCAAAAAAGGGGTGTGCCTTCCTGTCATGGGACAGGGCAGAGACTCTTATTGCTGAGGCACATTTGGTTCACAGGAGTTATAATGTCTCTGCCAGGATGATGTTATATCTCTTGGGCCTAATGGCTGCTGCCATAGTAATGGTGCTATTTGCCAGGCCTCATATATGAATCCTACAATGAACACTCAGAGTACAATAGGATCAATTGATGAACAAGTTAGAACAAATGGTTCTTGTCACATCCCCTCTTCGTTGAGCGGTGGTGGATAGATTGCAGCAACTTCCTCAAGGGTGTTCCATTCCTTGTACCAGCTCCTGTACAGATCCTTACCATGGATATCTCAGTCTCTGGTTGGGGTGCTCATCTCGGCTCCTTCCGCAGACAAGGGACCTAGAACAGAGTGGAGGCCGACCTACACTTAAATGTCTTGAATATGACAATTGTTTTATGCAGCCTCCAGACATTTCAGAATCACCTCTACTCTGACCCTCTGTTAATCTAGATGGACAATGTCAGTGTCATGCATTACATAAACAAACAAGGAGGCATCACTTCTACACCCTATGCAGGGAAGCGATGAGAGTGTGGTACTAGGTGATGTCTCACAACATTCAGCTGCTGCTGTGTTTCTCCCAAGTCTGCAAAATGTCTTGGCAGACAAGCTAAGCAGGTCTCAGTCCCTGGTTCATGAATGGTAACTATTGACCTTTGTGGTAAATGACCTCTGTGCAAGATAGGGTTGTCCAGAGTTGGACCTTTTTGCATCCCCACATAATGCAAAAACTCACTGACTCTCCACTCATAGCTTGAGCAGGACCCACTGTATGAGAGGAATGGGGGGAAATACAGGAATTTCCTTTTTTGAAGAGAAGGATGTGTCTCACCAAAAAAGGAAATTCCTGTATTTATTTCCCCCCATTCCTCTCATACAGTGGGTCCTGCTCAAGCTATGAGTGGAGAGTGCCGCTCTCATCCTCATTGTTCCTCCATGGCCTTGCCAGATAGGATTTCCACTCTTACATCTGGCGGTGGAGCATCCTGTTCCTCCACCACTGTGTTGGGGTCTGTCGTTGCAGGACAGGGGGTCTCTGGTCCATCGATACCCCAAAGTCCCTATGCCTGCACAGATGGCTTCTGAAAACATAGCCATTGCACACTTCGGGGTGTCACCTCAGGTTGCTGATATCCTGCTTGTGGCTAGGAAGCCTTCTACCAGACATACTTATTCCTTGAAATGGAAACATTTCACTTGGTGGTCTGCTTCTCAGAATATGGACCCTTTTACATGTCCTTTGAATTCTGTTTTGGAATACTTGCTTTCCTTATCTGATTCAGGTTTGCAGTATTCCTCTGTTAAGGTACATTTGGCTGCCATATCAGCATTCTGTGCCCCAATTGATGGTCATATTTTTGCACAACTAGAAGTGTCCTGTACTTTTTTGATTTTTCATATGAAACCTACTATCCATAATCCTGTCCCCCCTTGGGACTTGAATTTCTTACTTGAAAAATTGACTCTGGCTCCTTTTGGGCCAGCTGTGAATTGTGACCTATGTTTCCTTTCATGGAAAATGTTATTTTGTAGTTGCCATGACTTCTGCTCGAAGAATTTCTGAGCTTCTGGCTTTAATGAATGAGCCTCCTTATTTGATTTTTCACAAAGACAGAGTCACGTTGCATACCAATCGTAAGTTTCTACCCAAGGTGGTATCAGCATTTAAACCGAATCAAATGATGCACCTTCCTGTTTATTACCTTTAGCATACCAATATGGGTGAGGCATTGCTCCATACTCTTGATGAACATAAAACACTGAGATACTATGTTACTCACACTATGAACTGCAGAAAGACTTCTCAGCTTTTTGTTACCTTTGTCCCTAGGAAAGAGGGTGCACTTGTATCTAAACAGTTCTTTGGTGAAATTCTACCATCTCCAGTGGCATTTGTGCATGGGATATTGGCTGCATTAACTGGACTTGTGAGTGTTGTTGGTCTTTTCTTTCATTGTATCCAAACAATGCCTATTCAAATGGCTGGGTAACTTTATAATTTTTTGTTGTGGGACGTATGGCGAGGGACTTCTTGGTGCTGTTCGTGGTCACTCCACAAGGGGTATAGCCACTACTGTTACTTGCTTCCAGAATGTCCCTGCTGCTGACATACAGTATGTGATGTAGCCACATGGACCACTGCCCACTCTTTCCCTAAACACTACAATTTGGAGATCGTCTTTCATAGACAGAAACATAAACATAGAAACATAGAATTTGACGGCAGATAAGGACCGCTTGGCCCACCTAGTCTGCCCATTTCCCTACCTAGAGGATAAGCTGTAGATCCTATTTAACCAACAGCCCATTTCTTCCTACCCCCCACAAAAATTGCCTTATGTCTGTCCCATGCATTCTTGAATTCTCCCACAGTTTTAGACCCCACAACCTCCTCAGGAAGGCTGTTCCATGCGTCCATCACCCTCTCTGTGAAAAAATACTTCCTCACATTGCCCCTGTGCCGTCCCCCCTCTATCTTCATATTGTGTCCCCTTGTTCTTGCACATCTCTTTTTCTGAAAGATGCTACCCTTTTGGACTTTGTTGATTCCATCGAGGTACTTAAACGTTTCAATCATGTCCCCCTCTCCCTCCTTTCCTCAAGGGTATACATATTAAGCTCCTTTAGTCTCTCCTCGTATGGCTTCTCTTGCAGACCCTGCACCATTTAAGTTTGCCTCCTCTGAACTGCCTCCATCCTGTCTATGTCCTTGCGGAGATGGGGTCTCCAGAACTGGACGCAGTACTCCAGATGGGGTCTCACCAACTGTCCATTGGGGGATAACAACTTCCTGTTTTTCTGCTGGTTATACCTCTCCCTATACATCCCAGTATCCCCAGCCCTCCCTACCACCTTCTCGCATTGCTTGCCCACCTTAGGACATCTGATATGATTACCCCTAGGTCTCTTTCCATTTTGTTGTTGTTACTACCCCCCATTGTGTAATCTTCCCCTGGGTTTTTGTTTCCCAGGTGCATTACTTTGCCCTTCTTTGCATTGAATCCAAGCTGCCATACTTCTGACCATTGCTCCAACCTTGCCAAGTCCCTTCTCATCCTTTCCATGACTCCTTGTGTATCAACCCTGTTGCAGATCTTTGTGTCATCTGCAAAGAGGCATACTTTTCCTTCCAGTCCCTCTGCAATGTCACTTACAGCATAAAGACATTAAAAAGGACTGGACCCAGTACTGAACCCTGCGGTACCCCACTAGTATCCCCTCTTTCTTCAGAGTGGACTCCATTTACAATTACCTTCTGTGTCCTGTTGTTCAGCCAATGTTTTACCAGGCTACCACCTTGGGACCCCTCCCAGGCTGGTTGGTTGACTACTAATCTTTTTGTAGGACTGTGTCAAATGCCTTACTAAAGTCTAGGTAGGCCATGTCCACAGTCCCTCCCTGGTCTACTACTTTGGTCAGCCAGTCAAATAAATCAATTAGATTCATCTGACATGACCTTCCCGCTGTGAACCCATGCTGCCTTGGGTCCTGTGCCCCACTGGCCTCTAGGTGCTCAACAGTTCTTTCCTTCAGAAGTGATTCCATCACTTTCCCTACCACAGAGGTCAAACTGATAGGTCTGTAGTTTCCTGTCTCCATCTTGGTCCCACTTTTGTGAAGGGAATCACATCCACCTTCTTCCAGTCCTCAGGTACCACACCATCCTCCCATGATTTGTTAAAAAGCGTAGTCAGTGGTGTCATTAGTTCTGTGCTTAATTCTTTTAGAATTCTGGGTGAATTCTATCTGGCCCCTTGCTTTGTCCACCTTCAGTTTTAGGAGTTCTTTCAGAACCCTTTCTTCTGTGAAAGGACTGGGATCAATCCCCCTCTCCAGAGTGCTTCTGTTAATTGGATTAGGCACTTCCCCACTTCCTCTTTTGTGAACACTGAACAGAAGTATTCATTCAGTATCCCTGCTTTATCACTGTCACTCTCTGCCCACCCACCATCCATTCTATTCAGCCTCACTATCCCTCCCTTTGTCTTTCTACACTCCCTGATATACCTATAAAAGGTTTTATCCCCCTTCTTAACCGAGTTAGCTATCTTTTCCTCAGTTTGTGCCTTTGCTATTCTGACTACCCTCCCTGCTTCCTTCTGCCTTAACTGGTACAGTTCTCTGTCCTGCTCTTTCTGTGTTTTCTTATACTTCCTAAATAGTATCTTTTTCTCCCTAACCTTCACCGCCACCTCTTTTGAGAACCATAGTGGCTTTTTCTTTCATTTTGATTTGTTTATTTGCTTCACACAAAGGCTTGTTGCCTCTGTGATGGCAGTTTTGATATTTGCCCATTGTTGCTCCACCCCTCTTTCTAGCCTGTTTGCTAGTGCTTTTCTAAGGCACTCTCCCATCTTGCCAAAGTTAGCCCTCCTGAAGTCCAGAACCCTCACTTTTGTATGGCTTGACTCTGTAGCAGAGTTTATCGTGAACCACACTGTTTGGTGGTCACTTGTTCCCAAATGGCTACCCACTTCTAGATCTGAGATCCTCTCACTGTCCCCATTTGAGAGTATGAGGTCTAAGATTGCTCCCTCATGAGTAGGTTCCAAAACTAGCTGTTTGAGGCATGCCACCTGGAGGGCATCAAGAATGGCCCTGCTTTTGGATGTGGCTGCCGCAAAGGTGCTCCAGTTAACATCTGGCATGTTAAGGTCCCCCATCAACAGTATCTCCCCTTTCTCTGCCATCCTAAGTATGCCTTCTATCATATCCTTGTCCATTCCCTCCCCCTGACATGGGGGTCTATATACAACCCCTGTGTGATTGTGGTGCCATTTTCAGTCTTTAAGGTGACCCACAGTGCCTCCTCTCCTCCCTGTTTACTCTTTTGTTCAGTTGCTTTTATCCCTTCCCTTACATAGAGAGCTACTGCCCCCTTCTGCCCTCCCTGTCTCTCTTGTAGGTTGTGTACCCTGGTATGTTAACATTCCAGTCATGGTTCTCTGTGTACCATGTTTCTGTGACTGCTACAATATCCAGGCATCCCTCTTCCATCAAGGCCACCATTTCAGGGAGCTTGTTGCCCAGACTACGGGCATTTGTACTCATTACCCTCCATTTCTTGATGGCCTTACCCCTTTTTACCCCATCCCTCTCCTTATTGCATTTGTCACTTTCTCCATTTACCCCAGCACTTCTCCCTATTGACATCTCTATGTTGGTGTCTACCTCACTTAGAACCCTGATATTTTGGGGGGGCTAGGATTTCCATGCTCCTTTCCAGTGCCTCCCCCCTTGGCTAGCTTAAATACTTGTCAATTAGGTATTTAAACCTATCACCTAGGATCCTGGTTCCCCTCCTGGACAGATGCAGACCATCATGCCAGTATAGGCCTGCATCCCTCCAGGTGGACCCCCAATCTCCAATGAAGCCAAATCCCTGATCTCTGCACCAGTTTTTCAACCACTGATTGAATCCCATGGTGTGGAGCACCCTAGCCTTACCGTGCCATAGACAGGCAGCACCTCCGAGAAGGTTACGTGTGTGCTATTTGTCTAAGGCTCTCCCCATATCCACAAATGCTTGCACTGCTCTGATCCCTTTCTTAGCCAGGTCATTTGTCCCTAGGTGGACAATGACATCCAGCTCCCTCCCCTGTGCAGCTGCTCCTGCGATCCTGAGGATTCGCTCCCTGTCTCTCCAAGCCATGGCGCCAGGCAGGCACCTTATCTCCCTCTCCCCTTCCTCCCCCAGTTCTACCTTCCTAACAATGGAGTCCCCCACCAGGAGTTGTTTCCTTCCCCTGTGGGGTCCCATTCCACCCTCCTTTGGGTCTCCTTTGTGGAGGTTCCCAGCATCCGTCTTGGTCTCCACTGTGGGTGCCTCCATGGAGGAACCACACTTTTCCAGAATGGCATATAAATTGTGGAGAGGTACAACTGGAGGGATGAGCCTCTGTTCCACCACCCTCACCCTCCCTGAGCCCAGCATGGTCCAACCACTCCTCTTTCTTGGCAACCTCTGAGGCAACGGCAGTGACGCTGGTGGTCCCTGGGTGGGAGAGGAGGTCCCACAAATCCTGGCCAACTCAGCCTGGAGATGAGCAACCTCCTCTCTCAGCCCAGAGAGGTGTCTGCAGATGGGACGACACTGCATCCTCCAAAACATCTCCTGGAAGACTGCTGCTCCATAGCCACTGCACTGCACCACTCCCATCATGTTTTTTTTTTCTGGCCCCCTAACTGTTATTTGGAATACTTACTCTTTCCTCTGTTTGTTTATTTATTTTTTTTCTTTCTTTTTTTTTCTTCTCTCCTACTTACTTACTTACTGCCTCTGCACACTTTTATCTCCTGATCTTCCTGTTCTGAGACAAAAGTTCTTGTATTTCTCAGTAGTCTCCTTACTTGCTCAGAGTCAGACCTCCAGCAGCTAGGGGGGATGGAGAGCTACTCTTGCCCTTCTAGGATGGTGAGTCTTTGGTGGCTCTGTGATCACTCACTTCCTGCTCCCAAACAGGAAGTTCCTGTTGTCAGTTAAATCCTGTGCCTATAAAAGTAGAACTGGTTTATGGTTTAGGGTGGGGGGTGGAGGGGAAGGAAGCATACCTCTCAACTGTCACACATTACGAGGTACATCACTCATTTTACCATCAGAAACCATCTGTCTCACATGGCACAGGTAATATTCCACACTGCCCACTGAAACCTCAATGCAGAAATTCATAATAATCTAGTATACTCAGTTATCAGCAAACATGAATAACATAAGTGCACAGATTTAGACTGTGTTCTGAGCTTGCAATGTCATTTTTGATGATGTGTCACACATTTTGCCGATTTGTCACACATACTGTCACACATTTGAGTGATAAAAGGTTGAGAGGTATGGAGGGGAGGGAAGGAGGGCAGGAGGGCAATATAGTCCCAGTAGAGAAGTTTTAGTTATACCAGTAGCTCCTTCCTTATGGAGTTCTGTCTGTCCTCTGGCAGAAGCTATCTAGGGCAGTATTTATATTTGGTCTTAACCTGGCTCCTTCTAGCTAAGCCACTCCCCCTACTTTGCAAATCTTTCTACACTTAGTTAATTTCACAGATAAGAATTCCCTTCTGACACCTGTGACAAGCACCTAGATAAGTACACAGATAACAGATAACAATTTACTTCAACTACCTCTGACAAACACACCAACTCCTTTTT
Source organism: Neoceratodus forsteri (assembly GCA_016271365.2). Taxonomy (NCBI): domain Eukaryota; kingdom Metazoa; phylum Chordata; order Ceratodontiformes; family Ceratodontidae; genus Neoceratodus; species Neoceratodus forsteri. The sequence continues at coordinate 1,466,112,929 of CM057449.1, forward strand.
TTTTGGTTTTTACCCTTAATTGAAGGTCCCAGTACAAGAGATCTAGTTCTTAGTCCCAGTAGAGAAGTTTTAGTTATACCAGTAGCTCCTTCCTTATGGAGTTCTGTCTGTCCTCTGGCAGAAGCTATCTAGGGCAGTATTTATATTTGGTCTTAACCTGGCTCCTTCTAGCTAAGCCACTCCCCCTACTTTGCAAATCTTTCTACACTTAGTTAATTTCACAGATAAGAATTCCCATCTGACACCTGTGACAAGCACCTAGATAAGTACACAGATAACAGATAACAATTTACTTCAACTACCTCTGACAAACACACCAACTCCTTTTTTTTTGGTTTTTACCCTTAATTGAAGGTCCCAGTACAAGAGATCTAGTTCTTAGTCCCAGTAGAGAAGTTTTAGTTATACCAGTAGCTCCTTCCTCCTGGAGTTCTGTTTGTCCTCTGGCAGAATCTATCTAGGGCAGTATTTGTATCTGGTCTTAACCTGGCTCCTTCTAGCTAAGCCACTCCCTCTACTTTGCAAATCTTTTTACACTTAGCTAATTTCACAGATAATAATTCTCTTCTGACACCTGTGACAAGCACCTAGACAAGTACACATATAACACAGATAACAGATAACAATTTACTTCAACTACCTCTGACAAATACACCAACTCCTTTTATTTTTTTCACCCTTAATTGAAGGTCCCAGTACAAGAGATCTAGTTCTTAGTCCCAGTAGAGAAGTTTTAGTTATACCAGTAGCTCCTTCCTCCTGGAGTTCTGTCTGGTTTTGGGGTTGCTATACTGCAAGGCCTTCTGTTCTGATAACATATCAGACTGTGCCATCCTCCCTGTCTGCTTTGTACTGCTTTGAAATTATTCCAAAGGTGTGGCCTAATGGAGGAGATTCCCTTGATGAAGATAGAAAAGTTGTGTAAGAACTTAACGTAATGGTGGATCCTGGAGAGAATCTCCTCCGTTATGCTGTAGTGTACTCTCCTTCCATCCCCTTTTTCTTCCGAGGGATAAGTCAGATGCTGTGCCTAAGGCCTCATTCCCTCCATCCTGTTTCTAGTCCCATGCCCCTTCTTGTTTGCCTGGTACTGGTTTGACCTCCTGGTTCCTCACGGTAACAAGCCCTCCGAGGCCTATCTCCAGTGAGGAATTGAGGAGTGTTAAGCCCACCCATATTATATATGTGACAACACTGCACATCATTGTGGGCAGCCTCCTCCTGCCTAACAACATGTTTATGAGTGGTCCTGATGCTGATGGCTTACGTTACAAAGGCGTGGCCTAATGGAGGAGATTCTATGGAAGACCTACTGTCATGGTAAATTCTTACATTACTGTTCTTTTCAGGGCTTTAGTAATCACCCTGTCACCTGCACTGAAGGACTACAGCTCAGTTCAATTTACATTCAGTTTGTTTTATTTAATCAGATACAAGACAACTGCAGCATTTGTGTACATTGTTGAGATTACAGTAGTCTGTGCCGTTAACAAAACAACCTGCATTACCAGTGCTACTTGTCACACAAACAACCTGCATTAACAATGCTACTTATCACCAGGGCACTGGATCACTAGCAAATATGAGAATTACCTATAATACAGACATGTTAATAGAAGCTACATAAGTAAGCTGTCAATATTTACAACAATTAACACCAGCCATTCACAGTTAAATTTTCAGGTACATAGCTTGGCATATAACATCACAACACTAGGGATCAAGAAAGTTATTTATGAGGTATTCAAGAAAGGGTACTGGAAGTTAAAGCCATTAATTATGTGAACATATATCATATAGTCACTCTATCTACTAGATAAAACAAAAATCCATTATAAAATTGGTACAATACCCTAACACTTAAGACTGACTGATTATACAATAATATAAAAATGATTACAGATGGAATGTAATTTCACTTGAGTGCTAGTTTTCAGAACAGGTTTTGTTTGTAAGCTCAATTTGTTATGGGATGCAGCAAACAATTTATGACTGAGAATTAATAGTTTCATTAGAAAATTCTGTATTTTGTAGTGTTACATATTTTGAAATTTTTTTGGTGCCAGTCTAAAACAAGACTTAAAAATTAGATTTTCCAGCAGGATGTTTATCAGCAGATAACACGGCCAAACATTTCTACAGAAAACTAATTCACAGTGATGAGTAAGTGGAGCAAAACCAAACTGGTGCCTGTATTCTCTACAGTACAAGTCTGTCAGCAATGTCAGATCACTGTTTCTTACATTCCCCAAATTCTGAATGTAATATGTGGTAAAATGGTGGCATTAAAAAAACAGATGTGTGATCTCTTCAATAAGTACTAGTGGCTTAATTTTCTAAACATGTATAGTTTCTGAGTTTCTGCTTATCACTCTTCCATGACAGTATGAAAACCCTGGGCTAAACAAGAGCTTACCACTTGTCTAGATTGACTTCACGCTCTTTAACTTGACCTTCTTAAACAGAGACTCAGTGCATTATGTAAAAACTGTGCCCCACCTACTCATAAGAATTCTGGCATCTGACAAACAATAGCATACAGGTATGTGTAAAATAGTGTAGTTTTTTTTTACATAATAGCTTTCTTACAAATATGAAAGGAATAAGGACCGAACACTTTAAAAAGGCAGCATAGAGCAGTACTCTAAAATCATAATACATTCAAATACAGCTAAAATGTAAGAACAGAAGCAAATAAACACATGTCACAGGAGGTGGCAGCAGGCTACCAGGCAGGCAGATATACTACAAAATCCCGAAGAGATATACAATAGGGATTCAAATCCAAAGGCACAGAAGAAGGTGGTAGATACTGGAGGGTAAGAAAGGAAAGTGGTATAATAGGATTAGAAGAGCAGAAAGGGGTTCTAGACAGATGAGGAGGTGGAAACAGATGAAGATTCATTAGCCAAGGAAGAGGGACTGGACTTCAGACAGGATACAAAGGGGAAAAGGGAATCAGTGAGGTACAGTGGAGAAGGAAAGCTGTTCCATGAGGTAGGGGGTAGAGACACTGAAGCACATCCATTCAGTATTAAAAGGGTAGTGGTGGGGAGTGGGGGAGAAAAATGAGTGATCAAAGTTACAAGGATTAGAGTGTTTAAAGGTGAGTGGGTGGTGATGAGTTAGTTTTAGAGATGTGGTACGCAAATCAGTGGAGAATCTTAATAACTAGAAAGACTATGTTATATTGATGCAGAAGTTAATGTGGGATAGTGAAGGCTTCTGAGAACTAAAACAATATGGTTATATTTTTGAAAACTGGTTAGAAGGAATGCAGCACTATTTTAGACAGCATAAAAGTTGAGAGAGCAGAGACAGCGGAAACTGTATATGAGAAATGTGAAGCAGCACTGTCACGAGGAGATGGAAGTACATGTCCACGATGTTAATGATCTAATGTCCTTATGAAGCTTTATGTAGCATTGAAGACCATAAAGTACTAGAAGTCAGAATTAATTTACTGACTGAGCTACAGTTCATAGTCCTAAAGCAGCAGCTTATGCAACATTTTACATAGTTCATAGGGTTTGGGGTGCACATGACTGTATGCAGTCCTTCTCAGCCACAAGTAGCTACATTCAACATGGCTTATCTATTGACCTCTACTTAGCTAGCAGTATGCCTTCAATTTAATTTACCCTTCATTGGAACTTGATTCAATATTTAGAACATAATGCCCATGAGTAGCTGGCTACTGAAACATGAGGAATGAGAAATACTGTGAATCTACTTGGGTTGTTTCAGGGGCCATAAAAATGCACAAACATAAGCCAAGAAATAACATGCGGGACACTGCAAGCTCATTATAAAGATCCCTGTTAACAGCGTTATTTTTGGCCAAAGTCTCATGTTGTGTTTTCCATTTTCTTTGTTTTAAATTACACTTGATGGTAATGGTTCCTTATTTTGTTAAACACCTAGCTCCAGTGTGCAATGTCCTTGCTTCTTGAAGGTGTGTGTTACGAGAGTCACGCATAATTGATCTGAAAATACTTTAAAACTGCAACAATTTTGATAGTATTTTAACAATGGGTATGTTTTCAAGTTCATTTGTTATGTGTACATGACAATGTTGGGGAAATACAGCTGCCTAACATCACACTGGAAAGTTAAATTTTTTTATGAAGCTTTAAAGCAAATTACTGCCGTCATTTCAAAGGAAGAAAATGTGAGACTTTCCTTTTTAATTTCAATAAAAAGAGTTTGACAGCACATTCTCCCAGGAACATAATTGCATATGAAAACAACATCAAGTCTAAAGCAAGAAATAAAAATATACATACCTTTAAAAAATGTGCCTTCTGCTCATCATAAATAATTTATACTCACATTAGCAATATAGGAAATTCTGCAGTGTTAAGCCACTGCTTATCAAACTAATATACTGTAATCCATGAGAAGGTGAAGTGTATAATTTCTACACGTTACCACCCTGCTGCTGATCTGCTGTGTTTAAACGCTTCCTTCCTTTGCCATACCAGATGAATATGAACTTTGTTTTGACTAGCAAATTCTTGCATGCCCTGTTCCCCATTCTGCAGTAGCAGGGATGTAAGTTTCACCAACCAAAAACAAATTTAATTACCATAGTCATGCTATGCATTTGCAAACTACTCTTATCTGTGTCACTCCATTACCATATCCAAAATCATCAAGTCACTTTATGGGACACACACGAACAGACATACTGCAGGTGGTGATGCGGAGATCTCAGATGTTTTTAACTTTTGGAGTAAAGCACCACTACTACTTATTGTGTTTTACCTTTGCCTGCATACTTATGGTTAGAATTGAAACAAAAGATAAGTTCCTTTGCAAATCTCTTTCTAGTGTATGGCACAGTCTCATGATCAGTGTATATTTTATGAAACGACTTCAGGATAAGGATGGAGAAAAAGAGCACATATTCATCCTCCTAGTTTTTACTGCTTTAGGATTATGATTAATTTTGACATTATCTCTTGCTTGTTGAACATGCATTACAGTATCACTTCAGTATTCTTCTTTGTTTATAGAAAATAAGCAAAATGTAAACAGGTGAAGATAATAAAGTACTGTAAGTGTCCATATGCAGTAGTGTAGCTACAATGGTATGTGCTATTAATGTTCTTGCTAGACACTCCCTCCCCCCCCCCACCGCTGAATTAACAAAGAAACAAGCCATGTGTGATGTTTATACTTGATCTCTGCTTACCTTTTTAGACTTTGTCTTTCGTGCTGTTGAAGAGGAAGACTGCTGCTTTGCATCTTGAAGAGATTCAGGTTCCTTGGTGTCTTGCAAAAAAGACCTCAGAGTCATGGTCTGTCTTGTCTTCTGGGGTTCCCAAGCATCTGTGTATAAAGTATTAGTAAATGAATAAGTATTGACGTGTACTGTAAGAAAGAAACAGTCCAGTGAGTGCTTGTACAACAGTAAGTTGGTTCAGTCATGACTTAATAGGCAGATTTTTAAGAAGGGATCAAGGCAGGAGGTTGAGAACTACAGGCCTATTAGCCTGACTTCTGTATTGGGTAAGATCCTTGAAGAGATTATAAAAGACTATGTCATTGATTTTGTAGATCAGATAGGTGCCACAGATTCCAAACAACATGGGTTCACCAGGGGGAGATCATGCCAAACCAATTTATTAGAATTTTACACTAAAGTTAGTAAAGCCTTGGATGAGGACCACTCGGTGGATGTGGTATTCCTCGATTTTGCCAAGGCATTTGATAAAGTTCTGCACATAGAACTGGTTAATGCCCTACATGAACAGGGACTAGACATGCATATTGTCCAATGGGTTCAGTCATGGCTGCACCAGATGCGTCAGCGAGTTTGCATTAGGGGTGAACATTCCGGTTGGGTGGATGTTACCAGTGGGATACCTCAGGGTTCGGTTTGGGGCCCCTGTCTGTTTAATTTATATATCTCCTCAATGCAAACTCAATCAGGTACATGGCTTTCTAAATTCGTGGATGATACCCATTTAGGTTACATAGTAAATAGCCAGGCTGATAGTGACATTTTACAGGCTACCCTCACTGATCTTACACTATGGGCCCAAACCAAGAAATTGTTGTTTAACCTTGATAAGTGCACTGTCATGCCTTTGGGGAAACATAATAAAGAGTTCCATTATACATTAGAAGGCATGGCACTAAAAGTGGTTCTGGACAAAAAGGATTTGGGTATTAGAGTGAGTAGTGACCTCAATTTCCAATTGCATTGTAGCCTGACTGTTAAAAAAGCTGGCAGCATACTGCAATGCATACTCAGACATATAAAAATTAGGGAAAAAGAGGTCCTTATTCCACACTATAACACTCTGGTACGCCCACATATGGAGTATTGCATCCAGTTTTGGGCCCCTGACTATAATGGGGATATTGGAGCCCTTGAAAAGATCCAGAGGAAAGCAACTAGAAACATCAGGGAAGTCAGAGGTTTAAATAATGAACAGAGACTTCAGTCCTTGGATATGTTTTCATTAGAATACAGTAGACTGAGGGGCGACATGTGTTTGATCTACAGGGCCCTAACAGACATGCAAATGTGGGAACAATTGGGCATGGTGTTGAGGGCTCAACCACACAATACTCGAGCTCACCCATTCCAATTAATCAAGGATAAATTCACCACTAAGAAACAAAAGTACTAGTTTAACATTAGGGTGACAGATTTGGAATATACTTCCATGCTCAGTTGTGAGCAGTAAGACTATGGCTGAGTTTAAAACAAAACTTGACAGTTTTCTAATTAGTAAAGGCATTCAGGGATATTCTTAATCCTAGCGAGCTAAATGGACCTTTTCCTTATATGTTCTGTATAACCTATGATACCTATGATTAGATTAGTTTTGAAGTCATACTGCTTGATTAACACATCAACAGGGATAGAACATAGCATCACAATAATGGCAGTACGGATCAATGTACTGTGCAAATAGCCCACTAGAAAGTTGAGTTCAGAGGAAATGGTAAGCTTTGTATTTAAATAATGTTTAGTTTTTATAGTGGGGTTCAGTGTAATTTATTTATTAACACATGCTTTATTTATTTATTTATGTCGTTATTTTTTGAAGTGCTGCTCCCCTTATAAAAGCCCCTTGGGGAGCAGCGTCTCATTAATAAAGATGTTCAGTTCCAGTGGACAGTAGCACGTTGAGAGGGGGAGGGGGGAGAGAGAGAGAGAGCGATGGAGAGAAAGAGAAAGGCAGCATAGTTAGCTGCAAACTATATAGCATCCTGCTCCCGCCTTCAAAAAAGAACATGCAGTATATATGTTTGTTTATTGAGAACTGTATGGGGATAATATGTACAGACCATCTGAGCCATGGCACTTTCCTTGTGGCTTTCTATAAATATCACATAGCAATTTATGTGTGTTATAAAAGCACACTATATCAAATACTGTATTAGGATAATATTCACAAAATATAAAAATATAATTATACAATTACACTTCAATATGATATTCTACGTTTCATTTATTTTAACAGGTATTGATCTGGATGTCCTGTAGTATGTCTGTCTTATGTATAATTTGACTTCATAAACTTTTCCAATACCTGCAGATCTTGTAATGCAATTAAAGGTATTTAAATTTGAGAGTGTGGGGGGTTGGAAGAGAAAGAGAGAGAGACAGAGAAAGAGAGAGTGAGGCAAAGAGGGATAGATGGCTAGATAGGGCATTTGTTTTTGTAGTTTACTGTATTTGTTTTACCAAGAAAAGGCTCAGTTGAGCAACATTTACAGGGAAGACCTGGTCAGGAAAGCAAAACAACAAAAATTCAGAAAGGTATATATACAGATACAGTACGTAACAGGAAATCAACAGAGGAGAGAAAGAGAGGGAGTTCTGTCACAATGGTAAAAGTGAAGGTTTCAGCTGCTGAAGATCTGCGTTATGTTAATACTACCACAAAGACCTCTGTTATGTTTGTGAGAGTGGTGTTGTGCACATTTTTAGGATATGAGAACCACGAATAGCAGATGAGTGGTTCTAACATCCTAAGAATGTGAGACCACTCTAACAACCACAAGAGTGGTCTTCACAGCAGCAATGATATATTATTGATTGAGGTCAGTTAATCATAAATGAACAATTTAAAACCCTCTCCTGAATGAGCCAGTTTCCAAGGCATTTACATTTGAGAAACTTATTACAAAATATCAGAAACTATACAGAAAAGAGAAGAGCATGTGTGAGAAATCCCAGGGTAGGGGGCAGAGGAACCAGAACTGAAAAATGGAGATGTGATAACACAGTAAGAATTAGTGAAGGCTCATATAAAAAACACACAACTGAGTCCACCAACTCTCCCTTTTGACTCCTTTGACAGATCAGCAGCACACAGTATGGCCAACAGTAAAGTAGATGTGGTACTTCTAATGGATTCAAATTGGAAATTCCTAGATGAAAACATTTACTCCCAGGGTAAAAACGGATGATGGTTAATATCCAAATACAAAAAGAGCAAGATAAAATTGCATCAAACTCCTGGTTTAACCATTCAAATTACAGATTACTACCCTCCAGCCTCCCCCTTGGTGGACCACATTAAGACTTTGACACCCTTGGCACAGAACTACCCTGAGTCCTGCAAAGGACTTACTGACTAGACTCCCCACCCAAACCTCCTTATGTATCCCTGTCCCTAGTCTCCTCCCCATCTACTGTGGATAGAACAATGGTGCCAAGGCACCTAGTGCTCTGATGGGCACTACCATTAATAACCTGACAGCCTACAGTAGGGAACAGATTGTTATATCATATTAAAAAGATAGTGGCCATGGTGACTTTCTCAAAAATGCTGCCTTTCATTAACAGGGAGTAGGACAGTAAGGTTAAGATATTCACTTTCAATAAAACATTAGAAAGTGTGGTGTGACAGAGTGGGATTCAAAGTCATATGGAGTTGGGGGCATCCTGTGGGAATGAAGGCTATTCAGAAGGGGCAGTCAACACCTGATTAAGGAAGGAACCTCAGCATTTGGGCAAATGTCTGAAACACTGTAGAAAGACATTTCAATAGAAACAAGGAGGCTAGTGCACAAATTTAAGGTTTCTAACTCTAATATGGGAGGCTTTACTGGCACTTCCCCATGTAGCATAATGGGTCTTGATAAATACAGAGCAATTAAAGTAGGAACAAAGGGCAAGGACAAGAGAGGAGCACAAGCAGGCTACAAAAAAAAATACAAGGAAATCATGGCAAAATGATGGATGTGGATAAGGAAAATAGAGAGGGACAGCAGGCAAGGATTAAAAAGGAAGGGAAAATGAGGTGGGAAGGGGGAGAGAAGGGGCAGTGATAAGACCAGGTGGTTGCAAGTCAATAAATCCATGAAGTAGAACTTCCTCAAATTTTTGTAAATTTGCACCGCAACAGCCTCAAGTCATGACCCTGTCCTTATTCCTTACAAATATACCCCCACTGTTCACCTTATTTATGCTCCTAAGAAATGTATATGTTTCATCATATCCCCCTTCCCGTGTCGTCTCTAGTAAATACATGTTTAGTTCCTCCAGCCCGCTCTTCATAGGATTTTTCCTGTTGCCCCATAATCATCCTAGTGATCCTGCACAGATTCCAGTCTATCAATACCCTTCTTCAAATGAGGGTTCCAGAACTGAGCACAATACTCCAGATGCAGCCTCACAAGCGATCTGTAAAATGTGAGAATCATCTCCCTCCTCCTATCAGAACCCCTCCCTGTGCAGCCCAGCATCCTTGAAGCCTTACTGTGTGCCTTGTTACATTGCCTTCTTTGTTTATGGCAGCCACTAATTATGACACCTAAATCTCTCTCTCTTCAGATGTACTAGCCGGTTCAACTCTTCCTATCCAGTATTCGGTGCCAGGATTATGTCTACCTAGGCACATAATTTTACATTTCTTGGCATTGAAACTCAACTGTCAGACCATCGTCCATTTCTTCAGCATTTATTTTCAAGTCTTTTTGGAGCACCTGCACTCCGTCCTCATGCTCTATCCTTCTGCACAGCTCTGTATCATCTGTGAATAGACACAATTTTCCTTAAATACCCACTCCAATGTCACTAATGTAGATATTAATATCACTAATGTACACATTAAACAGGACTAGCCCCTGTGGTGACTCTTTGTGACCACTCTATCTCCTTATTTAGTCCAATTTACAAGTACTCTCCGCTGTCTTTCTTTTAACTAATTTCCAACCCACCACCTTAATGCCTGATCCATTCCCAAATCTTCCATCTTCTTCAAGAGCCTCCGGTGAGGCACTGTGGCACTGAATCAAAGGTGTTACTAGAGCTGAAGTAAAGCAGATTTACCACTTACCCCTTATTCATTGCTCAGGTGACCAAATCGAAAAACATTACTAGGTTAGTCTGACATGACCTTCCTGACACAAAGCTATGATAATTTTCATTCTGGAGTTCTTTTTCCTCCAGATAGGTCACCAAACATTCCTTCATAATAGACTCTGTCATCTTACCTACTATGGAGGTAAGACTGAAAGGTCTACAGTTGTCTGGTTCTTCCCTGTCCTCACCATTATGAACTGGTGCTACATTAGCAGACTTCGAATCTGCTGGCACTGCTGCAGTTTGTAATGAATAATTGAATAATCATGTTAAGGGTACTGCCAATACTGTGGCTAATTCCCTAAGCACTCGAGGGCGCAGTCCCCCAAGGCCAGTGCCTTGTCTACTTTTAGAGCCTCTAGTCCTTTTTGTACTCTGTCTACCAAAATATACACTCCATCCACATTTTGTTGCCATCATCTTTTGCCATTCTCTGGCAGAGAACCATTATTCTCCACTGTAAATACTGAGCAGAAGTAATTAAGTACACACGCCTTCCGCTCATCATCTTTACAACCCTCCCTCCATCAACTAACCTATTCCCCTTTTCTTATTTTGCTGTTGTATCTTTTTTTTTTTATCTTTGTAGCACCTTCCATGGGCTCCATGGGATTATGGCTCCCTCCCTCGGAGTGGGTACATCCTCTGGCCCAAACCCCAGCTCCTCTGTCCCACTGGGTATTGCAAATCTGGTGATGGGGTGCAGACTTCACTGGAGATGTTGGGTCATCACAGGTCTGTGGAGCCCCGGACTTTTTCATTTTTCACCCTCCCTCCCCTCTGACATAAGCACATCAGCTTCTAAGCCTCTCAACCCGTACTGCCCTCCAGCACGGGAAGGATGACTAGTATCCTTCCCCAGAGAGAGGACAGCAGTCCTCTGGATGCTCATTCTTCTCTCCCCCTGCCAACCCCCAGCAGCCCAGGCTCATTCTTGAACCTGGGTCCCAACGTGGCACGAGGTGTGGCATCCAGCGCCTTAACCCTCAGTGCCACCGGGCTGGCCTTCACTATTGTATCTTAAAAACTATATTGCCCCTTTTTTTACTTTCTCTGCAAACCTCAGTTCAGTAGCTGCTTTTGCCTTTTTAACCTCCACCCAGGCCTCTTTGAGTTTAGCTAATAACCCTGCCAGTCCTCCTGCCATTTTACTCTTTTATACTGACTTTCTCTTTGATTGGGACAGAAAAGTGGTGAACAGGTAAAAAGCAGTGGATATGATATATCCAGACTGTAGCAAAGCCTTTGATTCTATACCCCTCACAAGGCTAATAAAAAAAATACCTGGGGGATGTGGGGAATTGGGGACAAGCTGACCAGGTGGATCGGAAACCGGCCAAGGGGCATGAAGCAGAAAGTGGTTGTAAATAGGGCACACTCAAAGGCCATGGAAGTCACAAATACAGGGATTGGTCTGTGCTTTTCAATATCAACATTTACAATATAGGGGAGGGAATTCAGAATAACTTATGTCGCACTGCAGATAATGCTAAGATGTGCAGCGGAGAAGAGACAGAGGAGGCAACAAGGGAGATGAAAAGAGATCAGGAAAACATGAAAAGTCGTCCAGAGAATGGCAACTAAAGTTTAACGAAAAATAATTGCAAAGTGATGCACATTGGAAGGAAGAACCCCAATGTGGATACTGGATGGGGAGTAAGTTAAGTGCACACAACTGAGGAGAGGGGCCTTGGGGTGACATTCTCAGGTCTACCATTCAATGTAGCAAAGCATTAGGGAAAGCAAGTATGATGCTGAGGTGTACAGAAAGTGGTTTTGAGATGATACTGCAGCTGTACAGCTCCCTGGTAAGACCCTCCTAGAGTGCTGTTCTGCACCTTAAGCAGGACTGGGACTGCATAGGTACCATACGAAGCAGAGCCACTAGGATGATCCATGGGCAGCATGGGATGACGTATGATGAAGGGTTGGCCTACATTAACACGTATACGCTGGAATCCAGGACAGAAGGAGGGGATGTGAGTGAAGCGTACAAGTTCTTGTGAGGAATACACAAGGTAGACTGTAAGGACCTGTTCATGAAGAGTGAGGACCCAGTTACTAGAGGGCACAAGTGGAAACTGGTGGTGGTGCAGAATTCAGAAAGGATGTGAAGACGTTTTTCTTTATGGAGTGGGTGGTGGATGAATGGAATTGACTTCCTAGGGAGGTTGTTTATGCAAACACTGTAATGGGTTTAAACTTGAGTGGGACATATATATGGGAATTTTTGGACCCAAAGGTGGAACAGAGGATGGGCGTCTTGGGAATGGGATGATGATCAGCCACTAGTGCTAACGGCTCATTAAATCTAGGATGGTGTTAGGCCAGTCTTGGAGCTAGGCAGAGATCTGGGCAAACTGGAACATAGAAACATAGACTTTGATGGCAGATAAGGACCACTTGGCCCACCCAGTCTGCCCATTTCCCTAACTACTGGATAAGCTGCAGATTCTAGCTAACCAACAGCCTACTTCCTGCCACCCCCCACTACAATTGCCTTGTGTCTGTCCCATGCATGTTTGAATTCCCCCACTGTTTAGCCCCAACAACCTCCCAGGAAGGCAGTTCCACGCATCCACCACTCTCTCCATGAAAAAATTTCCTCAAATTACCCCTGAGCCATCCCCTCTATCTTTAAATTGTGTCCCCTTGTTCTTACACATCTCTTTTTCTGAAAGATGCTACCCTCCTGGACTTTGTTGATTCCCTTGAGGTACTTGAATGTTTCTATCATGTCCCCCCGTCCCTTCTTTCATTAAGGGTATACATATTAAGCTCTCTCAGTCTCTCTTCATATGATTTCTGATGCAGACCCTGTGCCATTTTAGTTGCCCTCCTCTGGACTGCTTCCATCCTGTCTATGTCCTTGCGTAGATGAAGTCTCCAAAACTGCACACAGTACTCCAGATGGGGTCTCACTAACTGTCTGTACAGAGGGATAACCACTTCCCTTTTTCTACTTGTGATGCCCCTTCCTATGCATCCCAGTATTCCCCTGAGCTCTTCTCACTGACTTCTCATTGCTTACCCACCTTTAGATCATCCGATATGACTACCCTAAGTCCCGTTCCATTTTGTTGTTGTTAGTACCTCCCCTGCTATTGTGTGCTCTTCTCCTGGGTTTTGTTTCCCAGGTGCATTACTTTACACTTCTTTGCATTGAATCTAAGTTGCCATATGTCTGACCATTCCTCCAACCTTGCCAGTCCTTCTCATCCTTTCTACCCCCTTGTGTATCAACTCTGTTACAGATCTTTGTATCATCTGCAAAGAGGCATACCTTTCCTCAGACCCTCTGCAATGTCACCTATAAAGATGTTAAAGGGACTGGACCCAGTACTGAGCCCTGAGGTACTCACTAGTGACCCCTTTCTTCAGAATGTGCCTCACTATTACCTTCTGTGTCCTGTTGTGCAGCTAGTTTGCAACCCAGGCTACCACCCTGGGACCCACTCCCAAGCTGGCTAACTTGATTATTAATCTTTTGTGTGGGACTGTGCAAATGCCTTGCTAAAGTCTAGGTAGGCATATCCACAGCCCCTCCCTGGTCTATTACTTTGGTCACCCAGTCAAAGAAATCTATTAGATTAGTCTGGCGTGACCTTCCTGCTATAAATCCATGCTGCTTTGAGTCCTGTGCCCTTGCCTCTAGGTATTCAACAATTCTTTCTTTCAAGTGATTCCATCATTTTCCCTACCACTGAGGTCAAACTTACAGGTCTGTAGTTTCCTGCTTCTGCCTTGCTCCCACTTTTGTGAAGGGGAATCACATCTGCCCTCCTCCAGTCCTCAGGTACCACCCCATCCTCCCATGATTTGTTAAAAAGTGTAGTCAGTGGTGTCACTAGGTCCTCCTTTAGTTCTTTTAGGATTCTGGGGTGAATCCCATCAGGCCGCATTGCTTTGTCCATCTTGAGTTTTAGGAGCTTTTTCAGGACTCTTTCTTCTGTAAATGGACTGGTGTCAACCCCCCTACCCAGAGTGCTTCTATTGTCTGGTTTAGGCAACTCCTTCTCATCTTCTTTTGTGAATATTGAGCAAAAGTATTCATTCAGTATCTCTGCCTTTTCACTGTCTCCCTCTGCCCACCTCCTCTCTCCCTTATTAATCTTCACTATTCCTCCCTTAACCTTTCTATGCTCCCTAATGTACCAATAAAAGGTTTTATCCCCCTTCTTAACTGACTTGTCTATTTTTTCCTCAGTTTGGGCTTTTGCTATTCTGACTGCCTTCCCACTTCTTTCTGCTTTAATTGTACAGTTCCCTGTCGTGCTCCTTCTGTGATGCCTTACACTTTTGAATACAGCCTTTTCTCCTTAACCTTCCCTGCCACCTCTTTTGAGAACCATAGTGTTTTTTTACTCTGCTTTGTTTTCTTTATCTGTTTCACACAAAGGCTTGTTGCCTCTATGATGGCAGTTTTGATTTTTCTGCATTGTTCTTCCACCCCTCCTTTTTGCCCATTTGCTAGTGTATTCCTCATGTATTCACCCATTTTGCCAAAGTCAGCCATTCTAAAGTCCAGTATGCTTGTTTTTGTATGGCTTGTCTGCTTAGCCTCCGTAGTCTGCCCAGATGCTCCCTACTTATTCTGTCCTCTCAGCATTGCCTGCCCTCCCAGATGGAGGAAGGGTGCAACCTTTGTATATCAAGGCTAAGCAGACAAGCTGAAATATCAGCACTGGATGGACCTTTAGGTCTTTTTCTGTTGACACATTGTTTCTGTTTAACATAGTGTTATGCTGTGGAGCGGATTTGGCATCCATTTTTTTCCAAAGCCAAACAGCAGTGACTATATCCTAATTTGTATATTGATCCATTACCAAGCATAAAAGCCTGAATATTACACATACTCCTGCTTTGTAACCCTCATTGCTAATCTCTCTCTATGAAATTAAGAATCTGTACAGTCCTAATTTGAAAGCCTGATCAGTGCTAACTTCCACTGTCTCACTGGGTAGACTGTTCCTCATACTCTGTGTGAAGTAACTCTTTCTTTTATGTCATTTATAATTGTTTCCATTTTCCCCATTTTGGTTCACTCTGTCCACCACCCCAAAGTTCAGGGTCACAAAGGTTGCACCATTCCTCCATCTGGGAGGGCAGGCAATGCTGAGAGGACAGAATAGGTAGGGAGCATCTGGGCAGACTACGGAGGCTAAGCAGACCTTTGCTGCCATCAGTTTCTATGTTTCTAAGTGGCAGCAGCTGTGTTAACAGATGATATAAATTCTGCTTGTGGATTGTCCAGCAAGGGGTGGGGTTGCAAATGTTGGGTGGCAGATGATCTCCCTGCTTGGGAGCCCAGAGTCTCTCCTTGTGCACCTGAAATATCAGCAATAATATGACATTAAAAAATAAAATATTGATAACTGAATGATAAGTCATAGACCAAATCCTGACAATGATCTAGCACTGAACTTTTTTACAGTTGAATTTAATTAAATCGGTGACATATATGCCCCAATTAAGAAGTGTAACAACCCTCTGCTGCCAGCTGAGGTAGAGGGCTTGTTTACCAGAATGCCAGACCATGCAGCCTACCATTTAGTGTAACCTCTGGGTTTGACAGTCAGTGGGTGGAGTTCAGAGTGCCAGTTTGGTGACTGCATGAGAAATGTCATGATGGCAGAGAAATAGGGTACTGGTGTGTTTTTGGGACACTCTTCAATCTGGTCACTTGCCAGGCCTTCTGAGGAGGCAAGGTCCTCTAATGTGCTGCAGCTGTCTGGGGATCTAGTGTGTGAGAACAATAGAAATCATTGTCTAGTCATCTTGTAGCTTCTACGGACAGACACCAGTACAGCAGCGAAGACCCTAGGGAGTGGGAAACTGAAGGCCATGTAGTATAGATCCCAATTAATTCTGGTGGGAGTGTATGGAAGCTACCAGGAGGGCATGAGTATCCTAAGGGGCTGATCCTCAAGGGAAGTTCCTGGAGACTTTGCGTTGCACAGATGATTTTCTGAAAGTGGGTGTTCACGTTTTGGGGGGCTATTTCAGTCCTGTTCCCAAGAAATGCTGCCAGCTTTTCTGAAGAGGGTGAGAGTGACTGAACTGCTGATATAAGTAGGAGATGGGCCTATTATGTGTATGGGAAATCCTGAGCTGGGATGAACATCAGAGATGCTGCCTCTGGCAGAGGGGTCAAGGTGTTTGGCAGCCACTGCCAGAGGGTAAGCTGAGGTACCCACTGCCACTCTTATACCCCAGCACACCATCCAGTGAGAGTAAGGAACTGGTTATCAGCTAGAAGTGACTGAGTGAAAGCCCCTACAGGGGTGCTGCCTTCTGCACACCAGCTGAACTGATGCTGCAGTGTCATGCAGAGTGTGAAAAATATGTGAACCCAAAGCTCATAGCAGCGGGAGAGCTGGTAAATTCAGAGGAGGAATGGCTCTTCCTTAAGGTATAACCTCGCCCACTGGTGAACTACAGGAATAAGACGAGTCACAGGGCTCCTGAGAATGTGTAAAGGGTAAAGCCTTAACCAAGGGGCCCTAAGGGTCTGACTCATGTCTGGGGTTGTGATCAAACATGTCTTAGAGTGCTGACCAGGAGAGCAATGTGGCAATTGTGTTCATATCCCATGTGTGTAACAGTATATATGTTAGCAAACTTAGCAACAACTTAGCCTTACAGTGTGACATTTAAGCAATAAGGCATGACAGGGTGTGGGTTATTGGGGGATTTACCCATGCCTAGTGTGGTGTGGTGTGTCACGAGGTGCAGCCGAGTGACTTAGCCACACAAGAAGTGGGTAAATCCCCCAATAACCCACACCCTGGAGTGCCTTATTGCAATTATACAATGGACCCATGTATAAAACAAATGTAAAATGTGTTTGAGTATGTTTTTTATAAATGCCATTTCTCAGCCGTGGGTTATTGCAGGATATACCACAGTCATGTGAAGTGTTTTGACCAATGAGGTTACAGGATTTTCATATGCCATTGTATAATTTACTGTTCTGACAGAAAGGGACAAAACAGTAGACTACACCTGGGAGTGAAACAAATGTGTGATTTTAGTTTTTAATGTTGCAAGAAATGCTCAGGTGAATAGATCCCACCTTGCCCTTAGACACAGAGGGTATCTTTGGGCTATGCCCACCCCACTGTCACCAGAACAGGATTATCATATGGTGTCAAACATCAGCTGAAGGGAAGAATTCACAGCAGCCGCAGCTGAGAGGGTTGACCACCACGCAACATCTAGTCTAGGGGTTGCAATGATGTGAGCATCATCTGGGATTTTGAGACTATGTAAACAGGGCATCTAGTAATGATTTTATGGTACTGTGAACTGCAGAAAACAGTTGAGGAAAACCCCGACAAAGGGGGTAGTCAAATTTAAAAGTTTTTAGTCAGGACCAAAAAAGCTAATGGCCTAAGTGTGAGAGCAAAGCATGCAAATGCTGTAAGGAGCATAAGCCTAGTTGATTCTGAATGAGATATGGTAGGTAATTAATTGTATTTGCATACAAAAAATCAGAACTCATGTTTCTGATGCAGGAGCAAGCAGAAAGCATGGACTGCAGCCACTGGTTGAAGCAAATGAAGGCTGCACACATGACAATGAGTGTAAAATGCGTGCCAATATCAGGAAGGAACCATGAGTTGGAAGCCACATTGAGATGGCAATGAAACCAGGTTTGGAGCTTTTGTTTGAGTAGCAACTAAAGACTTATGTCTCATGTAAAGAAAGGCTAATCACAGATGATGGCGAGGTTCCGACCAAACTCTAGTGACTCCCAGAATCTGTAGCACTGCATTCGGTTGGATGCCAAGGTGTGATTGATGTTATCACCAAGGGTCAGGTGTGCAGAATTTGTGTGAAGTGTGTCATGATGAAGTGCAGTGTGCATAGACAAGACTGGTGATGATCCATGGGTTTTACAGTGAAGCCAAGGCTCGGACCAAAAGTTCATATTAGTCGATCTCTGACACCAAGGATAGCTTGCAAAAAACACCAACTCTCCAGGAGTAATAAAAGGATGCAATAATGCAGGAGGAGATAATGTACCAGGCTGAAGTGGACAAAGAGCCTGCAGAGGATGATCAGAGTGACCACCAAAGGTGGGAGAATAAATTGCCAGTTGGTGCCACTGCTGAATGCACCAAGCCAGTGAGTGAAGGATCTGGATGGCAAGCACATATTGCAGACAATGACAGAGAGTCACCCCAAGTGTTAGCCCAGTGTGGATGGAGGTCTGCCATTATGTACAAAAGTGTTTACATCGGTGGAAACTGACTAGAACCTGATCTTTCATCTGAGGGGCGACAAGCAGGATACTGATAAGGATTCACAAGGCCTGTGGTGGAGGGTGCACCAAGTCCTCTGGCTGCATTGTTTGAACCATATGGACAAGAACTTTAGACTTCGCAAGGTAGAGTATAGTAAAGACTCTCAAAAGACTTTTGTGCCCATCACTTGCATTACCTGACTTGGAAGTGTTACCTACCATGGCCAGCGATTTACAATATTGGTTACCACTGGGAAAAGGACCCATGACCTTGGCAAAAAGTTGCCAGGCTGAGCACTGGATAGGGTGCAAAGTTTTTGATGACGTTACGTATATGTTAAAGTGGATTTAGAATATACTGGAACTTACTGAGACAAATGGCTTTGAAGGGAAAAGAATGACTCAGAAAGGCATACATCACTGGTGTAACTGAATGGCCTTTCAGGTTAAACTGTCTGGAAGCTGCATGGGAAATAGGCAGATGTATGCATATGTACACCATCTTCTACACCAGTGCCATTTATTTATTTATTTATTTATTTATTTATTTATTTTAGTCTTTGGTAACTGGGTAAGGCCCACTAGGCACAAGTGCCTGTTTTCAGGGGCGACCTGGAAGCATTGGGCAGTTAAGTGACTTGCTCAGAGTCACACAGTATGCAAGTGGAGGTTGTGAGAATCAAACTCAGGTCTGGTCTGCTGGATGTATCAAGCTCATTCACACGTTGTTCCTCTAACCTCTAGGCTATACTGCCAGTGCCATGGGAGAGCCAAACAAATTTTCAGTTGAAGTTTGTATATATGGAAAATTAGAAACGAAACCCCACCCACTACCAGCCACCACAATTTAAATAGAAATTACAGACTAATCAGACTGATCTGAATAAAGGTTGGAGGGACTCTGAACGCTGAACATTTTGTGTGATTGAACAGTATTACAAACTGAGACTTTGGGACTGGAGACATTTGCGCTGGGCATCCAAACTGGTTTTGTGAAAAATCACATGCAATGAACATGAAGCATCATTGGCCTGTTGCTGGAAGACAGTTGTTTTAAGTTTACAAAAGACTTTTGCTGGGACAATAATTTCCTTGCAGGAACTGCATATGTATGCTACAGGGTGTGCAGTCATGCTTTGTTATATGCACACCTTGGTGTGCATTATGATGGACAAGATCGCAGGCCAAGTGTGTTCAATGACCCAAGGCATGCGTATATCAGAGCATGACACCACGTGCTGTAGTGAATTATCTGTCTTATAAAATGTCCTGAAGGTTCTGAGGGATGAAAAGAAGTGCAGGTGTGTGGTTGTTGTGGAATAATGCATGATCATGTGGTATGTTTCATCCAATCAAGAGACTGGATTTGCACAGATTTTTCTTACTCATTTTATAAGTATATGTGTATATGTTGAGATGTATGTATGTATATATATATGGCAGGGTTCATTAAGTGTGACAGCAAATGGCAGTACAGAAAGTTATGGCTCATGTTAGGAATGTGATAGTGTGTATGTAGGCACGAGTGTTTCTTTTGTGTTTTGCAGATGCAGTCCACATGGACAATACTGCTACAGAAGAATGCCAAAGTAAAGGCATCAGACTGGTCATGTGATGTGCTTCCTGATAGAGGGACTAAGCACAGGAAAGAAGAAAAGTGTGTTTATCTCAGACAGAAAGTTTAGCCCATTGGGCAGGGATCTCTAATAAAAAAGTGCACTAAAAGTGTTATTTATCTCAGTCAATTCCAGTTAGAAATATGAAAGCAATATTTCTCTACGGAGTTTGTGCCATAATGTTATAAAAGATACACAGCATGTCTGCATCAATAGAGACTCATTTAAATGCTGTACAACTACATATACTGTACCTGCATATAGATATTCATTGCAGTAAATTAATTTTATTTTTGTAGTGTTGTTGCCATGACTCCTGTTTTTTTTTTCCCTTCTCCTACAGGAAAGGGTAGGATGGTAGATAGAATATTGTATCAGCTTAACCCCTGCTCAGGTTTGTTGGACCTGGCCAGTAAGGGACCTAGATGGGACATCTACTGTATAGGACATGCCCCAGAGGGAAATGGGGTGACTCAGAGCCATGCATGGACCCTAGAAGTGGTCAGCAAGAGAGTCCACCCTAAGGGGAGATTGGTTTTACTACACTTATCCACCATAGGGGGTATGGTGTTGGGGTTGTGGAATAGACCAGAGGATGTGTTAGCATGACAGCCATGTGATGCATGAGGCAAGTCACAAGCAGTTAACTCAGCTGCCCATGTTGCAGGCAAATTTCTAGGGCACGTTAACTGCATCAGTGTACATGGAGTGCTGCAGAACCCTTGGGAGACTCATAGAAAATAGAATATGATGGCAGATAAGGACCACTTGGCCCACCTAGTCTGCCCTTAGAGCCCCTTCTATATTGCAACCTGAGAGCCTACTTTGACTCAGTGAAGAATACAATCAGTCTGGTTTCAGATGTGAGGGAAAGTGGTGTTTGGGGTAACCATAAAAATAGAAACTGAAATTACCAAAGTTTGAAGTTGCTGCTGCTGGATGGGGCACCAGCTGTCTCCATACTGAACATCCAGGCCGTACCTCTCCGCTGCATCCAACACGATACCAATGAGGCTTCAGAGACAGGATATCACCAAAGTTCTAATGACATGATACCACCAACGTCCCCCCTACCCACTCACTCTTTTCTCAAGTCCTTAACAGTATGAAACTCAGTGGTTCCGGCACCCTCCCATAACTGGGATCTCACTGCTAGCTTTTCTCATCTTTTTCCTTGGTAGTTGAAATAGCATCAGATCATGAGCTGGGTCTTTCTCTTTCTTCCCCAAGACCAGAGCTCACAGATTAATTTTATGTCTTTCTGATGTGCAGTTGTGCGTCTGACTCTGATTAACCCTGGCCTGACAGGGACTACATCTGCCAGACACCACAGAGTAGTGCTGCTGCTTCTCCAGCTACTGCCAAGTTCAGGCTCCCTCATGGCACTGAAGGTAACTTAGCAGCCCGTATTTACCTCCACAAACAACCTCTGCAGGTGCTGACAACTAAAGAACCATCAACTTAATATAGTAGAATAAATACGTCTCAAAAAAGCAGATTTTTCGCTGTTTTGTTTTGAGTGCTGCACAATAAGCTCCTGCTCACTAGTAGCCATTTAGAAGCATGAAGAGAGATCAACATTTAAAAATAGCATACAGAAAAGTGACTATATTCTGGAATACATCAGCATACAGTATAAATCTGCCCCTGAATATCAGGTATGACTGTGAATGCCAGGCCCAAGTTCCTGGGCTAGGGGTCTTAGATTGATAGATAGATTTATTTGTTAAAGGTGCCCCTCCAAAGCTCCGAATGCCTGTACACAGAAAAGCAAATACATCCATCATCCAGTTTAAGAACAGATATAATACAATCATAAAAAATATTCATATCAGTAGTAACAGCAAAATCTCATAACAAAACATGCAAATAATACAACATATAAAACTAACAGTGTCCAAATGCCTAGAGAACAATGTCTCATTTTAGTTGACTTGAAAAAGATGATAAGTTCCTTGCTGTACACTAGATCCACTCAGGGAGTGTGACCTAGAGGATAGGAGCAGCCACAGCAAGTCTGGTCATCAGCAGGCTTTAACTTTAAGGGGGGGGGGCACCCAGAGACGTCCCTGTCCCCTGGACCTCAGATCCCTGATAGGCTCATAGGGAGTCAGATGCTCACTGAGGTATTGAGGGCCTAGCTTGTTCAAGGCTTTGAGTTATTAAAGAAACCCAGAAGTCAATGCTGCATCTGGGGGCAGCCAGCCCAGGGCACTTAGTAAGGGAGTAATATGTTCTTATCTCTGAGAGGAGGGCAGAATCATTGTTGATGTATTATGAACCAGTTGCAGACAATGCAACTGACTCCAAGGAATGCCTTAATTGAGTGCACAACAGCAGCAGAGATGAGAAAACAAAAGGGTATTCATCAGGGTGACAAAATCAGCAGAATTAAATGGGGGGGCACAGTCAGGCAATATATTTCAGATGGTAAAAGCAGTTCCTAACAACAGAAGATACCTGAGAACCAGATGTCAACCGACTGTTAAGAATTAGCCTAGGCTACATAACACCTGCTGACTGTAGTCTAACCCACCAAAAGTGGGCAGATTAAGACCACTATAAATGGCCATTATCTGCTTCTCATGTACCACCCTTGTAGCTTGGTCTTTGTGGGATTCAGAGGCAACTAACAGGAGGCTATCCAAACCCTGATTTCCTCAAAGTATTATTCTAGTCTATGTGCAGACAACTTCATGTCAGGAACACTGGACGCATACTTCTGGGTATTAATTGCATAGCAGTGAAATTCCACACTGTAGCACCAAATGCCCTTTTCCAGTGGAAGCATGTACACTGGGAACAAAACAGTTGACAGAACAGAATCCTTGGGACTCAGCAGCCCAGAACAATTAATTATAATTGGCAAGAGCTGAGCACAAGTGAGCAACTGCTCTCTTCACTAAGGAAGAACCAAAGCCATCCCAGAACAGTTTCTGATACTCTCCCAGCCCCTAAATCTGTTCGGAAAACCTACTGTACATGATCCCCAGTTTCAATGCAGAAGATACAGTACATGAAAGAGAATCATGTTAGAGATTTCTCTATGATCCCTTACCAAAAAAAGGTAATTGCATTTCCCTACTGTGCTTGCTTTGGAAACCAGATTAAAATGGCTTAAAGAGGTCATTTTTCTCTGTGCGAGTCACAGGCTGAGAAGCAACAGCTTTCTCCACAACCATAGCCAAAATGGAATGGCTGGAAATAGGTCTGTAACTTGGCTTCACCACCACCATTTTCAAGGATGCTGGTAATAGCCTGTCCCCTAGACATGCATTGACAATACTGGCCAAGACTGTCACCAGTGTCCCACACTCAGTCTTGAGCGATTAGTTAGGTGCTGGGTGATGATCCAGAGCACATGATATCTTAAGCTAGCAACTACCCTGAGGACCTCTTCTTCAACCTACAGGGTTAATTCCTCCCTACCATTCACCGGGCCACCTCAGCTTTCCTCTCTGTCCCTGTTGCCTATCCCTGTGGTAATGGCGGTAATCTGGCCCTGGTTGCTGATAATCTTGGCTTTGAAGAACTCACTTAAACACTCACACCTCTCCTAAGAATTTTGGATTCTGTACAGTAGACAGTCTGGATGAAATAGACTGTTCACTACATAGAAAAGTGAAGCTAGTTGGTTCCTCTCAACAGCCATCACTGCAGCAAAGAAATGTTTCTTTTAGAGGCTACAGGGATATACTGGCAGGGTTCTTTTGTAATTTATATATATATTTTTTTGTTGGGGGGGTTCTGTCATGGGAAGAGGAGCATCACAGGCATTTCTGCTGGTCATTGGATAAAGAGTGGAGTAGCAGGCGGTTGGGCAGGGCTGGCCTACGTTATCTCTTATGAAGAACTGATTCTACTTAGGATCCCCTGTCATAGGGGGTGAGAAGATTAACGAGGGATCAACCTACACTCTATGATGTGCAGAGGCAGACAGACAGCCAGGTTGTTTATCAATTTATGTTATATCACTACAGTTTTAGTTAAAAATAAGGACCCAAGACAAGAAGGGTGACTGAATAAAATGGTTTATTAATAGGAAGTCTTTCCAATAGAAACCATGAAGATGTCAAAGCACTCGCTCCACACATGCCCAGGCTTGGTAGTACTACTTAGTGTAAAAGAACTAGTAATTAGTTGGGCAGCAGATTAGACATGGTTAGAAATGATTAATTGCATTAGCATTATTTTTAAACAACTTTAACTGACTGATCTAATGTATGTAACTTGAATATCAATGCTGTACTTGTTATGTATCCTGATTGTGGATGTAATGTACCTGACATATTTCAGTCAATAAAACTGAGTTTAAAAAAAGAAAAAGAGTGGAGTGGCTTACCCCCTTGTGTGATATGATGAGTATGTGCCTTGGCTCACATCTGGATTTCCACGTACAGAAATTGTTTCTTGGGAGGGGGAATGTAACAACCTCCTGTCAATTGAGGGAGAAGGCTTGTTTACTAGACTGCCAGACCATGGAACCTTCTAATTTATACAGCCTCTGACAGTCTGTGGGTTGAGTTTAGAACATCAGTTGGGTGATGACATAAGGTGGCAGAGAAACAGGAGAGTACAGGTGTGCCTTCAGGGCACCCTTGTCACAGGTTTCTTGCCAGACCACCGGAGGAGGACAAGGCCTCTCACTTGCAGCAGCTCTCTGTAGAGCCTATGTGTGAGAACAACAGAACATCTTGTCTAGTCATCTGGTAAGCTCCACATACTGACACCAAGACAATGGGAAAGACTCTGGGGAGTGGAACTCTGAAGGTCATTTAGTGTAGATCACCATTAATTGTGGTGGGAGTGTAAGTAAGACTCTGGGTAGCTGTGAGTATCCTAAGGGGTTGCCCCTTAAGAAAAGTTCCTGGTCACCTTCTGGGGTACAGAGGATCCCACCAAAGCGCTTGTTCTCCATTTTGGGGTTGACTGTGGTCCTGTTCCAAAGAGATGCTGCCAGCTGTGCTGAAGATGGTGAGAAATCTGGAGACAGAGACTGAACTGCTGACAGATAATAGATGGGCCTACTGTGTGTATGGGGAACCCCAGGCTGGGATGGACATCAGAGATCTTGCCTCTGGCAGAGGGATTGGATGATTGCCAGCCACTACCAACAAGCAGACTGTGGTACATGCTGCTGCACTGATGCCCAGCACATCATCTGGTGAGAGTAAGGAACTGTTTGATGTAAGGTGTTCAGAGCCATGGTGCCCTTCAGCCAGGAGTGCCTGGATAAAAGTCCCTACAGTGGTGCTGCCTCCTGCATACCAGCTGAACTGATGCTGTGGTGTCGTGCAGTGTGTCAGAAATGTGTGAACCCAAAGTTCACAGCAAGGTGGGAGATCTGGAGAACTCAAAACAGAGGAGGAAAGGCTTTTTCACACCTGTGAATTGCAAGGAATAAGAGGAGTCCCAGGGCTCCTGAGAATGTGTAAAAGGTACAACCTTAACCAAGGGACCCTAAGGTTCTAACTCATGTAGAGGGTTAGGATTGAACCAGTCTGTGCTGATCAGGACAGCGGTTCAGGACTGGGTTCCTATGTCTGTAACTGTATATATGTTAGTAAATTTGACAACAACTAAACACCTTGTGGTGTGACATTTTGCTGTTCTGACAGAAAGGGACAGAATATCAGAGCACACTTGGAAGTGAAAGAAAGGTGTTGTGTGATTTTATAAAATGGGCAAAGAATTTGGAGCAATTTGATTGGTTGTTAGCCATACGTTACAAGTGTCTAACGTACAACGTAAACTAGTCCTGCCAGGCAACATGCGGTGAAATCCTTGAGCCATACTTTTTTTTTTTAAATGAAAGCCGCCATTTTTTCCCTTGTTACTGAAAAAAATCTCGATATACTGAATTACTAAGGAACCATTTCACTTCAAAATAACAGAAACAGTTCTCAAAGCTAACACAATTGATCATTATGTTACAGAACACTTCTTTTATTTATTTAGTTTTTGTTTACCATGTAAGTGCACTAACCATAAAATGACTTTTTTCAAACCCCGTTTTTGTTTTTTTTTACTTCCTGACAGAGTGATCTCTTAGTGCCCCCACCCCGGTCAGCCACTCACATTGCCTCACTGACTCGATCAGTCTTCTGCTTCGTCCTGCTCCCCAGCTATTACACATACAAAGGGCTTTTTCTACAGGCACCCTGCTGCAGCCACAAGCTGGTTTAATTTTTTTTCTCTTTCAACTCACTAACACACTGTCATTCGCTCTCCTGCCTGCCTGCCCGCATGCTCCCACTCACTTCTGGACAAATTTTTACAGAATTAGCTCCTGCCACCCACTTGCTGTCCTGGTGGCCTGCCTGCTCCCACTCGTTCTAGACATCGCTCAGAATTGTACAGTCAGCAATGTCAACCGCGGTGAACCTTAAAAAAAAAAAAACATAAGCAAAAGCAGTCTTACTATATAACAGGAATTTACACCCAGGCTGCTACTCTCGAATGTATCCACCAAACTTCCGTACCACTGAGACACAAGACACATACAATCCGGTCACACTTCAGGCATTCTCTCCAAAGCTAACCAGAACATTACAACTAAATAAAGAGGGCGTAACTCTGACCAACACACATGAAGACCTTTGAAGATCCTGAGAGGCTGTGGGGGGGCAGAATACATTGGGAAAAAACGCATCTACAGTGGCTACATTAGAAGAAAAATGTCCCAGTGCAAAAATAAAATACAGATCCTTTCTACAGACGGAGGGAAAAACTAACACTTGATTTAAAACTCCTCGATTTAAAAATCATACGGCCATATTAAAAAACATGCCCATTTTATAAGCGCAATAAGCCACTCCGGGGTGTGCGTTAGACAGCTCCAATGCACGGCAAGGGGGCTGGACACACTCAGTTTGCAGCTTTGTGACTCACTACACCCCCTAGCCATGTGTTAGAATTGTCTAACCCACACCCCATCGTGTCTTATTGCTTACTTGGTTTTCGATACTGAGAGTGACACTGGCAAATATATGCCACCTTACCCTTAGACACAGAGGGTATCTCTAGGCAAATCCAAGCCACACTGTCACCACAAGTGGGTTATCATATAGTTTCAGCTATCAGCTGAAGGAAAGAAATGACAGCAGCCGCAGGTGAGTAGGTCTGCTGACCATACCTCTGGTCCAGGGGTTATAGGAGACTCACATAGGAGGATATTGTCACTGGTGGATAAATTTTCAGAGATATTAACATTAATGAGAACATGAAAAAAATAAAAATTTAATGGTGATCCTTTTCTTATTCAGAAGTTTAAGGAACTTAGGAATATGTACAAAAATCAAAACTAGGAATGCAAAAGCTCAATATTACTATGACGAACAAAGGGAAAGACAGAGAGAGAGAGAAAGCAGCCAGAGCATCCTTAAATCAAGGAGGTTATTTTCTAGACTACACTGAAGTGAATTATTACTTTTTGGACCTGTGTAAGTAACTAGTATTGATTCTGTTTTTGGGGTTGACTTTTTTTAGTTTAACCTTAATTTGCCAGGGAGGAATTGTAGCTGGGAGATATTTGCAGTCATTTGTGACTAGACCTGTTACTTAACCTCTGTGAAATAGGTATCTTTAATGGGGAGGAGCTGAAAGGGGCCTAGTTGAACTGTGGATTTAAAACAGGAGTTGTTTGTGGTCTCTGTCTGCTGAGACACAGAGAAAGAGAAAGCAGCCAGAGCTTCCTTAAATCAAAAAGGTTATTTTCTAGACTACACTGAATTGAATTATTACTTTTTGGACCTGTGTAATTAACTAGTATTGATTCTGTTTTTGGGGTTGACTTTTCTTAATTTAACTTTAATTTGCCAGGGAGGAACTGGAGCTGGGAAATATGTGCAGTCATTTGTGACTAGACCTGTTACTTAACCTCTGTCAAATAGGTGTCTGAAAGGAAGGAAGGTACTCCCTGGGGTGGAGGGTCAGAGTTGCAGTTGATTGTTTCTGAAGGGCATGGGTTTACTCCCACCCACCTACCCCTCACCCACCTACCCCAAGCACATACTTCCTTTATAGCAGGGGTTCTGACATCACTTCCCCAAAACTGCTAACAACATACACCTGTTCATATACATAAAGGCACAGTACACTGAATAGGGCATAGAGACACTCACAAGCTTGAACCAACTAAAACAAGAACAAAAAAAAAGAAAAGCATCTGTAACAGAAAGGGACACAGACACGTGGGGAGTGGTGCAATGCACTGGCTGTGGAGCAGCAGTCTTCTGGGAAACATTCTGGAGACTGCATTGCTGCCCTATTTGCAGGCACCTCTTTGCTCTGAGGGAGGAGGTTGTTCTCTCCATGCTGACCTGGCAAGGATTTGGGAAACCTGCTCCCCCAACCAGGGACCACCCAGGCCACTGCCACTACCTCAGAGGTTGCCAAGAAACAGGAGTGGTTGGACCATGGTGGGCTCAGGGAGGGGGAGGGTGAGGGTGGTGGAACAGAGGTGCATCCCTCCAGTTGTGCCTCTCCACAATTCATTCACCACTCTGACGGAGCATGGTACCTCTATGGAGGCACCCACAGTGGAGACCAAGGAGGATGCTGGGAACCTCCACAATGGAGACCCACAGGAGGGTGGCACAGGACCCCACAGGGGAAGGAAACAACTCCTGGTGGGGGACTCAATTGTTAGGGGGATAAAACTGGGGGAGGGAGGGGAAAAGGAGGTAAGGTGCCTGCTCGGCGCCATGGCTTGGAGGGACAGGAAACGAATCCTCAGGATCGTGGGAGCAGCTGCAAGGGGGAGTGAGCTGGATGTCATTATCCACCTAGGGATAAAAGACCTGGCTGAGACTGGGATCAGAGCAGTGCAACAGGAGTTTGTGGAGTTGGAAAGGGGTCTTAGACAAGTAGCACACATAGTAACTATCTTGGAAGTGCTACCTGTCTATAGCATGGATGAGGCTAGGGTACTCCGCACCATGGGATTCAATGACTGGTTGAAAAACTGGTGCAGAACTCAGGGATTTGGCTTCATTGGGAACTGGGGCTCCACCTGGAGAGATGCAGGCCTATACAGGCATGATGGCCTGCATCTATCCAGGAGGGGAACCAGGATCCTAGGCGATAGGTTTAAATGCTTCATTGGCAAGCATTTAAACTAGCCAAGGGGCAAGGCACTGAAAAGGAGAAGGGAAATCCTAGCCCCCCCCCCAAAAAAAAATCAGGGTAGTCAGTGAGGTAAACATCAAGATAGAGCAGTCGATAGGGAAAAGGGCAGGGGTAAATGGATAAAAAGACAAAGGCAGTAAGGACAGGGATGGGGCAAAAAGAAATAAAGCCATAAAAAAATGGAGGGTAATGAATACCAATGCCCGTAGTCTAGGTAAAAAGCTCCCTGAAATGGTGGCCTTGATGGAAGAGGGATGCCTGGATATGATGGCAGTCACAGAAGCATGGTACACAGAGAACCATGACTGGGATGTCAACATACCAGGGCACAATCTACAGGAGGGACAGGGACGGAAGAAGAGGAGGAGGAGTAACTCTCTATGTAAGGGAAGGCATCAAAGCAACAGAACTAAAGGGTAAACAGTGAGGAAAGGAGGTACTGTGGGTCACCCTGGAGACTGGAAATAGCACCACAATCTGCACAGGGGTTGTATACAGACCCCCCTCTCAGGGGAAGGAACTGGACAAGAAAATGATAGAAGGCATCCTTGGGATGGCAGAGAAAGGGGAAATATTGCTGATGGCGGACCTGAATATGCCAGATGTTAACTGGAGCACCTTTGCTGCAGCCACATCCAAGAGCAGGACCATTCTCGATGCCCTACAGGGGGCATGCCTCAGACAGCTGGTTTTGGAATCCACTCAGGAGGGAGCAATCTTAGATCTGGTACTCTCAAATGTTGATGGAGAGAGGATCTCCGATCTTGAAGTGGGTAGCCACCTGGGAACAAGCGACCACCAAACAGTGTGGTTTATGATAAACTTAGTTGTAGAGTCAAGCCATACAAAAGTGAAGATACTGGACTTCAGGAGGGCTGATTTTGTCAAACTGGGAGAGTGCCTCAGAAAAGCACTAGCAAACAGGCAAGAAGGAGGGGTGGAGCAATAATGGGGAAACATCAAAACCATCACAGAGGCAACAAGCTTTTGTGTGAAGCAAATAAACAAATCAAAATGAAAGAAAAAAACACTATGGTTCTCAAAAGAGGTGGTGGGGAAGGTTAGGGAGAAAATGATAGCATTCAGGAAGTATAAGGAAACACAGAAGGAGCAGGAAGAGAACTGTACCAGTTAAAGCAGAAGGAAGTGGGAAGGCAGTCAGAATAGCAAAGCCCAAACTGAGGAAAAGATAGCCAATTCGGTTAAGAAGGGATAAAACCTTTATGGGTACATTAGAGAGCAAAGAAAGACAAAGGAGGGATACTGAGGTTGAATAAAGAAGAGGGTGGGTGGGCAGAGAGGGACAGTGAAAAAGCAGTGATACTGAATGAATACTTCTGCTCAGTATTCACTAAGAAAGAGGTGGGGGAGGTACCTAATCCAGCCAATAGAAGCACTCTGGATAGGGGGGTTGCTATCAGTCCTTTCACAGAAAAAAGGGTTCTGAAAGAACTCCTAAGATGGAAGGTGGACAAAGCAATGGGGCCTGATGGGATTCACCCCAGAATTCTAAAACAACTAAGAAGAGAACTAGTAACACCATTGACTACCCTTTTTAACAAATCGTGGGAGGATGGTGTGGTACCTGAGGACGGGAAGAGGGCAGATGTGATTCCCTTTCACAAAGGTAGGAGCAAGACAGAGGCAGGAAACTACAGACCTGTCAGTTTGACCTCAGTGGTAGGGAAAATGATGGAATCACTTCTGAAGGAAAGAACTGTTGAGTACCTAGAGGCCAGTGGGGCACATGACCCAAGGCGGCATGGATTCACAGCGGGAAGGTCATTTCAGACGAATGTAACCGATTTCTTTGACTGGGTGACCAAAGTAGTAGACCAGGGAGGGGCTGTGGACATGGCCTACCTAGACTTTAGCAAGACATTTGACACAGTCCCACACAAAAGATTAATAAACAAATTAGCCAGCCTGGGAGGGGGTCCCAGGGTGATAACCTGGGTAAAACATTGGCTGAACAACAGGATGCAGAGGGTAATAGTAAACGGAGTCCACTAGTGGGATACCGCAGGATTCAGTACTGGGTCCGGTCCCTTTTAATGTCTTTATAAGTGACATTGCAGAGGGACTGGAAGGAAAAGTATGTCTCTTTGCAGATGACACAAAGATCTGCAACAGGATTGATACACAAGGAGGGGTGAAAAGGATGAGAAGGGACTTAGTAAGGTTGGAGGAATGGTCAAATGTATGGCAGCTTAGATTCAACACAAAGAAGTGTAAAGTAATGCACCTGGGAAACAAAAATGCAGGGGAAGAGTACACAATGGGGGTGAGAATCTGACAACAACAAAAATGGAAAGGGACCTGGGGGTATTTATATCAGATGAACTAAAGGTGGGAAAGCAATGTGAGAAGGCAGTAAGGAGGGTTGGGGGGGATACTGGGATGCAAAGGAAGAGGCATCACCAGTAGAAAACAGGAAATTGTTATCATAGAAACATAGAAGTTGACGGCAGATAAGGACCGTAAGGCCCATCCAGTCTGCCCATTTATTTTTCTACCTTATAAATGTGCCATCGGCC
Source organism: Neoceratodus forsteri (assembly GCA_016271365.2). NCBI lineage: Eukaryota > Metazoa > Chordata > Ceratodontiformes > Ceratodontidae > Neoceratodus > Neoceratodus forsteri. The sequence continues at coordinate 1,466,144,795 of CM057449.1, forward strand.
TTTGCCCTGTCAATGGCCTACCTATTCATACTCATCTGTATTGCTCCCTTATGCCTATCCCATGCCTGTTTGAAGCCCTGCACTGTAGTCATATCCACCACTTCCTGAAGTAGGCCAGTCCATGCATCCACCACCCTTTCGGTGAAAAAGAACTTCTTCACATTACCCCTTAATCGGCCTCCCTCTAATCTCATGCTGTGTCCTCTTGTCCTGCTATTTTTCTTATATTGAAACATGTTAAACTTTTTCACCTTGTTAATGCCCTTAAGGTGTTTGAATGTTTCGATCACATCACCTCTCTCCCTTCTTTGCTATAGGGTATACATATTGAGCTCTGTTAATCTGTCCTCATATGTTTTCTGATGCAGTCCCAGCACCATTTTGGTTGCCCTTCTCTGGACTGCCTCAATTTGGTTAATCTTCTTGTGAAGGTGTGGCTTCTAGTACTGCACGCAGTACTCCAGATGGAGCCTAACCAGTGCCCCTACTAATACACCCCAACATCCCCCTAGCCTTACCTACTGCTTTAGTGGTCTGCTTGGATGATTTCAGGTCATCAGTGATGATGATGCCCAAGTCTCTTTCTTCCCTTGTGACTGCTAGCAACTTCCCTCCCAGACTATAGGTGGCTTCAGGGTTTCTCTTCCCTATGTGCATGATCTTGCACTTCTTTACATTAAACCCCAGTTGCCACTCTTCCGACCATTTTGCTAGTTTATCCAGATCTCTTCTCATTCTGCCCACCCCATCTGGATCATCTACTCTGTTGCAGATCTTGGCGTCATCTGCAAACAGACAAACCTTACCCTCCAGTCCATCAGCAATGTCACTGATGAAGATATTGAAGAGGACTGGCCCAAGGACTGATCCCTGAGGTACCTCACTTGTGACTTGCATCTCTTACGACTATATACCATTTACCACCACTCTCTGTTTTCTGCCTGTCAACCAGTTTCCACCCAGTTGACCAACGTCTAACCCACCCGGAGCCTACCCAGCTTATTACTCAATCTTCTATGTGGAACAGTATCAAAAGTTTTGCTAAAGTCAAGGTAGGCAACATCAACTGCTCCCCCTTAGTCCACCACTCTGGTTACCCAGTCAAAGAAATCTATGAGATTAGTTTGACAGGACCTTCCTTTTGTAAACCCATGCTGTCTTGGATCCTGTGCTCCTATGGATTCCAGTTGTTGCACGATCCTTTCCTTAAGGAGTGCCTCCATACTCTTGCCCACTACTGAGGTAAGACTGACTGGTCTGTAGTTCCCTGCCTCCTCCCTGCTACCACTCTTGTGGAGCGGGATCACTTGAGCCCTTCTCCAGTCTTCTGGGACCTCTCTTGTGCTCAGAGACTCACAGTTCTGATAACAGCTCTGCTAGTTCCTCCCTTAGCTCCTTTAGCACTCTGGGATGTATGTCATCAGGTCCCATTGCCTTGTCCACCCTGAGCTTATCTAACTCTTGTAGGACCCTTTCTTTTGTGAAGGGACTCTTGCACACCTCCCTTCTCCCTGTGTCTATGGCACTGAGCTGTGGGCCCTGCCCTACCTTCTCTTCAGTAAATACTGAGCTGAAGTATCTATTTAGGATAGATGCTTTTATGTGGTCCTCCTCCTCACACGCCCCCTTATCTCCTTTGATTTTAGCAATACGCCCTCTGGACTTTCTCCTTTCACTAATGTATCTATAGAAAGTCTTGTCACCTTCTTTTACTGTTTGTGCTAGTGTTTCCTCAGTTTGGGCCTTTGCCTGCCTTACTGCCTTATCCCTCTATACAGACAGTTGGTGAGACCCCATCAGGAATACTGTGTGCAGTTCTGTAGACCTGATCTCCACAAAGACATAGACAAAGTGGAGGCTGTCCAGAGGAGGGCAATCAAAATGGTGCAGGGTCTGTACCAGAAGACATACGAAGAGAGACTAAAGGAGCTTAATATGTATACCCTCGGGGAAAGGAGGGAGAGGGGGGACATGATAGAAACTTACAAGTACCTCAAGGCAATCAACAAAGTCCAAGAGGGTTGCATCTTTCAGAAAAAGAGATGTGCAAGAACAAGGGGGCACGATTTGAAGATAGAGGGGGGTCAGCTCAGAGGTAATGTGGGGAAGTATTTTTTCATGGAGAGGGTTGTGAATGCATGGAACAGCCTTCCTGAGGAGGTCATGGAGTCAAAAACTGTGGTGGAATTCATGAATGCATGGGACAGACATAAGGCAATTCTAGTGGGGGGTAGGAGGAAGTAGGCAGTTGGTTAACCAGGATCTGCAGCTTATCCATTAAGTAGGGAAATGGGCAGACTAGGTGGGCCAAGTGGTCCTCATCTGCCATCAAATTCTATGTTTCTATATTTTATCACATTATATTAACAAGCATTTGTCAATGCTGAATGTTGGCTTGCTGACACTGGCATTAGTAGTACAGGAGTTAGAGAGATGCACAATAGGACTGGCAGTGAAGTAATGAACTGACGCCGGCCCCAGCCCTACCATGCAGAGAGTGACAGGCACTGGGGTGTACCTTTGGGTCACTGGCCATAACGCTCATGCCATTCACCTCACCTACCCTGCAGAGACCGACAAGTGCCGCAATGTGCCTTGGGGTCTTCGGGCCTTATGCTCACCCCGTTCCATAAGGGAATATACTGACATGGGTGCCGTGTAGGAGAATGGGGTGAACGTTGGGGCTGAAGAGTCTAAGGCACATCTCAACACCTGTCACTGGCTGCAGGGTGGGGGGGTGGAATGGTGTGAGCATTGCAGCCGACAATGCCGACTCAAACCCCTGATGCCTGTCAATCTGTACAGAGTGGGGCACTGCAGTTGGAAGCCCTAATGCTGAGGGCGTTTGTTTGTATTTTCACTCCAAATTTTCAACATAGGCCGTTTGTGACCCCACCTCATGAACAGTGGCACCATGAGTTTGTTTGCCGGAAGGTGATTTTGTACAGCGATTGTGCATTTTGGCAGCACAGGTGCGAAAACACATTTCGGGCAGGATGTGAAAAATGACAGCTGCACTGTTCATGAGGAGGTGTAAAAAATAGCATTGTTGAAACTCTGGAGTGAAAATATGAAAAATTGGTAACATCACGTGCATGCGTAGAAACTGAGCAATGTAAGGCCATATTGCAATTATTTGGGGGATTTGTTTAACCAAATTTTCAACATAGGCATTTTGGGAACTCCGGTCATGAACAATGTCACTGTGATTTTGTTAATGTAGCCCGAACATTAATTTTCCATAACAAACATGCCATTGTGTCACACTTACAAAAACACATTTCGGGCAGGATGTGAAAAATGACAGCTATACTGTTCATAAGGAGGTGTACAAAAATGACAGTGGTGAAAATCTGGAGTGAAAATATGAAAAACTGGTGATGCTACGAGCATGCATAGAAACTGCACAGTGCATGCCCATAACGCAATTATTTGGGTATTTGTTTTACCAGATTTTCAACATGGGCATTTTTGGACCTCCACTCATGAACAGTTTCACTGTGATTTTGTTAATGTGTTCAGAACATTGATTTCACACAGTGACCGCGCCATTGTGTGCCACATGCGTGGAAACACATTTTGGGCAGGATGTGAAAAATGACAGCTGTACTGTTCATAAGGATATGTGAAAAAAGGGCAATGTTGAAAATCTGGAGTAAAAATATTAAAAATTGTCAAAGTTATGAGTGTGCGTTGAAACTGCACAATGCACGCTCGTAACACGGTCATTTTTTTGAATTTTTCCACAAAATTTGCAAGATAGGGGTTTTTGGGACCCCACCTCATGAACAGTGGCATTGTCATTTCGTTAATGGTCCCGAAAGGTGATTTCGCGCAGTGACCATAAAATGACCTTTTGGGGCTGAGTAACGAGATGACAGTGCATTTGTTCATGAGGTGGGGTCCCAAGCACCCCATGCTGGAAATGGAGGCAAAATTCAGAAAATGGCTGAGATATCCACCTAAGTTGAAAAACACTATTTATGCCATTATACAGCATACGGCATTTCTTCAGTTCGCGTTGGCTTTGAAGACTGAAGGCCGTGTTCCCCAGTTCACCAAAGATTGTCGCACCAGGCTCTGGAGGTAGTATGGGGTGAGGGGTGTGGGGAGGTGGGAGTGTGCGCGGAAGGGAGTGGCTGCGGGTTGAGGAGAGGACCACACAGTGAGGACTGTTTTCTTTCTTTTAGGTACTTGGGGGGACAACACTGAGCACAGTTTTCTTTTTCCACAGGTGTATAAAAAGTGTTCTGCACACTGGGGTGGGCTCCCAGTGTGCACCATGACTTTGGGGGGTGATGTTGCCACACTGGGGTGGGCTCCCATTGTGGCACAGAATAGGGGCGGGGCATCAACATGCCGACGATGGTTGGCTTTCATCATGGGGAAGCACACTGGGGTGGGCTCCCAGTGTGCCACACAATCTTGGGGGGGTTATTTAGCATGCCGACACAGGGGGATTGGGCACCCCTGAAGTCGGCATGGTGGTGGCAGCGGCAGCCACTGCTACCATATTTATTGAAATAGTTCATCAGGAAAGGCACATCAGGAGGCGTGTTATTGTGCCACTACATGATGAGCTTGCCTGTCATTGCAGTGGCACATTTCTTAGAAGCTTTGACCACTTTAAATATTGCTGATGTCAGCGCCTGCATGCTGGCTTATTGGGGAAAGAGGGACGCACCTACTGATGCGTGCCCTGCATTCGCCCACACTGAGTGCACCTCCGAAATCTGCTACTACCACAAGGTGTTGGCTGGCGTGGAAGCGCGAGCCAACATAAAAATGTTACCTATGGTGGCACTGGGGAATACCAGACCTTCCAGGAGCTATAAGGCCCTCTGCCTACAGCATCAGGCCTCGTTACACGCCTGGATAGTCCGGTATTCCCAATTACCACCCACCCTGTCGGTAATATTGCTTACATACTGCACACATCGTCATGTATTATTCCTTAATTACAGGCCTGTGTTTGTCCTGTCCCCCTTGTCCAAAGCACTAGATAAAATTGCCTATGATCAACTTGTGCAATATCTAGAAAAATATAATTTGCAGACAGGACAGCTCATGGTACCTCTACAGTTTTAATTGAATGAACTGATTACTCCATGGTGCCTTGGGAAAGTCACAGAAGCATACTATATAGATTTGTCAAAGGCATTCGATAGGGTGGACCACTACTTATTGTTGGCCGGACAGTGCAGGCTAAGGCTTTCTTTGGACAAACTGAATGAGTTTACCCATCTCTTATTTAATAAAAAATTAAAGGTAAAGACAAAAACTGCTTTTCCACGTTATTTGCCAACTAAGTTAAGGTTTCCTCTGGGGTCTATATTGGCCCCTTATTGTTTAGTGTATTTCTGCATCAGCTACAGTCTGAATGCCATGATTATTATTTAATCATATACACTGATGATGCAGTACAGTTTGCCTGTTCTGTCTGGTCACTTCCAATATGACTAACAGGGCACAGTCCTAGTTTCTGGATCAGAAACTTAAAATGAAAGTGAAGAAGGCCAAATAAATTTTCTTTGTATTAAGAAAAAAATTAAAGGAGTAGTACACCGTCATATCTTGTAAATGTTATTTGTCAACAGACAACTTTTTTGGGTAGCTGTTGGGGATATATGTGTTTGCTTTAGTCTGTTTTCACTCCTCATACCAGCCCCTGTAACTAGCCTGGGGGTCTGCTTTTTCTGGCTGTTGAAATCTCATTGCCCCTGAGAGCTGAAGTAGCATATGAGAACATGATGTGTCAGCACTCTTTAGACTCCACAGTATGCCTGTCTACTTACTGAGAATACAACAAAACCAGTTACAGCAGCCAGTCCAACGGTGCAGTGGTACAGCTACCGCTCGCAATGCCAATGACCTGGGTTTAGGAATAAGCCTGGGATGTCGGAGGGCCGGTCGGGAGGAGAAGGATCGAGCATCCCACATACTGCTCACCTTTTCCGGAGAGGGATACTATTCTCATTGTGATACTGCCACCTGGGTGACTACAGGTGTCAGTGCAGTACACTGTGCCCACAGACTGGGAGGGGGTGATGTTGACTGTGGGGACCCATGCTCTGTGTCCGCTTCACATGTGCAGGTGCACTGGTCTCCCCATGGGAGTGCCGACATTGCCAGGGGCTTACTACTATCAGGGACAATCTATGGAAAAAAAACTCCATGGTTCAGGACCTCCTGGATCGTCTCACCCCAGGCATGTCCATCATGGGGAGTGCTGTGGTACTGAACTGTCCCTTGGGGTGGTCCCACCATGAGGGGGATGAACTCTTGGGGGTGACGTCCCATGGTGGTGTGTGTGGTCAGCAAAAATTCCATTGATCCCATATAATTACTTGCCTGGGAATTAGGAGGTACAGTGTAGTAGAATAGACAAAAAGCCCAGGGGGAATTAAAAAAATAAAATAAAAGGTATTGAGGTTATTTCTAAATACTTATAAATTCAACTTAAAAAAACCTTTTCTTCGAGAAATTCCGAATTCTAGTAAAGGAAGGGTGGGGGAGAAATTTGTATAGTGGCTACAAAGTTGTGGTATAAAATGTTATTTTCTAATGAGTATTAGAATTATTTTAGGTCACCAAGGTCAGTATTACATGATGACATTATGCACCAGTAACAGTGAGCCACTTCATACCCCCCCAAAAAGGGGGGGGGGATTTGGGAGGTTTTTATTACCACTAACAATGAGCAGTAAACAGTAATCTGGAATGTTTAAAATATTTGGGTCTAGAACATATAACCAGACACCCTAGGACAGGGGACAGGGTTAGAAATCTATCACAAAAGGAGACCAGATACAGTATATTGTTACTTTGGACACAGCCTTCTCTATTGGACTAAATGATAAAGCTGATTTCCCCCTACCTTGAATTTATAACTATTTAGAAGTATCCTCAATACCTTTTATTTTATTTTCTTGACATCCCCGGAGGGATTGTCTATTCTACTACACTGTACCTCCTAATTCCCAGTCAAGTAATTACATGGGATCAGTGGAATATCCCCCCCCCTCCAACTTAGTTGGTGGACATAAGAAGGAATGTTCACTGATGTCATTAGTTAATCCATTTTAACCCTATATTGGCACTAAGAAGAATATATGTGAAGTATTCATGTTTAGAAATGATTATGACATGATATTTACTATCCCCCATTAGTAACATCCAATTTTATTACACTTGTGGTTAATTCTCTATTGGAATATTTTTGATAACCTACTTAACATGTTAAATGATCACAAATTAAATTTTCATGAGTGTGGGATGTGTATATAAAGTGGATGATGGCCACTAGATCCGCTCCCTGATGAAGACCCAGATTGGGATGAAGCGCTGGGGCATCAGGATTTTAGTTGGCACTTCTCACTGTTTGCCACAATAAAATGTACTACACATTTCTGGTCTACTACTCAGTTATTGCATGAGTGCTGTATTTCTTCTATTTATCTATTTATTTGAATTTTGCTGACTGGGTAAACCTGTTGTAGACAACCAAAATGCTGAACTGTGACCTCAACCAGTCCGGGAAGCTTTCTAGCCTATTCCTTTGCTTGGTGTTGGCTTTCACCCAACATGCAAGGACTGGATGCCTTAATGTGGCATGGAGTGGTGGATAGTAGTTCCAGGTTTTCACAGGCTGAGCTGCCCCTGTGCATACCAGAGCTTGATCGCTAAATGTGGAGGTCAGGAGAAGCCTGAATGGAAACACAGAGAGACAGCCAGATACCAACTGACATCAGAAACGGAGAAAGAGAGAGTGACAGAGAAAGAGTGTGATGAGAGACAGCAAGATGATACATACTAACATACTTATTGTCAGAAGATTAGGCCTTATGGTCTATCGAGTCTGCTCGAACCTCAGATCCCTAGTTGGGTGCCGAGGCCCTCCCCCCTTGTGTTCCAGAAACCCCTATCATCCATCCCCACCCTCCTGGGCCAGGCCATCATCTGATACACTGCCACAACATTTGTGTGTCACAAGTTGTAAAAGCATTTACTGGACTAGGTCATCTGGCCAGGATTTACAAGTAACCCTACATGGGTTAAGAGCCTTTGGATTTGAGGGGTTTGATTTCACAAAGCATTGCTGTATTTGTTTAAGTGAACCAACGCCAGTCAGCCATGGACAATGTCATCAGTCCTACACCATTTCCATGGCTGGGAATTCAGTGAAACACTCCTAGTTATATTTAAAGAGGTTTACACTGGTACCAGTGGGGAGAGGGTAGCACCCCAAGTACAGATGGGCAGGAAATGCAACTGTACTGTAAGAGTGTGGCTTAGGGGCAGGAAGCCATAATTGGGCTGAGCCTGGGAGGGAATGTAAGGCATAGCTCAGGGAATGGTAATATTTAACTGTGTCTAGAAGGGTGAGCAGCCCTCTGATTGTGTGGCTGGGCTTGGAAGGGCATAGAAGAGCCAGCCAGGAATGTCCAAAGTTAAACCCCCTTTTCCCCATTTAGGATCTGGAGCAGTCCCTAAATGAAGTTATTTGTTATTTTGTTTGAATTAGTAGTGTGAGCAGTTATTAAGTTTAAAGTGATGGACTGCATGCTTTGTGAAAACTGTGACTGCATTAAGCTATTTCACGGGTGGGTTATTCCTGCGGGAATGTTGAAAGGTACTACTTCCCAGGGGGTGGTACTATACTTACACCAGGTCCACTTAAACCTTTCTGTGGGTGGAGGCACCACACTTAAGTATTTATATGTTGGATATGAACCTCCCAAGCAGGAGTTCAATGGACCGAAGAGTCCCAATCTTGTTAAGCCCACAAGGCAGGGGCAGTAACTGTAACATTCACGGTGATCCAGTTACACAGGTAAACAAACACATCACTGTGACTTGCACAACGTGATTGGCTGATTACCCAGTGAAGTATTATACTGGTTCTATGAACAACATAAATATTAATAAAGGTATCACTACATTAGGATGATATGCTCTGTGTAGATGAGACAGTACATAATACAAAAAATACTCTTTTTTTCATTTACTTTTACCCCCAGGGCTGGAACTGCTTAGCCTCAAGCAACCCCAACTGGCACATGCCTCTTTCAGGACTTAGCTCACAATCCCCCATGGATTCCCCCCCCAACCAAGGTGGGGCCAGGAAAGGGAGAACCTTTCCCCTACACCCCACCAGACGAGGCAGTCCCGGGCAGCACCATGGGTTGGGGAATGGGCTGAGCGTCATGCTGCACCTCACTGTCTGTTTTCTGAACCCTGACCAGGTGGTGTGAGAGGAAACAGTCATACATGTGCATGGAGGCACGCACGTACTATACGCCTGTTGCTAGTCAAATCCTCTGAGTCACAGCCGCTACCATGCCACCACGTCTCCACAAGGTGGCAGTACTTGAATAGGGCAGCATTCCCTTCCTCCCCCAGGAGAGGAGAGGAGAAATGAGGTCAGCCAGTGACCCGGGCTCGTTCCTAAACCCTGGGTCGCCGGCATGGTGGGAGGTGCGTCATCTAGTGCCTCACCCCTCCACAGCACTGGGCCAGCTACAAGAGCTGTTCTTAACTAGTAGTCACCGCTTCCAAAGAGGAGAAAACTCAGGTCCAAAGGTCCGCTGTTACAGAACTGCAAAAGGCTGGCATGACCTTCCACTTACTGAGATGGGAGGCAGGTCTTTGCCCTCCGTTAAGGTGGCATTGAAACAATATGTAGGTGGCTTGATTAATTGTAATTGTTATGAGTTGTTGAGGCATTTGTAATATGAATTATGGTTTTATTTAATTGGCATACTATTATTATATATTGTACTGTTTTATGTGTTGAAATTGTACTTATTTTACAAATTGATTGATGTACTATTCTAATAACTGATTGACTTTGATCATCTATGAAAATGGACACTTATTGCTCATAGACTTACCGGAGAAACAAATAAAATAAGTGAAAACCTGCCCTTCCTTTATCTGTATAATACTGTTTGCATACCAGGTGCTATAAAACCAAATCTCTTTCCTTTCCATTCCATTTCTGATTGAGTTATCAACATTTGTTAAACCCTCATAAAATAATACAAATAAACTACAGTAATAAAATTCATGTATCATAAACGTTATCTGATTGCAGTGAACACTTTGCTGTTAGAATGGTTCTAATTACATTGGTTGGCTGATAAGTACAAAGAGATGTCTAAGGAAACAACTACCTGAGTAAAATGGGGTTTATAAATAGGTTCAGTGGAACTTTTAAATAGAGAATAATAGATAGGCAACTGTGTGTTATGGATTTTTTTTACACACCCGAAGGGTGTGATGACCCATAAACCTCGAGAGCGAAGCTCGAGAGGTTTATGAGGTCATCACACCCTGAGGGTGTGTAAAAAAATCCATATACATGCAGTTGCTTATTTTTTATTTTTTATAATTACTGGTGCAGAGTATGGTGCATTTAGAAACACACACACACACACACACACACACACTCTCTCACAGACACTGTCTCTCACACTCTCACAGACACTGTCTCTCACACTCACACAGATACTGTCTCTCACACACACACACTGTCTCTCACACACACACACACTGTCACACACACACACACACACACACACACACACACACACACACACACACACACTCTCTTCCTTTCCCTGCTTTGACTTACTTTATTTTTAGGTGTCATCCATGGCTTTAGTAGGAGTCCACGCGTCTACCGATTCGGGGGCACGGCGGGATCAACCAGATATTCAATTTATGTTTGAAAGGCAGGATCAACCAGATAAGCAAATGGAAGAGAAGGGGATGGAAAATTCAACAAAAGCGTGCTCCTCGGTACATGGAAAACCGAGCCGCCATTTTTTGAAATACTGCTAGCCCTCCCACAAGCAGAATGCGAGCCAATGAAGTGGCTCAGAATGCTAGAGTGACAGACAATGGACGCTAGCGGTGGAAAAAAAGTGTAGTGAACGCCGTAATACCTCGATTTCAGGTTATTACGGCATTTTTACTGTGCCTGAAATCCGGTTAGTAAAGGGAGTCACCAGTAATTATATGCTGATATTTGCTACAGAAACTTGAAATGTTGTTTCTTACCGATTAAAACTTCTTTAGGTACAGTACAATTTAAAAAACAGTGGTAACATTTTGTTCCTTCAGCACCCAAAAACGGAGAAAAAAACAACAAATTAATATGCATTTAAGGGCAGGCCACAGTATTACCAAGGCCAACTTACATTTCTATGCAGATGATACGGTGCTTTATGTGGCTAACCCAGATTCTGATGTGGCCATGTCAGCACTCCAGGAAGATTTCAACCTCCTCCAACACAATCTCATCCAAGCCAAACTTTTATTAAATGCATCAAAAACTAAATGCATGATATTCTCGTCTAACTCATGTGCCAACCCACAGGCAGCCTCCCTGTATACACTTAACAAAGAAGCTTTTGAGGTCCTGCACACTTTTAAATACCTAGGCATGCTAATAGATAAACTTACATTCCAAGTGCATGTTAATGCTCTCTGCTAAAAAATGAAGCAAAAACTAGGTTTCTTATTCCAAAACCGATCCTGCCTAAACCCAGAAGATAGGAAGTGCCTAGTACAAGCCACCTTTCTTCCCATTTTGGACTACAGGGATGTTGTATGTGGCAGCGCCGGGGGCACTCTGCTAAGTTGTCTAGATGTACTATACAACAGAGCACTCGGATTGATCAGTAATGCCTTGCCCCTTACCCATCTTTGTCTGTTTTTCAAATCTGTAATCTGGACCTCGCTACACATAAGAAGGTTAAGGCACCTTAACACCTGGACATTTAATGCATTGAAGGGTTCCCTACCCAATTATATCTCCTCCTTACTTTACAGGGTGCAAGGCCCCTATGCTCTTAGAATGCATACATCCATCTCATTGGAAACCTCCCCAGCACTTCTCCAAGTATGGTAGAATGACATTTAGTTGGACTGCAGCATCTGCCTGGAATCACTTTCAGAAACATGCCAAATTATCCACTTTTGACCTGCCCCTCTCACTTCCATTCTTTCCTAAAACAGCACAGTTCCTGACACATGTAATTGTACCTAGCAGCTACATTTTTACGTTAAGTGTCCCTGCTTGCCTTGGCTGATATGCTGAATTGCAGAAAAACAAAATACCTTCACTAGACCTAAGGCTATTCTTGGACTTGAGATCTGTTTAGTGCATATTCCTTCCTTGTACTATCCTATGACTATGTTATATTTCTCCTTATCCTTTTGTTATATTTTTGATTATTCTTTTGTTATATTCCTATGTTTCTCATGTATTCCTGAATATCTGTATTTTACATTTTGTTAATCTGTCCTACCCAGGACCTCCTTGTAAATGAGCTTGTTCAATGGAACCTTTCCTGGTAAAATAAATGAATAAATAAATAAAAATAAATAAATAAATCAAATTCATGTGATTCCCGTCTAACCCCAACTACTGATATGTCTTGCTGCAGTGGTTAATTTTTACACAGCGTGTTTAGAATATGACTCTTGTGCACTTTGCTACCACAAGTACTTATATTTCTCTTTAATGTTTCATTGGAATTTTATAATGGTAAGAAAAAATCCAGACTTCTGACTGGCTGAGATATTTTCCAACTGTGATGATATCCACAGTACAGTCACTGTTAAAACACGTTCTGGTCAATGGTCTCCTTACCATTCCTGGATCTTATTGCTCTTTGAGCCCTCACCCAACAAGAAAGCATGACTGGTGACTTAGAACATCAAACAGATATATGAAACAAGCATTTGTTAATTAAACAATATACCACTCCAGGGTGTGGGGTAATGATGGATTTACTTACACCTGGGGTGTTGTTTGGGCGAGTGAGTAAAAAACTGCAGGTGTGGGTAAATCCAGTATTACCCCACACTCTGGCGTGGGATATTGCTATTATACAATGTCCCCCCATTGTTTGGTAAAAAAAGTAAAAAAAAACGTTTTTTTTTGTTGTTTTTTTTAATTGATTGTGTTGCTGTGGTAGGAAAAAGTCCCTCATTGCTATGGAAATGGTTCCCTAGCTTACTGATCTGTATGGGCCTGCTAATCGCAAGAGACTGCTCCATGCCACACATATATGGAGTTTGAGGAAAAAACGAGGGCTAAAAGTTGTTAAACTCATGGCCAGAAAGCTAAGCCGTGATACTGGGTAGGCGCTATTGCGCATGTGCAGTATTTCTGCTCTGCTTTTGGATGTGAGTTTCGCAACTTTTAGCCCTCATTTTTTTGTTAAGGTTCCGTAACTCAGAATTAGTGCATGTTTTAAAATATTTGTTTACTTGAATGGACATGAGTCAGAGTGTTATGGGGAAGCTATTGTGTGGATTGAAAGTTTTGCTGGTGTTCTGTGGATTTAGTGTCTTTTTCTGTGTAGTGTACATTTTCTTGTGGGACAGTACGGCTTTAGCAAGCATTCAACGTGGTGGTTTTTCACTGTGGGGCAGTTTAGCGCGGATTGTGTTTCTCAGTTGTGGGTTTGAGATGGTCGTAGTGATTTCGGCGGGGGGGGGGGTGGTTACTGATGTGGCTGACTGGTGGCTGGCACCTTTTCCCCGTGAGGCAATGCTAGATTTATCATGGGCGGAAACTGGCAGTCAGCTAATCAGAAAGTTTCATTTTCAAAGCAATTGTATAATGCCAAATGTTCACTACTTGCACTGCTATTGCACTGCCTCTTGCCTGCACACTTTTTTACCCCACCTCATAAATATACTTACCCTAGACAGACCAGATGAGATGTAGTATGTCATTTGCAATGGGGTTCTGACTTTACTCAGTTGTATACTGTACTTACCCAGGATAGTAGAGACAAGATGTGATATCATGTTTTTAGTGTGGTCCTGCTTTTATAGTGTATTTTTCTAGGACAGATCATTTTAGATGCAACATCTCCTTTTAGTGGGGTTCTGCTGTAGGGTCCTGTTTTTACACAGTTTAGCAATACATTTACCCAAGACAGCCTAACTGACGTGCAATGTCTCATTTTCAGTGGGGTCCTGCTTTGACACGTTTCTGTACTACATTTACCCAGGATAGCATAGCTCAGATGCTATGTTGTTTTCAGTGAGATCCTGCTGTTCCCAATTTTTATACTGTATCTACCCAGGATAGCACAACTGAGATGTGAAATCTTGTTTTTTTTGTTTTTTTTTTACCAGGAGAGACACACTAAGCTGAAAGCTTGTTTACAGGTGCGACCTGGGAGCACAAGGAATTTAAGTGACTTGCTCAGGGTCACACAGTATGCAAGTGGGGTCTGTGGGATTCAAACCCAGATCTCCAGGTTTGCAGCTCAGAGCCTTAAACCACTGCACTATACTGCCTCATTTTTGATGGGGCTATGCTTCTTTTTTATAATGTATGTACCCAGGATGGCCCAGATGAAAGGCAAGTTACATTTTCAGAGGGGGTCCAACCTTTACAATGTATTTTTCCCAGGAGAGAGCAGCACTGGGGGCCCAGTTCAGTGGAGGCTGTGCTGTACTGGGGTCCTGCTTTTACACATTTTTGCTAAATATTTACACAAGATGGACCAGACTATCTCATTTTCAGTGGTGTCCTGCTTTTACACATTTTACCATTGTATTTACCCAGGATAAGCCAGATGAGAGGTAATGTCTAATTTTCAGTAGGCTCACACATTTTGTAATTCACATTTTATTAGGTTTCAAAACTTTTCAACATACAATAATGCAATCTGGTATTAACACATACCTTGCTGCAGCAACATAACAGTATTTGCCCTGGCCAGGCGTAAACCCGTGGATGAACAGACTAATGGAGGAGAAAGCACATTCATATTACTTCTCATACAACTTACAGACAGCATATTTGTTGAAACACAGTGACAAACCACGTACAATAATCAGTTAATTACCTTACGCATCACAAAAATTCATGACAAGAGAACATCTTCTGGTGCCTGTGCAACCTTAAACAGATCAGAGATCTGTGATAGGTCACGTGTTTCGTCCTCAACTGGACTCATCAGAGTGCCATATCTGTGTCTCAGCCCCGGGAGCGGGAAGCCAGACACCCTTAATGTGATCTTATTTGTTTGGGTTATGTGGAGCCCAAAGCAGAGAAAGAAGAGAACTGCAAAACAACCCCGGAACAGATACCCTGAGGCATGGGTTACCTTAGAGGGTATTGGCCGTACAGCCAAATTTTAAAGAAAACACAATTGCACATACCCCAGATATGACACATTGATGAGTCCAAATGAGGATGAAATGTGTATGTGTCTGTTGTTCTCAGCCTTTGCTGATTGCCCTGTGAGGCCTTCTGGCACCATGCAATTCTGCTTAAAGTTGAGCCAGTCCAAATCCTTTCATGGGATTTTCCATATGTTTCCCTTGATGCCTTGCATTACTGGGGTATGGGCAGTTGTGTTTTCTTTAAAATTTGGCTGTATGGCCAATATCCTCTTGGGTAACCCATTCCTCAGGGCATTTGATCCAGGGTTCTTTTGTAGTTCTCTTCTTTCTCTACTTTGGGTTCCTCATGACCCAAACAAATAATATCCCCTTAAGGGTGGCTGGCTCCCCTCTCCCTGGGCTGAGACACAGATATGGCACACTGATGAGTCCAAATCAGGACGAAATACGTGTCTGTGTCTGCTGTTATTAGCCTTTGCTGATTGCAATGTGAGGCCTTCTGGCACCATGCAATTCTGCTTAAAATTGAGCCAGTCCAAATTCTTTCATGAGATTTAGCATATGTTTCCCATGATGCTTTGCATTACTGGGATATGTGCAACTGTGTTTTCTTTTAAAATCTGGCTGTACGGCCAATACCCTCTTGGGTAACCCATGCCTTAGGGCATTTGCTCTGGTGTTCTTTTGTAGTTATCATAACTCATTACCACTCAAGTAAAATCACACTGATTAACAGGTTGGCATAAGTGCATGTGCAAAGGTGCTTAACAATTACAAGTAATTACAGTATTTACAATTAAAATCCATGGCAACATACCTGCATTACCTAATTATTCAAAATTAGATTATTTAATAAATTTGGTTGCAAGTACTTTTGTTACATTATTTAAAACTGTACAGTAGTATTGCCTTCTTTCTTCATCCTGTTTCTTTTCTCTCTATCTTTCCCTGCATTCATCATATGGAATGTTTACCATGGAACACATAGATTAAATGTTCTGCACAATTCCACTGGCAGAATGTTCCTCTACCAACATACTGTATGTATGCTGTCATTGGTTGAGAAACGTCCACTGACCATGCATTAAATCTCTGTAAATGCATGGTCAGGCGCAGAATCTCATTTTCTTCCCCCTTAAAAGTTACTTAGAGTGATTTTATAAGTGTAATAAACCTTTACAGGGTGTGCATCATTGGATTTTAATGCAGTTCCCAGGGGTATAAGGACAGTAAGTCTTCAACCTCATGCCCTACTATACCCTTGGGGAGTGCATGAACTATTAAATAATATATGGGGTGGTGTGTATAACAAGAATGTTCACACACCTGAGGTGTTGGATGCACATAAACCAGAAGAGCGAAGCTCAAGGGGTTTATCTAGACATCCAACACTGAGGGTGTGTGTAAAATTTGAGTTTACACATCACCCCATATTTTATTTTATATAATTGCTGGGTTTCCCTTTTTCACCTCAGCAATTATAAAAAATAAAAAGAAGTTGCTGTGTGGCCATGGTCCAGTTAGGTTACAGTGCACAGTCCGCGGTTGCCTTTCTTTATTTATTTAAAAGTTGTTTTTTTTTTTAATTTGTGGGCAGCCGAAAGTTAACTTTTTAATTTGATATAGTACGTTTTTCTTAAAGTACTTACCACCGAGTCCGAGTGGTGGTTCAGTCTCCATTAGCAGTTTGACTGGAAGAGCAACAGCAGGCACATGCGCAGAGTGAGGGGAAACCATGCGTGTGTTTGCCGTTATAAACCCTCCTTTATAATGACAATTTACACCATGGTTTCCCTATGGGAAAAAGGGAAAGCCAGTTATGATAATCTTATAATGCACACCTTATTGTGGCTTACTATTTACTTGTTGTCTATTTAAGGTAATTTTATTTTAGGGCCTAGCTGAAGGTTTTCAATATATAAAGGTAGCAGACATGTTTGTGATGGAAGATCTATTCTGGTTGTAGAGCAACTGATTTGCTCATTGTGTGATGTGGCTACTATTTTTTTTATTTTATTTATTTTTTTGTTGACCGGGTAAGTGCACTAGACAAATGCTGCCTATTTTCAGGCACGACCCGGGGGATAGGGATACAGATTAATGCCAATTGACCTTGAACCAGATTAAGCTATTTGTGGTATTTTTTAGTGAATGAGGGAAATTTGGCCAGGACACTTGGGAAATTCCCCTACTGCTCGGCCAGTAGGGGGACAGGTTGTTGCTGGATAGCAGGTCAGTTGGTGACCTGCATGCAAGGAGGATGGAAGTGGAGGAGAAGCGGAGCAGCCGAGGGCTGCAAATGAACCAATGCTTCTACTAGGAACAACAGAGACTACAGAGGAATACGAGGAAGGAGAAGAAAAGACCAATTTGTTTCAACGGAGGATTTAACAACATTTATAACGAATATGCCAATATTAGAGTCAACGGACTTACACCTAAGGTGAGACAACTAAAAATAAACTGGAAACATTACAACATGAGCAGAGAAAAGTAGCAGAAGAATTAAAAGCACTGGCATGCAACAAAGCGGGCAACTTACAAAACCAAACAAAGTAAATCGAATTTACAAGTCCTGGGTAACAGTCCCAAACAATCCTTGAGTGGTGTTTGCAGTGAGAAGAAGAAGGATGAAGTTCAGACAGATAAGGTGACGAAATGAGCGATAATTTGAATGATGTGCCTTCACAGAGAGTTGAACTGGAGACCGAGAGGGGAAACAGGAACGACGTACAACAAATATTGCAGGTGCACAGGGACGTTGTAATGAGAAAGGAAGAGAGACAGGGACAGCTTTTCGGGATGGACAAGGAAGTCCTGTATTGAATTCAAGGGTTTTGTATTTCAGCCTGGAAACAATATGGAGAAACGGACTACAGAACAGGAGAAAACTGCATCTATCAAACGGTGCCAGGAATACAGACTGGGGTAACGGACTTTTCATTCAACAAACGACTGGTGGATAAGGTAGGAGAAGAAGGAAGGAAAAAGAATGGCATTGACTTTTGCAAACGTAACTTGATACTGCCTATAGTGGGAACAGATGGACAGTTAATTACTGATCACAAGGGAAAAAGAAACAGTGGTAGGCAATATCTGTACTGCACCTATTTCTACTGATAACTGGTCCCCACAGAAAGCGTTAAGTGAAGCGGGTTGGACATTGGATAATGGATCGTGAAACCCACGCCTGACTGGGACCAAAATTAAATTTCTCCCAAAATGAACCTACTTGGAAACCAAAGATACAAGAAGCTGGTAACTCACAAGAGTGTGAAAGAGGATAAATGGGAATGAGGGAGGTACCCTATGGAGGTTCAATCTGGGGAAAAGGAACCTTCAATGCCTGGGTACAAGCACAAGGGAGGCACAGGACCGTAGCTTGAACTCAGTGGGGATAAACCATTGATGTCAGAGTTATTTTCTAAAATTAAACAGGAGCTGCACCTCGTAGAAATGCGGTACACATTAGGTATAAAGGAGGTTTAGAGTTCGACCTGACAGGCAGTATGTGGGAAAAAGTTTATTAAAGGAGTCTTTGCATTTTCACCTAGAGAGGTGTTTGCACTTATTAATATTTCTGGAAGGATAATTTCGATGTGAGTTTTCGTTCTACCTATGCTCTTGATATGTTTTGGGAAAGATATACGAAAGTTAAATTTTCCCCCTTGTGGACTCCATTTATGGTAATACCTTTAACAAAGCCTTTAATTAAATATGTCACTGTTATGTTTAGAAACGAGGGGGTGCATATTGATGATATTATTTACTGGCTAGGCCAAAAATGTGAAATTCAAAGTGACCCTGAAGCAATACTAGATTCAGAGCAATTCTGGACAGGGGGTTGGCGTTTTAAAGTAAAATTAAGGCAGACAGAGGCAGGTATTGAACACATTCCGAATTCCTTTTTATTAGGGAGGGATAGAGGGGTGTGTTTCTATGCGGGACAACCACGTGCATGCTATAAATGTGGGGCTAGGACGCATTTATCAAGTTCATGTGACAAACCTAGATGTGAAAACTGTGGAGAAGTGGGCCATAGTACATTACAGTGTGTTAGCTCCACAAAGTGTGATTGTGTGAAGAGGCAGGACATGTATTTGCTGATTGTACATGGGCGACAAAAATAAAGGTTGTTGTGCGAGTCCAGATCTATTAATTCAGAAAGCACAGGATTCGATAATAGGAAAACCTTGGTTGGTTCCACACAGCCTACGGTAGACATAACCACAGGGATACATCAAATGGACAAGGGACAGATGTACAGAAGTAGCCAGTCAAATGGCACTTCAAACCTAGATACAGGGAAACTTGGTGAAGAGAAGAACAACAACAGGAGACCTTTGGACTCCAGTGGTTGCTGCTGTTAGACGTCCTCACGAAATGTTAAAACCTTTCTCAACAGCCGATTTTGGAAGTGGAAACCAGTAATTCTTTTGCCTTACTGACCAGTCAATGGGGAGAATCAGATATGGATGGACCTGAGGATGATTCCCAGTTGATAACGGACAGTCCACCTTCCTCAATAGGCTTACAAGAGGATTATAAAGGAAAGAAAAGAAAAGGAGGAAAAAGATAGGTGAAGGTAGACTTTGAATAGGAATGCTGTAATTTAGGTTAGGTTCAGTGAATGTACACAGTATATTGAATTATAAGAGACGGCAGATAATTTATGATTCAGTTCATGCTGCAGTTAGATGTCTGTTTAATACAAGAAACCTGGATATATAATATGTCACAAGTTAGGTGTTTTCAACAAGAATGGTGCTGGGGCCCATCCTATTGGTCCTTTGGCCGGCAGTCAGCAGATGGCATAGGTTTTTTGTTTCATTCCTATGAGTTTTCTTTAATTAGGTTGACAGATTTGATACCAGGACGGTTGATGATCTTAGATGGGATGTGGAAAGGCAGGTCTTGTAGATTTATTAATGTATATGGTTCACAGCTTAAAGCAGAAAGGGTTGCACTTTGTAATATGTTACAACCTTATTTATTGACTTCACTGGAGGTGTTTTGTGTGGGGATTTTAATGTACTTTATTAGATGTTGAGAATCCAATTAAAAAGAAAAAATAAAAAGATTTATTGTGATACTAGGCACTTTTATAAAATGATCCATTCTGCAGGTTTAATTAATGGTAGTAGTAAACAGAGTGCAGGCCCACGTTACATTCAAAAGGAATCAATTTACTTCTACTATAGATTATATTTTTCTATCCAGACAAATTTCTTTTACATATCAAACATGCCAGTGTCCTTTTCTGATCATTTGTTGTTACTTTGTAATGTTTCTCCTTCCGTAATCTGAGAAGGCAGAAAGCAAGATGGAAATTGAATCCTTTATTATTGACCTCAAAAGAAATATTGGAAAAATTCAGTTGTTGTTAACAGCACGATTATCAGTAGAATTTTTATACAGCTCAAAGAGTAAATGGTGAAGGATTCTAAGGATGACATTTGTCATCTATTACAACAGCAAGGAAAAGCAAAGGCAAATAATGATTTTTACACTATTTAAAATTAAGACAGCAATTATATAATTTATTTTCAATAGCCAATATTTCCTCAATGGAATATGATTCACAGATTAGGTTAGTAAAAGCTCAGCTTTTGAAAGTTCAGTATAATAGGGCCAGAACTCTAACTGCGCATTTACGTTATGGGATCAAGAAGCAGCGGAGGGATCCATATGCTGCTTTTAAAATTTATACACAAGCCACATTTGACTACACTTGAATAAGGTGGGTCTGTTAGTACAAGATCAGAAGTCGCTTTCTTCAATTATTAAACAATTATTTTCGGAATATAAGCCAGCTAGGCCCCCAACTGTTCAGAACATTAAGGACTTTCTAGACCAGATTCAGGTACCAGACCATGGGATAGAGTCCTCAGAGGTGCTTAGGCCAGTTATGACACAGGAAATAATTGAAGCCATTAAAATACAAACTACAGGAACTTCCCCGGGGATTGATGGATTAACAGCAGAACTATATAAAGCTTTTCCAATGGAATTTGCTAAATGTTTGGTTATTGTATTTAATGCATTTCTGGATAACCCTGACTTTCCAAGCTGGTTTGCAGAGGGGTTGCTGATTTTTTTATATAAGTCAGGTGATAAATTTGACTTAAAAAATTGGAGACCAATTACGCTTCTGAATGTAGATTATAAATTATTTATGAGAATCTTGAATGAGAGATTAAAACAATTAGCAGTAAGAGTACTTTCCCATATCAGTTGTGTGGAGTGCCTGGAAAAACATACACCAAGCCCATATGGTCTTAAGAGATATAGTGGAGTTGGCAAAAGGCAAAAGATATCAGGATGTATTGTCTCTGTTGACCAAATGAAGGCCTTTGATAGAGTATACCAACCTTTTTATTTGAATCTCACGAAGTATGGAGTTCGAAGGTTTATACACATTATAAAAGAACTTTATGATTCAGCAATAACACATCCAGTAATACAACTTGAGATACTGGAAGGATTTCATATTCCCACTGGAGTACGACAAGGTTGTCCATTAAGCCTTGTTATATGCATTTACGATTGATTCACTGATTAGATCATTAATACAAACACCGCGTGGACAGGAATTGGTTGGACTGTTGATGTGGATAAGTGGTATATACAAGCTTATGCTGATGATTTGTGTGTCTTTTTCTGATAGTTCACAAGTAAAGTTATTTTTAGATTACATGGAAGAATATGCAGTATTGGCAAATTCAGCTATTAACAAAACAAAAGTAAAGGAGTATTTATTGGAACCAATGACATAGCTGAGGTAATAGTACAAGGTCTTCAGATTTCCTGTGATCCAATTAAAATATTGGGTTTATTTTATGGACCAAATAATATACCAGAATTTAATTGGATGACAGTATTAAAGTCTATTGATCTTAAAATTAGTATTTGGAAACATTGGAAACTGGATAAAATTAAAAGGGTTGCGATTATTAAAAAATTTATTGTTCCAAAGTTACTATACACAGCATTAATTTTCCCTTTGCCCTCATTCTTGGAAACCAGATTATATAGTTTATTTTTTCAGATGTTGTGGGGTAGTAGGCTTAACCCGATTAAGAGACAATTTACATACTTGGAAAAACAGAAAGGCGGACTAGGAATGATAGATCCGGTTGTTTTTTTTTGCCACTCTATTTATTTCAACCAATAGCAAATTAGGATGGGGGGCGACCTTGGGAAACATTGGATTGTTACATAGACAAGTCATGGGGAGATATTATACTCTTTGGAACAATAGACCACCAAAACCGATACCGACACTGTTACTTCCAGTATATTACATTCCAATTGCAAAAAATTGTTTAAATGGGGTTAGAAGCACAGGTGGTCAAAGTTAGTTCAGGTTCTGACTGTATAAATCTGTCTTACTTCAATTATATCCAAGTGAACCAGAGTTTAAGAACTGTCATAAGGACTATAGGAAGGAGGTTTTAAGTAAATTAAATAACACAAGATTACCTACTTATATGTGGGACACCTTATGGCTTACGGTATATGGTCGAATTGGAGTTAGAGGGAATGCCAAGCATAAACCTTTACAGGAACGAAACTGTCCATTTTTAGAGTGTATAGCACAAGAAGAAACAGTTCAACATTTTCTTTTTGAATGTTCCTATGCTACTAACCTATGGAAGTTTTTAGCAGCCCGATGGGATATGAAATGGCTAGTATGTATGGATTATGAGATATTAGTATTGGGTCATGTTCCTCAATTTCGGTTATTATACCATAAAGATACTTTACAAATTTTTTGCAGCACATTGGTATACTATTTGTGGCAAGCTAGATGCCAATGGGTACTCTATCAAAGATTAATGCCTTATGACACGGTTCAGAGACTAATACAAGGGCTATGTACAGGATTTATAGTTATGATATTACATTTTTTCTTCAAAAAAGTGAGAGAATGGTGGAAGGTTTTTCAAAATTCATTAAATACAAATGAGAATTTTGGAAACATTATGGGATATAGAAATGTTCATTTGAGAGTTTAGTATTTTTACAGATGCTTTATATTGAGTTTATAATTTCGGGATTTAGCCTTTTGTTAAAGTATATTATGTCTCTATTAAAAAAAAAAAAGAGAAACTGGGAAGGGACTGTTATTAATATTATTAAGGGATATAGATTAATATTAATTGCAGATTTAATTTGTAGTAATATGAGGTAATACTATGGATATTGTGGTGTTTTTCCTTTGTCTGTATGTATATATATGATTTGTGTTGTAAATTTCTCATATTATGTAACTGTGGCTTTGATATTGTTTGATGTTACTTTAATAAAATATTCCCCTACTCTGTTAGAGGGGATTCCCTGTCCAAGATGGAGGACGCTCTGCTGCCTGCAGTTGCTGGAGCTGTGGAGACAGGAGACCTGGTCTCGACTCCTGTCTCTGTATCTGAGGAGACCACGACAACTTATCGGAATGTTTTACCTGTATCTTCGGTGTTGGGAGATGATTTTCAGGGGGTGCCTGTTGTTCCGACGATGGTTTGTTTCGACGAGGTTGGTCCGATTCGGCCTGAGTGTTCAGGGGGACTGAAAGTGAAGCACACTTCCTTTGGCTCGGAACCTTCGAGTCTGGCAGTGCGTGTGCCGCACAACCGTTTGTTGGAGGCGGACCGCTGTCGTGTGTCCGCCGAGCTGGGCTTGCAGCAGGATCTACGGAGTGTGCAGCATGAAGGTGTGCCTATGGCTCCAGCGGGCACTTTTGTTAAGGACTCTGCAGACTTGCCTCGAGTCTCTGAGAAGGAGCTTTGCCAGATGTCTGTTGAAGCTGTCTCTGGACATTCCTTCGTGGTGGAGGAACCCGTGAGTACTTTTTCGGAGGTGAGCCCGCCCTCTGTATCCCAGGCTGATTTGTAGACTTCTCAGACTTCTCCTGTTCAGATGAACCCTACTGTTGCCCCTGCATGGTCAGTAGATGCGGCGCTTCGGGCGGCAGGATGGGTGCAAGACCCCAAGGTGGGTTCCTGGGTCTCGGGGCCGTCTCCTATACGATCCCCTCGACCTGTGCAAGATATGGTAATGGATGAGGAGAACAGATTTCCAAATTGTGAAAGACCCTTTGGACCTTCCTACAGAGCTCCGTTTGACTCAGAATCCAGTCCTGGACCTTAACAAGGTCCCTGCTACCTGAACTCTCCCGGTTCAGATCCTATGGCTGAAGGGACCTCTGCCACTGTTCGACCTCCCTTTCTCGAACTCGGCCATGAGGGTCCTTCTCTTCTTGGTTTAAATTCTGGTTCTGGAAGCTAAGCGTCAATGCCATCCAGCTTTCTTATAGAGGTGGGCTACCGGACTCCCCTGACCGTGTGTATGTGGCCAGAACACTGTTGAAGGATTCATTGAAGTTTTTTGCACACGAAATATATGCCTTGATACATGTCTCGGGGGAACTGACTTTTGACATTAGTTTTCAGACATCTCGTGGTCTTGACCGTTTTTGGTTGAAATATCATGTCTTGTGTAACACTGCTCTTTGGACCCCATTTCAGGCTATACCCCTCTCAAAACCAGCTTTCAAGATAGTTACTGTTATGTTTCGCAATGAGGGAGTAGATGTCTCTAATATTGTTTATTGGTTAAAACAGCGTTGTACTTTACAAGGTCAGCCAGAGGCAATCTTAGACTCTGAAAACATATGGACAGGGGGTTGGAAATTTAAAGTAATGTTGAATGTTTCTGAATCTGGACCAGTGCACTTACCAAATTCCTTTTTTTTAGGTTGGGATAGAGGAGTTCTGTTCTACCCTGGTCAACCCAAAGCGTGTTATAGATGCGGGGATCCCTCACATCTGAGCAGTGTGTGCGATAAGATTAAATGTAATAACTGTGGTGAAATGGGTCATGTGGGTATGCATTGTCTGAATGACTGCAGGTGTAATCTTTGTGACGAGATGGGCCACCCGTTTCAATCATGTCCCTGGGCGGCACATACTAAGGTAACACATGATGGAGGTGTGGATCAACGTTTTTAATTACTCAAGCTCAGAAAGCTCACGCACCACATTGAAGTGCCCTCTATAGAGGTGATCCCTCCCCTAAAGCTTTGGTTTGGAAGCCTCCTGTAGTACTGTACCTTTGTCAGCTAAAAGGCTCCACCCCATGGGACGGTACCGATCTCAGCATGTCCTATGGAGCTAGAGGATGTGGTGCAGGACCCGGGCTCTAGTACTATGCCTCCCCCTTGTGAACCTGCCAAAGTAATGTGTCGCAGGTCATTACGATCTGGTTCCCGCACCTTATCGTCCCCTCCGAAGGCCTGCGCAGCACCTTCTAATGCACTATCGAACGCCTTTGAGGTGCTTCAGTCGATATCGGATGATGCAGGTGGTGAATCTGACTCTTCCTCTATCGCTTCTTCCCTCCCTGATGGTCTTGATGATTCTGAAATTCAATTAAGCACAGGCCTTTCACAAAAACGGAAGGCCAAGGTTAGGCTGAAAGGGACTAAGGTAGCTGGAAAGAGAAAGACTTGATAGTGCTGGTTACCTCATTTGTGTGCTGCCATGTCACAATTTACCTGCCATACTGTCAATGTAAATAGTCTGAAACGTGTGGACAAGAGACGGCTGGTGTTTTCTTTTTTGAGGCTTTTGCCATTTGGGATATTTTTTTTTACAGGATACGAGATTCCATACTGTGCAGGAGATCCGACTGGCTCAACGAGATTGGCTTATGGGTCCTTCTTTTTGGTCTATAGGCCAAGACTCCTGCTCTGGTCTTGGCATTCTAATTAATATTCCCGAGTTTAGACTTTTGAAGCTGTTTGATTTGGACCCTGGTAGGGCTTTGATTTTGGATTTTTTGATCGGGCAATGCCCGTATCAGGTGGTGAATGTCTATGCCCCCCAACTGAAAACTGAGCGGATAGCTCTTTTTGATTTAATTCGTCCTTATTTACATTCTTCTTTCCGGATTTTATTTTCTGGTGACTTTAACTGTGGCCTTAGTCTTCAGGATAAGAGTTCCTTTGCCACTACTAAAAAACTGTATTGTAACTCACTTGTACTGGGACGCATGATTCGTACTGCCCGTTTGACGGACTCTTATTTTTCTTTCACGAAACAGCATACTCCCACATTTCAGAAGGGTAGGCTGACTACCTGCATTGATTTTGTTTTTACATCAAGTATTTTGGAGTTACTTGACTGTAGTACAGGCGGTGCCTTTTCTGACCATAAGCTGCTCTCTGTTAGTTTTGGATCTCCTGCCAGTTGTGGTAAAGGGCCGGGTTTCTGGAAATTTAATGTATCCTTATTACAGGTACAATCATTTCAGCAAACCCTTTTGTCATTTATTCATGCCCGTAAGTCGGTATACCCCATATATAATGATCCAATTCAGTGGTGGATGGATACGAAACGTACTCTAACTGGATTGTTGAAATCCTATAGTCGTACAAAAAGCAGGTCTGATTATCTTGTCTATTTACAGAAGAGAGCTCATTTTCAGTCTTTACTGTCACTAGCATACTTGACGGGGCAGGATCTTGTGCAGCAAATACATTTAGTGCGGAAGGACATGTTGGATTTCCAGTCTAAACAGTCGCAACAACTGTACCACCAACATAGCTATGCTGTGAAAGGTACCCGGGAAGTTGTTTGCCCGTTTGAATCTAATTATCATCAGATTGCCCATAAATCAATGTCATGTCTTATCAATTTAAATGGAGATCTTTGTACCTCCCATTCGGACTTATGTCAAATTGTTACTGACCACATGACTGCATTGTTTTCTCCTCTACCTACTGTGTCAGTGGACCTGGGACAACTGTACAGTGCCCTTGATGTTCCTTCTCCCTCCTTGCAGAGTGCAGAAATTGCATGTCAACCCTTCACAGAAAGGGAAATTCGGTTAGCTATCTCTTCCTTGCCCCTACGTCGGACCCCTGGTCCGGACGGGCCTCCTACCGTTTTGTATAAATTTTGTGGAACACCTCCTTCCGGAATTGACCTCTGTGTTTGCCTCCTTCTTGCCTCTGAACATATCCCTTGGAGTTTACTAAGGGCACTTTGATTTATGTATATAAACGGAAAGGTGACATTCAGTCCCTTGACAACTGGCGCCCCCTCTGCATGTTAAATACGGATTTTAAGATATTGACAAAACTCATCGCAAAACGTTTGCTCAGGTTAGCTGAAATAGTTATTCACCCAGCCCAATCCTGTTCTCTACCTAACAGGAGAATTTCTGATCACTTGATTCTTCTCCGTGAACTATTTTCGCATGGTTTATTGGACTCTGTTTCCGGGCTTATTGTTTCGGTCGACCAAAAGGCTGCCTTCGACTCCGTTAATCATGATTTTCTATGGAATGTATTGCATTTCCTGCACATTCCTGATGAGATGATTCATTGGATTCAGACACTTTATAAGACGGCAACTGTTGTTCCGCTGAATAATGGTTGGGCGGGCCCGATGATCCCGGTGAAACGGGTGAGTTCGCCAAGGTTGTCCACTGAGCCCTCTATTATATGTTTTTTTTCTGGATGTGTTGCTCCGACGTCTTAATGCCCACCCCCAGATCCGTGCCATCTTGTGTTCGGCACGGCGATCGCATATGCTGACGATGTGTGTTTCCTTGTAGCTGACGAGGCTTCAGCACTTGTCTCTCTCCAGGAATGTTCCTCTTTTGGTGCATTCTCTGGAGCAAGTATAAACTTTGGTAAGAGTATGGGGATTCGGTTGGGTTCATCCTCCATCTCTTTAGATAACATTGGTCTTTTACGTGTGATAGAAGGCCAAATCCGTATACTTGGTGTTTATTTTGGGACGAGAGATTCTGATTCCTTTAACTGGGAAGAGAAGTTGAAACAGGGCCGAAGCATGGTGACCTCTTGGAACAAGGGACAGATTGGGAAGAGAAAACGTGTTTTTCTGATTAAAACTTATCTTCTCCATCTGTTCTTGTGTTTAAGTTATGTATTCCCCATCCCAAAACAGCTGGAAAAAATGGTATTCAGCTTATTTTTTCAAACCCTTTGGGGCAGTTGGTTGAATCCGATTAAGAGGAATATTACTTACTTGCCTACTTTTGAAGGCGGTGTCCAGATGATTAATCCGTTGCTTTTCTTTACTAGCATTTTTCTTTCGGCCAACCTGCGGCCTTTACTGGTTAACACCCAGAGAGGGTGGGAAGCTTTTACGACTCCTGTAGGTATTGGTTTCATATGTGGGAACATAATTCTTTCGGTGTGTTGCGACAACATGGGGATGTCCCGGTGTACATTAAGCATATGTTTCTCCGTTTAAAACAATGGCAAGTGTCGCCTCAGACTCTTATTACGAATCCCCACAAGGCACTGTACAAGACGCTTTTGTCCTCTGTTTGTAAGGTGCAAGCCCCTTTTCCAAAATGTCCGGACAGTTACCTACCCTCGCTTCTAGTCCTGTTGTGATATTCTAGGACCCGGGCCACATGTGGGACTTCCACTGGTTATCTTGTCACGAACGGATAAATGTGAAAGCAAACCATAAACATAAACAGTCTCAGGATCAATTTTGCTCTAGACCTCTCTGTATTGCTACCCCAGAGACTATTTCACATTTGTTTTTTGATTGCTCTTATATTGCGAATTGGTGGCCTTACTTGGCCGACTCCTGGGATGTTCCTATATTCTCTACAGTAACATATCAAAATGTTATGTATGGTGTCTTTCCCTCTCACTGGTCTCGATGGCATAGAGACACTTTGAACCTTGTATTTCTTGTCATTAAATGGAATATTTGGATGTCAAGATGTATGTTTACCTTGCAACAAAAGTTTTGTTCTTATCCAGAACTTGAAGGGAAGATAGTAGCGGACTTAAAGAAAATATACGACCATGAAAGGACTTTGTATGCGGCATCGTCTCTGTTGGCCTTGTGGACAGCCCTTCCATGGATCACAAATACTGACTCAGCTATAACTTAAAGGACTTATGCAGTATTTTTGTTGTTTTTCCATTTCCTTTTCCTAATTTTGCTTTCTTTTTCTTTTTGGTTTTCCTGTACATTTCTTACTGATGCATCTTATGTTGACTTGTTTGTACAATTTTTGTTTTCAATAAAAATGTCCCCTACTCTTTTCGATAAGTGCCATGGGATCTTTAACATCCACCTGAACTACCACCAATCCAGGCAGATGGGACCTCGGTTTAACATCTCATCCGAAAGACGGCACCTCAGAAGTGCAGCACCCCTCTCATGCTGCACTACAGTGTCAGTACAGAGATATTAACCCAAGTGCCAGATGTGGGAACTGAACCCACAGCCCTCTGATCTTCCAGCCTCAGAGGCGAGTGTGCTACCTACTGAGCCACTGACACTGACACTACTAACAAATCCGGTCAGGTTTAGGACCAGGATGATCGTGCATCAGGCTGTAATAATGTATGGTCACCTGACTGGTTGTACCCAATTAAATTTCTTTGCTTTTTAGACTCATTTTATAAGGTTATGCATTATGGTGTGCCTTTGCTGTTGTCTGTAGCTGTTAAACTACAGTGTATAAAGTGTACATATCTCTTTTGTGCACACTGAATATTGTATTGCCTTATCAGTTTGTCTGTAATCTCTCAGGTTGGGCCTAAAAATATGCATTTGATTGTCTAGTACAAATACTTGTTTAATAAAAACTTAACTGACTGGTGTGGTTATACTGCAATAATTGCACAGTTTGTCATATGACTAGATTCTGCCAATCACAGTACATCATTTTTCATGCCCATTTATAAAATAGTAGTAAGGCACTCTGGTCTGTAATTTGTTAAGAATATTCTCACTTCTAGCCTTGTGTCTCATCATGTACTGTACATGAAGGATAACGATACCTGCAATAAATCATACCCTGTCCTGGTCTTATTGCATAATTCTAATAAGTAACTAGTTCTGTTAGAATGTCTTTTTCAAAGGCAGTATGTTTGTTTGATGAGGAAAAGGACTATGATTCCCATTGACAGTTCCCTGTTTTTGTCTCCTGTTTATCAACCCTGACAGGGTATATCCCAGAGTATATCCAATACTTTTGGTGGTGATGGCTGTAACACTGGCATTAAAGGTGCACTATACCATCATGTATCATAATTGATATCTTTTTCTTGTCACCAATTAGCTCCATTTCTAATGCAGTTGGGGATACAAACATTTTACTTTACTGTTAGCAGTAATTCTCAGTAAACAACCTGGGTGCCTCCATTTTTATGATAGTTGAAATCTCAGTTGTTCCTGGGAGCTGCATTAGCAGGGAAAAGCCCATGTGTCATCAGCCATTAGTCTCCATAGTATGCCTATCTGCTAATTTAGAATGACAAAATGAATAGCATTTACTTTCAGTTCATTTAAAAGCTTCTTAGGAGTGGTAAAGCAGGATTTTGTCTTGTAAATTACTTTCACTTTGTGTATTTCTTGAGTGTTTTAGACTTTGATGCATAGTGTAAATGGGCTCAGTGATATCATCTTCTCAGTTCCAATGCAGCTCTTGGGGAACAACCAGAGATTTCAACAATCAGAAAATGGAGGCACCCAGGAAAGTTTGTAAGGACTGTTGATACCAGAAAACATAACCTAAAAACACAAGTTTACATCCCCAGCTACTATACAAAAAAAGTGAATTGGTGACATGTAAACTGATAAAATTCAACCTATGTGAGGGTATAGTGCTCCTTTAAGATGGCTGACCCACTGCAAAAGGCACCCTTAGCTCTTCCTCCTAAATAACTCGAGGAGGGGGATATGTAGCTGCACATACAGTTCTAGGAAAGGTCCCATTGGCTCTCCACCATGTCATACATAAATGCCTGTGTAATGCTAAACCCATAATTTGGAGAATATGCCCCAACGTTCCATAAAGAGCCAGTCAGTATCCAGCATTCCGTGGCTGCTAGGTTGTGTATTCCTCCAGAAAGAATGCATCAGCTGGATGTCCTGTGTTCATTTCCAAACCTGGATCCCTCTCATTTCACACATTGTATCACTTTTCAGATTCTTACGAGCATACAAAGAAGCCAGCAGAAGGAAGCCATTCGGTCTGTCCAGTCTGCTCGTATTGCCGGGTCCTCAGCTTACGCCACTGACTCTGCCCCCGGTCCCACTTCCTCCCCATCTGCCCCCAAGCACCAACTTGCTGTCTAATGGACACTGCTTTATTAAGAAAAAGAGTTAACAATCTGAATCAGTGAAGAGAGTTAGGAAATCTGACTAGGTGGGTAAATTTCAGCTTGGTATAGATACAACCCAAACTGGTCTGGATTCCATATCTGCTACCCTTAGAACTTCATGAAAAGCTCTATCATCCCTCCAGCTCTACTGTTTTGGAATTCCTGATGTGCCAGCAAACAATTAAAAACTGTGCAGCATTCTCTCATTATACAATATGCAAATGTTCTACTCCCCTGGCCACATTGTTAGCATGCCGTAGCCTGTCTGCCAGAGGAAAATGGTGACAACACTAAAAAAACAACACAATCTGCCAGCAGTGGAAACATTATTTGAAGCAGGAGCCTATTTTCTTTTAAATAAGATAAGTAGGGGCAACAGTTTGAAACAGAGTCTGTATTGCTGGCCGGGTGGTACTGTGATAGGTAGGGCTACCACCTGAAGTGCTGACAACTCGGGTTCAGGAGTGAATCGGGCATGTTGAAGGGTCAACAAGGGGAGGAGAATTAAGTATGCAATGGACTGTTCTACTCCTCCTGTAGGGAGGGGGTGGTGCAGCACCCAGCGTATGCCTGCTCCCTAGCAGCGGCTGGGGGGCAGGATGCTGGAGCTGCAATATGTGGGCGGAGCAGCAGACATCAGGTGCTCTGCGTGTGGAAGTGTGCATGATGTCAGCCTTGATGTCACTGCATACACACTCCTCAGGGAAAGACGAACACTGGAAATCATCCTGACTGGCAGGATGACCACCGACCCTTCACAGGCCCCACCCTGGTGACCCAGGCATTTCCCAAAACTAGATCCCTGACCAGCAGTTCGGGGTGGGGGCAAGCCATGGGAATCAGGCCAACTGGGTCCAGGGAGAAGCTAGGTAATGAGGCGGGGGCGGTGAGTGGGGCCAGCCAGAATTGGAGCATAAAGAGGTAACAAAAAAAAAAATAGTGTCTATAGGGAAAACTGAGACAGTTTCAAGGTGCAATATTAAAGAACTGTGTCTTGTCCTGGATGTTAGGGGCTGGGTAAGAATTGTCTGGCCTGGGACTTCAGCTAGGTGATAACTGGAGGAGGGACTAAGTCACATGGCTGAGTGATGGTTGGTATTGAATTTTGTATATATGTCTCATCCTGCAAGCTGCTGCTTTAAAACTGTCTGCACCAGAGGGTAACAGCAGTTGAAGCAAGAGGCTATTTTGTAAGCAAAATAAGTAAGGTGAGTTGTGGGGGAAACATTTTGAAATAGTGTCTGCAGAGAAAATGGAAACCAGCCACAGCAGCCATTAAAGAGCTGTGTCTCATTAATCATTTTGGGGTCTGGATGACAACGTTCTCACCTAGGGTCTCAGTTACATGATAGTTAGAGTAGAGGTGTTGCTAGCCTATGACAGGTATCTGAGGTCCAAACAGAAGGGATTGTGAAGAGGCATTTTATAGGCCCACAGAGACAGGAAGAAGGGTGAGCATTTCCAGGTTGTCAGGCATCAGGAAGTATAAAAGGGAACTTCCCACAAGTGGTAATGAATCAAGCAGTAGTGAGTGAGCCACTTGAAAAGTGCCACTCAAAAACAGTCTCATGAGGTTAAGTGGTGAGAGGGTCTTAAGAGAGGAAAGATGTAAGAAGAGAGGGACAGGGGCAGGGGGCAGGGGACACTGCTTGAAGGATTTTCATATCTGCTCAGCAGAGTCAGCTGTCACTGTTACCATGTTCAGACAGGTAGGAGGGTGGGGATGGTCTTTAGTTGCAGAGGATGTGGCATTACCAATTCACAGAAGGTGCTTTGGGAGATGGGGGGACCAGCTGTACAGGGGGTTTTAGGTACTCATGAGAGAGGTTGTTCACCTCAGAGCTGAGGTTTCGTTCCTAAGGAGAGGCCAGACATACAGGATTGCTGGAGCTGCTTTTCCATTACAGCAGAGGCCCAAAAGGGTCCATTCTGGAGGATGAACTGTAGTGGGGAGGGAGGGGAGATGGTCTGGTTCTGGCAGGATAGCATTTCCAGGAGTGCTTACTTAGAACCACTTTACAAGTCTGGCAGCAGAGGCATGAGAAGACAGATCCATCCTCATGGGTGCAGTCAGTACTCCCAAGGAGAAGGCTCTATCCAGGAGTGACAAGCTAGGCAGGAGGGTGGAAGCCAAGGATAGCAAGGGCAGTATCAAGGTGACAGTGACTGGTGACTCTATAGTTAGAAGGAGGGGGAGTCTGGTCATTGTTTCAACATCAGGGGAATATCCATTATATGTCTCCCTGGGGAGACATCTGTGAAGGTACTACCATGGCTAGAGAGTTTGACCAGGGTAGAAGGGGAAAGCCAGATGTGATTCACCTAGGAACCAGTGATCTGGTGCACAGCTGTGTAGAACAGGTTAAGGAAAGGTTCAGAGAACTAGGTAGCAGACTGAGAGAAGTTGCAAATACGGTAGCTGTCTCAGGGGTACAGCCAGTGCCATATGCAGGAAACAGTAGAAAAGCCAGGATCCTGGCGTTTAACCCATGGCTAAAAGGTTGATGTGGAGACGAGGGGGTTCAGGTTTCGGGGAACTGGGCTTCCTTTAGGGGGTGATGACAAGCTGTTTCAAAGGAACCATCTGCATCTGAGCAGAGGGGGAACAGTGCGCTGGGGCAGATGTTAAATATTTCCATTAGGAGGAGTTTAAAGCAGCAGTACCAGTTAGCCAGCAACAAATGTAATCCTATTTTTTTTAGCAGTAATGTGTTCCTGATGACCTTAGATTCGTCACTGGGCTATTTTAAATTCAATCAGCTATTTTAAGATCACATTTAATTACCCTTTTTGTAATTTATGTAGCACCACAATAAAGAAAGCAGCCCATAGCAACCTTAAAAAATCTTCTCCCCAGAGATCACACACTAACTGCAACCCATTGTATTTATAATACAGATATGTCAATGTCTTGCCAGCACATATTTCTCTGCTGACCAACAGCAAAACAACACCCTGACCTGCTTACTTCCATAATGGCAGACCTGACAAAGGAGTTGCAATGCAGTTTTGATGGGCTTCATGCCTTTTTTTTTTTACACTGAGTATAAATTAACACTTAATTCCTCCAAAACCAAACTTATGTTGTTTGGTTCGGTCTTTAAACTCAGAAACTGCACAAAAATGTTGGTAAGGGGTACAAATGGGGTCCCATCGGAATGTGTAGACACCTACAAATATTTAGGATATTGGTTGAATCCAACAGGATCAGGTAACACACACATGGATAAATTGATTGTGCAGTTGGGGAGAAGGGTTGGCTTGTTGTATAGGAACCAAAACTGTCTGGATCCAGAAACAATTAAAAAAAGTAGGACAGGTTCAGGTTTTCACATTTTTTTTTGTGTTATTTCTTTATGCTCCCCAGGCCCCCAGACGACCACTCCTTTGGGTGGTCTATGGCTCCGCTGCCAGTCCCTGGCACCATCCCACTGCCCTCATTACTGCCGTGGCCTGGTTGACCCGACATATCCCTTCACCGGGGAGCCCCCCCCAGTGCAGGGAAACCGGGAGAGGAGACTTGCCCATAGGCTTTCCTTCTATGCCAGACACATGGCAAGGGATTGGCGTGGACACTTCCCGGCGTGAACACTTCTGGGCTTCGTGGCAAGCAGGGACCAGCCACCATCATCCGGTTGGCCGAGCAGCTTTGTTTTCCACTTTTTTGTCTGACCCACTCCCCTCCCATGTATTGGTCCAACCATGTCGGCATCCTGGGGGGCATTCAGCAATGTGTTGAGGCTCATGCTGCCAAGAACACCATGCATAAGCCACCACCAGGAGCTGCCTAACAAGTGGTCTGGGAACGTCCTACTCCCCTGGGAGCGAAGTGTTCATAGGACACTCATAACTCCCTCCCCGCCAGACTCTGCTCCTGATGTCTGTGCTCGAGGCATGAACCTGCGTTACTAACATGCCAAGCAAATGCCTATCACTTGGTGCCATGCAGCTGACTCAGGTTTTCCCATTGTTTGATTATGCAGATGTCTTATACAACTATGCCTCAAATAACAGGTTACACAAGCTTGATGTTCTGTATAACTACCTTGCTAGATTGATCCTCAGGTGTCGCAGGGACACTCATCACTGTGACCTCTATTTCAGGTTAGGGTGGATTTCACTGTGTAACAGAAATAAGTTACATAAACTATTGTTAGCATACAAAAGTGTCTTGGGCAAGATTGGGAGAAATAGTATTAATGGATGACTTCAACCTTCAGCCATAGACTGGAGGATGGCAGTTGCTAGGAGTCAGATAGGACAAAGATTTGTGGCAGTCACTCATGACTGCTTTCTCACACAGTGGTAGGTGGGGCTACAGGGGGGCAGTATGAGACCTGGTGATTTCCAATCAGGGCATCATTAGGGACTTTAAAATAGAGGCACTAGTTAGCGAGAGTGACTGTTGCATGGTGAAATTCAGCATGGTGCTGGGATCACATCAAGAAGCCATTGATGCATGTTTGTTCAACATAATGTAATGGAAAGCAGATTTCAGGAAAATGGGGGGGAAAACTGTAGGAAAGACTCAAAGATTTCCATAAGATCAAGGGGTGGAAGAGAAGTGGCAGCATTAAAGGAAGCTATTACAGAGGCCACCCAAGACTGCATCAGGACTATAAAAAAATGGCCAAAAAATATAGGAAACCATTATGGTTAGGTGGGCAGGTAAGGCACGCATGCTGTTGGGGGGGGGGAGATTTAGGACTTACAAGAAGGGAAACTTTGAGACAAATACAGTAGAGAGAGGTATAAGGAGAAAGTGGGTATAACTGAAAAGTTTATCAGGGAGGCAAAAGCAGAACTGAGCCTAGTGCAAATGGTCAAGGAGAACGACAAATCCTTATTTAGCTATATTAATAAAATTAAAAAGACAAAAAAATAACACCAAGCTGATGAGGAAGTATGGGGTGAGTATAGGGTTTGATTTGGAGAAGGCAGGTATAACAAATGAATACTTATGTTATGTGTTCACCACTGGGGAGGCAGGCCCACTCTAGCAGCACACATGTCACAGTCCGTGACTGCATTGTCTTTGATTTATCCCTGTCTTTCTTGTGTGCAGGCCCCAGAACAGGACACAGTACTCCAAATGCAGTCTTACCAGTGATCTGTACAGAAGTAATCTCTCTTCCCTTCTGCTAGTAATCCCTCTTCCTAAACACCCTAGAATTCTGGTTGCCCTCCTATACACTGAACAGCTTGCTTTTGGTTACTGCTAATCATCACTCCCTGGTCTCTCTCCTTTTCTGTGCCCTCTACTGGCACCCCAGCAGTAGTACACTGTTCCAAGATTGTGTCCTCCTATAAGCATAAGCATTCAGTTTCAACTGCCAGATACAGGACCACTTCCCTAATCTCCTCACATCCTGTCTCATAATGTTAATACATTCTTCACTGTTCACTCTCCAGCAGAGCTTGATATCATCGGCTTATATGCTCATCTTGCTCTGGATTTATGTATGTATGTAAGTATGTATGCATGTATGATTTCTTCTGCTTCTCTAGCTTTTCCATCCACTTAACTCATAATTTTCTGTGACATCACTGTCTTTTGCTGTGGAACTGATTATTATGTCACATAGAATTATGGGTTCAGCAACGGGAAAAGCAGGAAGAAGAGGAGGTGAAATCTGAGACAAAAAAGATTCAGTTTTTATGCAAATAGTCTCAATAATAAAGAATGAGAGGGTGATAAAGAAAATATTTGTAGTAAAAGTCAAATTGTCTAAATGTTGTTTTAAAAAGTTTTCCCAGAGACTGGAAAATCACTTTAAACTCCTACATATTAATCTCTCCCTGTTCCTCTCTCATCCTTAGTCATCTATCATCAACCACTGCCACTTACTCATCACTCCCTACACTGCCCCTGCAACTGGCCACTCACACTAGTTTTGGCTGGCTACCGCTGTTCCACTACTTTAATGATTTATGACCATGCACACTGTAAACATTTTCTAACTTATAATATTACTTTAATATTTCCCCCTTCTTAAATAATGTAATATAATTAACACTATACTCTTTGCACTTTTGCTAATTTTTGTACATTGTGCTGTATGATATTTTGTGTTTAATACACTGCACTTGTCCCTCTTTGTCAATGCTAATTTTTACAAGTCTGTAAGTGCTGTACTTTGTGCCATCTAACATTCTGTATGGTACATTGTACGCTTCATTTTATTTAATAATAATAATAACTTTATATAAAGCACGATTCAAAAAATATCAAAGTGCTCTTACAAGGCAACTAAAACCATACACTGTTTTTTTTTTTGGTGCCATACATTGTGTTTGTCACTTTTTATTTATTGTATTTCTTACTACCTTGTAACTCCCTTTCCCAGTTGCATCTGGAAACAAGTTCTGGCTCACTGTGTCTTTCCCAGTCCACAAATTTAAAACAAATAAATAAATAAACAAACAAAGAAAACACAAATAAAATACATACTTAGAATGTGTATTGTGAAAATCAAGTTATTTTGCTCATTAGTCTCATGTATACAACCAATTGAAATGATCGCTGAGTAGTTCAGTAGTTGTGACTTGTGCCTTGATTTTCCTGCTGTTAATTAAATCAACCCTAGATCATGAAGCATTTGCTAGCTCTCTTCTAGGAGGGTCTCTGACCTTCTCTGACATTTACTACTGTTCAGTTCCCGAATTTCTGAACATTAATGTTTGAGGCTTGCTGCTTAAATTGGATTATTTAAAATCCTGGATACATGTTTCTTTCCCCAGCATAATGATAGTTTCAGAAACCTTGTTAAATCTATTCCAGATACTGATAATCATATCATGGTTACAGTTTTTTTGCCTGTGACTTTGTACATATCTTGTAAGATTGCAGGAGTTGATGTGTGTCTATGAGAAAATCTGCAATGTATGTATGTATGTATGTAAGTATATCTGTCTGTCTGTCTGTCTTTCTTCTCACAGCCACTCCCAAAGAGGTTTGAAGGGTTTGGATGGGATATGCTCCTAGGATACGCTTCAGGAAGGCATCAGTGGCTAACCAGGCTCCACGTGAGTAAAGCACTGGGGCATCTGGCTCTTGTAGAGCCTGACATTCAGTCCACTGGATTTGTTTGCTAATATAGCTTTTTAGACAGGCTTTCTGTACTTGAAATTGCACTGTGTTTTGTGCAATAAATACACTGGATGCAAGCCTGTAGTTTACAGCCTTTATTATTTTGGGCCTAAACCGTACAACAGTGGAGTGCTGCAGCTTTTGTTTGTTCACCAGTGGAAATACCAGGGCAGCAGTAGATGACATGTATGTAGAGTGCTAGAGAATGGGGGAATTTTGATAATTAGCAGTTAATGTGATTTCTGAATATTTGAACAAATTCAATATTTTTGTTTGCAGTCAAGAAAGTAGGCCCACTCCCAAACAGAGAAGATAGGTCATGGGTGATATATGGGACATGTTTGAGATGGGAGGAATTACAGGGGAACAGGTACTAAGGGACTGAGAAGCTTAAAAATCAATGCATCCCCAGGAGAAATTCATTTTAGAGTGCTGTATCACAGGAAGCAAGGAAGGTGTCGGTGGAACTGCTATCAATCTTTTAAGTGGAATCAATAGCAACAGTTGTGATGTCTGTAGATTGGTGGGTGGCTAATGGGGTTCCACCATGCAAAGGGGGCAACAGCGAAAGTCTGGACAACTACAAACTGGTGAGCCTGACATTAATCATGGGAAGCAGACCATTAAAGCAGTAGATAAGGCTAGAGGGATATTGGGGTGTATTAGTAGGGGTATCACAAGTCGTAAGGGGTGTATTAGTAGGGGTATCACAAGTCGTAAGAGGGAGGTAATAATCCCTCTTTACAAGCCACTGGTTAGACCTCATCTGGAGTACTGTGTGCAGTACTGGAGGCCACACCTGCACAAGGACACTAACAGAATGAAGGGCAACCAAAATGGTGCAGTGACTGCATCAGAAAACATATGAGGACAGAGCTCAATATGTATTCCCTAGAGCAAAGGAGGGAGATAAGTGACATGATTAAAACTTTCAAACATCTTAAGGGCATTAACAAGGTGAAACAGTCTAGCATGTTTCAATATAAGTTTCAATATAAGAAAAATAACAGGACAAGAGGACACAGCTTGATATTAGAGTGAGGCCGATTAAGGGGTAATGTGAGGAAATTCTTTTTCACAAAAGAGGTGGGGGATGCATGGAATTTCATACCTCAGGAAGTGGTGGATATGAATACAGTGCAGAGCTTCAAACAGGCATGGGATAGGCATAAGGGAGCAATACAGATGAGTATGAATAAATAGGCCTTTGACAGAGTAAAGGTCTATGGAACATTCATAAAGTAGGAAAATAAAAAGACTGGATGGGCCTTGTGGTCCTTATCTGTTGTCAACTTCTGTATTTCTATGTGAAAAAGTTACAGGGACATTTATTAATGAGGAAGCAGTTGTATTCTTGGAACAAAACAACTTAACGGTAAGGAACCAGCATAGATTCATCAGAGGCTGCTTGCATCAGACCAGCTTGACTGACTTTTTTAATTTAGTGACACAAATGGCAGATGGGACAGGCAGTGGATATGCTATATCAAGATTTCTGCAAAGCATTTGACTCAGTATCACATATGAGGCTTGTTAAGAAGATGGGCTAACTAGGGCCAGTAGATGTATTTACTGGTTGTTTCAAAAACTGCTTGACTAATAGAACCCAGAGGGTGGTCCCAAAAGTTTATTTCTCTGAAGACAGGATAGTGACTAGTGGAGTACCCAGGGTTCAGGTCTGGGACCACTACTGTTCCATATGTGTATCTGTGATATAGGCAAGGGCAGCTGGGGCAAAATAAGTCTATTCACAGATGATGCAGGGCTGTGTGGGAGGGTTGACGGTGAAAAAGGAGTAAACATTATGAGGCAAGATAGGAGAAAATTGTAGAAATGATGCAGTATTTGGCAGTTGAAATTCAATGCCAAAAAGCGTCAGGTGAGGCATATGGGGTGAAGACTCCTGGATCAGTTTACTATATTGATGGGATGTCAGTAAGGAGTACAGTGTAGGAGAGACACCTGGTGGTGATGATTAAGCAGTAAGGCAAGACAGAGCATGTGCTAGGGTGGGTAATGGCCCACCTTGAGTGGGTTGAAGCATGAAGTAAAGTTGAGTGCTTCCACCACCTGAGAGGGGCCATTAGCACATCATAATGCACCCCCCCCCCGGAGTGCTTTATTGCAATTATGAAATGGGTCCTTTTAGAAAATTGGATGTATTTTTTTAACATATTTTTGTTGAGCTACTGTCAGCTGGGCTGTTATGCTGGGATGACAGACCGGTTGAAGGTACCTCTTAGTCAATCAGGAGCCAGCATTCTTTCCACCCATTGCATAATAAGAATAACCTAACATTAGCTCCTCAGTACAATGAGGAATACAGGATGGCTAACAAGATGTTGGAGTGCACATGGAGCGGGATTACTAGCAGAAGGAGAAAGGTGATAGAAGCATGTGTGACCCATTAGCCATGGCTGACAAGATTACCTAGCCATCTAACATGCACAAGAGGTGCATCAAGGTAATGTGAACTTGATCAAGTTAATGGGCATTGAGTCAGTGCCACTGCACATGAAGGGTGGAGACAGCACCATGCTCCTCTTACAAAAAGAAAACCATTGGATTTTTATTTTGAAAACACTCCACTCCCAAGGTTTCAATGAGGAACTGGAATAGGTAACATGTTTATGAATTATGTTGTTTCAAAGGGCAAAGTTGAACTTAGTTCTAGTTCTTTTCTGTGCTTTTGTTTCCTATAGATGATTTACTGCAAAGCACATTTCTGTGTAGTCTAAGACTGCTCAGCATAGATGACTCAGCAGCTACAGTATTTGTACACTCACTTACCTTCTATAGCACTTTTTGTCATAAACGTACATGACAGCTCTCTAATTATTCACCTTATTCTTCTGTTCATTTAGAAAGTTGCTAAATTAATGTCAATTACAGAGCTGCAGATGCCCTTGGGAAAACTTAAAAACATAATATTTTGACACGGTCTAGCGTGTATTTCATGTATCTTCTCTAGATTTCTCCACTTCATTATTTATTATTGAAATTCTCAAAAAAACATGATGTTTATCCATTGGAGTTCATCTGCCTTTACAGTTTATTCTCTACTTGAAACTGTAATGCTCTGTTGTGACATCACGGTCTATTGCCATGGGAATAACAGTGATGTTACAAGCAGAGTATTATGACACCAGGTTGGGAAGAAACAATGTGAGTGGATGAACTCTCAAGGAACAACAATCCTGTTTTCATGCATGTGACCTCAGTAATAAATAATGGGGCTAAGGAATACAGAGTTAATGAGAAATATAAGCTGCTTTGTGTCCAAATATTATGTTTTTTCCAAGTTCTTCTTGAGGCACTGGTGGCTCTTTAAGTACAGTACCTCTGGAGAGCTGTGATTGAACTCTACCAGGTAAAATAATTTTGTAGAAGTAATTTATTAATTTTTTTTAATTCTTTGTTAACTGGATATGGCCCACTAGACACAAGTGCCTGTTTTCAGGGGTAACTCGGACGCACTGGGGTGGTTAAGTGACTTGCTCAGAGTCACACAGCATGCAAGTGGGGGTTGTGGGAATCAAACACAGGTCATCTGCACGTACGAAGCTCATTCACAGCTCATCACTCTAACTTCTAGGCTATACTGCCAACCCCAATTATCTATTTCTTTATAATTTCTTGATATTGATATTGAAAACATTTCCTTTCTAGATTAAGCTCACAGCACTTCACAATATGTATATAGTGGAATCACCTCATCACACTATATGTTAATTTTGTTAGTGCTAAGTAATGGGCTCTAGTCTTGCACACGGATTGGGCTCATACCATAAAAAATGATGGCACCTGAGTGCAGTACTGGGGAATGCTGTACTGTCAGTGTGTATCATCCTTCAGATGAGACATTAAGCCAAGGATTTTATCTCAGAGTAAAGGATGAAAATGGTAGAAGTACCCAAAGGGAGGATGCCCCAGAACCCTTCCTACAAGCCATGACTTCGCCTCTTTGGAGGGAACTCCAACACTCAAGCCACCCCACTCACTACCTTGAGTAGCCAAATTTGTGGTGAGAAATTAGGAGTCAGCTCCCGGGGGCTGTACCTTAACCAAGAAATAATGCAGTGGAGCACGGCAACATGCAACTGAGAGGGACTTGACCAATGGGAATGCCAGGACAGGAACTGGAGCAGCTGTGACTGATGTAAGCTATGGCAGTGAATTTCAAAAATACAGTACATGTAATTGTTTTATTTTCTGTCTTCTACTGTTTACATCCTGGTATATAATACAGTAGTTCATTGTTTATTGCATGTGGAACAGTCTCCTCAGTGAATGTATCAGTTTAATAAAACTTGAAAAAAAAATACTGTAAATAATAAAGAAACTCTGGTCCTTTTTGACGGTGAATAAAGAAAGTTGACAAACAAGAAAGTACCTGTGACATCTGGAGCTAAACGTGTACACACACACACATATTTTCTGTCTGATAGATTTCTTTGACTAGGTGACAAAGGAATTAGATCAGGGTGGAGCAGTGGAGATGGCCTACCTAGATTTCAAGGAGGTTTTCAACACTGTTCCACATAGGAGAATAGTAAGCAAGCTGGGTAGCTTACGAGCGGGTCCAAAGGTGGTAAACTGGGTAAGGAATTGGTTGGGGATAGACAACAGAGGATGGTGGTAAATGGAGTTCACTCCGAGGAAGGGAGGGTGGCCAGTGGGGTGCCTGAGAGATCAGTGCTGGGACTGGTCCTCTTTTTTTTCCATAGTTTTTTACCATCAGGGCTCTGGGGCAGGCAAGCTGTGGTCCTCCCTCATCAGATCTCAATCCACCCTGTTCTCGGGGCTTCACTGAGCCTGCTCTGGTGCCCCATTTTTTGTTTTCTCCCCTGTTATCCCAGGACCCCAGAACACCATTGCGCATGCATGTGGAGGCATACATGCACTCCATGGCTCTGGTGACGGCCCCTTTTTTCCACCCGACCTAATGCCTGGCTCCCTTTTTGGCTTGGCACAGCCACCTAGCCTCCACCTGGTGGCAGCCAACAGCCGGGGAAGTCCACATCCCTCCTTGGGAGAAAGCTGCCTTGCGATGCTCAGTCAGCTCCTCGCCTCCCCGGCTGGCCCAGTGACTCAGGCTCATTCCCGAAGCCGAGTCACCAGTGTGGGAAGAAGCAATGCTTCCAGCTCCTCAGCCCTCCATGCCACTGGTCAGCAAGAGACCGATCCTCTTTATTGCCTTTATATGTGATATTGCAGAGGGCAGGAAGGGAAGGTCTGTCTCTTTGTAGATGACATCAAAATCTGCAGTAGGGTGGACACTCTGGGAGGTGGGGGTTGAAAAGGATGAACAGAGACCTGAAAAAATAGAGGAGAAGGGTATGGCAGCTGGATTTCAATGCAAAAAAAAGTGCAAAATAATGCACTTAGGGCACAGAAACCCAGGGGTGGAGGACAAACTGGGTGGAGTGGTATTGACGACTACGAAGCAGGAAAGAGAACTGGGGTAATCATATTGGATGACCTAAAGGTGACCAGGCAGGGTGACAAGGCAGTTGGGAGTGCTAGTGGGATGCTACAGTGCATAGAGAGGGGTATCATCAGCAGAAAGAGGGCGGTGGTGTTGCCTTTGTATAGATCTCTATTAAGACCCCATTTAGAGTACTGTATCCAGTTCTGGAGACTACATCTCCAAAGGACATAGACAGAGTGGAGGCAGTCCAGAGGAGGGCAGCTAAAAT
Source organism: Neoceratodus forsteri (assembly GCA_016271365.2). Lineage (NCBI taxonomy): Eukaryota > Metazoa > Chordata > Ceratodontiformes > Ceratodontidae > Neoceratodus > Neoceratodus forsteri. The sequence continues at coordinate 1,466,188,914 of CM057449.1, forward strand.
AGTGCATGGTCTGCTTTAAAAACCCTACAAGGAGAGACTAAAAGACCTCAATATTTACAACCTGGCAGAGAGGAGGTAGATGGGGGATGTGGTAGAGACTTTTAAACACCTCATGGGGGTAAATAAGGTACAGGACTGAAGTATTTTTCAGAAAAAAGATGCTCAAGAACAAGGGGACATGCTATGAAGCTGGAGGGGTGTAATTTCAGGAGAGATGTGAGGGAGTACTCCTTCATAGGAAGAGTGGTGGATTCCTGGAATGACCTTTCAGAGGAGATGGTGGCAAAAACAGTGGTGGGGTTCATGAATGCATGGGATAGGCATACGGGAATCATAGCGGAAAGGAAGGGGGGAGGAAGAAAGAGCTGTAGATCAGGTTGGGGCTCTTGTAATAATGTAGGTAGGGAAAAACAGGCAGACTGGGTGGGCCAAGCAGTCCTTCACTACCACCATATTCTATGTAAAATTCTGTGTGTCTGTGTTTGTGGGGCCTAGATGTTTTAACCAGTTAGTGACTGCTTCAACATTGTTTCCAGAGTTAGTGTTTCAAGGTAAAGCAGAACTGTGTTGTAAATGCAGCTACAGACCCTATCAAGAGCAGTAACAATGATCATTTAATTACGATAAACATTTTATTGAAACAGATTGGCAAGCTTTGGTCTTTGGGAGAGGAATATAAGACCCAATACACACTGGCAGTCCATTTTTAGACATGTTTTCTAACTCACCACACTCGCCCTTCCACACCGCCAGCTACTTTCTCCACACCATGTGTTAACACAGTTGTACCACATCCACACTGCAGGCGTAAAGGGTTTTCGATGGCATGTTTAAGTACGATCCTTAGCATGGTTCTGTGCATTCAGACTGCCTACAGTCCTGTGAATCCCATCTACATTACAATGTAAAGAGTGCTAGGTATGAAACTGTGTTTAAAACCAGACTTGAGACTACGTCCCTTGCAGTGTTTAAAAATATTTTTTAAGCACAGTTTCAAACTGTGCTCAATGCAGACGCAAACCATGTTCCAGCTTGTTAAAATGTTCTTAGAGCTTTAAACGTTTTAACAAGCCCAGTGTGTACAGGGCCTAAGACATTTATAGATGCAAACTGAAGGATGCCGAACCTTACTGTTTTGAATTTTTGTGAAGAGTCAAACTAGGAAGGGCGCCTACTGTAGAATCTGCAAAGTTTCTAAAGAATGAGTTGAGGGTTCTATGGTATCTTAACATTTCAGTTGCATGCCCTCAAAATTTTGTGACACAGTCACACAGTTCCAGTTCCTCATACTTGCTGCAATGACAGATATAAAACATGTGTCTGTGCCGTGTAACTTCGTTATGTGCTATGAACATACGCAAATAAGGGGTATGGCTGTAGGCATCACTATTAAGACAGTGTTCTTTTTTCCTTTAATGTTTTGTTTGTTAAGGATTTCAAGATAATACAAGAAATCATGTAAGCAATATCAAAGAAACATAGAACCTGACAGCAAATGGGGACCACAGATCCATCTAGTCTGCCCTGAACCCTACCCTCCTCTTTAGGATTTCTGTGAAACAATCCCCTTGTGTCTGTCCCAAGCTGCTTTGAATTCCCCTACTGTTTTGGAGTCAATGACTCCAACTGGTAGGCCATTCCATTGATCAACCACTCTCTCTGTTAAGAAGAACCTTCGTATGTTGCCCCTGAATCTTCCTCTCCTCAATTTCATCTCACGTCCTCATGTCCTATCAATCTTTAAAAGATTCTTAGTCAGTAAAATACCGCACTGCAAGGCAAAATAATTCATCCATATCTGTTCTTTATGCTCGGTGCAATGTATGAAACTAAAAAATGCAGAGGAGAGTCTGATCTAGGCCATCATAATAGCAGTTATGTTATTTATTTGCTTTTGTCCACCAGGTACATTCACTGGAGTGTGAGACTCCACTTGTAACAACCATTTAAAGCAGCAGTATTCGTTAGCCAAAATAAATCATCACACAGTCATTTAGTAATGTTGTATTTCTGGCAAAAACATCAATAGATTCATTTATTCTTCTCACTGTATTTCACCCCTGAAGTTTCTGAACTGAGATATGGGGTTTTGAAGAATTTTACAGTACCTGCTCTCTGGCCACAACAACTATAAATAAATTAAACACTTTGATGTGGCGCTGTGCTGCTCACCATCAAAAATGTGTGCAATCTCTCTCCTAATGCATACACAGTATGAATCCAGTATGTAAAGTCAAAAAGTAACCACAGGAGAAGAGATTCTAAAAAATTGTTAGTGGCGGCCATCTTTAATGACTTGAGTCCTTAATTAAAAAATTAGCAAAGCAGCTGCCTTAAAAACCTCTGAGAGAAATAAAAATAAGCTGATGATAAATCTAACTGTGTCAGGAATACATTAATGCTAAAAAAACAATGTGGTGACGTTGTTGTCGCCTTACAAATACTACCGCTTTAAATTTGATCTCCAGGGGTTGAGAATCTCCTGCAACACAGGGGACGGAAAAGAATCAATTACTTGTTGCTATGTAAGGTGAAAGGAAGGCAATCTGCTGAGTCTGGTGAATCACGTTATGTCTATCTGAAAATAAATGCAGTAGTCTTTCTTGCCGAACCCCTACAGTAGGAGGACTTTCAGTGATCCAGCAGTGGGCTATATATCTCCATATTAATCTACAATATCCTAGTCAAGTATGGAAATAATTTGGGGCAGTACCATGGCATATGGATATCAGTTCCAGGCTCTGTTTTCCACTTGGGGCAATTACCTATTCTACTGGGGACATCTTTAATGTAATCTGGTTGTAGTATAATATAGTGTATGCAAAAGAAAAATTATTTGTCAATATATGTCAGGTACAATATGAGGAGGTACAAACCGCTCTCATATAAAATTCAAGAATCTATGCCAATGTTCGTGTTTAGCCTTTGGAAATGCAGACAGTGCTACTATCTGAGGGTAAGAGAACTGTCACTACCCACCCCTCAAAAAGTAAATACATTTTAACCACAGTTAGTTTATTTTTGTGATGGTATTACCATGAGTATTTGTTCCAGCTAATCATTATCCATGTAGGTATTAAACTCTGCTGCTCTTACAGTCTCCTGTGTCCCTCTTGAAAAATAGGTGTGCCACCTAAATAAAGCCTCAGTCTCCAAATGAGCCAGTTTTGGCCTTTTTAAAACAACCCAACCTTTAAAAGGTTAAAGCAGCAGTACTGGAAATAATCATCCAACAGGTAGTTACAGTAAGCACAAACAACAACACACCCTTTCTACTTTTTATTTTAGTCCTGAGGCAAAGTACTGTAAGTATTTTTGAAGCTTTCCAAAGCTCCTCATTACTGTACACTGCCTACTGCTGTAATCTAACCAATTTACAGCAGTACTGTGCTTTTGGTCTCATTATCAGTCGGACTCCCATCTCAGCATCCTCTGATTAATTTTTTATATGTTTATATATAGAGTTACTGTGTCTCTTATAGTTATAAGAGTGCATTCTTGAATTCTTTGGGAGAGAGAAAACTGCAAAGCTTTATTGCACTACAACCGGTATACCAGGTTGAAGTTATTACAACTGGATTATCATTCCATACAATTACATAAATAAAAGTTACAGTAATTCCATAAGAAGCAGTAATACGTACAAAGAAAAACAACACACCCTAAACTACAAGTCAAGCATATCAGCCTTGAATACAAGAGTTAAATACAAAGACTGAGGACTGTAAGCAATAAAAGTATCTTAAAAACTATGCTTAGTTTTAGGAGCTAAAAATAATACATACATCCTTTTTAAATTGAATAAGGAACTTCAGGAGAAAGGATGTCCAAAATTCCAGCGGTCATTTAACAGTTTTGAAATGGTTTCCTCCAAAAATAAATTTGGAGTGGGAGGGTTACACATTAGCTTAAAATCTAACACCTCAATTAATTAACTAAAAGAGTGCACAACCCAAGGGAAAAAGCTGTATCTGTATCTTTTAGGTTTCCTTTTAGTTGTAGCCCATTTTGTTAGTGCCGTGTGCAAATAAAATCATGCCAGTGGAATTACCGCCAAATGCGGAATTTCTCTTCCACAAAATTACAGAATGCACTTTGGCAGCTTTTGTGAAATTTCAACTTAGAACAGTGGAGTGAATGTATGAATTGAGGAATAGTGTGCTGTGAGGGCTTGTTGTGTATGGAAATCGATGGCTTTTGAAATGTTGTACCACAGTTCAAAATGTCATGGAATGTGATTGTACCCTACTGTGGTAAAACAACATTTCAAAAACCTCTAGCGGTTCCTTGCACTCAGCTATTTTTAAAAGTGCACGAGACATAGAAATGGTAGGATCAACCAGATACACACTCGGGGCAGTGGCAGCAGCACGATCACCCTAATCCTATGACTTATACAAGATACAACAACAAAAAAACACAGTATCAATCTGATATTTTCAACTATAACAAAAATAAAACTACAGGTGTCCTCCCACTTAGCAAGAGATATGGATGCCATTTTTTTTCCAGAAATTCTTCCCATATGCAGCCGACAACCAATGGCATACCATGCTATAGTGGTAGGGATGTTTGGTTCCTAATAACTATACCACTGACCCTAGCAACCAATCTTAAATCATGGACTAAGATGCAGTAGCAAGAAATTATTTTTCTTTTAAAAAACAATTAAACTTTTTTTTTAATTTTAGGGGCACCATACACTATAAAAAATATTGCATGGGCAACTCTATGCCCACTCAGTGTGTTCTGCCACCTCGGGGTTCTGATTCCCAGGGATCTCTCGAGCTTCGATCTTGTGGTCAAAGGGAATCAGAAGCTCTTTGTGGCAGAACACACTGGTTGTGCATAGCTGCCCATCCAGTATTCTCTATTTAATGTATTAAACTGTGGAAAGAAATTCTGGAGAACTGATCACTGAACTGCAGAATGACTGTATGTACTGTGAATTGATGTATTAAACTGCAGAACAGAATCCCTCCGAGCTATCATTCTGCGGTTCATGTTTATCACTCTGCAATTCAGCCAGAAAATTTCATGGAACAGGGCAAGAATTTGCCAAACACATTTGGAGGGTTCAGATTTTGTGAAAGTAAGAATTTTGGAAAATGTCACAAAATTTGTGAAATTTTGCAGAATTTCCACAAATTCAGAATTTGCAGTGTCCACCCAGCACTACAGTTTTCTTGTTTTTCTAAGCTGACAGGCTTTTCCCTTTTCTTGACAACAGAATCCTGACAATTTCCCTGGTTTGTTTATAAGACCAAGAAAAAAGGATTTGTTTAGTTTTTTTATTTCTGACAAAAAGAGGCTAGAACTCCAGTCTGCTCAGAGCTTTCTGGTATCTATCATGACACAGAGCCGTAGAAAAGCATTTTGGTGCCCTGGGCAAGAGACAAATCCCCCCCACCCAAAAAAAAAGTGCCAGAAGCTCTGGAGGGTTTACATGCTCCAGCTCTGTGGTGAGTTTTGGGGCTTTTCTTGAAGAAAATACATACTTTTGCTACATGGTCAGTCCCTACCCCTGATTTAAGGGAAAATGTTGCTGCCATGAATCTGAGGTGTGGGAAGAAGAATCCACATTTATATAGCGATTTTCATACACAGTATATCCCAAAGTGCTTTACAAGCAATGCTAGACTGGTAGTGAAGTGACTGAATGTGTAGTAGCAGCCATATCGCACATCAACACCCACACACAGCTTGGACAATTGCATGAACCATTTTACGGGAAGGGGAATATTGGCCAGGACACTGGGAATGTCCCCTACTCTTTGCGAAGAATACCCTGGGTTCTTTTACTTCCACCTGGACACCCACCAGGACACCACCAGAATGGGTAGAAGGGACCTCGGTTTAATGTCTCATCCGAAGGATGGCACACCCCAGCAGTACAGCACCCTCTACTACTGCACTCCGATGCCAGCATTTTAGGTGCTAGTCCAATCCCGGTGTGGTCAGAGAACCCACAATCTTCTGGTCCAGAGGCGGATGTGCTACCTACTAAGCCAGGAGACTCTGGCTGGCTAGCAACACATTCAAACAGGCACTATTTTTTTATACTTTTTATAGTTTACTTTAAGGAGGGGGCATTGTAGCTATGTTTTTGAGGTCTGTGTTGGGGAGTGGTCCCTGGAAATGTGTCAATCTACTGGGGAGGGTAGTCTGATTCTTTATCAAAAGCAATGCAGATGCATGATTCTTGCAGCATTCATGGGTATTAGTGACAAACTATTTTTCTGCATACTGAACATCTGAATGGGATAATTGGGCTTAGGAAAACACAGTATATGTGTTTTCTAATGTCTCAGTTTTGAAGATATAGAAATTTCCTATATCTTCAAAATTGAGACATAAGGAAATACACATGTACTTCCTGACTGAGGAATCATCTGAAAACTGAATATTACAACACAGCTACTTCTGTATGTGACTGTTGCTAGACATGACTTTTGACCCGTCTCCATCTCCAGGGGTCATGCGGCCAGCCATTCAGAGATCACAGTCTGCACAGTGTCTGTAACCTGCCACTCAGTCCCACCGGATGTACAATAAAGAAAAAAGCACGTCCCAACCAACTTGAGGGAGACTAGTCAGTGCAGTGCAATGGAGTCGCAGTATGACTTTGGTCTGACTGCAGGCTCTGCTTCTGGGCTCTGCTCTGACTGGGACTGTCAGTAATGGCCCTCCACCACCCACCTGCATGGAGTATAAGAGACAGCATGGGGTGGGGGAGCCTACCTAGTGTGGAATTGGAGTGCAGGAGAACGTGGGTCAAGAGGAGAGAAAACAATGTGGTGGGCTGGAGTGAGGGTGCTGCGTGGCTCGCCCGCACCACGGCAGTCAGTCAGCACACAAGCAGGAGACTGGAGGGTGCAAACTTCTTCACTCCCATCCCAGTCCCGTGAACTACTAAATTGTCACAGCTGAGTCAGGCCTGGTCCGCGGGTCCCTCGGCCTGGTTGGCACAGTCTCACAATCAAATTAAAAATCAGATCCAATCCTTCCTCCCGATCACTGAAGTGCAGTGCAATTTCCAAATTCCAATCAAGTTCCCCGCCCCCACCCACAGTGCTGCCACTGCCACGCACCACCTACAACACACTCACATCTCATTCATTGACACTGTCACACAGACGCAATAAACTAAACCAGTAAACAAATTTGAAGAATGAATTTTCATTTTAAAACAATATGAAATTCAGGGTCACACATACACATGGGAGAAGGCTGCTGGGACGGACTTGTACAACAGACGGTACTGTAGATGGACTACTACAGTACTGTGCTGCATTGCTTTGCTTATTTGCTTACACTAAAAATCTTCAAGACACATCTGACTACTTGGATTTCTCTTGTCTTCTCTGTCTATCATCTCTTCCAATCTTCTCTTTCTACATACACTCTCTCTCTCTTTATCGTTTTTCTTGCTGCCTGCTAGTCACTCTATTTCTAGGTCTACTCTCAACAATAACATTGTCTCCACTCAGAAGGATATTCAAAGCCCCCCACCCCCTGGCTGTCTGTCACTTGTCAGCATCCCATCTCCTATAAATAAGGGTACCTAACCTTACAGATGTTGCAGAATTGGGGTTCAGGACTCCAGAATCCCAATTCTGCAACATCTGTAAGGTTAGGTACCCTTATCTATAGCTAGCTACAGTCACACATTCCCTCCATGCATATCTGATTCTGGCAGCAGCAACCCCCCCGAAGGTCTGTTGCTAGGCCAGAGTCCCCTGCCTCCTGCTCCCATTCATTCAAAAAAAAATATTCATCAAACTTTCATTTAAACTTGCCTAAAAGGTGGTGATGTGATGTCTGTGCACACTTGCCTTCATTCACTCACTGCACAGAGAAATGGACAGACGCCTCAGGCAGGCCATGGGTCAGGAAGTGAGCGTTGAGCGGCACGGCAGGCAGCCTGGAGCAGGCCGTGGTATGGCAGGGAGAAGAGACTGGATGGAACGGAGAGAACTCGGCAACAATGGCAAGGTGTGGCATCCAGCCAGTTAAGTTCAGGCGATATCGACAGGGGCAGCAGCAGACAATGAACATTAGGCAAGCCAAGGGGGCAAATTCAGTCCATGGACCACCAACCACACCACCACTCCAAAAAAAGCCTGCTTTTGTGCTATCTTCACTCCGCAAAATCTGGGATTCCACATTTGTCACACACACTGCCCACGCACACATCAACTTACTCGAGTGAGTCACAGCTATGCACTATGAGGAGGAGTCTCTGGAGGTCACATCACTGTCTGTCAGTGTCACTGAGAACTTTGATTCGGGGAAGCAACCTAGTAGGCAGGGCAGCGCGATGCAGACAAGACACCTCCACGCCTGTTGCCTAGCGACCAATAATGTGTCAGTGACTGCCAGGATGGTATCCACTGGTCCGTGGGTATGTTTTTGGGTAAAAAATAAATAAATAAATAAATAAAAAGAGTGAATTCTGTAGAAAAGTAATTGTTTACTCTGAATTACAGTAAACAATGACTTTTCTACTGAGAAACCAGGTCTTTTGCACTGAAAACATATTGGATAATCTAAAACCGGGACTTTGAATGTCCCGGTCTGATTTTCATATTTCCAGGGACAGGGCAATAAAAAAACAGGACAATCCCTGCAAAACTGGGACAGGAGGCTCACTCACTGTCTCCAAGTTTAACCGCCTCTCCGTGCTATGCTTGCCGCCTGTACCTTGTATACTAGTGGTTGGCGCTGGCCCACCCACAGTTTCTCTTTCTTTCTCATCGCAGCACCACCACATCACATGATTATTTGTCTGCAGCACATGTGACCCCTCCCCCAACTTGCTGGTCCTTGGTCCACAGATGCACCCCTACTGACAGCCAGACATAGTTACAGTTTACCAAGCCAAAATTAATTTTAAAAAAGTTTAAAGCAGCAGCGCACATTAATAAACAAATGAGCTTCAGTTGAAAATTGCACCCCTCTGAGGGTTGCACCCGGTGCCAGTGCACCACCCACCCCACCCTTCCTACGGTACTGTTCTATGTGGCCACAGTTACAGATGCACAGGGCAAACAGTGCATCTGTCAGCCAATGCACAAGGCCTCTGCCACCAAAGGGAGGAGAGGTGTAGGCCTATGCCAAGCCCGTGAGGATAACCCTGCACCTTTCATTCCCTGGATGGGGGAGGGGTGTTGCATGACAGCACCATCCCCCCCAACCCATCCAGCTGGGTCACTGAGCTCATCTCTGAATTCACCTCACCAGCATGGATCACAAAGCATATCCATTGGAGTCAAGAGTTGCACTACATATAAAGTCTGTTAATTACATTTTGTTTTGTTCAATTTTGACCCCAAATTTTCAAGATACTTGTTTTATGATTCACTTTATAAACATGACATGTACCTTTTTACCAGAACAGCGAAAACACATTTCATCCAGGATTTAAGAAATGACACATCTCATTTATGAGATGGTGTGAAAAAATGGCTATGTTGATAGTTTGGAGTCAAAATAGTGAAAATTAGGGAAGTTATGAGTGAACGTTGAAATACTGCAATGTTCACTAATGACCTGAGCATGTTGCTGTATTTGTACACCATATTATCAGCATAGCCTTCTTATTACCCCACCTTATGAACCCAGTAGTGAAAATGTTCAAATCCCCACTGAAACATCATTCAGCAGCACCGGAACATCATTCCGTGCCATGGGCGCGGAAACACATTTCGGCCAGGATCTGAAAAATGACAGCTGCCATGTTCATGATGTGGTGCAAAAAATGGCTATGTTGAAAATGTGGGGTCAAAATATTTAAATTGCTAAACTTACAAGTGAACACAATAAAATTTCAATGTATGCGCTTAACTTTGCCATTTTTACATATTTTGACCCCAAATTTTCAACAGACCCTTCTTATGACCCCACCTCGTGGACAATGGTGGTGAAAATGTTCAAATCCTGCCCAAAAGATGATTTCACCAAGTGATCACAAAATCACCTTTTGGGCTTGATTTGTGTAATTCCACCACCATTGGTCATGAGGTGGGGTCCCAAAAAGGCCTGGTTGAAAATGTGGGGCCAAAATATGCAAAAATGACAGTTATGCATCAAAGTTCAAAAACCCATTGAAATACATTGAACCGCATTTACCTTAGTTTCTCATATTGTAGTTGGCAATTCCAGCACCAAGATGTGTCTTTGATTAGAGGGTGTATCTTTGCACTGGGACTTGTTCAGGTGAGTGAAGGTGTGTGGGGTGTGTGTAGGGGGTGTGGGGTTAGTGACTGCTGAGTGTGGGGGGTCAGATTGGCAAGGGACCATTTCCTTTTTTGCAGGTTTAAAAAAAATATTGAAGGGCAGTTTTCTTTATTTCAGGCAGGGACGGTGATCTGAGGGTGGGGGTGCCACTAGATACCAGAGAAAGAAAATAAATATGGGGTCAGCAATCTGAGGATGGGGGTGCCACTAGATACCATGGAAAGACAAAAAAAAATATGGGAATGGCTGTTTGAGGGTAGGGGTGCCACTAGACACCAGGGAAAGAATAAAAAATTATGGGGTTGGCAATCAGAGGGTGGGGGTGCCACTAGACACCAGGAAAAGACAAAAAAAATTGTATGGGGATGACGATCAGTGGGAGAGGGGTGCCACTAGACACCAGAGAAAGAACAACATATTATGGGGACAGTGATCGGAGGGTGTGGGATGCCACAAGACACCAGGGAAAGACAACAACAATATGGGGACAGCGACTGGGGGTGGGGGGTGCCACTAGACACCAGGGAAAGACAACAACAATATGGGGATGGTGATTGCAAGGTGGGGAGTGCCACTAGACAGCAGGGGAAAGGCAGCAACAATGTGGGATGGCAATTGGAGGGTGGGGGGTGACCCTAGACACTGGGGAAAACAAATACATAACAGGGATGGCGATGGGAGGATGGGAGGTGCCACGAGACACCAGCAAAAGAGAAATAAATTACAGAGTAGGCAATCAGAGGGTAGGAGGTGCCACTAAACACCAGGGAAAGACAAAGACATTACAGGGATGGCAATCAGAGGGTGGGGGGTGCCACTAGACACTGGGGAAACATTAAATAAGTATGGTGATGTTGTTCAGAGGGTGGGGGTGCCACTAGACACCAGGGCAACATTACGTATATAAAATGACGGCAATGGGGAGGGCTTCACTAGACATCAAGGAAATAGTGGCTCACTGTTGTTACTGTAGCTCGCAGCACAAGTTCCAGCTGTGGCTGCAGAAGTTAAGAAAATCCCCTGTGAATGACTCATCTCTCTAAGCTGGGCACCCTGGAATTTAGGTGCCCAGAAAAGGTATTTCTGGATCTTATTTTTAAAAACAAACATCAGCATCTAGCTAAACCGGGCCTGTTTAGCTAGGTTCTGGTGTTTTTTTTTTTTTAAATGACAGCATTTATATATATTTTCCTTGTTTTTTAGTTTGAGGTGGAAAAAAACAAGATGGCGGTCTCATGGCACAAAAAAATGCCTTGTGCTGTGAGAAGCAAGTGGTGAGATACCAAAAAAGGGTCCTGCTACACAGAAGTGTTGGTGTTGTTCAGACGTTATCAAAAAACCCTACTAAGCATGCTCAGAACAGAAAAAACACAAAACTTTAAAGCCTTATAACTCTGGAACCATTTAATATTTTTTCTCCAAACCTTTCAAATGCACTATCTTAGGCATCACATCAGTGCCCTAAACTTCTGGGGAAAAAATGCCATTCAGTGTAGGCTGTAGGTGAGAGCAAAAAAAAAAAAAAATTCCATGTTAAGTATAGGAAAGAAATTAGACATCTAAAGAAAAATGACACATGCGGATCTCAAAAACTGCATGTGCTGCCATCACAAAACTTTCCAAAGTTTTACATCTTGCTTCCTAGGTAACACATGCAAAATTTCAACTGATTTCATCAAATGTGCCAAAGCTATTAACTTATTGTATCTCAGGTGGTCATGTTGGGTTAGGTTAAGTAATGGATGATTTGGATGCCGTATAGCGCTACTGGAAGGAAAAATTAAGGTGCAAAATTAGGGGTTTAACACTGAACACCCTACTCAGCCCTATCTATAGTATCTATAATACTGTACTATACTATATTTCAGTTCAAATGCTAGAAGAACTGCTCACTCACCCTTATATTAATAATGTGTGATTTTATTTATTTCAAATATTAATATAAGGTGATGGAGCAGTTTGACCATTTGTACTGATCTTACTATTACTTAGAATATTTCCCACCAGGCAGGCCACAATCCGCAATGCGGTACACACAAACACAGAGGTGGTAGGAGATGTGGAAGTAGGGGAGTTGCAGGGGAACAGCTGCCATAACTCTGTTTGGCTCAAACTGGCCCTCAGGTTTGACAAACTAGAACTGAGGAGTCCTTGATTTTAGAAGGGTGAACTACAATAGGCTGAGGGAGCTGGTCAGAGATAAGGTAGCAGGGGTGGATGAGATACGGGTAATTAAGGCGGCCATTCTCAAAGTATCAAAGGCATGCATAGGAACAGTAATCAAAGAGAACAAAGTTCAAGAGACTGTGATGGTTCTTGGCAAGAGTCAAGGAAGTGGTGAGGGCCAAGAAGAAGGCCTTCTATAAATATAAAGGCAGGGGGTGAAAGAATGGGGAGAATATTCACTAAAAATGAGGAAGCAAAGAGGGTAGCTAGGGAGGCAAAAGCAGACATAGAGTTGCATATTGTGGGAAGGGGGCAAGAGCAGAGAAAAACAGTTCTTTAGATATGTTAGGGAAAAAGAAGAAAGGAGGGGAGGCTAGTTGAAGGGGAAGGGTAATAGAGGAGGACATGTAAAAGGCTGCTATCCTTGATGATTACTTTTGCTCAGTTTTCACTAGGGAGGATGGTGGGTCCTTGCCAGAGAGTAGCATCAAAGCAGCCACTAAGGGTGTCCCAGAGATGAGGCAGTCAATATTTACTATTGAAAGGGTCCTGAAAGGGCTGGCAGCTGTAAGGATAGATGGGGCCCTGGGACCAAGATGGGTTGCATTTAGGGATATTCAGGGAATTAGCAGTGGAACTGGTTTAACCCCTGACAGGTCTATTCAATAGCTTGCTTAAGAGAGGGGTAGTTCCGAAGGATTTGAGGGTGGTGAACATAGTTCTGCTCCATGGAGGGGGGGCAAGGAGCAAAGAGGGAACTACAGACTTGTCAGTCTCACCTCTATTGTAGGGAAGCAGATGGAATCATTGGTCAAAGAGGACCTCATGGACTATTTGGACAGCAAAGGTCTCCAGGCTAGTAAACAGCATGGATTTGTGGCAGGGAGATCTTGTCAGACTAACCTGGTAGTTTTCCTTGACTTGGTTACAAGGGAATTAAGTCAAGGCCACACTGCTGATTTGTTCTACTTAAACATCAGCAAAGCGTCTGACTCAGTACCTCACAGACAACTGCTGAAGAAGTTGGAGGATCTGGGTGCATCTAAAGTCATAGTAAATTGGGTGGGTAACTGGCTAAAAGGGAGGCAGCAGGGGGTATTGGTCAATGGAGTTAAATCAGAAAAGAGGGAGGTTATGAGTGGGGTTCTGTAGGGATCTGTCCTGGGTTTGGTCCTCTTCAACATGTTCATCAGTGACTTTGGTGAGAGCATTCAGAGCAAGCTGTGTCTCTTCGAAGATGACATGAAGCTCTGTGGGACAGTGGATTGTTGATGGAATAAGATAATTGTAGAGAGACTTACAAACGCTAGAGGGATGGTCCAGGGTTTGGCAGTTATTCAGTGCCAAAAAGTACAAGGTAATGCACCTGGGTAACCAGAACCCCAGGACAGAGTACTGGCTGGGAGGGGTGAGACTTAACATTATGGATGCGGAAGGGGACCTTGGAGTTATCATTAGCAACTCAAGTCAGTACAATAAGACTTATAGCAAGGCTTGTAGAATGCTGGGATGTATCGGGAGGGGTACTGATAGCAGAAGGAAAGAGGTAATATTTCCCCTGTATAGATCCCCAGTGAGGCCACACCTGGAGTACTGCTTCCTGTTCTGGAGTCCTCACCTCAGGAAGGATAGGGACAGACTAGGGACAATGTAGCGCAGAGAAACAAAAATGATTCACAGCCAGCAGGACAGGTCATATGAGGAGCGTCTCAAGGCACTGAACATGTACTCACAGGAGACCAGAAAGGAGAGGGGAGATATGATTGAGACCTTCAAGTTCCTTAAAAGAATCAACCCATTGAACTGCAGGGAGCTATTCAGCTTGAATACTAATTCATGGTCACATGGACATGAGTGGAAACTATCAGGAGAGAGGTTCAGGAGGGACTTGAGTAAATACTATTTTACAGAAATGGTGGCAGAGCCATGCGACTGTCTGCCAACTGAGGTGGTGAGTGTGAAAATCATTTGGGGTTTCAAACACAGTTGGGACAGAATGAAGGGTATAGTGGTTGCTCAGGGTGACAGAATCAGGGAGGAAAATGGGGTGGGGTGGGAGGGCTCGAACCGTGGAGGAATAGCAGGTCCCATGGCTTACAGGAAACTGGGGAAGACTGGGTGGACCACAGGTCTTTTTCTGCAATCATTGTCTATGTTTCCATGCTTCCCACACTTACACACATTGTGTCATCACTTTATAGCTTTTACCTTTCGGAAAAATGGATGGAGGTCTTTTTGGCACTTTGCATCAATATAACATCTTTTATAAATCTCCCAAGATGATTTACAATTATGTGAGCAAGAAACGCTATTACAGAAGCATAGTTCTGAGATTAAAATTATTATGCAACTCAAAGCTGACAACCAGTAGTCCAGTAATGGTCATAAGAGTTCAAACAAACTAATCAGGGAGGGTGGTGAAGAATGATATACAAGGGAGAATATATGGGGGGGGGGGATGAAATTCGAAGACATACCTCTCAATGTTCCCTCTTTTGGATGGGCATCCCTCATTTTACTATTAAGAAATTCCTGTTAATCTTTACTTCTTAATCAACACTGAATATTATAAGCATGAATACATATATTTATGCAGTGTGCTAAGCTTTTGTCACTTGCCACATGTTTTCTTTTTACCATCCACATTTCAAGTGACAATGGTCTGTATTAAAGAAATACTGCATGACAGGGTGTGTGTCGTGCTGGGATAACGCCACGTCTGGGGGGGTTGGGCACGAGGCCACAGGCCAAATGCGTCTAATGCCCCAGGTGTGGCATTATCCCAGCACGACAAGCACCCTGGAGTGCATTATTCTTATTATACAATGGCTTATTGTTATATATAAAATAAAATAAAATATTTTAAAGAATGTTTTTATTAGAGTGAAAAAATATTTTTGTTTCTTAAGAGGGGAAGCAAAAAAAAAAAAGAGGTCATTTAGCTCCAAGAGGTCATCTACATTGGTTCACAATGCTGAGACTAGACCTGTGGTGTTATGCTGGGATAATGCCATGGGTCCAGCCCCAAACTGACCAGTCACAGTCTAAGATTCTTTCTTGACATTGTATAATGAAGAATATACCTCCAGTGTTAACACGACTCTACTTTGCCTTTACTAACTTGATTCAGCAAGTCCTTGGAGGACTGTTATATCACACAATCCCCTGTTCAGCAAGGAGCCAGGGGATCTACTTGGGCTGGAAATTCACTGGCATCTGATTGGATGCCCAGTGTCTGACCTAGCTCTGCCCACACCCTCTTCCTGGAGCTATGGATGCTACTACTAGTGTGGACATTTATGGGTGCAGGGGGTCCATGCCTGTATATGTGCCTTCAGCACGTATCTAGGTAATCTTTGTGGATTGGACCTTCAGTTACAACCCACTGTCAAAACGTGAAACAATAATAAGACACAAAGATAAAACAAAGACTGCATATCAAGACACATTAGGAATCCTTCTTTAATATTTGTATTTATTTTACCAGGAAAAAAAGCTCCACTGAGCAATGCTCATTTACAAGGAGGTCCCGGTTAGGACAAGTAACATTACTGAAGGGAAAGTGGCAGTGCATAAAATATAGGAAATTAAAAATCAGTTTATAAACACAGGCTAACAGCTACAATATAACACAAAGACTAGAGACAATAGAAGAGTATATACATAGGACTGGCATCAATGCTGACACATTCAGAGATCTACTAGCAAATGCAGTATTTATTGTGTAGTAAAACATGATTTACATAGTATTTTAATAGCATACACATTTGTCAATGCAACATTGACCATAGAACATTAAAATACAAGCGATTGACTACTGAATGTAGTTTAAGAGATTCCTGCAGGGCATTCCAAGATGTGTGGGCAGCCCGGCTAAAGGCCATCTTACCCAGCGCTGGATTTAGGATTTTACAGTGGATACTGGGGTGGTGTGCATACTCGATATGCAATTTTTAAATTCTTTTTAAATCCTTTCTATTGTCTTCTACAATCTTTTATATTACATTTCTAACCAAAAATACAAATGTGATTTATTGTTCTGAATGTATATTTTCTTACAATCATTAAGTAAGACTTCAACAAAGTGAAATGCAGCAGCAGCAAACAAGTAACTTATAATGGGGGGTGCAGCCACCCCTTTTGCCCCTCAGATCTGCCACTGATCTTACAATTTGAATCATGCCATGGGACATCAATCAGAATAGTATTAAGTTTTCTTAGGTTGTACAATCCTGTAGATCTCTGAAGCAGACTTGATATATATATATATATATATATATATATATATATATAATATATATATATATATAGTAGCACTGAATTACACATAGCCGAAGGACCAGAAATGTAGATTCCTGAGCCTTCTGACTGTAAGTGAAGTATGCAACCATAGTCTAGACAATAGCGTATAGAACATAGAAAAATAGAATTTGATGGCAGAATGAGACCAAAGGTCCATTGAGTCTGTTCTTAATATATTATCTCACCCCTCCAACCTACTGTACTGGTGGGCTTTCACCCTCCTTCAGTGTTCCACCACCCCTCCAACATGTGTTGCCCCCCAGGACAATGAGTCCCTTTGCCCTATCCCAACCATATTTACACCCATTAAGGGTAGCTGCTCCTACCACTTCCACCATCAGTCTGTTCCACAGTTCCACTGCACTCTCAGTGGAAAAGAACATCCTCATATTTCTCCTGAACTTGCCCCCCCAACCAACTTCCAGCCATGCCCCCTAGTGACTGCATCTCTTTCTTACAAATAGATCCTCGCTAATCATCCTATTTATATCCCTTAAACTTAAACGTTTCAGTCATGTCCCCCTGTTCCTGTTTGGCCTCCAGCAAGTACATGGCCTTCAGCCAATTCTCACAGGATCTGCTGTGCTGGCCATGGATCACCTTGGTGACCCTTCGCTATTAGACGCATATAGTAGGTATAAAAGTCAAATGTGAAATAACAAAATTATTAATAAGCAAGATTATGAACCATTACTTAAATACTACAGCATTTACTATAGTATTAGTGACGACTAATACATAATAATAGTCATAACTTATCAAATAGCTACTAAGGTGGTTAACATAGATGTATTATATAGAGAATAATGCCTAGGCAGGTGTGTGTTATGAGTTTTTTTTAGACACTCAAGGTTTATGTGGTCATCACACACCAAGGGTGTCTAAAAAAACCTCATAGACACATATATGTCTATGTTTTATTTTTTATAATAACTGGTGCAGGGAGTTGAAGAAAAAACATAGTTTAGATGTTTCATTCTGCATATTTATTTTGTGGCTTAGAATACATGTTAGAATAAACATATTTCAGATAAAGAACTTACAGGAGTTCTACCAGCATTTACAATTATTCAAAACAGAGCAAACTGTTAAACAAACACATAACTGGGCTGTTAGAGCAACAATCACGGCTTATAAGACCCAAGTGAAAGTGGTCACACTCTGATTATTCAGGCAGAGTATAAACTGAAGCACTCAGAGAAACAGGGATTTTTTTTAACTTGTATGATGTTCCTGACTGCGACAAAGACAGAAAAAAGGAAGTGTTTTAATTCAGAAGGTGAGTGCTGTGCTTCAGAGACAGGGCAGATCTGTGTGTGCCAACTTTCAGAGTGGAGAAAAACGGTCACTGGACTCATGCATTATAATTTGTTGTGCGACCACTAATTCGTGTCAGGAATTGGCTGTTCAGAACTGCAAGATCGAAATGCCATAATAACTAGGTATGATGTCATACCTAGTTATTACGGCACTTAAAAACACTTGAAAACTAGTTAATATAAGGGGTCTCCAGTTATTAAAGTCTGATATTTGTTGGAGAGCTACAATACAGTGGGACTTGATTTCTATGTGTTTTATGAATGTAGAAAGTTAAAAGATTTCCAGCAAAGTGTTAAAACAAAAATAAAATTATTGTAAGGAATAAATGATCATCAGTATTATCTAGCGTGTATTACTGCATTACTGGAACATACCTCTTTAATCCCATTGTGCTACATTAGCACCATTGTTGCCATTCTGCTATACTAACATAAGAAACCTCATTCTTCAGCTCTTGTTATTTATTATACCACTTCATTGATACTGTATCCTATTTTTTTTTACTTTTTTTATCTGCACTTTCCTGTCTGTTATTTTTGCAAATGTATTTTCCCAGTGTGTTTACAGCCCGTGCTACCCTTATTCGTTGCCTATCTAGGCCTGGGTCTTTACTGAAAAAGGTCCTTTAGATCAATATACTTACCACATCAAAAAAAAATGTATTTGGTTTTGATTACCACATAACTGCACTAGACAATAACATGCCTATTTTCACTCACGACCCAGGAGAGTACAGATACAAGCACAATGGAGTACAAATGAAGAAATACAGCGCCACAATACAATACATGAGCTGTAGCTATACAATACAATACATGATCACGGTAGCAAGGAGATACAGTACATTGCAACAAAAACAACACGAGCAAAAAGTGCCTCAGAAATTAGGTGCATCAGATAATTAAACAAATTCAGCGAACACATCTCTTAGCACAAATAACGTCAATTGCACAAAGGGCAGCAATGGACCACCTAAAAGTGGGAAGGAGGGCAGACCAAATGATAGCATGGATCTGGAGATAATTGAGAATGTAACAGATACTGGCATAGGTATATTGCTCAGGGAGGCAAAAATACATACATAAAATAATTAAAAGTAGAAACATTTTGTTTGGCAACAACAAATGGCCAACATCACTACGAAAAAAAAGGTTTTAAGTAAAAGAATTGGAGAAATTCCTATAAATACACAGCCCATAGTTATCTAAATAATGGTTGCTAACAATAATTTATTGATTTCTTACAGTAACAAGTTCAGATATTATTTTATTTATTTGCAACTTTTAACCAGAAAATGCACACTACACTTTGATAGCTTGTTTCAAGTTGCATCATTGGGTGTTACATAGACCAGTTTTACTGATGGGGAATGTTAACTGTGACACTGAGGGAAACTCTTCTACTCTTTTTCAGCAAGTGAGATGGGATCTTTAACTTCTACCTGAACAGCGACCAGAGATGAGCAGAAGGGACCTTGGTTTAATGTTTCATCCAAAGGTTGGCACATCAACAGGGCTGCAGCCCCTGTACTGTACTACAGAGTCAGTTACAGGTCTTACCCCAGGTATCTAGTGTGGGGCTAGAATCCATGCTCTTCCAATCTCCTGGTCCCAGAGACAAGCATGCTACCTACTGAACCACTGACACTGATAATACATAGCTCCGGTGTCCCATGTATTCCACATGTTTACTTGAATAAAGTTCACTGAATGTTTTACAGCAAAATGGTCTGGCGCTGAGTTTTAAAAACTCTTTTTTCTGTGTATGCATATAGGGATATGCTACAGTATAATGGCAATCTGAATAATCATCCTTATTACTGAGTGCCACTTGAAAAGTGAGAGAGGCTGTGGTTGTGTGTTCAATACTTAGAAAAGCATCCTTTGTTATTGTACATTTTACATGTGTATGATGGGAATGATTAGCAAAAGGTAGCTCCTCAGGGTGTCTTGCCACTATTACAAAATGCAGTAAGGCACTGTACTTTAGTAAAATGGGCTGGCAGTATAGCCTAGAGGTTACAGCAACAAGCTGTGAATGAGCTTCATACATCCAACAGACCTGGGTTTGATTCCCACAATGTCCATTTGCATTAGGCATGACCCTGAACAAGTCACTTAACCTCCCCAGTGCTCCCAAATCACCATGAAAGTAGATGCTTTAGAAAATCTATGGCAGGGAATAGCGTACTACATACCCATAACTCCCACCCAAAATGCACTATAGTGTATCTCCCCTACAGACATTTAATTAGTCTAAAAATAATTAGTTCTACACAAGGGGAGTATCTGAAATCAAAGTAAGACCTTTTTATGAGAGTAAGGAAGAGGGGTTACAAGGAACATGTACTACAACAGGCATCAGAAAAAGTGTACCTAGCAGAAAGAAAAGACTTGCTGAAGTATAAGGTACCAAAAAATAAAATGGGAGCAAGTGTTACTTGTGTCCATACATGGGCCGATTTCAATGGATCCTAAATCAATTGTATTTAGACATTCGTACATATTAAGCTTGGACAAGAATCTTAGAAAAGTGAAAGAAAAGGGTCCCCTGGTAACCTTTAGAGGGTAAAGATTACGTGATCTCTTGACTAAGAGTGAATTTAAAAAGGAGATGGATAAGGGGCTATGGCTTGGAAAGAAACTGGAGGGTTTCTTCCCTTGTAGGAGATGTGTGACATGCAAGGATGCTGTACAGTCAGAGAGTTTTGTGAATCCTGGATCTGTAGGGATTCAAGAAATAACTACTAGAAATTTCATTACCTGTACTACAAAGAATGTAATATATGACATATGGTGTTTTGGGGCATGGTATATACCTGTCAGACAACCAGATTCTTAAAAGGAAGAATCCAAAAACACTTCAGGGCAATTCGTAGACAGGATAAAAATCATCCTAAAGCAAAACATCTACAGGAAATAGAAGATGTGAGAGCCCATAGAATTAAATATATGGAAAGGGAAAGGGAACATTGTTTAACCAGGAGTAGCACACTAAGTCAAAGTTTGACAAAGACATGTTTGGGAAACCTTTTCTCCTGCTATTGTCTGCTCCCCACACCTTTCACTTAACCTCTCTGTTCTAGACTTTTTCCCTATTTGTTTCTCCTAATCTGGCATGACCTCTTTCTTGTAATAATAATGTGATTATTGATATCTCATGTCCTTTTGCACAAGTGATTTGATATGTATTTGTATAGGTTTTCTTGCTCTTGACACAACACAAATTGTTGTGTTATCTATGTAACCTTTTGTACTGTACCTAGTTGACGTGGAACCTTTGTAAAAGAGCCTCAAGCTCAAAGGTAGTAATTCCTAGAACAATAAACTAAACTAAACTAAAAAAAAAAAAAGTTGAAGCTTGTTTCCAGATGCGATCTGGGAGTGCAAGGAAGTTAAGTGACTTGCTCAGGATCACACAGTATGCACCTAGGTGGCTGTGGGATTCAAACCCAGGTCTCCAGATCTGCAGCTCAGAGCCTTAATCCACTGCACTATACTGCCTCCTATGGGAATAGATCATGTCCCCTTAAGGTTGAGGTGGGGGGGGGATAGGGACTTAGAACAGGACAGGAAGAATCAGTCTGGATCTTTAAGTTAAGAACCCCAAAACAGTACCTCGTCAAGTGAGTGCTACCAGAATAATGTCACACTATATGGCGCTAGTCTGGTAAGCACTCACATGGACAGCGAGTGGGGTCTTATAGATCTTGCTGTAGGCGTTCCCCGGTCGCTGTCAGTGGTGCCGATTACACACAAGGGCACCAAAATCCAGGATGCTGGCTGAGCTGCTCCCGTGGTGTGGATGGCTGGGGCATCGAGCATCTTGGCCAGCAGCAGTGGAGACCAGGGCTCTAATCCTGGTCTCCAACCTTTTAGCATACCTCGGGACTTATGTTTTTTTTTTTTACCGAGGGCCACGGAAACAGTATTCCACAGACCCAGAAATTTAACTTGCCCCATGATCCACTCCCCCTCCGAAGTGTGAATTCTTAAGTCTGGGGGGTGCAGGGGCAGAGCCCCCCGCAAAAGAAAAATTGGCACCATTATTGCAGCATGCTCCTAGCTGACACTATGCTTGTTGGCACTCTTTGGACCTAGTGCCCCTTAAAACCACATTGTTTTAATGACAACATTGACTGGAAACCATGTATACATTAAAGAAATTAGATATTATTGGTAGATGGATTGATCATTGAAGGGCTGGGACTGATACCCGGGGATTCCATTGGTGCAAGAGCACTTGCTGCTGCCTGCTATTGGCTTCCACGGTGCGGCTTGCTTCCTGATTGGAGCATTGGCTCCTTGCCCTGCTGGACTGAACTGAATAGCTGTTCCCTGGATGGCTTTTCCCTTGCTGCTGGCTGGGTTGCACCTACTTGAATTTTGCGACCCCCACCCACCCTGTCCCCCTGTCCTTTTTAAATCCACCCTTTCTCTGCCTCCTTTTAAGCTACTTCTTCTATTGGCAGTTGTAATTGTGCTGTGCTTAAAGGGGAATTTACTAGCTATTCCTTCACTTGTAGCTCTGTACGAGCCCTACCTCAGCTATTGTTTAAATCTCCTAGCTGACCTGCCACGAAATGAAGTCCACCATGTTGTTGCTCTACTGCCAAGCTAGTATGCTTGTTCTGATCCTAAACCATAAACCTGACCCCTTGCAAACAGATAAGCTAAACCATGCATGGATCTTCAAATCCTGCCCTATTTTCCTCAATCAAACTGACTTACTGAATCATCTAAGGATTAATATATTATGCCCATCTCCCCATGACTTTTCGTTATCGCAACTGCACATATCCTGGCACCAGTCTAACTTCTGTGGTCCATTTACTAATTCCTTCTGGGACAATTACTCGTCTGTCATGTCTCCTCCCTATTTATTCCCAGCCCATACCTATGCAGTACAGATTCTCATCTTCGCATCTTTGGGTCCTGTAGGACCTTGTTGCACTAACCCCACCCTCCACTCTTCCTATAACTATAAAAGGGGTCATGTTCGTCTGCTCAGTCTATTACTACGTGCTCTCAAAAAGATCATATTGCTGTTGCTACTCTGCTCGGGCAATGTGGAACTAAACCCTGGTCCTATTTAGTAGAAAAGTAGTAAAATTTTATTTTTATACAGGAAACAAATCTTTAAGCCAAAGGCCCAGTTTACAAGAAAGTCCTGTTTGCAACACATTACCTATACATAAGATATACAGCTTATAAAAATAGAAAAGTAAAAAAAAGTAAAAGTAAAAATAAGAAAAACAATATATTTTTCACAAGAATGACAATACTTAAATAGTCATTACATTTGTCCCGTACTACCCCTCAAACATCCTAACATTTAATTCATTCCAATTTACTTAAAACATTAAGCAACTAACATAACTTAATACTATCAATTTCCAGTAGAGTTCAAACACCTTCAGAGCTAGCGCAGTCAAGGGGGTTGAGCTTTCTCCATGTAAATGCGTGTAGCCTATTGAAGAAATTTGACTCCATCCATTCATGGATCAATCACACTAATCCTGATGTCCTGGTGGTTTCTGAAACATGGCTCAGATCTTCCACCCAGGATTCCGAAATCAGTGTCCCCGCTTACAATGTATTCAGAGCAGACAGACCCTCCAGAGGAGGAGGGGTAGCTATCTACATGAAGGATGAATTCCCTGCCTCTGTCATCTACTCCACTTCAGTTCCCAAAGAGTTTGAATGCCTCACTGTCAAGGCCCATCTCTTAAGCTCCATCTCATTCCTTATCATCGGTTGTTATAGACCACCGTTGGCCGGTCTCATGGTGTTGGATCACCTGCTTAAAACCTTGGACACTACTACCTCAGAGGTCATAATTACGGGTGATTTTAATTTAGACTGGCCTACCGACAGTGCCAAGCCCATTAAGGAATTCTGTGATGCTCTTGGTCTAATGCAACTTATCTCTGAAATCACCTGACCAAACCTAAAAAACCCTGCCCACAACACGTTACTCGATATTATCCTTATGAATAAACCCCATCTTTTCACCCACTGTGGTGTCTTTTTCAATGACCTTAGGGATCACTGCATTATTGCTTGTGTGAGATCTGTACCTAAACCTATCTCCACAACAAGGTATATTTTTAAAAGGTGTCGCATGAACTTGGACATCTATGCCTTCCTCCCGGACCTTCAGTATTCTGCCTGGCAAAAATGCTGTCTATCCCCAATGGTGTCAGAGGCTTATGAAGTGTTTCATAATATTCTCCTTGATGCAATTAATAGGCACGCACCCCTAGTTAAGATACAAACTAAGAAAAAATCGTATCCGTGGTTCACGACTCAACTTAAGACTGCATTAAGACATAAGGATGCTCTCTGGAAGCAAGCGTGCAAAACCAAACTCCCCTCTGACTGGACAGCCTTTAGGGTAATTAGAAACAAATGTACCAAACTTATCAGAACTGAAAAAGCTAGTTATTTTAGCAACCAGTTGCACTCGTTCTCCAGTTGTGCCACGCAATTTTGGAAGACTCTGAAAAGCGTCGAAGGACACAAGTCCTCTAACTCCCTCCCTGCCAAAATCACCCTTGGAGGCTCTACTTTCTCAGACAAATCCACAATCCTTGACCTCCTTAACAACAATTTCGCTACTGCAAGGCTGGCCTTTGACTCCTCCCAGCCAACAACCTACAAAATCAGCTTTGTAGTCAGGATTCACATCACGACTTGTCATCCCTCCCAGTAAGCAGTGTCTCTTTCTCCTTCTGTCCCATTTCATTGAAGCAAGTAGAAGACCTGCTCCTGAAACTAGATACCAAGAAAAGTGCTGGTGCAGACCTCATCAACCCTTATTTTTTGAAAATTGATCATCATATCCTGGCCCCCCATATTACCCACCTGTTTAACATGTCTCTCTCCCAAGGTGCCTTCCCTTCTTTCTGGAAAGCTGATCACATCATCCCAATTTTCAAATCAGGGGATCCAAGCAATCTGAACAATTATAGGCCCATTTTCCTGCTGCCCACCCTAGCCAAAATGCTCGAAAAATTAGTTAATCTTCAGATTAGAAATTACCTAGACTCCTGTAATCTGCTCTCACCTTTGCAGTCAGGCTTCAGACCATGTCACAGCATAGTCTCTGCACTGGCAAAAATCTCAAATGACTGGCTAACTGCCTTGGATAGCAAAAAACATGTATGCGCCTTATTCCTTGACCTGAGCAAGGCATTTGATACAGTGGACCATGTCCTGCTCGTGGACACCCTTCTTAATATTGGTTTTGACCACATGGCCTTAAAATGGTTTAACAGCTATCTAATTGGTCATCTACAACAAGTTAAAAGAGAAAGTGAATTATTCCTTTTAAAGTCGCTTCTGAGAGACGTACCCCAAGGATCTATTCTGGGTCCTCTGCTCTTTGCTATCTACATAAACAACATTCGCGTTGGTATAAAATCAGCAAGCATCCACCTCTTTGCCGATGACACCGTTCTGTACATTGACAGGTCCACCCCCGAATCTACCTGCATGGACCTCCAGCTCGACTTTAATCGCCTTCAGCTAAATCTACTTCAGTTAAAGCTTCTACTTAATGCAAAAAAAACAAAGGCTATGTACTTCTCCCCTGCTGTTAATACTCCTCACACCCCAGTGTTTGGCTCACTACAACAGTTTACCACCCTGCTAGGCGAACCACTAGAATTTGTGGCAAATTTCAAATACTTGGGCATCTGGATAGATCACAAATTGACTTTCTCTGATCATATAGATGCTGTGGCCTAAAAAAATTGAAGCAGAGACTTGGTATATTCTTTAGGATAAAACACCTACAGTACTTACATTGGAAGCTAAAACCTGACTTGTCCAGGCGACTTTTATGCCACTCATTGACTATGCCGACATTCTGTATGGTCAAGTTACTAACACAGTGTTAGCTAAGCTTGACATCTTATACCACAGAGCAATAAGATTCATTACAGGAGCACCCTATTCTACTCACCATTGCTCTCTCTATTCTCTGGTTGGCTGGACATCCCTCAAATTCAGACGGCAAAAGAATGTAGCCATTTGGACTTACCGTGCCCTTATCAAAAAGCTTCCCCAATATATCACTGAGTGTCTACCTATTTGCTCCCCTGGAAGCTATACCTTGAGAAGTCATATGTGTGTATGTATATATATATATATATATATATATATATATATATATATATATATCTCTTGGCTATTTTAAAAGTCAGATCTCGTTTTGGCAGATCCTTTATAACTTTTTCCCTATCCCACCTGTAGACCAACCTCCAGAAAACCCTAAAAGTAGCCATCTCAGTGAAGCTGTCTACCTTCAAAACTATGTTTTCACATGCCTTCAAAGAACTCTGCAATTGTGCCTGTTAATGCTCTGAATCTGGAGTGTCATGGGACATCTCCCCTCCGCTTCGCTGCCTTCTGTGTCCTGACTTACAACTTATACGTACCTTATCTAGTGCCTATTACTTTGTAGGAACCTGATGTACTTGTGCCTCTGTAATATTCTGTACATAAAACTATCCGAAATTGCTTATTCCCTTGTTATGGAGGTATGTGATGTAATATGATTTATGCTGTGTTAGTAAAGCTGGCCTTGATTGTTATTGTATATGTATAATCTCCCAGGTCCATCTTGCAAATGAGTATTTTTCTCAGATGTGTTTTGCCTGGTAAAATAAAGATTGATTGATTACTGTCTGCCTTATTTAAAGTATTTTTCTGTGTAGATAATTGATGTTTTGAGAAACTGAATTACTAGGGGGCCCTCAAATACTATGGCACAATAGTATCCTAATAAGCCACCATATTAGATTATTTAGGTGCAATGTTTTAAATTCACTGAAGTTTGAAATGTAATTGTTATTGTGTGTTGACACTGTTATGATCAGATGTGCACCAAGGTTTTGAGAGCACTGATGTGGGAGCCTTAATGCACTGTATTACACTGTAAAAACACCGTGTTAAAAATGGTGCACTTTATTTTTCGTTCCTGTGAGTACGAACTTTGTATGATATGAATTATTCAAAGTAAAAAAATCTTTCTACTGAAATTATATTGCCCGGGGTGCTGGTTTGTCACTAAATTGCTGCACCCTGAAAATAGACCTTTTGCCTAGTGGGCTTAGTCAGTTACCAATGAATAAACAAAAAAAAAAGAAGAAAACAAATTCACTGCTACTTCTCCACATTCACCCCTGGTACAAAGATTCCCTCCAGCCAATCACAAGGCTGTTTTCTTGCTCATCATTTTTGTTTGTTTTCAGTTAGTTCTTCTATAGAACTTCAGTCCTAATTACCAGAAGTTTACATTCAAAGCACATGGAGGCAATCATCTGGATATTCTGACTTGGTCTAAAATGATAGAATTTACTTTTCCTTTTGCAGAACTACAGCTCAGGCTTTAAAGCTGACAATGGCTTTGCTTCTGATTAAGGTGATAGTTCTGGAAGAAGTCTAGACTACTACAGCACACTCACTAGACCTCTATCTCATTTTCCTTCTTTCTGGTTCTTCTGAATAGAAACACAGAATTTGACGGCAGATAAGGACCGCTTGGCCCAACCAGTCTGCCCATTTCCCTACCTAATGGATAAGCTGCAGATCCTAGTTAACGAGCAGCCTACTTCTTTCTACCCCCAACCCCTAGAATTGCCTTATGGCTGTCCCATGCATGCTTGAATTCAACCACTGTTTTTGACTCCACAACAATGTGTTGCCAAACCAGCCACAAAACAGGTCAAGACTGAAATGCTTTTATAATGCTTGTCAGTGATCTTGCATCACTGAGGAAAGTAACAAAATAAGGTATTGTTCTCTGGGACTTCATTAGTTTTCACAAGAATGGGGCTCTAGTGACATCTACAGATGTGATTCTTTAGTGCAAAATAGATGCAGTAATCCCATGATGTGTGATATTCATCCTAATTCAGTTTTCACCAACTTTTGGGATCACATCATGCTCTCACTCTGAGATGGAGCCCTAAACCTCAGTAACGTACAATACATTAGGCATGGTCTGACAATACAACCTGCTAAAACAGAATTATTGAAACTATTGTTGCCCAAAACCTTAGAGAAAATGCCAACACATTTAATACCTTGTTCCTTTTTTCAAATATTCCATATTGATTTTGTTCAACAAATATTACAAAGAGCATGAAACATTCAGTAGTACAGAAAACAGCCACCTACTGTACAGTATAAATGAAGTATAACATCAGGTAAGAGGATGAAATGTATTTTAATATTTTATACATGTTTATTGAAATTATTATATGTATAATTGGATGTTTGTTTAAAATTTTGTATAACACTGTAACGACTTTAAAGTCGAACAATAAACAGTATGCCCAGATATTCAAACTCGCAGTTTGTGCATAAACCGTCGCTTAGCTCAAAATAGTTGTGCAGGGGTGTGGCCAGGGCAATATTCAATGGAGTTGCGCTATGGCGCAACTGCTTTGAATATCGCCCCCTGGCCACCCCCACTGCGCATGGCGCAGTGGAACTGTGCCAGCGCAAGTGGTCAGAGTGCAGCATTGAGATGCGGTGGCGCAAGTTCCATTGTGCCATGCACAGCACCTGTGATATTCAAAGGGTGACATACAAATGGGGCCATAATTTATGCAAGGCGCATGGGGGGCCATTTGCATCTGATTACGGCCCCATTTGCATGCCATTAGCATGCAGGTGCGCCGATCCCCGATGACTTGCGCCTGGCGCCCTGCCAGGCAGCAGCCGTTGGGGACCGACGCCCCCTGCAGCCCAATCATGGGATGTCCCGTAAGGGACAATACATGTCTCCAATCCCTGGTGGTCCAGTGGACTGCGATTAGCCCGATCGCGGGCATAACTGTACCTCCCCAGTAGCCCGATTGCGGGCAAGTGTAACCTCCCACCCCCAGTAGCCCAATTGCGGACAGAGTGTAACCCCCACCCCCGAGTGGCTGGGTCGCGGGCAGAGTGCCCCCCCCACCCCGAAGTAGCCGATCGCGGGCAGAAGTATAACCCCCACCCCGAGTAGCCCGATCGTGGGCATCAGACCAAGGAGGTGGGAGTGGGTGACACTTCTGCCCATGATCGGGCTACTCGGGGTGGGGACAGTTATGCCCATCGATCGGGCATGGGGTGCCGCCAGTGGGTGGGAACAGTCGGCCGGCCACCCACAGGTGGCAGCTGCTGTGTTGCACCCTGCAATGCGGCAGCTCACCTGTAGGTGGCCCTCAACTGTTCCTTTTTTTTCTAGCTCAACTTTGTGCAGGCGCAGGTAGGGGTTGCACCTGCATAACTCTGCAGGGCCGGGCTGAATATCGGGCTGTGCAGTTTATGCATGGGCACGCCCCCCCACCTGTGCCTGCATACATTACTGATGCACCCCGGCGCATCGGGATTTGTGCAGGTGCACTTTTTCCCTTTTAAATATCGCACCGGGGCGCATCAGTGGGTTGTGCATGGCGCAACACTGTTGCACCATGCGCAACCCTTTTGAATATCTGGGCCTTTGTACTTATAATGAAGTATAACATTAGGCATTTGTGAAATAGATTACTTCCTAGTCCTTTAATACATTATATTGGGGATATAAAAATGACCTGATTCAAAATACACAATTTAGCAAATTTGCAAATATGCAATTTATGTTTACATGTAAATGGGCAAAATGATGACTCTTGAGTGATGAAGCCAAGAGTGAGTTATAAAATTCCCTGTCTTGTCTTGAAAATAAAATTTCATAGTCTTACCCTCTCTCACATAGAGATAAAGTGCATATTTTGAAGTCAGACCATTGCATATTCTCTATTTATTACATCATCTTATCTCAAAATAAAGACTTATCTAGAGGTTAGATCTGTTGCAGTCACTATCATAAACCTACAAACTTGGAAGACAGCAGCTTTCACAGTGCTGATGACATCACAATAACCATATACTGCTCTGAAACCAGCTGCTGAACACCAAGAGAAACAACTAAATCATCCTAGAAACTGATATTGATTTATACATTATAACTTTCAAATGGATACAGTATAACTCAAGTACACAATGCCTTGACTTAATATACATGAAATACATAATTTATTTCCATAGTATAAATCAAATACACAATGGGCCAGATATTCAAACCTTTGTGCCTAGCGCAAATCCGTAGCACTGGAATAGCGCTGGATTTGTGCCAGGCTGCAATATTCAGAAGCCCTAATAGTGCCGAGGCTGTGTGATAGCACTGCAGGGGCAGGAGTTAGGGGAGTGGCCAGGAATGCCAGCTGTGCAACATATTCAAAAGTATAGCGCCATGCTACAGGCATTAGCATGACCTGCAGTGCGGTGCTAAATACCATCTAGAAAAAGCTGGCAGTAATGCGGCGGTGTTCCCCCCTCCACACGATTCATAACCCCTGGTAGCCCCATACATCAAAGAAGGACCTGGTGGTCTAGTAGTCCCCCACCCCTCCAGCACAATACCTGACCCCCAGTAGCCCCAAAATGCAAAGAAATACCTGCTGATCTAGTGGTCCCCCCACCTGGAAGTGCGCTGCCTGCTAGCAAGTGATCAGCATCTGTACGGCATCAGCGACCAGCTCAGCCCTCCTCTCACCACCACGGCCAGCTGCCGACTGCAGTATGCATGAGAGTTACTGAAGAATATTTCAGTAGTGCTCATGCATACCGCAGTTGGCAGCCGGCCATGGTGATGAGAGGAGGGCTGAGCCAGTCACCGGTGCCATACAGATGCTGATCACTTGCTAGCAGGCAGCGCACTTCCGGGTTGGGGGACCACTAGATCACCAGGTATTTCTTTGTATTTTGGGGCTACCGTGAGTTGGAGATTGTGCTGGGGGTGGGGGACCACTAGACTACCAGGGAAAATTCTGTTTATATTGATGTGAACCGGTCGGATTCATGCTGGGGACCACTAGATTACCAGGGAAAATATTGTTTATATTGATGTGAACCAGGTCGGGATTTGTGCTGGGGGGTGGGGGGACCACTAGACTACCAGGGAAAAACTACCTTTATTTACATGTAAGTGGGGTTGGGATTTGTGCTGGGGGGGGACACTAGCCTACTAGGGTATGGCGTATAACAGGCACACATGGGAACAGAGACCATGATGGTAGGGAAGGACTGCCTGGCCCAGCCAGTCTGCCCCATTCCCTATCTAATGGATATGCTGCATAGCCTAGTGAACCTGCAGCCTATGGCCTCCTGCTCCCACCAGGTTTGCCTTATGTCTGTCCTGTGCATTGAGTCTCCCCACCGTTTTTCACCCACTACTGCAGTGGGGTTGTGAAGGATGATCAGTTACAATAGTATGTGGGTAGTACAAACAATACAACATTGTAAGATTGTGCAACAGCTGGAACACACAGTATTGTACAATAAACAGTAGTGGAACATTGGGTAAATTACATGTCCAAAATCATACAAAAGAACATATGAATGTACAAAACAGTAATAAAGTGATAGAACCATTTATAGTGCATGAGTGTACCAGGAGCAGGCTTGAGGTAGTACGCAAGTGCTGTTAGTGTAAAAAGAATAGGGTTTGGCTGTGCCCACTGGTGACCCAGAAGGGCAGGAGGAGAAGAGAGGAGGGAGAGGCAAGAAACTGAATATGAGGAGAAGGGGTAGCTATTTCCTGATTTCCCCCTTCAGGATGTTGAGAACCCTGCCTTGGGGGGGGTCATGGTAGGAAGACAGAAACTGGGGACAGGTATTAAGGTGGATTAAAACAGGAACAGCTAAGGAAAGGTAATTGTGTAGGGCAGAGGTAAGGGAGTAGTTGGAGGAGAAGTGATGTATTTCAAGGGGGGAGGGAATTCCAGATTTTAGGGAAACGATGGGCAAAACCAGTCTGACCGATGAGGGTGGAGCAGTGAGGGACTGTCAAGGTGCGGGTGTCATTTAATCTGAGACAGTGGGTGGGGAAGGTGGAGTGTAGAGAGAGGATGAGAGATTGGAGGGGAGCCCCCTGAACCAGAATTTGGAGGTTAGTTTGACACAGTGAGAGATGCGTCTGTGAGATAGTGGAAGGAAGGTTAGAGAGCGATAGACTTCACAGTGGTGGGGGCAGGAAGGGGAGTTGACAGCAAAGCGGCAGAAGGAGTTAAAGAGAGTGTCCAACTTGGTCAGGAAAGATTTTAGGAGCAGCACCACAGACTACGCCACAGTAGTCAAAGATGGGGAGTATCATCTTCTGGACAATCTCGCACCTCACAGTCAGCGGGATGCAACTACGATCCCTGTACAGAGCACCAAGCTTGGGGTGCAGTTTCTTCAGGATAGCATCGATATGCACAGAGAAGTTGAGGTGCTGGTCCAGCCAAACTCCCAGATATCAAAATAAGGAGGTGTCCTCCAAGATGGTCCCATCAAGGGTGTGGAAGGTGGGTAGGGTCAGGAGATTAGAGAGTCTCTGCCTGGTGCCAAAGGTCATTGAGACTGTCTTCTTGGCATTTAGAAAAAGATGGTGAGAAGTAAACCAGAGCTGAACTTGGTTGAAGTCATGCTGTAAGCTGGTTTGCACAGCAGCAGGGTTTTTGCCGGAACTGCACAAACCAGTATCGTCAGCGTACATGTGGATAGAAGAGGATGAGCAGGCTGAGGGAAGATCATTAAGGAAAATGGAGAAGAGTAGGGGACCAAGCACTGAGCCCTGAGGGACACCAGTGTTGATGGGGAATGGAGGGGAGATAGAATTAAAGATTCTCACCTACTGGGTCCTGCCAATGAGGTAAGATTTAAACCAGTTGGTGGCCGATGGAGCAAGACCAGCTGAGAAGAGTGAATCAAGAAACAGGGGATGTGAAACAGTGTTGAAAGCTTTGGCTAGGTCGACAAAGTGGCCAAGGTGATCAGGTCACCGTCCATCCCAGAAAGGATGGAGTCAGTAAGCCTGAGGAGGGAGGTGGTTGTTGAGTGGTTCTTCCGAAAACCAGATTGGAAGGGGGTGAAGAAGGAGGAATCAGAGAGGAAGGGTGATAGTCGATCTGTATATCTATATATATAGATATACAGCCCCTGCTTGCACAGATACATGGGTGTGTTGTATGCACTGACTGTGCCTGCCAGCACACAGTTCCTGCTGCTTCCAGCCTGTGCTTCTATTCCGACCAACAGGGGATGCTGTGGGCATGCCTTGGCCTGCAGCATTCAGCCTGTACTTCCATTCCGACCAAAAGGAGGAGCTTTGTGTTATATGCAGTAGCACCGGGCAAACTGCATGGTAATGTATGCTAAGCAGCACTTAATGAGATGCAAACGTACCTGTTTGCCCACAGATTACCTAAGTAGGCTCATTTGCATGGGAGCTTTGAATATAGCTCCTGTTTGCCCCAAGCTAACCAGTTTGCACCGGACTAATGTGTTAGCACTGTGAAATCAGGTTAGTTCCAGGCAAACCTCACTTCAGCATAGCACAGTTCTGCAGTGTGTGGCTTACATTGTTGTTTGCAGTAGATATGAGATATCGCTGTGCAATCACACACAATGTCCTCCATCTGCAACACTGGCTTTCTCCAGGGTCTAATGAGCTGCAGTTGCAGTGTGCACTTCCCTGTTGCTATATTCAGTGCTGTCTTATTCCTGGGCTATTTCTGCCCTGCACTCCTGGCCCTGTTCACCTGGCTTCCTGTGCTTGCTATATTCAGCTGGTTTTGCACCAGGCTATTCCTTTTGAATATAGCTTGCTTTTTGCTCCGGGCTAAGTTTGCCCACTGGGCAGTGCTAATTTAGCCCCAGGGCAAAGTTTTGAATATCTGGCCCAATGACTTTACTTAAAATAGATAATTTATTTTGACATTCACATCTCTGCCCTACTCAATTTCTTCATTACAGGCGCAGTGCCCAGGTGCTTGGAAAAGGGCCAAAGTTCTCTCCTTACACAAGGGCAGGGACCCCTCTGCTCCTGGTAATTATTGTCTTATCTCCCTTACCCCTGCACTGGCTAAACTCCAGGAAAAGCTGTCACTCTCCTAATTTTCTTTCTTATTCTCTCCTTCTTCCTCAGTTCCTGCCAGTCTGGCTTTAGGAAAACCCATTTCACAATTTCTTCCTTTATGAGGTTTCTGATACCACCTCAACATATGACAGATTGCATATCTGTGGCATAGGAGAGAATCCAGGGCAAGCAGAGTCTGTATGAAGATAATGCCAAACCCTGTGGGAGGGTCAGCACTGGAGAAGGGATTAACACCATGAGAC
Organism: Neoceratodus forsteri; assembly: GCA_016271365.2. NCBI lineage: Eukaryota > Metazoa > Chordata > Ceratodontiformes > Ceratodontidae > Neoceratodus > Neoceratodus forsteri. The sequence goes on from CM057449.1 coordinate 1,466,223,140, forward strand.
AGGATGCGAGCAGATTAGAGAAGTGGTCCAGTATTTAGCAGTTGAAATTCTTTTGTTTTAATCAATTATTTATCTGCTTCAGCCTCTCTGACTGGCCACCATTTGGACTAGCCCCCCCAGCCCTGTCACCTGACTTCTCTGGGGCTTACTTACTATATGGTATCCTCTGCCACAGGACTTACTGAAAGAGCCCAGTTGTCAGTAGAGGGCCTACAAGGGAATGGGCAATCATCATGCTGCGGTTGGTTTGTTCCTTTTCATCCTTGGGTCCTGCGCACACACAATGATGCGACATGCATGCTCTGTGTCCACGGAGATGCCCCGACATCTGGGCATGGCACCCCCTCCCCTTCAGGCAGTCTCATAATGCTACTATCTGGATTCCTCCAGGTGGCATCTGACCCACAGACAGGCACTGCCCCCTCCCTAAACCAGGAGAGCTGCTCTTGGGTTACTCAGTTCTCCTTCCATCCCCTGGTAGGCCTTGAGTAACCCCAGACAGTTGCTGAACTTGGATCACTGCTGCAACAAACGATTGAGGCAACCACTGCCTCAGCCTACCATGCCACTGGAATGGCTGGCCACTGAAATTCAGTGGCAAAAACTGGAATGTAAAGTCAGCCTAGTAATACACAGGAGTGCTGCTGCTCACTATCTTAGCAACCCATGTTTGGGAGTGGACTCTGGATGTTTGGAGGCTGGCTGGAAAATAAAGGTTGGAACATTCCAGGGACAGCTGCCCTACCTCAGGGTAAGGGGAGGGATCGTCACTAAACACCAACACACATGCATGCTACTGTGTACAGGCGTGAGCGTTAGTGCATGCTTGTAGCCAGGTGGTGGTGGGGAGACTTAGTGGAAAAAGCACCTGTCCACCACAGTCAAAGCTGCCACTCCTCATAGTTGTTTATAAAGTCATCTCACACTGAGGATGTGTAACTAAGTTGAGTTTACAGCACTCCCCAGTTCATTTATTTTTATCATTACTGGTCCTGAGTTTTTTTTCTGAAATGGTAAAACCTTATTTCAAATGTTAAATGCTCAGCATAAAAACAAAGTAACTTACAAATTTGCATTGATTTTCTTTGAGAAGTTCCAAAAAAATATCTGCCAGGTCAGGATATGTATTACTGTTCTTTAATATTAGTGCAATGACCGCTGCAGTTACAAAACTCAGCATGACAGTGTCAGGAGAAATAAAGATGTACAGCACTTGAGACAGACTTTAGAACGCAGAGTAGCTGTGAGTCATGTGCCTGACATTATTAGTCACACATAACTGACAATTAGGCCATGGGTTTCCATGTATGATTTTGATTATTCAGTAATTATGCAAGGATTAAGAAATGAAGGAAGGCATCTTAACACTGTTAACATCCCAAGGGGCATGTTGAAGTTTTGAGCCTTAGGGGCGAAGGACTTAACCACCATGGGGGTGTTCAAGGTGTATAAACTATCATCTCTCATGTCTTATTTCACTTGTACAATTTTTTCTATTGAGTTTTAAGACTTGGGTCTATTGTTCCACGTAAGAAGGGAGCAAAGTAATATAGTTAGTACATGTGCTAACCCAGGATTACTTAGAGAGTTCCCTAGCTGGCCCATACTCAGACACTCCATGAATACCCCACAAACCTGGCAGTACCAAAGCATTAAAATAACACTGCACCTATGCAGATATTGGGATATATACCAACACAGAGGTATATTCAAAGATTTGCAATGGTGTTAACTGATCCTCCAGGAGGTGCTGTTTACCACTGCTGCAAAGCACCTCTTAAATGGGTGCTAAGCCTGTGCTCCACTCCCACAAAGGCAGGGTGGCTGTACTACAGTCATCCACCCTCAAACTCATGTTTGAGCACTTGCATATTCCCTGGTGATCTAGTTCATCCCCCAATCACTCCTATGAACTGACTGCAACATATCCTGGTGGTCTAGTGTGTCTCCCACCCCCTGATCACTCTTTTGAGCTGATTGCAACATACCCTGGTGGTCTAATGTGACCCCACCAATTGCTTGTTTCAACGTCTAAACATGCCCTGGTGCCCCGTGGTTCCTTCTGCCTACTGATTGCCTGTTTTAAGTAACTAAATATACCCTGCTGCCCAGTGGTCCTCCCCACCCCGATCACCCATTAACACCATTGCAACTAAGCCCTGGTGGTCCAGTGCCCCTCCACCTGACCCTTCCACTCACATCCCACCTCCCTGCACCCCACTTTTACCCAGGTGGCCGGCACTCCTCCAAGCTCAATATGGGGACCAGCCAGTGAACTTGTCCAGAAGATGATCCTACCTATCTTTGACTACTGTGATGTAGTCTACAGTGCTGCTCCCAAGTCTACCCTAACTAGATTGGACACCCTTTTTAACTCTTTCTGCTGCTTTGCACTTGACTCCCCCACTCACCACTGTACCCTCTATCGTTCCCTGGATTTTCCCTCACTTGGGAACTGCCGTAACTTCCACTGTACCAAATGTATACCTAATTACTGGTTTGGAACTCTCCCATCCTATCGCATTCTCACTCCCCGCCTCTTTCCCTTCGATCATATGACTCCCCGCAATGACAGTTCCTCATTGCATAACCCCTATTGGTCAGTTGGCTTTCTCGCACTGCCTCCCCAAACTCTGGAACACCCTCCCCCAGATTCACACTCCTCCTCCCCCATTCCTCTCTTCTCTTTACACAACTTCCTCTTAATGAACTGTACCTATACTATTAGCCACCCCCCCCTTCCAAGTACTACTCACTAGTCTATTAGCCTTCCTGTTTTGGTAGCACAATAATCCCCAAACTTGAACTGATTTCCATACTTGTGTTCAGAATGCACTTTTGTTACCCTGCATCTTTGTTGTCACCGGCGGTGTTCAATTGCCTTACCCTCTCCTAAAATCATATGTCAGCTTACAGCTATAGTGTTTGCATAGTGTTACTTACCAATATCTTATTGGTTCACTTAATGACCATTTTTTACATATTGTACTTAATTATGGACTAATTGTGTATTTGATGATTTTTGTATGTTGGTATTGAACTCCCCTTACCCCTTCCCCCCAGGACGCACTGGGAGATGAGCAACTTGTTGTTCAGTTTGCCTTTCCTGGTGAAACATTTCAATAAATAAAAAAAATGAATAAATAAACAGCCCTCTTCTCACCTACTCTGCTGGCCACCATATGAGGTGTCAGTGCATGTGTACAGTAGGAAGCTGTTTGTACTGTACACATGCTCACTGACCGCACATACAGTGGCCAGCCATGGAGGTGAGTGAAGTGCTGTGTCAGTCGCTATATCGAGCTTGGAGGACTGCTGGCCATCCAGGTAAAGGGGGAGCAGTGCAGGAGGGTGGGATGTGAGTGGGAGGGGGTTGGGGGGACACTGGACACCAGTGCTTAGTTGCAATAGAGTAAATAGGTGATCAAGGGGCAGGAGGAACCACTGGATACCAAGGCATATATATATTTTTTTTTAACCAGGAGAGACAGACTAAGCTGAAGCTTGTTTACAGGTGTGACCTGGGAGCACAAGGAAGTTAAGTGACTTGCTCAGACATTCAAAACGGGTAATGGGTCGGGGATGGGAACTACTGTACACCAGTGCATATTTAGACATTCAAAATGGGTGATTAGGAGGGGGTATACTAGGACACCAAGGTATGTTGCAGTCAATTCAGAGGAGCGATTGGGGTGGGAGGGTGGGGGACACACTATACCATGGGGTATGTTGCAATCAGCTCTGAGAAAACTGGTCCACATCTAGCTTGCTTTGTGAGATTTCCAGTCTTAGAAATGTTGCCTTTAGCCAACACATGAGAAATTTCAACACTAGCTAAGCCCTTAAATATTTTGCAGTTCACTGACAAGTTACAGTATTTACTACCCACACAGGTCCAAATTTAAATAACTTCTACTGTAGTAGACTTGTCTTGATATTTATTTTGTTCTAATGGCATCAAGGGTCTTTAATAAAAGTAGATTACTATATCTATAAAGCTGCCAAAACTTCCTGTCTTATTAGATAGTTTGACATGAAATGTCATGACCAGGCACTGCTGAGACATCCTGTGTGACTGCATCTTGGATGAATTTGACATCACTATCATAGAAATGCTGGGGTATAGATTGTAGTGCAAGTTTGGATATTTCTTGGTGTATACTAGTTAAAATACTATATACTAAATGTGATCTGTAATGGTATGTATAAAATATATATGTTTTTGTAAATATCTTTTTATTCAGAGTTTTATGCACATGAAGTCAGTTAAATATGAAGAGACAGTCAGCCTCCTGGAGTACAGAAAGAAACATTCCATATGTAAGATAAATAAGGCAAGGTTTGCCTCCAGGTACAGCATGGGGCATCGACACTGTCAATCAATCAATCAAAATCTTTATTTTAACCAGGCGGACATCGTTGAGCAATGCTCATTTGCAAGATGGACCTGGGTACAACATATATTATATAGCAATACAAGGTAGTGTAATTAAGTACATATATTTATTGATGACTGGTCAGCCAAAAGCACTGGAACAAGCAGGCTTGTGGCAATTTAAGTTCGAAGTGCAAAAAAGGAGCAGGTACATACATTCAACCTGAGAACAGTGAGGAGGAGGGGGAAAGGGAATTAGAGGAGAGGGAAGACGAGTGAAAAATAAGGAGGGCAGCAGGAAGTAGAAGTGGAGGGGGAGCAGGGGGAGAATAAGATAATTAGGGATACAGGTGGAGGGAAATGGTAGGATAGGAGAAGGGTATAGGCAAGGGGTAGTGAAGGGGGCCATTAGGGAGGAGAGTGGGTGGCAAGGGAGGGTGCGCAGAGAAAGTCTGAACCAGAGGCTATGAGCAATTCCTATCCTAAAGATGGGAGACTGTAACCCAGCAATTCTTATTGCTATAATACACATGTGCAATAATCACTGAAAGTCTTCCAGCGTATGAACACCACTGAGGGGTGGTGTAATATGGGGGGGCAAGGGAGCACCCAAGGAGACCTCGGTCAAGCCCTACCAATGCATTCCGGCACCACGCATCCCGGGATACAGCTACAATTGCCTCTGGGGTCTCAGCAACCAGGCCCGCATCTCAGGAGAGCATCTCTGACTGGTCTAAAGCATTGCAACCTGTTATTAAAACTATCAGGGGACAAAAGTAGAATCATGCTGCATCACATGTGTTACTCAGGAAGTCCATCTGGAAGTGATGACCTCAGTTTTGTCATTTAGATTAAATGTGATTTTGTTTCCGTTTTTTTTATATATGTCAGTAGCAGTAGTTCTCCATCAGTCTAAGGTAACTGGCTGGTTGGTCAGCCATTTCTTTGTGATGCATTTCTTAGCTGCAATGAGCATGATTCCAAGAAGACATTTAATATGTCTATCTTTAAAACCCACCGAGGGTATATATGAAATAGGTACATTTGAGGGGACAGATGCACAGGAAAATGCAGAACCTCTGTGATAGCCCTATCCAATGCCTGATGAAAGTAACCCAATACCGGGCATGCCCATATGATGTGTGTGTGTGAGTTGACTGGACATCTCTACAGTCCCACCAGCACTCTGAATTCCATTTCTTGCATATTTGGCAGTAATTGTCAGGATTAAAAAAAATCTTATGTGTCCATGCATACGCCCACCAAACATGCTAGGACATGATCCTCCCCATTTCATAACATCCCTTCTCCCACTCTACTGTCTCAATCTGGATGTCAACCTCCTCTTACCATTGTAGTGCAATGTATCTAGTACTATACCCATATCCTGTAAAGCTTTATAAATGGTGGAAATTAGATGTGTTGTGGTCTGTACTTTAATATGTAATACCAATGCTTTAATGAGGGCTGCTTGCTCTTCTGGGTCCTGTGCCTCAACAGACAAGGCTGCATGGTAATTTCAGACCTGGAGATAATGAAATAAATCTCTGCAGTGAAGGCCAAACTGCTGTTGCAGTTCCATAAAGGATTTTATATCTGTGCCTGTACACAGTTGACTTAATTAGAGTATATTCCATTTCCGCCAGTCACAGAAAGCAGTATCCATTCTTGCCAGGTCAAAATCAGGAAAATATGCAAATGGGCACACCCATGGTGTCTGATACTATAGCTCCGTGTCCGCCACCACCTTCCTTCAACTTTTTTAACTCAGATTATCCAGGGATTTGGTAACTCTTCTGCAGGTCCTCCCTTGATCTTCCCATAAATGTACCTGATCATATCAGGGGAAGGTAGCATCTCCCTTTCCATTTCTAACCATTGGGGGCCTGGGCCATGAGAATACCAATGAAATAAGATGTGGAGCTGTGCTGCCATGTGGCATAAGTGTAAGTCTGGAAGGTACAGGCCTCCATTACTCTTGGGGAGCATTAAGATAGAGAAACATAGAAACATAGACTTTGATGGCAGATAAGAACTGCTTGGTCCACCCAGTCTGCCCATGTCCATACCTATTGGATAAGCTGCAGATCCTAGTTAACCAACAGCCTGCTTATTCCTACCCACCACCCAAAACTGCCTTATGTCTGTCCCAAGCATTCTTGAATTCCCCCACTGTTTTCTGACCCCACAACCTCCTTAGGAAGGCCGTTCCATGTGTCCACCACACTCTCCATGAAAAAAACACTTCCACATATTTATTTATTTATTAGCTTTTGGTAATGGGGTAAGTGTGCTAGGCAACAATCCTGCCTATTTTCAGGCAAGACCCGGGAGAGTACAAAATTGAGAATACAGATATGAACAATAGTACAATTCAACAATAACCTAGGTACAATCATTACAGTACAGGTTGTGATACATCAGAGGGTTGGGCATGCAGACAATTATACAAGCACAGAATGATGGTAGACAATAAAGTAAAAAAATAAAAAGTGAGATTGGCTAGGGGAAGAGCACGCTCTTATCAGTCCTTAGCCAAGCTTAGTGGAAAACGGAAACACATAAATAAGATACAATAAAGTAAGTCATACAATGATAGCTACATAGCATGGAGACTTAAGAGTGGCAACTCCCAGTTATGTGCAATTACAGTTACCTAGGGCACAGAGCTGAGAGAACAGAGAATGCTTAAAAGAAAGGTGGGAGGTGGAGTTTTTAACCGAGGGGAGAGCGAGTTCCAGAACTTAGGAGCAAAACAGGAGAATTCCTGTTCTCCCATTTTGGTAGCACAGGGCCGTACTGATAGCATTGGGATGGAAGAGGACCTAAGGGAGTGAGAGTGAGAGACCAGGGTAAGCAAGTCAGCCAGAGAGGCCGGACAAAGTGGTCTAGTAAGGGAGTCAACAAGACACCCTAGGATATATGTCCAGAGGTCTTTGGGAGACAACCAGTTTAAGCCAGAGTAGAGTAGGCAGTGATGAGTCAGGTGAGGAGCTGATAAGGCGAACCTACAGATATTATTATAGGAAGTGTCCCACTTGCAGAGCACACTTGCATTGGCAGGGTAAAGAACCAGGAGGGCATAAAGGAGTTGAGGGAGTAGTACACTTCTAGCTAATGCTAGCCTGGCTGTCGGAGTGAGTGAGTGAGTGGTGCACTCGATAGGCTGCGCCAATTTTAGCATTGACAGATCGACAGACCTCATTGACTTGCGCCGAAAAATCAAGAGCTGGGTCAAGCGTAACCCCAAGGTATTTGAAAGTAGAGGTGTTAATGACAGTAGTACCATCACGGCAGTGGACAAGGAGCTTAGGAGACTCAGAGGGCACTTTTTTAGAGGATCCAAAAAGCATGGCCTGGGTCTTACCTATGTTTAGGATTTGATAAATATCTGAGAGCCAGGATTGAAGGGATTGAAAGTCATGTGAAAGGTTGAGGTTTATGCCGGCAATAGATTTGGAAGAATAATAGAGCACAAGATCATCAGCATACATGAGTAAGCTATTGTGAAGAGAAGGACTGGGAATATCATTGAGGAAGAGGGAAAAGAGTAGAGGACCAAGTATGGAACTCTGCAGAACATCGCAGTTGATAGGAATGGAGGGGGAGAGCGCCTTACAGAAGGCAACAACCTGAGAGCGGTTATCCAGGTAACTACTGAACCAGGATAGGGTAGAGTCAGAGGCTCCTAGGCCTTGTAGCTTAGTCAGTATAAGCAGGTGGTGGACCATACCGAACGCTTTAGAAAGGTCAATGAACACTGCTCCTGTGAGTAGGCCCTTATCCATATTACCTTTGACATCACTGGTAAGTTGGGTCAGGGCAGTGGTAGTGCTGTGCCCAGCCCTAAAGTCATGTTGAAAAAGGGATTGAAGATTAAACTTAAGAAGGTACTCAGAGACCTGTTGATGGACTAGTTTCTCAAGTAGCTTGCTGTGCTTGGGGAGAAGTGAGATGGGGCAGTAGTTGGACAGTTGTTTATCATCTCCCTTCTTAAAAATAGGTATAGTTCTAGCCGTTTCCAGACCGAGGGGACAGAGGCAGTGCTGATAGAGTGGTTGATAAGCCTGGTTATGGCTGCCGCAAGCCAGGCAGCAAACTGCCTAAGAATCCCAGGATGAATACCATCAGGGCCTGGGCTACCACTAGCCAGAACAGTTTTGAGTAGATTTAGAACTTCATTGTATGTGACTGGAGCCAGCTCCAGAGTAGGGGGAGTGGGGGCTCTGGGAGAAGCGGCAGGCCAGGCTTTTGGCAGCAAGAAGGGGGTTGGAGTAGGTAGCGAGGAAAAGAGGGAGTTGAAAGCATTAGCAATGGTGAGAGGGTGGTAACAGTGGGCATCATTTATGTACATATCTATAGGTGTCAGAGGCTTATTGTTCCCAAGACTCTTACGAACAACTACAGGCCTATATCCATCCTCCCTCCTCTATCCAAAGCATTGGAACGGATAGTGGCAGATCAGCTCATGAAGTACCTTATAAAATACAGCCTGCAATGTTCCCAGCAGCATGGCTTCCGCAAAGGGCACAGCACTACCACGGCACTCCTCAAATTCACCACACATATCCATCATGCACTTGATCAGGGCCAGTTGGTCGGCGCCTCTTTTATTGACTTGACTAAGGCATTTGACACTGCCAATCACTTCATTCTCCTCAAACAATTATCCCTCCTTGGTCTTTCAAGTGAAACTACCCTCTGGTTTCAAAGCTAACTCAGTAACTGGACCCAACAGGTCAGGATTGGTGAATTCCTCTCGTCATCCCTACCAATCCACTCTGGAGTACCCCAAGGTTCTATCCTGGGTCCCTTGTTATTCAGCATATTCCTGAGCAATCTCCCTGCCTCCTGCCATGACAGAATGTTACTGTATGCAGATGATGCAGTAATCTTCACTTGCCACACCGACCCCACCTCCCTTCAGTCTCAACTACAGAAAAGTTTCACAGACGTGGAAGACTGGTTTTGCTCACATAAACTCATCCTTAACCACAAAAAAACTAAAACAATGTTGTTCCATGGAACCCACAAGTACAAGGCTCTTGAGCAGGTGGATATGTTTAAATATCTGGGCTTGACCCTTGACTGCTCCCACTCGTATACCAAACACATTGACAATATCGATAAAACTGTGAACCCCCGTATAGGGCTACTATACAAGCATAAACATTGCCTAACAGCTGAAGCCTTGAACCTCGCTATCCAGAGCTCTGTTATCTCAGCTATTGACTACGGGCTCGTTATCTATGGATCTGCTACTGATACTGCACTCTGGCGCATAGCTGTAACCCTTAATATGGATGTAGACTCCTTATTTCAGCTGCCCGCCTTTCTCACATGTGTGACATTTACGAGCAGGCTAACTGGCTCCAGCTATCCGGCAGGCTAAAGTACCAGACCTGCATCCTAGCTAAGAAGATATCACTGGAACTTATGCCCCCTGGAGTCCAATCAATATTGACCCTGCAGCGTGTCCGCCACCTAACTAGAAGATCGGACAGTCTAACCTTTACAATACCTCGCTGTTGGACCTCTCAAGCTCAGCATTCTTACCTTGTCAGAGCCTCCACCTGGTTCAACTTGCTACCTACAGAAATCTCCAACACTGCCACGATGGGTGCTTTTAAGTGTAAACTGCATCAACACCTTGTGGCTAGTGCCTTCTGTGATTGCTTCTTATCATCCCCTCCAGGCATACTACCCTCAAGCATCCCTCCTCACTGCCTCAGCTCCTCCTCCTGTCCTACCCACCATTACTAGGTATAGGATGAATCTGTCTCCTTTTCCTTTTCATCCCCCCTTTCCTCCTCCCTTGCTGGTTCCCATCTATCACATCCCCAATGCAATGCCCTCCTTATTTCTCCCCTCCTCTCTCTCTCTCTCTCTCTCTCGCGCTCTCTCCCATACCACCCCCTGACCACCACTCTTCTTTCTCTTCTCCCACTAACCCACTCCTAGCAAAGCTTCACTGAGCTGCTTACGACTTGTACTGTATAATTAACTCGCAACACAATTCCTTGACAATGCCTTTGGCTGCTATTATTGTAACCTTACTTGTCTTTTTTTTTTGTAAGTTCCATTGTAATGATCATGTTATGTTTTGTACCTTATTGTCCTTATTGCCTTGATGTGGAACCTTTGTAAAAGAGCCCTCGGCTCAAAGGTGTTATCCGAAATACAAATAAATAAAAAAATAAATAAAGAAAGAATTTCCTTGAATTGAGACCAATACCGTTTAGGGTTGGAGGAGGAGGAAATTAGGAGATTCCTGTAATAAGAGCTTTTTGCCAGGTGAATCTCCTTTTTGCAAGTGTTCTGTAAGGCTCTGTAGGCTTCAAAGTCAGTAAGTAGATGGGAGGCCTTCCAAGCAGACCACAGTTTATCCCTGAGTTTCAGAAGGTGGAGCAGGGGATGCTTGAGCCATTTGGTGACCTTCCCTTTTACCCTTCTTGTAGTGACCGGGATGTGTCTATTTTGCAGCAAGAGTAGGGAAGAGTTGAAATAGCCTGTAGCGATGTTCATATCATCAGTATAGTAGAGGAGAGACCAGACAACTAGGTTAAGATCATGACTGAAAGCTTCCGTATTAAGGTTGGAGAGTTTGGAAAAAGTTAATACTTTTGAAGGGAAGGAAGGGGATGAGGTATCCCATATACAGTAATGATCACTTATGGTGTCCGGGAGAACACCGGCCAAGGTAAAAAACTCCTTCCTATTTGTCAGGATCCCGTCTAAGAGAGTGGCGCAGGCACCACCGTGGGAGATCCTAGTGGCTTCCTGAATAAGCTGAGAGAGATTGGCCTTGCTTATCAGGGAGGATAGGAGTGAGGAGCTAGGTCTGGCCCAGTCTAGGTTAAAATCCCCAAGACAGATTATGTCACTTTTCCCAGTCACAGATAGCAAATATTCCATGAACTCCTTGAGCCCTAGCCTAGAGTTTCTGGGAGGGGTATATATATATATATATATATATATATATATATATATATATATATACAGAAGATATGGAGTTTTTTAACGCCCCCAAGCAGTAGGAGGGAATGGAGAACCTCACAGTTGGCGAGAGGGGGATCATGCATTATAGTGATGTTCAGTTGAGCTTTGTAATAGAGTGCCAGGCCTCCGCCTCTTTAGCAAGTTATATCCCTGAAGGGAGCACTGGGAATCAGTAACAGAAGGCTTAAGCCACGTTTGGGATATGGCTAGGATATCAGGGTTGTTAGCTCTGATCCAGGCCTCAAGGTCAGGGAGGCTGGCCAAGAGGCTGCTAGTATTAATGTGAGCAAAGGTGAGGCCAGATGATTGTGGCAGACAGTGCAAAGGGAGAGACTGGGTGGGATTAGAGGCCAGAACAGGACCTGGATTAGTCTCAACATCCCCCACAAGAGTAAGGGATAGGGTAAATATCCAGAGTGTTGCAATAATGTAAGCCCAGGCAGCACATCCAGGGGAGATAGCGAACCTAAACTGGACATAGGTTCATGGGTTCATAGGTGTTTTACACGATCAAGGGACAAGCCCATTAGGATCATGCCACCTAAGCTAGGTGGGTTACAAATTTAAATCATTCATATATATATATCTAATTTAGATTTAAATTGTGTCAGATTTACGCAGTTTACAACCTCAAAAGGAAGTGAATTCCATATTGGAACAATTCGCTGGGTATAGAATTGATTTCTTTTATTAGTTCGGTTAGTAAATAAAAGTAATTTTAAATTATGCGAGCGAGTTTGGACTGTAGTAGTGTTCCATTTATAAATGCAAGGTATCAAACAAATATTCATCCCTAGTTGCTTTATAAAGCAGACAGAGATCACCACGTATTGATCTGTATTCCATACTATACAAATTTAGTTGTTTCAATCTTTCCTCATATGTCAGTTGGCCCATTCCAGTTATGCTCTTGATAAACCTTTTTTGGACCTTCTCCCTAGATAACTTATCTCCCCTCTGAGTGGGTGCACAAAATGAAGAACAATAATCAAAGTTAGCTCTTATAATACTGGTGTATAGTGGAACCATTATTGATGGTTCTCTACTTTTAATGTTTCTAAATAAGCAATTACTTAATCTGGAGCATTTTTTAACAGTAAAATTTAGATGATCTGTAAATTTTAGCTTGTTATTAATTATAACACCCAGATCTCTTTCAGTTGTAATAACACTTAAAGTGTTGTTCTCAATATAATAATTAGCGCATCTATTGTTCCATCCAAAATGCATAACCTTACATTTGTTTATATTAAGTTTCAGTTTATGATTGCTAACCCATTCAGAAATTTGGTTTATATTATCCTGTAATGTAGATATAGATTCAGAGTTGTTAACAATCCCACCCAGTTTGGCATCATCAGCATATTTAATAATCCAGTTACCATTTTTTATATTCATACCTGTTATAAGGATGTTAAATAACAATGGACCCAGGACTGATCCTGAGGGACTCCACTAGTAACCATGGTCCATGGGGAAAAAAAAAACCCTCAAAGATACCCGCTTTCTTCTGTTGGATAACCATTGCATTATCCATTTGGTCAAATAATTGTTAAGATCTAGTTTTAATAAACAATTAAATAGTGTATCATATGAGACAGAATCAAAGGCCTTTTCAAAGTCCAGGTAGATGACATCTACTGGCATACCATGGTCCAAAGCTTCACTCACTGGTTCGAAAAAATCTAACAAATTGGTTTGGCATGATCTTCCAGGTTGAAATCCATGTTGGAAAATATTGGTCAAACCATTTTCCAAAATATGTGTACTGATTTTACCTAGGATTAGTCTTTCCGTGATTTTACATATGGTCGAGGTTAAACTTATCGGTCTGTAATTACTTAGTTCCTTCTTAGAGCCAGATTTGTGCATATGAATAACTACAGCATCACACCAGTCTTTAACCACTATTCCTCTCTGTAGTGATTCATTAAACAAATAGGTCAGTACACCCGCCAATTCATAAGAAAGATTTTTCAAGAAAACAGCTGGAATACCATCAGGACCAACTGATGTGGAAGATTTTAAAGAATCAATGATGTTAAAAGTTTCAACTACAGTAAATTGAATTATGGGGTCCAGTTTAGAAGGTTTTAAACACGTAAACTCACCCTTTATTTTAAATATGCTAGCAAAATAAACATTAAATTTATTGGCCATTGTTTGTTCATCATTAATGACAACATCATTAATTTTTAATGGGCCAACTAAGGTAGGAGAGGTTTTTAGGGAGCCAATATAGCTGAAAAACCTTTTCTTGTTATCATGTTGTATACTGATTAAGTTAGACTCTAGATCCGGTTTTGCCTTTTTAATAGCGTATTTTGCTTTTTTTGCTTTGATAACAAATTTAGACCAGTTAGATTCCGAAATATTATTTTTTTATATTTGTTAAATGCTTTATTCTTTGCTAAAACTAATCTTTTAATTTTACTAGTGAACCAAGGCGGAGATCTCCTATGTCCAATATATTTTACCCGACTTGGTACCCATTCAGTGATACAACATTTTATTTCCTCCTTAATTCTTTGCCAGATATTCTCTACAGATAACCCAATTAGATCTTGTTCCCAATTCCACCTCAAGAGATATTCCTTAATTGCCCTATAATTTGCTCTATTAAAATTTTTAAATTCAGTTTTACCACTAGATTTGTTAATAAAAAAAATTGAGTGATCATTTAATTATCTGATGGTCACTGTTTCCTAATGGAGCCACAGTGCTGACGGACTCATTATCACCTTTAATGTTTGAAAATATTAAATCCAAGATATTGTTATTTCTAGTCGGTGTTTTAACAAGCTGGTCTAGTCCTAAGTGTGACATAGTACTAATAAATCTGTTTTCCTGTGTGTTAAGACCATTACCAGTAGACCAATTTATACCAGGATAATTAAAGTCACCCATTAGAATAATGTCTGTTTTAAAATTAAGATTCTCCAAGTAATTACACATGTTGTCATTATTAGCAGTGTCCATGGATGGAGGTCTATAACATAACCCTAATGTAACCGGGAATTGTTTATTGCTTATTTTAATCCATATAATTTCAAAGCCTAAAGGAGGTTCCTTGCCTGATCCAATTTCTGAGCAAATTATGCTTTGACGAAATAGTAACTCCACCTCTCCTTAGAATATAAACGATTTTTATTAAATAACATATAACCCTTAATATTTAGACCCCATTGGTCCTCTTTGAACCAGGTTTCTGTGACACCACAGATATCAATATTTTCATTATGTAAAATTACTTGAAGTTCACCAATTTTGTTACTCAGACTCCTAGCATTTAATAAAAGTAGGTTTATTTTAGCATTTTGTTCGATTCATAAATAGTTGAATCAGGATTTGGAAGTTTAGGATCACAAACTTTTGTTAGCCTAGCTCTTTCTGCCCCTGGATTTTGCATAAAAATATCTATATCTGTTATAAACTTTTGACCTAAGGCCTCCTTGCCCAACCTATTTAAGTGTAAGCCATCCTTAGCATAGTATGTATTGTTATTATAAAACTGTTCCCAATGAGTAAGGCATTTAATGTTTTGTTTGAGACACCATGCTCTGAGCCAGCAATTAATGTGTTTTATTTTATTGTTTAAAGTATAATTAGCCCTAGGTACTGGGAGAATCTCTGAAAACACAGTATGGACTCCAATCTCAGCCAAAATGTTTGCCAATCCAACATATGCCTCTTTGATGTTTTAGGTGGTCTGATGCCAAATGTTGTTCACCCCGATATGAATAATAACTAGATCTTTATCATTGCAACATTGTAAAATCTTTGCACTCATTTTAGCAATGTCACTAATCCTGGCCCCGTGGAAGCATGATAATGTACGAGTGGCTTTATTTGGGTTACAAATTATTCTATCTAGGTTAGATATCATGGAGTCACCTAACACAAAGATGTTTGGTTCATCAGTACCATCCTGACTCGAAGTTTGTATGTCCATGTTTTCTTTATTAGTTTCAACATTAAGTTGGTTTTCAGTGAAATTAATAAGGTTCCCTTGCGAAAGGTTATTGGTGCTACTGATTTGTATTATAGGGTTATATGCCTCGTTCAAAATTATAGGTACAGCAGTTTCATCATCCTCAATGACATCAGTAATGGCATTTGTTAAAGGATCATATTTGTTCTGAATTGGTAACTGAAAAGTTTCAGCTTTTCTATCCCTTTTAGAAGTTTTTTCTATATTGGATAGTAAACCAATCATTATCTGAGTTAGAGGCAATGTCATCTTGTCTTGGTCTCTTTTTGGTAGCAGTTAAAGGCTGATTCAAATCATAAGTGACGCTTGCACCAGATGTTTCCTGTCTATTTGGATCATTAGTAATAAGTAATCTTTTTGCCGTTTCTTTTTGACTATTTTCTAAACTTCTTAGTCTTTCATCAAACATTGTAATTCCATCTTCCAGTTCTTTAATTCTTATACATTTATTGCAAATGAAAGCAGCAATGTTTTCTGTCCCTATTTCTAGATCATACATATTGCATAATAAACATTTGGTGCCCACCTTCCCATCTGTAGTAATAATATTGGCCATGCTTGATGAGTTTTATTACAATGGTGTCTTAATAAACTTTATTGCTTACCCGAGATATTACCTGCACACTAGAAACCATACAATATTCCCTTAGTAAAACTCCCAAGCATAACACACATAACACGCACACATGCGTGTCTTTCTGTTGCTAAGCCACATACATGCACGCCCCACTTGTGCTCTCGCCCGCCACAGCAGGGCAAGCTATAAATAGCCAAAGAGACCCGAAGTGGAGTCTCAGGTCGTGCTACTCCTACCTGTAATTCAAATAATATTCTGATATTTAAAACACTTTAGACTGTGCTATTAGTAGTTTTATAAGTCTCCAGTCAAAACAATAAAATAGGCACTGTTATTAAAGTTTTAAATGAGGTGTAGTGAGGGAAGTAAACCTCAGACTACAACTCCTCCTCCTAACCAAGAGTTGGCTAGGGCTCCAAACAGCTAATGTTAAAACAAAACAGCAGTTTTATCAGGGTTTAGCAAGCATTTGAGGAATGTTTCATTCAGAGCTTATGCAGCATGACATATCTAGTTAATAGCCCCAGTTGTTTGAAGATAAGCCCAGATGGAGGAAAAGGATTAGGGATGGGGTCAGTTAGGAGGTTGGAGAAGCAGAAATTATCCAGTGAGCATACAGAGGTGGGTGAAGCAATCTTAGCAGGACTGGTGAGAACTGAGAGTACCCATAACATAAGTGCTAAAGAGAGAAGGGTGTGTAGACATGGAAACCATTATGAGATTGGAGCATGACAAAGGGACAAAAAAGAGGGGGGGAGAGAGAGAGAGAGGGCATAAAGGTGGAGAGCCAGGGATGAATGAAAGAAGGCATTAACAACCAGAATTGTGAGCAGAGTAAGAGTAAGGAAGATTTTTTTTTTTTTTGAAATTACTATTTATTCCTCCTCCCCAGCCTGCCACCTCCGACCCTTCAGGGGGGACAACTGGACATCCCACTACCCGGAACCCTACCCAAACAGACCCCAGGGCCCCATGGAGTCAGAGAGATTACCCCGGCGGGGACGCAGGGGCTCAGACCGCTACTACATTTTGAGCTGTCTGAGGTCTGCTGGGCAGGCACAGGCAAATCGGGCACGGCTATGGTCCTCCGATCTTCCCGGCTGAGGCAGGCTTGTTTCCGCATTTTCTCCCTCCCCGAGCAGCAAGTAACCTCCCCTGACATCATGACGCACACGCCGACGTCCGTGCTGCTCAATGGCCGCCATCCCCAAATGGAGCTTGCAGTTCCCCAGCCTCCCCGGGTCATGCAAGTGTCGGGCATCGGCCGAATCCCTCCCTGGAGAAGGAGAGCTGTCATTGGACGCTCCAGCCTATCTTCCCCCGGCTGACCCACCAACGACCCAAGTCCGCTCCAGAACCCGGGTTGCTGGAGTAAGCAAGATTTAAGGATTAAAGGCAACCTCTAGTGGCAAGAGAATATAAGGAGCAGATTGGAAACAAGGGACTTAAAAAAACAAAATACACTACCATCACGTGGGATGCACAAAGTATCACGAGGGAGTCCTAAATAAAAGTAACACTGGCTAAGGGTGGGAGGTATTGGGAGGGGTGGAGAGCAGTTGCGAAGTGACTGCAGGGCTATCTACTGCAGGACCAGCCTCTTCATGTGGTGCGCAGCAACCTGCACTGGAATTCAAGCTGGGGTGGGGAGGGCTTTTGCAACAGTGTCCTCATGACCTGGACCCTCTGCGGATCCCTGACTTCTGTGGAGAAAGAAGAGGTAGGATATTTATACCAAGCCACAAAAGTAACTTGCATCAGTTAATCTGATTACAACCTGACTAAGGAGCTACATTTAGACTGTGTCCCAGGCCCTGGGTTAACATAGGCACTAGAGGACTGGGATTCCTAAATTAAATTGAAGTTGTAGAGCTTAATTTCTCATTGCTTTTATTTCATTAATTCACTGAGGGAGGCATACAGCCAAGGTCCTGAATAAAGGAGGTTCCTTACTGCAGTGCAGATTAATCACAGCCACAGAGAGTAAAAGTCTCAAATACTGTCAAGGAGTATCCAACAGAGGGAAACAAGCTGGCGCAGTTACAAATGACATGAGTTCAGGTAACCACCAGGTTAGCTAACAAAGTGCTGGTAAGTGTTTCAGCATTAAAATTAAATTACAAGTAAATGGCTAAACAAGGCTAGTAGGATTAGTTCAAATTAAAGTACATAGCTCAGAGACCAGGCAACTCTAATTTGATTGGGACACACTTAAGGTACACAGTCCAACAGTTAAAAACTAATAAATCCCCAAGTTTCCATTAAGGTGCATAGACTACAGTAGCTAAAATCCCTTAAGAACTAAGAAAAATGACATAGAAAAAAACTATCTCCACTGTTGGGTCAAAAGAAATGTAATCACAGATTTGAATTCTGAAAAGGCCAAAAGCTAGTGCAGGGACCAGCTCTCTTCATATGCAGGCAACCCGCATCTCGAATTCAAGCTGAGGGGAGGAGAGGCTTTGCAATGGTGCCCTCATGACCTGGACCCTTGGTGCATCCCTGACTTCTGAATTGATCTGGGGTGGGGAGGGCTTTTGCAATGGTGCCCTCACGACTTGGACCCTTGCGGATCCCTGACTTCTGAATTCATTTCAGGGTGGGGAGGGCTTTTGCAACTGTGCCCTCACGACCTGGACCCTCGGTGGATCCCTGACTTTGAATCTGCTTTGGGGGTGGGGAGGGCTTTTGCAATGGTGCCCTCACAACTTGGACCCTCGGTGGATCCCTGACTTCTGAATTCATTTCGTATTAACATAGAAACATAGATTTCGTATTGCTCTGAGCAATCCCCATTCTATCTTCAAATTGTGCCCCTTGTTCTTGCACATCTCTTTTTCTGAAAGATGCTACCCTCCTGGACTTTGTTGATTCCCTTGAGGAGAAATGGTCTCGAGCATGGTGTCCTCCCCAGATAAATCTAGAAATAGCCAGCATCCATGTCTTCCATTCCTCTGGTGGTATCGGTAAGGGGACATTATAGAACATATATAAAAACCGGGGTAATACCACCATACAAACAGAATAAATTTTATGTATAAAGGGAAAAGGCAGGGTATGCCATTGTTGTAAATTTGCCATTAATTGTTGGGATAGCGGGCCATAGTTTATCTCAAAGAGACGGTCAGGTTGGCAAGGAAGCTTGATGCCAACATATTTAGTGTCTCGGAGGTCCCAGTTAAAATAATTCTGTCCTCAGAACTCTGGACTAGAGGTGTGATAGCAAGGAAGTGCCTCTGCTTTGTTTGTATTCAATTTGAATGCTGATACAGCACTAAAGCAGGCCTGGACACAGAAAACCTCTCTGACTGAGATCTCAGATTCCTCCATATAAAGGAGAATATCATCGGCATATAAAGCATCCCAGTGCTCCATGTCCTTGACAAGTATGTGCTGATAAAGTTGACTTTCCCGAATTGCTTGAGCAGGGGGTTCAATGTAGAGGGCAAATAACAACAAGGAAAGTGGGCATCTCTGTTAAGTACCGTGGCCTAGGGCGAATGTAGGGGTGGAAAGGCCATTTACTTTGATAGAGGCCTGCAGACAGGCATAAATTCTCTGGAGGAGAGACACAAAGTCCCTCAAGAAACCCATCTGGGATAACACTGCAAAAAGTTAGGACCATGACACACTAACAAAAGCCTTTTCAGCGACTAAACTGAGTATCAAAGATGGTATTTGCCAGGTGTGCATATGCTGCAGTATGTGCAGTGTTCACCAAATATTGTCCCCGGCTTGACTGCCATGGACAAATCCGGTCTGATCTGGGTGTATTAAAGTTGGGATTATGGATTCTAAGCGATGTACTGCTATTGCTGTAACGAACTTAGAGTCAGCATTTACAACTGAAATTGGCCTGTAGGCTGCACAGTCAGTGTTTGTTTTCTTCCAGTTTGGGGATAACGGAAATGGAAGCATACTGCCATGTACTGGGGATCTCTCCACCTTGTAATACCTCATTGCAGGCCCATAGTAAGGAGGAGGGGGCAACATAGCTCGTGCTGAGACTTATAGAGTTCCACGATGTAGCCATCAGAGCCTGGGGCTTTCTGATTTTTGGCAGAACTTCTTCTAACTCCCCAAGATAGATTGGGATAGTAAGGGCTGCTGTCTGCTCCTGGATAAGGGTTTGAAGGGTCAAGGGGTTCAGAAAATTTTCTGTGTCCTGTGGGTTATGTGGACTTTCAGGAGAGTAAAGGGTAGTGTAAAAAGACCGAAAGGCTTCAGCTGTCTGTGGGTCGCCCATATGAGCTGACCAGTTAGAGGGTGCCGCAAGCTAGTGACTGTGGTTCTGATTTTCTGCTTCTGGATCTGATGTGCCAATACTTTGGTGGCTCAAGGGCCTACCTCATAGTACTTATGTCGTAAGTGTAGGAGCGCCATCTCGATTTCATGGAGGAAGATGGTGTCTATTTCCTGTTTAATTCTGATGAATTGGCTTGTGACCGACTTGTCGTCCTGTTTATGTGTGACCTGCAGGAAACGATAAGTCTCCAGAAGGTCATTAAGCCACTGTTGCCTTTCACAGTGTTTTTGAGAGGTATAAGCAATAATGTGGCCATGGAGAACCATTTTAAGGGTGTCCCAGAGGACCACATGCGAATGATTCCCACCCTTGTTGAGTTCCAGAATCACAGTGATTTGTTCCATCAGAAAGGTGAGAAACCTGTAACCGAAGGTAATATGCATTCAATCTCCATTGTGTTTTGGGTCTAAACTGGGACAGGTAAAGGTAGGTGCGAACCAGGGCATGGTCAGACAGGAGGATGTCACCTAATTCGTACTTGGTTATCCTGTGCAGATATTCCAGTTGCATACAACTATAATCAGCCCTAGTATAAACCCTGTGTACTGCAGAATAATTAGTGTAATTTTTGTCATGGTGATGTAATTCTTGCCAGATATCGGACCACTGAAAGTCCTCCAGAATAGCCGCCCACCATTTATGGGCTGTCGGCTACCCGCTGGGCATGGGTTGGACATATCCTATGTGTTGATTTGGAACATATTAAAATCCCCAGAAAGTAATAACATCCCGGGGGTGTTCACTAAAACTAGATTGAAATTTTTTTTTAGCTCTGGTAATTTTGTTCCCAGTAGGATGTAGATGGAGGCTAATGTGACTTACACGTCTTGTAAGAGCCCTTGGACCAACACCAATCTCCCTGCTTTATCTTTAATAACTTTTCACTACTGAAAAGGAGTATAATGAGGGATCAGTATAGCCACCCACATCTTTTGCCCTTAGGGAGAGCAGAGCTATAACCTGTTTAAAACCCCGTTTCCGAAGTCTTGCATGCTCCTGTGCATCTAGGTGCATTTCCTGTTGAAAAATGAAGTCTGGGTGTTCTTTTTTATGCGAGCTAGGGTGCAGGATCACTTCACTGGGTTATTTAACCCATTGACATCTAGGGAATACCAGTATGTATCATTTCCCATTGTAACCCATGTTTAGAAAGTAATCAGTCTCCCCAGCTACCACCTGCACCCCCACCTCCCCACCCTCCATAACATAGGAACATGATTGCACAGTATAAACAACAAACAATTTCAGTTAAACATCCAACTAGGATGCAATAACAATGCAACTGAGTATAATGCCAACCAGGCATCCAAACTAATGTGGCAGTACTGGGCTTCCAAGGAAGGAGCCCCTCTAAGTGCTTTATTCACACAGGGGAGTCCCTATATCTGAGGTAATCTTTCTAACCGGTGGAAAGGCCTCAGTAGCAGATTCGCTATAGGGTCGGGGGGTCAGGAAGGATGTCACTATAAGTGCCAAGCAGCGACCCTAGTAAAGTTCAAGCACAGTATGATAGGCTGGATTAAAGGCATGGGCTGAAAATTACATGTGAAAGGCTTAGGAAAAGGGAAGGCAGCAGTAATCTGTACAGGCACTGCTGGGGAAGTGGAATGGGTTGCCCTTTAGGATGCCACATATAGAAGGAGCAAGGATCCCCAGTCAGGGAAAATATAAAGTATCCAGGCAGGAGAAGACCCCCACTACAGGTTTTAATCATCACAGCAGAGCTGATTAATGAATGATCAATGTGACTAAAGGCCAGTGCCTGGTAACCTGCAATGTTCTTGTAACTGAATGAGAGAGAAAAAAAACATCAAAGACTCAGCAGTTCCTGATCACAGTTATTAGTATGTAGCTTACAAGGTAGCCATGAGCTGATGCAAGTCCATCTGTGGGATGGACAGTGTCTCTGTCTTGGTGATAAGCAAACAGACTGCTAAGCAGTATGGAACAATGGAGGGCATCCCCTACATAGGGCCATCATTGGCCATACACTGGCCAGGGTCCCATTTGCCATCTATCCATGAAATATAGACTAGGTAGTAAAATGGAGAAAGAAAGAAAGAAAGAAAGAAAGAAAGAAAGAAAGAAAGAAAGAAAGAAAGAAAGAGAGAGAGAGAAGGAAAAGGTGAAGAGAGAAAAGGGGAGCATTAAAGGGTGGGAGTCTAAGACTCTGTCAGTGTCACTCGGCGCCAGATATCATTCAACCCTCCTATAGAGCAATCCTTCTCTCATATCAACAATCTGAAGCAGCCATTCTGGACTTTGCTCAGTTCTCAGGGCTCAGAAGAATGAATAAGAACAGCCCTGTGTGACCATCTGACAAGTAGTATCAGAAGAACTGCTTCTCCTATTCATAAAAGGTCAGTTACTAATTACATTACTGGTGGCTGGTTTGAAGTATGATCCTGTTAAACATAGCTGCATTATTATGCCCGCAGGGCACTATCGAGCTGCTAGGTGTACGGCGTGCCTCACGAGGGTCTGACAGCATGTACCATCCTTCCGGTCGGCTCCCAGCCTACAGCCATGATATAGTTAGCTCACAGCAAGTTTAAACATATAAAAACAAGATTACAACTAGAAGTTTGGAAGAGAGGGAAGGGGAGGAGGACACGCTTGAAATAGCTCAAGAAGGTGAGACATAAACAATCTGGGAGGGAGAGGCAGAATGAAAATGTGCAGATCAGATAGGGACATCAAAGGGGAGCTCACAATGTATACCTGTAAGGTCCCACAGAAAGAAGAAAAGGAACAGCAGAGCATGGGATTAACAAAATATAACCTGTCTCAGTGTGCAGTCTGACTTACCCTTCAAATGCTGCAACCTAGTAGGAATCGTCAGCCGATCCAGTAGACTTAACTCGGGTGCAAACGTCTCCGGTGTTGGCAGTTTGCTGAGAGTTTCTAAGATGCTGCTTAATTTGTTGAATCATCTCTTTTGCCTGGTGTTTGGCCTCTACTGGGATATTATACTGTGTGCCAGGCTTGGCGAGCAGTTTTCGATGTGAGGGATTTAGCCATTTCAAGTGGTTTTCTTGAGTTCTGTGCAGACAGTAAGCCTTTAGCCTGCAATGCTTCAAGGGCCTCCGTAGCCCATGGTGTATGTCACAGTGCATTCAGAGCAACGTACAGTAAGTTTGGTGGGGTATGGGGTAAAGCGCTTGATGTTGTTATCCCACAGTATCTTGAGGAGAGGTAGATAAGCTTTACAGTGTGTCTGGAGAGAAGCTAGGTAGTCATTATCAAAAAAGACCGAATGAGATAGTCATTATCGAAAAAGACCCAATGCTGTTGGCAATGTGCAACTTTTTTCTTCGAGGCTGTTAGTAGGATCTCTTGTTTTGCATTATAGCACAAAAAATGTGGTATAATAGATCTTGGCCTGACCTCCAGCGCTGAGGATGGGGACCCAGGGCCCGATGGGCTTGCTCAATTTCTAGAAAGCAGTTTGCGAGAGGTCTAAGGTAAAATGTAAAAACCGTTGGAGGAATGGAATCATGGTGGAGCTCTCCTTACCCTCCAGAATACTGTACAACCAAAGGTTATTCTGCCAGTTTCCCTGTTTGGCGTCCTCCAGTTGGTCCTCCAGTCGGCAGATAGTAGTGTTGAGCTGCAATATTGCTGTTTTGGTAGTATCCGCCCTCTGGATAAAAGATTTTGAAGATAAAACATTTTACTGTGTATATGTGTGTGTGTGTGTGTTTGTGTGTGTGTGTGTGTGTGTGTGTGCACGCGTGTGTGGTGTGTGTGTGTGTGTGAGATATCTCAAACTTCCATTAGTTAACAGTTTGTTTTCTAATGGTTTAATACACTGGATGGTGGAAGCTGTTTTGCTTCCATTTTGGAGGCCTTCTGCCATAGGGATGGTAGGGGACTCTTGACCTCAGGTGGCCCAAGTGAGAAGGGGTTGTGAGGTCAGGAATACAAAGGTCTGTGCAACGGGTGAAATCCTACCACTGGCATGTTGTAGGACACTGTTATAGGATGCAGCAGCAGGCCATACTGTCTGGTTCTGTGCCAGTGAGGTTGAGTTAAAGTGTGGTGGGGTGCAGCTTCTGACAGGCGAAAGGTGTCCTGTCACAGTCTGTGTCCCAATGAAGGGAGGAGGAAAGTCACACAGGGATGACCTAATTGTTAGAAACACTGCAGGTGCTCAGGCAGAGGCTGTTACTATACTCTCCTAGCTACTCTGGGTCCCCACACCCTTCTTTGTCCTGGAAAGCTCTGACTGCCCATTCACATCACCAGAAGGGGATGGGTCCATGACACTATACAAGGAAATAAGCAGTAGGGGCCAGTGGGGACTGCTCCAGGAGGTGTGGAATCAAAATTTCAGCCACATATGCAAAACTGAGAGGATGTTAGGAGTAACTACAGGGTTTGAAAGGAGAATGCTCAGTGGCCTTAAAGGGGAAGTAAACATTGCAGGGGTCTCTCAGATTGTGAAAGCACATAAAAAGATATTTCAAATGAGGTATGTAACTTCCTTGTAGATGTCAAGAGTCCTGAGATATGAATATCTAAATACTCTGTAACTCAAAACAAGGCAGTAGCCATTTCATGGGATCCTGAGACAGAAAGTGATGTCACTGAGGGGCAAGTTATAATTAACAACATAGAGCTGGCCCTCAGTGACATCCTGTTTAAAATTACATGAAATGGCTGCTGCTAACATTACAGATAATTTGATATTCATATCTCAGAACTCTAGCCTATAGCTAAGCCTAGTACCTTTGAATGGTCTTGTCTTGCACTTTCACAATTTGAGTGAGCCCTGCAATGTTTACTTCCCCTTTAAAGGTAGGAAAAAATCTGAGGGAGGCATGACCCCAAAGTGGCTGCATCTATGTGTGGGAAACAAGGCATGTGGATGGACTGAAGAAGAGGCTTGCCCTCCAGGTAAAGATGAAGGGAAACAGCAAGTAAAATTAGAAAATAAAGTGTGTGTGTGTGTGTGTGCGCGCGTGCACGTGTATATATTTGGGGAAGTACATGTTCTGTTGTCACTTTCTGATTGCTAGTGTGTGCGTATCTGTATGTATAATAACATGACAATAACCTACAGTAGTTCCTGCACTTTGTAGATAGGCTTCTGTCGTTTGACTGGGTGATTCTGCATGTATTTACCTATACCACACCACCACCTTGCGTCTGCTGTTTTCAGGCACAAGCAAGCTCCAGTATATTGATGTGAAACTCTGGCACAATCTCAAATTGGATAGAAGCCCAGTTTTTGAAAGTACTGTATACATTTATTACTACAGTGGAACACTGACAAAGTCTTCATTTTCACAACCACCATACCTCTCAACTGCCCCATGCTACAAGGGACAGTCCCTCATTCACACCACAGTAGCCCTCTGTTCCACATTGCAAGAGCACTGTCCCACATTCTACACTATAATTTTAAAGGAAAAATGTCACCGTGTTGAAAGCGAAACACAGGCAGTTCAGTGAACATACTACATTGTGAATGTGAAAGCATGCATTTCCACCATGCTCTGAGCATCTGAGCAGGATTTTTAAAGTAGAGGAGGATGATGCATAGGTTAATTTTCCACACTGTCAATAGCCTCCCGTTTGTACCAAACTTGAACACCTTGCATTCTAAGACATTGCAGTGTTTGCAGCAATTTTTCCGATTAATATCAACTTGCATAAAAATGATGTGTCTTTTTAATGCAATCGCTCCCACGTTTGGCCCAATCGCATTAAACTAGCCAATGTTTAGATGACATTAGGTCACCTTCTATGTAAATCCAAATCCTGGGCCAGCCCCCACTAAGGTCACTAACTAGAACAAGCACTCAGACACCCTCTCAATTATAATGCTTAACCTTTGCAGCCTCCTTCCCAAAATGGATGCCCTTCAGATCTTTACTAGCCAGAATAGTCCAGACATCCTAGCAGTTGTTGAAACCTGGCTCTCCCCATCGGTCCCTGACCAGGCTATCACCCTTCCTGGGTACAATGTTTTTAGGCTTGATCGGACGACTAAAAGAGGTGGTGGTTGTGCCCTATACCTTAAAGAGACTATCATGGGACACCCCATCAACACTGCTCCCCTGACGACTACGGCACAGATTCTTCCCATCAGAATCCTCCTTGGTGCTCACAACAAAGCCCTCACAGTTGTCACAGTCTACATACCACCTAAAGAGCAAGGTAATGGACTTTCAGCAGTTCTGGACTTTGTCAGGTCACTCCCACTGGATACCGAATCTATCCTGCTAGGTGACTTTAATATAAACTGGCCCTCTGTTGAGGCAGGGGCACATAGGGACTCCATTGCAGCGTCCAACCTCACCCAGATGGTAGACTCACCAACCAGAAAAAATTACAAAACTGGCACCAGCACCCTTCTGGACTGGATCCTTACCAGCCACCCAATCCAGATTTCAAACACCACTGTCCTCCCTGACTCACTCAGTTACTACTCCCCTGTCAGCTGCTTCTGGTCTAACAAATTCAATAAACCTCCCCCAAAAACCTTCACCAGTAGAGTTCTACCCTGTGGCCAATTAATGCATCTCAAATCTCACCTCCTCCAACAGGACTGGTCACCAATCTTCACAGCAACTAATGTGAACACTGTCCTGGACTACTTCATCAAAATCTTTAACAAGGCCTGCAACAAATTTGCCCCACTTAAAAGGTGAAAAGTAAAAGCCCTCTGTAACCCCTGGCTCTCAGGAGACCTCCTAAGGCAACTTAAGGCAAGGGACCACTTCTGGGAGCTCGCTAGAACCACTTGGAAGCAAACTGACATCACTAACTACAAATGTGCATGGAATGACTGCACCAAATCTATTTGGCAAATTAAATCAGCCTATTTCAAGAATGCTCTTACTAACTCCTGGGGCAATGGAAGAGACTTCTGGAACAATATAAAAGAAGTCACTGGGAAGCAGTCAAAATCCACTCCATCGGTGCTCAGCATAAATGGAGATATTACACTCAACCCAAAAATCATTGCGGACATCTTCAATACTGCCTTTACTGATCTTAGTACTGTACTTCCCCCTGTATTTTCCAAAGAAGTGGACGATTCTATGTCCCCAATTTCTACTGCTCCCACTAGTCACCCCCTCCTTCTACTTTAAAGCGGTCAAGATGTACCAGGTTCACAATTATGTTACCAAAGCCATTAGCAAGTCCAGAACCAGCAATGATTCACTAGACCTCAAACTTCTATCCCTCACCCTTGAAGAAGTACTCAGGCCATTAACCAGGATTTTTAACCTCTCCCTCAGCCTCAGCCAGTTCCCTAACAAATGGAAATCTGCCATTGTAACCCCTATACATAAAAGTGGTGTCAAAACTGCCCATGAGAATTTCCATCCAATTTCCATCCTACCTCCCCTCTCAAAGGCACTGGAACGTATTGTCACAGACCAGCTGACTGACTTCTTAGACAAGCATAACATACTGTGCAGGCAGCAACACAGTTTTAGAAAGAATCATAGCACCTCCACGGCACTACTTGAATTCACCAACGCCATCCAGCACTCATTGGATAATGGGCAGCAAACTAGTTCTACCTTCATCGATTTAACAAAGGCCTTTGATACTGTCCACCGCGGCCCCCTGCTTGTCCAGCTCCGGAAAGCAGGGCTCTCACCCAACTCTGTAAACTGGTTCAAAAGCTACCTAGACAACCGGTCTCAAAGAGTAAAATTGCTGACACGCTCTCTGGTGTCCCCCAGGGCTCTGTTTTGGGCCCCCTCCTCTTTAGCCTGTTCCTGAACTCACTACCAGATTCTTGTCCAGAGCAAATCATACTCTGTGCAGATGATGCTGTAATCCTAGCCTCCCACCATAATCCAAAACAACTGCAAGAAAACCTCCAACGTGGCTTCACATCAGTCGAAAACTGGTTCTTAAAGCACAAACTGATACTAAACCAGAAAAAAAACAAAGACCATGATCTTCAGCAGCTCTCACAACAAAAATAAGCAGTATCACCTCTCCATCAAAACCAAGCAAGGAATCACTCTTGAGCAAGTCTAATCCTTCAAATACCTTGGCATCACCCTTGACTCCCACCTCTCCTATGCTGCCCACATTAATACTGTGTCAAAAGCTGCTAACATCAGGCTGGGCCTACTGTTCCTTCACAGGAAACATCTAACCCCTGAAGCATTATCAGTTGCTGTCCAGAGCTCCATTGTTAGCATCATTGACTACGGACTCATCATTTATGGCTCTGCCACTGCCTCCTCTCTCAAATGTGTTTCTACCTCCCTCAATAAAGCATGTAGACTCATCACCAGATCTCAACATCTCACCCATACCTGCGACCTCTACTCTCAAACTGGGTGGCTGCAACTCAACAGCTGACTAAATATCAAACCTGCATCACAGCAAAGAAAATAATGATGGGCAGTGCCCCTCCTGGTTTCTGCTCTCTCCTTAAACTCAGAAACGACAACTGCAACACCAGGAGGTCCAAACCTCAACTTCTGCAAATCCCCCGCTGTCGCACATCCCAAGGCCGAAGGTCCTTTGCATATAGGGCACCTAGCTGGCTAAATAGTCTCAGTAGTGACATCTCTGCCTCACCCACGCTGGGTGCATTCAGTCCAAGCTCGCCGCTTCTTGCCTCCTAGCATCTGTGACTGCCATGACTAATCAGTATTCCCACCTTGCTGCTCTTTGTTTTCTGCTGTGTGTTGCTGCCCTCTCCACCTAGCACTTGCCTCCACCACAGCCCATCTGATGCACTTACCCCTGTCTGTCCTTGACAAAGCCCCCTAGGCTGCTATACCCCTGCCCCTGTCTCACCCCCGCCCTCTCCTTTCCCCACCTCTCATTTCTCCTTTTCCCCTGTTTGTGCACACTTCCCTGTGTTTCGTGTAGTAATCCTTGTAATAACATGTTATGACCATCAGTGTTACTGATTGTTCTATACTGTAATAAAACTGTATGCCTGCACTTACTGACATGGGACCTTTGTAAAAGAGACCCGGTTCAAAGGTACTTTGTACTCCTAGACTCAAATAAATAAAATGTGGTTTAAGCATCTGTCCAATTCCACCCCACTGCAGAAAAACCATGAAACACTTTGAAAATCCTGCCTTCTGTCTCTGAGAATTGATGCTGTGTCCTGTTTAGCCTGTCTTCCCACATTTTGAGAGATTTCCCATGTTGGGGGGCTGAAAAGCTGGGATGCATGGTATTCAAAAAGTGGGGAAGATTATTTTTAAACATGGTATTTTTTCTGGTCAATATTGCATCCCTGTGTCATTACATATTTCCTCTGGATTTGAAAAACAGTGCAGAGTAATATAATAACTCAAGGTCAGAAGGGACTCTGGGTCCATCATGCCTCCCGCCCCTGCATCATAAGCAGGCATGGATAAGTAAGCTGTGTAAACATGAACTAACTTAAAGGGGTTTCTTACCCACCCTGCTTCTCAGGGTACCTTCTGATTCTCTTAGTAAGCAGAAATTTGTCCAGGGTTAGCATGCAGGCCTGTACTATCTTCATATCCACTGTCTCCACTGGTAGGCTGTCCATTGGTTCGACAAAATGTATGCAATGGCAAGAATAAATCCTGGAACCTGACTGGCCAGCTGAGACCAAGACCCATGATTGTATCCCAGCACATCATGGACCAAGTCCAAGCACACAAATGACCACATGACACATTAAATATATCACTCTATGTGCCAGGAAAAAGTTGCCCACACTTGGCATGGCCGAAGAGAATTTTGCCAGGACTTTGTTTTTTTTTTAAACTTGAATCCCTCCCACCCACAGCACAGAAATCTGGTCAGCCCCATACCAGACTCTCTCACACAATCCCCAAATGTACTTTCTCACATGAACCGAACACTGTTTTGCATAATAAAATAAGAAAACATAATGAAAATGAAAGCTGTCATTGCTATCGGCTTTCCCATATAATCCCCGCTCTTGCCCTGAACTATCTAACTGTGTGTTCTCTACTTTCTCCCTCGCTCCCAGCCAGCCCTACTTTCACACAGATTCATTCCCCCAACCCCACCCAGAATCACACACACTCCCAGTCGTGTCATTCTCTGCAATGAAAGGTGTAACTCATACTGGCTTTACATAAGGGCATCTTTCAAAGGCTTAGTTAATGTGTGAGGCTATTGGCTTCACTGAGTGGGGAGCTGCAGCTTCATGAAACCTCATATTTTGGAAGTCAGAAATGCTAAGCGATGGGTACATAGTGGGTGGGGCCTTTCTTCTGTTACACTGTCAGGAGCTATATTAAGTGCTACAGTGAATACTGTTGCTTCATGGATTAATTCTTTAAGTTTATCTTCATTTCTGAATGAAAGCAGAGTATCAGTTCAACTCGTATCCTAGCCAAGAGTAGGATCTTGAAATCAGGATCCCCCCAAACTTGTACCCAGACAAGGCAACAAACCACAAGTTGGCATAAAATAGGTATCACCCCCGGGGCTGGGGTGAATACCTGGCTCAGCATCTAAGAGTTGGGGGGGTTAGGGTGCAAAATAACATTTATATTTACACAGAGTTCTGGGACAGAGGTGCTAGGGTTATGTTATGTCTATCTTCTGAGGGGGCCCATAAACAAGTTCACACTGGGAAGCACAGATGGAATGTCCAATACTGGACATGGGATTGTACAGTATGGCTTTATTCTGACATATGGGAAAAAAAAAACAGAATGGGGTGGTTCCCCATGTTTGAAACTGTTCATTACAGGATGGCACACACTTTCCTTTTCCAGAGCAACAACAATGTCTTGGACTTCACACCTTCTTCTAGACACAAACTACTACCAATCCATCCCTTTATACTAGGAATCTACAAGGACATCCTTTTCCCAAAAGTGTCTTTTACATGGGGATTGCCACACACTTTAAAACATTGCATTCTCCTGACCTAGTGGGCTTAGTTAACATCTGCAAGGTAAACTTGTGCCCTTCCAGTGACCAGTTAGTCCTGACTTGAATTTCAGGTGAGGGTCTGCCCACTCTAGCCCCAGCCAGCCTCTGCCATTCTTTTGGGACTACACAGCTGAGTCTTCAATTCCCATGAATTGCAAAAGGACTCTATATTTCAAACTTCACTTTCAGCACATTTTTGTGGTGATACAGGGACCCTGAAATGATGTCTTCTAGCCTTGTCTCTGGGCACATACACCATCAGACAACTCCCTCAAGGAACAGTACCATATCACTGTACTCATGGTTTTGTTTGTCCCTTTGTTACAGACATGGATGCTGGAAGAACACCTCTCTTACCTTTTCTGGTAACTTGTCATAGCTTCACATAAAATGCACTCTTTGTCACCTTACTGGGCAGCTGAACACTCTCCTGGTCCTTCAGGGAATTGCTCCTTGGAAGCACTGAATTTATCAGTCCCATTCTGTCTGAAAAACTTGACCCACAGGGATCCTGCTAGTAACAGTCTCCACCACTTCCTTTGGCACTGCAGTTATTTCACTCACTAGGGTGAGAAAACAACCAGAGGTCCTTCACCCAGCCTCGGAACAGGCTGGTAGGCACCTCTACCTTGAGAGCTCCCTCCTCACAGAGCTCCCACACTGATCTAACTGCACTACCATCTGAACATCCTAAAGCTAACCACAGCCAGCTGATTCCAAAGTGACCCAGGCTGCTGTGAGAGTTCTAAATGACATAACTCATTCTCTCCTCAGACTAGCTGAGTAAACAATGATGTCATGTTGCAAGAAGTTTTTAACAACTCCCTACAGACTGCTCAGAAACCTTCCTAGTCTAACACTGATGGCATTCTAGTAACCCCAGGGGACTGGCTGGTTATATCAATAAATGCTTCTACTGCAATGCCAGCACTGGCTAGATCCAGATCTTCAGTCTGTAGTAGACTGTTCTGTAAAGCTGAGAATGAGATCAAAGAGGAGAAGACAAAATACAGTATTGAATGACATCGTGAAGTTGTAAAGGCCCTGAGCTTTGGGAGCATTTTCATGGTCAAATGGAAAGAGATGTGGACTCATATGTAGGCTTCGGTGCTCTCTGCTCTTTTCTGATAACTCACCTAGTGTTGCTCAAAGCTGTGACTTAGAATATTCTGTTGAGACCCATGTCTTGCTATATCTGTTTCACTCTGTCACTGTGCACTACAGAGGTTGAAAAGAATATATGCACACATTGCGCAAAATCAAAAAAGTCTTCTACTTCTGGAATGCACTGGCATGAATCAACAGGAGTGAGATTTAACTTATGTGCATAACAGTGAACATACACAGCATGAGGATGGTCCTTCTTGAAAAGCTCCTGAATGCTATTAAAATAACTACTCATGACACTTACACCATTATATGCTTGGGCAACAAGAAAAAATTACTCACCTTAGTAATGTTGTTTCTTCTAATGGAGTCTTGCTATATTATGACATATGCAGTATAACCCCAGGTTAGAACTGCTCTGGAGGTGAAAGAGTTAACTTTCCATGCAGGGCATGGAACCTTGAGTGCAAGCTCGGTTGAACACTCTGTCTGTTGTAGCTCAAACTTAAACTGTCAGATCTTTACGAGCAAAAAACTCACTAAGGTTCTGTGTGGAAGCCGTAAACCTACACTAGCCCACTGGCTACTATCTACAAAAACACATTTTTGTTCTTGATCCCAAAATAAAGACTCAAGTCAGGGGATTCAAGAAAGAAAAATAAAACATAACACCTAGGCACCCTAAGAAGGGTGAAAATAAAGTGGGCATCTATGAAGTGCCAACATTGCACTGCCCACCCACATCCCAAAAGTAGAGGTTCTGAGAGGGGCAGGCTGGGGGGGAGGTCATAATATAGCAAGACTCCATTAGAAGAAACAACATTACTAAGGTGAGTAATTTTTTCTTCAAACAACATGAAGTCTTGCTATATTATGACATATGCAGAATACACAGCAGTACCTCCATGGAGGAGGGACAGAACCTACTTAGGAAATAGGCTCTGAAGCACAGCTGTGCCAAATCGAGCATCACTCCTAGCCTGGATATCCAGAGAGTAATGCTTAGTAAAAGTGTGAACTGTTTTCCAGGTAGCTGCCATATCTCTAGGATAGGATGTCCCTGGCAGCGGACAGGGACGCAGCTGTACCTCTGGTAGAGTGAGCCCTCAGGCCTGAGGGAGGAATCTTACCCAGTTTTTCATAGCAAAATTGGATACAAGAGACAATCCACCTGGCAATGGATCTTTAGTGACAGGTTTACCTTTACCAACCTCACCATAAGTGAGGAACAATTGAGGGATTCAAACCTATGACCCTTGGCATTCTATATAGTAACTAAGGGCTCTTTTGACATCTAAACTGTGTAATCTCCTCTTGCCAGAGGAGGAATGGTCAGTGAAGTACACAGGAAGAGACATGGATTGATTAAGGTGGAAGTCTGAAACCACCTTAGGCAAAAACTTTCTGTTAGTCCTGGCGACCACCTTATCTCTGTGAAAGGAGATAAAATCAGGCTCCACTGACAATGCTTGTAGCTCACTTATGCGCCTAGCAGAGGTGATGGCTACCAAAAACACAGTTTTCCAAGTCAAGTACTTAAGCTCTGCTGAAGACAATGGCTCAAAAGGGGGTTGCATAAGCTGAGCAATGCAAATATTAAGATCCCAAGCAGGGGCAGGGTCCCTGAACGGAGGGTTGGTGTGAAGCAACCCTTTAAAAAACTTGGAGAACACAGGGTGAGCTGAAAAAGAAGAGGGCTTACCTGCTGATAAAAAGACAGACACAGCTGCCAAGTGCACTTTTAGGGTAGCTGGTCTCAGCCCCAAAGAATTCAAATGCACTAAATAATCCAGAATCGTGGGCATGTCAGCAGATTCTGGGGAAATATGCTTACCAGCACACCATATGGAAAATCTTTTCCATTTTGAATTATAAGTAGCCCTGGTGGAAGGCTTCCTAGAGGCCTTCAAGATTTCCAATACGCCTTGGGAAAGGTGTAGGTCAGCAAACTCTAACTCTTCAAGAGCCATGCCTGAGATTGAGAGATTTGAGGTTCGGATACCAAACTCTCCCCTGGGCACAGGTTAACAGGTTGTGATTCCTGGGAAGACACAGGGGAAGGTGGACTGCTAAGGACATGAGGAGTGGGTACCAGGGCTGCCTGGCCCAATCTGGAGCAATCAGAATCATCCTGCAGGGTTGAGATCTGATTTTTACTAGCACCTCGAAAAGAAGAGGGAAGGGGGGAAAAGCATAGAGAAACTTCCCTTCCCAACTG
Source organism: Neoceratodus forsteri (assembly GCA_016271365.2). Classification (NCBI taxonomy): domain Eukaryota; kingdom Metazoa; phylum Chordata; order Ceratodontiformes; family Ceratodontidae; genus Neoceratodus; species Neoceratodus forsteri. Next base: position 1,466,257,600 of record CM057449.1, read on the forward strand.
AGTAGGAAGGCATCCAGAGGGACTGAGCCCAACACTGGGGGCCTGCAGCAAAAAAGAGGAAGTTGGTGATTATCTGGGGCTGCAAAGAGATCTATCTGAGGGGTGCCCCATCTGGCAAATACTACCTCCAGTACTAGGGGATCCAGTGCCCATTCGTGATGGCCCTGGGAAATCCTGCTGAGAGCATCCACTAGGACATTGTCCTTGCCTGGGGGTGAACTGCCGTAAGGGAGGGGTTCAGAGAATAAGCCAGAGACCACAACTTCAGTGCTTCGGTGCACAAGGCCGTAGACCGAGTGCCCCCTTGCTTGTTGATGTACCACATTGTAGTGGTATTGTCCGTTCTGACCTGAACAAGCTTGTTCTGAACAGATGTGGAAAAAACCTGGAGTGCTAGAAAAACTGCTCTGAGTTCCAAAAAATTGATGTGGAGCAGAGATTCCTGAGGGGACCACAGCCCCTGGGTGGTGAGGTCGCCCATGTGAGCTCCCCACCCCAAGAGGGATGCATCTGTAGTAAGGGTCAAGGAATGAGACTGGGGAATGAAGGGAACCCCCTGTCTCAAATTGCTCTGGTCCTGCCACCACTGGAGGGCCTGGATCAGGGTTCGAGTCACTGGGATCAATTTGGTTAGAGGATCTGTCCTTTGAGACCAAAAGGCTCTCAAATGGAACTGAATGTCCTCATCTGAAACCTTGTTCCCTGCACTACTGCTGTAGAAGCAGCCATGTGCCCCAGGAGCTGTAGAAAATGCCTTGCTGGTCGAGAGACCTGCAGGGTGAAAGAAGAGGCCAGAGAGACCAAAGTCCTTGCTCTTTCCAGAGGAGGAAGGCTCTGGCTTTTTTGTGTTCAGTTCTGCGCCTATGAAGGTGAGAAGCTGGACAGGCTCCAGAACTGACTTTGGAAGATTGAGAAGGAAACCTAAAGATGTAAGAAGTTGCTGAGTTACTTGTAGGTGTAGTTTGACCTGGTCTGGAGACTGCTTACAATGAGCCAGTCGTCCAGATACGGAAAGATGGCAATCTTTGCCTTCTTAGTGGGCAACTACTACTGCCAGGCATTTTGTGAACACCCTCGGGACTGAGGTGAGGCCGAAGGGCATTGCTCTGAACTGGTAATGGCCTGAGGGCAGTTCGAATCTGAGGTACTTTCGATGGGAGCTTCTGATGAGAACATGGAAGTAGGCATCCTTGAGGTCAAGGGAGGCTAACCAGTCCCCTGGCCTTAGAGAGGGTAAAATAATTCCCAGAGTCACCATTTTGAATTTTGGTTTTAAAAGGTGCTTGTTTAGATACCTGAGATCCAGGATGGGTCGCCATTCTCCTGTCTTTTTTGGGGTAAGGAAGTACCTGGAGTACAACCCTTTGCCCTAGTGTAGGGGTGGAACCCTTTCCAAAGCTCTGAGAGCCAGGGAAGAAGAAGGGAAGAAACTTCTGTTTCTAGGGCAAGTGCCTCTAATGGATTTGCAGGTGGAAAGGACCTGGCTCTCATCTTCGGAAATTTTTTGAAGCTGAGAACCAGTCCCTGGCTTACTACTTCCAGGACCCACTTGTCTGATGTTACAGACTTCCAGTCCTGGACAAAGTAAGCCAGCCTGCCCCCTACCAGTAGTGGAGAATCGGCCCTGGCCACCCCATCAGGGAGCCTGTTTTGCAGGGGCTTTGGGTTGAGGGGTAGAAGCAGGCTTACTAGACCCCCTTCTGCCTCTTCCTCTAAAGAACCCCCTCTGGGCATAAGCAGAAGAGGAGGCCTGGGCTTGGTAAAAAGGCCTATGAAAAGGCCTGCCCCTGCCCCTGACATGCTGCCTTTGAGGAGTGGCTTGCCTTTCTTTGGCCTGTGCACTCCTATAGGTGGTCCTATACTCATCCATTTTCTTCATATAATTCTCTCTCTGCTCCCCAAACAGTGAATTGCCCACAACAGGAAAATCCATAGCCTTAGACTGGGTATCCTGTGACAGGGCAGTACATCTGAGCCAGGCCATTCTGCGAAGAGACACAGATGTAGCTATGATTCTTGATGAAACATCATTAGAGTCTACTGCAGCATGGAATTGCACCTTGGATGCCTCAATACCATCCACAGCCACCTGCTCCAGCTCCCTGGCAAGCTGGTCAGGGGCCTGTTTTGCTAGTGCCAGCACAGTATCCCATCTGGATTTCTGGTACCTAGCTGCATAAGCCATATAATTCGCCTGTCTGAGTCCTAAAGATGCTGCCATGTACTGTTTCTTTGCCATGGCATCCATCCTCCTGGAATCCTTTTCAGGAGGGTGAGAGGCTAGAGGAATATTATCCTTGTCACAGGCTGCAGCCTGCACTACCCCCACATGGCTGCATTGCTGAGAGAGGAACTCCGTATCAGAGCCTGATAATGTATACCTTTTGTCCATCCTTTTATCCACAGGAAGGATAGAATGAGGAGTTTTTTAAATTTTTACTGTCTGTTTCCTAAAGGATTTGTGCAAGGGAATAGACAGTCTCCTAGACTCTGGAATAGCCATCACTTCTACATAATCAGGCTCTTCTTGATCATCCACAGCTTCCTCAACAGGAAGTTGGAGAGTTTCAGCAACTTTCTTATAGAACATAAAACGAGAAGGGGACTCAGATAGCCTGGGGGGACCCTGAAGGTCTGTCTGGAGAGATGTCGGTTCAATGGGCACATCCAGACTTTCAAAATCACACTCACTCTCCTCATACCCTCTTCCCTTCCTCCGGTTCATAAAATCCTCAAAATCATAATCTTGAACGGTGGAACCATCCGAACCGGCGCTTCCCTGATGGTGTCGGTTCGGACGGAACCGGGACAGAGACTGGACAATTTGAATAGCTTTAGCTATTTCCTCAGCGATTGGAGAAAAAACTTTGGCTCCACACTAGCTGACTTTCTAGCCCTTTTGTTGGAACCGGCTCCTCAGAGCTGGCTCTTCGTTGCCGAGGAAGTACGCCCTGGTCAGGCACTCCACCTCAGGTCGGTTGGAACGAACCCAGGCTGGCCATCGGGTCAGCGGACTTTTACCTCCTTTCCTGAGCCTACCAACTCTCTTTTCCATGGTGGCAGCAGGAAAATTCTTACAAATCTGGCAGTCTGCATTGAGGTGGTCAAACCCCAGACAATATACACAAGTGGTGTGTGGGTCAGCCTTAGCAAAGGCTTCCCCACAGAGGCCACAGTGCTGAAACCCAGTGGGTCCGGTTTTCTTTTGGATTTCTCAGACATAGTGCCAGCCTAACCAAAACTTGCCCGTTAGTGGCAATCCGCCAAGCAAGACTCTCTTATCGGTTCCCAACCGCGTCACAGGTCGTGGAAAAAAATGTAATAAAATCCGTTTTTTTTAGAACCGATAAGAACCGGGAACCGCACTATAAAGGACTAGAAAGTAATTTTAAAACCCATCTGATCGGTTCAAACCGAACAGAAAAAGACGTCTACAAGTTCCACACAGAAGAAAATAAATAAATAAATAAACCTATCTATTACTTACAATACCACAGACAGAGCTTGAACCGACCGATTGAGGTTAATTTCGGTAAAATAAACCGAGAATTACACTTTTTAACCGACAAATGAACCGAGCAGCAGGAGAAATCTCCGGAGCGACTGTTCAGTGAGGCAGAGTAAAGAATCTGACAGTTTAAGTTTGAGCTACAACAGACAGAATGTTCAACCGAGCTCGCGCTCAAGGTTCCATGCCCTGCATGGAAAGTTAACTCTTTCACCTCCGGAGCAGTTCTAACCTGGGGTTATACTGCATATGTCATAATATTGCAAGACTTCATGTTGTTTGAAAAGTAACATCTGGTCCCAAAACATCACATTTGTTTCAAGGTCTCATTAATGGTACAACAAAAACCCCTTGCATCCAGTTCTGAGACTTTAACAAAGCACAGAAAACGTTCAACAGGTTTGTGGTTATGAACGTATCTCACACAGATGCTCATTTGTTCTTGACATGAAATGTCTCTGTTTTCATCAGATAAAACTGATATGAATTTAGCATTTTTTGCTTCTGGCACAATTGCATCTGTAATACAGGATGCGGCAGACTGAATCAGACCACTCTGTGACTCTGCTGAAATATATGTTGCATTTGAGGGGATGGAATCATTTACTTGAAGCACTCGGTCAAACTTTTTAATCAGATCTGAAGTCTCCCTGAAATTTCCTTTATTAACACTCTACTCATCTTCATTGTGACCACAGAAAGGTAACCCTAGCTGACCCAAGTGTAAAGTTACTTCAACCAGTCTCTTGATGTATTCTCTTCTTTGTAGAATTTCCTTAACCTTCCCTTGTCTACCTGTATAACGATGTTACCCATTTCATTTGTGCACTTCTATGCAGACTAGGCAGCTATTGTACGTCTATGATTGTGAGTTGATGTGTGCATGCTGAACTTCTCTATTGCCTTTTAGCAATTTTGAAACCCACAAATTGTAAATGCTTCATCAGAACATCCCTGCCCATGCATGAAACATTTACATGCATGCAAAGCAGAATGCACTCTGTTTTTCATAGCTGTAGTCCAGCCAATAGAAATCTTTGTACCAGTAATGGCTAAAGCCTAGTCTTTTACCTCCACAAATTTTAGTACTAAAATTAGTCATAGGCTGAATTGGAGCTTTCTCTTTATTGCAAAGATCAGTAGGGGGTTATTATCACCAAGTGAAGATACTGTAAGGGATTGAGACACGTCATATTCAGTAGAGGTAGATGACTTTTCAATTAATTTGGTTTTACTGCTGCTAGTACTGACATTCAACCTGACATACTGTGTCACTTGTTTGATCATTACAAGATGCATCTGTATCAGTGATAATCATGTCTGTGCACATGGTCTCCTTCATAGTAGATGATGATGCTGATGAAAAACTGAATCATAGCCTTCTGCCGTCTGTTTCCACGTTAAAGAAAGACCTTATGTCACAACTCATTCTCTCTTTTGTTGTTGTTTACTTCTAGTTTAATTCTGTTGCATACCAAAATACTAAACATATTGATTTATTATTTTATGGTATATGCACATAGGCTAGATCACCCAAGACTGCAGGCAATAAAGCAATTAGTGATAGTAGCAACCTTGCCCTTTCCTGGAACCAGAAGAAAGGATGCACCCAGAATGTAGGCAATGAAGCAATTAGTGATGATGGCAAACCTGCCTTTTCCTGAGGCCAGAAGAAATGGTGCTCCCAGAACAATGACGCAATTAGTGATGACGGTAAACCTTGCCTTTGTGTTTTTTTAACAAAAAAAAATACTCTGAGACAGTACACAATAAAGAAATTAGCACTGACAAACTCTGACTTAACAGTATTTTCTGGAGATATACCCCAATACAGTAGGCAATAAAACAGTTATGGTAAACCCTGCCCTTATTATTTTCTGGGGCCAGAAGAAATACTCCAAGACTACATGCGGTAAAGAAATTAATCATGGCAAACCCTGCCTTTGTTATATACTAAGGTCAGAAGAAATACTCTCAGAATATAGGCAGTAAAAATAAATTAATGACGGCAGGCAAACAAACCCAGGCTTTGTATCACTTTCTGGGGATATAACCCAAGACTGTAGGCAGTAAAGAAATTAGTGACGGCAAACCCTGCCTTTATTATTTACTAAGGTCAGAAAAAATATTCTGAGAATGTAGGAAATACAAACAAAGCAATTAGCAATGGTGGGAAAACAAACCCCACCTTTATATTACTTTCTGGGGATATACCCCAAGACTGTATGAAATAAAAATAAAAATTAGTGACAGCATAACCATGCCTTTATAGTACTTTGTGGAGATATTCCAATTAGTCGTGGGTTGGCAGGCAGGCAATCAAACCCTGTCTTTAATATTTCACTGGCGCAACAGAAGAAGAAATCCTGAGCCAGATTACTTGTACCCATAAAACAGGAAAGCTCAAAGCTGCTGCAGTTTGCAGTTTGTCTCTATCCCGTTCTCTGTTCCTTTCTCTGTCTGTTTTGCCCTTTTTGTTTTAATTCAAATAACCTTTAAGCCCTGTTTACATCGCCAACTTTAAAGCGCATCAACCCATGCGTACGGATTGATGCACTTCAAAGTCTGCAGTGTGGATACTTAGGGGAGTGATCTAAGCCCACTTCACATTGGGTTTCTGATGCGACTTGGGAGAGGGGACATGTATCGGAACAAGTGACTGACAATGCATTAAACATGCAGTGTAGACAATCTGCAGCACTCACTTCAATTGAGCGACTCCTCTCCTGGCATCCTTCAGTGGCCCCTTGACCCTCTTTGAGGCATGGTGCAGCACACGTGAGTTCAGCAAACAGCATTTTTCACAAACAGAAAGAAAGCTGAACTCGGGGAAAATGCATACAAATTTAAAATGTGGGCTGGAAGTATTACAAATTAAAGGTGCACTGTCAGGGTTGGTGGCGACTGTATTGTCTTTTTATAGCAGTCCTCTATAGGGAGCTGTGTGGTTGTAGAAAACATTAATGCTGACTATTTTTTTAAAACCACTCAAGATATGGCATATTTTGTACCTCAGTATGTTAATGTTGGGCCGGTGGAAAGCACTGCATCATGCATCCACAAGCATGAATGGTGCTGAGCCACGGGATGAGCTTGTTCATGAAGGAGCTTGTGATTTGGGGCCCTTTATCAGCTAATGGTTGCATATTGTGGCCTCCATTCTACTGATCTCTTTAATTTTAGTCGAAAGTAAACAAAGCAATCGATCCTGTGTTATTTAGCTTATGAAAGTAAAACCCGCGCCTGGCTCGCGCATTAGAGTTTGACACTTTGATCCCACTTTATGACCCTAATTTGTTATACTTCCATCCCTTGTTTTACATTTTTATGCACTTTTCTGAGTTCAGCTTTCTTTCTGCTTGTGAAAAATGCTGTTTGCTGAACTTAGGTGTGCTAAGCAGGGCATGATTCTTCTGGCACTTCAGCGCCAGAAAGTACGTCACAACTTATCACTGACATGTCTGGATGGGGGAACAACCTGGCCACTATTATGTACAGCACCGCTGGAGCAACCTGCAGCATAAGCTTTGTAAACACAAAATTGAGCCCCCTTCCATAGATGTGTATATGAGTGTACAACAGCTCCATTGTTAGCATAGCCTTCTTATTACCCCAACTCATGTACCCAGTACTGAAAATGTTCAAACCTCTGCCAAAACGTGATTCCGTGACAGCGCAACATCATTCAACATCACAGGCGCAAAAAGACAGTTTGGGCAGGATTTGAAAAAGGGCATCTGTCACGTTCATGAGGTGGTGTAAAAAAATGTCTATGTTGAATATTTGGGGTCAAAATATTTAAAATTGCCATAGTTATGAGCCAGCATAGCAAAATTTCAATGGGTGTTCATAACTTTGCCATTTTTGCATATTGTGATCCTGAATTTTAAACATACCCTTCTTATGACTCCACCTCATGAACAAGGATGGTGACAATTTTCAAATGCCACCCAAAAGGTGATTTCACCAAGTGACCACAAAATCACCTTTTGGGGTGAGTTTGCATAATTCCACCAACACTGTTCATGAGGTGGGGTCCCAAAAAGATCATGTTGAAAATCTGGCATAAAAATATGTGAAAATGGCAACGCTATGTATCAAAGTTGAAAAACTGATTGAAATACATTGAACCGCACTTACCTTACTTTTTCATATAGCAGTCAACACTTCCAACAGCAAGACGTATCTTCGATCAGAGAGTGGATATTCACCCTGGGACCTGAGGTGAGTGAAGATGTGTGGAGGGTGTGGGGTGGTGTGTGCTGAGTGGGAGGTCGGTGTGTGTGTGTGTGGGGGGGGTGTTGCGTCGGCAAGGGACCATTTTCCTTTTTTACAGGTTTAAAAAAAAACACATTGTGAGACTGTTTTCTTTATTTCAGAGAGGATAGTGATGGGAGGGTGGGGGTACCACTAGACAGTCCCAGAAAGCAAACACCGGCACCAGATCAATAGAGTGCAAATCGGCTTTATCCAATAAATTGCTAAAGCACCATCAGCTCGGATAAAAACAAAACCTCGACTGGTTTTGCTTAACTTAATGTCATCAGGAGGATCTGACGTGTCAGCTCACAGACCACTATTAAAAGAACTGTGATTAAAGTGACAGTGCTCCTAAAAATGTATCACAAATATATAAATACACATTTCACATGGTGCATGTACCCATGAAGGGGTTTATTAGCACTAGAATATTGGCTTAGGAAAGAGGATACATTAAGCAAGGCAAAAAAACTGTTTCTGATAATTTCTGATAAACAGTTCCGAATTTGTACTTAAAAAGAATAATTTCTTGTTCCAGGGTGATCACTACTTTTAGATTAAAGGGACGGCGATGGAAGCTACTTTTGCTCCTAACTACACCAACCTCTATCTCAGCCACTGAAAAAACTGTCTATGTTGTCTGGGTCTGTTTGATCTTGTCAATACCCCTGAGTATACAGAAAACAAAGATCATGTCCCCTCTCATTCTCCTTGTCTCCACTGTGAACATGATGAGGGCCACCAGCCCCTTCTCATACTTTTTGTCTTCCATACCACTGATCATTCTAATAGGCCTACATTGCACACTCCTGGCTGCCTCAATGGCCTGTTGTACTGGACAGCCCAGAACTGCACACAGTACTCATGGAAGTGGGTATTAACCTGAATCCTGTAAAGAGGCAGGATAAATTCCCCTTCCCTGCTAGTCACCCCCCTCCATGCATCTGGGCATTCTTCTGACCCTCTTGACAGTGCCAGAAAATTGCTTGTTGTGCTTCCTCCCCTTGTTTATTATGTCCCCCAGGCCATTTTCCTCCTCCACTGTAGCAAGAGGGGCCCCACAGAGTGACTAGGTAATAGAAATATAGAAACATAGAAACAAAGAAATTGTCAGTAGATAAGGGCCTTCGGCCCACCCAGTCTGCCCTATCAACACTAACAATTGCGCTTTATCATGCACTGCTGGCATTAGGTTGTACTCCCCCCCTCCCCCGACTACCAGCAATCCTCTATGTCTATCCCAAGCATGTTTAAAACCTATAATCATTTCTGCCCCACCACCTCTGCTTGCAGGCTGTTTCACTTGTTCACCACCCACTCTGTGAAGAAGTACTTCCTCACATTCCCTCTGAGCCTCCCTCCCTCCAGTTTCATCTTGTGTCCCCTCATCCTTGAGCATCTTTTTCTTTGGAATATAGTATTCTCCTGTACTTTATTCTTCCCTGTGAGATACTTAAATGTCTCAGTCATACCCACCCCTATTCTTCCTCTCCTCCAGGGAGTACATATTTAATTCCCTCAGCCTATCCTCATAGAGCTTGCAATGTAGTCCCTGCACCATTCTGGGTGCTCTCCTCTGAACTGCCTCCACCCTATCTATGTCCTTAGATAGATGAGGCCTCCAGAACTGGACACAGTATTCAAGGTGTGGCCCAGTGTCGTGTAAAGTGGAATTATTACCTCCATTTTTCTGCTGGTGATTCCCCTGCCTATGCATCCCAGCATTGTGTTTGCCTTTTCTGCCACCTTTTTACACTGTCTACCTACCTTGAGGTTGTTGGAGATGATCACCCCCAGGTCTTTTTCTTGCTTGGAGCATGCTATTTCTCCTCCCCCCTTCCCCCAGTTGATATGTAGCTCCTTTTTTTTGCCCTATGTGCATTATACTAACATACTAAAATGCCAGCAGAATAGGCTGAATGGTCTTCCAGGTCTGCTCGATTTTCATCACCCGCACTGGGGGCTGATTTTGGTGCTCCCCCTCCCCCTTGGGTTATACTGTTCCCAGTCCCAGATGTTCTACCTGTACTGGGCCAGGTCAGATTTACCCTCCCCCTGTACCTGTCCCATCCCTTCTTAAACCCATCCACAGTCTCCACCTCTACCAGCTCCTTGGGCAGTGCATTCCTTGGCTCCATCACCCTTTCAGTGAAATAACACCTCCTCTTCTCCCCTCCAAGCCTGCCCCCTTCCAGATTACATCCATGACCTCTCGTTGCCCTGCCCTCCTTCTTTTGGAGCACCCTGACTGGGCCTCCTTTATTGATTCCTTTCATATACTTAAAGACCTCTATCATGTACCCTCATCCCTCCTCTCCTCCAGGATGTACATGTCGAGCTCCTTCAGCCTCTCCTTATAGTCCTATAGTCCCATAGTCCAGTCCTCTTCCCCAGGCCCCAGATCATTTTGGTTGCCCTCCTTTGGACCCTCTCTAGGAGTGTAATATCCCTCTTTAAATGTGGTCTCCAAAACTGCACACAATACTCGAGGTGTGGCCTAACCAAGCAGTTGTACAGTGGAAGGATCACTTCTGCCTTTCTGGAGGTAATCCCCCTGGTGATGCAGCCCATCATCCTATTTGCCCTTGCCACTGCCCTCCTACAGGTCTCTGAGTTGTTCATTTTGATATCTACCACTACCCCCAGGTCCCTCTCACCCTCCTTGACTTGAATCGAGTCTCCTCGCAGGGTATACCCCTGGCCTGGATTTCTGACTCCCAGCTGGAGAATCTTGCACTTTCCTGCATTGAATTTTAGTTTCTATTTTCCTGATCACCTTTCCAGAGCCTCCAGGTCCTCATGCAAGGCCACCCTTCCCTCCTCCTCATCCACCACTGCATCCAGCTTTGAGTTGTCTGCAAAGAGACTCATTTCACTCCTGACCCCCTTCCTGATGTCTGAGACATAGGTGTTGAACAGAAGTGGCACCAGCACTGAGCCCTGGGGCACCCCACTAGTAACCCACCTTGGGGATGAGGTACCCTCCAACCACCACCTTCTGAGTATGCTCAGAGAGCCAATTTCCTACCATCTTAACAACTGTCTCCTTACCCCCATTCCCTTCAGCTTAGCCAGCAGGCCATTGTTGAGTACTGAATCAAACACCTTGCTGAAGTCCAGAAAGACGATGTCCACTGGCCTACCCTGGTCCAGGGCCCTTGTCACCCAGCCAAAGAACTCAACAAGGTTTGTCTGGCACGATCTTCCTGGGACAAAGCCATGCTGCCTATCATCCAAATACCCAGTTTGCTCTAGTAACCCCCCTAGCCTTTCCTTGACAATATCTTCCATCACCTTGTCGACCACCGATGTCAGGTTAATGGGCCTGTAATTTCTCGCCTCCTCTCTTGATCCCCCTTTGTGGATCGGCACAACATAGGTCACCCTCCAGTTTTGGGGCACCCACCCAGTCCTCAGAGAGATGTTGAAAAGCTCCGCGGGGGGGGGGGGGGAACTGCCAGGACATCTGCCATTTCCCTCAGCACCCTGGGATGTATCTCATCTAGCCCAGGTGCCTTCTCCATCCAAAGGGACCTGAGGGCTTCCCTTATTTTCTCTACCGGGATTTCAGCCTCCTTGTTCTCCCCCTTTTCACCCTGTACTGCTGGCCCCCCACCTGTCTGTGGCTACTCCCTTTCTCCAGACCTATCAGGGCCCCTGATCTCTACCGGTCCCACCTCTTTATCTGGTTTGCCCCTGCTCCCCCTGCAAGACATAGCTCCTCCACCCCCCCCCGGTAAAAACTGAGGCAAAGTACTCATTTAGGACTTCTGCCTGTTTCTCCGCCTCCTGTGCCCAACCATCCCCTATCCTTATCCTACTGATCTGCCCTCTTACTTTCCTTTTTTCCCCTACGTATCTAAAGAACCCCTTGTCCCCCCTCTGGATCTCACTGGGCAAAGATTGCTCCTTTTTTGCCTTAGCTGCTCTCACCACCCTGGTGACTCTCTTGGCTGTCAGCTCATATTCGTCCTTATCCCTTTCATTCCTTGAGCGCTTGAAGTGCCTATAGGCCGCCTTCTTGTCCCTCACCATCTCCTTTACCTCCGGGGTCCACCAGCAGGGTTTTCTGGCCTTACCAAACTTACACCTTTCCATTGCGCGGGATCTGGTAACCTCCTGTATTCCCCTCCTAATGATCCCCCACCTGCTGTCAGCATCCATATCCGGCCTTATCATGTCCAAACGATCTTTAAGGATCCTTCCCATCTCTCTGAAGTCTGCAGCCCTAAAGTCGGTTACTACCATCCTTGTTCAGCTTTCCTCCCCCCCCAGGTCCAGGAAGAACCAGACTGTGGCATGATCACTCCCTGCCAATGGTTCCCTCACCTCTAGGCCCCTAATCTGATCACTGTCCACCAGGACCATGTTCAGTATCCAGGCCTCTCTAGTTGACTCACCCACCTGTTGTGTTAGAAACGTGTCCTGGAAGACATCCAGCAGCCTCTGCTCCCGGCCACTGGTGATGTCATAGTCCCCCAGTCTGTTCCTGGCATGTTGAGGTCCCCCATTACCACTACTATTCCCTTTCCCAGTCTACAGTGCCCCATGAGATTTGCCACCAGACTTTCTTCCAGAACCTCCACCAGTGCTGGTGGTCTGTATACCACTCCAATCTTTACTCTCTTACCCCCTGCATCAGCAGGTTGACCCAAATAGCCTCCACGTTCCTCTCTGCCTCCTCTACCCCTCCAATTCCCATGCCATTTCTGACTAACAGTGCTACACCCCCTTCCCTCCCCCTATCTTTTCTGAACATAGTATAGCCCTCCAGATTTAGGTCCCACTTGTGCCCTTGAGTGGCCCAGGTCTCAGTAACTGCTGCCACATCTACCTCCCCCTCAACTAGCATCACCTGGAGTGCAGGTATTTTATTTCCTAAGCTCCTGGCATTTATCAGGACCACTCTCCACTTCTTTTCCCTCCTCTCCTTTCCCCTCCTTGAGCTCCCATTTCTTAGCTCCTGCACACTACCTGGTGACCCATTTACATATCTCCCTAGCCCCCTAGAGGAGTGGAGACCATGTCCCTCATTTATCGTACCTGCTGGCACTGCCCCTTTTTTGATCCCTCCCCTCCTTCACAAATTTAAACCCCACCTTTCGATGATGAACCCAACTAGTTTGAGCTTAAGTATTTCCTTCCTCCAATTAAGGTGGAGCCTGTCCCAGCGTGACAGCCCTTATCCTCCCAGGTCTCCCCAGTCCCCACCAGGCCATACCCACATTCCCCACACCACTCCCTAAGCCACTGATTTATCTCCCTAATCTTCTTCTTGTTTTCCCCACTAGCCCTTGGCACCAGCAAGATTTCCGAAAAGAAGATCTTACAGCCTGTGGAAAGGCATACCCTGGCCAACTCCCGGAACCTTGCCTGAATTTCTAGTTCACTATTACCATTTATTTCATTTGTCCCCAAGTGCACTTGAATGTCCGGGGTTCCCCGCATTCCCTTGCCAGTGAATACAACTCATGCTTGGCCTTGTGCACCATTAGGCCTGGGTGGCAATTGGTTTTGATCAGACATGTTGTACCCTGCCCCTCCCACTGGATGCCTCTGATCATGGAGTCCCCAGTAGCAGTACTCTAACCTCCCCCTTGCCTCCCTGTTCACCCTTTGGGTTTCCTCTCCTTCCATGCCTCTCCCCATCCCTTCATCCGGGTTCTCCCCCCAACTAGCTCCTCACATCTCCCACAATCTGGGTGTCAAAGGTAGCCCCTTCACTATTTTCCCTGATCCCCCCTCTACCTGTGTCCTGGCCTTCTTTATCCCCACACCTGAATATCTTTCTCTGTATCTCTTTCCCCACGCCTGACTAATCCATCCTCCCTATCTGTTTGCCTACTTGGCTTTCCACTCACTATCATCCCATTTACGTCCTGTGCCTTCCTGTCTGTCGTGCTCCCCTATTCCATACCCTCAGCCTCCTCCTTGTTCCCCTGATCCTCCTTTTTCTTCTCCCCCCACCTCTATTCCCCCATCCTGTCTGGGTCCCCCTCTATTGCTCCCTTGCCTTTTGCCCCTTCACCCTTTCTATCCGTCCCTGCCCCAGCTTCACCATCAGCAACATTATTCTCCTCCCCCCCACGCTCCCTCTTCCACGAACGGGCATAGAGGGTTAAAACAATTGTGAGCCTTGCCCATCCCCAGTGCCCCCATCCCTTACCACCCCTCTCGGTTTCCTCTGGACACCCCTAGTCTCTTGCCTTCTGCTGTGGAAATTTCCACCTTTTGGGCCCCACCTGCCAGGGTCCCCTAGAGCCCCTGTGTACCCCCTTCCTTCCTCCCCTAGTGTGAGCACCTCTCTTCACTCCTCCCCCAGCGTCTGAGGCCCCAGCACTTGATGCTTCCAAGTAGCTGAATGCTTGCCTCCTACTTCTCCAATCCTCCCCCCCAGCACCCTCAGCTGCCTTCGGATCCCCTCTACCTCCTCCTTAAGCTGTGCCAGCTGGTAGCACACTAGGCATCCCCCAAACTTCCAAGTCCAGTCCAGTATTATGGCAGCACCACACCCTGTGCACCCAACCACCTGCTCTAGTGACATGCGGTGCCTTCCCCATCATCATGGCAGTCTTTTCTAGGCCAAATTACCAACTCAGTGGCTCTACAGTTTCTTGAGCTACCAGTACCTATACCTAGACAATCCCCCCATACAGCATGCAGACTTTCAAACTTGCAACGCTTGAGTGTCTGAACTTTTCCCCACCTGACTATTAGCCTTAAGAGTTAGCTCACAGGGGAAGTTTGCAACTCCCTAAGTTCCTCCCTCCCAGCCTTTAAACCCAACCCCCAGTGGCTTTTCCGAATTTAAGAAAGGCTAATGCAAGGGGTAGGTGAGAGGACTTATTTAAGAATTTAGGCAACATTTAAAACACAACAGCAAAACTTATAAAAACTTATGACAAAAAACATAAATAAGCTCTCCAAAAACAGCCTAACCACACCTTCAAACTCCACTATTAACACTACCCACAGCAAGAAGATTTAAAAATTATCTTGCAATTTTTTGCATTGAAACCTGGCTGCCAATCCCATGGCCAATTCTCCAGCTTTCTTAGATCTCCCCTCATTCTATTTTTCTATCCACTCTCTCTGGTATGTCCACCCTGTTGCAGAGCTTAGTGTCATCAACGAAGAGGCACATTTTCCCTTCCAGATCCTCTGCAATATCACTGATAAAGTCGCTGAAGAGGACTGGACCCAGCACTGATCCCGGTAATAACCCACTGGTCACTTTACCCTCTGCAGAGTGAACGCCATTTATCACCACCCTCTGGGTCCCATTATCCAGCCAATTCTCCACCCACTTCACCACCTTCTTTACCACCTGTGCTCCCCAGTTTGTTTAACAGCCTTCTCTGTGGCATGGTGTCAAAGGCCTTGCTGAAATCCACGTAGTCCATATCCATTGCCCCTTCCCAATCCACCTCCCTGGTTACCCAGTCGAAGAACTCAATGAGATTAGTCTGGCATGACCTCCCTCCCATAAAGCCATGCAGCCTTGGGTCCTGTAGACCGCTGACAGCCAGGTGTTCCACTATTCTTTCTTTTAGTAGTGTTTCCTTGACCTTTCCCACTACTGAGGTCAGACTGACCAGTCTATAGTTTTCCCGCTTCCTCCCTGTTTCCACTTTTATATAGAGGGACCACATTAGCTATCCTCCAGTCCTTGGGAACCTCTCCTGTTTTCAATGACAAGTTAAACAGGGTAGTCAGAGGTTCTTCCAACTCTTCTCTTAGCTCTTTCAGTATCCTGAGGTGCTCCCCATCTGGTCACATAGCCTTACCAACTCTTAGTGCATACAGTTTCCTGAGGACCCTTTCCTTTGGAAAGGGACCTGTGTCCATTTCCGTGTCCTTCCTGCCCTTATCATTTATTGCTGGCCCATTTCCTGCCAGCTTCTTCGAAAAACCTGAGCAGAAATATTTGTTCAATATATCCAATTTCTGGTGGTCATTCCCTACACTACCTCAATCCTCCCTTTCAGTCTCACAATCCCTCCCCTTTTCTTCCTTTTTTCACTGATGTACCTGTAAACGGTTTTGTCCCCCCTTACCACTGAGTTTGCTATGTGTTCTTCTGTTTGTGCCTTGGCTTTCCTAATTGCCTTCCCCACCTCCCTTTGTTTTTCCTTGTACCTCTCCCTTTCCCTCCTTCTGTGTCTTTTTGTATTGCTTAAGTGCTATTTTTTTTTTTTCTTTAACCTTTTCTGCTACCTCCTTAGAAAACCATAGTGGCATCTTCTTCATCTTCCCCTTACTGACCTTTCTGACACAGAGTTGTGTCACCAATATAATTCCTGTTTTGATCATCACCCACTGTTCCTCTACCCCCTTCTGCTCCCCTGTTCTGACCAGTGCTTCTTCTAGGCATTTCCCCATCTTTCTGGAATCTGCTCTCCTAAAGGCTAGGAATCTTGTCTCTGTGTGGCTTGGTTCCTCCTCCTCCATTATTTCAAACCACACTGCTTGATCATCACTGATCCTCAGGTGTTCCCCTACTGTAACCCCTGTCACACTGTCCCCATTTGTGAGCACTGGGCCGTCTCCCATGTGGGTTCTATGACCAGCTGTTTAAGTGTAACCCCCCTGCAAATAGGGGTTCCACAAAGACTTCAGGAGCTTGCTTTGATGCTCCAAGCCTGAATGGTGTGTTGGCTTTAGTTTATTTATCAGTGGTGTTTTTAGAACCTCTGGTACTGTCTCTTTAAGAGCTGTCTGCTTGCAGACATAATTAGTTTGTATGGGGGACTGTGTGTTTCTTTGATTGAGTAGCCTCAACTGCTGCCAATTCACCCCATTTTGCAGTCACTAGGAGTGCAAAGGGAACCTGTCTGAAAGATGTAACTGATTGCCAGAAATCATTTACAGTAATAATAAAATTACAGTTTGTCTAACCTGCTTTCTTTGCAGTCAGAACTGTCTGCCTAGTTCCCATTCTGGTTTTGAACTGCTGAACTGGACCAATCAGTGTGGGGTAAACTAGCTCTAAAATGATGCCTTGGACGAATCGAACTTGGGACTCATAATCTGAGCCAGCCACAAGAGGATTGTATGGGCAGTGACTCTGGGAGATGTAGTTTAGACTTGGTGCCTTTTGGACCAACAGCGGCAGTCTATTGTGGTGACAGCCAATCCGAGTCAAGAACTGGGAGGAACTCAAAGGAAGTGCCAGTTTTTGTCTGTTGGGAGTTTCAGTTTGAGATCTGAAAGAAGGGAAAGAAGCCCTGTATCCTTCAATTGCACAGTTTCAGTCAAAAACGTGTGCAAGGCCCAGAGTTCGGTCTACAACATGTAACTGCTTGTTGGACTGATCCGTCCTGTGAAAAGAATCAAAGGATCTCTGAAGAGTAGAAACCAGGCTCACCTGTAGAAGACTGAAGAAATTGTTGAATTACACTCGGTCTGTCAGGAACTGAATCTGCTGTGTGTTCTCCTGGTTATTGTGCAGTAATTGCGATTGGGATACAGATGCAGCCTGCCTGGTATAGTGCTTTCTTTTTTACCATATAAATGTGTGAGGTGTGTGGAGATCAAAGTAGCCCTGCTGACATTGAAGGACCATATCTTCTTTGGAGGTGGTAAGTACTAATTGGTCGCTCCTGTTGGTTACACATTAAATCAAATGGAATTACTGTACTGCTGACTGTTTCAATTTCCTTTTTCTCTGTGTAAAGGGCCTACCAGCTGCCACAGTTTGGACTAGCCACTGGGGCCTGGGTACCCAGGGACTGATAACTGGTAAGGGATAGGCCTGTCACAGAGCCATAGGTAGATAGTGAGTGATAAGCTAATTAACCTGATTTCCCCTGTCCTTATATCCCTAAATAAATCAGGCTGTTTGTTTCCAGCAAGTTATACTGCCTGAGGTATTTGTCTATGTTAAAGTACTGTACTGTGATTGTTGCACTGCTATCTTATTTTACAGGATGTCCCGGAAAAGCCTGAACCAGCCTTTGGGTAAGTGATACTGTGAAGGTAATTCTTGCTATATTGTGTGGGCCACTAGTGGGAAGAAAAGGGGTTGCAGTGTCCCAGAGGCTGTGACCAAGTAGTTTAACTATTGCAAACCCTGACCTCTGGGTGGAGGCACCACCATTGGATCCAGGCCCCTCAACCTGTTAGTGGCAAATCAGGCAGGGTAGTAGCCCCTGGGATAGCCATCTAGGGGTTACATTTTGGAGGCTCACCGCTGGGATTGTGTGTCCTCTAGTGGCCATATTTACAAACCACTGTTAAGGAAAAAAATAAATAAATGGGTACCCGGCAGAAGTGGCTGTGCACCGGCTGGTGGAGTGGTGTGTACTGGGGAGGAGATCGACCCCAAAATGCTATGTATCTGGACATCCCCTGGGTATCAATCTGAGACACTGTAGGGAGTACTTTCAAGGTGGAAGGTTTACAAAATCCTGTGGTGGTGGAGTGTGACACGCTAATCTGCTCACCCACACTTTCCTGGCCTAGTAGAGTTTAAGGATCCCATAGATAGCTCCAAAGTACCACAGACCCTTACCCCAGAGGAGCCCTCACTGCTTGGAGAGTGATAACTAAGGACAGTAAAGACCAGAGAATGAGCCCCACACTATCTGGAAACTTTGAGGAGAAATTTGCTAAATTGGTTGCTGGGAGAAGGAAAACTGTGGAGGACTTGAAGAAACTATTCTTGCCACCTGGGTGTTCCTCCCCAACACCTCTCCTGCTCCAGTACCCGTAATGGTGGCTGAACCAATGCAGACTCCTATTTCTGCACTGCCATTAGTCACGACTCTTACAGGAGGTTGAGGATCTCTCTGCACCTCCCCACCCCCCAGGGGAGATGACTGGAGACCTGGATAGACTATGTTGCCCCAAGTGCTAGAATGGCAATGCTCGAGTCGAAAAGCGAAGAGGGTTAGTGAGAGCCTCCGAGGTCCCTGCCTTGGCTACCATCCGCAAGCAACGGGCCAGTAACCCTGAAGCGACTGCACAGAAGCCTCATCTTGAGGCCTTGGAGAATGTGTATAGGAGCCCAGATTCTGATGAGGACCTATGGTGGAGAGTAAAGAAATGCACAACAGTACCAAGAGATTGTTGTCTGTGATATCTCTCGACTGGAAAAATTGTTGCAAGAATGCCTCAGAAAGGGTAGTTGCCAGCGATTGAACTGGACCGAACCAGACTGACAGAATCTTTAAGTCTGCCCCCTTCTCAGAACTGCTGTTGCTTCAGTTACGCCTGGCAAATCGACTGGAATCCCACCTCCTATGATGAGTTATATGAGAGAAATTGAGGAGTTGAGAAAAAGCACTCGGAGGGACCTGCACCAATAGCTGTGGCTATAGGACCCGAGTGACTGAGGGTGTTCCATCAAGTGAAGTTCAGGGGCAGAGGTTGGCAGTCAATGAGTGCTCTGATAAGGAAAAAGATATGCCACAATGGGGTGAACTGTTGAGAGAGATCCGAATTCAAAAACAGTCCTTTATGAAGGCCACGCCTGTGTAATGGGCCCCACCTATATCCGACTGTATCTGTTATGGGGGGTGATACTCACCCATGTATCTCCTGCTGATAACAGCTCTAACTCGATTCCTTGACCATGGAAGTGGAGAAACTGATAGTGATCTCCAAATGCTTATCACGCCCAGACAGAGATGGCACCAAGGTTTCAGTTAGTAATACCCCGCCCTGGCTCCCAGTGTGGCACCTCGTAACTCAAACTCCAAAAATATATGTTTGCTATAATTGTAGGAAGGATGGGCACATGAAAGGAATGCCAATCCCCAAAAGACACTGACAAAGTTGCATATAGGCTATAAGGAGAGCTTGGAGAACAAATCAGTGGTTAAGAGGTGCCTGAAATATCCCAGTGAGGGCACCAAAATGCTAATCACGCTCCTTTTTGGCAAGGTCAGTTGCCCAGAGCCCCCTACCGCCTCCAGACTGGTCCAGAATAGTGGGTCCCTCCAGTTGGAGACCACTTAAAGGTAAATGGAGTGTCTACAAGAGCTGTGATAGACAGTGAGCTCCCAGTGACAATTATGTTTCAAGATTAGTATCGAAGCATTTTATCAGAGCTATTATATACAACCATTAGAAGGACTGCATGTATGGGGGTTAAGTGAGAAGGCCTACCCCTATTCTGGGTATATCCAATTTGGCTGTCTTTCCCCCCTCCGTGGCTGGAGTGGCCGAACAAGTGAGACCTAGCCTTAGTGTGTCCCCCACTGGACTGTATGATGGTGTCCTTTGTTGATTGGAACAAATGCTCATATGTTCAAGGCTGGCACATTTGTGTTATAGAAAACAGGGTCAAAGACTAGTAGAGCTTTAAGAGTTCGGCTTTAATTAAGAAGGCCTATGAGGCACAGAGAGATGCTGAAAATATAGAACCAGAGGAACCGGTCGAATTGTATGGAAGAAGGATCCTGAGTCTCTGATCCTGGCAACAAATGCCCAGTGTACCTTACAGGAGAGGTCCGTATCAGAAAGGATGTTAAGAATAAAAATATTAATGTTGGATGCACCAGGCGATGGAAAATTGCCAGAGGGACTGCTGGTCAAGCCTATATTTTGCCCATCGAGCCCATGCTTATTGCCAGAAGGGTAATGGTCCAAGTTCATAATGTGTCTGAAAGAGACATTCGAGTAAATAGAGGTTGCATCCTGGCTAATGTGCATTGTGCAGACACTGCAGTGCTACCCAGCAGCAAGAGTTCAAGGAAGAATGACAGAGTAACGCCTGACTTGTTTGATTTCGCAACCCCGCTGCCAGCTGAATGGAAAGTGAGGATCAGTGAGAAGCTTCGCCCAGAGAGACCAGGTGTTTTCTTTAAAGGAATGGGACGTGGGATGCGTGCAAGGAGCTGAGCACAATATCCGGCTGCATGACGAAAGACCATTTAGTGAGAGGTCCTCGACGCCTGGCACCTGCTGATATAGATGATGTGAGACGGCATCTGCAAGAGATGTTAGCGGCTGGTGTAATACAAGAATCCAGAAGCCCTTATGCTTCCCCCATTGTGGTAGTGAGGAAAAGAATGGGTGAGATGGAGATGTACGTGGATTATCGCACCTTAAACGGCGGACTATCCCTGATCAGTACACAATGCCCGCATTCAGGATGCTTTGGACTGCTAAGCAGGAGCAAAGTGGTTCTCTGTGCTGGATCTCCGCGGTGGGTACTACTAGATCCGATGGCCCCAGAGGACCGTGAGAAGACAGCCTTTATCTGTCCGCTTGGCTTCTGTGAATTCATGAGGATGCCTCAAGGGATTTCAGGTGCCCCAGCCACTTTTCAGCGATTGATGGAGCGTGCAGTGGGGACATGAACTTACTAGAGTGCCTGGTATACCTAGATGATGTTATTGTGTTTGGCAGCTCACTGGAGGAACATGAGAGCAGATTATTTGCTGTATTGATCGACTGGAGGACTTTGGCCTTAAACTGTCCATTGATAAGTGTCAATTCTTTCAAACATCAGTAAAGTATGTGGGACACATAGTATCCACCGAGGAATAGAGACCGACCCAAGTAAAGTTGAGGCCTTGACCACCTGGCCTGGCCCAAAATCTAAAAGAACTGCAAAGATTCCTGGGATTCTGTGGTTATATCATTTTCATCAAGGACTATTCAAGAGTGATCGCCCTTTACTTAACCTTATCCGAGGTATCCCCAACCCACAAAAAATACCAAAGTCAAGCGTCCCTCAAGACTGAAAGAGTGTATTTTCATCCGAGTGGAAATTTGAGCCGCTGGACTCCCTGATTGTGAGACTGCTTTTCATGAGATCATATATCAACTTACCCATGCTCCAGTGCTGGCCTATGCCGATCCAAGAAAACCTTACGTCCTGCACACTGGATGCTAGCTTGCAAGGGTTGGGGCTGTGTTGTACCAAGAGCACGAGAATGGCCTGAGACCAGTGGCCTTTGCCAGTAGAAGCCTGACCCCATCCGAAAAGAACTATCCTGTACATAAGTTAGAGTTCCTAGCTTTGAAGTGGGCTATTGTTGACCAATTCCATGAGTACTTGTATGGGGCTAAAATACTAGTAAAAACTGACAATAATCCTTTGACCTATGTGCAGACCTCAGCTAAGTTGGATGCCACTGGCCACAGGTGGCTTTCTGCATTATCTACATATGACTATGCTCTCGAATACCGAGCAGGTCTGAACCACATAGATGCTGATGCTCTCCCGGAGGCCTGTTCCCCAGAATGATTGGGTCCGATTGGCAGGAACCTGACATTCGGGCACTCTGTCGGAAGTTTGACAGGAGGAACAAATGTCACGGACGCAGTGGACTGCATGGTGGATTGCTTGGGACCCTCTGAGAATTGCATACCTGCTGCTTATTGCCACTTTTCTGCAATAGACATTGGTGCACTGCCTCAGCTGGACAATGACAGTATTCGGCGGGCTCAATCCCGCGATCCTATGATCAAATCAGCTTTAGAAGCCCTCTATGCAGGAAAAGATGTGTCCAAATTACGCTCCACTGATTTGAGAACTGCACTGTTATACAAAGAAGGTCCTAAGTTGAAACTGATCAATAAACTGTTATATAGAGAAACAGTAGACAGGGGGACAAGTAGACAAACAACAACTGGTGCTGCCCACTGCCTTTCGAGACTCAGTATTGAGGTCCTTGCACAACCACATGGGGCACCTTGGTATAGACAGAACACTTGACTTGGTGAGATCCAGATTCTATTGGCCTAAGATGGGGGCTGATGTGGAGCAACACATACGAACTTGTAGTCGCTGCTTACAGAGGAAAGCTTTGCCCCAGAGGGCTGCCCCCCTTGTTAACATAACCACCAGTGCACCCATGGAGCTGGTCTGTATTGATTTTCTGAGTTTGGAGTCAGATCAAAGAAATATCAGTAATGTGCTGGTGGTCACTGACCATTTCACGAGATATGCCCAAGCTTTCCCCACCAAAGACCAGAAAGCATCCACTGTAGCCAAAGTACTTGTAGAAAACTTTTTTGTTCACTATGGGGCTCCACAAAGAATCCATTCTGATCAAGGGAGAGACTTTGAGAGTCGCCTGATCAAAGATGCTTTCTCTGTGGGGAGTGAGAAAGTCCAGAACCACTCCTTACCACCCCAGGGGACCCACAGCCTGAACGTTTCAACCGTACTTTGCTAGATATGCTAGGAACCTGCACCCAAAGGACAAGCCTAGATGGAGCTAACAAATTAGCACCCTGGTACATGCTTATAACTGCACCAAAAGTGATGCCACTGGGTTCTCCCCTACCGCCTGATGTTTGGAAGAGAAGCTCGACTACCGTAGATGTGTGTTTTGGGGTCTCTCCTGATGGGGTTCAAGCTGACAACTATTTACAGTATGTGCAAAAGTTAAAGGCCCAGCTAACTCCATGTACTAACTGGCTCAAACCATGGCTGCCAAAAGAAATCTGGCCAACAAAGAAAGGTATGATAAAAGGTGAAAGCACAGGAACTCCAGGAGGGAGATCGGGTATTGCTAAGAAATCTGGGACTGCATGGCAAACACAAGATTGCTGACAGATGGCACCATCTCCTCACATTGTAGTGGGCAAACTAGATGATCTGCCAGTGTACAAAGTAAGGCCTGAGAACAATTCAAAGATGTAAAACAATGCATAGAAATCATTTACTACCCATTGGACAAATCCTGATTGAGTCTGAGCCCCCAGAAGATGCCCCTCTGGACCAGTGACTAGAGCTGCTGCTAAGAAAGATCAGGAAGTCTGCACCTACAGAAGCAGAGTTAAAGTGTTCCCCTGCACAAGTCCCAGTTGAGCATGACTGTCAGTCCATATCAGAAGAAAGTGAGAGTGACTTTGAATACTATCCTTCTTACAACTGAGTCAATTGTTTCGGGGCAATCCCCTAGTCAATACTGGAGACAAAGCTGGGCCTTCTGGACTGTCTATGCCCCCAGCTTCATCCCTGGAGCCAATGCTCCCAGAAAGTGAAGTGCAAAGCATCAGATCAGATGAAATGGAATCATTGTGCATGGTTGAACTGTTTGAGCTTTCAGGGAGGAAATGATAGATTGGGGCAGACTGGTGATACACCGAACAAGAAGAGTATTTTGAGTGCCCTGACAGTCCACTGCCAGTGTCTGAAAGCTCTCCATGCAGCCAAATGTTGTGGACTCAGAAACTGTAACTCCTGGAGCTGAAAGTGCCCATGTTCAGCCTCTCTACCCCATGGAGACTCCCCTGACAAGTGAGAACAATGCTGAAAATGAGGCTCAGAGTGCAGAGACTGTAACAGCTCCCCCTAGAAAGACTGGTCGAGCTGTAAAGCCTGTGGTGCACCTCAGTTATGATTCCCTGGGCCGGCCAGTGGACCTGCCTCTCAATGTTGTCCATAAAGGAGTGTATGTGTCCCCGAGCTCATTGCCCAAACTGAGCTAGTGCCAACTCCAAGTTACTTGTGTTGCCCTCTAAGTATGGTGCCCTTGCCCCGTCCAGCCCCAAGGTAACTGATAGGGAAGGGTCCTCTCTTCAGGTTTCATGTACAAGAGGTAATAACTTGAGTTATGGTACAATGTGTGTGTTATACTGTGTAAAGAGTGACGTACTGCAATGTTTCAGAAATGGTTCTTGGTAAAATGATGTATTGACTGATGATTACATGTGTGAGCCTAATGCAAATGTATATGGTTGCAGTTGAAACTTATGGGGGTACTTGCTTGACGCGGACGTCAAGCTTTTCCCAGGCCAGGAAGGGTGTAACCCCCCTGCAAATGGGGGTTCCCAAAAGACTTCCAGGAGCTTGCTTGAATGCTCCAAGCCTGAATGGTGTTTCATTTAAGCCATTTATCAGTGAGTGTTTTAGAACCTCTGGTACTGTCTCTTTAAGAGCTGTCTGCTTGCAGACATAATTAGTTTGTATGGGGACTGTGTGTTTCTTTGATTGAGTACCACTCAAGCTGCTGCCAATTCACCCCATTTTTGCAGTCACTAGGAGTGCAAAGGAACCTGTCTGAAAGATGTAACTGATTGCCAGAAATCATTTACAGTAATAATAAAATTACAGTTTGTCTAACCTGCTTTCTTTGCAGTCAGAACTGTCTGCCTAGTTCCCATTCTGGTTTTGAACTGCTGAACTGGACCAATCAGTGTGGGGTAAACTAGCTCTAAAATGATGCCTTGGACGAATCAGAACTTGGGACTCATAATCTGAGCCAGCCACAAGAGGATTGTATGGGCAGTGACTCTGGGAGATGTAGTTTAGACTTGGTGCCTTTTGGACCAACAGCAGCAGTCTATTGTGGTGACAGCCAATCCAGTCAAGAACTGGGAGGAACTCAAAGGAAGTGCCCGGTTTTTGTCTGTTGGGAGTTTCAGTTTGAGATCTGAAAGTGAAGGGAAAGAAACCCTGTGCTCCTTCAGTGCACAGTTTCAGTCAAAAAGCGTGTGCAAGGCCCAGAGTTCGGTCTACAACTTGTGTAACTGCTTGTTAGGACTGAACCGTCCCTGTGAAAAGAATCAAGGATCTCTGAAGAGTAGAAACCAGGCTCACCCTGTAGAAGACTGAAGAAATTGTTGAATTACACTCGGTCTGTCAGGAACTGAATCTGCTGTGTGTTCTCCTGGTTATTGTGCAGTAATTGCGATTGGGATACAGATGCAGCCTGCCTGGTATAGTGCTTTTTTTTTTACCATATAAATGTGTGAGGAGTCTCTTGGAGATCAAAGTAGCCCTGCTGACATTGAAGGACCATATCTTCTTTGGAGGTCGTGAGTACTAATTCGGGGTCGCTCCTGTTGGTGCCACATTAAATCCAAATGGAATTACTGTACTGCTGACTGTTTAATTTTCCTTTTCTCTGTGTGAGGGCCCTACCAGCTGCCACGGTTTGGACTAGCCACTAGGGCCTGGGTACCCAGGGACAGTAACTGGTAGGGATAGGCCTGCACAGAGCCATAGGTAGATAGTAAAGTGATAAGCTAATTAACCTGATTTCCCCTTGTCCTTGTTATATCCCCTAAATAAATCAGAGCTGTTTGTTTCAACAAAGTTATACTGCCTGAGGTATTTGTCTATGTTAAAGTACTGTACTGTGATTGTTGCACTGTATCTTATTTTACAGGATGTCCCGGTGCCTGAACCAGCCTTGGGGTAAGTGTATACTGTGAAGGTAATTCTGCTATATTGTGTGGGCCACTAGTGGGAAGAAAGGGGGTTGCAGTGTCCCAGAGGGCTGTGACCAAGTAAGTTTAACTATTGCAAACCCTGACCTCTGGGTGGAGGCACCCGCCATTGGATCCAGGCCCCTCAACCTGTTAGTGGCAAATCAGGCAGGGGTAGTAGCCCCTGGGATAGCGCCATCTAGGGGTTACATAAGGAAAGCCCCCTGGAGTCCAAGATGTTCCTGCTCCTAGCTGTTGCTGCCATGGGGAGGTTCCATTCCACATCTGGTAGACTGAAATCACCAACCAGCAACACCTCTCCTTGTGTACCATCCTTTGGGTTGCTATCATCATCTCCTTATCTACTGTTACTAAGCTGGGGATATATCTCAAGCATGCCCTGGCAGGGAGGACCAAAAGGGGGGAGTGGAGAAACAGTGAGCCCATCTGAAAGGTGCCATAGTGGAGGTGACAAACCTTCACATTAGGCAAATAAACAAGGGCAAGAGAAAGAGAAAGCCGCTATGGTTCTCAAAGGTAGCGGCTGGGAAGGTATGGGAAAAAAATGGTTTTCAGGAAATACAAGCAAACACAGCAGGAGGAGGACAGGGTAGTATATCTGGATAAACAGAGGGAGGCAGGGAAATAGTCAGGAGCACAAAGGAACAAATGGAGGAAAAAATAGCACAGGAGGTAAAAAAAAGGAGACAAGACTTTTTACTGGTACATTAGTGAAAGGAGAAAAACCAGGGGTGGGATAGTAAGGCTTAAAGGGGAAAAAGGAGAGTGTGTGGAAGGGGACCTGGAAAAAGCATCAGTACTGAACAAATAATTTTGTTCTGTACTCACAGAAGAAGAAGGTAAGGGCAGTGTATATGCTGCTGTTGGGAGAGATTATAAGGTGGTATGGGCTGAGTTTTTACTGCTATGCAGATGATAATCAGCTCTACATGTCTTTTGTGCCCGAGCTGGGTGGGGCAATCTTGATCTTTAACAACTGCCTCTCCGAGATTTGGGGTTGGATGAGTGCCAGTTGGCTGAGGTTGAACCCTGACAAGACCAAAGTATTGGTAGTAGAGCCACGTCACCAGGGCATGGGGCAGCAAGTGGGTCAACCTTCTGGGCTTTGCTCGGAGGTGACCAGCTGCTTACCTCAAATCTGGTGCAAAATCTGGGCATTGAGTTCGACAGCAGCTTGACATTCAAGTCTTGGGTGTTGGCAGTCATAAAGACCTCATTTTACCATCTGAGGAACATCCTCTGGATCAAGCACCTGATACTGTCTAGCGATATGCCAACTCTGGTTCATGCTTTTGTAACCTCGCACCTTGATTAATGCAACGCCCTATACCTAGGATTACCGGGGGTTGATATCTGCCGATTGCAGCTAGTGCAGAATGCAGCAGCCAGGTTGTTGACTGGTTTATCAAGATCATGCCATATCACACCCGTGCTCCGCTGCCTGCACTGGCTGCTGGTACACTGGCAGATCACCTTCAAGGTCTGGTTACTGATCTACAAGGCCCTACATGGACACAAACCTGGCTACCTGCAAGATCTTCTGCACCCCTACTGCCCACTCCGCTCTGCGGATGAAAGACTGCTTGAGGTTCCCAGGGTCTGATCAAAGACTTCTGGGGCGTACACTTTTGCTTTTGTGGCCCCGACCCTGTGAAACACTCTACCTCATTGGATAAGAGAGTGACAGACCACCAACAGTTTTAAGACCGAACTGAAAACATACTTTTTCAAGAAGGCATTTTCTGATGAGAGCTAAACCTAGATTTTCTGCATTGTGCTTTTACACTTATTATGCTTATTTTGTGTTTTTAATTATTGATGTTTGTATTAATTGTAACTTGTATTAGGATGTAAAGCACTTGGTCTACTGGAATTACGCTGATAAATAAAACCTTGATTGACTGATTGACTACAGTTAGGCAACATGAACAAATATAGGAGGGATATGGACACCAGTCCATTTATAGAAGAGAGAGAGTCCTAAAGGAACTCACAAAACTGAAAGTGGGCAAGGCAATGGGACTGGATAGGATGTATCCTAGAATATTAAGGGAACTACGGTAGGTGCTGGCGCCACCACTGGCAGCCCTGTTCAATGAGTCACTCGATACAGGAGTGGTTCTGGAGGACTGTAGGAGGGCAGATGTAGTCCCTCTTCACAAAAGTGGCAGTAGGGAGGAGGCTGGAAACTACAGACCTGTCAGTCTCACCTCAATAGTGGAGAAGATTATGGAATCACTACTTAAACAAAGGATCATGGAACACCTTGAACCCAGTGGAGCGCAGGATCAAAGACAACATGGATTCACAGTGGGAAGGTCAAGTTAAACAAATCTAATTGATTTCTTTGACTGGATGACTAAGCTTGTGGATTGGGTGGAGTGGTGGATGTGGCCTTTCTGGATTTCAGTAAGGTCTTCGATACCTTTCCACATAGAAGACTTGTGAACAAGCTGGGCAGCCTGGGAGTGGGTCACAAGGTGGTAAACTGGGTTGGGAACTGGTTGAGTGATAGAAGACAGAGGGGTTGTGGTAAATTATGCTCAATCAGAGGAAAGGATGGTGACCAGCAGGGTGCCACAGGGATCAGTCCTGGGCCCAGTCCTGTTTAATGTCTTCATAAGTGCCATTGCGGAGGGGCTGGAAGGGAAGGTGTGTCTCTTTGCAAATGACACTAAGATCTGCAACAGGGTGGACACTCTGGGAGGGGTGGATAAAATGAGGAGGGACCTAGGTATACTGGAGGAATTATCCAGAGTGTGGCAGTTAAGATTTAATGCAAAAAAGGTGCAAAACCATGCATTTGTGGTGCAAGAACCCAGGGAAAGATTACATGATGGGGGGGGGGGGGGGGGAGAAACTGATGGTTACCAAACAGGAAAGGGATTTGGGGGTAATCATATCTGATGACCTCAAGGTGGCCAAACAATGTGCTAAGACTGTTGGGAGAGCCAGTGGGATGCTGGGGTGCATACGGAGAGGTCTCCCAGCAGAAGGAAGGAGGTGGTGATGCCACTTTTACAGATCACTGGTGAGGCCTCATTTGGAATACAGTGTCCAGTTCTGGATGCCGCATCTCTGTAAGGACATAGACAGGGTAGAGGTAGTTCAAAGAAGGGCAACAAAGATGGTGCAGGGTTTGCACCAAAGGTCATATGAGGAGAGACTGGGAGATCTCAATATGTATACCCTGAAGGAGAGGCGAGACAAAGGAGATAGGATAGAAACCTACAAATATCAAAAAGGCATAAATAGGGTACCGGAGGGTATCATCTTTCAGAAAAGGAGATGTCCAAGAATGAGGGGGCATAACATGAGGTTGGAAGGGGGTAGACTAAAGGGTAGTTTGATGAAGTATTTCTTCATAGAAAGGGTGATGGATGCATGGAATATACTTCCAGTGGAAGTGGTAGGGGCAAACACAGTGGGGGGATTCAAGCATGCATAGGACAGGCATAGGGGAACCCTAGCAACAGGAATGAGGAGGTAAAGCCAGAGATCAAGTAGGGTCTGTGGCATTTACAGTAGGCAGAAAAAATTGGCAGACTAGATGGGCCTAGCAGTCCTTATCAGCCATCAATTTCTATGTTTCTATGTTACCATGTTACCTCCTCCCCCTGAGATGGTGGTTTGTATATTACCCTTGTGTGGATGGCTGTCCCCTTACTCTTTTCTAGTGTAACCAAAAGAATTTTCCCTCCACCCAGTTCCCCTTGAATTTCTATGGTCTTTATATTTTCCCTCACATAAAGAGCCACTCCTCCCCCCTTCTTGCCTACCCTGTCCCTCCTGAATAGATTGTAACCTGGTATGGCCACTTCCCAGCTCTGGTTTTCATTACACCAGGTCTCCGTGATGGCCACAATGTCCTGGCCAGATTCCACTATGGTAGCCTCAAGGTCACCTGTCTTGTTTCTCAAACTTCAGGCATTTGCACACATGGCTCTCCTACGTTTGCTTTAGTTCAAATAGCTTGTACTGTGAGAGGGATATGTATTTGGGTGTTTAAAAAGTGCTGTTTGAATAAGGGCTGTACTTTGGGTGTTTAAACAGGGCTGATAGTTTTGGGCTGTATTCTGGAGTTCAATTCTGTGCCAGTTGAGAGACTTGGGGAGGGGCAGGAGATTAGCCAGAGCCATTTTAAACTGATTCAGTTTGGAGCTGGAAACTGAAGAAGCAGAAACTACAGGGATGTGTTTGCTCCAGCCTGAGGAAAGGGGCTGAGGTGTGCAGTTGTGTAAGAGGCTGTTTGACTCACATGAGAGTGGCAGTGGGCCCTAATCCCTCCCTCCCCCAGCTTGCCCACACTTATTGGGGCAGTGCTGCATTGGGATTGGTGGAAAGCACTACCAGGTGCATCCACTAACGTGCCCTAACAGACGGGATTATTCTTTGTAATGTTATAGAGTGATATGTAGCTTAGGTTAAAGAGGTAAAAAGTTAAAAACTTATAGATGGTACTGTGTTTTGTACTTTGGTCTAGCAATTTAAGCTGCATTTTGCTGGATAATGTATGGATGGTATGGTATCATAGTTAGTAGTGTTATATGCTTCTTTGCTAGTGGAGTCGGTATTGTATTTTTAAGTAGGGACTGGGCTGGTTAGAAACTTATAGATGGGACTGTATTTTGCAGTTAGTACTGGTATCATGGGTAGGATAGTGGGCTGTAATGGATGTGGGGCTGCAGTTTTGATTAACATACTGTGGAGGCTAGGAGGGTGTCCAATCTGTATCCAGTTTTGGAGGCTGGAGGAGGAAGTGCTGTGGCTTGGTAGAGAGCTGGAGAGGATGAGGGGATGGGGATGGGGCCTGGAGGCAGGAGGCTCACATCCAGGAAATAACATGAGGACACCACGGGGCAGGAACAGTGGCTCAAGGGATGTGATGGGGAGGAAGTGCAGGAGCGGAACAAACAAGGGGTCTAGCATTAGTGTGAAGGCTAGAGTCGGGGAGAGGGAGCAGAGGCACAGCCTGGCAGGATGGGCAGGAAATAGGTTTGCTGAGCTGGTGACACTGGTGGAGGGAGGGAGTGATCTCCAGAGGAAAGCGGAAGAGGGAGGAAGAGGGAAATCCACAAGGGGCAGGAGTCAGTCAGAAGAGGGCGACAGGGGTGAAGGGGAGAGAAGCACTGCTGGCGGGGTGGATGACAGGGATGGAATAGGGGGACCAGGGTGGAGGGGGATGTGGGGATAGGGAAGGAGCAGTGAAGGGGGCAGGGGATAGGATGGGGGAGAAGGGGTAGACAGAAGTAGGGAGGAAAGTGGAGTTAGTGATCTGGCATGCTCTAAGAGTGGATACCCTGTGAAAGGGGTGGGGGCAGGGACAAGGAACGAGGAAGGAGGGGGGTACTAGTGCTTGGTGATTCCATACTTAAAGGGATCAGATGGGATAGCAGAGAGAGAGAGGCATAGTAGAATACAGGTGGAGGCTATACCCAGACTAACAGCAGACAGGGTGGGGCAGGCGGTTCTTAAGTGCACAAGAAGGGGCAGGAAGAAACCACATGTAGTGGTGCATGTAGGCACTAATGACCTGGTGGGGGAGATGGTGGAAGTAGTGAGGAGGTTTGAGGAATTAGGATGGCTATGTGAGGAAGTGGGGGAATCAGTGGCCTTTTCAGAGGTGCTCCCGGTAACCTGCGTGAGTACGGGAAGGCAAGGGAGGATTGGGGAGTTCAACAAATGGCTGGGGGAATGGTGTCAGTCTAAGGGGTATGGGGTAGTGGGCGGACTGAGGCAGTACCTGGGACAATAAGGATCTATATGCAGGGGATAGGCTGCACCTGAGTGGGGAGGGGACAGGGGTATTAAAGCAGAGGTTGGAAGGGTACATATCATCAAAGATAGATTTAAACTAGGCGGGGGTGGTGGGAGGACAGCTAGTAGGCAGAGATCCCAGAGGGTAGAGGCAAGCATGCCTGCCCCCCAAGCTATCAGAGAGGTATTTGAGGTGGGGACACAAGGGGAGATTAGGAGGGGGGGGCCAGGGTGGTGGAGGGAGAAAGACACAGGTTGGAGGGTGATCTCACTGAATGCAAGAAGCTTAGGTAACAAATCAGCTGAACTATAGGCTCTCTTGGGTGTGGGGAGGGTGGACATTGCGGCCATCATGGAGACATTGGCCACAGAGAACCAGTACTGGGATATGATGATCACAGAGTACAGGATATTCAGAACGGACAGGACTAGGGGCAAAGGGGGGCGTGGTGATCTACTGGAGGGAGGGGATAAGGTGTATGAGAGAGGAGGGGGGTGGAGGGCAGGACAGAGGCCCTATGGATGCAGTTTCAAGACTCTAAAAGAAAGACACTGAGGGCGGAGGTAGTGTACAGGCCACCAGCTCAGGGGGATGACCTGGATAGGGAGTTGGCTGAGCAGATTAGAAGAGTCTGTAGGAAGGGGACACCATAGTGGTGGGGGACTTCAATCTCCCTGGGGTGGACTGGAACACCCCAACAACCATGTGTGCAAAGGAGCAGAGATTACTAGATGCATTTCAGGACTGCTTCCTGGTGCAATTGGTCCGTGAGCCTACTAGGGAGGGTAGGACTCTGGACCTGGTATTAACAAACGGGGAGAATGTAAGGGATCTGGGAGTGGAAGACCCCCTAGTTGGGAGTGACCATCATCCATCATACGGTGTCATTCACACTCAGTATAGAAAGGGTAACAGGAGGAACTGGTACCAGAGTGATCGATTTTAGGGAGCAAACTTTAAAAGGATGGGGGATATTTTGGTTCGGCATCTTGTGGGAATTCAGACATGCATGAATGCCAGCCAAAAATGGGATATCATGAAGAAAGGGCTGGCAGAGGCTACTGAGATGTGCACCAGGACACGGAGCAAAAAGGGGAGAGCAAAGAAGCTGAGCTGGCGGACTCAGGAGGTAATGAAAGGGGTGAGGGCCAACAGAAAAGCATTCTGGAGGCTTAGGAAATCAGGAGGGCAAGAGGACAAAAACTAGTACATGAAGAAGTACAGGGAGGTTACCAGGCTAGTCAGAGTGGTCAAGGCTTCCATAGAGCTGAGACTGGCACAGGGAATGAAGGATGGGGAAAAGGACTTCTTCAGATACATTGGTGAGAGAAGAAGAAACAAAGATCAGATTGTGAGGATTAAGAAAGATGGGGGTGGGTGTAGAAGGGGAAGAACCAGGCAGAGGCACAGAATGAGTACTTCTGCTCTGTGTTCACAAAGTAAAGGGGGGGGCAGATACCATATGGGAAGGGTGGAGTGGTTGGGGGGTTGGGGGTGACTGATATCAGAATTATGGAGGACAGGGTGCTGGAAGGACTAAGGGCACTGAGGGTGGACAAGGTGCCAGTGCTGGATGGCATTCACCCTAGGGTACTTAGGGAGCTAGCGGAAATCCTGGCGGGACCACTGGCAGACCTATTCAATATATCGCTGGAAACAGGATGTGTGCCACAGGCAAGGAGGATGGCTCATGTGGTGCCCATTCATAAAAGTGGCCTGAAGGATGATCCAGGCAACTTCAGACTGGTGAATCTCACTTCAATAGTGGGGAAACTCATTGAATCAGTCCTGAATTGTACAATGGTGTGTGAAAATCCTGTAACTTCATTGGTCAAAACATGTCGCAGGACTGTGGGTAGATCCTGCAAAACCCATGGTTGAGAAATGGCATTTATAAAAAACATAATTAAACACATTTTAAATTTATTTTACACATGGGTCCATTGCATACTTGCAATAAGGCACTCCAGGGTGTGAGTTATTGGGTGATTTATACACTTCTTGTGTGGTTAAGTCACCCGGCTGTGCCTCATGACACATCACACAAGGTGTGGGTCAATCCCCAATAACCCACACCCTGTTGTGCCATATTGCTTAAAGAGAGACTGGTGACCTTTCTAGAAGACAATGGGCTCCAAGACAGCCATCAGCATGGTTTTGTATCAGGCCGATCCTGCAAGACAAACCTAGTCGAGTACTATGACTGGGTTACCAGGGAGCTGGACAGGGGCCATGCAGTGAATGTCCTATATTTGGACTTCATCAAGGCCTTTGACTCATTGCCGCATGGGAGGCTGGGGGAAAACTGGAATACATTGGGGTGGGGACAAAAATGGTCAACTGGATCACCAACTGGCTAAGGGGTAGGCAGTAAAAGGTGGTGGAGGTGGTGGAACTCTCATCACAAAGGGATGTTATGAGTGGAGTGCTCCAGGGTTCAGTACTGGGACCAGCTTGTTCAGGATATTCATTGCTGATATCTCAAATGGGATCTGGAGTAGGGTCAGTCTGTTCATAGATGATACTAAGATCGGTGCAGTGATAGATGACATAGAGGGGTGGAGAGGGCTGCAGGAAGACCTGACCAAACTACATGAATGGTTGGAGACATGGCAGTTGGGGTTCAACACCAAGAAGTGCAAGGTACTGCACTTCGGTGCAAGAAAGCAGGGAAGGAAATATCAGTTGGGAGGGGTACAGTTGGTAAGCACAGTGGAGGAAAAGGATTTGGGGTACTAATAACGGGGAGTATGAATCACTCAGCTCAGTGCAGGAAGGCGGCTGCAAAGGCAAACAAAATGCTGGGGTGCATAGTGAGGGGATTCTCCACCAGGCACAGAGAAGTGATCCTACCCCTTTACAGGTCACTGGTCAGGCCACACCTGGAATACTGCATGCAGTACTGGTGTCCATTCCTGAAGAGGGGCATCAGATTGCTGGAGGGGGTGCTGCATAGGCCAACGAAGATGATACAGGGACTTGAGGGAAAATCCTACAAGGAGAGGCTGGGAGAGCTGCAAATATATTCCCTGGAAGAGGGGAGGGATGGGGGGATATGATCAAAACCTGCAAGTACCTAAAGGATATTAATAGGATTAATACAGCAGGGATTCTTCAGATCAGAAGGGGAGGGACATGAGAGGGCATCAGCTGAGATTGTGTGTGTGTGGGGGGGATTCAGGAGGGAAATCAGGAGACACTTTTTCACGCAAAGTGTGGTAGATAAGTGAAACACTCTGTCTGAGGAGGTAGTATCGTGTAGAATGGTGGGAGTATTTAAGAGAGGGTGGGACAGATTTGGGGGGGTTATGAGGAGGGGAGGGGAGAGTGGGGTAGCTGCAAGTTGAGGGGCTAGTTACACAATCGAGCAGACTCGCTAGATTATGAGGCCTGTTTCTGCTGGCATTTCGTATGTTGGTATGGAGCTCTTCCCCTGATTTGCTCCCTTATGACTCTCCCTTTTCTGATCCCAATCCTTGTCAGACCCTCCCAATTTCCTGTCTTTGTGCTAACCCAAGGCCTCTGTTCTATTCTCTTCTTGAATTCCCCTGTAGTTCCTGTGCTCTCGGGGGGGGGGGGCATATTATGTCTCCTATCTTTCCTTCACCCCCCAGCTTGTTTAAATCCTCTCTTTTTCCTCACCAAGTGTAGCACCTTATGTTTGGCTACATTGAATCTGAGGCTCCAGGAACCAAGCAATCACCCAGATTGTTTAGGTCTTCCTGATGTTTGCTGCCTTCCTCAAGGAGGTTAACCACTATTGCCAAATTAATGCCTTCCGCAAACTTAAGCAGCCAGCTAGGGACCCTGGCTTTAATTAAATCTTAATATGAATATCTTTATACTTAATTGACTTTCTAGTTTTATTTATTTATTAAAATTTTGATAACCGGGTAAGCCCACCGAGACTAGAGGTCCCTTTTTCAGGGGCGACCTGGGGTTAGGTACATACATTAATTGAAAATAGTGTTACACACTTTGACTGCTTGCAGTGTTTTGTACTTTGATTACATATAGAATATAGGAGTGCACAATACAGTCAGTTGATTAGGTACACAGCACACAATACACAAGGAATACAGGGGTAAATACAAACACAATGTCTGAACCTGGCATGATCTCTGTATTGCAAATAGTCTGTATTCCTGTGACCTCTGTATTGCAATTTGTCTGCACTTCCTGTGATAGTACTTGCTACTTCCCCCACCCCCTACCCCCAGGATGCATCTGGAATCGAGCATTGCACCGCTCAGCATGTCTTCCTGGTAAAACTTTTAAATAAATAAATGCACAGCTACAGGGGTGGCTCAGGATAAACACTGGGCTGGTTGGTATAGACAATATAACAACAGAGTTAACATATGGTTGATATCGTGAACACACAGACCAGGTATCTCCTGGTTATCATTGGTTGATCTCAGACTTTCTGACATGGGGCATCTGGGGTATAGAGCGGCCAGTAGGCCAGTAGCCCATGTACTTATGGTATATAGGAGGGGGTATAGGGGATAGTTATTGTTATATAATCAAATACATTAGGAAAAGCAAACCATTTCTATATAAAAATAGAGGAGTTGCAGAAAGAAAACTTAATGCCGCAGTTCTCTGTTCCTGATCAGGAAGTCGGAGTAGAACTTGTGAAATATGCGCATATGTTTGGTTATGAGTCATAATATGGATTTCTTCAGGACACTTCCAGCTAGTTCAGATTACATGCAGTTACCTGCATCTGCTAATGTGCTGACTTTGGGTGCCACCATTATTTGTGTTCTTGTGATGACACTCCAATTCTTACCATTTTTTAATACAACGGACTTCATTCATTAGGACATGCGATTAAGGTAGTTGGAACTTTGTTTACATGCTCTTCGAGGAGCATTGTTTCAAACATATTGCACATATTAATTAACTGTTCATTACTTCTCTTATTTTGAAGAACTTTGTGTAAAGACTGCCACTGAGTATACACTCTGTTAGATCTATGTAGATTCTTGTATTAATATTCTAATTGCAGTAGGTATGTTTTATGAAAGGGAACAGTGTATATTTATTAGATTTGCATATATTTTTTGTAATAAAATTCTGAACTATCTCACTCTGTTTGACTTTGTAACAGCATGTGCCAAACAATAACATTTCCAATGGCAGTAACAAAAGTCTTAATATAATCTCCTTTCTTACAGCAGTACACAGACATGCTGCACATGTGAGTGTATATCGACACGTAAAATGTTAGGTAACTAGCACTGTGTTGACAAGAGGATGAAGTGCACTAGATGAGATCACAAGTTTATTTACTCCTGGTCATGTGATTCAGTTTACTGCCCATGATAAAGTTGCAACAGACAAGACTGCATCTTTGATAAGATTGGCAATTAGTGACACCCCAGTTACATAATCAGCTCTGCATTTTTGACAATGAGGTTATGGATTCCATGACATTTAGCTTTAAAACGCGCCAGGAAGGACAGTGAAGACAATCAGGAACCTAAAAACCATCTTATATTTTGTTTTTCTATTTTTGATTTCTTTTTGACATTTTCACTCCCTTTCCTGGACTGCAAAGCCTCAAACACCACTATAGAACATGTCCAGTTGGGGCACACAGTATTTCCCTCTGATGAGTGAATTAGTCATTTGGATGATACTTCTGTCCACTGCCCCGGGCCAGGGGTTCAAGACCCCTCCTGAATCTGGGTCTTCTATAATACAGCACAATATCCAACATCCAAACCACTTGGACAGCCAGTACTGTACATAAGATGACTGAAGGGGGCCATGTTACATATCTAGCAAAAAAGACAGAACCAACACAATCATTTTATAAATATATCAAACAAAGGGACACACTCTTCTAAGTAACAATCACAAAGGTTTATTGTAAATAAAATACATGGATAGTGAAAGCGTGATGGAAGAGTCTGCAAAGACACAGAACTGTAGGGTGTCTTTCCTTTCACCCTTTTCAGGCTTCTGTGTCTGTCTGTACATAGGATTTTTTGGGTAATTGAACCAAAACCCCTTATATCATAAGTCTCTTGGTCCTATCCTCCCCCTAGCCACCTCCCAGCTTCATCATCTGAGGGCCGAGGCTCTGGCTCTCCATGGCGTGCCCACTGTGGTGGGGCATTCAGGGCAACACCTACTCTAGCACACAGTCGAGAGACTCTATGGGGCCATGGCAGTAGGGGCCCAAGAGTACCACCTGCATCATCCTACTGGGAAGGGGGGGTTCCTGGTTTTCTTGAACCCACCCCAGGACACTGGCAGCAGGGGCTGGGCTGTTATGTGGGGATATGAAAGCATATCCTTGCAAAGTCAGCCAATGCCCCCCCCCCCCCGGACTAGCCACATCGCTGACAGGATTTTTGCCTGCAGCACCTCCACATGCATTTATTATTACAATACACTGTTGTGCTTGTTACAGGGAGGAGTGGGACTCTGTTTGTTTACATTCATTGGAGGACTTTAGGATTTGGGGTTTTGAAACATGCTGTATTTAGCATTTGTTTTTAATTTAAAATAGTTTTTGTTTGTGAGGATTATACTTTCATTTGGCTAGCAAATTGTTTCTGTATACAGACTTTCAAGACCCCTAAAGTTCCTTCATTAGGTATGCTATTCAATCAGAGTGGAGACTCCTTTTATGTTGGCCTTAATCTGCTGTCATTTTCAATGTTTTTATGTTTCTACCACCACAGAAGATGAGTGGCAGTCTATTTTATTCACCATTTTAAAGAAATACTCCTTTGATAAATGTGTTTTCATAAGTACTGATCCTCACCCCAGCATATGGAAATGCTGCTTTCAAAACACTGAGGACACCTTAACAGAAGTACATTAAATACTTGGTATATACTGTGATGTGTAGAGCACAAATTGAGTGACCCCCAATTGACTCAATCATGGCACATACAATGTACTAGGCAACTATAGTGACCGGATGGGATGGGGTGGGTTGGCGACTGCAGCGACAGGAAGTTGCTACAGATATGTAGGGGTGGGGTGGGAGCAAGCATGCTTGGGGGTGGGATGGCACGCCGCGACGGGTGGGAGGGGATGTGAGGTGGCACTGCAGTAGGCTGCTGAGCTGGCCCGTGGGTGTAGTGGGTCATCTCGTGGCTTTGGTGGGTAAGGGTGCTGGAGTTCGAGTCAGGCGTAAGTACATTTTGTTGCGAATGGCGAATTTTATTTTGTTTACATTTGCCCCGACATACCCCGAGTTGAAAATCCTTAAGTAGGGGAAGTGTAAATGTAAAAAATGTAAGTCCCCAGCGCAGTTTTGTTGTGTGCTGAGGAGTCAGAGCATCAAAATTGATTTCCGGGGCTCTGACTTCACCGTAGTGGCGATCTCCCTTTGGCAGTCGCCGTTATCACACAGAACCTTTGTCTTGCAGTAAAGATCTGTAAATCACTAAAATAGATCTTACTCACCTAATTTCTAGAATGGTGAGTAAATTACTTCTGCCTGCCAGGGTTATCTGAAGTAGTGAGGACATCACATGTTCATAATTTTTGTGTAACTATTTTTAATGTTTCATAGTTCTCATAATTATTGTTACTGTTATCATAACATTGTTTCAAGACAATTATCATGTACATGCTGTCATATTATAAGGATTTAATGTCATACTTCCCTCCATCATTATGTTCATTGCTCAAACTTTAAAGGCTAAATTGGATCATGAGTCATCGTCTGTTCATGAACATCTATGTTTATGTGATATGAGTACTCACTAACAGGCACAGTGTGGCAGATGTCAAGGTAGGAGGCCACATGAGGATCAGTAATCACTGTATAGTGTGGTTCAGTATAAGGAAGGTTGTAGAACTGAACCACACAAAGGCAAGGCTCCTGGACTTCAGGAGGGCAGATTTTATAAAGATAGCTGAATGCCTTATGGATTACCTTACGGGGGGTGACCCAGGTGGGGTGCAGGAACAGTGGACAAAGCTAAACGGGGGCATAGTGAAGGTGACAAACCTCTGCATCAAGCTAGTGAGCAAAACCAAGAGGAAGAGAGACCGCTGTAGTTCTCAGAAGAGGTGGCTAAAAATATAAAGGCTAAAAGGGTAGCATTCAGAAGGTATAAGGAGACACAAAGGGAGGGGGTAACAAAAGTGGACAGGTCTCTTTTTAGGTACGTAGGCGAAAAGAGCAAGACCAAGGAAGGGATTGTCAGGTTAAAAAGGGAAGGTGGAGGGACTCTGCAAAGAGGGACCAGGAAGAGGCAGACATCTAGAACAAATACTTTTGTTCAGTGTTCACAGAGGAAGGAGAAGGGAAAGGGCCACAAAAACGTAACAGGAGCCGGGGTGGGGGGGGGAGACACTTGCCCATTTTTGCAGGAGAGAGTCCTGAAGGGACTCACTGATCCAAAAGTGGACAAAGCAATGGGGCTAGATGGAGTGCATCCAAGGGTATTGAGGGAGCTCAAGGAAGTAGTGGCTGCACCTCTGACAGTCTTATTTAACAGTTCACTGGAAACAGGAGTGGTTCTGGAGGACTGGAGGAGGGCAAATGTAGTCCAACTTCACAAAAGTAGTAGCAGGGAGGGGCT
Organism: Neoceratodus forsteri; assembly: GCA_016271365.2. Classification (NCBI taxonomy): domain Eukaryota; kingdom Metazoa; phylum Chordata; order Ceratodontiformes; family Ceratodontidae; genus Neoceratodus; species Neoceratodus forsteri. Next base: position 1,466,297,825 of record CM057449.1, read on the forward strand.
GACAGTTATAAGCCAGTCAGCCTGAAATCGGTGTGGGAAAATTAATGGAATCACTGCTGAAGGAAAAGATTGAGGAATATCTTGAATCCAATGGGTTACAAGACCTGAGACAACATGCATTCACGTGGGAGTGTAGGGTTGGGGGAGGGGGGTCATGAGAAGTGAATCTGATAGATTTCTTTGACTGGGTGACCAATGAATTGGAGCACAGTGGAGCGACAGACATGGCTTTCCTAGATTTCACTGAGGCTTTCAACACTGTTCCACTTATGAGACTAGTAAGCAAGTTGGGTAGCTTAGGAGAAGGTCCAAAGGTGGCAAACTGGGTGAGAAACCGGCTAGCAGTAGGCGACAGAGGGTGGTGGTAAACTGAGTTCATTATGTGGAATGGAAGGTGATCCGTAGCATGCCTCAGGGATCAATGCTGAGACTGGTCCTCTTTGATGTCTGTACAAATGACATTACAGAGGAACTAGAAGGGAAGGTCTGCCTCTTTGTGGATGACGCCAGAATCTGCAATATGAGGCCAGCCCAGTGGTGCTGAGGGCTGAGGCGCTGGACGCCTTACCTAGTGCTGCGCCGGTGACCCATGTTCAGGAATCAGCATGGGTCACCGCGGGTAGGCAGGGAGAAAGATAGAGCATCTGTTGGACTGCTCTCCTTCTCTGGGGAGGGGGAATCTCACTTCCTGATGCCCAATTGCCCCCAGGCAGAGGCTGGGGGTCAGGGCACGGGGTGACAGCATCGGGCAGAGTCTGGGTAGATGCCTGGGGGAAAGATGTGTGGAGGCATGTGCCTCTGCCTCTGCTGGCATCATTGCATGCCCACAGCTCCAGCAAAGGGGGGTGGTGGAGTGAACAATGGAAAATGTGGTACCCCTCACGTGGCTTGATGGCCATCCATGAGTGTTCGTCGGGAGCTGGCACCTGAACTGGATCCATGAGGGTGGGGAGTTAGGGGGCTCCCTGCTGCCCTGCTGTGGGGGGCAAGCCGCAGGGGTTTCAGGGAGCTAGTGGTCCCGGTTGAGATGGATGGCGGCTGGATCCCCGGCAAGGAGGTGAGGTCTAACGGGAGCAGAGAGGTGGCCCAGGAGGATAAATAATCTAAAAAAAAAAAATTTGCTATATGGTGGATACTCCAGGGGGCGGAAAGGATGAACAGAGACCTGCGAAAACTGGAGGAGTAGTCAAGGGTATGACAGTTGGGTTTTAATGTGAAAAAGCGCAAATAAAATTGCACTTAGGACACAAAAACCCAGGGGCACAGTACAAAATGGGTGGAGTGGTATTGACAACAACCAGGCAGGAAAGAGACCTGGGGTAATCGGATCTGATGACTTAATGGTGGCCAGACAGAGACAAGGCATTCAGGAGGAATAGTGGGAGGGGTATCACCAGCAGAAAGAGGGAGGTGGTGTTGCCCCTGTATAGATTGCTTTTAAGGCCTCACCTAGAGTACTGTGTCCAGTTCTGAAGACCACAGGCTCAATCCTCAAAGCCCTGAGGTGACGCAAGGTGCCTGTGCCAAACATAAATGGTGCATGTGCTGTTCACAAAAGCAGCTGGCGTCTGCCCCAAACAGGGCTTATGCTATTCATGTGCCCAGAAACGGGCTATAACATGGTGCTAGGGGGTACGTGGCAGATGCAAGCTGCCACATCCCCAAAAATGGGATTCCCGTAATTCTCCCAGAGGGAGAAATTCTAAGTATCCTTAGGACATAGAAAATTCTCTTCTGGGAGAGTTGCCTGCTTGCGACAATGTGCTGCAGTCCCCCCCCCTTCCCAATCCCCAATGTGCCCCTATAGTAAATAAATAAAGGGATCCCTCCCTGGTAGTCTCATGGCCCCATCTTTGACCCCAACATCATCCAACATTAAAATGCATACTAATACCCCTTCCTGGTGGTCTGGTGGCCCCCTCCTCCTGATCACCTATATGCAGCCCAAGATTAATATGAAAAGAATAATATCCCCTTCTTGGTGGTCTAGTGACCCCACCCCACCAAGCAGGTAGTATCCACCACCGCATTCCCACCGTCCTAGCGCAGCCAGCGACTGGCACAGCCACATCTTACCTCTGTGACCGCTGCTGGACTAAACTGTCACTGAGCACCGACTGTATAGTATATGCGCTCATGAATCATGAGCACGTACACTATACAGTTGGCGCTTGGTGACAGGCCGCGGAGGTGAGAGGTGTGCTGTGTCGGTCACTGGCTGCATTATGGGGGAGTGGGGTGGTGGGCACTACCTATTAGGGTTGAGGTCCACTAAAACACCAGGAAGGGGGTATTATTATTCATATTAATCTTGGGTGACATAGGGGATTGGGAAGGGGGCCACTGGACCACCAGAAAGGGGATATTACTACTATTCATTTTAATTTTGGGCGATATCAGGGTTTGGGGAGGGTGGGCACTAGGCCACCTGGAGAGGGTTTTATTTGACCAGTGGCATCAGGGATGGGGGGAGTGCTAGACCACCAGGGTTGGGGTTTTTATTCTGTGACCCAGGGATCGGGGATGCAGGGACACTTTCCTTTGTTGCAGGAGCTTGCAGCACACCCCTCTCATGTGCCAGGTGTTTATTGCATGGGAGAGGTTGCTGCAAGTGTGGGGTCTTAGGTGCCGGAACCCCTCCTGTAGCCGAATCTGGTGCAGGGTCCCTGATGCACGAGGCTTTGGCACAAGTTGCTGTTTGCTGCAGCTTGCACCGATCAAAGCCCCCTTTGTGAATCAAGCCCCACAGCTCCAGTAGGACATAGACAGAGTGGAGGTGGTCCAGAGGGGGGCAGCTAAAATGGTGCATGATCTGTACAAAAAGCATCACAATGAGAGACTAAAGGATCTCAATATGTACACCCTGGAAGAAAGGAGGGAGAGAGGGGATATGACAGAGACCTTTAAATACCTCATGGCGGTAAATAAGGTAACTGAGGGAAGTGTTTTTCAGGAAAAAAGGAGCTCAAGAATTGGGGACATGCTAGGAAGCTGGAGGGGAACAGATTCAGGAGAGATATGAGGAAGTACTTCTTCACTGAAAGAATGGTAGATTCCTGGAACAGCCTTCCAGCAGAGGTGGTGGGGTGAAAACAGTGATGGGGTTCAAGAATATATTGGACAGGAATAATGGTATCTTAGTGTAAAGGAAGGGGGGAAAGAAATGGAGATCAATTAGGGTCTGCAGTAATGCTAAATGTAGAGAAAAACAGGCAGATTGGGTGGGGCAAGTGGTCCTTATATGCCATCAAATTCTAAGTTTCTATGATATAACTCTGTCATGACTGGAAGATACTGACTAATCACAGTTTTTATTACATTTGCCGTGGAATATGACACAATGGTTCCAGTTCTGAATATGATTCGCATAAGGCACCATCTGTTAACCACCTCCAACAATGGCCCTATTCATCCTATTCATTCTCAGACTACTGCCCAATCTCTGCAGGGTGATCACAGGTACCACTGACATACTGCCACCAACTAAGATCAAACCATGCTTGGCACTGGTCTGTCCTATTTCATGACTAGCACAAAACAAGTAAGACAGTACTATAGCCTTCCTTTTAAAATTGGTTGGAAAAAACAACTCTTATTGGCTGATAACTGTCACATCGGGTCTGTTTATTTGGGTATAACTGGATAGCTGTGCTGCTTTATTAGTCTTTATTTTTAATTTAAGGACTATTTTCAGAGCAGAAAACACTCATCAAGTTGTTCAGACATGCAGAAATATAGACACTTCTCATTGGTGTGTGTTTTTTTTTAAATTAGCCATGTTGCTCCTTGCCTGTACCACCCCAGCCCCCTCCTGCTCAGTTACCACCCAGCTCTGTCACCTTCCTAGACCCCAAGGAACTTCCCCTTTCCTGCCCTGTGGGGAACTCTCACATGGTAGGGCCTTCAGTCTTCTCTTAGTTTGGTGTTCTAAGGAGCTCCTTCATGCTGGGTGGGTAGGTGGTGTCTTGTCCGAGCATATTGGTGTCATCTTGCCGGGGTGGGGGGTATTTTTCCTTTATTTTCCCCTTCCCCTGAGACACATTCCTGTGAATGTGTGGCATACATATACAATGGACATGAGCACCATAAAGCCTCTTTGCCTCCTATCCCCCTGCCACCCCTAATTGGCTTCTAGCTTTAGGGCACTTCAAGATGGTGCTCGAGCAGTGGGGAATGGCTGTCCACTCACCTGAGGAGGAGAGCATGCTTCTTGGGTGGTTGAAGTTATTCTGCTATGTCTCATGAACAAGACATGCCCAAGGCACCAGTATGTTCTGCATGATCAGACACTTCACTGGGTGTTATAGCTTCCTTGTTTTATACCAATGACACCACTGAATAGAAAAGATGAATGCCTTTAAAGCATCTGTGCTTTACTGTGATAATGATATGCTTGACACTACTTTTCAATGCAAACCCATATTTCTTGCGCACGCACACACACACAGACACACAATATATATATATATATATATATATGGTTTGTGACAGACACATGAAATTGTTCCCATCTGGTTCGGTGGTTATTACAGTGCTAGGTACCATACTGAAAACTAGATTTTTAAGTGATGTATTAGGTACACCACCACTGAACAGGGATGCAGTAACATAAAACATTTGTGAAGTTTTAAAGAATAATTCAAAGTTAGTGAGCTACCTAGTAGACTGCATGGGGATTACATTGTTGGTTATTTTAATGTTTTAGTTGGAGTCCTTACATGTGTTTGCATTGCTGACGACCACCCTCAGTATAGCAGTACACTGCATCTGTGAGAAATGCTGCACAACCTTAGCACACATGCCATATGCTGTGACAGGAGATCAACAAGCACAATCAAAACTACAGAAAAATGACTCTGCACTTCAGGGATTCACGGTAAGCAAAATAAAAAAAAAAGTATTCGTGATACAAAAGGTTCACTGGTGCGATGAAACCAAATGCTAAGTCGTTCGGTGAGGACATCAAAACTGAAAAGGGGAGCTAAAGGTACACATATTCTAAACATGGCTCTTGAAGCTACTAGACTTGTAATTTCACATATGAATATCTCCTTTTAACATTAGTGTCATTTTTAGGGCTGAAGTGGGCGTAGCCCTGCAGACCTCTTGCTATCAGAAAAGGACTCAGTGCATTCCTTCCAACTGAATAACATGTTGAAGTTGCAACACTCTTGCCTCCGCGTCCATGAAGCACTCCACTCGTCTGCATTGGAAGTTGCACTGCACTATTTTTTTACTCTGTTGGCGGTCACAGTGGAACATGGCACACTCTGCCATGTCCAAGATGGCAACCAAATTGTACTGCACATGCACGACCATTAGCGCTTGCACAGTAGAGAGTTGCGGCCATCTTGGACATGGTGGAGTGTGCAGTGTTCCGCCATGACTGCCGACTTTTTTTTAGTTTAAAATGATGGATATCCCCCCACCTGACCCTCCCTCTCAACACCCCCCCAGAAACACAACAATGACACTGGGGATGCCCCGTCCCCCAGTGTCGCGATCCTGCTCCACCATGACCTTTTATATGTATATTTTTCTCCACCCACCCGACCCTTCCTCTCAGCACCCACCACCCCACTCCCAGAAACATAACAATGACACTGGGGGTGCCCAGTCCCCCAATGTTGCGATCCTGCTCCGCTGTGACCTTTTTTTTTGAATATATATATTTTTTCTCCCCCACCTGAATGTCCCTCTCAGCACCCTCCCCCCCGAAACATAACAGTGACATTGGGGATGCCCAATGTCCCAGTGTCGCAATCGGGAATCCTTGGTTGTTATTTTTTTTTCACCTGTAAAAAGAAGAACATCTATCAATGTCTTTTTCAGCTGTTCCTGACCCCACACCTGACCCTCCACTCAGCACCAATCCCCCCCAAGCCCTTACTTACCCCATCAGGGGTCGAATGCCGTAATTTACTCTAGACTGCAGATACGTCTTCACTCTTCAAAGCTGGACTGTGAACTGAAGAAACAGGTATGCGATTCAATGTATTTTAAGAAGTGCAAGGTAATGCACCTGGGAAACAAAAACCCAGGGGAAGAGTACACAATGGGAGGTGAGATACTAACAACAAAAATGGAAAGGGACCTGGGGATAGTCATATCAGATGACCTAAAGGTGGGCAAGCAATGTGAGAGGGCAGCAAGGAGGGCTGGGGGATACTGGGATGCATAGGAGAGGCATCACCAGTAGAAAACAGGAAGTTATTATCCCTCTGTACAGACAGTTGGTGAGACCCCATCTGGGTACTCGTGCAGTTCTGGAGACCCAATCTCCAATGACATGAACAGGATGGAAGCTGTCAGAGGAGGGCAACTAAAATGGTTCAGGGTCTGCACCGGAAGACATATGGACGAGAGACTTAAGGAGCTAAATATGTATAGCCTCAGGAAAGGAGGGAGAGGGGACATGATAGAAACTTTCAAGTACCTCAAGGGAATCAACAAAGTCAAGAGGGTAGCATCTTTCAAAAAGTGTGCAAGAACAAGGGGCACAAATCTGAAGATAGAAGGGCGGTTCAGAGGTAATTTAAGAAGTTTTTCACAGAGAGGGTTGTGGAGTCAAAAACAGTGGTGGAATTCAATCATGCATGGGACAGTCATAAGGCAATTCTAGGGGGTTGGGGTAGGAAGAAGTAGGCTGCTGGTTAACTAGGATCTGCAGCTTATCCATTAGGTAGGGAAATGGGCAGACTGGGTAGGCCAAGTGGTCCTTATCTGCTGTCAAAATCTATGTTTCTATGTCTATGTTTCTGTGTAATGGGGTTTTGAACTTAGTGGCATAACTTGGGCATTTTTGCATATTTATGGCCCAACTTACCTTTTTTGGGATGACCCAGCTTCATGAACAATTGCACTGACATTAGGCAAATCTGTCCCGAAAGGTGATTTCACAGTCCCTGCGCACAATCACCTTTCAGGTAGGAGTTGAAAAAATGTATCTACCCTTGTTCAAGGGGTGGGGTCATAAGAAGGCTATGTTGAAATTTGGTGTAACAATATTAAAAAAAAACAATAAACTTATGAGTCTATGTTGAATTTTGTGAACGCAAGCTCATGACTTTGTTAATGTTTCAATATTTTTACCCCAAATTTACAGCATAGCCATATCTTTACAGCAGATCATGAATATGACGGCTGTCATTTTTCAAATCATGGCCAAAACGTCTTTTTTTACACCCCGAAAGGTGATTTTATAGTCCCTGCACAAAATAACCTTTTGGAGAGGAGTTGAAAATTTCCTCTGACCTTATTCATGAGATGGAGTCATAAGAAGGCTATGTTTTAAATTTGGTGTAATATATATATATATATGTATATAAAACAAAGTTATGAGGCTATGCTGAATTTTGCAAACTCAGGCTCATAATTTTGGTAATAGTCAATATTTTTACTCCACATTTTCACCGTAGCCAGTTCTTTACAGCACCTCATGAATGTGACAGCTGTCATTTTTCAACTTCTGTCCAAAATGTGTTTTTGCATCCTGAAAATTAATTTCACAGTCCCTGTTCAAAATCACCTATAGGCCAGGAGTTGAACATTTTCTCTGCCTTTCTTCATGAGGCAGGTTTATAACAAGGCTATGTTGAAAATTTGGTGTAAAAATATTAAAAAACAAATTTTAAATATTTTTACCCCAAATTCCTCAGCTGCAGCCCTATCGGCTCTAGCCAGAGTTTGTTTTCACATAGGTGTTTGTCCTCTATGTGGCCATAGCTAGCCGCCTTCCGCCAGCACTCATGTGAAGGAGGAGAATGTCAAGAAGGTAAGTCAGACAAGGCATCGCAGGTTAATATGCAATTCAGCATTGTTTTATTGCTTGCAGTTTAGATAGCATAGTAAAGACAGTTCCAGTTGCAGGTCAGGTGAGGAGTTTCTACCCTTAGGCTGTCACAGGATGACGAATGGGAGAATTACTTCTGGTCATTCCGCTGCTCATACCGTCTAGGAGCTACTAGGAGTTTAAATTATCACAACTTGCGCAGCATTTCTGATTCTGTGAGACGTGATATCTCCATATTTTTTAGAATCTCAGGGTTCTAGATCCTTTCACCAGCAGAGTTGGAGACCAATTGAATTTCACCTGATCTCCAGGTCATTTCATACACCTCGCATTGGGTCACGTGGCAACCTTCAAGCAAGTGCAGACATTTATTTCTTTGAACCACATTATTTTTATGTTCTAGCAACACTGTAATACATTTTTAACATCACCAATGTGTTATTCTTTTTTATTATCAGCACACTGTACCCTGGTTTAAAAATTACATAACAAGTAGACAACAGCAACTGAAGTCTAAGGACCTGCTGTCCTCCTGTTTACAAATCACTAAAGACATGCCACAAGGGTCTGTCCTTGGACTACTCTTTTTCACTGTATATACAAATGACCTGGGTGATGACATAGGAGAGGTCAAACTGCACTGCTACGTAGATGATGAGGTGCTATACTCAACGAAACCCAGTTTATTAGAAGCTCTATATTCCCGACAACCTGCCTTCAATATCCTACAACAAAAATTGTGTTCATACAAGCTCTTCCATAATGATGAAAAAACAAAATATATAGTTTTTGCTCCTAACAACAAGCAGTTATCCAACCCCTCCACCCCTGGTATACATACCCTATTAGGCAATAGGCTGGAATTAGCACAGACTTTCAAATATCTAGGAGTATGGCTTGATAATAAACTATCATGCAGCTACCATATACTGTAGATAACCTATGTAAAAAACTGAGACTGGGTTTCTACTACAGAAACAAATTCAGTCTACCCCCAGATGTTCGGAGAACCCTAGTCAGGACTACATTCTTACCCCTACTGGACTACGGCAATTTTATATACATGGGTGCTGCTGCTGGCCAACTTGCCAAATTAGATGTCCTGCATCATAGGGCACTTAGATTCATCATAGGGCTGCTCACAAGAACCCATCACTGCACCCTCTATACATCAGTTGGTTGGCCTTCCCTCACCACCAGGCGACTCAAAAACCTTTATCTGTGGACATATAAATCCTTTATGCACGATGTACCCCATTACATCTCTGACCTGCTCATTAAGGTTTTTACTGTCTATAGCCTCAGAGTTAGCAACTATATTTTGCCTGAGATGCCAAGAGCTGCTTCTAAATCTGAGAAAATGACCTTCATGTGGCTTGCCCCAGATTACTGGAACAATCTTCGAGCCTGACTCAAACTGAACTCCATTGGGAGCTTATGTACCAGGATCTGGCAGCTTGGCTTCAATGCCAAGAAATTTATGCATATTGGAGCCAAGAATCCCAGGACAGGGTACTACCTGGGTGGAGTCTGAGTATCTGCATCAGAGGAGAAGGAGAAGGACCTGGGAGTGATGATCACTAGTGACCTGAAGCACTCCACGCAGTGCAAGAAAGCAGCAGCAAAGGCAAACAAGATGCTGGGATGCATATCAAGGGGGATCAGTAGTAGGAGAGAGGAGGTTATACTGCCCTTGTACAGGTCACTGGCAAGGCTGCATCTAGAGTATTGAATTCAGTACTGGTGCCTACACCTCAAAAAGGACATTAACCTGCTGGAGACGGTCCAGAGGAGGGCTACAAAGATGATAGCTAGTCAGCAGGGTAAGACATAAGAGGAGAGGTTAAGGGCACTGAACATGTACTCCCTGGAAGACAGGAGGGAGAGAGGGGACATGATTGGGAACTTCAAGTCCTTAAAAGGGATAAATAAGGTTGATAAGGAGAGTCTCTTTAAGCTGGGTGGCACCATAACACGAGGGGGCACAGTCTTAAGCTGAAGGGTAGGATGTTTAGGAGGGATGTCAGGAAGTACTTCTTCATAGAGAGGGTGGTGGACACTTGGAATGCACTGCCAGAAGTAGTAATCTTATTGAAGACAGTGGGCAGCTTTAAGAGAGGCTGGGACAGGTACAGAGGGAGGGTAAGGGTCATAGGTAGAGAGGATGGGAGAAGTGGGGAGGGACAGCAGGGACATTAGCTCAAGCTATGGATCCTGCAATATGAGCAGACTTGATAGACCAAATGACCTTCTGCTGGCTTCTTCGTATGTTCACATGTTCGTATCATGGCAGTTCAGAAGCATACATGCACAAGCCAGCAGAAGTGCTACTGTCAGTCAGTTCTGTTGTATGTTTTCTGAAATCCCTGTATTCTTGTCTTGTGTGGGCCATCAAACTTTTCAAGGCAAGTTCCCTAATGTTTTCCGTTGTTTAAAGTGTGTCTGAATTGGAAAAATGCAATTAGAAGGATACTGGTGTTTGTGACATTTTGTTATTCAACTGATTTATTCGATTACAGTAGAAGCCAATTAATCGGGACACCCGGTGGTGGGATTTATGTACCAATTAAGCGGCCATCCCGGATATCAAAATGCATTGTATTAATGTTACATTGCACTCACGACTTGCTCACACCTAACGCTGTCAGCATCCACACACTCTGCTACAAAAGGAGCGAAAAGCATGCATTATATCTTTAAGAATATGACACACCCTGCTGCTTAGCCCACTTCTTTTGTTAACTCATGGCTTGCTCTGCCTTACGCTGTCGGCCTCTCACCGTGTTTTGTTTGAGCAAGAGGGGGAATTTAAAAAAATAGTTACAAGTTGCTAAGCTCACCCAATCATTGATGCAATGCTCCCCCTTATGTGGTCGGCACCTCCACACACTGACCACACACCCTGCTGCTTTGCTTAAAGTTAAATTGTACTCACAGCTTAGGATATTGGTTAATGCAGTGTGCAGTGAGATCTTCTGTATTTTCTAGGGTGAGCATTATAGTAGTGATCGAGATGAGCTTAGCAACTTGTAACTTTTTTTTAAAACTCCCCTCTTGCTTGAACAAAACACAGGATGAGTGCTGGCTGTACGCTCCTCTCACTGTCTTCTGCATTCTCTAGTGTGAGCATCGCAGCAGCATTTAGGATGTACTCAGCAAACAATAACTTTCTTTTAAAAGCTTTTGCCTCTCACTCAAATAAAACACACAAAACACTGGCCGTACACTTATCTCACCACTGCCATCTGATTGAACTGCCCCCTTTTAAGCTAAGATAAGCTGTACTTACGGCTTAGGACGTTGGTTACACTCAGTGTGATAGATGGATTTAAGGAAAGGAAGTTACAGAGCTCTAGAAAACAAAACAATGGCATAGCTTAAAAGGAGCTGGGGAAAGGAAGGGACAGCAGATGTTACATTGCCATTCACACCTACAGAGAGGTGTGAGAAAAGACTTGGTGATTCTTACTGAGGGACAGATCTGGGCAAGGTCAGACTCAATCGTCCCATGGAGGCAGCAGAACCATTCCGTTTAAGCAGCTTAAGCTTGCATAGGATAATACAGCTGATAAATTGGTTCCCGATCTGACGTCTCAGTTATGCAGACATCCCAATTAACCGAATCTCAATTAAGTGGCTTGTACTGTATGTGCTAGGAGCTCTTTGGTTACTCACAGAGCATGAAGTCCCTTTGATGTGCAAATACACATTATCAACTCCCATGTTTCCTTTTTTTTAATTTAAGTTTTTATGGCCCCGAATTTTTCCCCATTTTCTCCCAGCCCCTGTCCCTGCCGTATGCATGCGTGTGGAGGCACGCATATGCCGCGTTACCTGGATGCCCCTCCTGCTACTTGTCACCCCTTCCTGCCTATGCTGACCATCAGACCGTCACCCAATGGCAGTGGAACTATGGGGGGGGGTGACAGCCTCCCAGGAGAGGAGAGGAGAGCTGCCTTTCAGCTGCTCAATTCTGTTCTCTCCCTCCCCACTCCCAGTAGTATCTCTCCGACGACCTAAGCCTGTTCCCGAAAATGGGTTGCCCACGCAATGTGAGGTAAGGTGTCCAGTGCCTCAGCCCTCTGTGCCACCAGGCCAGCCCCATTTTTCCTTTTATGGGTAGGTAATGACCTTTGCAATGGAGTCAGACAGGTTTTCACACCAGGACAGAACAAAGTGAAGCAATTTCATTTAAATTTAAATTAGGATAAAATTAAAGGGATGCAAGAGATGGTATTGTTCATGCCTACAAACTACACAGGCATACAGAAAAAAGGTTAAGGGGACTTTCTCTTTAAAACTTTCTTATGTTTGGTCCTTTCTTTAATACTTTCACAGTTCTTCCATGATACAACAGACTTTGTGGTAAAAGGTAATGCTTGTGTTTGTGGCATTTTGTAAACCAGTAAAGATAGTTTTGAATATATTTACAACACTGTATGTAACCCCCCCCATTAGGAGTTATGTTTATTTAAGGGCACTAGGATAGCTATGTTCTGGAATTCTCTATATCTCAGAGAACTGGTCAGCTGGTCTGACTGGGTGTGCTCTGGGGGCAGGGCCAGATATAAGGGAGAGAAAGTCTTGGCGGGAGGAGAAAGATGGTGCCCAGGAAGTGGCCAGAAGGTTTTTTACTGGCTGGAGTGAAGAGCTACAGACTCAACTCAATCATGGTGGTGGCTGTTCTGTAAGGAGCCTGTGGGGGGGGAACCCCCTCTCCAGAAGAATTCATAGACCCTAAAATGAGTGGGAGGTCTTCCTAGGAGTCAGGAACTGGGGAAGCCACCAGACTGAAGATCTAAGGTGATGGACATTGATCTTCAAGGTATGACGACTATATCTTGACACCATTATAGTGAACACGTTGATGCTGACAACATCGACAGTTCACTGTAATGGTCCACCCGAGACCACGGCACTCTGTCTCCCGGTCCTGCACCCCCTTCCCGAACCAATTCCGACTCAGAGTTGGAATCCTTTAGTTTGAGGGGGTGCAGGGACAGAGCCCCCCAATAGAAAAAAGACCGGGGTCTCCTGCCAGATTTATGTCAACCGCAACTTGCGGTTGACATAAATCCATCACTGTGATGTCGGTTGACAACACAATTGTCGAACAGGCATCGTAGAGCTGATGTTCAAGGGGGAAATTATGGGCACTCACCTGCGATTTGATTGTGAGCATGAGTATGGGAACTGGATGCCAAATTCCAGTCACAGAGGAAAGGGCAGCTGATATGGGTGGCCTGGACTGTGTGCCAGAGACTGAAGGTAATGTAAAACTGGTGGGCTGTCATATGCCCCTGGTCAATATGAAAGGCTTGCAGTAAATGAGGGGGGCCGGGTTCCAAATGCCCCTGGTGGATAGGAATCTGCAAATATGGATCTAGCAGCTTATGGAGTGAGGCAGCCAAATGTCCCGCTAAGTCCGGTTTGGGTTCTGGAATGAAGGACCCTTTTCAGAGAAGAGCTTCTTCATGAGGCTGAACAGGGAAGTATCAAATGCATAGGGGGAACTATGTGCAGTCCAGTGTGAAAGGAAAAGTGGGGATTAACTCTGCCGTGGTCGTGAATATGAACAATGCCGGCTGATAACAATGGCTCCAGTTGTTAACTGTTATTCCCTGATTTGGACTTCACGTTTATTACTGCATATTGCCAAGTTATCTAACCCTTTTATTTCACAGCCTAGCTAGTCCTGTGTGTGCCAGTGGACTCATGGAGGTCAGCCTCAGCTCGGGAGGTCAGATAGGTCTGGACTTGCTGTTTCTTATGTGTGAGACCCCCCTTCCAGATGAGGGTAACACCAGCAGTATACCCCCAAGACACACTGCAAGGGGACCCTTACTTGTAGCACAGGCTATATTTGTTGTAACATAATCATAGCAATATTCGCTTATGTGATAATTGCATGAAAATAAAATGGCACTAAATGGCCAAAATTGCACATATTCAATGGGCGTGAATTAGGTGCAAGCGGCAGTGTGAAATTTACACAACTGTAGCTGATTAGCACCATGCGCAAATCATAACTTGCACAAGAATAAACAGTTCTACAGTACATTACATATTGTATGTACATTTTAGCAACCTCAGCCTCACTGTGGTAGCACCCACCATAGCAGACTGAAAAATGTCTTTGCCTTGTGGGCTTTAAGGAAGTTTGTAGCATGTGAAGAGCTATGCAAATGCTGGGGACAAATACTCGGTCTGGAGCATGCTTTTAACCTTAGCTGCTACAGGCTGACTCACCTGGTTAACTAAGAGAAATGAAAGCTTTCTTTTTCTATAGACGAAGAATGTGTAAAGGTGAAAGAGGATCTCTCCTTTTATACTTTTTCTATCCCTTTTCAAAGAAAGACCCTTTCTGGTTTTTATAAAAAAGAAAATAATTTTGCGTTTGTAGCCAGGCTCAGGCTCTTCCTTCCAGGAACCCCCGGATTTCATTTATTTTACACTTTTTCCTATTTTTAACTAAAAGGCACCAGGCCAGGACTTTTAAACAAAGAAAACCAGACAGGGAAGTATTACTACACTAGCAACTCACAATGAACACATCTCCCAGCAGAGAGGTACTGTAGTGGCAGCATAACGTTATATAGATCTCTCTCTCTCTCTCATTCTCTCTCTTACTATATATATATATATATATATATATATATATATTTTTGCCCGGTAAGGTGCCCTAGGCAGACATTTGCCTAGTGCGCCTACTTTCACATATATCCACATGCAGTATTAGTCTGGACAGGTCATGGCTCAGCTCTACAGACAGGGTCAACACAGAAATTGGCATCTGTATGTTGGGGGTGGTGGTGACTACACTGACACACTGGTGAAGGAAAGAAGATGGCAGAAGAAAGAAAAAAACAGAAGAGCAGGAAAGTACAAGGTATGGGTATTAGTGTTTTAAGATTTATTTTGAGGGCCGAAAAACTTTCAGGGGGCCAACTCATAGGTTTCACGGAACTAGGAGGCACAACTGATTGGTAGAAGAGAATAGGATACCACAAATTAGGATGCAAATAGAGAAACTACCAGGTTTTGATATATATTTTTTTATTTTGACTAGGATCAAAGGAGAGGACCTGTCATGGTGATCCTGCTTATCATGAACTTCCCTCAACTAGGGACAGGGGACCTTGACCCTCTCACAATCCCTAGCCCTGTCTCCCACCTTCTGCGGGACTTACCTCACCACCTACTTCAGAACAACTTGCTGGTGGGGGAAAGCTGTGGTCAGTGGTGTGGGGCTTGCAAAGGTGCCCACATTGACTTCAGAGGGGCTACTGCCCAATCATCTTGAGAATTTTATATCCTTCAACAAGAGTAGCGGATTTCCCAAATGATTCCACTCCCCCCCTTCCCAACACCCTGTAACTGCAGACTGCTAAGGGTTAATGTAGTTTCTCTTGGGAAAACATGTTTCTGGATGAGGAAATGGGTCGTTGCAGTTACTTGTTCACATTTACTCAGAACATGGGAGATGTTGCCAAAATATTTTTTAGCTTGTAATGTAGCAGGTAGGTGCCAACATACTTTTGGTTCAGTGATTCTTAATGCATGCCAGTAACCTAACCACAGTGGAGAACCATGTAAAATATATCATCACAAGTTCTACTTATTTCTCATGCATTGTGAAACTTTTTATTGATACAACTTTAACAATGGCACGCTATACACATCACTCTAAAAAGTACCACTTATAAAGACAGTGTATAACACAATTTATTTTTGCCTTGGCAGTTTATTCACTTTTTTATTTTGCTCCTTTCCCATGTCCCTCAGTGCCTCCATCCTTTGGGCCCACATGCACTCTCCCTGCCCGCTGGACTCAACCCCCTCTACCGCTCCTTACCTCCAGGCTCCCCAATTTCTCTGATATCCCCTTGGTTCCAGCTCATCCCTGCAAGGGGGCTTCACTGCTCTCACTTAGCAGGAAGTTCCACAGAGGTCAGGGATGCGGTCAAGGGGTAAGGATGGTGCACTGGATGGTTGGGTGGCATGAGGCAAAGACACTGAGGGCCATCATCCAGCACACCAGCGGCAGGCCTTTTCCCATCTCCTCCCTTTCCTCTGTCCCTCTCCCCACATCAACATCACACACTGCAGCATCCTGAAGTGATGCACAGCAGCATGTGGTCACCCATGCCACCAAATGCATCTTCACTGGTCTACATTGAAGATCCACCAAGAAGCGGTGTGAGCCTTTCCCTCCCCATGGGCAGGAGAGTGTCTGCATGGATGGTCTTTGCCCTCCTCACTGGTCTCCGCTCTAGTCATGCCAGGTGTGGGGCATAAACCCAGGTCACCAGCGTGCCAAGTGGGCACCTCACCAGTTGGTACCATGGAGCTGGTTCAATTTATTAATTTTTGTTACACATGAATTTATAAAGTCAAAATTCAGCTGACAGTTGTATAACTACCATTAATTATTATACTCCAGTAACTATGCTATGCCGAACCTCATTCATTTGACAATCATACAGTCATACATTGATGATGTTGTAACTGAGGACGTTTCCTCCATTAAATACCTCAGGGTCTGGCTGGATCGTCACTTGATTTCTCTGTTCATGTGGATGCCATCGACCAGAAGCTTCACCTCAGACTGCGTGTGCTTTACAGCAAAAAAACGAGTATCCCGCTTCCTGCCTCCAGAGAGATCGTCTCGAAGATTATTCTCCTTATCTTTTACTATGGAGGCTTTGCAGGCCATCACTGCAAATTTGTGGATCAAAAATACACCTAGTGGGCCCATAAGTCTGATGAAAAAACCCAACCCCGATTGCCTTCCAGCTGATGAACAGTATTTGAAACATGTTGGCTGTGGGTATGCCTAATGCTGATAGAGTGCTGTTAGTGGTTGTTCTTATTGGCAACTGAAGATTGTTTCCAGCACTGAAACCACAGCTACTAACAGAAAAATAAAGAAGCTGTAATTGGAGCCTCTGCTGAGAGTTCTTATTCAAAATAAGTCTGGGCTATGAGTGGCTCTTAACTTTCAATGTAATCATGCTTTTTTTTTTGTTCACAGACCAACTGAGCTACAAAATAATCCGAAATGGACCTTTTCAGGTTGTTCTGTTTTCACTTTCATTAAATTGCTTAATCTATGCGATGATCAAAGTCTGCAGCTTTGGACTATGAAACATTACCAAGTATTGCCAAGCTGCCTCCAAGGGAAGTAGTATGTCTGCCATTAGATCAGGAGGTTTTGTACCCTCCCCCCCCCAGCAATTTAGATGCCCAATGTAGGCCAGCTGAGATGCAACATGCCATTGTCCAGGAGGCCTGGATTCCATCTAATTTCCCAGCTCAGAGGGAATAAAGCATTGGGAGTCAAGGAATATGCTCAAGGCCACCCAGGGAGTCAGTGGCTGAGATGGAATTTAAATCTATGATCTCTTCTATCAAAATTAACTGTTCCAACCACTAGACTGTGACAGGGTTGAATAAGGCCCTGTCCCATTTGTTATGCAAAAAGAGGTAAATGCAAGGCTCTGTTCTATCCTCTCCTTTTCTGTCTCTTGTCTGTCTGGTTGCGCAACCAAATGTTCTCATGAGCCCCTAGGAACTGATCACTTTGATAGTCTCGCGATTCTCTGCTTCTCATTATCTCGTTGCCTTCACTTGCTGTTTCTGTCTTTTCCTTACCCCTTGCGTATCTGCGGTTATAAAAAATATATGTGAATCTTTGTGTGAAACTGTAAGTGGTACTGGGATCCCTTTATTTCAAAATGTATATAGTTATACTGTTGAAATTATTACAAAACGCTATTTGGAATTTAGTGGGTTAACCTGAGATGCAGTTTGAACTCCTCTCGGGCTTGTTTGCAAACTCTTTTGCAGAGCTGCCAGCAGAAGACCAGCTTGGGACACTGTTCTATTTGCGAGCCTGCTCTGCAAAGAAAACTGACAAGAGCTTTGTGAGAAACAGGATGTATTCTTAACAAGCTTAGGATGAAGAAGTTAATTGTCAGGCTAAGACTGAAACTTGGAATTAGAGATACCTTCAGACAAAGGACTTTTTCTTCTCTGTTTGCACTGCCTTTGTAAATAGTTATACTGAAATTTTTTATTTTCACTGGACTACACTTAGTCTTCCAAAACTGAAAGTTACATACTTGCTGTACTGTCGATCTTCCGGAATACCTTGACCACTGACTACCACACATGGGTCAGATCGAAGGCACTAGGACCCCCTGAGAGCAAAGCTTTGGCCAGGGGGCTGGTAATGACTATTGAGCATGGTACCTGCGCACCCCCATGTGGTGCTGCATACTAGCCAATAACTGTTGCTGGCTCCCTCACCAACCTCAGTTCTGTTCACCAAGACAAACAAAAGTGAGGGAAAAAAATAAGAGAGGGCTTAAGAAATTCTCTGGCCAAAAGAGATAGGAAAAAGATATAGAAAAAAAAAGAAACAACTCTAGACAGATAAGAGAGAGCATACTAAGTGGCACAGAGAGGTAGTTGGGTTTGGAGCCAGACCCTCAACACCACTAGCCAGACAGTAGAGGGGTAGTGGCTGTAAGGCAGCAGCCCTGCAAAAGTGTGACTGGCAGTGAAGTCAAAAGGAATATGCAAACTTGGGACCCCCCTTTTAAATGAGATGGCACAAATGTCCCCAGTAGCAGAAAAAACTGCAAAAGACTCCTGATAAGCAAGCAACATGACACCAGAAGGGGAACTGTTTTTTTTTTAAACAGTTAGGCTGTCCTCTACCCCCAAGGGGAGTGGGCAGGAGAAAAATCTCTAGTGTACGTCGAGTTGCTCAACCCTAAGTAGTCAGAGCCTGTTGGGCTTAACAGCCAACATAGCATGGAGGGAACCATGTCAACCAAGCACTAACAAATATTTGCCTGGCATAGTCAAAAGAAACCCAGCAGAAACAGACTGACCTGCCTTTCCTGCAACAACATGTATTTACCCTGTGTGGAGGCTAGTATAGTTTAATCCAACCTGGTGCAGAGCACTGAACCACGGACAGGGTTACTGTTAAGTGGAGTTGGACTAGGCAGTATGTAGCGGGTACAGGTTGCATTTAGCAACTAATAGGGATATACCCAGGGAGGAGAGGATATATACCGCAGAGGAAATGAGAAGTTAGGAAAAAGAATAAAGAGAGGAGTGACCTCCTCTTTTTTCTTGAGTTTTCTTTCTTTTTTTTAGGCTTGGAGCCAAGAGATCCCTCACCCCAGTTGTTGTGGGGTATTTTTTTGGTGGAATGGGAACCATATATTGGGTCCCAAACCATTTTACAACAAGCTGTCCTACAAGGAGGTGAGTGACCGGGGGAGAGGCATGTAGCACAGTAGGTGCCAGCCAACAATAACAGGGTGAGTTGCCCAGAGGCCCTGGCTCTGATAGAGTGGGGGATGGTGGTCAGATATGCTAATCAATGGTGAAGATAGTCTGGAAGATAAACAGTTACGGTAAGTACACAACTTTCATATCTCCAAACAACTACTCTTCACCATTGATACCCTCTTATGGGTCAGAGTACTAAGTTTCTCTTTGTTAGAGAGGAGCTGTCTCACCTTGAGGGTGCTCCACATGGGAGAGAACACCTGAGAGCAGGGTCTCCTTACAGGTCTGGTGAGATCTGAGACTGGTCAAGGCCAGGCAGAAGTTCCTGTGGCACAGGAGCAGGAGGGTTCCCCATGGTTTCCACCTGACCATATGGGGCAGGAAAGGAGCCCCCTGAAAATGCAATTTGAGTACCTTATGCCATGCCAAAGGTGCCAGTCAGGGCAGGTGAAGCCATGCCAGCTGCCAAATGCAGAATGCTCTTCCTACCAGTCTGACCACCTTGTTGGCCTCATAAGATGCCCTGTCTTGGTATTACCTCCAGACCCTGGGTGAAAAGGTCTATGGCTTGCTGGACTTCCTTGCTCATAGGCAATGCAGACAGCAGGTTGTGCATCTGCAACCATAGGCAAGAGTTGTAGGTCACCATCTATACCTGGTGTGCTGACACACACATAAGGGCATGTGCTGAATAAAAAAAAAACCTTCCTACCCAGAGCATCTGGAAATCAGTCATGCTTGAGGCTCTGAGGCCCCTGATGGGGTCTGCAGCACCTGAAACCCAGAAGGTGGGTGAGGCACATCACCTGTAGCCCCCAAGGGAGCACAATAGTGCATGTGAAGGTCCCTGGTGATGGCTGGAGTGGCAGAGGGGCACCTCTGTATGGCCCTGAATGCCTTCTCCATGGCTCTAGGCCAAGGAGGAATGACTGTGGTGTCAAGATTGAGCACTCCTAGGAGTTCCAATGTCAGGGTAGCTGGATTGCCACTAGTATAGATAGAGAGGTCTAGCACCTGTAGCATTTCCATCACAAATCGTTTGCACAGAGCGTACTCAGCAGAAGAGGCCAGGTGGATGGAAGATTTCTTGTCCTCTGAGGAGGACACTGTAGGAGATGAGATGCTGCCTCAGGGAAGGGTTGGTACCAGGGAGAAGGGCCTATACTGGGTCCTGTCAGACTCCCTATGACAGAACTCTAAGGCACTGACCCATTCCTGGTGTTGCTTCCTCATAAGTGACCCCTTAGGGCTTATTAACAAGGGCATCCTCTCAAACAAGTAGCAAAGCCCTTCTACAGGGGGTTGAAACTCCAGGTCTCCAGGGCCTCTGCTTGGGCCATGAGATTGTGAAGGGGGCCTCACCCAAGGGGAGGGCCTGGCAGATTCATCCAAAGGGAGTCCTCCTACATCTGAGGAGTGACCCAATCAGTGCCGTTGGGGGAAACCCCCAGGTGAGGAGACTAGAGCTTTACTGGTCCTGAAGGTGTCACTGATCCTCGTGTAACAGTGTCATCTAGTGGCTCTGGAGAGAAAACACCCTCCAAGGCATTGTCTGACCCTAAGTTGGTATCACATCAGGCACTGTGCTCAGGGTTGGCAATGTCCTTGGGTACAGGCCTCTCCCTATCACTAAGGTCTCGAGTCTCTGCTCAGTGTCGACTTCGACATTGAGTTCAGTGCCATCACCCTCCTTGGTGCTGTGAGTGACACCAGAGTCAGGGACAACCTCCAAGATGACATCATCATCAGCACCTCACTTGGAGATGGGCCCAAGATTAGTAAGAGTGCTGTTGCCACCACCATCACCATCCAGTGAGCCATCCCACTCCTCTGTGCTGCAAGCGACACCATGGATAGGGACCTTCTCCCAGCTGGCATTGGAGTGACCAGCAGTCTCAGTGCTGGTCCATCCTCCGACACCACAATCAATATTGAGGGCCTCCCAGCATCCTTAGGGTCATCTGCCACATTGTCACTGTGAACACAGCATGGACAACACCAGAGGATGACGATGTGTCCACTGGTGTAATTAGGAATGTAGCTTCAGCCTCACCACCAAGGACATCTGCTGCTCAAGGCAAACAGACTGTTGGGGGTTCATAGCCAATCGCTCAGAAAGAGATGGCTGCCCACCAGACCCAACCACCAGATTCTCTAGTGCCTCATCGCTGTGAGATAGAGGAGAATTCTATATATCCATGAAACCTGAGGTCTGGAAAGAGATTCAGGGCAAAGGCCTAGTGACCTGTTCTTGGATGCATGTGTTTGATGCCAGCCTCCAAAGGTGGGGATCAGATAACCCCGCCTCAACATGAAGTTCTCTAGGGTATTGTGACCCATCGAGAAGCAGGCATCACATGCATCCATGTCATGCTGGGTTCCAAGACAGGCCATGCAGACTTGATGTCAGTCAAGCGTAGCCATTTCACTCCCACAGGGGCACTGATGCACAATGAAAAGTTGTTGGACTTTCTTCTTTTCAACACAACCCCTTTAAACTCTGCTTTTGGCATCATGTGGAACACAAATTAAGGTAGAACAGCACCATACAGTCTGAAAAGTTACAGTGATGCAGCAATGTGACAAACTGAGGAGTGCTCACACGATATGCTCTCAATGGCAGGAAGAACAGAACTGAGGTTGGTGAGGGAGTCAGCAACAGTTATTCTCTAGCCTGCAGCACCACGTGGAGGTGTGGAGGTGCTATGCCAAGTAGCTGTTGCCAGCCTCCAGGCTAAAGCTTTGCTCCAGCGGCCGGGGTCTTAGTATCTCTGGCCCAGATCCATAACTGGGAATTAATGGCGAAGATTGATTCTTGGAAGATAACTGCATTCCTCTGAGAAATATTAACAAATGCAGTATAGGTCTTAGCAGAGTGCATGTGAGATTTCTGTTCTCTATTTGGGCTACCAGATTTGTTTTTGATTACAAATGGAAAGCAGTAAAGCCCTATATAGTCATATGTCTATTTCCAACTTCATACATTGCAACTGCAGCTTGAATAGAACTTACTATTCAAAGTCAAACTCTCATCTCAAGGCAATGTAATCAGATAGGAACTCAAGAAATGTTTTCTAGGGACACCATTATCTTCAGACATTTCAGGACACACCCTTCTAATTATCATAAAACTGCAAAAAGTATGTCAGGTATGAACAGAGAGTCTCAAGCTGCTTTTCATGTGGAGTACTAAAGTCATAGTTTAAAAAAATACCGTATGAGAAAATATATCCCTTGAAGATCAAATAGGAAAATTGTATTTCCATCCAGCTGCTTTCTACCTGTATGGATACTACAACAAGGATGCTGGTGCACAGGTATGGAGTCCCGATTTTACTTTTCAAGCATCAATTTCTTTATGAAATAACCCTCTCTCAAAAACTACAGATATTTCCCAAATCAGCGCAGTTCCATTAATACAGCCAGCTATTTACTTTATATGCCACAAAAATCCCCGAACTCATTCATGCCCTAGATTGGTGGGATTCAATGCCATATCTCCATTGGGGATGCGTGGAAAAGATTGGAACGCAGTGGTCAGGTCGGGATGACAAAGCATTTTTTATAAAATAAAAATACTGATGACATGAAAAAAATATTCATTTCAAATGTCATGTTAGAAATTACTTTGAGAGCTCTGTTAACAGGCACAAACAGTAGAGGTGTCATGAAAAGTGGTTAAAAAGCTGATAGTGTCCCTCTAAATAAATAACAATTAGAAAAAGGTAAAACAAGGAGAAAAAGAAAAAAGTAGTCCTTTTGAGCCATTGTAATTTTGCTGCTTGGCCAGTAGATGGTAGCAACTACATTGATATATTTTTTTATACATGTAAGTGAATTGAGGTGTATACAGCTGTGCCTGCTTAATGTAAACAAGTAATGAGGTTCTGGATCATTTTCCAGTGCAGTTCTGCTGAGAAATCAGCACTGGGTTCTAAGCTTCTTAGCCAATCAGGTTTCTATTTTTTTAATTACCAGATCATAATCCCTTCGTATGAGGGGGTGGACGATCTTTATAGACCTTGAATTCCTTCCAGCCTTATAGATTGATGGAAAGGTCAATTTGCTTTATGTTATTTTCACTGCTGAGATGTATTTATATCAAAATATTCTTTATTTAAAAAAAAAAATCTGATGTGCACCACCAACTTGTGTTTTTGCTACTGATGCCTTTGCCCTGTGCTCACAGAGCCCCACCATTCTGCGGGAAACAGCATGATTTCATAATGAAGTTAGCACAGTTTTTCTCCAGCTTAACACAGGTAAACTGAACACCTTGGTAGATAAAACTGCATTCTGTCACTATAAATTAGTATCTTACACAGTAACATACTGTAGTTACCCAGACAGGGTTGACCATTATTGCCTTTATAACTCTGTAAACTGAACCACAAGCTAACAAGATTCAGTCCCTTAACACTTGTGTCCAAGAGACTGAGGTAGGAGGGAAATCAAAACTTAGACTTATGTGCATACGATGATAACCTTGTGTAGCTTTCCAACTCTAATACATCATTTCATATCTGATATCTGAATTTGCTACTTAATGGTAGTTTACTGAGAAATGGTGTATATGTTGCGATGTCAGTGGCTTAGCAGGGTGCACACTCACCTTTAGGGCCAGAGGATTAGAAGGTCATGGGTTCTACTCTCACACCAGTAGCTTGGGCTAATACCCAATACTGACACTATAGTGTAGCACGGGGGTACTGTTGAGGTGACACCCTTCAGATGAGGTGTTAAACCAAACTCCCTTCGGTTCCTTGCTGATGACTGTCCAGATGGAAGTCAAAGATCTGATGGCACTTATCACAAGAGTAAGGGATTTTCCCTACTTCCCAAGACACATCTGGAAACAAGTTGTCATAGCTCAGTGTGCCTTTCCTAGTCAAAATTTAAAAAATAAATAAATAGTAGTATGATGAGATATGGAACCTAGGGCCCACCTTGTCTTCCTCTCCTGCATCATGGCAGTGAATACGGTATATCCAGTTCGAGTCTGGCCACACATCCATGCTTAACAGATGGAATGCTACCCTTACTCATGATATGCGTAACCCTTAATGTCATTTTCCCATAAGAATTTGTCTAGTCTTGCTTTAAAAGCTTGCTCACGGCTAGTTTCCACAACCTCACTTGGTAGGCTATTCTACAAGTTAACCACCCTCTGTATGCAGTAATGCTTTCTAACAATTCCCCTTGTTCTTTTCCCCCTTCAGTTTGAGTACAAGCCCTACTTCTTCTTATACTCACCAACTTAAACATCTGTGTATACTTGGCCATCTATCCCCTTTAGTATTTGGAAAACCATGATCATGACACCTCCGTTTTCTCTTTTGTAAGCTAAACGATTTGAGTATGTATGATCTCTCCTCATAGCTCTCACCTCTTAAGCCACTAATCAGCTTGGTGGCCCTGTGCTGAACCCTCTCAATCACTCAGGATCCATTCTGTACTGCAGTGACCAGAGCTGGACACAGTATTCTGGGTGTGTTTGAACCAAAGCCTTATACAGGGGGAAGAGTACATCCTTTGACCTACACTTGACTCCCTCCTAATGCAGAGAGCTATTACAATGCACCTGTACATACCATATCTCAGACACCATCTTGAATTTAATGCACAGTTCTGGTCCTGCTTAACTGAGAAATTGTATCAATTGGATTGAAAAGGTGCAAAGGAGAGCGACCAAGCTGGTTGAAGGCTTGGGCTATGGAAGGCACAGACCATGAAAGCATGGACAATGTGGACTAACTAACCAAGCTGTGACTATTCTCTGTGGAAAAGTGGAGACTCAGGGATGACATGGTTATGGAATTCAAACTTCTGAAAGGGACAATACTTTCAGACCAAATGCAGATTTTCAGAATCAACAAGGATGAGAGGACAAGTGGGTACATGGTACATGGAAACATTTAGGGTAAATAATTCTTTGCCTCCCTCTTTAAGACATGTTTTGAATGTTACAACATGTACAAGGATGTTGCGTACAAAGAATTTGTCAGCTGAAAAGGACCATTTGGTCCATCTAGTCTGCTCAGATGTTCCCTGCCTATTTTGCCTCCACAGACCTTAACTGTTCTCCAGCGACCCTCCCTCCTCCCTGCCTGTTTTCTACATCCCTATGTCTATTCCACACGTTTGAACCTCCCCCCCAACACACACACTGCTTTTGCCTCCACCACTTCTGCTGGCAGTCTGTTCCAGGTGTCTACCATCCTTTCAGTGAAAAAATATTTCCTCACATCTCTTTTAAACTCCACCAATCCAGCTTTATCATGTGACCCCTGATACTGGTGTGCCTTCTCATTTGAAAGGGACTTTCCTCCTGCACCCTCTTCACCCCATGATGTACTTGTAGGTCCCTATCATGTCACCTCTTGCTCACGTCTCATCCAGGGTGAACATGTTGAGATTCCTCAGTCTCTCACAGAGCTTCTTGTGCAACCCCAGCACCATTTTAGTTGTCGTCCTCTGGAAAGCCTCCTATGTTTATGTCCTTTCTGAGATGTTGTCTCCAAAACTGGGCACAGTATTCCAGGTGTGTCTCACCAGTGAGTGATTCAGTGGCAACACCACCTCCCTCCTTCTGCTGGATATACCGTTCCCTATGCACTCCAGCATTCCACTAGCCACGTGCACTGCCTTGAGGTTGTCAGATATGATAACCCCAAGGTCCCTTTCCTGTTTAGTAACTAGCAGTACCTTCTCCCCCAGTGTATACTCAGTGCCTGGGTTTCTGAGCCCTAGGTGCATGATTTTGCACTATGTTGGCACTTAACCCCAAATGCCATGCTTTAGACTACTCCTTGAGTTTCCCCAGATCATTGCTTATTCTCTCCACCCCCTCCTGGTGCCCACCCTATTGTAAACTGTGGTGTCATCTGTTACGGCAGTAACTGCTGCACAACACTGCTTGAAACTGTTTGAATTGATTTTATCAACTTTATTTACTGCTGTTGATGTCTGTACTACTGCCTATGCTCCTGGATGCTCAGGAAAATGGAAATTTGCTCAATGTCCTTACCGGGTTATCCAATAAAAGATCAGTCAGTCAGTCAGTCAATCAGTCAGGCTGACAGTATAGCTTAGAAGTTAGAGTAATGAGCTGTAAAGGAGCTTGGTAGATCCAGGAGACCTGGGTTTGATTCCCACAACATTCACTTGCATACTGTGTAACTTTGAACAAGTCACTTAACCTCCCAGTGCTAACAGGTCACCTCTGTAAACAGGCATTGTGCCTAGTGTGTCTTACCCAGTTACCAAATAACAAACAAAACAAACAAAAAAAATCAAACAAACCTATATTTGTATTGTGCCCAGTAAGACAAGCTCTTAGGACACATAAAGTACAGTTGTGTATGAATATTATATGTTTAGAAGCTTTCCTGGATATTGAAAAAAAAAACACTTTAAAACAGTACATCATGTTTTACACCTAACATTTTGTGACTTGTGATATGCGAAGTTGGAAAACTTCACTCCACTGATTAATTCGCAAATTCACCTCAATTCGCGGAGTTAATCCACTGCGTGAAGTCCAGATTCACAGAAAACCGATAACTCTGCGAAATGCAAAGTTGGCAACTCTGCCGGCGGAGTTTGGCACAGAGGTGAAGTCACAACATGCGAAGCTGGTAACTTCGCTGGTGAAGTTTTGTGTAGAGGTGAAGTTTGCAATGTTCTATGGGATTGGAGGTCACATGTTGCTGGAACAGGCTGTACTGCATGAGGAGGCTGTTTTCAGTGCGGTGTTCTGAAGACAGAATGGGAGAGAAATCTGTGTGTGCTTGTCTGAGGAAAACAACTTTTAAAATATGTCTGAAAACTGAGCTTTGTGAATCCAAATTGCTCACAAATCATTCTAGAAGGCCTTGTGCTGCTAGATGTGTGTCTTTTTGTTTACTTTTTGGTGATTATTTACTTTAAAGTAGTGGTTTCTGTTTTGTCTGTCTGTGAAGCAGTGGGGTGGGGAAGGTATGTGAACTCTATAAGGCAAGGCATGCCAGAAAGATCTGGAGGCATTTTGTGTAAGCAGGAGATCTGTGTTATATTTTGGTTTTCTCACTCTTTCTTATTCATCATTGTTGATATGTAGTGAGTAATTTCTCATTTTTATTTATGTGGTTTAGTTTGGTGTGTTCAAGGAAAGTGTTTTGTCGTCTTTCTGTAGCAGTTTTAGTGATTTTGTAGTTTTATTTTTCTTAATGTGACGGTGTTCTGTCACTTTTTGTTATACTTAATATTAAATAACCCCTGTTACCCCTGTTACTTTAATCTATGCTCTGTTTTACACACACACACACACACACACACACACACACACACACACACACACAAAAAAAGAACTTTTTGATTGTTTTTGTAGTAGTTTTTCACATCACACTGCTGATCCCTGATTCCCTAGGGGGAGGTGTTGTCTGCCCCTGGTACTTATTTGTACTGTTGTGTTAGTTTATTAATCCTTGTGCTGTATTAAAAAAATCTTTTTTTTAATTTTTTGGTTTCGCTACATACTATTAGCATAGGATTTCTTTCAGATCACACTGCTGATCCCTGATTCTCTATGAGGAGGTGTTGTCTGCCTCTGGTAGTTAATAACTTGTTTAACTTTTTTACCTCTGTTGTGTGTCATGTTAATCCCTGTTGTGTTTTATTTTTTTCAGATCACACTGCTGATCCCTGATTCCCTAGGGGCAGGTGTTGCTGCTCCTGGTACTTATTTGTACTGCATGCTTTTTTTTACATTTTGTAATTTTTCATCCCGAATCAAGTTACAATTAGCATACAAGAATGACCAGGAAGAGATGCTCTACTAAAGTGAGAGGTGCTGGGGAGGCAACAAAGAAGTGTTCAAAATCAGTGGGGGCAAAACAGTGCTACAGTTAAAAAGCTATGTCTGCAGCAGCATGTTCTATGGGCTCCGGGGCTGGTAGTAGCAAAGGAGTAGTTGGCGGCGGTGGCATTAGTGCAGCCAAATTTTTCTCTGCCGCATCTTTGGCAGCCATTCTGGTGGAGGATGTGGGAGGTGACAAGAGAAGCAGCAGAAAACAACTCAGGGTACATGTTTATTGCATAGGTTGCAAGTGACCACACTAACCCTAATGTCCCATAGGATAATACTGTAACTTTAACAAAGCCATAATGCCACCAGTCTTTGGAGTTAAGGGATGCTCTACACATCCAAACAAGGGTCTCAATGTGAACTACACTAGGAACACATAATACCCCTGGAAAATTAATGTGGTGTGCAATACTCCAAAATCACCTCCCAACTTGACCATGGTGCCAAATCCACAATTTAAGTCTGATAATCATACAAAATGCACCAAATATTATCTCTTCTAGAACTAAAATCATACCAATTTTCAGATAAATTACTTGAAATGTGACTGAGTTATGCCTATACAACCCAAAAGGAGGAGTTGGTGGAAGTCATTTTGACCCAACTTCGCCTTTGTGTACCCCAAGGAGAAGTTACAGGTGAAGTTACCAACTGCAGATTTCCTATTAAATAGAAAATCTTTGTGAAATGGTCGGCGGAGGTGAATTTGCTGACTCCGGAACTTCACTGGCGAACTAAAACTTTGCAACATCTCTAGCTGAGATCATAGTTTTTATTATTTAAGTGTCATTTGTTTCCTCTATGTAAAACAAGTCCTTTCTCCCTTTGATTATGTTTCTAGATCTTTAAAACGAGATGAATTGCGTTTTAAATAATTAACAGAGAGCCTCCCTGCATGTGGCTGTCCCAGGTTGTCAGCAGAATGCTCATTTTGCTTGGAGTACTCCATTGTCTGACATCACTGTTATGATGACTTTGCTAAACTGGAGATAAAGAGTTAAAAAAAAATGGGTCTTATGGGATACAGCAGCACTGAGCTTACTGCAGCCAACAAACCTATGTTTCAGCATGGAAATGATGTATGAAAGAATACAGGGAAATACAACACTATATAAACTTTTTTTGCAAGAAAAATAATGGACTGGGATCAGTAGAGAGTGTGTGTGTGCGTGCGTGCGTGCGTGTGTGCGTGCGTGTGTGTGTGTGTTAGGTAAACGATTTTTTTTAACATGCATTGCTGCTTGACAGAGCCAAACAGAAATCTGGTTGGAGGTCCACTCATCAGATCTCGTTTATATGAACTGCAGTGCATTAAATGCTGGATTGAACTAAACCCCCTTCTTTGCCTGTTCTACCACTGTGATTTGTAGTTGCCTACCTTTACAAAATACCCCATGGATTATGTACCATGGGTGATGTCCTGAAGGCATAAACAACATCTTACAGATCCCAGAAGAGAGCTGAGCTTCATCACCTCACACATCAGTTTCTTTTTTAGCTATTTGGACAATTTGTGGAACAGGCTGCTTCATGAAGCTACATGTTTATATCAATACTTGTACAGTTCAAGCTAACTCATATCAGAGTTTTAACTTATACATCAGTGAGTCACTTAATGTTTTGTGTTTCAGTGTTTCTTGCCTTTATTTTTAATTAACTGTTGTATCTAAAAGGTTATGCTGAACGATATTTTGTTACTTGAAATTACTAATGTGTTGCATTGATGGTGCTGCTGGTTCTTATTATGTGCCACCTTTAATTCATTGTGTTCTCACATCCCTCTTCACACTTCTTTCTTTGTGGTTCAACACAAAACAAATACAAGTCCTCATATGAACAAAATCTGCAAGACAGTACATTTATTCTAGTTATTCTGTAATAATATCACTTCAGATGGGTGATTTCAGACCCAGATTCTCCCACCTTTACAAAAGCCAAGTATGCAAACATATCAACTAATTATGTACAGATTGTTTTCCATCTCCTTGTGCTCTGTTCTTATACATGTATGGGCATGATAACTATTGCAAATGCCATGGTTTCTGTAGGTTCTTTAATTAAAAGTCTTCAGGTTCCATGGCACTTGTTGATGTTTGAAAAGCACAGGAAGATGACGGGTAGCATTTTTGGATACAAGAATCTCTCTGTATAGGGTTCAACTTCAGTTTAAAGAAATAGGTGTACTGTCAAGTGGGGGGATGAAAACCCATAATAGAACAGTGTCTTTGTCTGTCAGCAGAACCGGTGTTTACTGCAGGCCAAAACATTGCAGGTTCATGCCCTACACTACGAATATGCCTGATTCTGACACTGCAGTGCAGTGTGTGTGTGTGGGGGCGTGTTGGAAGTGCCATTCTTTAGATAAGTTATTCAGCCAAGGTCTAAGACATATTCTAATTTCCAATAACTGAGACTGCCTAGCTGAGTTTTATGTTACCATGGCATGTTTCAAAAAAGAGCAGGGAATTACCTCAGTGTCCTGGCCATCATTGACTCGCTCAGTACAAGGGATTCTGACACAACTGCCCATGAGTGTACATTGCATAGAACACTGCTGCATCTATAAAAACTGCTGTGGATTAATGTAATTGGCTGAACCCCAACATGGGAGCAAGCAGGAAGATCTGTCTTACCATATAGTTGGTTCTCAATCAAATTAGCATTTGGTAGTTACATTTTTAAAATATCTTGTTCAGGCATTTTACAATAAAACAATCTGTTTTATGAGTTCTTCATCATGTGTTTTTGCTTACATATTTTATATGTTTGTATGTACAAATATTGTGTCTCTCATGGTTACTAGAGTACATTTTAGATTTATTTGGATAAGAGAACTGTGAAACAAAGCTAAGCAGATCTGTCACACAATGGACTAAAGAAAACACTTTTATAACTAATAAACCAATGTAACAGTATGTAGAAACCATGTCATACTTAATTTCAAAAACAATGAAGTTCAAATTGAAAATCAAAGTATTTTAGATTGCAGAAAATTAAATAAAAAAAGGAAAATGATGCTGTACCCTGTAAGAAAGTACCACCACTGCTCTACCTTCACTTTACTTATCCTGCTGGGCCTGTGGTTCCGTCTTCATGGCCTGAGTGACAGAGTAACATGCAGATACAGCAAACCCCATCCCAGTCTGCCAAATAAAGCACTCCCCACTAATCCAGTGGTGCTCCTCTGCATAGGCCTAGTCCAATATTTGAGCCATGCTTTAGCAGTGTGTCTCTTCCTCCCCTAAAGTGGTTTCACCTGCCAACTTCAGGTTTCCAGTCTCAGCCTAATGCTTCCACCTTAATGCCAGCCTGTAGAAGTTCTCGTGGTGGTGGGCAGCTGGGGTCACAGAAGGAGGCGGTCTGCTGTGTGGCTGCTCCAATTATCTGAGTAAGACCCAGCATGCCATTACCACGGTAGCCTCTGTTGACATTTCCCACATGGTTACAAACACTTTTATGACCACGCAGAATGGGGTCATGACCCTATTAAGCATAGATTAATGGGGATCACTTAGCACCTAACTTTATTGTGTATGGGGGCCCCTACCTTTGGGTATGGGCGTTCCCTATCTTTGTAACAGAGCATTTCTGAAGTTCGATGAAATTTTTGTCTATTTTGCCCTAAAAAAATCATTATTGATTCTTGTCAACTGGGACTTGGAATATGAGCTGACATTGTAAGATTTAATTGTTGTGCCAAAATAGCCCATTGAGGCAGGCCAGTGGCACAGGCTGCTAGAATATCGCACGTCAATGTGGGGGACCTGAACTTGACTCTCCTGCTCAGAGCTGGCGAGGCCTATGGCATGATGTGAAGGCACTGAACCCTGGCACCAGAGAGTGGTGCTGGCACTGATGCTGTGGGTTACCACTCAACGTCAGCCCACCCCCAGGTTTGTATCAGGGGCAGGTCTCTCTATGACTGGGCGGTGGGAGGGTCTATAATGGAAAAAATGACTGGCCCACTGTACAGTATAGGAAGTCAGCTGCTGCCCAGTTTCCTTATAGCTGCCAAACATCTAGAGTCCCACTGATGTGAACACCAAGCTAAATGGGTCTCCTTGGTGGGAGATAAGCAGGGGAGATTCAATATGGCCCAGCAGGTCTGTACTAGTGATTCTTGGACAACTAAGTGTGTGTGAGGGGCGGCAGGTGAAGATCACCAAAAGAAATTGCAGTGTGGAGGTAAGCATGGGTCTGCCTGATTGAGATAGAGTGAGGCAGAAAAAATTATACAACTGAAGCATGAAATTCAGCCTTCTTATTGGCTGGGATTCATGTGAATGCTACATGGTATCCACAACGGTCACATACTCCCTGCCATTGCCTGATGCAGGGGCACACATGTGAGAAATGGCAGTAGTTTTTTTTTATTTTAGGACACAAAATTGTCACCAAAAAGTCCTGCTGCATTTCATAATAGCAGGTGACTCCGGAAGTTGGGTTACAGATCACTAACCCCACCCATGGCCAAATCCATTCACTTTCAGTACATGTGGTTAAACCAGTGGCATGTCAGATTACCTCAACACCAACCCTCCTCCCGGCTTTTTGAAAAGAAGGAGTCTTTTTTTACTGCCATGACTGTCCCCCCTCCCATTCACCTTCCTTCCCCTCTCTATAGCCACAATGCCCTAATACTTAAAAAAACAAAACAAAACAAAAAAACACATGACCTTACTCCAGTGGGTATGGCAGACCATAGGTAGGCCCTTTATATAACTACAGTATACCTGCAGAATCGTCCGGCAGCCAGTAGGGGGGGATGCTGGATGGAAGGTCCAGGCACTGATAGGGGGTATATCTTCTGCACGAGCCCTAGTGACATAAAGAAAGTTAAAAAAGAAAAGAACAGATAGTGGACTTCATGGATCAAAACTGACTCATAGACAGAAATCAGCATGAGTTCACAAAGGGGAGACTGTGTCAAACTAATCTGACTGACATCTTTGATACAGTGGTGCAGATGGTAGATAGGAACCAGACAGTGGACATACTATACAGTACCTTGAATATAGTAAAGCCTTCAATTTAGTGCCTCACAAAAGCCTAACCCAAAAACAGGGGAATCAGGATTTGGAAATAAACTAACTTCATGGATTGGTAAGCGGTCATCTGACAGGACACAGAGAGTTTCCCTAAATGGAAAATTCGCAGATGTCAGGAATGTTACAAGTGGGGTGTCACAGGGGTTGGCGCTGGTACTGTTCAACATATTTATAAGTGATATAGGAGTGGGATTGGATGGCAAGGTGAGTCTATTTGCACACATCACTAAGCTCTGCAGAAGAGTAGACACTGTTGAAGAGGTAAACAAAATGAAGAGAGACATGGAAGGACTTGAACCAAGGTTAGGAAAATGGGAGTTAAAAGTTCAATGCCAAAACATACAAGGTGATGCACACTAGCAGCAGGAATCCATGAACAGAGTATAGAATTAGTGAGGTCATGGTGGAACCCTCAACAGAAGAAAGGATCAGGGAGTAATAATAAACAGCAGTATGAAATCTTCATCTCAGTGTGAGATGGTATATGGAATGGCAAATAAGATACTGTGGTGTATTAGACAGGACACAGGACTTCACTGAAAAAAAGATTCTTGGTCAACAGGAGGGGACATATCCGGAGAGGATAGAAAGCCTAAACATGTACTCATCGGAGGATGGAATGGAGGGGGAAACATGATAGAAACGTACAAATACAAGGATATAACAAGGTAGACACTGCAAATGTGTCTAAGACAAAAAGGCAAATGTCCACCAAGGGACGTAGCCAAAAACTAGGAGGAGATTAATTTCAAGAAAGGCACAAGTATGTATTTCTTTACATACACAGCTGTGGATAGAGTCAACATGCTGCCCAAAGACACAGTCTGTGCTAGTATTGTACATGCGTGGGGTTCAGACCTCAATGGAACAGCTATTGGGGGGAATTGGAAACAAAAAGGTCAACTGGAGTACTGGGAATTTGGACTCTTGTCTTTTTCTGTCCTCAACTGTTTATGTATCTATTTTGATGTTTCTCTTAAAGCAGCAATGCATGATAGTGGTGACAATTTTGACCTATACTTTTTTTATTCTATTTTAGATTGGACCTTGGCTCCTGACCTGTAACACGCCATTCTTTCTCCATTTTGAGTGTGCTTTAGCACTTTTTTCACATTTAAAATAATAAAAGGAGTGCTCATTCTAATATGGCTCGAACTAGGTTTTCATCAATAATCTCAGCTGTTTTAGTATATTTGTTGTCCCAGAAAGTCAGGAAGCAGTGTCTGCTGCATGCTAGTTCATTATGGTCACAAGAAAAGTGATCTTAAACAATGGATGTGCAACAATAGAGAATACTGATGATAGATAGATAGATAGATAGATAGATAGATAGATAGATAGATTTATTTTTATTTGTTTGGCGCCCAATCCCAGAGGCTCTGGGCGCCGTATAATATCAAAGTTGTACAGTAACACTATGTGCAAATACACAGTATAAACAGTCCTCACAATAAAAATTCAATATAGATTTAAAATTCAGTATAGATTTAAAAAAACATCTACAGGAAAGGCCAAGTTAAACAGGTGAATCTTTACGCCCCTCTTGAACACCTCCACCACAGGGGCCTCCCTCAAAGATCTTGGCAATGAGTTCCAGAGGACCGGGAGAGCCACCCCGAATAAACAGTCACCTGAGGTTTTCAGCCTGGTCCTCATAACCACCAGGAGGCCTGCAGTGGAGGAATGAAGGGAGCGGGCCAGAATGGCAGAAGTAAGGAGGTCTGTCAGGTAGCCAGGGCCTGATCCATATAGGGCCTTATAGGTGAGCAAGCCCACCTTGAAAAGAATCCTTGACTTGACTGGCAGCCAGTGCAGACCCTGCAGGACCGAGGTCACATGACAGGACCTTGAAAGCCCCATCTGCAGCCTGGCTGCTGGATTCTGCACTAGCTGCAGCCGGTGGAGTTTCCCTCCAGTGACCCCGAGGTAAAGAGCATTACAGTAGTTAAGTCTGGATGTTACAAAGGCATGCAGCAGTGATGGCACGTCTTGAGGCAGAATTAGGGGTTTAATCCGGGTGACGTTTCTCAGATGGTAAAAACCACTTTTGATGACAGCCAACACCAGAGCTTCAAATGTCAGCTTGTCATCAAGGACAATGCCCAGATTTCTCACCCTAGAGGATGCCATCAACGGGGTCAGCCCCAGGACCAGACTTGTCATCGCCCTGGAAGCATCCCTATCATGCCAGCAACCCGGCTCAATCACCATCACCTCCGTCTTGTCTGGGTTAAGTCTCAGCCAGTTAGAGTTCATCCAGTCCTGGATCTTGGTGAGGCATTTATTTAGCACTTCGATGGCATAATCTATCCCCGGTACAAAAGACATATACAGCTGATTATCATCTGCATAGCAGTGAAAACCCAGACTGTACTGTCTAATGAGCCTTCCTAGGGGCAGCATGTATACTGTGAACAGCATCAGTGAGAGGATCGAGCCTTGAGGAACTCCACAGATCAGGCGCATCGGGGAGGAGGAGAAATTCCCCATCACTACCCTCTGTCTCCTGCCTGAGAGAAAGGATTCAAACCAGTTGATGACAGTACCAGCGAGTCCACATTCTCTCTAAGGTGATCCAGTAACACGATGTGGTCCATGGTATCAAATGCTGATGACAGATAGAGGAGAATGAGAATTGACCACACCCCTCGATCTCTTGCCCTGAGGGGGTAATTTATGAACCCGGACTAATACTGTTTCTGTGCTGTGCCTTGTCCGAAATCTGGACTGGAATGGCTCATAGATGTCAAAGGCCTCCAGGTGTTCCTTCAGCTGCAGAGCCACTATCTTCTCAACAACCTTCTCTAAAAATGGGAGGTTGGAGATAGGTCCATAATTCGCCAGGACATCAGGGTCGAGAGATGTTTTTTCAGAAGGGGCTTTCAAGTGTCAGGGAAGACCCCTTCCGAAAGTGAGCACCTGACAATCTCAGCAAACACTGGACCGATGACCTCGACGCAGCCCACTAAGTGATGAGTCAGGCCAGGGTCTAGTTCACAACAAGTGGGCTGCAGCTTTGAAATCACTTTGGAGACCTTGACCACCTCCAGTGGCCGAAACTCTGCGCAGACAATCAGAGTTCCCCTGCTCCATCCAGACCCCACTCTGCGGGACTGATCTAGACCCACTGGTGAGATCCCAGCCCAAATGATGGATACCCTGTCAGAGAAGAACAGAGCAAACTCTTCGCACAATGCTACTGAAAAAGCTCTTTTCGATTGTAGACAGACTGGATGAAGAAGCCTGTCTACAGTCCAAAAGAGCTTAGCTGGTCTGTTCTTCCCTACAGAAATCTCCCTGGACAGAAACCCTGCCTTCTTACAGTCGATTGCCCTTAGATAATCAGCATAGTGATTCCTTAAAGCCAGTCTATCCTCTTCTAACCGAGTCCTATGCCAGCAATGCTCCTACCTCTGACCCATGGTGTTCATCACCTTGAGAGCCCCATAATACCATGGGGGTCTCAGGTGAGAGGACCTGGGTCATATACAGACTGGTGCAATAGTATCAAGTGCCTCAGTGACAGCCCTATTATAGGCTGCCACCGCTTCACCCAAGCCAATTGCACTAACAGCACTTGCGCAACTACTGCCATCAGTCCCTTCGGATACAGTCTCCTAAAAGGGCGATAGCTGATAATCTCAACAGGGGAGGGACCATCGGGGGGCGGGGCCAAATGAAAATGTCACCATACAGTGATCGGACCAAGCGACCTGATCAATCCCAAGGTCAGTGACCCCAAGACCCAGTTCAAATACCAAGTCCAAGGTGTGGCCGTGATGATGGGTCACAGAGGCAACTGCCTGTGCAAAGTCCAGTGATGTCATCAAGTGGAGGAGGTCAGATCCAAATTGTGAGGATTCATCATCGATCCAGGCATTGAAATCCCCCAGAATAAGCCATCTGGGAGACTCAAACACCATGTCGGTGATGAAGTCCACAACCTCCTGCAGAAATTCTCTGCCCAACCCCAGAGGGCGGTAAACCAAGAGAATTCTGCAACCCGCACCTGGACCCCCACGCACTGCCACACATTCAAATGATGAGGTAGAACCCACCGGATATATGGAGAAATTCAGGTTGGATCTAAAACAGATGGCCACACCCCTACCCCTGTGATCCCTCCTTGGGCAGTGTACCACAGAGTCCCGAGCAGGGACCAATGCCTCCAAAATTGGACCAGCATCATCTCCCAACCAGGTCTCCATCATGCACGCCGGGTCGACCAAAGAAATCAAGTCCAACATAATCGCGGTCTTGTTTCTCATCGACCTGGTGTTGCATAACACTGCCCGGAGGGTATCAGTGAAGGCTGTAGGCCCTCTAGCTGCCTGCCCACGTGGTCTGGTGGGAACCCTAGGGACAGAATCCAAACACGTTGGGCCTCTCTCAAGGCCCCAAGTTCTCCTAGAGAACCTCCTGCTCCTTACCACCCCAATCCCTCTCACCTCTGTTAAGTCCCCGGTGCCCCGACACAGACCCCCATGCCCCATGCAAATACCTACCTCCCTGCAATACTTTATAGCATTAGCCAGGAGGTGGAGATTACAAAAAGGGCAGAGGTCACGCAGCAGGGCAGTCGGGTAACTAATTCGGAGAGGCCCAGGACTCCTAGACATAACTAAGCAACTAAACCAACTCAACAAAAATATAATATATCAGTGCTTGACCTTCCCTGCAGCTTACTATGTCACACACTCTTATTAAATTACAAAATAAATCTAACTATACACGTACTCTATACACACATCCAAGCCCCCCAATTTAAAACAAATCCCTTCCCCACACCTCCCATCATTTAAAACAATGAAACTATTTAAGTTCTCAGTCTTTCAGGAGACAACCTGGTCCAAGCCATATTAAAAGGCATGCTCTTTTTAGTATTTCAACTGTAAAAAAAAAAAACTAAAGCTGGCTTAAAATGTGAAAAAATGGGTAGGATACAAGTCAGGAGATAGGTGGTAATCTAAAATAAATTAAAAAAGAATAGGTTAAAATTTTCACCGCTATCATGCACTGCTGCTTTAAATCAGGGGGGGTTATTTACTTTGCTGTACCATGCGATATAAGTGTTCCTGGGTATCATTTGTTTGGAAAAAGCAGGACTTCAGTTTAAATTGCCCACACCTTAAAAAGAGACATTAACCTGCTGGAGACAGCCCAGAGACGGGTACTGAAGATGATTGCTGGTCAGCAGGGTAGAGCATACGAGCAGAGGTTGGGGGCCTGAACATGTACTCCCTGGAGGAGAAAAGAGAGAATAGGACATGATTGAGACCTTCAGGCACCTAAAAGGGATAAATAGGGTGGACAAGGAGGGTCTCTTTAAGCTAAATGGCAACCAAAACATAAGAAGGCACAGTTAGACTTAAGTTGGGGGGGGTTAGGAGGGAGGTTAGGAAACACTTCTTCACAGAGAGGGTGATGGCCACTTGGAATATACTGCAGGAAGAGGTGGTCTCATTGAAGACAATGGCCAGCTTTAAGAGAGGCTGGGATGGATAAAAGGGGAAAGTTAGGGTCATGGGAGAGGTGGATGGAAAGGATGGGAGGACTGGGGAGAGGAGCAGGGTCAGTAACTTAAGCTGTGGACCCTGCAATATGAGCAGACCAGATAGACCAAACAACCTTATTCTGCTGGCTTCTTCATATGTTTGTATGTTCGTATGCTCGTAAATTATTTTTAATTGTTCTAAATTACGTAAAAAGTCAAGAACTCGGCAAGTGAAAGTATTCTATTTCCATTTCCACTTAAAAATGTGGGACTGTGGTGGTGTAGTCCTGTAGAAAGGATGAGAGAGCATCCCCAAATATGCTGTCCTCTCAGGCAGTTGGATAGTGGTGCACCAATATGGTAGTGACACCTACGGGAGGTATAATGGTGTGTGGGTAACCACCCATTGCCAGGCACCTCCTCAAGTCATTGCAAGTGTCCATACTCATAAAAGTGGTACATGAGGGCAGGGAGGGAGGAAAAAGAAATGGCCCAACCTGGTGTGCTGAATGAAGGCCACTACAACTCCAATGCCACCAAATCCTTTGATGCTCCAAGACCACTCCTTCCAATCACTGTGCAAGATTATCACACATGGTGACTTTCAGACGCTATGGGGTAAATCCAGTGGGGCATTGGGTACAGAAATGTAGACTTGAAGCAGCAAGGTTTGTTAGCGGAAAAATGTCATTACATGTTTTTAGTAATAATGTATTGTTGTCAAAAACATTTACATGTTTTCTTTTTGTTATAGTCCCCCCTGTACTGAGATAGAGGGTTTCAAAGTGTTCAAAAGTCCATGTTCTTTGGCCACACCCACTATGCATAAATTAAACATTTTGGTTTGGTAATAGTACTGTGCTGTTTACCATCAGCAATGTGTGCTAGAATCCTCCTAATACATTCACTGTATGACTCGATTATGTAAAGTCAAAAACGTACCTCAAGGGAAGGTATTACTCCCACTCCTTGTGGGGATATCATTCCTTAAGAGTATTTAAGTACCCATCTAGTTCGGTCTTAAACTTGTTGAGTACCGTAAGATTGACTAGGCATTGTGGGAAACTATTCCAGATTTTTTGAGCCCAAATCGTAAAATAGTTATGCCATTTGTTGGTATTTGTCCTTGGTATTTTTAGTTGTTTGTTATGGTTCCTAAGATTTGCCAGCCTATCTCTGATAATTATGTCATATTGTCCAGTAAGATCAGAATGATTCAATATTTTAAACAGTAATAACGCATCACCTCTCTTCCTTTTGTCTTCAAGGCTGTACAAATTCAGCTCCGAGAGTCTTTCCATATATGATCTATCCTTTAATCTTGGTATCATCTTAGT
Source organism: Neoceratodus forsteri (assembly GCA_016271365.2). Taxonomy (NCBI): domain Eukaryota; kingdom Metazoa; phylum Chordata; order Ceratodontiformes; family Ceratodontidae; genus Neoceratodus; species Neoceratodus forsteri. The sequence continues at coordinate 1,466,337,651 of CM057449.1, forward strand.
GTCCCTTCTCTGAACACTCTCCAACAAGTTAATGTCCATTTTAAGATATGGGGACCAAAAGGGTGATCCGCAGTCCAAGTGTGGTCTCACATAAGATCTGCATAATGGGATTAAACAGTGCTTGTTCCTGGATATAAAGGATTTTTTAATACAGTTTACTAATCTGTTGGCAGTCTGGGTGATGTTTCTGCAGTGGTTGAGTGGAGTAAAAAATTGCTAGTGGTGGTCCCCCTTAATGACTAGTGCCACTAATTACAAATTTAGGAATAAAAGCTCACTTAAAAACCTCTGAGAGAAATATAAATACACTGGTGATAAACCTTTGTAGTGAATATCTTTATTTTTAAACAGGCTAGAATACTTAGGACCTTCAGGCCCTGTTTACAAGATTGTCCTGTAAGGTTACTAATCAATTTCAGATATAACAATGGTTTTACATAACACACAGACATTTAACAATAGTAAACAATCACCTTTAATACCTAACATTAACAATCATAATACTGTACATCATGGCAAACTAGTAGCAAGTACATTCAAATCTCATGCTCTCATTTATTGCATTTTTAAAACACTCAATTTTGTCAAAAATTTCTAATGTCAGGAGTTAACTGATTCCAAATTTTTGGGATTAGGTAATCTAGGGTAAGCAGACCAACATCTGTTTGAATTTTAGGTACCATTAGCCCTCTACTGCAAAGTTGCCTCCGCTGAGATTTTTGTAAATGACAGTTCCTGAAAGCAAATGTGACTCCTGAGACTATGCCAGTCAGCATTTTATAAACAGCTACAGTTTTTTGTTGATCCCTTCTTAGGGATAGAGAGTCCCAAGCCAATCTCACAAACAAATCACAATGGTGGCTCTCTAGGGAACTACATAATACAAACCAAGCCATTTTATTTTAGGCTACATCCAGCTTACTGAGCAGGAGCTTGAATGCATATCTGTAAACCAGATGACCATATTCAAGCAGGGCCAAGATAAGCTGGGTGGCAAAACTAGACCAAGTCTTCCTCGTAAGAGCATGTACATTCCTTTTAAGTGCTCCAATCCTTCAGTTAACCTTTATTACCGTACCTACAATATTTGTCAATTTTTTTTTTTTTGGCTGTCTCAGCGCCAAGTCTCAGCCCAGTCACGGCCCCCGTCGCCCCTCGCTCTCATATCAGCTGTTCTCCAGGTTGCCCCTGGCTTACCCCCCAGGGCGGGGCCGCTGCACTGGCCAAGGTGCCACGGACACCGTTCGGGTTAGTGGGAGCCAGCCTGAGAGTGATGAAGGGGTGGTGAGGTGGCATCATAGAGGCACTGAGGTGGATTTTCTGATGTTTTGCTCCCTCTAGAGCTGGATGCATGCAATGATGCCAGCCGAGGAGAAACACGCACGCTCCTGTGCGCGCTCTCCTCAAAGTGTCTGCACTCAGCTCCCCCCATGTTCACGCATGTCACCTTGCTCCCCAGCCTCTGCCAGAGGGCACTCAGGTGCCGATGCAGCAGTTCCCCCCTCCCCCGGGAAGGAGAGAAGACAATCAGATGCTCAATCCTTCCCCGCCCCTGCCAACCCCTCGGGCGGCCAGTGCCCGCCTCCCCGAACACAGGTCATGCGCATGTAGGTGTGGCGCCCAGCACCTCAACCCTCAGCGCCACTGGGCCAGCCATGTTTGTCAAATTTTAATGTACTGTCAACCAACACACATAAATATTTGTACTCATTTACATTACTTGTTCTCCCATTAGTAATTTAATGCTCAAGTCAAGATCTTTATATGTTTATCAAGTGGTAGCAAACAGCATTGATTGTTTTTGGTTTTTTCAGACTTAAAACCAATTCATTTATTTATTGAATTTTGATGACCGGGTTGGCCCAATGGGCCCCCGAAGGTCCCTTTTTCCGGGGCGACCTACCCTAAACTATCCTCCTAATCTGTAAAACTCTTCTTGTGATTCTTTTTGTTCCATAGGTATTTTAATTTTTTCTGAGGTAATGAGAACAGTCTCATCCATGTACAGTCTACTTTCTGAATTAATTATGGCATCCAGCAAATTATTAACATGTATTAAAAACAGCAAGGGTCTCAAAATAGACCCTTAAGAGACTCCTCTGAAAAGTAAGCCCTTTTTAGATGCACAGTTTTCAACTACCACAATTTTGGATCTCCTTGCCAGGTAATCTTAGAACCAACATGATGTATCTGGTGCCACCCCAATGCACTATATTCTATGAGACAAAATACAGTGGTCCACCACGTTAAATGCCTTACAGAGGTCGATGAGTAGTGCACCCACAGACTCCCCTCTGTCTATTGCTCCTGCCACTATACTGACAAATACCATGAGTGTTGTGTCTGTTAATCTCCCAGAACTAATGCATGATGGTTCACTGACCAGCAAAGAATAAGATTCCCAAACCAGAGTCAACTGGTTGCCAACCTTGATCTCCAATAATCTGGAGAGGATCGATAGCAGTGTCACCAGCCTCTAGTTAGAAGGACCATTTCTTTCCCCTCCCTTAAATATTGATACCACCTTGGCACATTTTCATTGCTCCGGAAATCTGCCCTCCATGAAACTTCTATTAGAAAGGCTTGTTAAATTGAATTACCAACCTATTTTAAACTTTATTTGGGTTTCATAGCTCAATACCTTGTGGCAATGTTAGCCAATTGCTGTCAAAAGTATACTTTTTAACTGTGTCTGTTTAGGTAGGGAAGGGATTGTAACTTCAGCTGAACCCATGGCTAGCTGATCCCTTCCACATGCTGGTCTGCCAGCCCTGACCCCGCACTCAGACATTTTGTGACATCTAAGTAGGGAGAGTGTGGTGGCGCACCCCATACAAGTCTATGGGGACATTTACGAACCTACGAACATACGAAATTTGCCAGCAGATAAAGGCCTAGAGGTCTATCAAGTCTGCTTGAATGTGCAGCTAGCACCCCTTATTCTGCAGCTGCCCCTCCCTTCCACCTTTCCCCTTCATTGACCCTCCCCCTTGTCCTGTCCCATCCCCTTTTGAAGCAGTCCACTGTTTTACTGGACACCACTTCTGCAGGTAATGCATTCCACTCAGCCACCACCCTCTCTGTAAAAAAGTGTCTCCTCATCTCCCTCCTGAACCTTCCTCCCTCCAGTCTCATATCATGGCCCCTGGTGTCCCTCCCCTCCCTTACTTTGAACAGCCCCTCTGTACCTGACTTGTTAATTCCTTTCATGTACTTAAAGGTTTCAATCATGTCCCCCCGTCCCTCCTCTCCTCCAGTGAGTACATGTTCAACTCCCTCAGCCTCCTCTCGTATGATAAGTCCCCCAGCCCCTTGATCATCTTTGTCGCCTTGCGCTGCACCCCCTCCAGTAACTTAATGTCCCTCTTCAGAACGGGCACCAGTACTGCACGCAGTACTCCAGGTGTGGTCTAACTAATGACCTATACAGTGGCAGAAACATCTCCTCCCTCCTCGAGGATATACCCCTTGCAATACAACCCAGCATTTTGTTGGCCTTTGCAGCTGCCTTCCTACATTGTGCCGAGTTGTTCATTGACCCTGTGATGAGCACCCCCAGATCCTTCTCCTCCTCTGTCTGGGCTAGCTGCACTCCCCCCAGCTGGTAACTCCTCCTTGGGTTCTTCATCCCAAAATGCAGCACCTTGCACTTTTTGGCATTAAACCCCAGTTGCTAGGTGTCTGACCAGGTTTCAAGCTTTGCCAGATCATCCTGCAACCCCTGCCATCCCCCTAGGTCATCCACCACTGCTCCTACCTTGGTATAATCAGCAAACAGACTGATCTTGCTCTTGATGTCCAATGATATGTCTGCAATGAATATCCCAAACAATACTGGTCCCAACACCGAGCCCTGTGGAACACCGCTCGTCACTACCCTTGGGTGTGAGAGCTCCCCACCCACCACCACCCTCTGTTGCCTTCCCTGAAGCCAGTTCTCTACCCATCTCACCAGCTTTGCACCTGCCCCTGTGCCTACTAACTTACTTCCCAGCCTTCCATGCGGCATCGAGTCGAATGCCTTACTGAAGTCCAGATACAGGACATCCACTGCATGGCCCCTGTCCAGTTGCCTAGTTACCCAGTCATAGAACTCCACCAGGTTGGTTTGGCAGGATATGCCCAATATGAAGCCATGCTGTCTGCTGTCCTGTAGTCTTTTGGCCTCTAGGAGGGCCACCAGGCTTTCCTTCAGGATAGTCTCCATTAGCTTACCCATGATGGATGTGAGGTGAGGTTTTTTCAATGCCTCTTTAAGTAAGTTTAAGCAATCTTAGAGGAAAATGAAAGCCACCACTCAACTAATAGTTTTCAAGAAAACTAGTCACGGCAAGGTGTGAAATACCACATTTACCTTCAGTTAGCTTTGCAAACTATCTGAGTTGTAATACAGGGTTTTCTCTATTAAATTGCTTTCAATCTGTGTGTTTTCAGAGTTTTTTTTTTCAGGATATGTACTTTCAGCATAGGGATTCATGGTATAAATTTGATTTGAGATCATGTTCTCATATGCTAATGCAGTTCTCATGGATAATGAGATTTCAACAACAATACGATGGAAACCCCAGGATAGTTGCAGGGGACTGGTATGAACAGTTAAAACAAACTAAAGCAAACACATACATCCCCAGCAGCTACTGGAAAAGAGTTGCCTGTTGACAAGAAAACACAGAATTTACATATAGAGGTGTAGTTCTCCTTTAATGGAATGCAGCACAGCCATTTCCATACAGAAGACATTATTCAGAGTCAAACTATAAAAAAACAAACCAGTCTTCAAATATCTAAGGTATATAACTGAATCTCCAGTATTGTGTTACAGCACAGAGGGGATAACCTAAAAATAAATACTAGACCAGTAATCCTAAAAAGTACACAAATCGAATGCCATACTATAGTCAGCTGGGTGCTACCACAAGACCACTCAAAAGTCACATAAACACACAAAAATGGTGTGTACCAAAAAAGGGCCACAAAAGAAAGCACTAAATGTGCACATAACCATAAATCATTATTCAGCAAACAGGTAAAGCATAACAGAGAAATTCACCCCAGCGCCTAGAGTCAAAATGACTCTTCATCATGGTATTGGACCACAGGGCCATGAACTCTTTTATATATACACATTAATTAAAGAGACATTACATTTAAATTAATGGCATTTAAAATAGTACTTAATTATAAATCATGGGCCAGATATTCAAAACTTTGCCCCAGGGCTAAATTAGCACTGCCCGGCGGGCAAACTTAGCCGAGAGCACAAAACAAGCCATATTCAAAAGGAATAGCCCGGGGCAAACAGCTTCTGAATATACAGTAGCATGGGAATGAGGCCAGGCAAACTGGGCTGGGAGTGCAGGGCAAACTTAGCCCTGGAATAAGACAGCTCTGAATATGGCAACCAGGAAGTGCAATCCACAACAGCAACACAGTGCACAGCGATGTGAAGGTAGGTAGAGGTGAACTATGTGGCCAATGTGCGTGCCAGAAAATACGTGGACCCAGTACAGCTGCAGGCAGCAATGTATGTGAAAGTACAGTGTGCAAAACTGTAAAATATTCCCCGAACTGTTTGCGCAGCGCTAACACGTTTGTGCGGGTTTAGTGCAGGGCTAAACCGTTAGCCCGGTGCAAACACGTTTGCCTGGCGCTAAACTTTGCCGTATTCAAAAGTGATATGCAAATGAGCCTACTTGGGTAGTCTGTGGGCAAACATCCAGATTAGCATCTCATTATGCCCTGATTTGCATGCAGTTTGCGCCAGGCTGTTTAGCCCTGCACTAAACACGCGCAAACGTGTCAGCTTGGGGAATATTATACAGTTTTGAACACTACTTCCATATGCACTTCTGCCTGCAGCTGTACTGGGACAGCACAGAATAGGCACAGATGGTGGTGGTGCTGCATGCAACTGTCACACTGTAGGTCATGCTACAGTGCACAGCAGACACTACAGTAGCAAGGGGGCCAGTAGTGTGTGGACACAGCAATGCCTATGGTGTGTAGGGCAGTGATGATGACTGCACTATACACAGTGAGAGGCCCAACCTGCAGGTGTTTGCTGACAGTGGACATTACTGTTACGCACAATTATGACCCACAGATGCTGCACCTCTGGCATGGGATGCTCACAGTGACATATACATGTCCGGCTTTGTGTGCTGTGGCAGTTGTACAGCTGTGCGGTATGTGGCTGGGGGGGGCATATATTATCCAAAAGGAACACTGGTGTTGGGGTATTCCCAATACTGGCCCATGTGCACTGCATGATGTGTCCCAGCCTTGTGGCCACACCTGGTCTGTGGCACAGCCTGGCCACCCATACACTCTCCCCTCAACATCCTCCATGCCCACAGTGCTGCATGTGTGTGCTGGCATCTGTTGGTGTCCACAGAAGTGTGGTCCGCAGGTGTGTGCTGTATGGCCACACTGCCATGCTGTCCACTGGCAGCAGGGTCACCACTTACTGCCCGGCATGGCTGGGACTGGTGGCAGATGATGACATCATTGTGATGCCATCAGTTAGCAGCATGCTTCCTCTATGTTTGGCTTTGTCTATGTGTCATATTTATTTGTTAGGGTCGTGCAAAACCCATATTGTCGTGCAAAGCTGATTGCCCAGGGTTAAGACAAGCTTTTCCTGGGCGGTAATGTGCACAGTGCTAAGTGTCGCGCTAAGTCACGCAAAAGCACTTTGCGTGGCGCTAGTCACTGAATATAGCATTGTGCCTGTATTCATGTCAGTTTGCCCCTTGCATACATTATGATTTTGCCCGGTGCTAATGCAGTTTGCCCATGCTATTTGGCCTTTTGAATATAGCAGACCCATGCTAATCCCGCACTAAACCTGCGCAAACGGTTTTTGCCCGGCGCAAAGTTTTGAATATCTGGCCCTATGTCTCCAAGGAACAAATAAAAACAATTAAAAAACACAGCAATTGAAGAATCCACGGGTTTAAAGAATAAAGAATGATGCTGATTTATTAAAAACCCCTTTGGTGAACATACCAAGAAAACTGTGAGATCAGCTTCTGTAACCCTTTAAAGAAGTCCTCAAAATAAAACCACAAGTACTTGTGATTAGAAGAAAAGAAGAACACGACAAACAGGGAAGCAGCATACCTCAATAATTCCTACCTGTTATAAGCTGGACACTAAACTCTGAATAAGCATAATGATTCAAGCTGGACGGGGGTTATATTGATATGTTGACAAAGAACTCTGTAGGCTGTGTTTTAAATCATTGCTTATCCAGAGGGAGGCATTTGCACTTTTCTTAACTGTCTGAATTAAACTATTTCATTGATTCATAACATTTATCAAAGTAATAATATACTTCAATTGCCTTACCTGTTTGCTGAATCAGTGTTTAAGGTTACTTGCACATGTACTGCTCTTTTACTGGCCCTTTTTTGGTATGTGCCACTTTTGTACTTTTTATTAGAATAGTAATACGAAATTACAATTCAATTACTGTAGCCCAGGAGCCACCTGGAATATCATAACACGAACAACAATAACAGTTCCAAGATTCCTGGGCCTACTGGCAATTGGGTACCATGGTGTATGTAAACCCCAGAGTGTGGGGGCTTACCTTGGGCTTCATGGAGTCACAGCCCTTGCCCTGTTGCCCTCCTGTACCCCAATGTAGTTGGGGACAGGGAACACTGAAGAGAACTGTCTTAAGCACTGACCACACTGTGTATGTTTGAGTCTCCAGCTTTCCTTGCCATTGATGGAGAACATGATTGCACACTCCCAACCAGAAGGGACTCCCCACTGATCTATGACTCAGACTGACCAGACTGTAGTACAAATAATGCACCTCACAACATAGGGGCACACAAATGCTGGTGGTGGTGGTGGGAGGAAGCCATTCTAAAATAAGGGTTTTGGGGCCAGTACCTCACTAAACCTACTGGCTGCCACTGTCTTGAAGAACCTCTAACCCCTGGGAGACCAGTAATGGGGTTGGAGGGCAATGCACACAGTTAAGCTCCAGAGCCTGCAGAGAGCCAAAGAGGGCTCATAGAAAACAAGGACGTTATTAATTCAGAGAATGGCAGATTTGCTGAATGCACTAAACCCCTAGTCTGTGATTTTTCTAAAAGGGTCTGCCAACCTAGAATTATAGCTCAATGTTTGGAGCACCGTCTTCACCAGGCACTACCACTTTGTGACTGCTCCACAGTACAGTGGGAGTTGTGGGGACACTGCACTTGTAAGGTGAAAAGATGCTCTGAAGACCTGCCCTGTATGAGGTGCCAGAATGTGTCAAGCAGAAGACAGAAGTGATAATCTGGGAGATTCACTTGACCAAAGTGGAGAAGCCAGAGAGTGCTGATCTGACCTGGTCATCGAGAGACCAACTAATGAAAGACTGCACAGCCATGCAGAGACATCAGAGTTGAGACTACAGCTGAGAGCTTGTAAACCTAGCCAGGGCTACATCATCTGGGAGAAGGCCTGTCAGGCCTGTAACCATGACTACTCGACCAGGGTCCCTGGGTTCTGAAACCCAATTTTTAGTTTGTTAAGTAGGACCACTATTGGGCAACCATTTAAATGACTTAAGCCATCCAGCCAGGATTACAAATCCCTCGTGTTTTTGTTTATTGTGGCAATTGTCCCATCAACTTGATCACGTGTAGTGCAACTGTCAATGGGTCTACAATGTTCCACATGCTTGGTAGAGACTTAGGGATATTGAAACCAGGGGAGTGGGGTAGGGGCCTGGACAGTACAGGTGAGAAAGGGCCTTGTAATGGTGGAGGGATACGCCCAATGGCCACTGATAGTCATTATTGCATTACAGTAATAGAATCACTTAATGTTAACCATTTCCTCCCCCAGATCCTTAATCCCCCTTCCCCAGTAACCCCCTTGTTGCTTTAGTCATTCTGGGTATATTATCTGTAGAGTGATAAGTTGTTGCATTTGAAGGGGAAACTGTTTTGCACTGTGTGGGAGTCAGGTGGGATCTACCAGTGGGAATTGCAGTAATTTGTATTGCTTTTCTAGGCAGTGCTTGCTTATCATCTAGTCCACGTATCTTTTCCCAGTATGGAGGCACCATGCAACTTAAATTAATACCTTTTTTGTAATGAGTCCCCACAGGAGTTAGTGACCCAGGCCTCTCAACCTTATCTGAGCCTATAATGCAGGGATAGTGCACTGTCATCTACGGTGATCCAGTATGTATTCTGGGGGCACTGTCGAAATCTCCTGCTTTCATCTTGAATTTTGTGCATATATCTGAAATACAGTTTAGAAGTGAAAAAGAAATGAGTGCCCTAGTTGGGATTTGAATCCATATATGAATAAAATACTGTTCTGCTGCAACTAGTTGAGCTACTAGGACAACTGGAAACCTAGGATTTCCAAAGACACCCACCTTGACATGTGCTTTGTCAAGGGAAATCCACACAAAAGCCAACAAGGACATGCTGCTGCATGTAACGTTACTGTAAATTTAACAATGCAAGTTCTGTGTATGAACAAATAAACAGGAAATCCCACATGGGAGTGCAGTGTTCCATCTCCTCTTATGGCAATGTTTCAGCAGCATATGCACCTTGTTCACACGACCCATGGAGATGGGACCCTGCACTATCCATTAAGAGGACAAAAGGATATTTTATACTCACAATTTGGAAACACAGAAAATGAAGATAAAAGTCTGTCAGCCCATCTAGTCCACCTAAGCCAGCCTGGATATGGGACTGTGCCCCCGTCAGTCCACATTTCTTCCCCTTCCTCTCCCAACTGCCTCATACACTTTTTCCATGTACCTGTCCCACCCTCTTTTGAACCCCCCTATTTTTTCACTGCAGATAACCTTTTTCAGAAGTTTACTCCAGTCAGCCCCCTCTTTTTCTATAAAAAAGTACTTCCTGACATCCTTTTTGACCCTCTCCTCCTGCCAATTTCACAGAGTTTATACTGGTGCCGTTGCTGCCACCCATGAACAACACACTGCTGTCCTCCTTGTTCATCCCACGGAGATACTTGAAGGTCTCAGTCATGTCTCCCCTCTTCCTCTGTCCTCCAACATAAATGTAGTGAGATCCACACGTGCTCATAATAAGGCCTCCCATGTTCCCGCTATATCATTTTAGTAGTCTTTCTCTGCACTGCCTCCAGCCTATCTCTTTCCTTCCTCAAGTGTGGACTCCAAAGCTGCACACAGTGCACTAGGTGCAGTTGAACCAGGGAATGTACACATAAGCAATATTTTGTTCCTCTTTCTGCTAGTGGTCACCTCCCTGATGCATCACAGCATCCAATTTGCCTTAAAGTTCTCCATTATTATCACCCCAAATCCCTTTCCTCCACTGCTACCCCATCCATCCTGTATTTCGTTCTCAGGTTCTTGGCCCCAAGTACATTACCTTGCACTTTTTCACATTAAATTTCAGCTACCACATCCTTGACCACCTCTCCAGTCTTTCCAGATCCTTCTTCATGACTCTCACCCCTTCCTTGGTGTTCACTATACCACAGATCTTGGTCTCATCTGATAAGAGGCATATCTTATCTGGATCCTCTCCCTTATGTCCCATATAAATATGTTAGAGAGGACCAGTCCTAAAACTGATCTCTGCAGCACCCCATTTATGCCTACCTTTTCTCGAGGGATCTCCATTTAGGGCTACCCTCTGGGTCCTCATAATCAACAATATTTACCCACCTTGTTATCTTACCCCCTATCCCCAAGTCGCCTAGTTTCTTTACCAACCTCTCATGTGGGACTGAGTTGAAGGCTTTGCTGAAATTTATGTACAGGTCATCATCTGTCTGACCCTAGTCTGCAGCCTTTGTCCACCCAATCAAACAGATCAGTCAGGTGTATCTGGCATGACCTCCCACTGGTAAATCCATGTGGAATACATTGGCCTCAGGAATCCTACTGTCCTCTCCACAATAGAATATTCCAATAGTTTCCCTACTGTAGACATCAGAATGACAAGTCTGTAATTGCCTGAATAGTGCTGATCCTCACTTTTGTGTAGGTGAACCACATTCACTGTCATTTAGTCCTCTGCCACTTATTCTGTCTCTAAAGAGCAACTGGAGAGATCCATTACTGGTCTAGCCAGCACCTACCCCCATTTCCTTCAACACCCTTTGATGCATCTCATCCAGGCCCAATGATACATTCACACTCTTTCCCTGTAGGCCCTTCAGTGCTCTCTTGCCCATGATGGGCTCTATGTTAATGCCTGCCAGTGATCCCCAACTGGCTATTATGCTGCAGTCTGGCAGAGGGCCCCTGTCCTAGACCATGAACACCAAACAGAAATAATCATTCAGTAAATCTGCTTTTCTGTTCTCATTCTCCGCCCATCCCACCCCCTTCTTTAGCCTGATCATACCTTCCTTGGTGTTGTGCTGCTCTTATACATACAAAAGAATGCCTTGTTATCCTCCTTAACATCCCTTGCTAGTCTCAGTTCTGCATCCATCTTTGCCTGTCTCAGTACCCTGTTTGCTGCACTCATCTTTTCTTGATATGTCCCTCTGTCCTCTTCTGACATATTTTACATCTGATGAATGCTTTTCATTTTTTCCCCACTGTCTCTTTTGCCATTTTGAAAATCACAGTGGTTTCATTCCTCTCTTTCTCTTCCCTACCATCTTTGTGCGTAGCTCTGATACCTTCAATACTCCTTTTTATTTAGATCCCATTTGCTGGCTGCTCCTACTGCTGCTGTCACATCCTGCAATTTGCCCCACAACACCTCCCTCATTCTCCCAAAATTCTCCCCCCTGAAGTCCATGACTTCAGTCCTGGAATGTACCCTACCACTTTTTAGCTTGACCTAAACACATATAGTTCTGTGATGGCTGGACCTCAATGGCTCCATCAACCAGACTTCACCAATGGTGTCCCCGTTTATCTGGAACAGGTCCAGTATGGCCCCTTCCCTAGTGGGTTCCATGGCCCTCTGTGTCAGAAATGCTTCTTGCATCTTCTCTACCAAGGCATGGCTCTTTGCTATTGCGATGCTCCAGTCTATAGCCCACAAATTGAAATCCTCAATATCAGCACCCCTCCCAGTCCTGCCATCCTCTTGATCTCTTCTCCTAGCTCTTTGTTTCTTTTTTTCTGTGCCAGAGGCCTGTACATCACTATGACCCACATCACTCTCTCACCCCCATAAGTAACTGTACCCTACTGTTCCAGTCTCATTGACTTGGCCTGCTTCCTGGATTTCTGAGGCTAAGATGCCCTCCCTAACATACTGTACAATGCCACTCTACCTCCTCTCCCCTTTTCCCTATCTCTCCTGAACATTGTGTACTCTGGTGCCCTCAATTCCCACTCATGGTGCTGTGCTGCCCACTTCTCTGTCACAGCCACCTTATCCAATTGTGCCTTGGCCATTATTGCCTGGAGGTCACATGTATAATTTATTTTGCTTGAAAAGGTTTCATCAGGAAAGACAACATGAGCTGTAAACAGCTCATTTCCAGAGGCGTTACATAGGAATGGAAATCAGGCAAAGCATTACGGTAATATATATATATATATATATATATATATATATATATATTGTAGGGAGCATGTGTGAGTTTGTATTTTCTTGAAACTTGGCTTCCCAGCCAAATGCCCTTTAGGGTAACCCTCACCTCAGTGCTTGCACAGAGGTTCTTTGTCTTTATATATATATATATATATATATATATATATATACATAGTACAACACAAGGAACAATTCAATTACAATGCGTGACAATGGGGGAATTGAGAAAGACAGCATCATGATGATATAACGCACCGGGAACAATTCTATGGGCACAATTAGTAAAATAGCTACCTAGGTAAGGTATAGACCAGCAGTTGGAGTACATCTAGAAAGTGCTAGAGTGTCAGGCTAAGTGCAGGAAGAAAGACAATGAGCTAAGTTTATTTGCAAGGATGGCCATAAGAATAAGGGGAGTAGTGAGGGCAGGGGAGATGAGAGTGGCTAGTGAAAGGGAGAGAGAAGAGAGAGTAGTAAGGGGTGAAGAAGGGGGGCGGGGGGGGAATGAGAGGTGTGCTGAGAACTGTGCCCCTTCAGGATGCTGAGAACACCACAAGGGGACGGAACCCTACAAAGATGGAGGTGAGAAGGCAGGAGAGAGAGTAGAGACAGTAGTAGAGCGGGCTGGGGGTGTGCAGAGAACTACACCCCTTCAGGATGCTGAGAACCCTGCAAGGGGGCAGGACCGCTGTTAAGATGGTGGTGAGAGAGCGAGAGCAAGAGAGGGCTGGTGAAGGTGAGGGAGTAAAGGTGGTGAAAGTGGGGAGTAAAGAGAGTTGTAAAGGGGAAAACAAGGGGGCTGGGGATAGGGAGGGGGAACGAGAGGTGTACCAAGAACTGCACCCCTTCAGGATGCTGAGAACCCTGCAAGGGGGCAAGACCCTGCAAGAAGGTGCTGAGAGAGGGAGGGTGGGATGTAGGGAAGGAGTAGAGATAATAGTGAAGAGGGAGAACGAGGGGGGCTGGGGGAGGAGAGAGATGGATGAGAGGTTTGCTGAGAACTGCACACCCCTCATGATATTAAGGGCCCTGTTAGAGGACAGGACCTTGCAAGCTGGTGGTGACGGAGAGAGAGAGGAGAAGGGGAAGCGTTTTAGGGGGGTAATGGAAGGAGAGAAGGGGTGCAGGGGATAGTCAGGGTTGCTGCCAAAGGTGTATTATTACCCAGGCTCCTGACATTAGCACACCCTCCATATCTACAGCTTCCCCTCTGATGTCTGAGCTCCCTCAGCTACCGTATGTGTACTTGAGACCTTCCGTTTTCATGTTTCCTCTTGCTCCTGCTGTGTTTCACCACTGCCTCTGTCTTCTTCCTCCTCACACCTGTCCTGCTTCCCCTTTGTGACTATTTTTCCTATTTGCTCTGCAGTATCCTCCCCTTCCTACCCTCTGCATGACCATCTCTGACAGCCAGAACTAGTGCTGGGGGGAAGCCTTACTGGCCCCTTAGTTATGTGGATGTCCCTATCTTCAACCCTGTTGCCCCCATCAGGTTTAATGTCTTCTTTATGTGTTTTGTGAACCTAAGTCCCAGCACCATGGTGCCCTCTGTATGCTGCACCATTCCTGCACTGTGAAGTCTACAATAAATGCAACAGCAACAGCATGTTTGTGTTTTTTCTTTTTTTCTGAGGATGAGGTGCTGCTTACCTCATTATGTTTGGATTGGTGAGTCATTCAGCTGTGTTTGCACCACCCCATCACCCAAGTGGGCACTCCTTCATTTTTTTCAGAGCACCATGCTTCGTGAGTTTTTGTAAAGATTAGGAAAAAATTTCTTGCCAGTGCTAGTAACTGAATGTACTGAGACACTTTTCTCTTTCCATTCTGGCTTGTTTCCTTGTGCTATAATGCTATTTGTTTAGTTTTTGTTTACCATGTAAGTGCATTGAACATGAAATGCCTATTTTCAGGCATGAGCTGGGGCAGTACAAGTAAAGCCACATGTGTAGCAGTAGTGAGAAGCATAACAACAGAAAGTACGTAAGATACAACTTATCGCAGAGTAACAAACGCAGTTTATCAGGAGACAAGATAACACAGCTCAAATTATGTGCATATAGTCTTGAAGAACCACAAACATTTGAGACAGTATGTTATAAAACCACTCTTAACGTTCTAAAAGTGGTCTCATGCACTTTCTTATAGAGTGAGAACTGCAAATCAAAGGTGATTCTGATGACCTTAGAATGTGAGACCACTCTTGCAACTATAAGTGTGATCTATGCTTCAGTTTTAAAACACAGTACTCTTGATCAAGGTTGATCAGTATTACATGAAAAATATTAAAAACCTCCCCTGAACATCCCTGTTTCTAGGGAACCTGCACGTGAGATGGTCTTTGCAAAGTAAGAGTGGCTCACCCACAGGGGAAAGGAGCACTCTGGTTGATTGGGAGGGCTCCTCTGATCTATAATTTTATGTATATTTTAAGAGTACCTTCTTGTGTTTTTTAGGTGAGAGAAATGTGACGTAAAGCTGAGCAGATCCAATATACAAAGGACTTGAGAAGACGCTCTTGCAACCAAAAGCGACACAGAACCTATATAGTATAAACACATTATTTATCATGATTAAGAGTTCTGTTTAAAAACCTGGAACTTATACTTAAAATCAAAATGTTTTACTTTGCAGAAAATTAGAAACTCATGTGTGGGAAATGACCTGTGTCAAATGCACTTAGAACTTCAGAATTTTAGAACTACCTATCTATATTAGATGCCCTCTTATGGTTGTAAGAGTACCTGGAATGTTTAGATGCGAACTGTCTTCCTTGGCAAAGAATGATATCATGCTTTACAAATTAATTTGCTAGCACTGAAACCAGAAAAAGTCTCACTCTTTAGATCCTCAATCACACAGCACACTGCAGGAAGTAGTGCCTGTGATTCACTGTGATTTTGACATTTCCAGTAAGGAAAGGCAGAAGTAATAAACTGCCCTCAAGCTGCTGACTGGCTAGCATAACACAGAGTGGACCATGAAAAATGAGTTCCCTCTGAGAACTGAGCACTAAGTACAAGCTGCAGGGTCCTTACATGCTCTCTCCAGATAAAGGTTGACTGTGTGGGCTACTTTATTTGCACCTCTTCTCACAAGGATCCTGGTTGTGGGCTGCAACATACCACCATAACTCCCAAAAGTGCTTGTGTGGCAAAGAATGACATCATTTGTAAATGCCCACCTACAAAAGCAAGCAAAAGGCTGCAAACCTTTTAAATTGTCAGTGACACAAGTCTACTGGTCGTTGTTAAATTTCCCAACCCACTGACGGTCCAGCAAGCTAGAATTTAGCCCTGTTCACACCGGCCATTTCTACACCAGTGTAGATGAGTTTGGATAGCCACAATGATGTACAGTTGCGTGTATAAACTGTGCTGGCATTAAACCAGTGTGGCTCTTCTACACCTCTCCCAGACAGAGGAATCGAACTGTGTAGGCAGTTTCAAGTGCTGTATAAATGGTGGCCACTTGTCACCTCATTGCCTGTGGGTATTTGGCATCACAACACACAGGGAACTCCTTGCAGGATGGGTCCCACAATGCAGTTCATAAGACACTGGTGTGACACCAGCATGGAAGCAGATGTCTTTGAGTGGTGTACACCACTGGCTTCATAAACGACCAGGTGCAGACTGACTGACACAGGTGTGAGCCACACCAGCGTGTAACAGCTTGGTCAGTGTAAACAGAGCTTTTGGCTGTGAAATGTCTCTTTATACTGACATTGACACAAGCCAATCAGCTATGGCTGAATGCCCCACTCAGATGCTGGTCTTGCAAATCAGAAAAGGGCTGTGAATCTTCTTTTTAAATCAGCAGTGAGAAAAAGCTATGAAAAGGAAAAATGCCACACAGTCTTTTTCGAGAATAATTTTGACTTGTAGTGTATACTACGCATGCAAAACCGTTATAGTACAAATGCTACCTTATGCATTTTCAACAGAAATTTGAAGCAAATGCTGCCTGTATGGATGGTAGCTCTCACTTGTTTTGTCACACAGCCAGCTATCTCTAGCCTGTCCACTCACCTCAGAAAACACACCACACCCCCAAACATTCTGCAGCACCCAGCTTGTCTCTCCTTAGTATATTTTTAGAGCATATTAAACATTTCTATTTCTCTTTTGTCATTTTAGAGTCTTTTTTCTTTAATGTAAATTGCTTTCTCTTTCTCTTGCGCAATAGACACCCTGTCCGGCATGCATCTGCCGTACAAATAATCCTGAGTAGCCGGTGAACAAGATACATACAGTGTGGGGTGGAAACACTGTTGTGTGAGTAGACTGAACCTTGCACTACCAACTGGGAGGACATGAGGATGTTTCATGTTTGCACACTCGTGCACTGTAAAGTCTACAATAAAATTAAATAGCCTGCAAGCACAAAAAAATGGTTGCTCTGAGTGAAGTGGTCCACGGGACTTCTACAAAATAGCAGTACAAAACCAGGCACACACCACTAACGCCACTGTATCAAAAATAGCCAAGAAAAGCTTTTGCATCAACAATTATTTAATTATAACAAGTAAGGCTTAAGGAGGTACTTACAAATACAGTTTTCACAGGACAAACAGCCAAATGTTTTCGAACTACAGATGTGCTTGATCACGGTTAATCATATGCCATTGTAGTGCAAAAACGTTGCTTGTTACAATAAATAAATTTTTGATACACAAGCTTTTTTTGCGCATTTTTTATACAGGTGTGTGCCTGGTTTTGTACTGCTAATTAATAAAAATTAAATAGCAACAGCGTGTCCATGTTGGCTTTTCTGTACAGGAGGTGTTACAGTACCTCATTGTTTTTGAACTGGTGAGCCATTTTGATGTGTCCCCCTCCTGAGTGGGCCCTCCTTCCAGTTCTTCGGTGCGCCATAATTTATGTTTTTTTGAAGCTTAGACAAGATTTTCTTGGTAGTGCTGTCGCCTGAATGTACTGAGGCACTCTTCTTCTCTTTCCACTCTGCTTCAATGCTATGTTAGTTGGTATGTTTATATGTACAGCTACTATGTCTCTAATGGCTATAAGTGTACCTAGAATGTTTAGAAATAAGGAGTTCTAACTGAATAAGAATTATATCATGCTTTATCAATTCATTTGTTGGCACCAAAACCAGAAAATGTCTCACTCTTTTGATCCTCAGTCAAGGAGCACACTGCATGAAGTCGTGCCTGTGATTCACTGTGATTTTGACACTTCCAATGAGGAAAGGTACCCTGCAGCTGCAGAATGGCTAGCATAGCACAGAATGAACCATTAAAAATGAGCTCCCACTGAGCCATAAGTATGAGGAACAATGTCCTCACAAGCTCACACATGGATATGGTTTAGCTGTATGTGCTAGTTGTTTTGCACCCTTTCTCACACAGATCCTGTCCATGGGCTGTAATATAGCATCATAACTCCACAAAATGCTTGCCTGGCAAAGAACGATGCAGTTTGCAAATGCCCAACCACAAAAGCAAGCAACAGGCAGCAAATCTTCTTCTGAAATTGTCAGTGACACAAGCCTAATGACTATGGCTGAATGGCCAATCCCACTGAAGGTCTAGCAAGCTAGACATCTGTTGTGAAATTTCTGTTTATAGTCTCACAGAGACAAGCCAATCAGCTATGGCTGAATGCCCCATCCAAATATCAGTCTAGCAAACTAGGAAAGGGCAGTGAAACTTTTTAAATTAGCGGTGAGAAAAAAAACATATATAGATCACATCTCTTCTGAAGTTAGCTCCGATATCTTCTGGTTCTCCAGTCGGTTAATGTTTTTTTTTTTGTTTGCTTGTTTTTTTGCTTGCCATATGCATTTTATTCTCTTATGTCCAGGACAGGTTAGCTCCTTTCAGAGAACATCAGTAATCCCACACCCGGAAGCCAAAATGAACCAAACTCATTTTCCTCCCACTAGCCACACCCCCTTACAAAGGGTTTCCTACCTGAAGTGCCAGGGCAGCAAGTGGTGTGTGATTCAGATGAGACTTTAAACTGAGGTCCCATCTGCCTGTTCTGGTGGTAGTTCAGGCGGATGTTAAAGATCCCATGGCACTTCTCGAAAAGAGTAGGGAATTTTTTTATTCATGAAGCAAAAACAAAATATACAAGCGATATGTTCACCATATAATTTCACAAAATAGAACAAAACCATACCTCAATATTACTTCATACTGAAAATAAAATATATAACATAAGAGAATCATATCTGTTCACATACAAATTAAAACTAGTCTACAGAATCGTTATCAACTCAAAATATAAAATCATAAAAGGAAAAAAACACAGTATTACAGCATACTAGTGGCATTTAAAAGCAAAAAATGTTTTTTCCTTCAAAAACAATCACTTCCCCTTCCCACTGTCGAAGTAGGGGAAATCCTCAACTATCTTCTAACACCCTAAGCTGCACCCCTACTCCTCATCCCACCCAAGACACATTCTTCCATAAATAATCACCTGCTTCTTGTCCCGTGGTATTACATTCATACTGATAAATATTAACAAGTTCATTCTGGATTTTGCAAAAGCACATCCTGTCTCCCTGGTTCTATATTCTGTAGTACCCTTGAGCATTCAACCTGCCACAAGGACCATTTAATGCAGGTTAAAGTAACTATGAGCGTGCTTTTCTGCCATGGATTCCATTCCCTTGGGATCTGTCCCAGTACCAGAATGCCATATATCATATCTTGAAAAACCCGTTCCCCCCAAAAGGTAGCCAGCTCTTTCCAAAAAATCTAACCAATATACAATCAAAAAATAGATGGGCCATAGTTTCAATCTGTCCAGCACACTGTTCCACACCACACAATCTTTCTTCCATTCTCTTGTGCTTATGATTGCCCTTCATATTAAGCCTCTGATGTCCACAAAGCCATGCCACATCCTGCATTTTTAATGGGATACGTGATTCTGTCATATATTAATTATGTCGTGACAGACTATTCCATCTTGAACATGAAAAATGGGTTGTTCCCAATAACATTTTTCCACAATAGCTGCATAAAATTTCTTTTGATCCTTGGAGAGAAAATCAGACAATTCAATACCCCACTGTCGAACATACTTCAGGGTGAGTTGTATATAACCTGATGACAATTTTTCTGTACAATGTCATCACCCCCTTCCCCATGTTGTAAGGAACTGGCTACCCCAAAGTTCCATACCTTTTTCCTCATACCTTCCATTTCTACTATGACAGGCCTAATAGTAGAATAAAAGAAAATTCTCAAAAAAATATACCAGGGGTTGTAGCATATTCAGACCCCCTGTTTTAAATGACCTGTACGTATGCGCTCTTTTTACAGGATTCAGACAGCTACCCGATACGAGTAAAAAAAAGAGTCCCATCAGGGAAGCCCTCAGGTCCCTTAAGACAGAGAAAGCACCGGGGCCGGATAAATTACATCCCAGAGTGCTGAAGGAACTGGCAGATGTCCAGGCGAAACCCCTGGCGGAGCTTTTCAGCATCTCTCTGAGGACAGGGTGGGTGCCCCAGGACTGGAAGGTGCTGCATATATTGCCTATCCACAAGGGGGAATCAAGGGAGGTGGTAGGAAACTACAGGCCCGTCAGCCTGACATCAGTGGTGGGCAAGGTGATGGAGGGCATTGTGAAGGAGAGGCTGGGGGGGACCTGGAAAAATTGGGGTGCCTGGATGATAGGCAGCATGGATTCATCCCAGGGAAATCGTATCAGACAAACCTTGTGGAGTTCTATAACTGGGTGATGAGTGCCTTGGACCTGGGTAGACCGGTGGATGTCCTCTATCTTGACTTCAGCAAGGCGTTTGACTCTGTTCCTCATGGGGGCCTGTTAAATAAGCTGGGAGAAATGGGGGTTGGGAATCAGATAATCAGATGGATAGGCACTTGGCTCCAGGACCAGACCCAGAGGGTCGTGGTTGGCGGGATAGTCTCATCCCCAAGGAGAGTCATTAGTGGGGTCCCTCAGGGATCGGTTCTTGGGCCCTTTCTGTTCAATGCCTACGTCTCTGACATAAGGAAGGGTATTAGGATTGAAATGAGTCTCTTTGCGGATGACTCAAAACTGGGGGCGGTGGTGGATGGGGAAGAGGGGAAGGTGGCCCTACAGGGGGGAAATGGAAGCTCTGGAAAGGTGGTCTAGAAAGTGGAAGCTGAGGTTCAATGCAGAGAAGTGCAAGGTACTGCATCTGGGAGCCAGAAACCCAGGCCAAGTGTACACCCGGGGGGAGGGGGGGATGCTACAAGAGATGGACCTGTGGGTGGTGGTGGATGTCAAGATGAACAACTCTGAGACTTGTAGAAGGGCAGCGGCAAAAGCCAACAGGATGCTGGGATGCATCGCTAGGGGGATCACCTCCAGAAGGAGGGAAGTGATACTCCCTCTGTATAACTGCTTGGTAAGGCCGCACCTCGAGTACTTCGTGCAGTTTTGGAGGCCACACTTAAAGAGGGACATTGAACTTCTGGAAAGGGTCCAGAGGAGGGCAACCAAAATGATCTGGGGCTTGGGGGACAGAACCTATGGGGAGAGGCTCGAAGAGCTAAATATGTACACATTGGAAGAAAGACGGGACCGGGGGGACATGATAGAGGTCTTCAGGTACATGAAGGGGTTAAATAGGGGAGGAGCAGTCAGGGTGCTCTAAAGGAAGGGGGGGCAACTAGAGGGCATGGGTGGAAGCTGGAGGGGGGGAGATTCAGGGGAGAAAGAAGGAGGTGCTACTTCACTGAGAGGGTGGTGGAGCCATGGAATGTGCTGCCCAGGGGTCTGGTGGAGGCAGAGACAGTGGAGGGGTTCAAAAGGGAGAAGGACAGGTACAGGGGAAGGGTTCTGGAAGCAAAGTCCTGTGCAGCGGGAATAACCAGGACTAGGAAGGGAGAAGCCAGAGAGGGCAAGGGGTGCAGTAAGGTCGGCTCCCAGTGTGGGGGCTGACCAAATGAGCAGACATGAAAAACCGTTAGGCCTATTCTGCTGGCATTTTAGTATGTTAATATTTTTGCATGCATAGCATAAGGGAGTGGATACACATGCGAAACATGCAAAAACAAAGGCGCTATATAGGCCCTTGCCAAATACACTCTTTTCTTTTTCATCATCTTCCATGATTTCCATCGTTGTAGTTTAACTAATGCAGTATTATATATCAGTTTCCAGTTCAAACCCTCTGCTTCCCATGTACCAAAAAGTAGGCCCAGAATTCTGATGTGTCCCTTTACCTTTGGAATGGGGAAATCTACCTGTCCACCTGTGTCTCCTAATTCCATCAATTTACTTTTTTCTGTGTTCAACCTTATCCCTGTTGTATTCTTTACAGCTTCTAGTAGTCTCAGCACCTCTCTCCCAGATTCCAAATCAGCCACTGCTACTGTGCAGTCATCCACATATGCAGTAACTTTCCCTAAAACAATCCCTGTTGCAGTATGTATTGGTGTAATCTCTTTTGAGTCTTCATTTAATTGTAATACAGGGTCTAGTCCAAAAATATACAACACCAGACTTATGGGGCATCCCTGTCGAACCCCATTTAAAAAAAAATAGGTATCCCAAAATGTCCATTCATTAAAGGGGTCACCTGTGCCTCTCTATATAACGTTTTCAACAACTGACAGAATTGTACTGGAATACCATAGAGTTCTAATGTGGAACATCATGTATGTTCTTGTCTCATGGCATCAAAAACCATTTCCTGGTCTAATGCCATGACGTACCCCTCCAGTTGGTTCCCCAAACCCAATTCCATGATTTCCCTAACATAACACAAGTTTTGTGCAATAGTCCTCCCCAGTATTGCACATGTTTGTACTTGGTGGATCAATTTTGTGGCAACTTTTGCTAGTCTAACCGTCAAGATTTTAGTTAGGATCTTATAATCGGACATTAGTAAGCTTAAAGGTCTCCTGTTTCTTATGTCCTGTTTATCTCCTGTTTTATAAATAAAAGTCATCACCCCTTCATTCATACTGGGGGCTAAACAATTTTCCTGTTGACCCGGTAAGCCCACTGGGCCCAGAAGTCCCTTTTTCAGGGGTGACCCGGGGATACAGATGGTAAGCAACTTAGACTGAACCAGATTAAACAGTTGATGGTAGTTTTAGTGAATGAGGAAATTTAGCCAGGACACCGGGGAAATTCCCCTACTCTTGTCAGTAGGGGGAACTCTTGTCACCACAATGGATCTCTCAGTCTCTGTGAAACCCTGCTGCAGCACAGACCTCTCCTCAAGTGCTTTACTAATGGACACGGACACTTCCACAGCTCCTGCAACTGTTGTACCTGAGGATTTGCATCTTTCATTACCTGCGACTATGGAGCCCACGCCTGATCTACTCTCGACTCCTTTCTCTGCTTCTCCGGAGCGTTTGGAACCTCCTAATGTTACCATGTTTAATTCCTCGAGTTTTCCTGTGGAACGGGAGTCTACGGCTGCATCGTGTGTTACACCGCTGATTCCCCCTGTGTCTTCCAGTTCTCCTGTGCAGAGAGTCGCTGCGACTTTAGAGTCACATTCAGGGACTTCGGAGTTGGTCTCCTTGGATCCTCTCGTTTCGACTGCACGCCCTGGGACTGTTCAGCCTCCCACTTCTACTTCTGAACTTCTCCGCTCTCGGTTTGGACTCCGTGATTCGGTGGACGTTTCGGATCCCTCCTGGAATGCTACTGAGGCCTTACAAGGGGTGGGATGGACTCAATCCACTTCGGGCACCTGGATACCAGATCCCTCGTGGGATGTGGACAAACATGGGGTACTGTTTTCCCCTAACAGGCCTGCACCTCTTCTGAGCTCCAACGAGGTACCTCATTACAGTGACACTTGTGCTAATCAGGACTGTGATGTTTCTCTACAAAATGCTGTTTCTGGGGCTTCTTGGGAGGATATTATGGAATCTAGGGACCTTGTCAATACTCATGGTTCTCCTGCAGTGTCCAAAGATATAGAGGCGCCCCTTATTACTTTGTCTCAGGTTCCAGAGGACTCCTCTCCTCTTCAGCCTACGATTACCTCTCCCAAAACTCATATAAGTACTTCTGTTTCTTCTTCCCTCCCTGTGGAATCTATCCAAACTCCTTTAACTTTGTTGGATACTCCAGGGGAAGGTACATCTAATGTGATGGTTCCTCTACGACCCCCTCCCCTCGGGTTACCCACATGCTTCTAGCAGGGGACCTGTACTCTCAGATTTATTTAAAAATAAACTTGAGCAAGTGCCCCACTGGAATGCAGTTCGTCTACGCTACAGGGGTGGACTTTCTGAGTTCCCTGACCGCTATTATGTAGCCAGGACTCTCCTGAAGGGTTCGATGCACTTTCAGGCCTCGGACATCTATGCCCTGATCCATATCTCCGGGGAGAAAACTTTTGATTTTAGTTTTAAAACGTCAGCCAGTTTAGATAGGTTTTGGCATACCTATAACACCCTAAAAAATACTCCCCTCTGGACTCCCTTCTATGTTATACCCCTTACTAAACCAACTGTGCGTACAGTTACTATTATGTTTAGGAATGAGGGTGTTGGCATAAGTGATATCTACCATTGGTTGCAGAATCGTTATAATGTTCTGTCTCCCCCTGAAGCCATTCTGGATGACGAAGGGTTGTGGACAGGGGGTTGGAGGTTTCGGGTCAAACTTTTTCAGGTGAACTCTGATGTGGTGCACTTACCTAACAATTTCTTTTTAAGTAAAGATAGGGGTGTCTGTTTCTATGGCAGGCAGCCACGAGCCTGCTATAAATGTGGAGCCAACACGCATTTAAGCAGTACTTGTGACCTATTGAAATGTAGCTTATGTGGGGGTATGGGCACCCTAGTGCCTCTTGTAAAAATGTTTTTCAATGTCATTTGTGTAATGAATCTGGTCATGCATACTATCAGTGTCCTTGGGCTAGTAAGAATCATACTGAGGGGTGGAATTCTGATATTTTGGTCCAAAAAGCTCAGGATAAAGCCCAAGACTGTCTTACTTCCCTGGCTCCTGTGTCCAACCCCATAGTAGTCCTGCCTCCCCCTGATTTCCCTGTAGCCGATCCTCCTGATTCACTACTGGTACTTGACCCTCCAACTGAACTTGGAAATACCTCCCATACAGAAATGCATGTAGACCCTCTCCCTCCTCCTACCCCCCTTTCAACTCCTGCTGCTCCCATTCTGGATTCAGAGGGGTTTCAACCAGGCAGACGGGTTACTAAGGCTGCTGCCCGTAAGAACTTGAAAGCTCCTGATCTTCCCCTCTCCAATACTTTTGAATGCCTGAAGGGTGACAAGGATGATACTGATGGTGATACTGATGTTTCTGCTTTACTATCTGACATAGATCTTCCTGTTTCTAAACCCTCTGATGTTGCTCGGAAAAAACTCACTAAAACAAAAAAGGGGAGTAAGAAACGGAAGAATATGGCTGTTACATATGGAAGTGGTTGAGTAGTATTTTGTCCTGGCTACTATCCGGATTGCCTCCTTCAATGTTTGTAGCTTGGAAAGCTACAAAAGATGGATGGTCTCCTTTCACTATGCTGCCTTGCTCCCTTTAGATATTCTCTTGCTACAGGAAACTCACGTCTCTACCTTATTTGAGATACAACAACTTAAGCGAGGGTGGTATAAGGGGCCCCTCCTATTGGACCTTTGGGAATGACTCTGCTGATGGTGTAGCTATTTTATTTTTTTCACCACATTTTTCCGTATCCCGCATCATAGATGTTTTTCCAGGCAGGGTGCTTATTATGGACTGCTCTATTCATAACATTTTTTTACATTTAATCGTTGTTTATGGTCCACAAACTAAAGCCGCCCGTATTTCTTTATTTGATTTAATTAAACCATTTTTGTGTACTTGTAAATGTATTATTTGGGGGGAAGGGGACTTTAACTGTTCTATTGATGTTGCATATAGAATGGCTTCTGGGAAAAAGGTATATTGTGATTCCCTAGCTTTATCTACTTTAATTAAGGTTGCGGGTTTGACGGACGCTTATCGTTCTTTACGCTCTGATGCAGGGTACACGTATCACAGATCAGTATACCACACTAGGATCGATTATATTTTTGTTTCCAAACATTGTATTCCCAATCGAATCTTTTTATGCCCTACTGAAATTTCGGACCACTGTCTCTTGATGGGTGTTTTTTTTTATTGATTATACTTCCATGTCCTCTGTTTCGACCTCTCCCCAATGGAAATTGAATAATTCTTTGTTTTCTCCTCTATCTGTTCAGACACAGGTCTGTACTATTTTCCAAGCCCGAATTTCAGTTCTCTGCTGCTATGACTCTATTTGGGATTGGTGGAAAGATACAAAGTTAGAATTTTGTTCTTTTTTTCAACATCTAGGAAAGAAAAAGGTTCGGGATGAATACCTTACATATTTAAATTATCGCAACCAATTATATAAGTTAATGTCCCTTTCTGTCTCTTCTTCTGTCGATTACTCCTCTCAAATTACTAGAATTAAACGACTAATGCTTACTCACCAATATGATAGCGCCCGGACCTTAGATTTCTTTATGCAAGTGGGTACTTCTATAGCCCCTTCTGCTAACCCATTTTTGGCTTACAAAGATAGAATCCACTCCACTATCATGCATGGTCTGTTGGATGATCATGGTACTATTGTTCACACTATTCCTGGTATGTTTTCTATTATGCATTCCTATTTACAAACACACTTTTGTACACTACCCCACGTCTCTCCGGATTTATCCACTGTCTTGTCAGCCCCGACCCCTCAGCTTTCTGTTTCTCAAGTTCCGGACCTTGTTGGCCAAATCACACAAGATGAAGTTGCTTGTGCTATATCTCATCTCAAACTGAAGGTGGCCCTTGGACCTGATGGTCTCACACATGAGTTTTACAAGACATTTCAAGACAATTTGTTAGAAATCTTGACCCAAGTTTATAATTATATTCTGAATAACTCAGAGAAAGCCCCTGAATTTGGTATATCCTTTTTAAAATTCCTATATCAAAAAGGTGATACACACTCTCTTCCTAATTGGAGACCCCTTCATCTCATAAACACTGATTTTAAAATTCTATCTAGGATACTTTGTTCTCGCCTTCGAAAGGTTGCCCCTGATCTCATTGACTCAGCTCAATCGTGTGCTATTCCGGGACGCTCTATTCAAACAAACCTCTTTCTTTTACGTGAGATTTTTGAAGCTCGGAAATATAAAGGGTTATATGGTTTTGTTCTTTCTTTGGACCAAACAAAAGCCTTTGATTCCGTACACCACACTTATTTGCTACAGATTATGTCACTTTATGGTATACCACAACTTTTTTTGCAATGGCTCACACGCATATTTTCCCTGGCATATTTTGTTCCAATTATCAATGGTTTTATGGGTGACACTTTCCTACAGAAGGTTGGGCTCCACCAAGGTTGTCCATTTAGCCCCTTGTTATACACCTTTGCATTAGATCCCATCATTAGACAGATCAGATGGGACTCTGGAATTGTTGGACTAACACCTCATCCTGATTTATTATCTGTCAAGATTTCTGCTTATGCAGACGATGTAGTGTTGTTTACATTGAATCAAGACTCAGGTGATAGAGCAATCTGGATATTTCAGTTCTTTTCTTTAATTTCAGGGGGTCATATCAATTTACAGAAAAGTGTCTGCATTCCCTTGGACCCTGTCTCTGCCATTATTCCAGGGGTGAGTGGTATCAGAATTTGTACTACTCCCCAGAGAATTCTGGGAATCTGGCTCAATGTTCCTGATGGGGCTAGCTATAACTGGGAAAAACGCCTCACACTTGGTGAATCTAAAGTTCGGGTATGGAAGACTTGGAGATTGGGTAAGAAGAAGAGGGTCTTAGTAGTGAAGAAATTTTTGCTCCCTGTTTTTTTATTTCATAGTCATATTTATGCCCCTCCTAAGCACTTAGAAACCAGGATATTTAGCAGTTTCTTTCAAATGGTTTGGGGAAGTCGCCTTAATCCCATTAAACGTGATGTGACTTATTTACCTGTACATCAGGGTGGGTTGAGCATGATACATCCGATTGCTTTTTTTCTTTCATTTTTTTCCTTTTCACCTTTTTCAAAGTTTTTGATATTCATTTCATGTTTGCGATTCATGGGTATGCAAAGCTGTGGATCCTATCATGTCTGCTTGGACTGACCTCCCGCCTACCCCTTCCCGTGTTTCTGGTTTTCCATCTTACGCAATAGATGGATTCCGTACCTTACGGGTTTGGAAGCTTAGTAAAACATCTCTCTTGTTTTTAAACAGGAAACAACTATATGTTGCTTTTCTGACAGTTTCTAAACCGGTGCTACAGTTTCCACATTGTTCTCAGTCTTGTATGACTTGTGCTCTTGACATTCTTAGAGATAAAAGAATCCCATCACATATGTGGGATGTCTCCTGGCTGTGTTGCCACGGCAGGTTACAAGTCCGAGGGAATTTGAAACACAAATCCTCTCAGGATAGGTATTGCCCTAAACCTTTTGTGTTCAAATAGAGAACTATGGAACATTTTTTCTTTACCTGTTCAGATGCCCATCTCTTTTGGAAAACACTGGCAAACAAGTGGAAATGGCCTTTCCTGAGCAGAATTACATATCAAGTGTTAATTTTGGGTGATTTCACTGCTCCATGGAAAAAATTCCATCCTAGTACTCTTAGAGTAGTGTTTGCTATCTGTAAATACTATCTGTGGCAAGCCAGATGCCAATATGTATTGTAACAAATTCCGACCTGTCCGTCTACCATTATATATCATATTGAAAATGCACTATTGTCTATTAAGGAATCTGAATATAAACAGCTCCCACTATCCAGGTTTAATTCCTTTTGGGCTAATTTTGATTTTTTCCATTAGCTGCTATTTGTTATGTTGACTTGTGATACAATGCCTGAAATGTGGTTTTTTTTATTCCTATATTGCTTGCTCTTTGTGTCATGTTTCCGACTGATGTACATGAATATTGTGTTTCTGTTTATTTGGTTTGGTCTTGTTTTTTTTACAACTGTTTCTTACTTGATGTTATGTTTTTTTCAATAAAAAATTCCCCTACTCATCAGTAGGGGGAACCCTTGGTCATTCTGATCCAAGATGGCTGAATCCCAAAATAGTGGAGGAGGTGGTGGAGAAGCTGCTCCTGCTTCTAGCTCTGGATATGTACCACAAACAGTGAAGGAACTCATTGATATTGGTTCTAATGTCCATCAAGTGATAACAGAAGGGATTGAGCAACCTGACTTTTTTCAAGATTCTCAAGCTGAAAACGCAGGAATTCCTACCTTTAAAACAGTCATGGAACCTCAGGTGTGTACTGACTGAAATGATCTCTCTGAACTGCAATTGAAACAACTGTTCCAGTAACATAACATTTTCTGTTAAAACTTATGCAATAGGAGCAAAACACACAAGAATCAAATCCTTAGGCTGACTACTCTATGATAAACTTTGAACAAAAGCTGACTGATAAAAATAACATTGCTACAGTATTGTTACCTATGTCTCAGTGGCATTTGTGATCATGTACCAGAATCTCAGAGGACCCTGAAGGTGTTTGGTCTCCAGATGCTGCTCTTTGGGTTGCAGGATGGCAGCAAACTAAAGGGAACTCTGGATGGACCTCTCCTGAACCAGTCGCAGTGGCAGACATAATTTCTATAACTAAGGGAGCTGTTCACAAGCTTTTCCAATGAACTCGTAAGGTTCTAGGTCTTCTAGTGAACCCCCGGCTGTTGCTAACTCCCAGCCAACCACCGACCAGGATACTAGTCGGCAGTCTGGGACTTCAGTGCGAGTCATGGGCCCCCGAGTCAAACTCTAACCATGGTGAGAACAGTGGAACTTTACCTAATGTACAGGACAGAAATGACACTAACTTTAAAATGAGCGATCTGTTTAAAGCTGTAGGGGAACCCGCTCAATGGCGAAACGCAGTTCACCTTAAATATTTAGAAGAAGCGGCTTTGGCCCCTGCACAAAGAACTGTATTGCATAACATGTTAAAAGACTCACTGGGGATTAGCTCCATGGAACTTTTTGCATTTATACATGTAAAAGGTGAAACAGTTTATGATATCAATTTTAAAACTGTTGGTACTCTGGAGAGATTCTGGGTGCAGTATGAACAAGTGAAAACTTCCCCATTGTGGAGTTCGTTTTTGTTGATTCCCCTCACTAAACCACTGGTTAAGCTCATCACAGTGCTTTTTAGGAGTGAGGGAGTCAACATAAATGACATTCAGTATTGGTTAAAGCAGAGATACGAATTCTTAGATACTCCATGCCCTATATTAGATGAGGATCTGATCTGGACGGGTGGGTGGAAAATCATGGTGCAGTTAAAACAAACAGAACAGGGGATAATGCACTTGCCAGGCAGTTTTTACATAGGCTGAGACAGAAGAATCTGCTTTTACCCCGGGCAACCACGAACATGCCATAAATGTGGTTCTCAGACTCATCTGAGCTACACCTGTGACCAACCAAGAGGTACACTATGCCTCACATATGGGCATATTAGTTTAGGGTGTCCTAACCCCCGGGTGTTCAACCTGTGATGAACATGGTCATACCTGTCCACAATGTCCCTGGGCTGAGCATAACAGGGTGGACCGGATTCCCCAAGACCATACCAGATTTATTATAGAGACGCAAGCTCATGCTCTAGCCAGACTAGAGGAGGCTTCACTCGAGAGGATAACACACGAGGTTTCCACAGCCCAGACTGATACTCCAGCTGCAGAGGTTTCTGTAAATTCAGCATTACTTCTCCCAAACTGCAATCTGCAAAGTGTGCTACCAGGCACTCCAGGCGCTCCTCAGACCCAGAAGGTCTCCCACCAAGGACAGGGCACTGTAAGACAAGACAGCATGCCCCCGCAAGAGCTGAAGACCCCTTCACCCCTGTTTCAACACCTAAACGGGGAAGGGAGAAGAGGAAATCAGACCCACACACTCCCACTAAAATGATTATCATAAGGAACAAATTTCAGGCCTGCAAAGAGAAGAGAGTGGGGGGATACTGAAGGGCAAGATGCAGATTCTGACTCTTCTGCTGCTTCTTCCACTAAAATGGAATTTTCCTCTGAATCAAGTAGAGGGGAGAATTCAGAGGGACAACACCAAGTGACACAGCACCCAAATGGATGAATTGTATGGTAAATACTGGGGTCCTATTCAGATAAAAGAGGTAACTAAGGGCCATTCCCTCTTTGTAATTAAGTAAAATGGCTCATTTGTTTCAGTTAAGATGCTGCACACAGAATGTATGCAGCATCAAAACATTTAGGAAGCAACTTATTATTTTTGCCTTTCTGCAATCTATGTAACATGAATTTTATTTTTTGCAAGACACCCGAATTAAATCTAGGAGCGAATTAGCTCAAGTTAAGAATAAATGGAGATCTGGGACTTCCTTTAATTTTCTTTTCGGGATTTAATTACAAAATCTCCAGAGTTGTAGATATTTTACCTGGGAGGGCATTAATGGTGGATGGCACTTACGGGTCTCTTAAATTTCGTTTAATTAATATATATGCACCACAGAGCATTGCGGCAAGATCCTCACTTTTTCTTAAAATTCAACCATTTTTATTTACGAATAGGTATATCTATTTTGGTGGAGATTTTAACTGTGGACTTATGCCCGCTGACAGGGGAAGTAATGCTCACAAGACATTTGGGGATACAGCTACCCTATTAAAACTAATTCAGTTAGCCAGACTGGTGGATGGGTACTGAGCCATACATCTAATAGGAGCCAAGACATATTACAGAGGCATTTATGCTACATGTATAGACTTGGGCCCAGATATTCAAACTGCGCCAGGCTGTGGCGCAAGCCTGGGCGCAGCACAACTTAGCTGCTTAGGGTCGTTGACTGGGCGATATTCAACAGAGCTGTGCCATGGCACAGCATAGTTGAATGTTGCACCCTGGCCACCTGCAGTGTGCATGGCACATTGGCACTGCGCAAGCGCAAGTGGCCAGAGTGGAGCAGGGTGATGTGCTGGCGCCAAGTTCCGTTGCTGTCTTGCGCGTAACTGCGATATTCAGTGCACATGCAGATGGGGCACAATGTGTAAGGCAAGGCCAGGTCCATATTTGCATGTCATTATGGCCCCATTTGCATGCAGGTGCACTGATCCCCGGTGACTTGCGCCTGACGCCCTGCCAGGCAGCAGCCGTCGGGGACCGACGCTCCCTGCACAGCGCAGTAATGTGCCCCACAGCCCGATCGCGGGCTTCAGTAAATATAAATAGCATCCTACAGTATATCCCTGGTGGTCCAGTGGACCGCTGTCAGCCCAATCGCGGGCATTTGTAAAATAGAATAATGTCCAGTATCCCTGGTGGTCCAGTGGACCACTTGCAGCCCGATCATGGGCATTTGTAAAAAAGAATAATGTCCAATATCCCTGGTGGTCCAGTGGACCGCTGTCAGCCCGATCGCGGGCATTTGTAATAATAAAGACAATCCAATATCCCTGGTGGTCCAGTGGACCGCTGTCAGCCCGATCGCAGGCTTAAGTAAAAATAAATCAAATCCAATATCCCTGGTGGTCCAGTGGACCACTGTCAGCCCAATCATGGGCTTAAGTAAAAATAAATCGAATCCAATATCCCTGGTGGTCCAGTGGACCGCTGTCAGCCCGATAGTGGGCATTTATAAAATAGAATAATGTCCGATATCCCTGGTGGTCCAGTGGACCGCTCGCAGCCCGATCGCAGGCATTTGTATAAAAAAATTACCTCCAATATCCCTGGTGGTCCAGCAGATGCCCCTACCACCAACCCACAGTCCCGACTCTCCCCGGTCCAGCGGCGGGCGGCACATAACCGCTTGCTGCCCGCCGCCGCCAACTGACACCGTAGGTAGGGCTGTATACCCACTGGTCCACAGCGTGAGCCAATGGGCATGCAGCCCGTACCGTACTACACATTCCAGATATGTGAAAACTTTAATACTCCCTCTGTTTTTACACACAGCTTCAGTATACCCTCTACCAGATAAATTAGAAGCCAGACTGAATAATGTATTCTTTCTGGGATTCTGGGGAAGCCAGCTGAACCCGGTAAAATGCATTTATACATATCATGACTACTGCTTTGGAGGAGTGCGGATGATTCACCCCATAGTCTTTTTTCATAGTCTCTTTCTTAAGTTTTGCATTCCATTTTTATTACATCCCCCCCCCAATGGATCACTTTGTTAGTGGCTATGCTCTCTCCTTCATGTAAGGAGTGGCTTAGAACCCCTGATAAAATGCCAAGAAATTTTCAGAAATATGAGCCACCAAAATTTCTAGTTCCCACTATGCTTAAAATTAGACAATTGTAACAGGACAGTAGCACCATCCAGACACAATCACGTAGACAGCTTTATTTCTCTATTCTCCAGAACAGCAATTCAGAGCCACCAGTTTTACTAACATACTAATTGCTAGCAGATTAGGCCTTACGGTCTATCGAGTCAGCTTGAACCTCAGATCCCTAGTTGGGTACTGAGGCCCCCCCCTTGTGTCCCAGAACCCCCTATCATCCATCCCCACCTCCCTGGGCCAGGCCATCATCTCATACATCCGCTTTCTGTGTCTGTCCCACCCTCTCTTGAAGTCCTCCACTGTGGATCTCTGAACCAGCTCACCAGGCAGCATGTTCCAAGGATCCACCACCCTCTCAGTGAAAAACCTCCTCCTCTTTTCCCCCCTCACCCTTCCACCTTCCAACTTCAAACCATGCCTTCTGGTGATACCTCCCTGCTTTACTCTAAAGATCCCCCCGAGTTTACCCTATTTATCCCCTTGAGGTACTTGAAGACCTCAATCATGTTCTCCCTGTCTCTCCTCTCCTCCAATGAAAACAGGCAGAGCTCCTCAAGTCTGTCCTCATACGTCAAATCCCTAGTCCTAGTATCATCTTAATTGCCCTCCTCTGTACCCTCTCCAGGAGCTGTATGTCCCTCTTCAAGTGTGGTCTCCAGTACTGTACACAATACTCAAGGTGTGGTCTAACCAATCCATTGTACAGTAGCAGAATCACTCCCCTGCTCCTAGAGGTGATCCCCCTTACGATGCATCCCAATATCCTGTTTGCTTTGCTAGCCGCTCTCGGGCACTGCTCAGAGTTATTCATACATGCATCCACCATGACCCCTAGGCTTTTTTCTCCTGTTGAGGCCTCCAGCACCTCCCCTCCCAGGGTGTACCTGTGTTTAGGGTTTCCCCACCCAAGATGTAATACCTTGCACTTGGTGATATTGAAATTTAATTGCCATGTGTGAGCCCACCTTTCCATGGTGTCCAGGTCCCATTGCAGGGCCAGCCTCCCCTCTTCTCCCTCAACTACTGCTCCCATCTTGGAGTCATCAGCAAAGAGATTCATTTCACACCCTATACCCTCCCTGATGTCCGAAATGTATGCATTAAACAGGACTGGACCCAGGACCGAGCCCTGCGGTACCCCACTACCGACCTCTCTAGGGTTTGAGAGCTCCCCACCAACCACTCCTCTCTGAGTGCGTCCAGCTAGCCAATTTTCAATCCATCTGACCATCAAAGGGCCTACTCCCAACCCCATCAGTTTCTCCACCAGACCATCAGGGGGGACAGAGTCAAACGCCTGCTGGATACTCAAGGCTTGGCTGTGGATAATACAAGAGTATTCACACAACTCATTGACACTAGGCTCCCCAAGAAACTTTGGGACACTACTTGGTTGTCCTGTTATGGAAGGCTCGGAGTACAGAGTAACTTTAAACGCAAATCCATAGAGGAAAGAAACTGCTTTAAGGAAACCTGTACAGACAAATTGGAAACAATGCAGCATTTTTTCTTAGAATGCCCATACAGTGCAGAGTTTTGGACCATATTCCTCCATAAATGGAAAGACAAACAGTTCACCTCTGTCTCTTATGAGACATTAGTTTATGGTATTTTCCCTCCCACATTGTGTCAATACCATGCAAGCACTTTTTGAGGCTTACCTTTGCACTTTGCAGATATTATCTGTGGCAGGCTAGATGCGCTCAACTTCTGCAACAAAAGGTATTTACAGGGGTTCGTGTGATTAAGCAAATTTTACAAGAACTAAGGTCTATCTATACTGCTGAACAGGGGCAGCTGTCAAGATCACAATTCAATAAATACTGGGTCTAATGTGCATGGATCTTGTAGGATTAAACTAAGGGGCATTCTAAATGATTTCAAGGATGTGGGCTACACAATGTATGAATGAAATACTTATTTAATTTTGTTATGATTTGAATAATTTGTGAATGATCTAATTCTGTTTTGAATATAATTTGTCCTTTTTTGCCATATGGTTTGTACTTTGCTTTTGTGTGACTTAACTCTGTGTGAAATTATTTGTATTTGCTTTTGATGATTATTATAATAAAAAATTCCTCTACTTTTTTTTGATAAGTGCTATGGGATCTTTAACATCCACCTGAACTACCACCAATTCAGGCAGATGGGACCTCGGTTTAACGTCTCATCCAAAAGACGGCACCTCAGAAGTGCAGCACCCCCCCTCATGCTGCACTACAGTGTCAGTATTGGGATAGTAACCCCAAGTGCCAGATGTGGGAACTGAACCCACAGTCCTCTGCTCTCCCAGCCTCAGAGGCGAGTGTGATCCTACTGAGCCACTGACACTGTCTGATGACTTATAAAGATCATTGGGCAAACCATCTTTACCTGGCGTGGTGCATGTCGATAGACGTGACACTGCATCCTGAATTTCTGTTAAACTAAAAGGAGCCATTAATCCCTGTTCTTCCTGAGGCGTCAATATTGGCGGTTTTATATGTTGCAAGAAAGAAACCCCCTTCCTCATTTTTTCCTTCTGATATTTAGTCTTTCAATGTTCCTGTATTATTTGCTGCATCCCCCATCTATTTTGAAACAGTTGTCCTTTACTGTTTACCAAGACTGGCATATGTTCGCTAGTGGATGTCTGAGTTTCTGCGCCAAAAGGGTTCACCTGTTCTTTTGTCCTCTTGTTACAAATTGTTGTTGTTTTGCCGTACTTTTTTCCTTGTCTCTCAGATAACTGCTCATTTGTGTTTTGATCTCAGCAATTTGTATCACAAGGTCATTACCCGTCACCTTCATTAGTGCCAAAACTTTCAAGTATTTCGCCTGTAGACTCAAATACTTCAAGTATTTTTTCTGCTCCCATTACAGGATACGGATATAAACAAAGACTTTAAATCCCATTTAGTATCTTCCCACCACTCAATATACGAGTCATACATAAATAAGATATCATTCCGGACCTCTAAAAATTCTTGTATTTCCCTTTTGCATTCCTCTTCTTGTAACAAGTCCACATTCAGTTTCCAGTAGCCCCTGCCAAAGGGAGTCACCGGACTTTGCCCTTTCAGCATAGTCAATGCCAGATGATCAGAAGTTTCTAAGGGTAACACCGATACCCTAAGAGACTGAATTCCAGAAGACAAAAAGAAAAAATTTATCCTTGTGGAAAGAGTTCTTTTATAAAATGTAAGCTCTGGTGTCTGATGAAGTGTATCATAAACATCTCTCAACTTATAGTTAGATAAAATCTTTTTATAAAGCATTACTATCATCATAAATCTTGCTTGTCTGTCTTCCCCAGTCTCTCTGCGTTAACCCACAATTAAAATCCCCCCCATAAGACCAGTTTTTTAGTGTGCAAGTATGGGGCAATAGTTTGACACAAAGTTGCTCTTTCTACCTTTGTTTGTGATGCGTATAATGTTGATTAGCCTGTATGCTTCATTATGGATGAGAACATCCACTGTCATGACTCTCCCTGGGTATAGGTCTAACACCTCCAGTCCCCTGAACATAATCCCTAACCCTGAGCATTGATCTTCCCCCAATGACCACAGTGAAGGTCCCCATCTCCACTCTTTTTGCGCAGCCGTCATCTCCTGTATAGCATAGTATGGAGCCTCATGTCCTGTATATAAAATACATTCCCTTTTCCTTCTTTTAAACTAGCAAACGTCAAATTTCTTTTCGCTTGTGATTTAATACTGTTCACATTTGCTGTTATAATATTAATATTTCCTGCCATATTAAAGTAAAAAGAAAAAAAACATATTTCAATGAGGAAGACATAAAGCATCAAAAAAAAAAAAACACTAAGGAAAAAACAGTATTATTTTTCCTTCTTCCACTTCTTGGGCTTCAGTTTCTCCTTACGGTGCAAATCTCCCGCATCCTGATGCACCGAAGTGATTGCGGACACATCAGAGTCCCCCCAATGTCATCATCCTCCACATCCATTAGTACCGCATAAGAATTAGTCACCGGGATGTTGTCTGTCTCACCCACCCCAGGAACAGTCTCTAGCATCTGCCTTGCTGCTTTTGATCTTGTGAACCTTCGGAAGGAAATGTCATTTCTTGAGTCTGGGGGTAACATGGCATCTTTAATATTCATAGCTTCCAGGGTGGGATCCACTGCCTCTGCAGGCCCTGTAGCTCTCACTTCACTGGGGGAGGGGGTGCATTCTTTTCTGACCCTACTTGTATACCATCCACTTTCTCCTGTGTATCCACCACAACTCCATTTTGTCCTCCCTGTCCCACTGGAACTAGTTGTGATGATAGCTCTGGTCTGCTTTCTCTAATATTTCCAACTGCAGGCCTCACAGTACTTGAGCGCATGCCCCTCTGTGTCTGCAGAGAGTCCACTCTAGGTTGTGTTAGCAGCTCTAGCATCCTTAATCTCTCTTTCTGTGCATTTGTCACATAGCCATCCTGCTTCAATTGTAATGTGGTATCCAAACTATTATGTGCTGCCCAGGAGCAAGTTCTGTATGTATGCCCACGTTCTTCACTTAAATTACATTTTGGTGGTACTAATCAGTGAGCCACTATATGCCTGATTTTTAAATTTTTTTTTTTATTTAGTAAACTCTAGGATTACAAGTACCTTTGAGCAGGGACTGCTCATTTACAAAGGTTCCACGTCAAAGGAGTAGGGGAACAACAATACAAAGGAAGCAATTGATACATATATTACATTTC
This sequence comes from Neoceratodus forsteri, assembly GCA_016271365.2. Taxonomy (NCBI): domain Eukaryota; kingdom Metazoa; phylum Chordata; order Ceratodontiformes; family Ceratodontidae; genus Neoceratodus; species Neoceratodus forsteri. Next base: position 1,466,375,150 of record CM057449.1, read on the forward strand.
AAAGTTGAATTAAGCATGGCATGTACAGTGGTATGCAGAGAGAGACAGTAATAGCCAGTATGAGTAAGTTTTGATGGTGAGCTGCATTTGGAGTGGAGAGTGGTCGGAAGGAAAGAGCAGGCAACGCCAATGTCAGGTAGAAGTGGCGGGTGGCATGAGATTGGTGGTGGTGGCTAAGGCCTAGCGTCAGCTGAGAGGTGAAGGGTGGGTGAAGGGAGAAGTGGAGGGGTGAGTGTCAAAAGAGGCACAGGATGCAGGAACCCAGAGCACCACTGTCACTGATACTATGTGAAGACCATGCTTTAGGAGAGGCAGTCACACTGTGTGGTTGAGGCAATGAAGCGTTGTAGTTCCCTTTTAAAAGGGACCAAGAGTCTTAGTTGTAAGTGCTTCTTTGTTAAGGGTATTGTAGTACTGAGGTGCCCTGTGTGAGAATGATCTCTGCCCCATGGTGGTCTGGCACCTGGGGACCTGGAACGTGTGTTACCGAGCTCTTTGTGTAGATTGGGTGCTGCTGTGGGCAGTGAGGAGTTTTGCAACTCCAGGCGGCACGTGCCAAGGAGAATTTTTTTGTGAGTAGACAGGTCTGGTACTTTATTCGGCTCTGGAGAGGTAGCCATCCCTCTGAGCATATAGGTCACAGGTGTGAGTTAGGTGGTGGGCACCTGTAAGGAGCCTACAGGCTTTGTTGAGAGTCACAGATATCCTCCGGAGAGCCGTAGGGGAGGCAGAGCTGTAGATGGCAAGACCATAGTCAATGATGGAGGTGACAGAGCTATAGATAGCCAGCCTAAGGGCTTCAGGGGTCAGGCAATGCTTGTGCTTGTGGAGCAGGCCAATCCGTATATTGGCAGCTCTTGCTACATTACCTATATCTATGATGTGAGTACGAAAAGTGAGCAGTCCAGGGTGATGCCAAGGTATTTGAACTCAGGAACATGCTCAAGTGAAGCCCCTGCATGGTTCTTGATGTTGAGGAGCTGAGTTTTGTACTTGCTCCGTGGGTTGTAGAATGTCATATTTTTAGTTTTGCTAAAGTTCAGAATCAATTTATGTGAGCGGAACCATTCTTCGATACACCTGAAGACGCTTTGAAGATGACTCTCTAGCAGGCTAGTATCACGGTTCCTTGAATATAGTACTGTGTCATCCACATAAAGTAATATTTTCTGTTGGCAGATGCTTGGGAGACCATTAAGAAAGAGAGAAAAGAGTAGTGGTCCTAATATTGACCCTTGGAGGACACCTGAGAGGACTGGCTTTTTATCTGAGGTGACTCTAGCGATCCTGACATGTTGGGCCCTATCCCCTAGGTAACTAGCAAACCAGCTCACTGCATGTTTGGAGAGGCCAAGAGCGGACAGTTGAATGAGAAGTAGCGGGTGGTTAATGGTGTCAAAGGCCTTCGTTAGATCAATGAATACCGCCCCACCACACATGCCTTGGTCGATGGTGTCATGGAGGAAACGGGTGAACTCAAGCAGTGCCGTGGTGGTGCTGTGCCCTTTCCGGAAACCATGTTGTTCAGGGCAATGGATTTCATACTTATCCAGGAACTCCACAAGTTGATCAGAGGCTATACGTTCGAGCGCTTTTGATAAGGGGGGTAGGATGGAGATGGGCCTGTAGTTTGTGTGTAGCGTCTTGTCTCCATTTTTGTACACTGGTGTGATAGTTGCTTGTTTCCAGAGTGATGGGAATTGACCCAATCTTAGGGAAAGGTTAAAGATCTTAGTTAGGGGTTCAAGGAGTTCATCTAGAACTAATGCGAGTAGCTTCAGATCAAGGGAGTCAGCACTGTATCCGGTTTTGCTGATGACCTGGCGAATATAGGTTCTGGCTAGGTGCATAGGGACCTCTTGGAAGAAGAACTGTGGGGTGGGGTGTGCTTTGGACGACGTTGTTGAGGTGGTGGTGGGGACATTGAAGAAATCAGGTGGTAGTACGCTGCTCAGGTTAGAGAACGCATTGTTGAATGTGTTAGAGATAGTATTAAGGTCAAGATAGCATCGCACAGACCACATTTCTGTTTTTCACAGATATTGCTAAGGTGGCTCACTTCCTTCGTGGACTTTTATAGCAGACCCAGGGCTGGCCTGGGTAGAAAATTACCCCTCTATCTGTTCCCAAAAAGAGACAGTTTTGCAGATGTTTGGTAATACCCAATTCTTGTTGCAAGGTAACCTTATATCTCCAGCCCCCTGCCCAGAAATGCTCCTCATCCAAGACAGGTTCTGGAGCACCATTAACTGTACAATGTCACGTAAGCCAATGACTGATATCCACCATTTTAACTCCTTCATTTTGAAAAAGGACAGTTTTTTTTTTAAACTTAGGTTTCGTCAATGGTATACCCAGGTAAGGTTTCCAAAGTTCAGTATTTTTTAAATCCGTATACAGTTTCCAAAACCTGTCCAGGCCTACTGAATGTTTGAAACTAGTGTCAAAAATAGAATCACCTGGCATATGTATCAGTGCATACAGTTCATACGCGTAATATTTCATACTCTCTTTCAGCAATACTTTCCCCACAAAGAACCTATCAGGGAGATCTGCCATGTCCCCTCTGTATTTCAGACATACTGCATTACGTCTTGCCGCAGGTGCTGCCACGTGCTGTGCATTCTCTGGAAATAGTCTATTTCTCACATTTGTGTGCCATACATTAGGAGGTGGTCTAGGAGGTAATGCAGACTGCTACACGGGGTGGAGGTCTCCACCTCCGGTTCAAAAGGTAAGTTTATCATTACAGGCTGAATTCTAGCCTGTTTAACTTCTTGCTGGATCAAGGGGGAAGGGGGGTTCTACCTCAGCTAACCCCTTGGATATTCCCTGTTCCAATCTTAATTTTCTAGCACATGATTCACATCATTATTATTATCAGGAGAAGCTCCCATCCCATTTATACACTTTTGTCCAGGGGTAATTTGAGATATTGTGTCAGCTATATCCCTAACCTCCTGACCATCACTTTCTACTAAGGCCTTCTCAGTAGTACCAACACCTCCTAACGTCATGGGGAGATTAGCATCCCAGCCCATACCATCTGAAGTTCTTTTCCAACCTGCACCCTGCAGGGCCTATGCAACCCATGCTTGCTGTACGGGGTGGGGTGGGGTGGAGGGTCAGCTGGCTCTTGTTGATTTTCAAAGTTTTACCTTCCCCTTCCCTCATTTTCCAACACTTTCTTTCCCTGGCAATTTTGTAAGTGATCGCCCTGTAGACACTCCAATATTAAATGCAATACATTTCTCTTGTAATACATCATGTTCCCCAGTAACTAGAGTGATTGTTGGGACAACAGACCAATTATTATCCAGACTCTTCACTGAAGTCCCCCCCCCACTCTACTAACTGCACGCTACTGCCTTTCTGACAAATATCTTGGCTCCCATCCCAACATCGGCCACCGTAAGCTTAGTTATCTGCATGCTTGGAGAGACTGTTGTCTGGGGAAGCTGTATTTCTCCCGATTGCTGTTTGGTATCTTTATCCAGGTGCTCTCTCCTTCCCGTCACTGTACACTCATCCCGGCCTCTTTACTCTCAGAAGCAGGCCTCAATTCCTTTTGCAAGCTCTTCCTTAACAATGTCTGTTCCAATTGACCTCGTTTCTCCAAAAAACCTTTTTCTTCAGCCTCAATCAAGCTTTTGATTTGTTGCAGACATCTCCATTTCATCTCCTTTGCCATGCATCTCCATGCTTGCACTGTAAATTACATTTCCTTTCTGGTGCTGTACTCTCTCTTCCACCACCACCAAAACCGAGTCCTCCAAAGCTGTTTGATCAATTTCCATCGGAGCCTCTCATGGTAGAGAGGTTGAGGAGGAAGCCTGCATCTGCTTCCATCTCCTGACTGCAAACAACTGATTGCACAATTTTCACCACAGCACCCTCTAGTGAAAAAGCAGGGGAATTTCCCTGGTGCCCTGGCCAAAATTTCCCCCCATTCACTAAAAAAATACCACCAACAGCTTAATCTGGCTGTTGCCGCACCCACCCACCAGGACGGCCACATGCTGGACCTGGTGTTTTCACTGGGGCTTGAGATCATTGATCTCGGGATTGATCGGGTTTCTTGGTCCGATCACTGCACGGTGAAGTTCACATTTGGGGCTCCCATCATAGCCCTTCCCTGCTGAGATGATTCGCTGTAAGCCGCTGCGGGGTCTTACCCCTGAGGGTTTTTTGGCGGCAGCTAAATTATCTAGTGTGGGTGCTGCATGCGTCGGAGGAGTTGGTGCCGGCGTTGGCACCTATAATAAGGTGCTCTCTGACACCATCAACTCCCTCGAACCTGTCCGTGTACGACCCAGAACCTCATACCTGAGGTCCCCATGGTTCGATGGGGACCTCAGGGAGATGAAGAAGAAGATGGGTCGGAGATTGGAGCACTGCTGGAGAGGATCCCGCCTGGAGGTGGACAGACTGGTCCTGCGTACGCACTATCATGCGTATCAGGAGGCAATCAATCGTAAGAAGGCAGTGTTCCTGTTCAGGGAGATTGCTGCCGGGAAGAATCAACCAGCTTCACTCTTCCGGACTGTAGACAGACTTCTTCATCCTCTCTGCCTGCAGCCTAGGAGGGTCTTTTCCACTGAAGATTGTGAGGAGTTTGCTCGGTTCTTCTCGGACAGGGTGTCCATGATCCAGCGGGATGCCTCTTCAGCTAGCAATACCATAGCTAACAGTGGTTGCCAGATGTGTTCTGAGCGCACTCCGCCAAGTTGGGGGAAGTTTAGACCAGTGGAGGCAAGTGAGGTTATTGAGGTAGCAACCAATTTGAGGCATACCTTTTTTGAACTGGACCCAGTGCCAATCGTTTCTTAATGAGATCGTTGGCTCTGTTGACCAGTGTTCGCCATGATAATGCGGTGTTCCTTATCTGAGGAGTCTTTCCGGATGCCTTGAAGGAGGCTCTGGTGAGACCCCTTTAAAGAAACCATCTTTGGACCCGGAGATCATGGCGAATACTATCCTATCTCCAACCTCCATTTTTGGGAAGGTGGTGGAGAAGGAGGTAGCGCTTCAATTGGAAGAGCACCTCGTGACTCACGAGTTGTATGATCCCTTCCAGTTGGCTTTTCGGGCCAGACATAGCACAGAAACTGCTCTTGTATGGGTGCAGAATGATCTCCTTAGGGCTAGAGATCGGGGGGACAGGACAATTCTTGTTCTTCTCGATCTCTCTTCGGCATTTGACACTGTGGACCATTGTGTGTTGCTAGTTCACCTTAGGGATTTATGTGGACTCACCGGTACTGTCATCAACTGGTTTGAGTCCTTTCTTACAAACAGGAGGCAATGGGTTACGATGGGTAATTCCTCATCTACACCCAATCTCCTTCCTTGCGGAGTCCCTCAGGGTTCGGTACTGGCCCCAATGTTGTTCGCAGTGTACATGCTGCCCCTGGGTGGGATCATTAGGAAGTATGGTCTGAGTTTTCATTGCTATGCTGATGATACTCAGCTATACTTTTCCTTTGCTCCAGGAACATCCAATGCAGTGGATGTGCTAAACATCTGTCTGACCGAGATAAGTGACTGGATGGCCTCCAGCTGGCTGCGACTGAACCCTAACAAGACAGAGGTATTGGTAGTGGAGTCGAACAGAGTTCGTGATATGGAGGTCTCTGATTCAGCAACTGGACTTGTTCTTGTGGCTGTCTCATTGAAGGCCTCCTCTAGGGTGCGTAGTCTTGGAGTGATTCTGGACAGGAACTTGACCATGGAGACTCAAGTATCTTCCGTGGTTCTTACCTGTTTTTTCCATCTCAGAAACATTGCCAGGATTAGGCCCCTTGTTCCGTCTCTGGACCTCCCTACCTTGATACATGCCTTAGTCACATCTAGGCTGGACTACTGTAATGCGCTCTATCTCGGGGTCACAGGAGGACTTCTCCGCAGACTGCAGCTGGTGCAGAACGCAGCTGCCCGGTTACTGACTGGGCAGAAAAAATTTTGCCATATTACACCGGTACTGCGTGAATTGCACTGGCTGCCGGTCAGGTGGAGAGTCCTCTTTAAGGTGGGTCTTCTCACCTTTAAGGCCCTACACAGGCAGGGCCCTGGTTACCTGTCAGTCCTCCTGACACCTGTTCCATCGGTCCGCCCTCTTCGATCCTCCAGTAGTGGTCTCCTGACCATTCCTAGGGCGAGGCTGAAGTCAGCCGGTGACAGAGCTTTTAGCGTTGCGGCTCCAGCCCTATGGAACCTATTACCAGCTATGGTCAGAGAGGCCTCGACTGTAAATATCTTCAAGATCCGACTGAAAACCTTTCTATTCTCTCAGGCTTTTGATGCTTAGACTACATTAGACTATGATGTATTCATTATTTGTTATTTCATTTATTTTATGTATTATGCTCTTTTAAAAATTTGTACGGTGCCCAGAGCCTCCGGGATTGGGCGTCTTTTAAATAAATTTGACTTGACTTGACTTGACTGGTTCAAGGTCAGTTGGCATTCATCTGTATCCTCCTCCCCCCCCTAGTCGTGCCTGAAAATAAGCAGACTTTGTCTAGTACACTTACCTGGTCAACAAAAACTAAATTTATTTATTTATTTAAGCGTTTCACCAGGAAGGCATACTGAGTGGAGATACTGCTAAATTCCAGATGCGTCCTGGGGGAAGGGGGAAGAGGAGCAGAATACAGACAATAAATAATATTCCAGTGTGCAGAATTGTGCATGGGACATACAAGATTACAGGATTGTCTCAGGGACGTAGAACATATGACAGTAGATTAACAGTAGATTAACAGGGCTCCCAGGAATGAGAGCCCCAGGTAAGATTAACATGTAACTAGAAGTAACAACCATTATACAATAGACAATGTGGTATTGCTGAGGCACCTATGATAACTGAACCCTAAGTGCTGCTGAGGATGACTATATAACTGTGGTGAGGCCAGCAGCAGGAGGGTTCGGTGGCTGCCTAGCCCATGTTCAAGGTTGCGTGCATAGCATACAGATGTAAAAGACCTGCTAAGTGAGGCTAATTAGCTGTATGGCATTGGGCCCCACCTCTAGATGGCCCTAGGTACAAGAACACACGGAGGAGAGGTATATTTTTAGGAGGTGATTGAGCTGCTGAGAGTTTGCAGTGAGTCTAATGTCTTTTGGCAACGCATTCCAAAGTTTGGGCATGCGGTAACTGAAGGCTGCTTGTCCTTTAGCTGACCCCATATGTGGGACATGAAAGAGCCTGGTGTCAGTGCTCCTGAGGGAGTAGGCAGGCAGTGATTGGGTGGAGAGGGTGGATTCAAGATAGGGTGGAAGGGACTGTACCCAGTATTTCACTATGGTTCTGGCGCTGTGTAGCTGCCTGCGATCGTGGAGTGAGGGCAGATCAAGGGACCTGTAGCAGTCGCACGGCTGCCTCACTGACAGACAACTATTTGTTAGACACAACTCAGCTGAATCTGACCTTTCCACCATTAACATTGGTATTCTGCAAGGATCAGTTCTTGGTCCCCTCTTCTTTACTGCCTTTATAAATTACCTCTCCCTAAATGCTGGTTCCTGTTCCTCTCCCTCTTTGCTCCACGTAGATGACTTGGTGCTCTGCTCTAGTTCTAAATCCCTTGTTGACCTGAACACTACCCTTAACTCTGATTCCCGCAAAATTCACTCCTGGCTCTCCTATAACAAGCTATTACTAAATACCAACAAAACCCACTCTATGCTATTTGGCTGTGTCCCTGGATTAAGAAAGTGTGTTGGGTAACTATCCATCTTAAGTAGTGATGGCTCCCTCCTTGAAAATACTAACAGCTTCAAATACCTTGGAATTATCCTTGATCATTTTCTGGATTTTGCCAACACATCCCTACTACCTGTAGTTCTGTTAACACTAAGCACAGTCTGGTCTTTAATACTAGATATGCCCTCACACCTTCTGCCTGAATTTCATTTGCACAGGGCATCCGTCTTCCAACCCACATCTATGGCTCTGCTACCTTCTCATATACTATCAAAGCCAACTTTCACAAATGGGACACCACCTACAATAATATTTGTCACTTCGTGCTGGCATCTAATCACTTCACCCACCTCTGTCAGCTTTACAGAGGTCTAAACTGGTTATCTCCTGAGGCCAGCCACTCTTAAGACCTTGGCACCATAACTGACAAAATTATTAGAACAAGGTTTCAGTCCTCCTTAGCCATTATGTGGACTCCACTGAACCTCCCCAATCCCTTTGACCTGGTGATCAGTCCCTGCTCACTGCTCCTAGGTGTATGCCTACTATGGGATCCCAGGCCTTCTACTTTGCCCTGAATTTTTGGAACTCCCTGCCTGTGTCTCTCCGACTTTCTCCCTCTCATGCTTGCTTCAAAAGGAAGCTTTACCACTATCTCTTAGTCTCTGACCTTTGTACCTGTTTCCTACCTCCTTGATCACACAACTTATGTTTACCTGAACTAGTGTTTGTCATTGCTGCTTAATCTTTTGCACTTCTGTAAGGTGCTCTGTCTCTTTTTAAATTGTTTAGCAGCTCTGTTTGTGCTGCTACTGTACTGATTTCTCCTTGTTATAATGTATCTATTCCTCCATTGCTTTTGTATCTGTAACTAGCCTAACCTTTACATTGTATATTGTACTGTTTTATGGACTATGTTTCATGATTGTTTGTCACTTGTACTCTCCCCGGGTCATGCCTTAAAACACACATATTTATTGTCTTGTGCACTTATCTGGTTATCAAAAACCAAATAAATAAAACAAAGTACGTAAATAAATAAGCCATACAGTTTTTTTTATTTGTAGTGTACTACACATACAGTACAGTTATAATGCAAATTTTTACCAGTAGCAGCAGGAATTTGAAGCAAATGCTGCCTGTGTTAGTTGTAGCTCTCACTTGTCTCTAGACAGTCACACAGACAGCTATAGTATGTTTAGCCTGCCCAATAATCTCAGAAAACACACCCTCCCCACACATTTCTACAGCATGCTACTTGCCTCTGCCTGCTAATATATATTTTTAGAGCAGACTGATACTTTTTCTATTTATAGTTTATTTTAGATTCTTTCTTGAGCAACAGCCAACCCAGTTCCCTGCATCTGCCACACTAATGAGCCCGAGTAGCAGCATCAGATCATAATTCACATGATGCAGATTGAGCAGCGAGTCAGGCATCATGAGGGGAAGGGCAAACAAACAGTTAAGCAGTTTGTATACATGCTAACTAAAGTTCACCAAATATTCACAAAGTAGTGTGTGTGTGTCTGTGTGTGTGGTGGGGGTGAGGGGTTTGGGTTAATACACTAGACAAGTCTTAATATTCTTCTTGTTCTAAGCAAACTGCACCTGTTCCTCTTGCAAACATAACCTCAAGCCATGTCTGATATGAACTGTGTTATAATGTATAGACATTCTGGTCTCGATGTTATGCAAATGACTTGAATGGTGTGTGCTGTTTCCACGTGCACATATTTCAAATACTGAGCAGTTCATCCATGAGGTCCCAGCAGCCAAGAGACACTGGTTGTTTACAAGACCTCCAAGATACCATCCCCCCCCCCTCATTAATCTGTCAGGGCAGGCTGGAATATGCCCAACATTAAAATGTGACTGCCAGGGAACAGCACATGCAAGGTATGGTAAAGGAGCAGAAGCTATTTGCCTCCCTGCCCAGCCACCAGATTAAAGACAACCTGGGGAATTTTCAGATTTAAAGTTGTCACTGTGGGTAATTTTTTCATTATAATAAAAAAGGAGCTTACAACCACAGTCACACACACACACACACACACACACCATCCACCTCCTGGCAGCCTCCCAAGTGTGGTGTGTGGCCAGATTACAATACTTTGCCCTGATCCTACTGTCTTAGAGGGACAGCAGCAGCTCCCTCCACAGGGATGTGAGGTACCCTGATGAGGCATATGCCCCTGGTGGTAGTCATGACTAATGGGACATGGGTCTGTGATCACCCAGTGGATGTAAGTGGGTATCAAAATTGTAAAATTAGGCACTTGCGTACTTAGATAGAAAAAGGGTAACTGTGCACCAGAGGCACTTCTAATCTACCCACCCCACTATACAGTGATAAGCCACTTATCATCCCAGGAATCCATGAGGGCATCTAAGTATTTCTTGAAACAGTCTAAGTGTAGGGCATCACTGATCTACAGAGGCAAGTTATTCCAGTGATTAGCCACTCTCTGTGTAAAGTAGGAACCTCTTTTGTCAGTTCTGAATGGGTTACCACTCAACTGTTTATTATGGTTCCTAGTGTTGTATGCAGTGTCTTTGAGTTCAAGACCCATATCAGCTAGCAACTTTTCATTTTTGATTACATTATATACGAGAATAAGATCTCTTCTTAAACATCTTCTTTCTAAGCTATGCAATCCCAATAGTTTGTCTTTTTTTTATAATCAAAGCTGTCCATTCCATATATAGCTTTAGTGAATCCCCTCTGCATCCTCTCCATGTTGTGAATTTCTCTCTCCAAATAGGGTGACCAAAACTGTTAGCAGTAGTCCAAGTGTGGTCGCACCAGGGATCTATACAGGGGCAAAACAACACCCCTATATCTGTTAATAAAATTTCTTTTAATACAACCCAAAATCTTGGAAGCTTTAGTAACCACAGCAGAGCTATTGGATTTAAATGACAGATTGAATTGAATAACAGCCCCATGGTCTCTTTCTTCTGTAACCGTTTTTAAAACAATGCCACCCAAATTGTAACATGCACAGATGTTATTTATTACTCAGATGAAGTACCACACATTTGTCAGGGCTGAAGCTCATCTCTCATGTTACCGTCCAGTTGAACAGTATGTCAAGATCAGCCTGAATTTTGTTGGCATCCTCCCTGTTTTGTGCTCTGGCACCAATTTTAGTGTCATCAGTGAAATTTATTAATGAGTCCATTTAGTCCCAAATGCAAGTTACTAATATATATGTTGAACAATATCAGACCCAGAACAGACCCCTGTGGTACCCCATTCATGACAGGAATGTAATTTGAGACAACATCATCGACTGTTACTTTTTGTTCCTGTTGGTTAACCAGTGGCTGATCCACTTCACCACTCTGTTAATATTTAGGTTATTTAGCTTTTGCAGTAATTTACCATGGGGCACTTTATCGAAGGCCTTACTAAAATCTAAATAAATAATGCCACAGGGTACATTTTGATCTAAAAGGTCACTGATTGGTTCATGGAAAGAAATAAGTTTTGTCTCACATGCGTGCCATCTAGTGAAACCACGCTGGGTCCTGTCCTTCAAACCATCTCTATTAATACTTTGTAATATATCTTCTTTTAGGATACTTTCCATGATTTTACCTAAGATAGATGTCAGACTGATAGGCCTGTAATTACTGATCATCTGCTTATTTCCTTTTTTAAACATGGGGATTACAATTGCTTCCTTCCAGTCATCTGGCACTAAACCCATGGAGAAGGATGAACAGAATATGCTACTTACCGGATCAGAAATGAAGTCATGTTCTTAATAGTTGAAAGGTGAATATTACCCACTCCAGGTGTTTCATTGGGGTTGATTTTGCTTAATTCTTTAAACAATGTTGTCAGGGGCAAATAGTGTTTTACCCTGATCATCACATGAAGTAGAGCTAATAGGTTGACCATTTCAATGTCGCCACGATTACAGGTGGTTGTGAAATAGTTATTTACATTTTATGCCATAACTGCTGGGTTTTCAGTTAATTTGCCATTTATCTCTAGAGGTCCAATTGCTGACTCCCCTTCATTTTAAAGAGTTAATATAACCAAAGAAGGCTTTCAGGTTTGCCTTATTAAGAGTTAGTCTGGTTTCAAATTTGCACTTGCTTCTTTTTATAGTGGATCTACATTTTTAGGTCCTTTTGGTGGGTGTCAAGGTTAATGTTAGGGTCTCTTTTGAACCTTTCATATGAGCTCCTCCGTTTGATGATTTTTCATTGAATACCCATATTCAACCATTTGGGCCTTATTCTATTTTTTGAAATCTTTTTGCATTTAGGAACCCATTTGGGTTGTAGTTTCGGAAACTTATCCTTCAGTACAACCCATTTCTCTGTTGCTGTCTTAACAGCAAATATTGTTTTCTAATCCCCACTCAGTTAGATTGTTGGCCATAGCAACAAAATCAGCACTATTAAAATGATCAGTTAACTGGAGCTTAGGTGTAGTTCTTGAATTATGATGGATCACAATGTGTATCATGCAATAGTCACTGTTGCATAGAGGATTTAACATGGTACAGCTTACTGCATTATGTTCAGTATTGGTCAGAACGAAGTCATAACAGGTTACCCCCCCCCCCTTGTGGGTGCCAGTACCATCTGTTCTAGGTTACGTGCATTTATGATTTTAAATACTTCTGTTCCCAACTGACTGTCTGATGTTCCATTTGACCAATCAATGGGGTTTATGTTAAACTCACCCAATAGCACAACATCCTTGTTGGTCATACATCTATTATACATAATGTTTAATAGCTTTAAATTACAGTCCTGGTTGCTACCTGGTGGGTTATAACATGTCCCGATAATAATAGGTTTGTTTTTCCTATCTATTTCTGTCCATATACTTTCTATGTTAGTTTCCTTCTGTAAAGTGGGTATCAGTCTACTACTTCACTTGTTGGTCATGTAGATTGCCACCCTCCATCTCTTTGATTATTGCAGTTTAGCTAGTAGCATTTGTATCCCTCCAAATAGTGAACCCAGTCCATTGAATCCTTCCACCATGTTTCTGAGCTGGAAGTTAGGTCATATTGGTGTTCACTAGGTTCTACAACTAGCTGATTCATTTTGTTATTTAGGCTCCTAACATTTAGGGACAGGATGATTAGTTTAGCTAAGGTATTCTTCTGTGACCTCAGTACCCAATTTCTGTTTAACCTTTGGTCAGAGTTACCCATAGTCAACTCTTGGGAGCTAGATTGGAGAACCCCCCCCCCGATCTACAGTACTTTAAAGTGGAATTGTCGTTAACAAGATTTCTTAATGTCTGAAAGGCCATAAAAAGCTTATTTGATTAAGCCATTGTGTTTATCTGTGAGTCTTTTCAGTACAGAGTTATTCATATATAAATCACACTGTAATTAAGGGCTGGTGGCAGCCATATGTTTTGGACTCCTGACAGGAAGTGATGTTACCGAGGGTCTAGGTCCTCCTTTGACTGTATTTAATCCTACAGGTTAAAAAGAGAATCGCCTGTTTTATTAAGTGTGTTTTAAGGTGTTATAACAACACTTTCTACATCTATAATAATTGTGCTGTATGTGCACTGAAACTAGTGAGTTATCACCTTTACATTTCAAACTGTTAGTAAAAATAATCCATCTTCAGGGTTGCTTTAACCTCTAGGATATACGGTACTGCCAGATGAACATGTCAGTACAGATTTCTTTGGCTGCCACAGTACCACCTTCTGTCTTTTTCCATTCCCTCTCTTACAGCCTTTTCTCTTACAATTTTGTGTGTGAACTTGGGTCTACAAGATGCAAATGTGGCTATGTACCTACTGGCCTGGCATCATGGCCTCCCTGTGCTCCTACAACACACCCGGGAACAAGCAGTTGCTCAGTGTGCCTTTCCTGGACAAAGACTGTAAAAACAATCTGAGCATGTGTTAAAGGAGTAGTCCACCCAGAATTTGCAAAAAAAACATATGTTATACAGAGTGTTTTGATATGTATGTTAAGTCCTAGTGTGTCCTTCCCTCTGTCTGCTATTAGGAGTTTTTCCTAAATTAGCCTGCCAGCTGCATGGAAGTTTTACGAGCCCTGGGGATCTCCATCACAAATAGGTTTATTGGCTTTCTTTCTCCTACGATGCACCCTGTCTCATGTGACAGTGGTGTAGCCAGGCCCCTTAGATTTAGCATGTGCACTGCTTTAAAATCAGTTCACAACAGCAGAGCTTTGTAACTGTTCTTATTCAGGGAGAACAAATGGCAACAGTTACAGTTTAGCAGATACCTGAGAGCAAACTAACTGGGGTTTCTGTAAGACCACCTTTACATTTCAAACTGTTAGTAAAAATAAGGGAAAGGGGGAATTGTTTAACCAGGAAAGGCACACTAAGCTGAAGCTTGTTTCCAGGTGCAACCTGGGAACACAAGGAAGTTAAGTGACTTGCTCAGAGTCACACAATATGCAAGTGGGGGCTGTGGGATTCAAACCCAGGTCTCCAGAGCCGGATTCAGAAAGGAAGATGCAGACTGTGCCATGGCACAACTTGCGTCCAGAAATGCTGCAGCAAAGGCACTGCACCAGATTCAGGTACAAGTCACAAATGCATTGATGCAAGCCAGAAGGACGTAAGTCACAGGCTGTGGCCCATAAAAGCAGGCAAACAGCAGGCATGATGCAGAATGCAGTCGCAGAATGATGCCACAACCAACAGATGGAAGTGGAAGGAGCATGTCACAAACAAGCATGGAGCAACAGCCCCAGGGCAAAAGGGGCAAGAGAAAGAAGAAAAGCAGCAGGCCACAAGGCAGAGGTGAATCCACACAGGGCAATGTGGGCAAGGAAAAGAAGAAAAGCAGCAGACTACAAGGCAGAGATGAACACACACAGGGCAATGGGGGCAAGAAGAGGAGGAAAACAAACTTCACACAGCAGGAGACTGATATATTGATCCAGGAGGTAGATTCCCATGTGGCCATCCAATGTGACAGAGGTGGCTGTAAGGCCACAAGAGATAAATGAAAGAAGCAGTGGGAGGAAATTGCTAGGCATGTCAACGCTGTGGCACATGTGAAGAGGACCATCAGGGAGCTGCAGAAGCACTATAATGATAAGAAGAGTAGGAGAAAAGAGAAGCTATCACAGAAGCGCAGGGGCCGGATTCACAAACGTTTTCTGCAAGCAGTGACAATGGCAGCTTGCGGCAATGGCCCCTGTGTCCTGGACCCTGCGCCTGATGTAGAAATGAGCAGAGTCCAGGAGCCTGCGTCCTGTGACTTGTGGTAGCTGTGTAAGGTATGGTGCAGTGCCCAGTTATGCTGCAAGCTGCAGAACGGGGTAGGTGGCAGATGCGCCAGCTGACAGGAGCTGTGGTACCCCTATGTTCACCCTGATCCCCATAAGGTGTGGGCCCCAGCCCTGATCACCCATGACATGAATACCCCCCCAAACACCCATAACTGCCCTGCTGGCCCAGTGGTCCCACACCCCTCTCCCAGCATGCCAGCCCCCCCAAAACACACACCCGGTGGTCGAGTCAACTACTGGTGCAGCCCACCTCTCACCACCATGGCCAGCCACCAACTGAGCTTTGCCAGGAGTGTGTAAAGTAATCATACGTACTCTGTGCATGACACCCATGTTGCAAGGGGGTTTCATGTGAATTGGTCCACTTGGGTGCAGGCAGCCTGCAGCATGTCGCAGGCTGCCTTTGTGTATCCCATCATGACGCAACTCAGGATGCAAGTGCTACTTGCACCATTTTTTCCAACACAAGTTGCCTTGCGTCCTGAGTTGCCTTTTGTGAATCTGGCCCCAGGTTTATAGTTCAGTACCCTTAACCATTGCACTATACTGCCTCCTAATAATGCAATAGAGTTCTGGCATTGTTAAAGTAGAAAATCCCATTCCATCCAAAGTATTTCAGCAAGAAACTGTTATATTTTTAACTTTGTCAAAAGAAGTAAAATACTGTTTAATTAAAGGTAATCATCTTTTACATACAGATAAAGACACTTTTATCTCTAGTTACTGTGATGCTTGGCCAGCTGGTTATGATTATTGAATGCTATTTGTATTACAGAAATGTAATATGGGATTGTCTCACATGGGACGGCCTGTGCTCCATGGGTTCCCCCCCCCCCCAGGTTTCAATGAAAACTACAGGATATATAATTGACCAGGAGATCGCTGTAATGTAATTAACTTCCTTGAGATATTGCATTTTATGGCCTGTTTATGACATGCTTTGAAGTTGGGAAGCTAAATATACATTTTATGACTTCAGAAACAGGACATCATTAAGCTGATTCCTGCCAGATATCTTGCACTTAGGTGAGAGAATTGCATGGTTGTAAACATAACAGGAACTGGTGGCTCAAAAGACTCATAATTTGGGAAATTAGTTTTTGCTGATGTCACCTTATTTAATATACCTCCTGATAGGACATCCTGTTTGCATTTCTTTTATATTCTAAAAGGAGGCACTAGATGACTCACAGAAGGGGTGTGGAGAGACCCATTTTAAACTAATATTGGTGTCAGATCTTTTTGACATACCATCTTGGGACTCTAGACAGACACAGCTGTCTGATATACCTATAAGCACTATAGAGGTAATACATTAGATAGAAAAAGTCTAAATGTATTGTGGTAGGGGTTTTTTGTTTTGTACCTTTCCTTGTTTTCTTTTAAGTGATTGTATGCTTTTTGATATATTGTTCTGTGTTTACATTTTTCATATTCTTATCATCTTTAGTAAAATCTTTATTTTGAAAAGACTGCCTGGGTCTGCAAATTCTTTTTTGCATGTGATGTATAGAGGGTTAAGACTGACAAAAACTGTTCAAAAGCTTGATGGTGTTACTAACCTGGGAAAAGGTAAGAATATACCTAAGGTCTTTTATAGAGTTTTAAAGAGTTCATTTTGGATACCTGGTTAGGTGCCCTTAGGTGAAAGATACTGTATATTGCATCCCCCTGAAGAGAATATTATCTGAGCCTGTACATTTGGGTTCGCTAGCATAAGGTTCACAGTTTGAATCCCCCCAGAACTTGAGACCAAAGGTGATTTGGACTCACAAGCAGACAGGAGGGTTACCCTGTCTGTTACCTGTTCACATTATGGTGCTCGGAGGTTGGCACTGTGGGAGCAGAGGGCCTGACCTACTGAGTGTGTTTGTGACAGATTTGGTTGGCAGCGGTGCAGATAAATTTGGTAACACAAGCTTTAACTGTTCAGTGTGTCAGCTTAATGCTGTGCAGTTCACTTGCAAAATAAGGCAGTGATTTATTTTTTATAAAAGAAACAGAACTATATCATTTTCTTACAGTCAAGTTCCTAACTGTTTTATTTTTTTTTTCTAAAGTGCAAGTTAGAGTAGTAGTAGTAAAAATTTTATTTATACAGTAGAACACCATTAGGACAATTAATGCCCTATTTGCAAGGTGTACCTAAAGCGTAAAGAGTAGCCGTAGTTAGGGAAGAAGATGGCTTCCAACTACAGTGGGTACACTGCAGACTACTTAAGGCAGTTGTGCCAGGACAGAGGAGTCCTGCACTTGGCGAGAGCCACCAAGCAGAACCTCATGGATGCCCTGATGGCAGCAGATGCCCAGAGCATTGAGTCACAGACTGTGACTGTAAAGAACTAAACCTTGGGTGTGGAGGGCCCAGCGGCCAGTGCAGTGACCAGATCCAGTGAGGATGACAGCAGGACCAGTACCAGCAAAGGGCCACAGCAGCAGGGGAAGGTAATCAGCATTCTGGAGCCAGAAGCAATCAGGCTGCAGATTGAGTTGTGCAGAATGGAGCTGGAGTTCCAGAGAGAAGAGAAGAGAAGCGAGAACAGTGAGAAGTTGACCATGAAGAGTGTGAGCACCAGCAAGCTGCAGAGGAGAAGAGGGAGCGAGAACAGCGAGAGGTGGACCATGAAGAGCGTGAGTGCCAGAGGCGACATGAACTGGAGAGGTTACGACTCCAACCACCAGCACCAGAGCAGGTAAGTGGCTTGGGTTTAACTGGAACTACAGGACTGGGTTACAAATTGAATTCCAAATTGATAGCTGAATTTAAAGAGTGGAGGATATGGATGCCTTTTTAAATTCCTTTAAAAAAGTTTGTATTCAGGCCAAAATTCCTAGAGGGTCCTGGAGCTGCCAGCTATCCCAGCTACTTACCGGGAAAGCCCGGGATGCATTGGGTCAAATGGACAATGAGGACAGTAATGATTAAAGCAAACTTAAAGCTGCACTTTTAAAAAAGTTTGATTTAACTGCAGAAGCATACAGAGCTAAATTCCATAAGCTCAGGAGAAGGCCTGACATGAGCTATGAGGAGCTAGCCACGAAACATCGTCAATGTTTAAAACATTGGTGGGAAGGAATTAAAGCAAACTCTATAGATAAAATTGAAAATGCTATTTTGTTAGAAGAGTTTTTTGGGGCATGCCCAGCAGAGCTAAAAACCTGGCTGGAGGACCGAGATCCCAAAACAATGCAAGAGGCTGCTGAACTCTCAGACCGCTATGCCAAGAGCAGACCTGCTCTGAGAGCGAATGGGGTGGGCGTGGCACCGCAGAAAGGGAAAAGCGTGCCTTCAGGGCAGCTAAAACCCTCACTGCCTCCACCGAAACCAGTTAGCCCCAGGTTTCAAAGAAAATATTTTTCTGAGAAAAGAAACAAATGTTGGGTTTGTAAAGAAACTGGGCATATTGCCAGACAGTGTCCCAAAAGGACGAGCAATACGCAACATGGGGCTAAGAAAGAAGTGGATTGTTTGTGTGTCCCTGGAAGCATGCCTGTGAACATGAGGGAACACATGCACCCAGTCACGGTGAATGGTATACAGACACAAGGGTTAAGGGACACAGGGTCATCCCTGACATTGGTAAAAGGGGATCTGGTAGAGCCTGGTCAGCTTATACCCAATGAATTTGTAACTGTACAAGACTTCACTGTTGAGGAGAAAACATTGCCACGTGCTAGTGTTCTCCTAGACTGGGGTGAAACTGGGGGAACTGTGCAAGAAGTGGCTGTAGCCAAAACTTTAGCAGTCGACGTCATCCTTGGCAACAATCTCAAACAGAGGATGGTGTGTGCAGTTATCCGTAGCCAAGAGGCAAGGGAAAATTTTAGTTCCCAGGACCACACAGAAGCCATTGTGGAAATCACTGGGAGGCTGGTTCCCCAGCCTGTATCTCCTGATATGGAGACTAACAAAAAGGGGTGGTAGAAATTTCCTCAGTAGCAGTTAACCACACAGCTTTGGAGGGTTACTCCGAAGAAGGAGGGGTGACCCATTGTTAGAGGGTTAGGGATGACAGTGATCCTGAGTGCCCTGATGCTAGTGCTAGGGATCCTAGTTTAGAGACTGAAGGGGACCTGTCCCATGCCTTGGGAACATGTAAGGAGTTTGCAGCTGCTCAGAAAAGTGACCCTAGACTTGAGAAGCTGAGAGCTTGGGCAGACTCTGATGGAGCACAGGGAGGTGATGGTAAACACAAAGTTTGAGAAAATGGACTGATGTATACTCATGCTGTGAAGACAAAGGGAGGGGTGATAGGCAGGCAGATTGTCATTCCCCAGGGGTACCGTGAGCAGTTGCTCAAGATTGCACATGGTGGTCCCTTGTCTGGTCATCTGGGAATCACGCGCACTACGCAGCGTTTGGCCCAGAATTTCTATTGTCCCAACTTCACCCAGCAGGTGAAGGAGTATTGCAGGTCTTGTCACTGGTGCCAAGAAATAGGGAAAACAGGTAAGAAAACTCAAGCCACCCTAATTCCATTGCTGATAATGGAGGAGCCATTCCAGAGGGTGGGAATGGATATTGTGGGGTCTTTAAATACCCCCAGCTCCTCTGGGAAGAGGTTTATCCTGACTGTGGTGGAGTATGCCACCCGGTACCCTGAGGCAGTCGCCCTATCCTCACTGAGGACAGACAAAGAGGCAGATGCCTTACTTGGGATTTTCTCCCATGTTGGGTTTCTGCAGGAGGTTATCACTGATCGAGGGGGTTCCTTCATGTTGGACCTGATAAAATGTTTGTGGGTGAAGTGTGGCGTGGTGCAGAGGCGCACGGCACCTTATCACCCGCAAGCCAATGGGCTTGTGGAAAGATTTAACGGTACCCTGAAGTCAATGTTCCAATCGTTTGCTAAACAGCATGGGAGGGACTGGGAGAAATACCTTCCCCACCTGTTGTTTGCATACAGGGAGGTGCCCCAAGAGTCGACAGGGTTTTCCCCTTTTGAGCTCTTATATGGATGCCTGGTACATGGGCCCCTTGACTTGATCCAGGAGGACTGGGAAGGCAAGTACGCCACCCAGGGAACTCCCATAGTGCATTACGTCCTTAGGTTTAGGAAAAGGCTAAAGGAGCTTATGGGGACAGCACAGAGCAACCTGGCAGCTGCCCAACAGAAACAAGAAGTGTGGTATGACCGCAGAGCCAGAGCTCACTTGTACATGGTGGGTCAGGAAGTCAAGGTCCTTATTCTGGTCCGGAAAAACAAGCTGCAGGCTGAGTGGGCAGGACCGTACAAAGTAATTAGAAAGGTAAATGACATGAACTATATCATAGAGTTACCTGACAGAAGACAGACAGAAAGAATGTACCATGTCAACATGATGAAGACATATGCTAATAGGACTGACATGGTGTTTGCAATATGTAGTCCTGGGGGGAGGGGACGGACAAAGGAGACACCCTTCTGGACTTGTTGGAAGAAAGCAAGTGGGAGTCCTCTGTGGAGGCAGTTAAACTGTCACACCAGCTAGCCCCGGACAAGATCCAGGAAGTAAAGGAGGTTTTAGCAGACATTGCCCCACTGTTTAACACCAAGCCTGGACTAACCCAAAGAGCGATTCATGATGTAGAGACAGGGACACAGATGCCCATACGGCGGACAGCATATCGAGTGTCAGAGGCTGTCCAAAAGGACATTAGGAGGGAGGTGGAGAAAATGCTGGATTTAGGGGTAATCCAGAGATCCCACCACCCCTGGGCCTCACCCGTAGTCCTTGTGCCCAAGCCAGATGGCTCTACTCATTTCCATGTGGACTATCATGGACTGATTGCAGTCATGAAGTCAGACGCCCACCGGATGCCCCGGATGGACTAACTCCTGGACAAATTGGGAGGGGCGATATTCCTTACAATTATTGACCTGACAACGGGGTATTGGCAGGTACAGTTAACTGACAGAGCTAGGGAGAGGTCAGCCTTCATCACTCCAATAGGCTCATTTGAATTTAAAGTAATGCCTTTTGGAATGAAGAACGCCCTGGCCACTTTCCAAAGGTTGGTGAACCAGGTGTTAAGTGGTGCTGAGGAGTACGCCATAGCATACCTGGATGACACTGCCATCTTTAGTGGCAGCTGATAGAAATACCTGTCCCACCTTAGGGAAGTGCTGGGCAGGATACAGAGGGCCTGGGCTCACTGTCAAAGCTGAGAAGTGCCAGGTAGCCATGGCTGAAAGTGGCATACCTCAGGCATGTTGTAGGCCAGGGACAGGTCCATGCTAACCAAGTAAAAACAGAGGTGATCAAGGCATGACCCAGATCAGAAATGCAGAAGCACGTCAGGAGTTTTCTAGGGACAGCAGGGTACTATAGGAAATTTGTACCCAATTACAGTGCCCTGGCTGCTCCCCTATCTGACATAGTAAAGAAAAAGATGCCTAAGAAAATTACCTGTGAACCAGCCTGAAAAATCCTTTACCCGACTGAAGGAGGCACTGTGCAGTGCTTCTGTATTGACAAGTCCTGACTATAGCAGACCCTTTATAATTCAGACTGACGCCTCAGACATGGGTATTGGGGCAGTACTGAGTCAGACATCCAACCAAGGGAAAGATCACCCTGTAGTGTACCTGAGTAAAAAGTTACTTCCCAGGGAGCAGGCTTACTCCATTGTGGAAAAAGAGTGTCTTGTCATAGGGTGGGCCCTAAAGAGCCATACTTATATGGGCAGCATTTTGAGGTACAAACAGACCACAACCCCCTGGTTTGGCTGACCCAAATGGGAAAAAATAATGGTAGACTATTAAGATGGAGTCTTGCCTTGCAAGGGTATGACATGACGATCTTACATAGGGCTGGACAGACCAATCAGAACACAGATGGCTTATCACATCTGTATGAGGAGAGAACTGACTTGGGAAGCTCATCCCATGCAGGGGATAGAGCCCTCAAATTCAGTCTAGGTGGGGAGGAGAGTGACGCTTGGCCAGCAGGTTATGATTATTGAATGCGATTTGTATTACAGAAATGTAGTATGTGACTGACTCACATGGGACGGCCTGTGCGCTCTATGGGTGCCCCCCCCCCAGATTTCAGTGAAAACTACAGGATATATAATTGACCAGGAGATCTCTGTAATGTATTTAACTTCCTTGAGATATTGCATTTTATGGCCTGTTTATGACATGCTTTGAAGTTGGGAAGCTAAATATACATTTTATGACTTCAGAAACAGGACATCATTAAGCTGATTCCTGCCAGATATCTTGCACTTAGGTAAGAGAATTGCAGGGTTGTAAACTTAACAGGAACTGGTGGCTCAAAAGACTTACAATTTGGGAAATGAGTTTTTGCTGATGTCATCTTATTTAATATACCTCCTGATAGGACATCCTGTTTGTATTTTCTAAAAGGAGGAGCTAGATGACTCACAGAAGGGGTGTGGAGAGACACATTTTAAACTAATACTGGTGTCTGATCTTTTTGACATACCATCTTGGGACTCTAGACAGATACAGCTGTCTGATACACCTATAAGCACTACAGAGGTAATACATTAGATAGAAAAAGTCTAAATGTATTATGGTAGGAGTTTTGTTTTGTACTTTTCCTTGTTTTCTTTTAGGTGATTGTATGCTCTTTGATATATTGTTCTGTGTTTACATTTTTAATTTTTTTATTATCTTTAGTAAATTCTTTATATTGAAAAGACTGCCTGGGTCTGCCAGTTCTTTTTTGCATGTGACGTTATAGAGGGTTAAGACTGACAAAAACTGTTCAAAAGCTTGATGGTGTTACTAACCTGGGAAAAGGTAAGAATATACCTATGGTCTTTTATAGAGTTTTATAGGGTTCATTTTGGATACCTGGTTAGGTGCCCTTAGGTGAAAAATATAGTGCATCCCCCCGAAGAGAATATTATCTGAGCCTGTACATTTGGGTACGCTAGCATAAGGTTCACAGTTTGAATCCCCCCAGAACTTGAGACCAAAGGTGATTCAGACCCACAAGCAGACAGGAGGGTTACCCTGTCCGTTACCTGTTCACATTATTGCACTCGGAGGTTGGCACTGTGGGAGCAGAGGGCCTAACCTGCTGAGTGTGTTTGCAACAGTTACAACCTCCTGATTGATATTTGTGGTTACAACCAGGAGGTTGTAATCAACACCTGTCAATCAAGCATCACCACAGAAATCTAACTGGTGGATAGTTTCACTGTGGGCAGGCAGAACATCTTGCCCAACATAGCGGCTCCATTACCAAGCACTGGTACCAACACTCAAGCTTTGCCACACACTGTTAAGTAAGTACGATTTTAAATATTTTTAAATATCTATCTAGTTGATCCTGCCTTGAAAATGAAAAAAATCAGTCTGGTTGATCCTGCTGCTCATACCCTTCGAGCACGTCTTACACTATGCAGTGATGTTAACAGATCATGTCTTTCCAGAATGTCGTTACCACTGTAATGTAAAAAATAAAGAAGAAAAAAGGGAGAGACAGGCAGTGAGTGTCTGTGTGTGTGTGTGTGTGTCTCTCTCCCTCTCTCTCTGTCTCTCTCTATCTCTGACAGAAGTGCTGCACTAACTGAACTGTGCTGAAAGGGAAAAATATCACCATTAATTAAATAAAATAATATGTGTGTGTGTGTGTGTGTGTGTGAAAAACAGAATTTTACACACACACTTGGAGTGCAATACTTTTATAAACCCCTTTAGGGTTTATACTGCACCCACACCTCGGGTGCATGTAAAATTCTGGATACACACACCCACCCATATATTATGCTATATTTTAATAATACATTTTAGGTTATGCGCGTTTTAACAGTGTTGTTCATCTATGTGTTTTTGCAATTAATAAACATGTAATTGTGTCTTATATTTTTCTTTTCATGTCAAATCTGGATAGAATGAGTATAATATTCTCAGAATTTTAATACATGCTCAAAACCCATTCTGCTGGATGAACGTAGCTTGTTCACAGCTGTACTGCCAGCTGATAATCAAAAGCTGCACATTTCAAGGCTGGCCCCATGATGCCAGGCCAGTAGGTACGTAGCCACATTTGCATCTTGTAGACCAGAGTTCACACCTGAAATTGTAAGAGAAAAGGCTGCAAGAGAGAGAACGAAAAAAGACAGAAGTTGGTGCGGTGGCAGTCCCAGAAATCTGTACTGACATGAACACAGCCAGGGTTTAGAAGGTGATAGCTCACTAGTTTCAATGCATATACAAAACAGTTATTATAGATGTAGAAAATGTTGTAATAACACCTTCAAACACACTTAATAAAACAGTCAATTTCCTATTTAACCTGTTGGATTAAATACAGTCAAAGGAGGACCTAGACCCTCAGTGACATCATTTCCTGTCAGGAGCCTAAAACATATGGCTGCCACCAGCCCTTAATTACAAGGGTGATTTACATATGAATAACTGTGGACTGCAAAGACTCACAGATAAACACAATGCTTCAATCAAACTAGCTTTTTATGGGCTTTCAGACATTAAGAAATCCTGTTGCTGACAGTTCCCCTTTAAATTATGTGATATGGCAGTCAGTATCCTTTTATGTAGAGCTACTGCCCCTCTCCTGTTTAGACATAAATCATCTTTCCCATACAAGTCTATCCGTCCATTAAAAGTACTACAATTTCTCATAAATATGAACCTTTCTTTAGCTGCATAGGTATGTAACCATTGATTATGTCTCAGGACCCCCCCTCAGTTTAGGTGATATTTCAGAGAAGATGGTCATGCATTTTAATTTCTTAAGTGTCTTGTCTATATCCATAATTTCTCTTACTATTGTATGTTCAGCCATTCTACCTATGTCATTAGTTCTGGCTAATGTGACAACTAGAAGGGATTCTTGGGTGCCCACCAATCTTATCAAACTATGTGTAATGTGTCTCAATTGTGCCCCTGGTAGACATGTAACTTGCGTATTTCCCCAATCCTTTTTACAGATTGTGGAGTCAGTGTACCTTAACAAGGATTCAACTGCCACCATTAGCTGCCTCTTTAGAACTGCCTCTTGATTCAGTCTTCTACCACACATGGTATTTGAATCTAGCACCTGCATATGGCTTGTGTTGGAAATGTCAAAAGTAGTTTGCGCTCCATTTGAATAACCCCTATCCAGATCTATCAGGACCCTGGTGCTGCTAGACAAATTTATAGTTCTAGCGGAGGAAGATCTACCTGGCAACTGTGGTAAGACTCATATTTAACTCCTGTTTTAGCACACTCACTGCAGGGCAGTGAGGAGAGTCGGGGTACACAGAAATTTGGGAGTAGCTGAAACACCCTATAAAGAGTAAGGGAACAAAAGGGTTTCAAAAGGCAAAACAAAAGCAGAATAGAAGATAAGTATGATGGGACTGGTGAAGTGCAGTGGTTGTGGAGCAGCAGTTTTCAGGAAGACCTTCTGGAGACTGTGGTGCTGTCCAATCTGTGTGCACCTCTCTGGGCTGAGGAGGGAGGTTGCTAGACTCCAGGCTGAGTTGGCTAGGATTCATGGAACCTCTTCCCCTGCTGAAAGACCACCAAGCCTGCCACCACTAACTCAAAGGATGCCTAGGAAGTGGAATGGCTGGACTTTGGTGGGCTCAAGGAGGGTGAGGGCAGTGGGACAGAGGCACATCCCCATCCAGTAACACTATGCATCTCTAATGCCACTCTGGCAAGGCAGAACTATCCCATGGAGGCACCTGAGGTAATGAACAGGGAGGATGTGAGGGTCCTCCATAGTGGAGAACTCAAGGAGGGTGGCAGAGAACCCCAGAGAAGAGGGATAGATTAGGGGACAGGAAGACAGGGGGAGGGGGAGAGGGAGGTTAGGTGCCTACCTAAAGCAGCATGACGGGAGGAGAGCTGGATATCATTGTCCACCTGGGGACTAATGACCTGCCTAGGGATGGGGAGAGGAGAGTACAGTATAGGAGGAGTTCAGGGAGTGGAGGAGGGGTCTTAGGCAGGTAGCAAGCTCAGTGGCCTTTTCTGAGGTGCTACCTGTCTATGATGGGGGAGGATTGGGTACTCCATACCAGAAGTATCAACCAGTGGTTGAGGGAATGGTGCAGATAGGAGGGGGTCAGCTACATTGGGGACTGGGGTCACACCTGGAGGGATAAAGGCCTGTACAGGGGAGATGGCCTGCATCTGTCCAGGTGAGGGACCACAGTCCTCAGTGAATGGTCTAAATGTTCCTCATTGTGCCATCTACATGGCCTGAGTTGTGCCTGAAAATGGTCCATTAGATCAGTGCACTCACCTGGTGAGCAAATAAATAAATAAATGTTACATTGGCGAGCATTTAAACTAGCCAAGGGGGTGGTGGAAGGAAGCAGGGAGACATAAACTGCCCCCCCACCCATACACACAAACTGGAGTAGTCAGCAGGGAGAACCCTAAGGGAGACAAATCCCCAAGGGTAAGGGAGACAAATTCCAAAGGGTACCTTTTTTTTTTTTTTTTAGTTGTTTAACCTGGAGTAGCACACTAAGCTGAAAGCTTTTTTACAGGAGCGACCTGGGAGCACAGGGAAGTTAAGTGACTTGCTCAGAGTCACACAGTATGCAAGTGGAAGCTGTGGGACTCAAACCCAGGTCTGGTCTGCTGGATGTCACCAGATTTGCAGCTCAGAGCCTTAAACCACTGTGCTATACTGCCCCCCAACATAAGAGAATGAAAAACAAGTTAGTAGTAATGAAGAGAAATGGGAATGAGAAAAGAGGCAGTAAGAAGAGGGGGGCAAAAGGGAAAATGGATGGCACTAGAAGTTGAAAGGCCATGTGTGCCAATGCTTGAAGTCTGGGAAATAAAACTCCGGACTTAGAGGCCATTATGGCAGAGGCTGACCTGGACATAGTCACCATTGGTGCACTAAGAACCATGACTGGGATATAGCCATCCCAGGCTATACTCGGTTCAGGAGGGACAGGGTGGGGAAAAAAGGGGGGTCGGGAGTTGCTCTTTATGTGAGAGATAGCATAAACGTGACAGAGGTACATGGAATACAGGGAGAGGTAGAGCCGGAGGTACTGTGAGTCACCCTAGAGATGGGGAATGGAGCCACTATTCACACTGGCATGATATACAGACCTCCAGCATGGGGGGTGGATAAGGTTCTGGGGGAAGCCATCCAAAAGCTGACAAACAAGGGGGAGGTGCTGCTGTTGGTGGACTTAAATCAGCCAGATGTAGATTGGAGCATCCCAGCTACAGCTTCAGCTAGGAGCGGGGACATCCTGGATTCCCTGCAGGAGCCGTTCCTCAGGCAACTAGTTAGTAAGCCCACTTATGAGGGGGCAGTACTGGACATTATACTAACTAATGGGGACAGTGCTGCAGATGTCACGGTGGGTGGCCACCTGAGGACCAGTGATCATGGTACTGTGTGGTCCAATATAAGTACTAGGGCAGAATCAAACCACGCAAAGACAAGGGTCCTGGACTTCAGGAGGACTGATTTGAAAAAGATGGGCGAGTGCACCAGGGATGCCCTGGTTGTGATGGTGGGGGGGAGTTTGGGTGGAGTGGAGAAATTTTGGGTAAAACTAAAAGGGGACATAGAGAAGGCAACAAACCTCTGTGTCAAGCTAGTAAGCAAAAGCAAGAGGAAAAAGAGACCAATATGGTCCTCTAAGAGGTGTCTGGGAAGGTAAGGGCAAACAAGTTAGCATTCAGGAGGTATAAGAAGACACAGAAAGAGGAGAATAGGGAGCTGTATCTGGAGAAACAGAGGGAGGCAGGAAAATCAGTTAGGAGTGCAGTTACAGAGTAGAAAATAGCCCAGGAAGTAAAACAAGCATTTGTCAATGCCGAATGTTGCTTGCTTCTATGTGCTGTTTAGGTATTTGGAAGTTATTGGAGTGCAAATATTGAAAATTCACGAACTTACAACGTGCGTAGGAACAAATAATACTACGCTAATAAAACAGTCATTTTAATTTTTTCCCCAAATTTTCAACATAGCCATTTTAAGACCTCTGCTCATGAACAGTGTCACTGTGATTTTCTTAATGTGTCCCATACTTTGAGTTCGCACACTGACTGTGCCATTGTGCGCTACATGGGTGGAAACATGTTTTGGGCAAGATGTGAAAAATGACAGCTGCACTGCTCATAAGGAGATGTGGTAAAATGGCAATGTTGAAAATCTGGAGTGAAAATATTGAAAATTCAGAAACTTCTACGTAGCCATGAACTGCGCGAACGCACACCCGTAGAAACAGTCATTTTTAGGAATTTTTCACCAAATTTTCAACACAGCCATTTTAAGACCTCTGCTCATGAACAGTGTCACTGTGATTTTCTTAATGTGTCCCGTACATTGAGTTCGCACACCGACTGCGCCATTGTGTGCTACATGGGCGAAACAATGTTTTGGGCAGGATGTGAAAAATGACAGCTATACTGCTCATAAGGAGGTGTGGTAAAATGGCAATGTTGAAAATCTGGAGTGAAAATATTGAAAATTCGCAAACTTACGAGCGTGCGTAGGAACTGCGCAACACACGCTCGTAAAACAGTCATTTTTAGGAATTTTTTCACCAAATTTTCAACATAGCCATTTTAAGACCTCTGCTCATGAACAGTGTCACTGTGATTTTCTTAATGTGTCCCATACATTGATTTCGCACACCGACTGCGCCATTGTGCGCTACATGGGCGGAAACACGTTTGGGCAGGATGTGAAAATGACTATACTGCTAATAAGGAGGTGTGGTAAAATGGCAATGTTGAAAATCTGAGTAAAATATTGAAAATTCACGACTACGGCGTGCGTAGGAACTGTGCAACGCAAGCTCGTAAAACAGTCATTTTTAGGAATTTTTCCAACAAATTTTCAAAATAGGCTTTTCGAGCCCACCTTATGAACACTGGCAGTGTTGTTTCATTAATCATTCCGGAAAGGTGATTTCGTGCAGTGAATGCGAAATCACCCTTCGGGCCCGAATAACGCCATGACAGTAACAGCATTCATGAGAAGGGGTCCCAAAAACCCCATGTTGAAAATTTGGTGCAAAAATTCCAAAAAATGCCTGAGATATGCAATAAAGTTGAAAAAACCCTATCTATCCCATTATACAGCTTACCGGCATTTCCTCAGTTCATGGTCGGCTTTGAAGAGTGCAGAGCGTGTTCCCAGTCCACCGATGATCGTTCTTGCCCGCTCGGAGGTAAGTATAGATGAGGAAGTGTGGGGAGAGCAGGGTGCATAGTGGTGGGTCGGGTTGTGGGAGGGGGCAGGGAGACTACGAGGGGCCATTTTTTTATTCACAGGTTTTTTTTTTTTTTACGAAGACGACGGGACATTTGCCACGCTGGGGTGGCCTCCCAGTGTGGCAGCAGGAAAAGCTGTTCGGGGGGACGTGGAGCCGATGGGGGATTGGGCACCCCGTCGGCCAAAACAAGATTTGCCACGCTGGGTGGGCTCCAAGCGTGGCCCAGCTTTGAGGCGTGCAGCCTTGGAGCCGACGGGGATTGGGGCACCCATTCGGCTATAACTAATTCCCTGTCACACTGGGGTGGGCTCCCGTATGGCACCTGGACAGCTGTTGGGGGGGTGCGTGGAGCCGACCGGGGATTGGGCACCGCCGTCGGCCATACAGTGTGTGCGTGTGGGGGAGCGCATCAGCACACAATATGCGTGCTTGCGCGTGTGTGTGCTTGGGGGGGAGAGCTCTGCTCACTGAAGCGGAGCTGTCCCTTTGAACTGTATGCCACTGCATTTTCAGCTTGTCATAGACAGCTGCAGCAGTGACTGGGGAACTGGAGTCGCGCCTGCAAACACACTGACTGCATTGGAAGACGGGCTGACACACCTCCGAAAACTCAGATGATGGCACTATGTTTCTTGCACATGCGTGCAAGCAACATAAAAAGGAGATAAGATATTTTTTAGGTATATAAGTGAAAAGAGAAAGACCAGGGGAAGGGTTGTAAGACTAAAAACAGAAAGAGGGATTGTGTGGAGGGTGACCAAGAAAATGCAGACATCTTGAACAAATCCTTTTGTTCAGTGTTCACAGAAGAATGGGAAGGTGAGGGGCCACAGAAAAGTGACAGGAGCACCGCGCCACCTGCAAGCCTTTTAAGCCATCTACAGCCAGAGAGCAACTGGCAGCCGAGGTGTTAAGCCCATAGAAGATCAGGAGGCTGCGGTCTGAATTTGAACTTTGTGTGTTCTGCCATTGACTGTTTGCTGCCTTATTGTTTGTCCTGGTGTGTGAGGGCTCGGGATATCCAGCAACTGGGTCATATCACCTGGTGGCGGGGCTTACACTGTTCAAAACCTCGGCCACCCACAAGCCTGTTATGCCATCTATAGCTCAAAAGCAACTGGCAGCCAAGGTGTCAGCCCCAGAGAAGACCAGGAGGCTGCAGTCTGCATTTGGACTTCGTGTGTTCTGCCATACACTGTTTGCTGCCTTATTGTTTGTCCTAATGTGTGGGGGCTCAGAAGAGCCGACAACTGGGTCATGCCACCTGGGGGCAGGGCTCACACTGTTCAAAAGCTTGCGCCATCCACTAGCACGAGTGTAGAGTGCACATGAGTGGTGCAAGCACCACTCAGGAGGAAATTCTTCTGTTAACTCACAACAGTATTTGCTCTTAATTGTGTGTGTTGCCTTCCAAGTCCACCCATGAATTTACTCAAGTCATCTTGATGTCAGTTTGCCCCATGAGGGTAAACTCCTATGCATTTATATGTAAGCTGTAAACCAATTTTAGGTCTCACAGAGCTTCTTCCCTGCTTTTTAATATGTTGACGTTTTATAATAATTTGTTTTTAACCTTCATTGCATTTGCTAGAACTTTGTAGCCTGCCATTTATAAATACTTGAGTGTAAAACCCTGTTCTGTTTGCTGTTTTTCATGCTCAGTTTTGCTCCGCAACTAGTGCAGCAATTTGGACAGTTAGATTAGCCCAGTGTTTCACTTCCAGGGTGAGAGCTGGAGTGATTTTACTTTTCACTCCAGTCTTTTCCTGCACCACACTTACTGGCAGTAGGTTGAGCTACAGGTTAAGAAGCAGTTTTAGCCACTTCCTGGGTGAAAGCCAGGGAGACTAGCAACTCACCTTTTTATTGTTTAATCACCAGTGTCTACAAGCTTTCCTAGTGATTTACTACATCTCTCATATGCTATATATTACATTTTGAGCTCTTAGCGGCCACAAAGTATACTCTGTGGCCACTGCTTGCCTTATTCAGTTATTGACCTGGTCCCCTACTTGGTGGCAGCTAGTAGGTCACCAGTTCACACGTTATTCTGGTTTACCTCCCTGGGTAAGAGCCAAGGAGGACTATTCTTCACACTTCTCATTCATCACTAAACTTGGTTGTATCATTATACGTTCTGAGTATGTCATTTTGAACTAACTCATTTTGAGTTGTATTTCACAGTCTATTTTTTTAGCCATAATACAAGTAGGTATTTTAAAATGAAACACCAGTCTCTACGTCCCTGTTTTACACGTTTTTTTTATTAGTGTATTAATTCCTTTGGTTTAATCCAGTTTCATCCCTACCCATAACAAATTCCCTGCACAGTGTGTTTCAGGACACTTTTACTTTCCCCCTCCCTGGTCAGATATTCCTTCTACGGCTTTTGTGAGCCACTCCATTTTGAGAGGCATTAAATTTTGCTCATTTAGCTTTTTTCACTTTGCCCTAGATGGTCACGCTGGCCAAAAATAAACTAAGTACCCTTTTTTGGGGACTTATTTCTGGCTTATTGCTTCTTTACTTTTCATTGCCAGTGACATAAAAACTAACCCTAGTCCTTCTCTTCATAGCCTATTTTCTTTCCTTTCCAGTATTCTAAGTCTCCTCCCTAAAAGAGACTTGTTAAGTTGGTCTGCTTCTCCCTGCCCTTCTGTATTTGCTGCAACCAAGACTTGGTTGGAGTCTTCCATCCCTGACTCTGAAATTAATCTTCCAGGCTACACAGTTTTTAGGTCAGACAGACACAGACCTGGGAGTGGTTCTGCTTTATTTATTCACCCCTCTATTCCTTTTTTTTTTTTTTTTGTTAAATTGGATAGTATAGGTGGTTTGATTAACATAGTATTTGTTTCTTTAAAGTTATCAGGTAGGGAGATCTTAGTAATATTTACTGCCCCTCTAAAAGTTAAAATAACCACATTTTCAAATTTATAGTCTTTGATTTATTCTGTTGGTAAGTTTCAACATACCATCCTACTGGGGGACTTTAATGTGAACTGGTCTTCCAGTAGATGCCTTAGATTAAAGCCCTCCATTGCCCCCCCCCCCAGTTTGAAACAATTAATTAAAGATCCTACATGTTATGACTTACAGTAGTTAGACGTGTTTTTACTATTCCAGATTTGATTTTGTTTCCCTTGATCTCCCAATCAGTGCCTCTGGCTGCCAGGGAAACTTATTCAGTGATCATGCCCTTACTTGCTGCACGCTAAACCTTTCTCTTCCTAAATCTATTTCTAACACTATTAAGTTTTGTAGTTTAAGCACTTTACCTTTGGAAGTTTTTCATACTAGCTTTACTCAGGGTTAACTGGGGGATACTGTTACCAACTTTCAATAGGGATGCTGCCTTGGATTATATCTTCCATCAGTTTAGGTTGCTTTCAAATCAACATTTATTTTATTTATTTATTTGAATTTTAGTAACTGGGTAAGCCCACTGAGACCCTGCAGTCCCTTTTTCAGGGGTGACATAGGACAATTAGTTTACAACTTACAAAGAGACACAGTAGTATACAAAATTAAACATAATGATAAAATGAATATAGCAAGGAAGTACAATAAGTAGGACATATGGCTAGTCACAGTGGATTATAGTACATATACAGAACCACAGTACAATATATGAATTTATGAATTTAAGGCAGTGTCCTAAATGCAGTATAAGCTTTTTGACAGGACTGTAATAGGGTACAATCTTGAGGATGGCTATATAGATGTTTATGTGTTCATATTGTAGAGCACTGATATGCACAGATGTTCTCGTGGAATTTCAGTGCAGTAGTAATATAAGGATAGAAGAATACACTTTGGAGTCATAGGAAAACAAGGATAAGAGCAGGTGCCTATAAGTCAGGTGAGGCAGGTACAGGTTCCTGAAGCAGATAAACAGTTATGCAGAGCCAGTTTGAACTGAGGGAGGGTAGTGCAGGAGAGAATAAATGAGGGGAGGGAGTTCCAAGCCGAGGGGGCTGCATAAGCAAAGGATCTTCTGCCCAGGGATAGATGTGTCTTAGGTATATCCAACAGTAGAAGAGAGGAGGAGCGGAGAGGCCACCTGGACTGTTTTCTTACAATAATGCCAGATAGTCTTGATGGAGTGTAGAGCTGTGTGAGCTTCTAAGTGAGGCGTAGCGAGGAGTACTGGATTTTATGTTCAAGTTGAAGCCAGCCCAAAGATGCGAGTACAGTGCAATGGTGTTGGCGGGGTGCTCCAATGGCAAAGCACGCTTATATTGTGATATAATTGTTTTAACTGATTTGTGAGAGGGGCCTTGAGAGATAAGAATAGTGGAGCCCCATACAAAAGCAGAGGCAGAAGTGAGGCGGTAGCAATTTTTAGACAGGATTCATTTGATAGCAAGGGATGAAGATGAAATAGCATACCAATCTTTTGGTGTAAGGTTTTGGCAGTTTTGTTGACATGGGCCTCAAAGGAGAGGTTAAGATCCAGCAGGATGCCCAGGTATTTGAAAGAGTCTACCAGTTGAAATGGTTCTCTATTACTGGTGCCCTGTTTTTAGAAAAGAGGGTAAAATCCAGACATGCCCCTGGGTGACTCCATTATCTCTCAGTTGGAGTCTTGAGACAAACTGTATCAAAGGGCCAAGAAATTAGACACCCCAGAGGCCTGGCAAGTTTTTCATACATTTTGTAATTACTGTGTTACCCTCATTAGAAAATCCAAATCCTTTTATTACAAGGCTAGTTTGGCTGATGCGAGAGATAATCCCAAGAAATTTTGGCACATGGTTGATTCTGTTTGGAAGGTTGCCCCTTCATCCTGTGCTTCAAATGTATCTTATGGTAGCTCTGCAATGGATTCTATCGAAGGTATTTGTGGTATGCTTAACACATTTTTTTTCTGAAGCTCCTAGTTTATTATTCAAAAAAGCTGGTTTATCAACTGCTGGCTTGTCCCTCGATCACTCGCAATACCTCCTCTTTCTAGACTCAAATTTTACTTTAGGCACATCAATTCCGAAGAAGTGTTTAACCTACTGTCTTCACTGAGAGAGGACACAGCCAAGGGAAATGATAATTTAGATAATTCCCTACTTAAATCCTGTGCTGACACTTTAGCATCTCTCCTAACCCATATATTTAATTTATCTTTTACTACTCAAACCTGTCCTTCTGGGTGGAAGCACTCTGTAGTTATTCCCCTTGCATAAAGGTGGAGATAATACCATGGCAGATAATTACCACCCAGTTTCCTTACTTTGTGGCACCTCCAAGTTCACGGAAAAAATTGTTTTTAGTCAGATATTTAACTATCTGTCTACTTATTAGGTTCTTTCTAACTTTCAGTCCAGTTTTAGATCTAATCATTCTATCCGAATAGCATTGATTGATTTTCATGATTCTGTTTACAGAGATTTAGATAAGGGTCACTTTGTTGCCACTGTTTTTATCGACTTATTTAAAGCTTTTGATGTGATTAACTACCGATTTCTTTTGACTTGCTTACTTTCTTATGTTCTTTCTGCTAACACAGTCACCTGGTTCCTACTTACACAGTAGAACTCAATCTGTTCTTTGGAATGGTTATCTTTCTTCTCCTCTTCTCATTCTCAGTGGAGTGTCTCAGGGTCTATTCTATGTCCCATTCGTTTTACTCTTTTTGTAGACCCCTCAGCCTCTGCAGTTGACAGTTGCTCGGTTCGATTTTACACTGATGATACAATTCTTTTTAATGGTCGCAAGAATCTTTCCTCTCTTTCCACAACTCTTCAAGGTGACTTTGATAAAATTGGTCACTGGCTTTCCAATAAGCTCCTAGTCTTAAACAGTAAAAAGACCCAAATCATGCTGTTTTGGCCTCAGCCTGCTATTACCCAGGCAAACCCCTCCTTTTCCATTACTTTAAACAACAGTCCTTTAGAACCTGTAAATGAATTCAAGTACCTTGGTCTTACATTCAATTTATATCTTAAATTCAAAACACATATTGACAAAACCATCCTAAAAGCTTGCCAGTGCCTAGGTCACTTAAGACAGGCCAGGCAGCGTTTGTCAACACTGGATTGCAAACTAATCATTGCTCAAGCTATTCTTCCCATATTAAATTATGGCAACACGATTTACTGCCATGCCAGTGCCTCAAGCCTTTATTTGCAGGATACCATCTATTATAGCTCTTACGGTTTAGTTTAAAATCCAATTGGAATGAACACCACTGCACCTTACTGTCTCAGCTCAACTGGTTGTCCCCCACATCCAGGTGCACTTTTCATTGGCTATCCCTCATCTATAAAGTTGTGAATAAGCAGACCCCAACCTACCTATCTGATATGCTCATATTTCCCACCAACAACCATAGTCTTAGGGATGTGTCTCATTGCAGCCTATCTCTGCCAAAGTTACAAATCCACTTTGGGAAAGAATGTTTTTCTTATGATGCCTCACTCTTATGGAACAGAATCCCCCCCTCAGTTAAGAAATTCACAATCTCGTTACACTTTCAAACAGAATTTTAAAAAGCTATAAATACAGGAACAACTTACATGCACTAGCTTTAACTGATGTTGTCTAGGACAATTTTGCATTTATTTTTATTGTATTTCTGTGCTTGTTTGCAATGTGTCTTCATATGTATCAGTCTCCATCTGTAGCTGCATAATTATTGTTGTTTATATATTTTTTAGTTTAGTTTAGTTTATTGTTCTAGGAATTACTACCTTTGAGCCAGAGGCTCTTTTACAAAGGTTCCACGTCAATTAGGTACAGTACAAAAGGTTACATAGATAACACAACAATTTGTGTTGTGTCAAGAGCAAGAAAACATATACAAATACATATCAAATCACTTGTGCAAAAGGACATGAGATATCAATAATCACATTATTATTACAAGAAAGTGATCATGCCAGATTAGGAGAAACAAATAGGGAAAAACTCCAGAACAGAGAGGTTAAGTGAAAGGTGTGGGGAGCAGACAATAGCAGGAGAAAAGGTTTCCCAAACATGTCTTTGTCAAATAACGGAACAGGGTGGGTAGTGAGAAAATAGGAGGTTTAATCAGGGCAGTCACAGGAGCTGGAGGTGGCAAGGTGAGAGAAAAGCCTTGATTTGAAAATACCTAGAGAGGTGGAGGCAGTAATATGAGTGCTGAGGGCATTTAGCCAGCTGGGGCACGATAGGCAAATGATCTTTGTCCCTGAGAAGTCCGGTATCGGGGGACTTGGAGAGGCTGGTGTTCAGATCTTCTGGTAAAATGGGTGCTAGCGCTCGGGCATAACAGGTCTTGGATACAGGGTGGAGTGAGGCCCAGAGTGGATTTTTTCGCCATCAGGCAGGTAAGGTACTTTATCCGGTTTGAGAGTTGCAACCAACCTGAGTCAGCATAGAGTTCACATGTGTGGGTACGTCGATGTGCACCAGTGAGCAGCCGACAGGCCTTATTTAGGGATGTTGTAATGCGACTAAGTGCTGTAGTAGTGGCAGATCCGTATATAACTAAGCTACAGTCAACGACTGAGATGATAGAAGATTGATGGCAATCCTCAGTGCAGAATAGGTAAGAAGCTGTCGGTTCCGATACAGAATCCCAATTTGCTGATTAATAGTTTTGCTGTACTATCAATGTGAGTTGCAAGGTTAGGCCTTGATCAAAGTTGATTCCAAGATATTTGAAAATTGGCACTTGTTCAAGGGTATTTCCCAGGTATGTATTAATGGTGAGTGGACTTGCGCTTCTTGTTTTGTGGGTTAGAGAAGAGCATGGATTTAGTTTTTTTGTGGTTTAGAACCAGCTTATGTTCAAGGAACCACATCTCAACTTTGGAAAAAGCATGCTGAAGGTTGAGGTGTAAGAGGTTCGGATCTTTATGAGTGGCAAGAATCACGGCATCATCGGCATAGAAGATTAATTGTTCAGGGCAGGATTTGGGGAGAGAGTTTAGGAAAAGGCTGAAAAGGAGGGGGCCCAGGATGGATTCCTGGGGAACTACTGAGCGAACCGGTTTTGAGTCTGAGAGAACTCCAGCTACTTTTACAGATTGAGAGCGCTGAGCAAGGTAATTTTTTACCCAGTCACCAGGACCCTGCGAGAGCCCTAGGGATAGAAGTTGTTTGATAAGTAGGCCATGGTGAACTGTATCAAATGCCTTGGTTAAGTCAATGTAGACTGCTCCAGTTAGGTTTCCTTTGTCCATGGCATTGTGGATTGCTCCTGAGATTTGAAGTAGGGCAGTCGATGTGCTGTGCCCTTTCCTAAATCCATGCTGCTGAGTGCATAGGATGTTGTGCTTTTCCAGGTAGTCTGAAAGTTGGTCCACCACCAAGCGTTCAAGGGCCTGAGAGAGAGGTGGTAGTATTGATATCGGGCGATAGTTACCAGGCAGTGACTTATCACCACTTTTGTGCACCTGAGTGACAACTGCAGCCTTCCATTTCCTAGGGAATTGGCTGTAGCAGAGGGAGAGATTGAACATTTTTGTGAGGGAGCAGTACTTCCTCCAGAGTGAGGGACAGAGTTTAAGGTCAATAGTGTCGCTGCTTGCTGGGACTTAGAAATGGCCTTCTTTACATATTTATAGACTTCATGTGCCTTTACTAGTTTGAAATGGAAGGGTGGTTTGGTTGGAGAGGCAGTAGTAGAAGTAGAAATTGGAGGGTCAGCATCAGTAAAGAAATCAGATGAGAGGACACCACTAA
This sequence comes from Neoceratodus forsteri, assembly GCA_016271365.2. Lineage (NCBI taxonomy): Eukaryota > Metazoa > Chordata > Ceratodontiformes > Ceratodontidae > Neoceratodus > Neoceratodus forsteri. Next base: position 1,466,412,960 of record CM057449.1, read on the forward strand.
GGTCCGTGAAGGTATCATTTAGGGTGTTTGCAATGATCTCTGGTCTAATGTAGTGGTTCCATCCACATTCATTATTGTAGGAGAGAATTTGGACTGCTGACCCATGATATTCTTTTATGTTGTCCCAGAAGGATTTCCCTTTGCCCCAGGAGTTGGAGAGGGCACTCTTGAAGTAGGAGCTCTTCATCAAGCGGATCTGTTTAGTACAGTGGTTGCGAGCCTGTTTATACTTTTGATTGTCCGACAGAGTGCCAGTAGCTCTTGAAGTGACCCAGAGGTGATCCCTACTTTTGAGTTGTGCCAATAGCTTTGCCGTGAGCCAGGGATTTGTGAGTGCTTTGATTTTGCGCCATTAACTTGTATATACTCTGTTTTAATGACTTGGAATGTTCTATAAACGAGCCTTGTTTCTCATAAAACCGATCCTGTAACTGACTTAATTTTTTAAATAAAAAAAAGGAAGGGAGGTGGACACTAGTCCATTTACAGAGGAGAGAGTCCTGAAGGAACTCGCAAATCTGAAAGTGGATAAGGCAATGTGGCCAGACAGGTTACATCCAAGGATACTGAGGGAACTCAGGCAGGTGCTGGCTGCACCTCTGACAGTCCTGTTCAACTTCTCACTGGAGACGGGGATGGTTCCAATGGAGGAGGAGGAGGGCAGATGGGCAGATGTAGTCCCACTTCACAAAAGTGGTAGTAGGGAAGATGCTGGCTACTATAGGCCAGTCAGCCTGACTTCAGTGGTGGGGAAATTACTGGAATCACTACTGAAGGAAAGGATAGTGGATACCTTGAATCCAGTGGCCTACAGGACGTAACAGCATGGGTTCACAAGGAGGAAGTCTTGGCAAATTAATCTAACAGATTTCTTTGACCGGGTCTCAAGGGAATTGGATCAGGGAGGAGTGGTGGATATGACCTGCCTAGATTGTAGCAAGGCCTTCAACACCATTCCCAGGCGCTGGTGGTATAGCCTAGAGGTTAGAGTAATGAGTTATGAATGAGCTTGGTACATCCAGCAGACCTGGGTTTGATTCCCACAACCTCTACTTGCATACTGTGTGACTCTGAGCAAGTCACTTAACCACCCAGTGCTCCCGGGTCACCCCTGAAAACAGGCACTTGTGCCTAGTGGGCCTTACCTGGTTACCAAAAATTCCACATAGGAGATTAGTAAGCAAGCTGGGTAGCCTAGGAATGAGACCAAAGGTGATAAACTGGGTAAGAAATTGGCTAAGGGATAGACAGAGGATGGTGGTAAACAGTTCACTTTGAGGAAGGGAGGGTAACCAGCAGAATACCACAGGGCTCTGTACTGGGACCAGTCCTCTTTAATGTCTTTATTAGTGACATTGCAGGTGGCAGGATGGAGGGGTCTGCCTGTTCATGGATGACACTAAAACTTGCGACAGAGAGACACTCGGGGGAATAAGAGGGATCCAAAAAGTTAGGGAGTTGTCAATGGTATTGCAACTGGACTTCAGTGCAAAAAAGTGCAAAATCATGCACTTGGGGCACAGAAACCCAGGAGCGGAGTACAACTTGGGAGGAGAGGTATTGATGACCACCAAACAGGAAAGAGGCCTAGAGGTTATCATATCTGATGACCTAAAGGTGGCTAGGCAGTGTGACAAAGCAGTCAAGAGAGCTAGTGGGATGCTGGGATGCATAAGGAGGGGTATCACCAGCAGAAAGAGGGAGGTGGTGTTACCCTTGTATAGATCACTGGTGGACCTCACCTAGAGTGCTGTGTCCAGTTCTGGAGATCTCATCTCCAGAAAGACATAGAAAGAGTGGAAGTGGTCTAGAGGAAGGCAACCAAAATGGTGCAGGGTCTGCATCAAAAGCCTTATGAGGAAAGACTGAAAGACCATAATATGTATACCCTGAAGGAATGGAGGGAGAATGGAGATATGATAGAAACATTCAAATATCTCAAAGGTATAAATAAGGTTCAAGAGGGAAGCATTTTTCAGAAAGCAAGATGCTCAAGGACATGGGGTCATACTATGAAGCTGGAGGGGTAGATTCAGGGGAGATGTGAGGAGGTACTTCTTCACAGAGAGGGTGGGGGATGCCTGGAACAGCCTCCTAGAGGAGATAGTGGGGGCAAAAACTATACCAGGGTGGTTCAAGAAAGCATGGGATAGACATAAGGGAATCTTAATGATAAGACGGTGGGGGGTAAGCCAGAGATCAAGTAGGGCCTGAGGTGATACAGTGGGTAGGGAAAAACGGGCAGACTGGGTGGGCCAAGCAGTGCTTATCTGCCATCAAATTCTGTGTTTCTATGTTAGTGCAGTGCTGTTCAGAGTTCTCATTGTCATTTAGTACGGAGTATCTATTGCTTGTTTCAACACTATCTGGGGGTTCTAGTGCAGTTCTTCCCTTTTACCTTCTGTTTAATTGGATTGCATACCATTCATTATCTAACAACTCATCTTCCCCTAAACACTTTCTCTTTCCTCCCATTTCAGACATGTGCTCCCTGCTACTATTTACCTCACTTAATATAGCTGAATTTTCACTTCTGAGTCTCTCATCTGCCATTTCCTCCTAAGATTGCTCTAGCTTATCCAGCCTTATACCCATGTTTTTTAAATCATTCAACAATTTAACATTTGTGCTACATTTTCACACACACATTCTCTTTTAATGATTTGATTATTCACAGTCATGTACAGCATGCTTTCACTGCATTTAAACCCCACCTCATCATCCAAAATAATGATTGTCAGCCATATTTTAGTTTTTAAACTACGGATATTGAGGAATAAACCTAAACAAGGAATATCTAAAGTTCTTACCTTACTAGTACAAATCTTGAATGCAGCTTCGTGGCCCCGCAGCCCCATCTGCTCCGACTGACACCGGCAGATGCATGCAGGACACACACTTGCCTCTGTATACAATGACTCTGCTCATGGTGGGGGCTGAGCTTAAACAGACAAGGACCCAGAAGTGCCTGGGTCCAAGTGCAAAGCACTGTTTTCACGGCTGAGACCCAAAACTGCTTTAAAATGCACAGCTAACCTGGATTAGGCTGCTGAACATGGAGTCAGCCAAAGTATGTTGAAATCCCCAGGAGTCGGTACTAGGGCCACTCCTGTTTAACGTCTATGTCTCAGACATAAGGAAGGGTATCAGGAGTGAAATGAGTCTCTTTGTGGATGACTCGAAGCTGGGTGTGGTGGTGGATGAGGAGGAAGGGAGAGTGGCCCTGCAGGAGGACCTGGAGGCTCTGGAAGGGTCGAGGTATTGTGTGCAGTTTTGGAGACCCCACTTCAAAAGGGACATTGCACTCCTGGAGAGGGTACAAAGGAGGGCAACCAAAATAATCTGGGGCCTGGGGGAAAGGACCTATGGGGAGAGGCTTGAAGAGCTCAACATGTACACCCTGGAGGAGAGAAGGGACGGGGGGGCCATGATAGAAGTCTTCAAGTACATAAAGGGGATTAATAAGGGAGGCTCAGTCGGGGTGCTTCAAAGGGAAGAGGCGGGCAACTAGAGGATACGGGTGGAAGCTGAGGGGGGGAGACCCTGGGGGAGAGGAGGAGGTGTTACTTTACTGAGAGGGTGGTGGAACCGTGGAATGTACTGCCCAAGGGACTGGTGGAGGCAGAGACTGTGGAGGGGTTTAAGAGGGGATGGGACAGGTGTGGGGGAGGGTGAAGCTGATGAAGTCCAATACAAGGGGAACATCTTGGACTGGGGACAGAGAAACCCAAGGGGGGTGGGAGGGGGCAGCAAAATCGGCACCCAGTATAGGTGCTGACTCGAGCAGACATGAAAGACCATTAGGCCTCCTCTGCTGGCAGGTTAGTATGTAACAACCCCAGTAAAAAAGCACCACAACTTTTTGTAGCCTCTCCAATGACTCAGTGGGAGACTACACTACCCAAGAGCCTCAGGGACTGTTGCTAGGCACCAGTCCACTACAGCACCCAAACACAAAATAATTTGTGTATTTTTATATGTTTTGATAAGGCACAGACAGAGCTAAAACAAATGGGAATTTGGAGGGTTAGGAAGTAGCAATACAAGACACAAGGCCACAGATGTATGTAGCTTCATTTGGGGGTAGAGACTGGATCACAAGGATGTGGCTCCATGAATGGCAATGGGTCATTTCCCAACTTTTGATTTACATTTGCTTGGTTTAAAAAATTAATCTTTGAGGAGCCCTTCTGCTTCTTCGGGTAGTCCAAAGCCTCAAGAAGTTTTAGAACCAGTCAAAAAGGAATTAAAAATAAGAAAATGATCAATGGAAATGTTCTAAAAAAATTCCAATCTACAGTGTTTGAACAACATTGTTGGTTTTGTTGATATGCTGTTGGCAGTACCAGATCTAGGATTTTGTAAGTGGAGTGCAGGAGCTGGGACTTGGGACTGGGACATGGCATGCAATTATATTTAAATGGGTTTTAAATCCTTTATATAATCTGCTGTTTTTTTTTTTTTGTAACTTGTAACTTCTTTATTGAAAAGCTCAGGTATGCAACTTTACAATGTACATAAATCTGATTTAAATAAATTAATGTTTACAAGAACTTTTCATTTCCAACAGCCATTACCATTTATATAAAAAGTAAAATCATAAAATACGATCAGTGAATTCATGTAACTGAATAAATGAAATAAAGGAAACTATGTCAAACCAAAACTGTGGTGTCTTGTTTTCTTTGATTGCATAATTAAACCATTCAGCAGGTGTCCAGTAGAACCCCCCCCATGTCCATCCAAGCAATTGTAGGGAAAACATATACCCAAAATCTCTAGTCAGTGAGGGTATAAGTCCGAATACATGATCCATTAGTCTCCAAGCAAACTTGCAGGTTCAGTTGAGTCCTGGGGAAGAGTGTACACTTGCCATGTGTCCCATTTATCATTGAATTTATCCAGTGTTAGTCATACTGTAGCTGTAATTCTTTCCAGGCTAACCAGTTTCCATACGGGTCTTCCACACTTGAATCCTGCTATTTCCTTTTTTATTACATTTTTAACTTTCTAACACAAGCTTTCCAGAACTTGCCATAGTACTGTCAAACAAGACAGTGCAAGCTAGCTGGCCCAAATAATCTCTTATTTTACGTTATTTCAATTTCTGTGATACTCATCTTCTATTGCACAATATGTTGGTGATCAGTTTCTAGTACATTCTGATGGACAGATTGACGTGTTGGATCACCTGGGCACCCTAAAGTCTACCCCCTCCGGGAGCGAGCTACATATTTTAGGGGATTTCAATTTCAACTGGCTCGCAAACAATAACTTCAAACTTCACAGCCAAATCATAGCCCTAAACCTCACCCAACAAATTTCTGAACCCACCCGTCTAAGTCACAAATCTCAGAACCACTCCCTCCTGGATTGGGTCCTTACCTCTCACCCCCATCAGATCGTCAAAGCAGGACTACTCCCGGACTCCCTAAGTGATCACTACATGATTTACGCTGTAAGAAAAATATCCAGACCCAAACCTCCACCACCAAGGACGTTATTCACTAGGTTGTACAAAGCACTCAACCTAGATGCGCTTCTAAGGGACCTGGCACAAGCCAATTGGTCCTTCATCTCCCAGACTTCCTCCCTAGACTCAGCCCTAAAATTCTTTAAGGACACTTTCCTTGCTGTGTGGGACTCCCACGCACCCCTCAGAAGAAAACGAGCGAGGGATGCCCACCTGCCCTGGGTCTCTGCCGAACTCATTGACCAGTTCCATGCTAGGGACCGTGCCTGGAAAACGTACAAAGCAACAGGCACACAGGCGGCACTCCAATTATACCGTTCACTTCGTAATTCCTGCACTAGGCAAATCAGACAGGCCAAGGCCATCTACTTCAAGGCATCCTTCCTCACAAACCTAAATCCCCCAACTAATTTTTGGAAAACTATCAAGTCACTCTTCTCTCCCCCTGCCCAGCTGCCCACCCCTACCCTAAATGTGGATGGTTCCATTGTCTCTGAATCACCTGAAGTGGTTGCAGTCTTCAAAACCTTCTTCACCAGCTGTGCATCCTCACTTCAAGTATCTCTACCTCGCACCCCCAAGTACGCATCCACCCCGGTGCCAACATCCCCTCAGTTAACTGGCTTCTCTTTTTATTGGGTCACCCCACTTATTGTGCTAAAAGCCCTGCGGTCTCTCAACCCCTCAAAAGGCAAGTGTCCTTCAGGGCTTGATTCCAAAATGTTACATCTATCTGCCCCTGCCATTGCCACCCCGCTAGCCGCACTGTTCAATCTCTCATTTTCTCTTGCTGACGTACCATCCGACTGGAAACATGCTACTGTCATCCCCCTCCCGAAAGGGGGTGACCCCTCATCACTGGGTAACTACTGCCCAATCTCCCTTCTCTCCATCCTTACCAAACTACAGGAGCACCTTGTCCTAGCTCAACTCTCCCCCTTCCTTCACTCATTCTCTTTCTTTACACCCTACCAATCAGGTTTCAGGAAAACACACTCCATCATAACCTCCCTGCTAAGGCTCACCAACGCCATCCTCACGGGCATGGACAAAGGGCACACCACCTCAGCCATTTTCGTTGACCTCGCAAAAGCCTTCGACACAATCTCCCACTCCCTACTGATCTCCAAACTCTCTAGTGCCGGACTCTCAGGTGATGCCTCCAGCTGGTTTCATTCTTACCTAGTAGGTAGATGTCAATCAGTAAGAATTGGACCCAACACCTCCTCTTCCCTATCCATTACAAATGGGGTCCCACAAGGCTCAGTCCTCGGCCCATTACTCTTCTCAATTTTCCTAAATGAACTCCCCTCAATCTGCTCTCACACATCCATACACCTGTATGCCAATGATACCATACTGTACGCAACAGGCCCATGTCCCGCTGATGTGGCCGTCACACTCCAACAAGATTTTAATACGGTACAGCACTGGTTTCACTCAAACCAACTTTTTCTAAACACCAAGAAAACAGTCTCCCTAACCTTTGGGACAAGGCAAAGGCTCTCCCGGCTCCAGTCTACCCCCACTTTCCTCACCACTGAGAGGTCTCCTCTAGAGACTTGCACCTCCTTCAAATACCTTGGGGTCTGGCTTGACCAGCACCTTGACTTTTCCACTCACATCAACTCGATCCACAAAAAACTACGCCCAAAACTAGCAGCCTTATATCGGAACAAGGGTAGCTTACCTCTGGCAACCTGTAAGGAAATTGCCCAGAAAATGATCCTCCCGATACTTGACTACGTGAATATAGTCTACAGCGCTGCTCCCAAGTCTGCTCTGGCCAGTCTTGACCCTCTTTTCCACTCCTTCTGTCATTTTGCCATTGACTGCCCTCTCTCGACTCATCATTGCGACCTCTACAGCTCCCTTGATCTAATGTTGCTCCAGGCTCGTAGACACGTCCACAGCATCAGGACCACAGCAAAATTCTGGTCTCGGTTCCTTCCCCCTTACCTTGCTTCTACCCTCTCAGCCCCATCACAGCCCACCTACTCCCTCAGGAGTGGTAACTCCTGGCTTCTAAGCTGTCCTCGCATGGCCACATCAAAGGGCCAAGCGGCATTCAAATACCTCATGCCTAAACTTTGGAATGCACTCCCAGCAGGCATTCGTGACTTCATTAATACCTCTCACCTAAATCACCTCCTCAGGGCACACTTCTCCTCAACATGCGCCTGCACATAGGGTCACCTAGGCCTGGTACCCCTAGCCCTTTACTCAAATTTAGGCCCTCTTGCTGTGCTCATAGCACATCATCCCTGTCTAGCTCACACATTTATGTAAAGCAAAGCCAGGGGTTACACATGCAGGCTCCTCACAGAACAGTATAAAACTCCTCGTTACTTTGCTTCATAGCTATTTCCGCATTTGTTATCTTCATGCACTATTTTCCTCTGCTGTTGTCTGTAATATGTAACTGCATACATGTACAACTACTTGTGATTATTATTTATATTGCTCCAGTTCTCCCCCTGTTGTGGTCTTACTTCCATTCTCTGCATAGTGTAACTGTAAATATGCACAATCTTCCTTGACTGTATGTAAATGTAATTGCATTCTTGTACACTCTTCTTTGTGCGTATGATTTTGTATGTTTCCACTTGTCCCTTTCCCCCAGGATGCATCTGGAATCGAGTGGTAACCCGCTCAGTATGCTTTCCTGGTAAAACTCTTAAATAAATAAATAAATTACATAAATAAATATGTTGAAATTGTGCCACTTCACAAAAACAAATTTTATTTTCAAAAAGCAGGTAACCTGGGACTGCTCTAATCTCTTTTGTGGACTGGGTCCTAAACATACAGTGGTTAGGGGCTAAATCCCCTAGCAACAATTGAAAGTTGTTCCCCAACATATCTCACTTATAAGCATGGGTGTTGGAAGGCATACTCCATATCCTGTACTCCTTGCTGTATAATTTTATTTAGGGTGGGGCAAGAAAAAGTCTCTCAACTACAGCAATTGTCCGTCAGAACATAACACAGAAGAGCTGATCTTTTTTGTAAATTTATTCATGGGAGTCTAAACTAGAAGGATTGGCCACTGATACTGTCTTTGCATCCAAAGGACTATACAACATTACAGGCTTGGGGGTGGTATGTGGGTGTCTGGGGCAGCAATGTATGGCAGTTGTATTTAGCCATGCATGGGGGGAGCAACAACCTGTGTCATAGTGTACACAAGTTGTATTTATTGTACCAGACTGTGCAACAAACATGGTCCTAGTGTATGCATTAATATTGTCTGGCTACACCTCAGATATATGATTCTCAGAGAAGAAGAGCACATGAGCTACTTTTGTAAAATGTATTAATCTGCAGAGGCTGCAACAGATAGCAGCTATAATTTATCTGGGGCCATCTTCCCCTGGACCTGGGAAAGAAAAGGGAAGGGGAAGATAGAGGTGGTCCCAAGAGGGTTAGGCAGGGTCCATGGATTGGACATGGGACCACTAGGGCCTCCCACTTGGGAGGGGGGGTCACATCCTGTGGATGGGACGGAAAAAGAGGAATTTCTTGGGCCAGGAGAGAAGGAGGGGCTTTAGCAAGGCATTTAATTTCCCCGGTACTCTAGGATCCAAGTCAGGCACTTCACTCCCCCCAAAAAATAAATAAAACGGGTGGAGCCGAATAGATATAGCAGAAGGCCTCCTCAAGAGCAAAAAGCAAGATCCTGTTATAAACAAAGATTGTCTAAAAAAGATTAGTAACACAAGACTTTGACCTTTTGTGTGGGATAGAAACTTGCCAGATAAAATTTGCAGAAGGTTATACTATAAATGGTGGTGGTCCCAAGCCACTGTTGTGATACCTGAGTTTGAGCCTGCATGGCCTCAGTGCCCTGTAGATCTTGGTAGTGCCCAGCATAGTTGCATTCCCTCAGCCACTCCACTGAGCACTGGGAAAGGGGCAGGAACGCGGTACAGCACCGCGATGGGCCAGGTAGTTGAATGCTAGATCAGGGCTTTACTGTGATCAAGGGTTGTCTGCCCCCCGAATGGTGCCCATGTGGCAGGAATCCTGGCCTGACTTGGTAGAAGGGGGCCTAGCCATGCACGGTATCCAGGCGAGGACAGGAGGTGCCTGCTGTGAGATGGGGGCTTGTCTGGCTGGCTAGTGGCTATCCTGGCTGCCCATGTTCCTTAGTGCTGCGCTCGGCTGGAGGATCACCGCGAAGTCCAAGCGCGGACCCGATCATGGTGAGTACCATCAGCTGGCTTTGGGGAGATGGAGGCCATTAATGGCAGTCTGTGTGTGGGGAACTGCGGCTTCCTGGGGCCTGGAAGGGCATTGTTCCATGGTAGTAGCCCCCGGGTTGAAATTTGCGGGCATTGGGAGTGGCCTTGTGAGAGACAGCCACACAAGGGCTGGCTGGTGAGGTCTTGTGAGACTCTCGGTGGCCATCTTGAGGATGGCACAGTTGAACATGATGGCCGACGGCTCATGGGATGCTCATTGGCCTTTTTGGGGATGGTGGCTGGTGAGCTGCAATGCATGCAGAGGGAATAAAAGAACAAAATATGTATCATACATACCCACTTAGGCAGAAGTAGGCAGCAAAAGGGATATAGCAGTCGATGTGGGGATAAGGCAGTGCCCCCAACCAGAGGGGTTCAGGCAGGGAATCCATGGGGACCCAAGTTGAGGTTCAGCAATCCCCATTTGCACCCCCCCCCAGTGGCAGGCATAAGGGGTTGTGGCTCATATCTGCCTGGCAGCAGGGTCTGCAGGGGGCGCTTATTAAGTAGTGCAGTTCTCTGGCTAACAATGCAAAGAATGCTGTATAAGATAATAAATGAAGATTTTTTTAATTATGCCTAGACACAGAGAATGCCGGGCATGAGAAAGGGGGACCCACCCCTGTCTAGGGTGCCCCATGCCGTGGAAGGGCATGCTTCACCATAATAGCATATGGGTGTTCATGGCACATGCAGCATGCCAGGTGGGGTCTAGGGGGCCCTACACTGCCAATAGTACCCCATGCTGCCTAGCGGGGCAGGTGAAAGGAGGGTCAAAAGGAGGGTGGCTCCCAATATCCCTTGGCCAGGTGGCACTGTGATGACTCTTCTAATCAGTCTCTTGGGATGGGGGGCTTTCATTATCTTACAGATGCAACATGTCAGCCCATCAGAGGAAACCATTGATGAAGGCCATGGAGGGTCTGGAGTCACAGCTGCAGGAGATGTACCGGAGTAAGGGAGCAGCATGCCTGGAAGCCTGCCTGGACGGGCTGGGGGGCCTGTCGATGTCAGCAGTGGGGAAAGGGGTGCCACCAAAGAAGTGGCCAGAAAAGGGCCGGGTGGCACCTCCAGCGAAGGTCCCCAGGATACCAGGGGGAGGTAAGTAGCAAGCTGAAGTAAGGCAATTGAGAGATGGCTATGTACTTCAGGTACTTGATGTGGCCCTGGGGGGAAGTGAGTGAGAGCAAGATGGGCCCGATAACACGAGGGGAGGTGGAGGTAATCATATAACCCCCCGTGGTAGGATGCAGCCTGGGCCGAAGGGGCCAAAGGGACCCTCCCGGTGGTTAGTCTGGGGCAGACAAGGATGGAAGTGAAACTAGATAGGCTTCTGGATCTGACAGTGGTGATGGTGAAAAAAGCTGGAGGGAAGGACTTGGCTCCTGGGGCAGCAGAGGCCCTTGCCCCAGCTACCCCAGAGGCTCCTCCTCCCCCCACCGAGTTCCTATGCTGGCTTGGATAAGCAGTTGGGGTCCAATCTCATGGACAAGGTTAGGCAGCAAATTAGGAATAGAGAGTATGTGGACATGTTCTCCCTGTTAAACAGGCCGGTCGAGCAGGAAGATAAGAAGAAGAAGAAGAAGGGAGAGGAGGCCGACAAGAAGCCACCAGAGGTGCCTCACACCTTCAAAAACTGTATCACAGCCTTTCCCATCTATGTGGGTACTATCCTGCAGTTGAACAAAGACCAATGGCTGGGGTTATACACCTACCAGAAAAGGATTACGCTCATGCACTGCAGCAAGGGACATGTTGCATGGTTTAAGTATGATGAGGAGTTTCATCAGAGGAGGCAGGAAGACAGTACCCTCGGGTGGGGGATCGTGGACATGACGCTCTTGGTAGGCATCATGCATGGGGGAGGGTAGTGCACACTGACAGTGGCTTGCTGCTGCGGCTGGCCCTGCCACAGAAGGTGGAAGGAGGCACTACAGTGATGCAGGCATGCTATGCTTACAGCAAGGTGAAGCGCTTTAGGGCAGTGTGCCATTTTCAGCACAACTGCATAGTCTGCGGACAACAATACCCCTTCATTCAATGCGTTTCTCCATGCTCCTTGAAAGGGGGATTTAGGGGAGTGAAAAAGAACCCAGTGAAGCCATATGGCAACAAACCTGCCCATCCCAGTAAAGGTGGACAGGATAAGCCCATGGCTGGCTCAGTACCTGGACAGAGAGGCCGTGAATCTGATGGAGGATGGGTTTATAGTGGGTGTCACGCTGTGGGGGGGGGTCACAAAGCTGGGAACCTGAAATCCACATGGGACCATCCACAGGTAGTCCAGGAGAAACTGGGGAGAGGCGGCTGGGGAGAGTTAGTGGGCCACTCACCTCCCCGGCATGCCCGTCACTTCAGGTATCACCCATCGTCCTGGTACCGAAGAAGGCACCAGGGGAATACAGGATGATAAATCACTTGTCCTACCTGGAACGAGACTCAGTGAACGATCACATTGACCCATGTTATACAGCAGTACAATATGAATCGTTCGATAGGGCGGTAGAGGTAGTGCGCGGGGCAGGTCCCCGGGCACTCATGGAGAAGGCAGACATAGAGTCAGCATTCAGGTTGGTTCCCATCCACCCATATGACAGGGAGCTGCTGGGCATGAAATTTGAGGGTCACTACTATGTGGACAATTACATGCCTATGAGGTGTGTGGTGGCATGTGCAGTATTTAAAAAATTCAGTTGCTTCCTCCATTGGGTAACACAGAAACAGTCAGGTAATCAGGCGGTGGTTTACTACCTCAATGACTTGTTATTCATGGGGTCATATGGGACGGCGGTCTGTGAGGACACGTTGGCCATGTTCTTGGCTATCTGTCAGGATTTTGGGGCCCCCCCAGCACCAGGGAAGGTGGAAGCCCCGACTAGGGTCTTGGTCATTTTGGGGATTGAGATTGACACCATCAACGGGCTCTGCCGCTTGCCTCAGGACAAGGTTACCGCGCTCAGGCGCATGGTAGACTCCATGGTGGGGGCCTGGAAGGTAACTTTGCAGCACTGCAGACACTGCAGACTGGGCAGGGGAAGGGTGGTGGTGTTGGGGGACTTAAACATGCCAGGAACAGACTGGGAGACTATGACATCCTCGGTGGCCAGGGAACAGAGGTTGTTGGATGTCTTTCAAGATGCGTTCCTAACTCAGCAGGTGGGGGAACTGACCAGGGAGGCGCGGGTAATGGATGTGGTCCTGGCAGACAGTGACCAGATTGGGGGCCTGCAGGTAAGGGACCCGTTGGCAGGGAGTGACCATGCCACGGTCTGGTTCTGCCTGGATCTAGGAGGGGTAGAAGGCTGCACAAACACGGAGGTAACTGACTTCAGGGGGGCGGATTTTAAGGAAATGGGAAGGATTCTTAAGGAGCATTTGGATGGGATTGGGTCAGACATGGATGCTGATAGTAGGTGGGAAATCATCAGGAGAGGGGTGCAGGATGCTACCAGCATCTGTGCAAGAGTAAGACAAAAATGCGGTAGGGCCCGAAAACCCTGCTGGTGGACCTGGGAGGTCCAGGAGGTGGTGCGGGGAAAGAAGGCAGTGTATAGGCAATTCAAGTGCTCAAGGAGTGAAAGGGATCGAGGGGAGTATGAGCTGATGGCTGGAAGGGCCACTAGGGTGGTGAGGGTGGCTAAGGCAAGGAAGGAGCAGAACCTGGCCAGGGAAATTACGAGAGGGAACAAGAGGTTCTTTAGATACACTGGGGAAAAACGAAGGGTGAAGGGGCAGATTAGCAGGATTAAAACAGGGGAGAGATGGGCACAAGACCCGGGGGAGTAGGCTGAGGTACTAAATGAGTACTTCACCTCAGTTTTCACCAAGGAAAATGGGGGTGCTGCATCATACATGGGAGGAGACAGTGATACTGAGGAAGGGGGACCTTACTCATTGGCGGGTCTGGGGAGAGGGGAGGCATCACTGGCAGGAGTGGGGAAGGCTAAGCAAGGAGAAGAGGTAGCAGAAGTGGAAATCACAGCAGAGAGAGTGAGGGAAGCCCTCAGGTCCCTCAAGATGGAGAAAGCACCAGGGCCAGATAAATTACATCCCAGAGTGCTGAAGGAACTTGCGGATGTCCTGGCGAAACCCCTGGCGGAGCTTTTCACCATCTCTCTGAGGACAGGGTGGGTGCCCCAGGACTGGAAGGTGGCACATATAGTGCCTATCCACAAGGGGGGATCAAGGGAGGTGGCAGATGACTACAGGCCTGTCAGCCTGACATCGGTGGTGGGCAAGGTGATGGAGGGCATTGTCAAGGAGAGGCTGGGGACCTGGAAAAGTCAGGGTGCCTGGATGATAGACAGCATGGATTCATCCTGGGGAAATCGTGTCAGACAAACCTTGTGGAGTTCTATGACTGGGTGACGAGTGCCTTGGACCTGGGTAGACCAGTGGACGTCCTCTTTCTAGACTTCAGCAAGACATTTGACTCTGTTCCTCACATGGCCTGTTGGATAAGTTGGGAGAAATGGGGGTGGGGAACCAGATGATCAGATGGATAGGCAATTGGCTCCAGGACTGGACCCAGAGGGTCATAGTTGGCGGGATAGTCTCATCCCCAAGGAGGGTCATTAGTGGGGTCCCACAGGGATCAGTCCTTGGGCCCCTCTTGTTCAATGCCTACGTCTCTGACATAAGGACAGGTATCAGGAGTGAGATGAGTCTCTTTATGGATGACTCCAAAACTGGGGGCAGTGGTGGATGGGGAGGAGGGAGGGTGGCCTACAGGGGACCTGGAGGCTCTGGAAAGATGGTCTAGAAAGTGGAAGCAGAGGTTCAATGCAGGGAAATGCAAGGTATTGCACCTGGGGCCAGAAACCGGCCAAGTGTACACCCTGGGGGGGGGGGATGCTACAAGTCTCGATGGCTGAAAGGGACCTGGGGGTGGTGGTGGATGTCAAGATGAACAACTTGGAGACTTGTAGGAGGGCAGCAGCCAAGGCCAACAGGATGCTGGCATGCATCGCTAGGGGGATCACCTCCAGAAGGAGGGAAGTGATACTCCCTCTGTATAACTGCTTGGTGAGGCCGCATCTCGACTACTGCATGCAGTTTTGGAGGCCACACTTAAAGAGGGACATTAAACTCCTGGAGAGGGTCCAGAGGAGGGCAACCAAAATGATTTGGGGCTTGGGGGACAGGACCTATGAGGAGAGGCTCGAAGAGCTAAATATGTACACATTGAAGAGAGAAGGGACGGGGGACATGATAGAGGTCTTCAGGTACATGAAGGGGTAAATAGGAGAGGAACAGTCAGGGTGCTTGAAGGAAGGAGGAGGGGCCACTAGAGGGCATGGGTGGAAGCTGGAGGGAAGATTCAGGGAGAAAGGAGGAGGTGCTACTTCACTGAGAGGGTGGTGGAGCCATGGAATGTGCTGCCTAGGGGCTGGTGGAGGCAGAGACAGTGGAGGAGTTCAAGAGGGGGTGGGACAGGTGCAGGGGAAGGGTTCTGGAAGCAAAATCCAATGCAGCGAGAATATCTGGAAGTAGGAAGGGAGAAGCCAGAGAAGGTGAGGTGGGGCAGCAAGGTCAGCTCCCATGGTGGGGGCTGACCAAACGAGCAGACGCGAAAGACCGTCAGGCCTATTTAGCTGGCATTTTAGTATGTTAGTATGTTAGCAGTTGCAACAGGTAGTGGGACCCCTCAATTCTGCATGTTGGGTCATCCCCATGGAATGCACCTTTCTGTGGCGCATGGCCAAGCTGGGGAAAGGGTGTTCCAAACCACACCATAGGCTGCAAATAACAGAGGGATTCCAGGAGGATTTACAGGTGGAGGGTCTTCCTCAGTCACTTCCATGGAGTGGCACTCTGGCAGGCCATTGACAGGGGTCAGCCACTCCAACTCTTCACAGATGCAGCAGGAGGCCAGGGGTTTGGGGCGTACTTCCAGGGGCAATGGTGTCCGGGGAACTGGATGCTTGAGTGGACGGAGGCAGGTTTGCACGCCAACATTACACTACTGATATTCTTCCCCATAGTGGTAGCATTGTGCTTATGGGGGCTGCAACTGAGGGACCGTAAGGTCCTATTCTGGTCAGATAACATGGGGGTGGTACACGTCATCAATGGGCAGCTGGGGCCGAAGAGTCTGATGGGGGACTTGTTGTGCATCTTCGTTCTAAAATGTTTGCTGTTGAACATCACATTCAAGGCCGTACACATACTTGGTGTTGACAATGGAATTGCTAATGCTTTATCTCATTCACAGGGGTGATGTTTTCAGGAGCTTTCTCCAGCAGCAGAACAGAGGCCATGGACAGTGCCTCCCTTCTTGTGGAGGGTAGTGACATCTCGACTTGGAAATGCATAGGTAATTCCATTGCACCAAGGACAAGGGAAGTATACAGGAAAGGGGTAGAGCATTACTTGGGAGTGTGGGTACAGCAAGGCTGGCTGGAGGATTGGCCCATTCTGGTAGAACAGCTGTGCAAGTACATCATGCTGTCAAAGCAGAACTGTGGGCATGCTGGGGTGGTGGGCTCATGCCTCGCTGGCTTGTCTTGGTTCTCCAGGGCTCTGGGGGTCACCAACAATACGAAGGCTTTCAAGGTAAGGAAAGTACTAGAATGGTGGGGGAAGTCGTTGGCTTTTCACCAGGACATGAGGCACCCCATCACTCCGGCAATCCTTGAAAGCATCTGGTGGGTTCTTCCCATGGTTTGCTGGACCCCATTTGAGGCACTGCTGTTTAACACCATGTTTTTAGTGGCCTTTTGTGTGGCTTTTAGACAATCTGAGCTAACACAGCCCACCCGTACAAAGATCATTGGGTTGGAATTATGAGATGCTGTCGCAATAGTACCTGGTCAGAAGAGCACTACATTAATAGTGCCAGACAAGGGAGTGATAGTCCATATAGCTCTACCAGGGACAGAGAGCAGGGATTTACAATGCTAGCCAGATGCGCTCCACTGGTCGCTGTCCATGGTACAGCTCCATGGACAAGAACAGCAGAATCCAGGAGGCTGTCTGAACTGCTCCTGTGGTGTGGAGGGCTGGGAGCACAGAGCAGCAGTGGAGACCAGGGTTCTAATCCTGGTCTCCAAAATTTTTAGCACATTGGGGCTTTGAAGTTGTTTACAAGGGGCCATGGAAACAGTATTCCATGGCCCCACGAATTTTAACTTTTCCCAGGATCCGCTCCCTCTTGGAGTGAGAATCCTATAGACGGAGGTGCGGTGGGCGGAGCCCCCTGCAAAAAAAAATTGTTGCCATCTTTACTGCATGCTCCTAGTCAACACTATTCTTGTCGGCACTCTTTGGACTCAGTGCCTATAGCAACCATGAGGGGCACATGGGTGAGGCTTAGGAAGAGTAAAATGGACCAGGAGCAGAGGGCCACTGGTGCTTGGTGAAGGCACCTGCTGGAATGTCTTGGAAGGTCCAGTACAGGGTGCAGGCTTATATGGCTGTGAACCCTAGAAAAGGTGGGGCATTCTTTCAGCATACAGATGGAGGGCCCATCACGGCATACCAGTTTAGAGCTATTCTGGCCAGAGCAGTGTAGGAGGTAGGGTGGATCCCAAAGGAGTTTGGGATGCACTCCTTCAGGATCAGGGCAGCCATGAATGCAAAGAACTAGGGGTGGGCAGACGGACAGCTCCAGGCACTGGAGGTCACAAGCATTCTTGAAGTATGTGCACCCACATTTACAATAATAGCTTTTGTTTCTTCCAGAATCCCTGGAGGTCAGTGGTTCAATCTGGATCTGTGGTCAGGCCTTCATACAGCAAGCAACAGCAAGAGTGGTGGCTGGGTTAAGGGGGTCAGCCCCGGAGGAAGGGCCATCCTCGGAACACATGCGCTGGGATGAGTTGCTCCTCCTGCTGAGGGAGGAAGGGTGGACCCAGTGTATCCTGGAGATGCTGGTGGTACATCCTGGAAGGGAAGATGGTGGACTTGCTGCTGGCTATGAAGGAGGACTTTTGAACCATTAGGGAGTGGTGGCTGCATACCACCCTCATCTGGTCTCAGCTGATCCAGAGGTCCAGCTGGCTGAATTGGGAGGGGGTAGCTCCTCTCAACAGGGCCTGCTTTCAGATCGATAAGGAGATGAGGGCAGTCATGCAGGCACAAGGGGGGACCGTGGGGAGACACAGTCAGATTCAGGTATCTGGTCAGATCATGGTAGCCGAGATGGGACATTTGACTGAGAGGGGATTAGAGTTGTGGCTAGGGGCACTGGAGTGGATCTTGGAGGAATTTGTGAGCAGATGGCTTGGGGGGGTCAGACGTTGTCCATCCTGTGGCATCTCGGGAGGATCACTATGAGATGAAATATTGGTTGGAGCAGTGGTGAGCAGAGTTCATCTGAAGGGCTCATGATCCCCTCTGGTCAGCATGGAGGCAGAAACTGAGTATCCAGATCCAAAGGAGGGGGTCACGGTCCACCTGCAGCAGGTGCATCTATACTGCAAGGCTACTGGCTCCTGATGGGGGGTGGCAAATCAGCCTTGGCCATTACGACCATGGGCGGTTGATCTTCTCAGATGTGTGTGCTGCTCTTAATCTGGAATGTTATTCAATAAATGCATGGCTGCGGTCATTTCCTCCAAGACATGTGTCAGTGCTTTTCTTTACAGGGAAAGGGGGTATGGAGGGATACCAGATAACGTAGAGGCTGCAACAGATGGCAGCCGTAATTTATCTGGAGCCATCCTCCCCTGGACCTGAGAAGAAGAAGGGAGGGGGGAGACAGCGATGGTCCCAAGTGGGTTAGGCAGGGTCCAGGGATTGGACATGGGACCACCAGGGCCTCCCACTTGGGAGGGGGTCACATCCTGTGGGGGGGGGAGGAGAAAGAGGAATTTCTTGGGACGTTAGCCAGCAGTCCCTCCTCTTTCTCCTTTTGCCCTGCAAGGATCATCCACCCTCCTGCCCTCATAAAAGCAGGGTTGTGGGGCCAGGTAGTTAGGGCCCCTCTTTTGACCCAGTATGGGTGACCGCACTAGGGGCCAGGGAGTGGCTTTTTCTGGTTTTCCCTGCAACAGGGTTTTTCCCAGGTTTTTCACCTCCTCCAAAAGGGTGTTAAACTGAGTCAGATGCGGGATAAACTAAATAGGCAAGAATAAATAGCCAGGGTACAGGTGAATGCCAATATTTCACAGTCATGTGCGGCATCTCAGGAAGATCACTCTGAGATTAAATACTGGTTGGGGGCAGTGACGAGCCAAGTTCGTCTGAAGGGCTTGTGACCCCCTCTGGTTAGCATGGAGGTGGAAATCAAGTACCCACACCCAGGGGAAGGGGTCACGGTCTGCCTGCAGCAGGTACATCTGTACTGCTAGGCTAACATTGCCTGACGGGGGGGGGGGGGCGATCAGCCTTGGCCATTATGACCATGGGGCGGTTGATCCTTCTGGATGCGTGCGCTGCTCTTAATCTGGAATGTTATTCAATAAATGCATGGCTGAGGCCATTTCATCCCAGACATGTGTCAGTGTTTTTCTTTCCAGGGAAGGGGGGTATAGAGTGATACCAGATAAGTTGTTATTCACAAAGCAAAACTGCAGTCTTGTTCAGGAAACAAAAACTGCAAAAACTTGCACTGTCTCAAACCATGGTATACATACAGTATTTTCATTTTAGCTCAAAAGAAAAACAGTGCAAAGAGAGAAAAAAATATTACTCTTCCACCATACGATATCAACATAAATTCACCTTGAGCCAGTCTTACAACAGAACAAACTATGAAGGTGCACAGGGCTCCAAAGCATTGTAGCATGCACAAATCTCCATCAGTTCTTTTTTCTGCTTGTCAAAGGCTTTCTTCCACTTTTCTAAAAAAAAGAATTACATTTTTGTATCTTCTTCTCCTTAGTGATTGCATTCTAATATAGGAGGAATGCAAAAACAGGTAAGAAACTATTAAACTGAACAGGGGATCATGAGGAGGCAACTGCAGAGGTGTGGATGTATCTTGGTCTCTTCACTTTCATTACCAGTTCCTAGTAAGGTTTTCTCCGAGCCTTTGACTCACTACAGACAGTGCTGCATTCACATACAGGAAGATGGCTACAAACTGTGTTTTCTTTAAAACACGTACCCCACCCCTCGAAGACATTAAACAATTTAAATTCTGGAGCTATAAGTCACAGAGAATTCAACCCTGCAGCAATCAAATACCAGTAAACCTCTGAAAAAGAATGGTATCTGGCACTGACACAAGTTAACAGAACTCGCAAGAACATGTACATCTGCAACTTGTATGAACATTGTGTTGTCATTATTTGGTTTTATTGAGCAATAAACATACAAGAAAGTCAACATACACTTCTCAAAGGGTTTTTGAGACAAAGCAGCATGCCATATTCAGGTCTGAAACATAAACTGTATGGCATGCCTGTAAAATGCATTGTAAATGATAGCACATCCACAATACTGGAATTTCCATTAACCCCACAGTAACTGGGAAATTGATCACTCAAAAAAGCAGATTGAGTCAAGACTTTGTAAGTATTGGTCCCAGGACTCTGATCTTGACTTCAGACTCTAAATCCGAGAAGTCAGAGATTGCAACATTCTTTTTACCTTACCCCTTAAATTTACTTTCTTTCCAATGTGCTTTACAAAAACAATCCAATAACTGACTGAAATATGATGCCTGAAACTTTTAGTAAGAGTCTGTAAAATTTATAAAGGAAGTAGTGAACTATTCAGGAAAGTCTGAATATTATGACACAGTCTTGTTCAAAAACTCATGTGAACCAAATATATATTGCGTATGAGAGACACATAATGCTCCCCATGAACCAAAAATACCTTGGGCTAGATATTCAGACTGCACCAGGCAGGGGCGCAAGCCTGGGAGCAGCACAACTAGGTTGAGCCAGGGCATGGTCCAGGCGATATTCAATGGTGCTGCGCCGTGGCTCAGCACCATTGAATATGGCACTGAGGGTGCACGCACTGCGCACGGTGCAGTGGCAGAAGGGGAGCAGGGGGATATGCCAGCGCAAGTGCGGTTGCGTTAGGTGCATCAACCAGGATATTCAGTACTGGGCATGCAAATGAGGCCATTATGCATGCAAGGCACAAATGGGGTCATTTGCATGTCACAGATGCAAATTCTAAAAAATAGCAGATCTGCCAGGATGCAAGTGGGTGGATGCAGAAACAGCATGCATCTGTGTCCACATCCAACCCTTTTGAAAATCATCCACCAATTTATTTACATTAAGCAGTAACCTTGTAAACAAAAAAAAACTAATCGTGCACTCAGAATTCTAAGCATTTTTTCTCCTAATCATGTAATGTAACTCAAAAACATGGCTGCCTGTTTTTAGAAACCTGTAGTAATGTCATCTTATGAAGCTGAGGGGTGTGAGCCACATGAAGTTTTGCTTAGTGAGTTTGTTTACCAAAGCTGCACTCAGTAAAATAACCACCTTGTTCTTCATAAGCACACATGTAGTTTCACTTAATTTTTTTTTTGTTTGTTTTACCAGGAGGTATACTGAGTTAAAAAAATGTCAACCTTGCCACACTCAGTGAATGAGTCTTCTCAATTACACTAAAGCTCTTTGGAATAATTTTCCACTGAACTGCTATAATTTAACTCCTGTCTCTGCTTCATGTCTTTGCTGAAAAACTCTCTCTTTATTCTTGATTTCAACTGCTAGCATTAGAGACTGATTCTGAGCTGTTCCTCATCCTTGTGCTCAACTGTACTTCACAATGTATGACAGTGTGTACCTGCATTTTGTGTTGTAATTACTGTAAAGCGTTTTGTGATACACTTTATGAAAGATGCTAAATAAAATATCTTGGATTAACTTAAATGACCAATATCATACTCCTGCTCAACCTAAAGACACCAAGTCTCAGCTAGTCAGCAATTATATGGTTTGAAAACTACCTGAGTAACCAAACCTAGCTAGTGTCCATACAAGGCATTACTTCAGGCCTTGCTGTCTTAAATTATAGGCTTCTTCAAGGTCACTCATAGGCTCTCTGCTGGTCTCCATTTGAAGCACCACAGGAGGTATCATCTACATATGTATGCAGATGACATCATCTCTACTGCAACATAACAACGTCAGAGGTTAATTCACTGCTCCAAGCTGAATTCAACACAATTGCCTCCTGGTTCATCAATAACTGCCTTATCCTTAATGTAACTAAAATGAAGTCTATGGTGTTTGGATCCCAGAACTTGCTAACTTATTCAGCTTGATCTACTTACAATCATAACATCAGACGGCAACATTACTGAGCAAGTCAGTGTATTCATATATCTAGGAATCTGGCAAGATGCATCACTTATATACAGTAGAAACACTGATCATATCTTAACAACTACAGCACCAAAACTCAGTTTTCTCTCCAGGTCTAAATTCTGTCTCAGTGCTAACTAGAAGAAGCAGGTAGTCTGCACGAAATAGTTCCCCTGGGTACCGTCATAGTTTCTAGGAAATCAGAACTTCCGGGGCAGATATCAGCTCCAATACAGTTTAACTCAACAGAAAGTTAGCCAAACACCAAGTTCACATTCAGAAAAGTTCCTCAGTTTATTGCAGTAATCACTTCAGGTTTTGACCATGATGAGAGACCCCCTTCCCCAACATTTCACCCTTTAAAAGAGCTTCCTCTGGGACATCATGATCCTCTTTACATCAATCTTCAGAAACCTTTTTTAGTTCATTTTTATGTTGGCTTGCCACGCTTGCATGCAAGTCAACATATTGGGAGAGTGCAGCTTTGGGGGCGCGGCTGCTGTTGGGCGAATGCAGGGCACGCATCAGTAGGTGCGTCCCTCATTCCCCAATAAGCCAGCATGCTAGCGCTGACACCAACATTATGTAAAATGGACATAACTTCTAAACTAAGTGCCGCTGCAATCAGAGACAAGCTCGTCGTGCAGTGGCACAGATGACACACCTCCTGTATGTGCCGTCCCCTCTAGTAGTAGGGTGCCACGCCTGGGAGCCCACCCCAGCGTGGCAACTGATGCCATGGCCGACGGGTGCCTAACCCTGCCGGCTCCACTGTCCCCCCGAGAACAGGATGCCATGCTGGGAGCTCCACCTCAGCATGGCAACTGATGCCATGGCCAACGGGGTGCCCAATCCCATCGGCTTCACTGTCCTCTCCACCGAGTACAGGGTGCCACGCTGGGAGCCCACCCCAGCGTGGCAACTGATGCCATGGCCGACAGGAGTGCCCAATCTCCCATCGGCTCCACACCCTCCCCAGCTGTCCTTCTGCCACGCTTGGAGCCCACCCAGCGTGGCAAATGTCCCGCTCGTCTTTTTTTTTTTTTAAAACCTGTAACTTAAAAACGGGTCCCACGGGCGCTCTCCCCTGCCCTCCCACAACCTGCACCCACTCATACTGTGCACTCTGCCTCGACACCCCCCTCACCCCATACTTACCTCCGGAGTCCGGCGTGGCGATCTTCAGTGGACCAGGAACACGCCTGCACTCTTCAAAGCCGATCACGAACTGAGGAAATGCTGGTAAGCTGTATAATGGGCTAGATAGGGTTTTTTCAACTTTGTTGATATCTCAGGCATTTTGGAATTTTGCACCAAATTTTCAACATGGGTTTTTGGGGCCCTCGATTTAATTCTGTCACTGTCATGATGGCGATGACGCCAAAGGTGATTTCAGAGTCACTACGAAATCACCTTCGGGGCCCATTAATGAAATGACAGTGACGGTGTTCATGAGGTGCCCTCTTAAAAGCCTAAGTTCCAAATTTGGTGGAAAATCCAACAAATGCCTGTTTTACGAGCGTGCGTTGCACAGTTGCTAAGCAGGCTCGTAACTTCGCGTATTCACAACATTTTACTGCCAGATTTTCAGCATTGTCATTTTTGTACACCTTCTTGTGAACAGTACAGCTGTCATTTTCCACATCCTGCCCGAAATGTGTTTCCGCACTTCTGGCGCACAATAGCACAGTTGCTGTGGGAAATCAGTGTTTGGGCCAGATTATGAATATGACAGTGACACAGTTCATGAGCAGAGGACCTAAAATGCCTATGTTGAAAATTTGGTGATGATACTCCATAAAATAATTGTGTTACGAGCACGCTGGTAGATTGCATGCACGCCGCACTGGCCGGCATTTGTGATATTTTCAGTCTGATTTTCACCATTGTCATTTTTCCACACCTCTTGATGAACAGTACAACCATCATTTGACATATTGTGCCTAAATGTGTTTCGCGACTTCCAGCGCAGAATAGCGTGGTCGCTGTGCGAAATCACTTCTTGGGACACTTTGAGGAAATAACAGTGACACTGTACATGAGCAGAGGTGCTAAATGCCTATGTTGAAAATTTGTGCCGAACGCCTACAAATGGCAGTGTTGCAGCGGCATTGCATATTTCCTCACACCCTAGTAGTGTCAAGAATTTGGTATATTTACATGCCACATTTTCAACACTGGCATTTTTTACACCTCCTTATGAACTGTGCAGCTGTCATTTCTCACATCCTGCCCGACATGTTTTCCCGCACTGCACTACCAAACACCCAAAGGGATACCCTCATGCTTGTCACTCTCTGCAGGGTGGGGGTGGGTTGGCATCAGTTTAATACTTCACTGCTATTCCTATGATGCATCTGTCCAACTCCTGCAATACCAATGCCAATGCCAGCAAGCCAACATTCAGCATAGACAAATGCTTGTTCATCCTGTAATGCTGTTATTAGCAGTCTAAATTTGTGTCTGTCCAAATGCCTGCCATTATTATTGGTGGGTTTTTTCACCTATCAGTTGTACATGTTAATGTTTTCACTGTGGCACTTTGCCTACACATTAAGGTGCTATCATGCTCCGTCAACCTTTCAACTTTTTAACAGCATTTTTTAATTGTTACCTGCCATATTTCTTTGTGAAATATATCATGTTGTGCCATACCCAAAGCATCAACATAAAACGTTATACCAAGAAACTGGATGCTGGATTTGCTCTGTGCGAGTAAAATGCAGGATACAATTAATACTGTTTAACCAAGAAACAAAGTTTTCAACACATTCAATGAGATCTGACCAGATAAGTAAGATGTCATCAATAATGCTGTGCCATCTGACTATTCCCCCGTAAGGTGTGGATTACATTCAGCATTGAAGAATACCTGTTCCTCTCACCAGGCCAGGTACAAATTGGCATATGATGGGGCCATTGTGGCCCCTACTGCACTACCCTGGACCCAGAAGTACAACTGCCCATCAAAAGTAAAATAACTGTGGTGTAGAATGTAATCCACAGCCCAGAGGAGGAAGTCAGATGGCACCAACAGGACGACTCCCTGTTGTCTTCTGAGAAAATGGCATAACACCTCAAAACCATGATAATGAGGGATGCTGATATAGAGTACAGTGGCATCAAGAGTCACAAAGGCATAAATCTCCTGGCATCCAAATCCTGGATCCTGTTCAGTACACCCATTGTGTCTTGAGATGGGCCGGTGTCCCAAAAAAAACAAAATATTTCTTTCAGAAAAAAATCTACATAGCATGACCTATTCTCAGACACTCGACCTATCCCTGAGACAATAGGGTGACCAGGTGGGCTAGCGAGACACCTATGTACCTTTGTCAGCAAATAAAAAGTAGGACATATAGGGTGTTTGACGCTGATAAAGTTGGCCTCACCATAACTATGTTAGCCACTCCAGAGGGCCTCATTCTCCATGTTGTCTAAGATGGTTTTGAATGCAGTAGTAGGGCCACCTCCCAGGGGCCTATAGTTATTACAGTTGGTGAGTGACCTATTGGCTTCCTGTTTATACAGTACTGGGCATGTGACATAACCACAGAGTTACCACCCTTGTCCGCCGGCTTTATGATAATGTCCTTCATGGTCTTTAATTCTGTAAGTGCCTGGCATACAAGAATGGTAAGGTTGAGGTAAATGTCACGTGACATACCCTCTGAAAACTGATCATTAACCTCTTTTGAGACCAATGTTTGAAAAAACATCCACTGCTGATAGCAGTGGGGTAGAAGGTACAAATATAGATTTTGGTTTAAATTCAGCATGCATGTAATGAACTGGTTCCTCACTCAAAGATGTATCAGTTCCTGTCTCACCATATTCAGAATCATGAGAGTAGCCAGGAAAGATACACTATGCTGAGGCACAAGTTGGTCCAAAAAGGGGAAGGTGTTTTTTGGGGAGTGGATTTTAGTGACGACTATCAAAATTCAGGGCTAGTTTTCTGGTCTGAGAGCATGGCTTCATGTAACAGACATCACACAAAATGGCTCATAACTTTGGCATCTCTGTTTATATTAACCTGAAATTCCAGATACCTGTTCTCCAAAATGTCTCCTAAATTACCCCCCAAAGCATAAGATGGTACAAAAAGGAAAAAGTGGTTTCCAGGGGGAACTTTTATGTGATGACTACCAAGATCAAGGATCCAGTGACATTACTTCAATAGTGACATATCCCTTTTGAAGATGAAAATGAACCACTAGAGCCACTTATGGATGGCAAATGAGACAGCATGAAAGTATCTGCATCCCAGCAGCTTAAAATGGTTGTCAAATCACTGGCTGCTGCAAAATGTTACAATAACATGGGATGTATGAAATGGCAGAACACAACAAGATACAGGGCACAAGTGTAGGTAGTGCATTCCATTAAGGACCCCAAAACAGTGGTCCACTTATTTGCTCCTGCTCCTACCGCCAGTAGAGCAGGAGAAGCCATGGGTGCCCTAGAGGTCTCTGGGAGAAGGCAGGAATCACTGCCATCATGCTAGCTGCAGCCTTGTGACCTCCCCTTCCTCCATCCTCCACCACTGATTGCGTGCCTGCCATGCTGGGCGATACTCCATTTCCATTCAGTGTCAGCTTGGGATGTCCTGCTTAATATTTGACACCCTCCATGACCTCAAACTTCCTGTCCAATACCATGCAGGCCACTGTATGGGGTCTGACTCCCCAGAATGCCTCACTAGCTGACTCACTAGTACTCTAACCCCTCCAGTTGCAAGGTGTGCTTTTCTGGGCACCATGTGAAAAAACTGCCATGTCTCCCTGCTGAATCCCTTCTTGCCCTCAAACAGACCTCATCTCAACATAGATTCTCCTGTGGATGCTCTCAATTGCCCCAGTCACTGTTTGCACCTATCTAGCAATGGCGTGGCAGCTGGTTCAACCAGTTCTCTGCTAAGCCTGCTAGGATATTGCTGTAGTTCTGCACAGTGCAGGAGTCTTGGCTGCATCACAGTGCTTGAACCATGATTTTTATTTTCAGTTAGTCAGACCTGTTCCAACAGCATTTTAAAAATAACTCTGACTACAGGCTGGTAATTGTAGAGAGGTGGAATTTGAAAATACAGTACTTTTTATGTTCTGGAGTATTCAGACTGACGTGCTTAAGCTTTAAGGTGTAGTTCTCCCACTCCATCCAGTTTCTATTAGAAAAATCTGAAAATGGCCCCACTGCTGATAATACCTTCCACTGATGACACTGAGACTTGACCAACCTTTTTACAGAAATGGAATAACACTTTGAGTGCTTGACATCTGTAATGCACTCAAGGTGGTCTTATGCAAGAGTCAGATCTGTTGCATGCAGGGTGAGCAGCCTGCTAGTGCCAAGGTTCTGACATCTGTAAGGATGCTGGATACGCTCTGCGAGTCACACTGGCTGCCTGAAAGATGGGGATCTACGTGTAGGTTGTTAACATGGGTCCCCCATCTCACTGACATGCAGTAACCTTTTCCTGCCCATTGCAGTTACCGTATCAGGGAACATGATACCGTAACATACCTGGGGTTTATGTGTGGGTCCCCAAAGACAGTGCTACTGTTGTGGATGCAGTCTGTCCCTTTGATGGATAAATAACATCTGGGCAGCAACTTTCCCAAAGCCAGCTGTATGGTAACTGCAGATCCTGTATGAGATCACAAGACCGCTGTGATGTCACATGTATTTACCTGGGCATGGCGTCACAGTGACTGTGACATAGCTTATGACACAGCAGGTTGTTACATCAGGTCATTGTAACTTATGTTCCATGATGAAATGGTTAATGGGTTAGCTAGCAACTTGAGGCTGCAGGAAACCAGCAGAAAAATTTAAGGTGCAAGGAATTTATCTGGGGGTTTTATGCCAAGAGACTGAATAGGTAATATATCCAGCTTAGTTTAACATGACAAGCCAGATCAAGTAAACATCTCTGATGTGCCTGAGTGTTGGGAATATGGATGGAAAACCCAACTGTATGAGTAGCCAGCAGGTGTGACTGTAATGACACTAGAACAGTCACCGAAGACACATTCAGAACCTGAATGAACCTGCATTTCTACCAAATTCCAACTACTTGTGAAGCAAATCAGCAGCAAACCAGCCATCTCCAGAGTGAGCAAGCAAAAGAGCAAGACAGCATCTCTGTGGGACAGTGCCAGGGCCTATCAGAACCCCAATTCCAATTGATCTTAACTTAGCTAATCCAGTTGCTGTGGTCATACAAGACCTCCTGCATGCAACACACTGCTAAAATAAAGGTCTATTTTTGAACTGTAGGTCCTCTATCTCCCATTTCTCACGCCAGTCTTCAGAGTAGAAGAAATGGATCTACAAAAAAATGGGGCAGCAGATTGAGTGGTGCTAGCAGTGGGATCTACATTCTACTGCTGGGAGATTGACGTGAACAAGCAACAGTATGAAAGCAGCAGAAGCCATCACAGTGTGTACCCTCCAAGATCACTGAGTCAATCACAACAGTCAAGAAAAAATGGAGGTTGCTGGCCTGGTGGTGTAGAGGGCTGAGGTACTCCAAGTGCCTTATCTCTACCACGCTGGTGACCTGCATTTAGGAACAAGCTCGGGCTGCTTGGAGTCAGCTGGGGAGGAAGGGCTGGGAGAGGACTGAGAAGCCGATGGACAGCTCTCCTCTCCTGGATTGGGGAGGTAAGTCTTCCTAGCTCTTGGCTGGCACAGAGTGGAGGTTCAGTAGTAGTGTAGGCAAATGGGGGTCTGGCTCTAGGCTGGGTGGGTGGATGGGGTTGCTGGTTCCAGATCACATGTGCGCCTCCAGGTGCATGTGCATCTGTGTCGCTGAGACCTTGAGATGTAAGAAGAGAAAAACAGGAAAATGGCAGTCACAGGCTCCATGAAGCCCTGCCTGCCTGTCTTCACCCTGTACTGCCGTGAGTTCACTGACCCATAAATCTGAATGCTGGGTCTTCGGGTGGAGGGAGGACAGCCCTCCCTTTCTCTGCCCCCCCCAGAAGGCAATCGGGGTGGGGATATGGGGCTTGATGGGCCAGGGAGGCAGTCACCAGGTGAGGGAGACAGGAATGGGGCTGAGAAGCTGCCTGTGACATGCCCGAAGGATAAAAACTTTGATAACAGAAAGAAAGAATGAAGGTGAAGGAGACTGGGCAATCGAAGAAGAGTCTGGGAATTTTTAATGATAAAAAAATACAGAACAAAAAATAAATCAACATTGAGAAATCCAAAACCAAGACATAATTTTTAAACACTTGCCACACAAAGGAAAAAAAAGGAGAGAAACAAATCAAATGTAAAATACAGCAATGCCAATAATGAAAAAGAAAACCTCCACCAACACCTCCACACACTTGCTCTAGTCTGTTTACTTTATTCATGTCTCCCCTTTCCCCAAGTCAGTAAAATAGATATTCATGTTCTAAAGCATGAACAATTTTTAATTCTGAAAGTAAATATTCTTGCAGGTTTTGCAAATAGGGGAGTTTCCTTGTTTCACGGTCACCATTTCCCATCAATAACCCCCCCATGCACACCTGGAAACAATATACTGTATCATAGCTTATTGTGACTTCCACGGTCAAAGATTACAAACAAAATACATTTCCAGCTCTCTCAGGGAAGGAGCTGGCAACAGAAGGAGCTCTTTCATGTAAAAAAAAATATCGACTGTTGATCAGAAAACTTTTAAAATTGTCAGAGAATCAATGTATTATCATTCCAGTTACCTAAGTCACTACATTTAATTGTAGTTTCAGACAGGCAGGTTAGTGAAGTTGGGCTGAAGAGCAAAGGAGGAGGTAGAGCAGTATCAGGCTACTGCAAGCCCTGCAGCAGGAGTAGGGCAGAGTAAATTTAGTATGCAAGGAATGGTGCAGTGGGAATATTTTGAAGGATTTGTTTGACAAATAATGTTGTACTGAGTACTGATAGTGTAGAGAACACTGAAACCCAGCTTTGTAATTTTTTTTTACTCCCAGCAGCAGGACAGAGTAAATATTGCACAGAGATTCCACTGGGGGGCAATAAAGTGTTCATGTGCAATCAAAGCATTCAACTACTGGCAGAAAGACCACACAGACCAGACTGCCACTGCACTTTGGCACTGCAACAAGCCTTTTTCAGTAGGGATTTTTTTAAAATCTGGGATGTATTTGTTGTCTGTACTGTGGAACTGGATGCCTAAAATAAAGAGTATTATGTAATAGGGGTTTAGTGATATGCCGCTAAGTAAATACTAGTATACTCACCGCATACCAATATCAAGAAGCTGATGTGTACACAGTGAGAAAATGCACCAGATAAATATACTGTGTACATGTCAGCACAAAATAGCACTACTCTCTCTACGTCAGCTACTCTAGCAGCCGAACGCTGTGGAAGAAGACTGGAAGCAAGAAAACACAGGTACCACAAAAACTCTACAAGTTAAGTGAATAAATATAAACAAAACTAAAAAGCCCCTATAGTTTAAAATGGATATGTGATGGTAAGGGGCCTGATATGTGTAACATCACAACTCGAGACAAGTGAGCTTGGAAAAAATCACTTGTGCCAATCATGATAATCCTAAACTCACTTGCTACTCGTTGAGATATTACACATATCTACCCCTTTACCATCATATACCCTCTTAATCGTTTGGATTCTCTGCAGTAGTTCCTGACTAATGATTGAATACAATTGGTGAATACAGTACTTTCTATCTCTGTGATACTGTCTGGGCTGTCTGACCTGTACACCCCTCCCTGCACTGAATGCATTTCTTTCTTTGCATTTGTATTTATTTGTTTTAGCAGGAAAAAGCTCCATTGAGCAGTGCTCAGTTACAGGGAGGCCCTGGTTAGGAGAATCTGCAGTACAGAGTAACACAGGTATTACATACAGGTTACAAACTTCAGGAGCAACAATTACATGTAACATACAACAAATGATAGTAGAACACAGGGAAAGAAAATACCGCAAGACTGAAATGTCAAAAAAAAAAAAAAAAAAAAAAAAGAATCACGATATACAACAAGAAAAATCAGAATATTTCTACCAACAAGTACATTTATCTATATAGTTTTGTTCCACAGAGTGAATTTAGAAGAGTGGGAAAGTTGGTGGGGGAGTTAAAAGGATTTCTTTGACAAATAGTTTTTTTGTACTGACTGCTGGTGGTGCAGGGCACATCAATCTATCTTTTTGTTGTTGATTCTTGTCTGTGAGTGAACACTGAATGAAGCAAGCTGCTGCAGTGAGACACTAGGTTTTTCAGTGAGGGGGAGGAGAAGGATGTGTCAGTGGATGATGGGCATGTGTGGGTGTCTACTGTTGAGACATGTGGAAACCATAATGAAAAGAGCAGGTGGAGAAAGAGATGAGGAGGAGGAGGAGGAATGGTGGATGGAAAGGCTCCAGCATGCTAATCCCACCTTTCGCAGTTCTGCAAGTGGTGGTGGAAAAGGAGTCGTCAGGACAAGGATTGGGAATCATAGTGGTGGAGCAGGGACTAGGGTTGTAATGAGGATTAGGGTTGGAAACATGAAGTATGCCCTGAGAAACTTTGGTTTGTTAGTCCCCAGAAGTCCACTGGTTACACTCCAATAGCAAGCAGATTTCCCTGTTGGTCATCCAGTGAATCTAGTGATGAAACCTCAATGAGCAATCCTGAAGTACAGTAGTTTCCACCCTTTCTCCTTCCAGTGCTTCCAGTCTCCCTCTCTGGGCAGAACAGATTCATCCAGATTTGTAAAGACAAGTCACCCCCTGTTCAGCTTGTATGAACAAGGCCACAACAGCTGCCACCACAGTCACCTGTACATGTGCATGGTCATAAACAAATGTCAGTTCACAATATGATGCTCTCCACACATCAATCACACATCAGCAGCAGTACCACCCAGTCCAGTGCTGCTGCTCTGCCATGGCATACAGAAGGTGAGAGTAAGTCTGGGACTGGCACAGAGACTATGGTTATCTCATCACCAGAGAAAAAAAGTACTGTTCTTCATGGGAGCATGGGGCAGGTCTATGGCAGGGCAAGGGATACCAACCCTGCAGTTCTACAAAAGAAAGCCAGTAGCACCACTGCCACCAAAGCAGCTTATAGAGTACCAGTGAGGAGGAAATGGTAGTAGAGCTGTTAGATTAAGAGCAGGAGAGTGAGGAGGTAGTGGAAGGGGAAGTACATGAGGAGGCAGAGAAAGGGCAGCAAAAACACATGATTCATGCAAGGAGAAAAGGGTGAAGAAGAAGTAAAAGAAAAGGATGAGCAGGGGGAAGAAACAGGAGAGGAGGATGGGAATGAGGAAGCAGATGGAGAAGTAGAGGATGAAGAACAAGAGGAGGTTGAAAGTCTTCTGTCATTTATACCACTGACTAATGGTGACGAGTGTGACACTGAGGAGTGGAGGCCATCACGGGTGGAGATGGCAAAATAAAAAAAGATAATGTGAAAGGGAAAACGCCAGAAAGCATCTCAGCCAGGGACATCTAAAGATCAGTCCTGTCTCTGGACTCCAAAGTATGATTAGTCCCATAGCACGGTACCACCTGCTGCTGCTGCCGCCATGTCTTGCTAACCCCACAGTGGCAGAAAAAAAAATTAATTATCCTGTAGTCACCACCAAATTCCTCATGAAGTCCTCCCCAGCTGTCTACTCATATATTAAAAAAAAAGATTTTCTACAGTGAGAGTGTTTTACAGATGACACAATAAACCCACTGAAAGCATGTTGCAGTCAGTGCAGTAGAAAGATCTATCAGAAGCCATCTACTTGAACATCTGGAGCCAGTGTTGCGGCTCCACAGCTGTGGAATTCCCTTCCCCTTGACATTAGACTTTCTAGCTCCCACATATGCTTTAAGAGAAAATTGCACTCGAATCTGCTGATTGCTGATACCCGTTCCTGCTTTCACTCTACCTAATGTCTGATGTCTCTGGCCATTCAATAGTATTTCCTCACCTCTATATAACCCTCTTACTGCCTCAGCCTGTCCCAGCTCCCTTTCCCTGCCCATATACAATCTTACACTGCAGGCATCTCCCTTACACTTACACACACTCATATAATCTAATTTCATGGCTTGCTCCGCTCTTCTTCATTTATTGACCTTTTCCTTAATGACACCCCCTGCTCTCAATGGTTATTTCTTCCTTTTGTATTACTTGTTTTTGTTTTTGTGTACCTTGTTCTGTTCATATGATATGTCACCTGATAATTTATTGTCCAAGGTCCTCTCTATTCATTGCATAGGTAGGCACCTATGAACTTATGAATGGTCTACTCTGTATGTCTCGGATATATTGTATCCACTTTAACTCATTGTATGTAAAGTGCTTTACTTTGTATGTTCTGATATATTGTATCCTCTTTAACTCATTGTATGTAAAGCACTTATAAATTGTTATCCTGTTAAGTTTTTGCACGTCTGTACTCTCCTGAGTCGTGCCTGAAAATAGTCATTTTATGGCTAGTGCACTTACCCGGTTAACAAAAGTTAAATACAATAAAAATAAATGATCATCTAAAATGTAAAGACTGCATCTTCCTAACTGTCTTACAAACACAGTGGAGAAATGACCCACTCACTTGTAAACTTTTTAAATAATTGTAATTACAAAACTCCAATATTTCATAGGCATACACATATGCCATTGAAGTTTCATGGTCCTCACAATCCTGACCACTTCCTCAGGATATAATGCTCCATAAACTTTGCTAGTTTTGTTCTCCCCCTTCCCCTAATTTGTCCTATAGAGTTCCAATAATCCAATTCTTATTCAGAATTCTGTCTTGCATGTTCATTCATTTTAGGTTTCTAGTAACAGTCTTGATAGTTCCAGAAACGGCCCTCTTTCAAACCCACCAGTCTCGGCACTGCTGTCCGTTTGAACCTGTATATCCCTATGAAATATACTATTGCCACCAATATACTGCTTATGTCATAAACTAAGTCATCCATTTGATCACCACATGATTATCAGAGAAGTTAACTCCTGGACTGCTGGAAATATTTTTAAAGAACCCCAATAAAAGTGAAAAGAAAGCTATTTCTGACTACCCAAATGTATTGCATTAAACAAACATAAGAAAAGTGCTGTATTCTCCAAAATGATTCTATTTCAATGGTATAATGAACTACTATGCCAATCACCCTTAAAGGGGAGTAAGGTTTGCAGGATCTCTTACAACCTGAAAACCCTTAAAAACTTGTAATGAGATAGTGTGCTTACCTGTAGGTCTTAGAAGACCAGAGATATTTTTATGTAAATTAAAACAAAGTAGTATAATGTAATGTTGGGACAGAAAGTGATGTCCTGGGAGGACTGGTAGTACTTAAAAGCAAGTGTTCACAGCTGTTGAATAGACAAAATAGGCTCTTATTAGTTGCATTTTAATGTGTTACTAAAAGATTTTATATTTTCATAATAATTATCAGAAACACATTTATTATCAATATAGCTATCAGTGTAGTATTAGTAAGATATAGTTAACTAGATAGTTAGCTAGGTACTAGGTAGATATAGTAAATGATATTCTTTGCCTGACTCCAGGTAATGCAGGGGGACTGGTCTAAACCATCCCATCACCTCTGCTAGCCACATTCCTGAATTAATTCAGTCTGTGGTGATAGGCTGAGGTAAAGGAAGCTCTTGTTTGTACTGCCACCTTGACCCCTGCATTGTGTGGAGTCAGTCTAGGAATTTTATTTGCCATACCATTAAAGAGTATTTTTCAACTCCTGAGTTCTCTATGGGGGGGGGTGGATAATTGATTTAATTGTGTGAGGGAGGGAAGGATTGCCAGAGAGGAGAGGCTGAGTGACAAGGGTGCCCCTGGGGCTTTCATTCTGTGTTGGAGCTAGGCCAGAGGAGTTCTCAGAATCCTACTGGATGCAGAGTTAAAACTGGATTCCTGTTCTGACCCTTTTTTGGGATTAGGATTTTTGGCCTGCAGTTCTGAAAGTCTTAAATCTAAATAAATTGACTAGACTCTGATGACTCCAGTTCCATTATTTGGAGTATGAAATCCCTACTTACAATGCCAGAATTTTATTGAATTCTTTTTACTATCAGTTTGAGAAGTAAAGGTGAAAAGTCAGTTTAATTGCAGAAACAAAGCAATTATTGTAAAAGTATAAAGTCTTTTAGTAACGTATCAAAACACAACATATGTATTTATGTATGTATGAATGTATATGTGTATGTATTTATTATAAACATTTTACCAGAAAAGACATACTGAGCTGAAAACAGCTCATTTGAAGAAGTATCCTGGGGGACATGGGAAGTGGAATACAGTAAAACTTGGAAACAATAAAATACTCATTTGGCTACTGAATGGATGTAAGCATCTCCTTTTATACACACCTAGTCTTTTCATGATTTGACTTCCCATCTCAACTTAAAGAGAAGGTCCCCTCAGCCTTTTTTTCTGTATACCTGTGTAGCTTGTAGGCAGGAACAATAAGTGCCTGTATTGCAACCTCCTAGTTTCTTCAGAATTAAAATATAAATGAAATTACTTAAGTCTGGTGTGAAAACCTGCTTGACTCCATTGCAAAGGTCATGACTCAGCTCATGTAAGGCATTCTAGAATTCTATGATGTTTTAGAGCTAAAGCCTACAGCAGTTATACTGTATCAGACAGTGCTGTTGCTGTCCTCTGCAGTCCCTATGTTGTTGCCTCATGCTGGCAATTAGAATGTTCCCATGGGAAATCACCCAAAAAAGTAATGTTCATGTTTTTTTGTGGAGCTTGCCCTTGGTGGAACTTGGAAGTGCATTTGGGGAATGGGCTTCTTTGGACCAACAAAGGCCACTACACCAAATTTTTGTTATGATCACTTTATTGATTTACAACCCCAACATTTCACCAGTTCAACTTCTTCTACAGAAATGAAATTTAAAACAAAATTAAAACAAATCGATTCTTATTTATATACATTTTCTGCTGTAATTATATTGTTAGGTCACTTTACCACATACCATTTTAGCTTTGTTAAATCCTATTGCTATTACCCATGCATGGTTTGGGAAATCACTTCAAAATAGATATGTGAATACAGTAATTATGCAAATATACATTCCTTCCAAATTAACTTATGTTTTTTAATGCATAACCCATCGCCACAGCAGCATACTGTGTTACTTTGTGCCATAAATGGTTGCCTCCTATAACCCACCTGGCAGCGTCCCTTGTTGCACTGTGCTGCCTTTGCCACGTTTGAACTTTTTATGTTTCTAAAAAACAAATATTACTCTTTAATATACAAGTTTCACTATCCTTTAAGATTTTTTTCAAAACAATGAGCAACCTGTCAGTATAATATTCCTTCAATACACCTTTTTTATGTAATACTGTGAGCCTGTGAGAAAAGAAGATATAATGTCCAGCTATAGTAAATTATGGGTTGTGTTTTCAGCTCTCATAATAGATCCAGCAAGTTAGTGTTTTTCTATAAATTTCATTGTGGATGCTGCTGTAGTTGGGACCTGCATGAACACATGCATCTGGGCCCTGTGCTTCTGTACACGTATACATGGAGATAAGCAGGGCCCTTTGGGCCCTGCACTAAATGTGGAGTCCACCAGGCTGCAGAACTGCAGGACTCTCTGGGCCCTGCACTTCTGTATGGCTACAGATACAGATAGGTAGGGTCCTCTGGGCCATGTGTCAACTTAGGAGTTCATGTGGGGTGCAGAAGCATAGGTCCTTCCTGGCCCTGCATTTCTGATCATGTGTCAAAACTGTTTCCACAAAGGTTCATAAGGTAAGGTAAGGTCATAAATAGCACATGGTAAAAAATTGACTTTGAAATCTTCAGAAATGGCACAATTATGAGCAAAACTCTTGATTCTTTCAATATAAAGAAATTCTTCTTTCATGAGCACAGTTTTGTTTCATGAGCCAGCAGTCTTGTTTTTGTGAGGGTCACAAAAGAAGATTGTTGGTTCTTGAAGCAAGATTTAAAAAAAAGAACTAAGTCCAAAATCTTGTTTTGTGAGCCCACCTTTTTGTTTTGTGAGATTTTTGTGAGCTAAAAATCATGCTTTGTAAGACCTTACTGTTGTTTTGTGAGCCTCATGAAACAAGAAAACTGGCTCTGAAACAAGCCTCGCTAAGGATTTTAAGGATGTCACAAAAATACATTTTGGGGGTGTTTTTTCACAAAAATAAGACCAGAATCAAGCTAAAGGGGTCCTGTTTAGCTAGATTCATGTGTCTGTGTTTCTCCAGCACATCATTTTTATGCTTTTTCGAAGAAATTAAAAAAAAACATGGAAACAAGATGGCCACCATAGCAAATAAAATTTTTTTTACAAAACAAGAATTCTGCTTCATGAAACAAGAATCTTCTTTTGTGAGCAGGAATTCTTGTTTTGTATGAAACATCTGACCCTACTCAGCATGCTCAGAACCAAAATTTCAAATCCTTATAACTTAGAAATGGATTAATATTTTTTAACCAAACCAACAAAAGGCACCATTCCAGGTTGTACCCTGAAAATTTCAGAACAAAATTCCAAACCACCTTGGCTGTAGGTGAGAGCAAAAAACAGCAAAAAAAAAAAGTGTTTCCTCTTTCTGCACTACCCGGATCTCAGAATCTGTATATCTGACTGGAAGGAAACTTGCTAAATCAAGAGAACTTCCCGCAGACCACGCAAAACAAATTTTGTGCATTTCCGTTCAATGGGGGTGAAGCTATAGAGGTGCAAATTTAGGGGGTTAACATTAAACATCCCACTCACCCCTAACTATACAGGTGTTATCACACTCCATAGTATATATGTAATAGTTAGATAGTTCCTAACTTGACTTGATCCTTGACATTGATACAGTCATCTTCTAATTCTTTGGCTTTCCAGGGTAAATACATCCCACTCATAACTAGGCAACTGAGGGGAATAAACTACTAATGGCCGATTAAAGAACTTCTTCCCAAAATGAAGTGTAAAGATAATATCTGGTCAGCTTTCAGGCTCTCCCCATCCCCTCTAAATTAGTCCACCTACAGTGGCGTCCTCCAGGATGAAACCCACTTTTACAGCACTCTGCAGTATGCTGCAGCAGACCTACTAAATAAAGCAATGCCATTTCAATGGCAATTAGTCCCCTTTGTCATGCAGGAAACTGTGGCATTTACTTCATACTGGCAGT
The DNA here is from genome assembly GCA_016271365.2 of Neoceratodus forsteri. Classification (NCBI taxonomy): domain Eukaryota; kingdom Metazoa; phylum Chordata; order Ceratodontiformes; family Ceratodontidae; genus Neoceratodus; species Neoceratodus forsteri. Next base: position 1,466,451,037 of record CM057449.1, read on the forward strand.
GTCACATTTTCCTGAATGACAAAAGGGACTAATTGCCATTGAAATTACATTGCTTTATTCAGTAGGTCTGCTGCAACATTCTGCAGAGTGCTGCAAAATACTGCAGAATTGGGTTTGATCCTGGGGGATGCCACTGTACATGTAACTTCAAAATCAATGTGAGCAAAATGCTAATTAGCTAAAGTCTTAACAGACTCAGAGCTTCGTCAACCCAAAGAAATTCTGGTCTGCAATTAATTACATAATAAATTCTGGACCTATGCAACACCTACTAGCCTCTCAATAAAAGGTCCAATAATGACTGATCCCACCGCAGTAGTGAACCAGTTTAATAAGCGATTTAGCAATCTAGCTAGTTATTTACCCCAGCTTCCTTCCTGAGCTCAGGACACCCCTAACCTCTCCTCCAACAGCTTTGACTTCTCCCTCCTCAATCCTGGATATCCTCCTTGCTATTTTAAAACAATTTCTCCTGGTGAGACCTACAGCAGGGCAAGTCAGGAGACAATGCCGTGCCTTGCAGCATTGCTGTAGAGTGCTGCAAAATGCTGCAGGGAACAGTGCAAGTCAAAGGCAAGTATGATATTTTGTCATGCAGTATTTTGTGAATGTCATTTACTACAAGGTATTATTTGGCATCTGGCTGGTTTTGCCATATAATCTTCTGTTTTACCTACTTAATAGTGGAACTAGCAGTGATGGACTAGACCCCTGATTTCTGAAACTAACTGTCCCTACCACTACCCGACCCCTAGCAAAAGGTGTTAAACTCTCACTCATCTCGTCAACTCTACCTGCCATCTGGAAGGAGTCTCATGTTGTGCCAGTACCAAAGGAGGGGCCCCTCACTTTCTGAGAACAAGAGACCAATCTCAATTTAGTCTCCACTGAGTAATCTCCTTTAAAAATTGTCTTTGCACAACTTCACTCCTATGTAAACTGGCACAAACTCCTCACCCCTGAGCAGCATGATTCCAGGAAGGGGCACAACACTAACACTGCCCTAATCAGTTGTACTGACCATGCTCTGTCAGCCATGGACAGTGTCAAACTCACAGGAGCAGTGTTTGTGGCCCCAACAAAAGCATTTGAGCTTGATGACAACAATCTGCTAATAACTGAAATATCAAATTGTGGTATACTCCAGAGGCCAACTTCTGGATTGGTAATCATCTTTCAGGTAGATCCCAATGTGTGTCACATGTAAACATACTATCCCAAGCCCTCTCCTCTTCTCTTTATTGAAACAACTGTAACACTCTCTTGTATGCCAATTATCTCAAATTTTCCATAGCTCAAAGTCATTGACCAATATCTTTCAGATTTGGATGACTTTTCCACTCATTCAAAGTTGGCCCCTGAGAAACAAGCTACCACTCAATGTCAACATGACAATTCATGCTATCTGGTTCTCAATGGAAATTCTCCAACCAGTGGTCCCCTTAAATCTTGCCTACTTTGATAGCCAGATTGTGAAGCAGGTACACACCTTCAAATAGCTAGGAATTACATTTGACTGCACCCTAAGCTACCTGGGCCACACTGATTCTCTGAGTAAAAGAATTCACAAAAAAAATTGGTTTAGAGTACAAACGGAAAAACTCCACAACACCTGAAGTTCTCCTTGCCATTATAAAAGTACAAGGCTGCCTATACAAGAGTGTGCCTCTCCCATTTACTCACAAGGCAATGCGCAAGACATCTCCTGGCTAATCACAATTCACAACAGCATATGCCGATTTGCCTTATTAGCCTCTTTTAGAACAACCACTGTGACCTCTACAGTAACCTCGACTGGCTCTCCCTATAGGCACACACAGACTTCACCTTCTGCTGCCTGACTGATAAGTCACTATGCACCTCAGACCTCTCTCCCTTTTCAAGGTTCATACGGCACAAAACAAGTCCATGTGATCTGTGCCCCTCTGATCACCTTCTCCTTGAAGTAACAGGGGTAAATTCTAATATGAGCGATATGTTTTTTCCCTCTGCTGGTTCATCCCTCTGGAATGCCCGTCCAGTGGGAATTATAACTGCGTTCTCCCATACCACTTTAAATTACAGCTTCTGGGTCACCCACTGAGTGCATCCCATCAGACAAGAATGCGGCTTTCCACTCCAAACCTGAAGATGAGTACATGGTTCCTAAACCTAGTGCGTCAAGCATGGCACCGTATGCCTCTCAGAAGGACCCAAATATGGAATAGATTTTCATCATCCTGCAGAAGACTGAAGATAAAGTAACCCAAACAAATGCCTCTTTATCTGCTATGGATCTGCGGGTCATGAAACGTGAGGAAGGGAGTAGAGCGCTCCAAGGTTCTTGAGGTGCTAACTAGTCAACAGGAACACTACGCTCCATCCCAGGCCCTGGACTCTAAATTTCTGTGCAACAAGGTAGAAACCCTAGAGAACCAGCTCCATGCCACTAATCTCCAGATAGTGGAGCTCCCCTATACCATTGCGACTAAGGACCTAAGAGCAGTATTTCATTCTCTCCTTACCACTTCTTTGGGACTTTCACAGGACTCTTTCCATATTAAACATATTTTTTGTTTACCAAACCGGCAGAGGCCTGCAGAGGGTGTGGAGCAGCCATCAACAGTACTAGTCACAGTGGATTCCCTGGAGGAATGTCTACTCATCCTTGCTACTGCTCGGGATCAATGGGACCTTCAGTACCAAGGTCAGAAAATATCAATATTCCCCGATGTGATATCTCGTACACAAGCAAGGAGGAATGAACTCCTTCAATTATGGGAGCATTTGGGAGAGTATGGAATCCTGGTGAACTTATTCTTCCCTGCTCACCTCCATCTCTCATATCAGGGTAAACCCTACATTTTCACAGAAGCTGAAGCAGTAACTCAATTTATGGGTAGCCTTCCATCCCAGGAACAGCAAGCATCTGATGACAAACTGGCCAATGCTTCTTGAAAGATTTAAAGGACTGTTTTCTTTCTTTGAATAGTTAATTTACACATACAGTGATGCATGATGCATTAGGAGCGATCTATGAGGGTTCTTATCTAAGAACACAGTTAACAGCTATGTGGCTATAAAAATTTGTTAGAGCAATCAGTAAGGAAGGGTATAACCTTTTATTTATTTCCTTTGGAGCAGGACTGTCTATATCCTTAATCTTTTTTTTTACTCCTCTGATTGTGTGCACTTTTCCTTCCTAATGATGTATGGTTTTCATTAGTTTTGGGACTAGGGGACTATTACACAGTATAAGGACATTCAGAGTGTTAACTAATTTCCTTCTAATGGCTTCCCCACTAGATTTGGTATATGGGGTGCCTGGGGTAGGTATTCTAAGTTTATGTATGTTCTGATGTAAATACTACATTAGTGATATGTATGTTACTGGGGGATTTTCCTAACCATTTCCACAACTCCTTCAAGGAAGGTATTCCCCACTTAAATATATTTTGTAATTAGTATGTCTAGGTAAGAGTTAAATCACATTGGGTGGGTGAAACTTGTACTAATGCTCAGTTATGTGTTATGTCACATCTGTACCATTCTTTTTTAGAGAATGCTTGTATATCAAGGTTATATTGATACTGAAAATTTTTAAATAAAGTTTACAAAAAAAACATGTTTTGTGCCACTTTATTGAAACTGTATACAGGTTTTTTTTTACTTTGTTTATATCTGGGCTTTTAATTACTCTTTAAAATATATTACCAGATTGTTTATAACCATGTTTCCTGGATATGCTATGATATCTCATCATTCAGAACACCGACATCCTGTAGCCCGACACCAGAATCCTGAAACGGAAAATCCCGACAGTGGGATTTTGCCTCTTTGTCATGTTTTGGGGGGCTACTATTACTAACAAAATCTCACTGTTGGGATTTTCCATTTTGGGATTCTGGTGTCAGGCTACAGGTTGTCAGAGTTCTGAATGATGGGATAATATCATGATACCTGTTTCTCTCATTCCCACCCTTTTCTTTACCTATCTAGACTTGGGTCATTCTTGAAAAAAAGTCTCTTGGACTAACTAGATAGATAGATATACGGACAGATAAACAGACAGACAAATAGAGATACATGTGTATATATATTCTGTGCAAAAATAACTTTGTTAATGCACCATTAGGGTTATAGCATCGAAAGTTTGGAAATGAGATCTTATGGTTCCCAACTCTAAGACCCTATCCCCACCCTCAGCTTCCAACCCTAAGATGCTCCCACCCTGCATGTAGGAACAGGTGTAGGGGGTGTGCTGCACCTGGGTTATGCCCCCTATCATCCCACAGACATCTTACACTGTATTCCTGGTCTATTATACTGTGATACTGCTATTCTGCACTAACATGTAGATTTAAGCACCCATCGTATAAGCATGAGTGCCAGGAACGTGTTTTGCTGCTAATATATGCTAATTATTTACATCTTTATAGGATTATATCATACATGATTCATTATACCTCTCTATAATGCATTTACCTAGATTATGTTTGTCTTTTACAAATATTCCATATATAATCTACTTAATTACTGATAAGATGACTCTAAGGGATCATCAGTGATTACTGTATACACTTTTTATACTTATATTCTCATATAATTATATGTAGTGTGTGTCTTGCACTTAGGCAAGTATGCCATGTGTAGTTTGGGCCTGTCAGCATTTCTCTTTGTTCAAGCTTCATGCTGGCAGGAACATATTCTTTGTCTCATATTATACTCATTTGTAATTCTGTCTCCTTTGTCATTACCCAAGGAAGAATGTCTTATACACACCTTGCTTATAGTGTAGAACCAGCACATTATGTTTTTCATATCATGTTGCTATAATGTAATCTCTGTTACCACACTGAAATCTATGGTATATAACCTTGTGTAAGCCAGCTCTCCCTCTTGAGAACTGTACATTATTCTGAGACTGGCGAGAACCCAACTCCCTTGTGATTTTCTCTGTCACATGCTTGGCGTGAGTAAATTAATAATAATAAACTATCATTATCACTTCTGCATGTGTGGTTATTTCTTTGGCTGAGACTGCAAACATACAAGAATCTGATTTATTACCCCAGAGCTGGTTTCTGGGTGACAGGTGTTCCCTGGGGTGGTGAACACTAATGCTCACCGCATTCCAAGAGTGAGTAAGCTAAGATGGGTGCAGAATAAGAGAATGGAGTGAGCATTAAGGTTCGCAGCCCCAAGGCACACACCCCTCACACCTGTTCCTGCATGCAGAGTGGGGGTGGGGTCCTATGGTTGGAAGCCAAGGGTGTGGGTGGGATTTTAGGGTTGGGAACCCTAAGATCTCATCTCCCAGTTTTTGATGATGGAACCCTAATGGTGCATTAACTAAGTTTTTTTGCATAGAATTTCCCTACTTTTTGAGAAAGTATAATCATAAGGAATCATAATGGTGCATTGATGAAGTTTTTTGCCTAGAATTTATTTTACTTATTGAGAAAGTATAACCATAGCCTTAGTTTCTTATGGGCCATGTGCTCCCATATATCCATAAGTGTAGACAGATTGTAATGAACCATTATTTTCCTGTGGGAGCACACTGCCATCAGTTCATAATGTTATATGTCCATGTGGGCCCTGTGCTCCCATGCATGCATATTGTAAGTGGCCTGCATTTACATGTAGGAAAAGCAGTACAGATGTCACATTGTGAATGCATGGCACAGTATCACTGTTATCATAGCCCCATTCATTAAATTTTTCCTGTAGCTGTAAACAAGGCCTGGAAACATGCATTAACAGCCTAGTACACCTAAAGGTATACTAAGCTGTGAGTCGCAGCGAGCCCATATTTCGAAGCGTTTTCGAGATATAGCTGCCGAAAGGGACCCCAACCATTACAATGTCATCCTATGGGAAATTATGAAACTTCCAATTGTTATAACTGTGCAATACAGGAAAGGTTTCTCATCAAACTAGCAAAAGGCACATTTGTGAGGCAAGCCCTTTGTACCCTGAAAATTTCAGTCCATAAGTGCAAATGGTTTGTTTTCAATGAAGTGCCAAAGAAACAGATATATATAGAAAACTAGTGTCACAAATTGTAGCAATACGCCAGTTGCTTTGCGAAACAGTGTCACAATTTGTGGAATAACCCCTGGTGTTTTGCGAAACAGTGCTGCAATTTGTGTTAGTTTCGCAAAAGTACTTTCATAAATTATGGCAATAGTGCTGCAATTTGTGAAAGCAAAAACGGCACAATTAAAATAAACATATTTCTGGCCACTTTTGGGCCAAAGTAAGCACAGAATCAGATTCCTCAGGACCCGATTAGATAAACACAAGTGTTGGTGTTTACCAAGGGGCAGTATTTTGTAAGATTTTTTAAGTTTTTCAGTGTTGTTAACGGAAAACAAGATGGTAGATTCTCGACACTGCACTACGCATTTGCGAAAGCACATATCGCTTTTGAATCAGCAAAAAGTACTTTTGCGAGGCAGGTCTATCTTTTCCATAAGAAATAATGGGAAATTTTAAACTTTAATAACATTCAAAAGGATTAATATTTTTTCACCAAACCTTCAAAAAGCACATCTGAGACCCAAGCCCGACATACCCTAAAAGTTTCAGACCAAACCCCCAGGCCATTTTTGAGAAATGGCGTGACAAAGAATTTGCATAAAAATGGTAATGTTCACATTTTTTGACATTGCACATCTACACAACTGCACATTCAACTGGAACAAAACTTGCTGCCATATCAAGAGATCTTTAGTCCCCGTGACAGGGTGCATCCCTGCCACTGTAGTAGGACCCCATGAGTATATTCGGTTGCAACCTCTCTCTCTTTCTCTCTCTCTCTCGCTATATATATTCTTATCTAATAAAGCTATCTCTTTCTTTCCATCTAGAGGCAGGCCACCTCCAGACAACTCTCTGTGCTTCTCTTTAACTTTCTTCTCTCTTCCTTCCATGGGTCCATATGTATGGAGGTCAACTTCCAGTAACCACGAGCTCCCAGACAGAATGGGACAATAAAATAGAATAGTTACAGCTATAGCTCTATAGAATGGCTGGCTATTTTAGCTAGAATGAAATATATGTATTGTATACAGTAAAGCACCCTAATCAAAAAGGGGTTACAGTGGCTATTTAGTGTGTAGGCAGAGAAAAACCTGCATGAATAGCCTATGTTGTAGTATTTATTGCAAAGCAGCAAACCCCTTTCCCTTTTTATTTTCTGTAACCCTGTTGCCGCTATGGAAATGTTAGAACTTGTACTAAATGCTGCAGTTTATCTATTGAATACATTGTACTGCATAATAAAGATTACAGCATAGGAAACTCTTGCATACTAATAAACCTGGCATAAACATAGCTGGTGAAAATCTATAGACTAGAATACAAAAAGGGGATAAAGTAAACACAAACTTTCTTCTGGCAACACAGTATGCTTTAAACAAATGTGCTTCTTGAAGGAAAAGGAATAAATTAAGTCTGTCCTTACCTGAAGCAGGGGTAAAGAATGAAATATCGTGTATAGAGGAACAGCGGCCCCTTGTGGCCCCTTTTTATAGTCAGCTGTCTGTCACTCAAGTCCCAGTGGAAAATTTTCCACCTTTAAAAAGGGGAAAATCCTTCTGGGAAAGTCCCTTCTATTATTTAAAGCTGCTCCTCATTATAGAAGGGTAACTAAGTCCTTTTAGCCTGCTATTTAATTAAATGAAGGGCCATGATGATGCTTGTAACATGGCAATAATCTGAATGGTGGAATGGGCACCCGCGATTGGTCAAACAGCATCACGGGGTCGAACTTGGAGCGAGTATTAATCCACGATAGATGCCGTGTTCAAAATGGTAGTACCAATGTGAGCCAGACAGCTAGGTTAGCAGCACTGGGCAAGGTGGGGAGCGAGTGTTAGAGGGGCAAGACTGGCACAGCGACAGGGTGACCAGCTACATGCACACGGAAATGGGGAGGGGGCTGGACACAGGAAGGAAGCACACCAGAGAGGCACCACCGGCACACGCAGCAGAGGACACAGTAGCCAACATCGGACGAGTCTTTGAGAGGCAAGAGGAAGTGACCCGGGCAGCATGTAAATTTGGGTGCGACTGCACACCGTGGCGAGTGAGCAGTGCACCCGGAGACCTCCAGCGCCTGGTATGAAGCAAATACCCGCACAGATCGGCACATTTTCTGGACTGGCATGTGAGCCGCACTATGTTCTTTACTTACACATACTGAATATGTTCACCACATCAGCATGGTAATGCTGGTTTGTAACAAGATTTCAAAGTGCAGTAAAAATGTTTCCTCACAGCTCCGACTCCCTGTGTTATGTTGTTCAATGCACATGAGGCAGGCTCCTGGTGACTCTGTTGTCATGCGGCCCATGTTACAAGCACATTAAACCACTCCGGCCAATTGGCATCTAGTCACGATTAATGCATTGTTGGTGATTGTTGCATCAGTCTCGACCTTGGGCCACAACCCTCCCAACCATGCATTAATCCAGCCTTAGATGCCACCTTCGTCGTGGCTTAATGCTTACTTGGTCACCTAACCCAGGTGGACAGATATAAATAGTACTGCCTGAGCAAACAGATGGTAGATAGGTTCAGTGTCTTCTGAATGAGTGTAGGTGAAGGACTAGGAGAGTCCTGTTCTGCAATAAAGAGAACATTGTAAAATTATTTACAAGTCTTTTCTTTTGAATCATTTTGATTGTTTTATTTTTACTTTACATGGTGCAAAAGCTGTTGTTTATGATTACAAAATAAATATCCTGCTTAGAAAAAGTGGGTTGCACCAAAAATCTTGTGTTTGTGTCCACCTGTATTTCCCACACCTTTACATCCCTGATGGGGCATGTATATTTCATGCGAATCAGTTTAATGGTTGCAAAGTTATTAAAGTGCAAAAGTTTGGGTTTAACATAGAAGTGACAGTTAAACCCTAATATAGGGGCAATATCATGCCCCTACAATCTATATGTCGTGGTAGCACCCCTATAGTTAGGGTTGGTACAGCACTTCAATGTTAAATCCCAATTTTTGCACCTTAATAACACTGGCATTTTTTAATGCAATAGCCCAAAATTTGGCATACACTGTCATTTTACCAGTGTCACAAGATCTGGAAAGCTTCATGACAGCATCTTGTATGGTTTTTGAGATGTAAAGTGCTGAAAAACTGTAAAAATGACATTTTTCCCCCTAGGTTAACATAGGATTTTTTGCCGTCATCTACAGAACACACAAAATGAAAAATTTCTCTGTTATTTTCATGGATGATGGGGTGTACTCCAAGGGTGTGCCTTTGGATAGTTTGATGAAAAAAAATATTACCATTTTTGAATTATAACACTTTTTGTGATAGCCGGAGGTAAATGAAAAAAGTTTGAACAGTAAATAAAAATTAAAACAGTTAATTTACTGGTCAATTCTCAGACAAATACTATTCGAGATGACAGCCATCTTGTTTTTCTAAAAATGTTTCAGAATAGTGTTGTACACAACTACTGCATGGTAAGGACAGCACAACACCTGTATTTAGGTCTCAGTGATATGCTTTGTCCCATGTTTGTCTTTAAATTAGTATATCTCCATGGCAAATATGTTTTTCACAGAAAAACATTTCCCCCATCCCAAACTAAGTAATTCTGTTCAATTTGTAATTTATCGCTCAAACGGAGATGTTGAATGATAAATAACCATTCGCAGTCATTAAACATTTGAACTTTACTGTTCCAACAGTAAAATTCCAATTTCTGGTAGTCCCAAGTTTGTAGCAGGATAACTCTAGTGAACTACAGTAGCCTATTTTCAGCTCAGAGTTTTTTTATAGTTAAATAGTGCCCATTAGGTTCCGGTATGTTATGACAGGCAGTCAAAGAATTTTCTGTTCAACTCTGCCCAAAGTGACTTGTCAGTAGCAAAGCTTATTTTCCTGCTTTGTACATCAGAGTAATACTGATACTGTGTCATGATGATCCAACTATATGACAGCATCTTTCTTTTCATTCCTTCCCCCTCTACAGGTGACCACTTGCCCACCCTTCACTACTGTAACTGCAGCACCATCCCGACCTGATGTCAACCCCTTGCCCACATTCCTTGTGCTCCTTTATGATCACGCAGAGGAGAGGCAAGCATCTCATCTCTGTCTCTCCCCCATCTTACTTAAAAATAAAAATATAATACAAAACATCCTCTAGGCATATGCGTATGGCTCAAATGGAAGTCATTTCCCCTTACCCGCCCTCCATTTACACTTTTACGATCACACACAAAAGAGGTATGCGTCTCATCTCTGTCTCTCTCTTTTAAAAAAAATAAAATATAATACTAAGCATCCTTCAGGCATATCAGCAGAACTTCTAGTTATATTTTCCAGATACCCAAGCACCCCATTCCATTAGAAAATAAGATGGGTGGGTGCAGCATAGGAGATTGGGGTGAGCATTAGGGTTGACGAGCCAAATGCTACCCCTGATGCTTCTTGGTCTGTGCAGGTTGGGGGTGAGGTGGGGTGATAGGGTTGGAAACTCTAATGCCACATTTCCCTACTTTTGTCACTTTAACCTTAACTGATGCATTAACAAAGTTTTTTGCTATTTATTTCCTTACTTTGTCCCATGTTTGTCTTTAAATTAGTATATCTCCATGGCAAATATGTTTTTCACAGAAAATCATTTCCCCCATCCCAAGCTGAGACCTGGCTTAGGCCAGCCACCCCAGACAATGAAATCAATATCCCAAATTATTTACTCTTCCGAGCGGATAGGCAATCAAGAGGAGGTGGGGTGGCAATTTATGTAAGGGACAAATACTCAGCTGCACGCGTAGACGCATTGTCCTCCCCCAAAGAATTCGAGAGCTTGACCCTAAAGATCAAACTTTCTCCTTCCAGTGCACTCTGTGTAATGGGTTGCTACAGGCCCCCTTCTGCCGGACCTCATCTCCTGTCTCACCTCAGTTCCGTACTGGGGCTCAGTTCCTTGGAAAAAATTATTCTTGGCGACCTGAACTACGATTGGTTATCAAGTGCATCAGCTCCCTTGAAATCCTTTTGTGACACTCTAGGGCTGGTGCAACTCATTGGCAAGCCTACTCACCCAAATAAAAAGAACCTCAACAACAGCTCCCTCTTAGATGTAATTTTGGTTAGCAAGCCACACCTGTTCTCTCATGTCGGAACATTTTTCTCAGACATTAGCGATCATTGTATAATCACCACCATTAGATCCATGCACAACCCACAGTTTGTGGCAAAGTTCTCTATAAAGAGGTGCAAACGCAACTTTGATTTGTTTGCTTACGTCCACGACTTGAAACATTCACCATGATGGCAGGAATTCTTCCTAGCCAAAATGGTTAACAGGGCATATGCTATTTTTTACTATATTTTAAGTGAGGCTTTAAATAAGCATGCACCCTTGGTTAAGGTGCGGGTCAGGAGCAGCACCTGCTGTTGGTTCTCGCCTGAGCTCAAAGCTTCCCTGTTAGAAAGGGATACTTTATGGAAAAAATCCTGAAGAAGCAAGAACGACTCGAATTGGTGTCTTTTTAAGAGAGCACGTAACAAATGCACCAAGTTGGTCAGAGCAGCCAAGGCCGCCTACTATCGTTCGGAGCTAGCCTCTGCCTCAAGAAATCCTTCAAAGCTCTGGAAAACATTAAAAGACATGTCTGGACATGCACCTGGTAATTCCATTCCAGCAAAAATTAAGTCTGGTGGCAGCATTATCGCTAACCGATCGGAGATATTGGAAGCCCTCAATAACCATTTTGCAATGGCAGGGCTAGCATTTGATACTTCTCCTGCCAATGACCTCTGCACAGCTCAGGGCCCACCAACCTGCCTGTCTCTCTAAAAGAGGTGGAAGACCTACTGCAGCAACTGGACACCAGGAAGGGAGGGAGCAGGCTCCGACTTCATAGAGCCATACTATCTGAAATGTGCCTACCATGTGCTGGCGGTGCCAATCACCTACCTATTCAACATGTCACTGTCCCAGGGTAGCCTCCCCCCTCAATGGAAAATAGCCCATGTCATCCCTCTATTAAAAGCAGGTGACCCCTTCGAACTAAATAATTATAAACCGATCTCCCTCCTCCCCATCCTGTCTAAATTACTAGAAAAATAGTGTGTGGCCAGCTAGGTGTATACTTAGAATCCAGAAGCCTATTAAACCCAGTTCAGTCTGGATTCAGAGCAAAGCACAGTACCATAACAGCCCTAGCTAAGGTCACCAATGATTGGCTCCTAGACCTTGACAACAAGAAGCATGTCTGTGCTGCTTTCTTGGATCTTAGTAAGGCATTCGACACAGTCGATCACAGCCTGCTTCTTTCCTCCCTAAGCACCTTAGGCCTGGACCATAAATCTATGTGCTGGTTTGCAGACTACCTCAGAGAACGGAAACAGCAGGTTAAAGCTGAAGATGATCTTTCTCCATTAAAATCTATGCTGAGGGGCGTGCCCAGGGCTCTTTTGCTGGTCCCCTCCTCTTTGCAGTCTACATTAACAACATCAATGACTCCATCAAAAAAGCCAACATCCACTTATTCACGGATGACACTGTACTGTACTGTACTTGAGTCGTCCCACACCGGAAGCAGCCTGTGAAGACCTCCAAGCTGAATTTAACCTTCTACAATACAAGCTCATAAACAAAAAGCTTTTGCTCAATGCGAAAAAGACAAAAGCCATGCTCTTCTCCCCCTTCTTGCATGTGGCAGTTCCTGCTGGGGGGAGAGCTAGCCCACAAATTACCACTGTTCTTGGAGAAACACTAGAGTATGTAGCTAAATTCAAATATCTAGGAGTTTGGCTCGATCATAAACTTTCCTTCGCTGACCATCTTGAAGAACTACAGAAGAAACTAAGGCAAAGATTAGGACTATTCTACAGAATTCACCACCTGCTCACAAAGGAGGCCAAGATTCAACTGGTTCAAGCTACCTTCCTATCTTTAGTAGATTATGTGGACCTGCTCTACAGCCACTGCACTGCCTCTGCACTGGCTAAGTTTGACACCCTCTACCACAGAGCTATCAGGTTCATTACTGGCCTTCCACTTTCCACACACCACTGCTCCTTGTACTCTTCGTTAGGCTGGACTTCCCTTCACTATAGAAGGAATGACGCGCCGCCCTATGGGCCTTCAGGCGGTGACCAACAAGTTCCCCTCATATGTCTCAGATTGTATTCCCCAGGTGTGTTGGGTACCTCGCTCTAAGGAGCTATTCCCTAATTGCCCTCCAAGTTCCAAGGGTCAAAACTTGTTTCGGCAATGCTGCTCTAAGCTTCTCTTTACCCACATTGTGGAACGGTTTACAAAGGAACTTGAAGCTGAGCTGCCCTATTAGCCAGAATATCTTCAAGGCACTCTACGATCGCTACATGAAAGCACCTTGCAAATGTTTTCCTCACCGCTAGTCCACTAATCCACAACTCCCCCTTTCCATCCTGACGCTCGCCATGTTTCTACCCCTGCCTCTCACTCTTTCCCTATTAACTCTTCCTGCTGCACCCACCCTTCCCTGTCCACTCCAGCCTGGCTAAAGTCCCATCCCATCCACAGCAGTGTCCCAATTATCTACCCCCCTCCGTCATTATCATAATAAACAAGTACACAACAGCCATCGTCACTTTCTGTGGTTTTAGTTCAATTTTCCCCCAGTCGTCAGTAATATATCCCTCCTCTTCTTTACCCCTCTAACCTGCCATCCCATACACAGCCTCTTTCCCCTATATGTGTAGTTGCCGGCTGCCTCACTCAAAAGATCTCTGCTTATAACCCCTGTACACCTATGGTTGATTGTACATCTGCTGACTTCTTCAATTGTAAAATAATGCTGTTTTTTTTTTATTTATTTTAACCTTGTACTGTACTGTATACACTGTATATACTTTTTCTTCCTTGTATATTATTACTTTTCATATACCTGCTTCTGTACTGTACTTTGATGTATTCATGACCAGGTTCACCTTGCAAATGAGCCTTGCTCAATGGTGCCCGCTTGGATAAATAAAAATAAAGATTTTGATTGATTGACTTTTTGAGATAGTGCAAGAGTATTCTTAGTTTACAGTGAGAGTGCAGGTCCCTCCATTGACATAGTCTAACAGTATCCTTATTCAATGGTGGAAGCACAGGGTCCTTTGGACACTTCAGACCCTGCGCTCAATTCCTTTATTCAGATAGTATAACAGTATCCTTATTCATTCAGATAGTATAACAGCATCCTTACTGTACGGGTGGGAGCATAGGGTCCTTTGGACCCTGCACTCCCATCTCTTCATTCAGATAGTATAACAGTATCCTTATTCAATAGTGGGAGTGCAGGGTCCTTCAGACCCTGTGCTCTTATCCCTCCATTCAGATAGTCTAACAGTAGCCTTATTCTGCGGTGGAACCCTGCACTCCCATCCCTCCATTCAGATAGTATAACAGTATACTTATTCTACATTGGGAGAGCACGGTCCCTCCATTGAGATACTATTGAGAGCAGGTGTAGCAAAATCATGAAAAATACTCATAACTCTGCCATTTGTAATCATTTCCACCCCAAATTTTCAACATAGACTAGTTTTGACCTCACCACATATACCCAGCACAAACAACTGTCAAACCCCTGGCAAAACACAGTTCTGCACAACTGCAATGCCACTCTGTGCTACAAGTGCGAAATCACATTTTTGCCAGTATTTGAAAAATGACAGCTATAACATACATAAGGTGGGGTAACAAGAAGACCACGTTGAAAATATGAGTGAAAATGTTGTAAATTTTCAAAGTTACGAGCATGTACACAGAGACTGCAATGAATGGACATAACTCAGCCATTTTTTTAAATTTTGACCCCAGATTTTCAACATAGCTTTCTTATGACCCCACGTCATGAACAATACGACTGTCATTACTGAAATCCCACTGTAAAGGGGATTTCACCAACCGACTGTGAAATCACCTTTCCAGCGGTAGCCATCTAATGACAGTCAAATTGTTCATGAGGTGGGGTCCCCAACAAGCCATGTTGAAAATTTGGGCTAAAAAATGTCAAAAAATGACTGAGTTATGCATAAAAGTTGAACCCCCTCCCCCCATCAAAATACATTGAAATGCATTTACCTTAGTTCAGCTTGCAGTCGCTGGTACCAGCAGTAAGACGTGCCTTCGATTGGCAGAGTGGGTCTCAATCCTGGGATATGCAGAGGTGAGTGAGGGTCGGTGGGGACGTCAGGGGTGTGTGGGGAGGATGGTCCATGGTGGGAGGTCTGGTGGAGGTACGATCGTGATCGACAATGGACTGTTTTTTTTTCCACAGGCTAAAAAAAATGAAAGACAACAAGGGAACATTTTCCACTTTTGCAGGTTATCACAGGAGGGTTGGGGGGAAATGACAGTAGCCACCAGTGAGCACACTGAAACAAAACCTGAGTGTGCTAGTTTGGGGGGGTACCACTGGACACTAGGGATAAAGGGCAAAGTGGCAGTTTGCCACAGTGGGGGGATAACCATAAAAAAAGAATAAAAACAACTTTTCTATATATGTATAAAATATATATGGGGACTGAGGGTGGGAGGTGCCACTAGACACCAGGAGTACAGGGCAAAGTGGCAGAATGCCACGGGGGGGGGTAAATAAGAAGAGCTGCAGCTTTTCAAGTCCTTTTTCATAACTAGTCCTAATTCTTTTTTGCCACCCGATTCCTTTGCTGTGAGGTGGCGCAATCCTTTTTCATGATGCAAAAAAGGATTAGGACCTGTCTGACCAGATGGCCCTGTCAGCCATCCTTTTTCGTGAGTTGCAATAATTATTTTTCATGATGCGAAAAAGGATTGACATCTCAAGAAAAAGGAATTAGTCTGACAAAAAAAAAAAGATTACCAGCAAGACCATCTGGTCAGAGAAGTCCTAATCCTTTCTCACATGACATAAAAGGATTATGGCACCTCATGAAAAAGAAATCGTCTGACCAAAAAGGATTATGACATCTCATGAAAAAGGGTCACTTTTTTTAATCCTCTTTTGTGAGATACCATAATCCTTTCTTGCCAGTCAATTCCTGTTTTATGTTCGCTTGCGCGCATGCGCAGGGAACGTTTTGGGAAAGTAGCGCACTTTGGAGGTGTGCCTCTCCCATCCAATGCACTGCTCCTTGAGCAGGCGTGGCGGTCCTGCACCAATGGGTGCAGGAGCTCTGTATGTTTCAAGGGTGTTCCTCTGCTTCAAGGAAAGCACCGCTGCCATACTGGCTTGCCGCCATCATGCATCCGCCCCTCGGCATCTGCGCCTCTGCATGCCGCTCACGCCTCCCCAAGCTTTGGTGCCACGCTGGAGAGCCCACCTCAGCGTGGCAACGCGAGCGGCCGCGGGTGCCAACTCGCCGGCTCCACGGCCCCCCAAACCATCCTGCTGCCATGCTGGGAGCCCACCCCATTGTGGCAACGCCTCTTTGTTTTGCCGACGGGGTGCCCAAACCCGTCCGGCTCCTCAGCTCCCCTGCGTAGTTTTCCGACAGGGGTGCCCAACTCCCCATTGGCTCCTCACCCCCCAGCTATCTTGTGCCACGCTGGGAGCCCACCCCAGCGTGGGCAAACGTCCCACATCGCCGCTTTTTGTTTTAAAACCTGTAAAATAAAACAGTCCCACGCGCATCTCCCAGCCCCCTCCCACAACCCGCACCCACCCACTGCGCACCATCCTCCCCACACCCCACCCCATACTTACCTCCGACTCCGCGCGATGATCTTCGTGGACCGGGAACATGTCTGCACTCTTCAAAGGCTGTATAATGGGCTAGATAGGGGTTTCAACTTTATTGCATATCTCAGTCCTTTTGGAATTTTTGCACAAATTTTCAACTTGGGGTTTTTGGGACCCCTTCTCATGAATGATGTCACTGTCATGGTGTTATTCGGCCCGAAGGTGATTTCACAGGCACTGCGCGGTCACTGCATGAAATCACCCTTCCGGGCTCGAGATAATGCCATGACAACAATATCATTCATGAGAAGGGGTCCTAAAACCCTATGTTGAAATCTGGTGCAACAATTCCAAAATGACTATTTTACGAGCGCAGGTTATGCAGTTCCTACGCAGGGGCTCAGACGCTTCGAATTTTCAATAATTTCACTCCAGATTTTCAACATTGCCATTTTACCACACCTCCTCATGAGCAGTGCAGCTGTCATTTTCACATCCTGCCCAAAATGTGTTTCTGCCCATGTAGCGCATAATGGCGCATTCGGTGTACTGAACTCAATGTATGGGACACATTAAGAAAATCACAGTGACACTGATCATGAGCAGAGGTCTTAAATGGCTATGCTGAAAATTTGGTGAAAAAATTCTAAAATGACTGTTTTATGGTCTCATGCTATGCAGTTCCTACGCACGCTTGTAAGTTTGTGAATTTTCAATATTTTCATTCCAGATTTTCAACATTGCCATTTTACCACACCTCCTTATGAGCACTGCAGCTGTCATTTTTCACATCTTGCCCAAAACGTGTTTCTGCCCATGTAGTGCACAATGGCGCAGTCGGTGTGCAAAATCAATGTATGGCACACAGTAAGACAATCACAGTGACACTGTTCATTAGCAGAGGTTTTAAAATGCCAATGTTGACAATTTGGTGAAAAAATTCCTAACAATGACTGTTTTACGAGCATGCATTGCACAGTTCCCACGCACGCTCCTAGGTTTGCGAATTTTCAATATTTCCACTCCAGATTTTCAACATTGCCATTTTACCACACTTCCTTATGAGCAGTACAGCTGTCATTTTTCACATCCTGCCCAAAACGTGTTTCCGCCTATGTAGCGCACAATGTGGGTAACAAAAAGGTCATGCTGACAATTTATTGTGCAAATACCAGCAATCGCACAGGGCATTAGGGTAAAGCACCATACATGCCAAACACCACTGCAAATACCTGCAACCGAACGTTCGGCATTGACAAATGCTTGTTTAGTGAGGTTTCATAATCCTTTTTCGTCATGTGAAAAAGGATCAGGACTTCTCCAACCAGATGGCCCTGCCAGTAACCCTTTTTCATGAAATGTCATAATCCTGTTTTCAGATGCGAAACAGGATTATGACATCTAATGAAAAAGGAATTTGTCAGACAGAAAAGAAATACCTACAGGGCCTTCTGTTTGGAGAAGCCCCTAATCCTTTTTTGTCAGACGAATTCCTTTTTCATGAGCTGGCAAAATCCTTTTTCGCATCATGAAAAAGGAATGGAAGCAAGTCACAAAACAGGATTTTTAAAATTAAAAAGCATTTTAAGGCCATATAAAATTAATGTAAAGATGCAGTACAGTAAAGGACATGCAGATGAGAAAGATACATAATTGGATTACTTAGATGTCTCCAGAAGACGTACCAGGGTAGAGTTAGGACAGATTGTTTGGGCTAAAAAAAAAATAAATAAATAAACACGATGGCAGCTGATGAAAAAGGAATTTTTCTCATGAAAAGGGATTCTAGGGATCCTTTTTTTGTGAGCTGTCAAAGTCCCTTTTCGTCATACCAAAATCCTTTTTCGTTCCATGCAGCTATGCGAAAGACTGAATTGAGCATGCTCAGACCTGAAATTTAAACATTTTAGAGCTTTGGAATGGATCAATACTTTATCACCAAGCCAGTGCTGGCTTGTTCTTTGGGGCATGCTCTTTCTACCCTGAAATTTTCAGACCAAATTCCAAACAGCAGTGCGGTAAAGAAAAACAGCCAAAAGAGGTGAAATTTAGTGTTTTTTTCACTATGTGCAGTGCAAAATCCACCAAATCTGATCAAAACTAAACTTGGCACATCAAGAGACCTACTCCACAGGACAGCACATACCACATTTCATGCAAATCCATTGAATGGTTGCAAAGTTATTAAAGTGCAAAATTTCAGGTTTAACATTAAAGTGCCTATTCAACCCTAACTATAGTGGCATGACCGCAGCCCTGTTATATATATATATATATTTTGCAAAAAACTGCATTAATGCACCAGTTAGGGTTCAGCTTATTGGGAAATGTGACATTATGGTTTCCAAAGCAAACTCCCACCCCACCCTCCCAATCAGCAAAAGAAAAAAAAAATGTTAGGGTATAGGGTCTCCAAAGTCTTTATGAATCAGTGGTGGGGACTTACTTGGGGTTGCCAACCCTAATGCTGATCCCTCACCCCAGTCCATAGCCTCCTGTCCAAGCTGCAAGGTACAGTTCCAAGCCAATGCCTCATAGTGATACACTCTTCAAAGGTAGAGAAATATGTCTCGACATGTGTTGCCAACAGAATCTGTTGTAGCTTTTTTATGCAGGGCCCTCATCACATCTGACCTTGCTTCCTCAGAGGAGGGCATTGGCATTGGGGTTGACAACCACAAGGAATACCCCACCATTGATTCACCAAGACTCTGGAGACCCAAAACCCTAATTTCTTTTCCTTTTGCTACTTCGGGGGTGGGGGTGGACAGTTAGGGTTGGAAGCCCTAACATCACATTTCCCTATTTTCATGGTGTTAAGTTGAACCCTAACTGGTGCATTAACACAGTTTTTTGCAAAGAATTTCCTTTCTTTTTGAGAAATTGGAATCATATCCTCATTCACACAGGCCTTGCACCAAGAGAAGACTCCATCCACCTACAGAAGTGCAGGGCCACAGCAACAGATGTCAAGAATTCATTGGGCTGTCTGGTGGACTGTTGTAGTGCAGGGCCCTCTGGGTCCTGCACTTCCAGGTGGTCACAGTCACAGATGCACAGGGAAAAGAATCCATCTCCCAGCTGAATCACGGGGTCCTTTGGCACCCACAGGTGTAGAGGTGCAGAGCCCCTATGCCAACAGAAGAGTTCTTTTCACTGTATGGTACTTGGACCCATGCAGGTAATCCTACACCTACCCTTCCCACACTTGTATGATGTCACATGACAGCACCTTCCCCAGCCTCTGCCCAACCAGCTGGGTCACCAAGCTCACCCACATACCCATCTCACAGCATGGGATATCAAAGTACTACCCGCTGGTATAAAGGCTGGTACCACACACAGCATTTCTTAATGATTATTATTTTTTTATTATTTTGACCCCAAATTTTCAAGATAGTCATTTTATGACTCCCCCTTATAAACATGATATGTGGTATTTACAGAAGAGTGGTCGAAACATAATTTTGCACCACATGTTGGAAAATACAACTCATCCAGGATTTTAGAATTGACACCTGTCACATTTACAAGGGGATGTGAAAAATGGTTATGTTTAAAGTTTAGAGTCAAAACATTGAAAATTAGCTAAGTTATGAGTGAACGTTGAAATAGTTCAAGGTTTACTCATAACTTGAGCATTAAAATGTATTTTTACACCATTTTTTCAACACAGGCTTCTTATTACCCCACCTCATGAACCAGGTAGGTGAAATTATTCAAATCCTGCCCAAAATGTGACTGATACAGTGACTGTAAAAATCACCCTTCAGGATGGACTTCAAAAATTTCACCTGCCTTGTTCATGGGGTGTGATCCCCAAAAGGCCATGTTGAAAGTCTGGTGGAAAATATTAGCAAAGTTATAAGTGAACATTAAAATATTTCAATGTTCACTCATAACTTGGTCATTTTAACATATTTTTACACCAAATTTTCAACACAGCCCTATTATGACCCCACCTCATGAACCCAGTAGGTGAAAATGTTCAAGTCCTACCTAAAAGGTGATTTAGTGCAGTGACTGCAAAAATCTACTTTTGGTCCAGATTTGAAATATTCTACCACCCTTGTTCATGAGGTGGGTCACAAAAAGGTGATGTTGAAACCTTGGTGTAAAAATAGTAAAAAATGACAAAGTTATGGTAAAAGTTCAAAACTCATTTAAATATATTACACCACATTTACCTGATTTTTCTCATATCACAGTCCCCACAGCAACAATACTTGTTTTATTTTGATTTGAGAGTGGATCTACATCATGGAAAAGATGTAGGTGAGAGTGTGTGGGGGATGGGGTAGTGGCTGGTTCAGGGTCAGGTGGGTGGGGATGTAGGGGAAAGATTGGTGAGGGACTATTTTTCACAGGTTCAAACACCTCCAAAAACCAATGAGGGATGATTCTCTTTGTTTCAGAGACTTTCCAACAGTGGGTGTTGGGCACTCCAGTGTTGGGCTACTGTTTTGATTGTACCGAGGGTGGGTACCCTGGTGCCACCACATATATAATGGGAAGAGGCTGAGTGACCTGGAGGGGAGAAGATGAAGAGAAGTGGTTCTGGGGGGTGGGCATCCCAGTCCGCCTATTATACATAAAATTAAATTTGAGAAAGGGGGAAGGCAACCTGGAAGGAAGGGGAGAAGAAGCAGTACTGTGAAGGTACCCCAGTCTGCTAATTATTTGAACAGACAGAGATGGATAGATAGATTGCTAGCTAGATAGACAGATAGATAGATATTGTGATCATGATCGCAGGCTCACTGCTCAAAATGAAACTGTCAGCATGACTCCAGCTGCAGCTTCACATGTCAAAAAAGTCCAGCTGTTCTAATACAGAGACTGCAAGTAAACAACTCCTCTCGCTAAGCTGGGCACCTCAGATTTTGGGGGACTTAGAAATGGTACAGTATTTCTGGAATAAAAAAGAAAACACTAGCCCTGTGGTGTAGAGGCCTGTAGCACTTTAAGTAACCTACCTCTCCCACACCGGTGAGCTGGGTTTGGGAATGAGCTTGGGCCGCTGGGGGATGGCCGGGTTCCATGTCACCACAGCAACAAAAAATTTGCTAACCATCACCACAACAATGGCAAAATGTCACCAATTGGCACTGTGCCATCACTGTGGAAAAATAATTTTTTATGAGGGGCTCTGTCTCCCCCCCCCACTCCCCCTGGCACTATAGATAACCAACTTCAAGTCGGAGTTGGTTCGGGGAGAGGAGAACTCCCCAGGGACAGCAGCAGCATTGGGAACCCAGCTGACCATCACAATGAACTGTTGATATTGTCACTGTGATGGTCTTCGCTGTTTTCCATCACTGTGGCAACGTGATACGGGATGGCCAGGGGAGGGCTGGGAGAGGACTTAGCAGTCAATAGGCAGCTCTCCTCTCCTAGATTGGGTGGTAAGGTCATCCCAGATCTTGGTTGCCACTGACTGGAGACTCAGTAGTAGTGCCTGGCAAATGGAGAGCTGGTGCTAGGCCAGGTGGGTGGATGAGGTCACTGGTTCTGGAGCACATGTGTGCCACCATGCCCATGCGCATCCGTGTTACTGAGGTCCCAGAATGTATTTGGAAAAAATGGGAAAAATTACAGGCACAGGCTCCATGAAGCCCTGCCTGCCAGCCCTCACCCTGTGCTGCCACCAGTTCACTGACCCACAAATCTGGATGCTGGGGATCTGGGTGGTGGGCCCTCCCCTTCCCGGCTCTGCCATGGGGGCAATCCATGGAGGATATTGGGCTTGGTGGACCAGGCAGGCAGTCACCAGGTGAGGAAGATAAGGACAGGTCAGAGAAGTCACCCGTGACATGCCTGGAGGATAAAAACCTTGATTTCAAAAAAACAAAGAAACACCAAAATCTAAATGTATCCTGTTTAGCCAGGTTCAGGTGTTTGTTTTTTAAATATATACCATTTTTATGTACAGTATTTTGCATGTTTTTATAGTTTGGGGGAAAAACAAGATGGTGGCCATTATGAAACAAAAAAATGTTTTCTGTGTTGTGAGAAGCAAGTGGTGAGAAACCAAAAAAGTTCTTGTGACATGGAATTTTTCATAACATAGAGGGTTATCCAAAAAAAAAAACTACTGAGCATGCTCAGGATAGCTCAAAACCAAACTTTGCATCCTTATAGCTCTGGAACCATTTAATATTGTTTCACAAAACCTTTCAAAAGGTACTACCTTACACAGGCTGCTTCTACCCTAAAAATTTCAGGAAACAATTCTATTCCATCTAAGCTGTATGTGAAACCAAACCAAAAACCCATGCTTAGCATCGAAAAAAAAATAGCCCTGTATAAGAAAATGACATATGGGGATCTCAGAAACTGTACAAGCTGCCATCACAAAACTTTCCACATATTCAGATATTGCCTCATAGACAATACATGCCAAATTTCAGGCAAATTTGTCAAACGATGCCAAAGTTATTAAGGTGCAAAATTAGGAGTTTAACAATGAACCTGTCGGGCAACCCTAACTATACCGGTGCTACCTGTAATAAGCATGCCAATTATGTAAGTAATAATACCCAACAGGGTGGGTGTTATTGGGATATAATGGACTGCCCAGGGGCATAATGAGGCCTGACACTGCAGGCAGAGGGACTTATAGCCCCTGGAAGGTCAGTTATATCCCATAATGCCCACCCTGGAGGGTATTATTGCACTTACTGTAGAAAATGGTTTTGATATCAATTTGTAAGTATAAATTTGAAACATTAAAAAAAAGAATAAAATAGATGAAATTCAGTAAAAAATGTTTACTGTAAAGTAGTCCCTCAACTGGCAGAATTGCCAAGAATTGCCAGTAGAGGGCTCCATCATTTTATTGTGGTGGTCATAATGCAAAGAATGTTCTTTCCCCAGAATAAGCGTTCTTTCGTATAATTTGTGGCAGACTGGTTTGAAATGTGCCCCTCGATGTTTGCTGTACTGTAACGTCCGGGTTGTTTGCGGTTTGGTAGCGAGTGGAGTGCTGCACTGTGTAGGTGCTCCGCAGTGTCTGAAATTCAGCAGGAAAACTGCGAGTTTAAGCGCACTGTGTGGGGGAGTATGAAAGGTAAACTGCCTGAAGCAGTGGGGGAGCGGTGTTTGTTAGGTTATGTGTGGCCTTTTTCAGTTGAGTCACAGTTGGTTGTAGTTCTGTTGGCTCCTACTACTGTTGACCGAGTAAAAAAACAAAAAAAATGTTTGTTTTGGAAATGGTCGTGAGCGGGTGGTGACGGCTTCACTGAGCAGCTGTAATAGAAGTAAGTAGTGGCTACTTTATCACTCACATTGAGACCAGAAAAAAAAATGGTGGTAGTGAGATTTGGATGTCGGGGTAGTCCCAGGATATCCTAAGTAATGGGGCACTAGGCAGTGGCACTCGTTATTTTGCGGGCGTTGTTGAGAAATAACAGCCCGGGTGCCAGGCTGTTTTAGCCAATCAGGAGAGGAGTTTCACGTTACCCATTTCCTAAATATAGAATAAAGTATGGGGTGGTGTGTGTAACAAGAAGATAATAACCAGGATGTCCTTTTTCCCATAGGAAAACCGTGGCGTAATTCGCTGTTATAAAGGAGGCGTTTATAACGGTGAACACAGCGCCAGTTCCCTCGCACTAACGGCCCTACCTGTGAGGGTCTTCTTCCTAGCCACTGTCCACCTCGTCTTTCCCACCGTGAGCCGCTATTCTAACTGCGGTTAAGTGCTGCCTGGCAGGCAGAAAGGAATCAAAATGAGGGAAATACCTCAACATGTTGGCGCCACACAAAATGAAATTAAAAAAAAAGTAAAAAGCGAGTGACCGACAGACCATAGAGCTCACGCTGAGACTCAAGCAGACCGCCGTGGTTGCATAAGAATGTCTTTTTTTATTTTATATAGTTGCTGTGGGGAAAAAGGACTTCCCGGCAATTATATAAAAAAAAGTATGGGTCTGGGTGTGTGTAAACTCGAATTTACAAACACCCTCGGGGTTAGATGCTACACATAAACCCCTCGGGTGTGTGTAAATTCTCATTACACACCCAGACCCATACTTTATTCTCTATTTTACACACACCCAAGGGGTTAGATGCTGCATAAACGCTCTCGGGGTTTGTACAAGCATCCAACCCCGATGGTTTGTGTAACCTTCAAGTTTACACACACACACACACACACACACACACACACACACACACACACACCACCCCAAATTTTATTTTGTATGATTGCTGTATCTCCCCTTTTTGGCCACAGCAATTGTATAAAATAGCAGTTTCAGTGCGGTTACACTCCAGTTCAGTTTTCGGCCAGTCCTTACATTTAGGTTTTCAGAGGTTTCACGTGTGTTTTTTTTAATAATAAAAACCTGTATCCTGTACAAAATAACAGTTTTTTGTTTTAAATGTAACTGTAACCCCCACCCCCATCATTTTGCAAACAACAGGTGGTATGCTGTTTGAATCTGACAGCAGTACCAGGTGGGAACTGGGTTCGGGGAGGAATAGGTCACTTGGCACAAAGGCTAGGTTTGGCTACTCTGCACAGGGGCACCCAAGTAACTCCAAACACAGGAAGCAATAACTGTAATGTCCAATACCAGGAATGGGATTCTAAAGTGTGGCTTTATTCACATCCAAGCAGAACAAATAAAGCATAGATGGACCCCCACACTCCTGGTAATGCAGATTAAAAGAATCAAGAACACTTCTTCTACACTTTAGCCCTCAGGCTCTGAACCCACCGGGCACACGGCCAGGACTTGCGCACTGCTTTGGGTACACAG
Organism: Neoceratodus forsteri; assembly: GCA_016271365.2. NCBI lineage: Eukaryota > Metazoa > Chordata > Ceratodontiformes > Ceratodontidae > Neoceratodus > Neoceratodus forsteri. The sequence goes on from CM057449.1 coordinate 1,466,476,467, forward strand.
CCCAAACTTGTACACGTTTCTGGGTTTTCCCTGGCTCGGCTCCCTTGCCGGCCACTTGGACACCTTCCACATGTCATGGAAACATTTTCTGGTGGCTCCCTAAACCACCTAAGAGCACCTCAGCTCTATCAGGGAATTTTCCTTTCAATCCCACATCTGGATACTTTCCTCAGGCACTGGCCAAGTACCTGAGAGAAAGTAAAGGTGCCACAGAGCAAATCCGTAGAGGTGAATTTGGTTACTACTGATGGGGGGTCTCACACCTCTCGCTCCCACAATTCATACCCGGCCATTTCTCTGGACAATAAACACCTCCTACTGTAAAGCTTGGCAATGTAGATTAAGGCTAAATGTATGTTACATTTCCTCTACTTGTCTTGCTTTCTCTTTGTGCTGGACTTGAACATACTTTTAATTGGCATAGCCCATTGCTCTAGGCCCCCCACTGATTAAGCAGTCCAATCCCCACTTTACTTCACTCTTTGTGCTGGACTTGAACCTACTTAACCGGCAATGTCTATTACACTAGACCTCCTACAGCTTAAGTAGTCCAATCCCCACGTTTCAACAGTTCAGGTGAAAAAACAATGGTCCTTTGTCAGAGCGAACTCACCCTTTGGTTGCAGGTGCCCCTCAGGCAATTCTTCCACAGGAATTTTCTCTCAGAGCCTCTGGTGCCGCAGCACAACTTGAAATAGGCAGCTTCTTCCCTTAGCCGGAACCAGGAGGTTGCCCCTGGAAGACAGGCAAACTTTCCCCCCCATCCCCTCAGGGAGGGGGCACTTGGACCAGTAACAGCGGTCTCCACCACTTCAACAATCAGTTTCTGTGTCCCTCTTATAGCGGAAACACACACCTTCTTAAAAGTAGCTCTAAAACAGAGCTTAAAGCTCTGAGAGCCTGCACACAGACTGCTGCACTACTGTCTCTCACCAAGACTGCACACAGACTCCATTCAAAATCCCCAACATTCTATCTTAACTTCCAACTGCAGAATTCCAGTGTGGGTCATGCAGCTGCGAGAGTTCTATGGTGATGTCATCCCTCAGTCTCAGCTGAGACTGAGAACAGAGTGAGACAGTGTGAAATCCATTTAACTGGAGTTTCACAAGCTGCCTTCCCTGCCTACCACTAGGTCTTACTGGGATTCTAGTAACCCCGGGTAACAGGGGGGTTACATAACTTACCGCCATGATACTTTGGCGGCTAGGTTGTGGTTGAGCAGAAAGTGACGAGCCAGAAAGGGAAACACTACAGCGGACGCATACAGAGAGGGAGGAGAACCGTGCATGTGTTTGCCGTTATAAATGCTCCTTTATAATGACAAATTACGCCACTGTCTCCCTATAGCAAAAAGAGGAGACCCACTAATTATATCATACTATCTCATGAGTGGTGAAGTCACCAGTGACATATCTTACTATCACTGCCCTTAAATGAATATAAATGTGATACCTTCAGTCAGGCCATGTCATGTTCTGTTTATACAGACATAGTTTTTGGATTAAAATAAGAAATTGTATACTAATGCTGTTTGTTTACATGTTTCACTCAGTATCAGTTTCTTTTACAGTGGCTGTAGGCTTGTTGCTGAGAGGGAGGGTTCAGAAGTTAGCCAATTAAAAATTCATTTTTAAATCATTATTAACAAATTTTGTATTTGCTACTCCCTGATTGGTTATTAGAGCAATGGGCATCTCCCAGGTGCTTCAGTGTTCAGCTGTGTAGCCGAAAGAATGCACTATGACACACTGCACCACAAAAAGATATCATGATGACATAATGCATCATGAGAAGATGTTAATATCTTTCCAGGATCAGTGAGATAGCACTTTTTATAAAAGGTGAAGAAATCATAGTAATATGATTGACTAAGAGTGTCATGTGACTATCACAGCACAACTGGCCACCTCAGATCTCATGATAGGCTGTTCACTAAATATGTTTTGTTTTTACATTTATGACTCTTATGTGGTATAACATAACACACTTCAGGGTATTTTGCTGTGCTCTCTCTCTCTCTGTCTCTCTCTCTTTCTGTCTCTCTCTCTATATATATATATATTCTTTATTATTTTTGTGTGGGAGGGCTGGCTCCCTAAGCTCCTGGGTGGGCTCCCCAGGCTCTGGCAGCCAACCCCTCATACTTGGGGCCCCCCTCCCGAGTGGGGCTGCCGGTAGGTGAACTCTGGTGGATGTGCAATGATGACTCGCCTCCGCCCTGCCCCTCGAATGTGCAGGTGCTGACCGCAGCAGAACTCCCGGCTTCCACCAGGGGTCTGTTGTGCATCGGACACTCAATCCACCTCCCCCCCCCGGGAGTAGGAGAGCAGTCCACCGGATGCTCAATCCTACTGCCCCTGGCTGGCCCTCTGACTCCCGGATCTGTTCCTGAACCCAGGTTGTTGGCACCACAGACAGCGATTGTGCCTCTGCACCAGTGGGCCAGCCTAGATGGATATATTTGGTTAAGAGCACTGAGCTGTGCCTTACGCTTCAAAACACATTGGAACTATCGATATAACGCAACACAACTGGACACATTGGCGATAAATAATAGATGGATAGATAGACAGATAAATACACAGATAGGTAGGTGTGGTATAAATAGTAGCAAATACATCTTACCTAGACCTGCAAACAGACATACTGTACTTGAAAATAAAAAATGTATTTTCATGTACATCCATAAAAATTAATGAATTAATGTTGATTTTTATGTATGTCATCAACCATTTAGACAATCAAGACTAGCAGTTTATATTAGCAACACATCACTGTGTTATACAGTATAAACCAATTACACTTGCCCTGATCATTAATTTTCAGTCATATCTCTAACCTAATTATTTACTGATTGTTACACCACTCATGAATAAAGAGTCTTGGAGGTAATCCTCACTCCAGCTAGCTAACTGAAAAATGTATATTTTCCCACAAGCTGCAACAGCACTTTTTACAAATTTCTAGCATATTCCAACATTCTAGATCACCTTACCATTCTGTCCAGGTCATGTCACCATCCAAATGATATTTGCCATAGGCTGCCTCAAAATAATTTATTCTAGTTTCATAGTTTTACCTCAATAGACCTCACTGATGGCTTTAACATGCATGAGGTCAGTGTGTATATATTGGGGATATGCAACAACCTGACTCTGAGGGCCCAATTCCAAGAGGCATGTCACAACTCACAGGTGTATGCGAGTTGTGACATGCGCCGCTACGCCAGTGACTCTGTGCCCTATTCCAGAACAGGCAGGGTCCCTAGTACTTATGTCCTGTGACTTGCGGCAGCCACAGGGCTGCACAATGGGAAGGGAGCACCCAACACGGGTGCTGCAAGCCACAGACAGCAGGGCACAGCACAAGTTGTGCAAGGCATGGACCCCCCCAGAGCCCCACACCCCAACACCATGGCACTGCCCCACAGGGCTGGGGAGGGGCTGGGGGGCCACAGGATCACCCTAGGGCACCTGGCATGTAGGGGGATGGGAACTGCCCCATGGGGGCACTGCATGGGGATGGGGCGAGGGGGTGCCAGCAGCCCACATAGGGCTGCAGTGGGCACCCATGGGGGACAGTGGTGGGGTTGGCTGGAGAGTGGCAGGCTCGGTGGTGCATCGCCGGTGGACATAGGTACGGTTAGACCAGGTAGTAGCTGGTCTAACTGTACCTATGCAATGGTCTGCTAGGTCCCACTTGGAACCGCGACTTGCAATTCTGCCAGCTACCCTCTTAGACTACAGGTGTAATTGATGCCAGAATCACCCTTGCACCTTGTCGCAGGGGATTGCGGGCGTAGTGGGTGGCGTAACCTCCCCAATGGTGGAGGCAGCCTGTGCCATGTCGCAGGCCACCTCTTAGAATTGTGATGGGCGTATTGCATGTCGCAAAGTGCGATTCGTGCCATAGGGTTTGATGCAAGCCACCTTGCGACAGGCGTATCCCATTTCAGAATCTGGCCCTGAATCTGCAATTTATATTCATGAGTGAGGAGCCAGGAACAAAACTTATAAGTGAAGATAAATGTCATATTCTGACTGAGTCGGGTATGGTGTGTCCATTTTACACAATTTTTTTTTTAACTGTAAAGCTTTTGCATTAGTTTTCTATGAAGATTTAACTGCTTCTGCTTGATTTACTACTCTGGTTTGAGTGCAGCAGTAACTGCTGTGATGCCGTCAGGCATTGTACATGCTGCCCTCTCATTTTTTAAGGGTCCACTGTGACCAGTCCAAGACACCTGGAGATAAATGCTGATGATAAACCCAACACTGAGCAAAATGATTTAGCTTCATTTAGGATTTGTCAGTGACTGAAATAAAGGCCTGGGAATTCAAATTTATGGTTCCCTTTGGCCCTGACCATACTGCTCATTCAGGTTTAAAAATATTTCTAAAAACATTTTTACATAACAGTGCTTGGGCATCCACATTACCTTGCAACAATGCTTAAACATGGTTATTGATGGACAGTCCTTTATTCATTATATCAAATGGAAGATGCTGTTGAGTTCTTCACCAAAAAGTTGGGAAGCATTATAGATAAGCATGCTCCAATCAAAAGCAGAGGATAAGAACAACATGGTTGAATCCTGATTATGGAATCAATATAAAGAGAGGAACTCCGTGACTTCAACGCATATCGCAGATACCAAAATATCTATAAAACAGCAGTGAAAAAAGAAAAGTGGACTTACAGCACAGAAAGGCAACTAAAAGTCATGGCAAATCCTAGGACTTTCAGGGATTCTTTAAAGATGTTTGCAAAACCACAAGCAATGTTGTGATTAACAAAATCTAAATAAAGATTTGGTGAGTGAAGGAAAAATAATAGCAGAGGGTTTTAACAATTTTTTCACAAACATGACATGTTACAAAACATAGACACATAGAATTTGATGGCAGATAAGGACTGCTTCGCCCACTTAGTCTGCCCATTTCCTTACCTAATGGATAAGCTGCTGATCCTAGTTAACCAACAGCCTACTTCCTCCTGACCCCCACTAGAATTGCCTTATGTCTGTCCCATGCATTCTTAAATTCCCCCACTGTTTTTGACTCCACAATCTTATCAGGAAGGCTGTTCCATGCATCTACAACCCTCTCTGTGAAGAAATACTTCCTCAAGTTACCTCTGAGTCATCCCCCCTCTATCTTCAAATTGTACCCCCTTGTTCTTGCACATCTCTTTTTCTGAAAGATGCTACCCTCTTGGACTTTGTTGAGTCCCTTGAGGTACTTGAAAGTGTCTATCATGTCCTCCCTCTTCCTCAAGGACCCCTCTTCCTTCTTTCCTTGAGGCTATACATATTAAGCTCCTTTAGTCTTTCTTCATATGTTTTCTGGTGCAGACCCTGCACCATTTTGGTTGCCCTTCTCTGGACAGCCTCCACCCTGTCTATGTCTTTGCGGAGATGATGTCTCCAGAACTGCACATAGTACTCCAGATGTGGTCTTATCAACTGTCTGACAACAACTTCCTGTTTTCTACTGGTGATGCCTCTCCCCGTGCGTCCCAGTATCCTCTCAGCTCTCCTTATTGCCTTCTCACATTGCTTGCCCACCTTTAGGTCATCTGATATGACTACCCCCAGGTCCCTTTCCATTTGTGTTGTCAGTATCTCACCCCCCCACTGTGTACTCTTCCCCTGGGTTTTTGTTTCCCAGGTGCATTACTTTGCACTTCTTTGCGTTGAATCTAAGCTGCCATACTTTTGACCATTCCTCCAACCTTGACAAGTTCCTTCTCATCCTTTCCACCCCATCTTGTGTATCAACTCTGTTGCAGATCATTGTGTCATCTGCAAAGAGACATACTTTTCCTTCCAGACCCTCTGCAATGTCACTTATAAAGACATTAAAAAGGACCGGCCCCAGTACTGAACCCTTCGGTACCCCACTAGTAACCAAAAATAAATAAATTTTTTCCAAATAGTAGTGAATCTGAGATTAAGCAGAACTATAAAAAAGAACATTTAGGGCAGGATTTAGAAAGGTCATGTGCTCTGTGCATCTCAGATGCCCTGGCGCAAATGACATGTGCCGAGCACCAACTGTGGTATTCACAGATGCACCGGGGAATGCTCCCAGTGCATTCCCTCTGTGAATACCACAGTTGCACCCAGCCCTGGATGAGCCGGTGCAACCCCCTGATCAGGTTGGGAATCCAATAGGGTGCACCCAAAGTTGCCATTCAGAGCCAACAACATGCAAATGGGGCCATCAGGCATGCAAGGTGCAATGGGTCCATTTGCATGTCATTATGGCCCCATTTGCATGCACCGTGCAGGAATGCACCCGGCAGAACATGCCAGGCACCCTGCAATGTCTACGGGCCACACACAGAGCCCCAGGGAGGCAAGCTGTACCCCCACCCATCCCCGGCCTGTTTGCCAGCCATGAGGATGCCCACAAAGGAGCCCCAGAGGTCCAGTGGTCACCCCTCCCTGCCTGAACCCCCATTTGGTATACTGCACCCTGCGGCGGTACAGTCACCATAACAGAACACCACCCTCCTGCCCAAACTCCCATTTGGTATGCTGCACTCTGCGGTGGTAGATGGTTGTACAAAGAATCCTCTCTCCCTGCCTGCATCCCCATTTCCAAGCGCTCACTGCGGAGGTATTTCTTGTACAAAGAATCCTCTCCCACTTCACCCGACCCACATGCACTGCCGACGGTGCTCAAATGATTCCCCATTAGTCTTCAGCAGACGCTTCTCACCTGTGGCAATTCTTCACCACCCCACTTGTTTTCAGCAGGTCCCAAAGCTCCGCTTAGCAGCACAAGCCCACCTCAAGATAATACTTCATGGTTGCCCACCCACAGAGCTGTTCGGATGATTGCTGGTTGTTTGATGAGCTCACAGGACCCCGTCAACCAATGGTTGAAGTGAGTACTGTACTTGTCAATCACAACTTTGTGAATGACAGAGTACAGTACTCACTGCAAGCCCATTGATCGACAGGGTCCACCAATGGGCTTTCAGTAGTACAGTAGCTGTTATTCATGGACAGCTCTATCAGTAGGTAGCTGTGGTAGTATACAAGTGGGTTATGCTGCCCAACGAACTTCAGGACCTGCTGGGATGGGGGAGCGGAGTGGGGAGAGGGTGCCTGAGTGGTTGACAGTGGGGGGTCTGCTGGACTAACAGGGGGTCATTTGGAGCACCGTTGGTGGTGTGTGCGGGTCAGGATGGGGAGGGGTTTGTTTTGTACAACCATCTACCACCGCAGTGTGCGGCTTGGAAATGGAAGCTCGGGCAGGGAGGGGGGAACACTCTGGACTGGCAGAGTGGGAAGGCTGCCGTGCTGCTGTCTGTAGTACGGCAGCCTGCCTGTGGGTGGCCACCCACTTATGTCTACTTGATGTACACTCATCTCTTGGAGGCGCATCTCTGGACTTGCTCTGGAGATGCACCTCCAAGATGGGTTGTGAATGGGGCTGCACACCATATGCATGGGCACACCCCCTGCAAAACTCCTCCAGATGTGTTGCATATCATTATGGGTGGTGTGTGGCACATCGGGGATGCGCCAGCGCATCGGACCCCTTCTTGAATTGCACCAGTGTGCAAGTCAGGAAAGTGCTGATGCATCTCGGATGCACTGGACACATTCCTTTTGAGAATCCTGCCCTTAATTTATTCAAATAAATGAGCAGGATATGAAAATGCCTTCTGTTGGCCACAAGTGGAAACATGGGTGCAGGAATAGATGGGTTAAACAATGTTGTTAAAATTAATTGTCAAGTATATTGTAAAGTCAGTAACCTACTTGTTTAATTTGTCACTCTGCACAAATGAAGTCCCTGACTATTATAAAAGTGCAGTGGTAACACCCAGATATAAATCAGACGATAGGCTTAAGCTATCTAAATACAGGCCAAAATCACTCCTGCGAACTTTGGCAATGTTGCTAGAAAAAAATGTTTTTGAGCAAGCTTAAGAACCAGAACTCTACTACTGGGACCTTCAATTTAGGGTAAAAACAAACAAACAAAACAAAAACCAAGAGTCAGTGTGTTTGAGTTGGGGGAAGGGTACTGTTATCTGTGCAGTTAGCTAGGTGAAGAAGGGAACTGTGAATTAGGTGAAGTGGCTTATGCAGCAGCAAGCCAGGTGTTTGGATTTAAAACTGCCCTAGATAGCTTTTGGCAGCAAACAGAAAGAGGAAGGAGGTGCTGTTAGAACTTTACTATTCTACTGGGACTATATAGCCCTCCCTCCCAGCCCCCACCCTTAGCTAGTTCCACTTTTGTAGGCACAGAAATTGATTGATACAGGAACTTCCTGTTTGGAAACAGGAAGGAAGTGATCACACAGGCACAAAAGACTCACCATCCTAGAAGGAAAAGAGTAGCTCTCCATCCCCTATAGCTGCTGGAGGCCTGACTCTGAGCAAGTAAGAAGGAGACTACTGAGGAATACAGGAACAGAAAGAGCAGGAGCTGTAAGGGCACAGAGGCAGTAGGAAAGCAGGGAGAAAAAAAATAAAAATAAACAGAGCGAGGAAAGAGTAAGCATACAAAACAACAGTTGAGGAGCTACAAATAAGATATGATGGGAGTGGTGCAGTGCAGTAGCTGTAGAGCGGCAGTCTTCCAGGAGATGTTCAGGATAATGCGGTATTGTCTCATCTGCAGGCACCAATCTGGGCTGAGGGAGGAGATTGCTCATCTCCAGGCTGAGTTGGCCACGATTCGGGGGACCTCCCACACAGGGACCACCAGGGCCACCGCTGCTGCCTCAGAGGTTGCCAAGAAAGAGGAGCAGTTGGACCATAGTGGGCTCAGGAGGGTGAGGATGGTAGAACGGAGGTGCATCCCTCCAGTTGTACCTCTCCACAATTTGTACACCATTCTGGCAGAGTGTGGTTCCTCTAGGGAGACACCCACAGTGGAGACCAAGGAGGATGTTGGGAACCTCCACAAAGGAGATCCACAGGAGGGTTGCATGGGACCCCACAGGGGAAAAAAACAACTCCTGGTGGGGGCCTCCATTCTGAGGTGGGTAGAACTGGGGGAGGGGGAGAGGGAGGTAAGGTGCCTGCCTGGTGCCATGTCTTGGAAGGACAGGGAGCAAATCCTCAGGATTGTGGGAGCAGCTGCACAGGGAAGGAAGCTGGATGTCATTGTCCACCTAGGGACAAATGACCTGGCTAGAAAATGGATCAGAGCAGTGCAGGAGGAGTTAGTGGAGTTGGGGAGGGGCCTTAGATGAGTAGCATGCATGGCAACTTTCTCAGAGTTGTTGCCTCTCCATGGCATGGGTGAGGCTAGGGTGCTCCACACCATGGGATTCAATTAATGGTTGAAAAACTAGTGCAGAGCTCAGGGTTTTGGCTTCATTGGGGACTGGGGGTCCACCTAGAGGGATACAGGCCTATACTGGCATGATGGTCTGCATTTGTCCCGGAGGGGAACCAGGATCCTAGGTGATAGATTTAAATGCTTCACTGGCAAGCATTTAAACTAGCCAAGGGGGAGGCACTGAACAAAAGCAGGGAAATCCTAGCCCCCCAAAAAAATCAGGGTAGTTAGTGAGGTAAACACCATGATAGAGAAGTCAATAGGGAGAAGGGCAGGGGTAAATGGAGGCAAAGGCAGTAAGGACAGGGATGGGGGCAAAAGGGGTAAGGCCATCAAAAAATGGAGGGTAATGAGTACCAATGCCCATAATCTAGGTAACAAGCTCCTTGCACTGGTGGCCTTGATGAAAGAGGGATGCTTGGATATCATGGTAGTCACAGAAATATGGTACACAGAGAATCATGACTGGGATGTCAACATACCAGGGTACACAATCTACAGAAGGGACAGGGAGGGTAGAAGAGGAGGAGGAGTAATACTCTATGTAAATTATCAGTATCCATTGGAGACATCAAGGCAAAATTAGACACAGTAAAATGAGGCCCATCTCCTGGTCCAGACAACATTACTGGTGACATGATTCATCCAATGAAGGACAATCCACTTTTACCCTTAGAAATTATTTATGACACTAGTTTAAATACAGGAGAACTTTCCCAGGACTGGAAAAGAGCCAATGTTATTCCCCTATTTAAAAAAGGTGAAAAACATTCTCTTGACAATTACCATCCTATTAGCCTTACACCAATCCTTTGTAAGGTGTTAGAAAAATTAATTAAGGACAAACTGACTCCGCAGCTTGACAATCTTGACAACTGCCGACATGGCTTTATTAAAGGAAGGTCCTGCTCCACTAATTTGATCAGCTTTTATAACACCATAAGCTTTAATCTAGATAACAACTTACCCTGTGATGTCATTTTTCTCGATTTCCAAAAAAGCCTTTGACTCAGTTCCTCATTGGGCTTTAATATATAAATTAAAGGTTTGTGGTATCCAATCCTTGTTTTTACGTTGGATAGTGAACTGGGTCACAAACAGATATCAGAGAGTGATTATAGATGGTCACTCATCAAACTGGTCAGTTATTAATAATGGAGTACCACAAGGATCCATTCTCGCACCCTTCCTTTTTCAAATATTCATCTCTGACTTGCCACATAATACAACCTGTAATCTTATGAAATATGTTGACAACTGTAAAATTAGTAATGTATGTAATAACTCTATGCAAATAGCTCTTCTCCAAGAGGATCTGGATAAGTTGAGCGCCTGGTCCCAAAAATTGGGGATACACTTTAACACATCAAAATGTAATGTACTCCATTTTGGGAAAAACAATCCTAAGAATAAGTATTTATTATACAATGCAACACTAAACTGTAAGGCTTATAAAAAAGATTTAGGAGTCATGGTTGACTCAGATCTGGACTTTGACATTCAAATCTCTAACACCTTGAGTAAAGTTAATAAAATATTGTGGACTAATCAGGCACAATATTAAATCAAAAAATCCTAGTATTCTAGTACCTCTCTATTGTGTCTATGTAAGACTCCACTTTGACTTTGCTTCCCAATTTTGGTGTTCTTATAAGAAAAAAGACATCAACAAAATTGAAAAGTTTCAACAAAGAGTGACAAAATTTTTTGCTCCAGACAAATGTAAATCTCATGAGCAAAGATTGCTTGAATTTAATCTAATGTCATTGGAACAGAGGTGCATGAGGGGTGATCTTCTGTTCACCTGGGATGTTATTAACGATTCATCCCTCATGCCTGACTGTGGACTCGATTTCAAACAAGTTACCTTTAACACAAGAGGACATCCTCTTGAACTAACTAGAAACAAAGTTAATTAAAAAAAAAGGCATATTATTTTTCACAGAGAATCATTAACCCTTGGAATTCCTTACCTACTCCCGTGGTTATAAGTGAATATAAAAATATATTTAACAACCAGTTAGACAGATTTCTATTGTCAAGTAACAACTTGTTTTATTATAAGTAACTAACTGGAGCTGACCATGGGTATTTTTGCCCTTTGTGCTCTGTATACTTTCTTCATATGATTCTTAGAGTGTAAGGGAAGGGATCAAAGCAATGGAACTAAAGGGTAAACAGGGAGGAGAGGAGGCACTGTGGGTCAACCTGGAGACCGGAAATGGCACCACAATCTGCACAGGGGTTGTATACAGACCCTGTCTTGGGGGAGAAAATGGATGAGGAAATGATAGAAGGCATCCTTAGGATGGTAGAAAAAGGGGAGATATTGTTGATGTGGGCCCTGAATATGCCAGATGTTAACTGGAGCACCTCTGCTGCAGTGACATCCAAAAGGAGGATCATTCTTGATGCCCTACAGTGGACATGCCTCAGACAGCTAGTGTTGGAACCCACTCAGGAGGGAGCAATCTTAGACCTGGTACTCTCAAATGGGGACGAAGACAGGATCTCAGATCTAGAAGTGGATAGCCATTTTGGAACAAGTGACCACCAAACAGTGTGGATCACAATAAACCCAGCCGAGGAGTCAAGCCATTCAAAAGTGAGGGTACCAGACTTTAGGAGGGCTGACTTTGTCAAAATGGGAGAGTGCCTCAGAAAAGCACTAGCAAACAGGCAATAAGGAGGAGTGGAGAAACAATGAGGAAACATCAAAACTGACATAACAGAGGCAACAAGCGTGTGTGTGAAGTAAATAAATCAAAATGAAAGAAAAAAACACTATGGTTCTCACAAGAGGTGGTGAGGAAGGTTAGGGAGAAAAAGATAGCATTCAGGAAGTATAAGGAAACACAGAAGAAGCAGGACAGAGAACTGTACCAGTTAAAGAAGAAGGAAGCAGGGAAGGCAGTCAGACTAGCAAAGGCCCAAACTGAGGAAAAGACAGCCAACGCATTTAAGAAGGGGGATGAAACCTTTTATAGCTACATTAGGGAGCGAAGAAAGACCAAGGGAGGGATAGTGAGGCTTAATAAAGGGGAAGGTGGGTGGGTAGAGAGGAACAGTGAAAAAAAAAAAAGGCAAGGATACTGAATGAATACCTATGCTTAGTATTCACAAAAGAAGAGGAGTGGGAGGTACCTAATCCAGTCAATAGAAGCACTCTTGATGGGGGGGGGGAGCGATACTAGTCCTTTCACAGAAGAAAGGGTTCTGAAAGAACTCCTAAAACTGAAGATGGACAAAGCAATGGGGCCTGACAGGATTCACCCCAGAATTCTAAAAGAATGAAGGGGATAGCTAGCGACACCACTGATTACTCTTTTTAACAAATCATGGGAAGATGGTGTGATACCTAAGGACTGCAGGAAGGTGGATGTGATTCTCCTTCAGAAAAGTGAGAGCAAAGCAGAGGCAGGAAACTACAGACTTGTTAGCTTGACCTCAGTGGTAGGGAAAATGATGGAATCACTTCTGAAAGAAAGAATTGTTGAGTACCTAGAGGCCAGTGGGGCACAGCACCCAAGGCAGCATGGGTTCACAGCGGGAAGGTCATGTCAGATGAATCTAATAGATTTCTTTGACTGGGTCACCAAAGTAGTAGACCAGGGAGGGGCTGTGGACATGGCCTACCTAGACTTTAGCAAGGCATTTGACACAGTCCCACCCAAAAGATTAATAAACAAATTAGCCAGCCTGGGAGTGGGTCCCAGGGTGGTAGCCTGGGTAAAAAGTTGGCTGGACAACAGGACACAGAGGGTAATAGTAAACGGAGTCCACTCCGAAGAAAGGGGGGTTACTAGCGGTGTACCGCAGGGTTCAATACTGGGTCTGGTCCTTTTTAATGTCTTTATAAGTGACATTGCAGAGGGACTGGAAGGAAAAGTATGCCTTTTTGCAGACAACATAAAGATCTGCAACAGGGTTGATACACAAGGGGTGTTGGAAAGGATGAGAAGGGACTTGGCAAGGTTCAAAGAATGGTCAAAAGTATGGCAGCTTAGATTCAATGCAAAGAAGTGCAAAGTAATGTACCTGGGAAGCAAAAACCCAAGGGAAGAGTACACAATGGGGTATTAACAACAACAAAAATGGAAAGGGACCTGGGAATACTCATATCAGATGACCTAAAGGTAAGCAAGCAATGTGAGAAGGCAGTAAGGATGGCTGGGGGGATACTGGGATGTATAGGGAGAGGCATCACCAGCAGAAAACAGGAAGTTGTTATCCCTCTGTATAGACAGTTGGTGAGACCCCATCTGGAGCATCTGCATGCAGTTCTGGAGACCCTATCTCTGCAAGGACATAGGATGGAGGCAGTCCAGAGGAGGGCAACTATAATGGTGCAGCGTCTGCAACAGAAGCCATATGAAGAGAGACTAAAGGAGCTTAATATGTATATTCTTGAGGAAAGGAGGGAGAGGGGGGACATGATAGAAACTTTCAAGTACCACAAGGGACTCAACAAAGTCTAAGAGGGTAGCATATTTCAGAAAAAGAGATGTGCAAGAGCAAGGGGACACAATTTGGAGATAGAGGGGGGACAGCTCAGGGGCAATGTGAGGAAGTATTTTTCACCAAAGGGTGGTGGATGCATAGAACGGCCTCTCTGAGGAGGTCGTGGGGTCAAAAACAGTGGGGGAATTCAAGAATGCATGGGACAGATATAAGAAAATGCTGGTGTGGAGGGGTAGGAAGAAGTAGGCTGTTGGTTAAGTAGAATCTGCAGCTTATCCAATAGGTAGGGAAATTGGCAGACTAAGTGGGCCAAGTCGTCCTTATCTGCTGTCAAAGTCTATGTTTCTATGTTAATTGAAAAGCTACTTAGAAGCAAATGGACAGTTGACTGATGACCAGTGCAAGTTCAGAGGTGAGTATAGCACATCAGCAGCCTTTGCCTGGTTTACAGGTGACATTTCTGACAACATCGATAATGGACTGCTAACAGGCGCAAGATTCGATGATTTGATCAAGGATCTTGTCCTGTGGACTACACCGTACTGGCCAACAAATTAGAAAACACTGGGATTGGTAATTATATGTTAGATTAGTTCACAATCTAGTTACATAGAAGGAAACATGGTCAAAATAGGGACAGAAATGTAACAATTTTCAGAAGTAACACTGGGTGTTCCACAAAGCTTCATCCTAGGTCCATTTTTAATTTCATTTTTTTTATTTTTACATTTTTAATTCTTGCTAGTTGATGATCAATATACCTGTTTTCACAATTGACAAGTGCATAATTAAAACAGCCTCAAAACCAATACAGTAAGACAAATATAGTTAATGGAACACATGAAAAACAACAAATAAAAGGTTGTATTAAAAATAACATGCAAAAGACCTTCAAAAAACATAAGCAAATATTTCTGTTAAATAAATATTTTTGAGCCTAATTTTAAAAGTTTTCATCCGTGAACAATTTACAACTTCGATTGGAAGTGAACTGCAGAAAGTAGAAGCTTTGAACAGTAAAGATTTTTGACCAAAAATTTTTTTGAACAATATGGTTTAAAATACCCTTCTAATCTGGGATCTGGTTCCTTGTGTATCGAGGGCCCTAAAAAATAAGGAAGAGAATGACTGTGGGAGTTGCTCAGGTGTGCCACTGAGTAGCATTAACGCCCATTCTTAAATTTCACCTATCTTTTAAAGAAAGACAACCAGTGGCCTTGTACAAAGCGCAGTCATGCATTAACCTAAGGGGGTTAGTGATAAAGTGACATCTATTATTGTAGGTAACCCTTAGCTTTGACAGACCTTCCTCATCAGTTGCAGCACAGACTGGTAGTCGTTAGTCCGGTATAGAAATTAATAGGCTATAGGCTAGCATGCTATGGGACTCTGGAACCAAATAATTCCAGATTCTAAAAAGAAGGTCCAGTCTTTGATGAATTAACCCAGTAACATATTCTATATTTGGTTTGAATGAATGAGTATTGTCTAACATTACCCCAAGATATGCAAAACTAGTGACATTTTCTATGGGTTCTCCCACCAAACCTAACACAGACAAATAAACTTGTCTTACTTTCCTACAACCTGAAAATAACATTACCATTGTTTTTTTTTGTTTTTTTTTGATAGTGATCAACATCATTTTTCTTGATGGTAACCAGTTCTGTAAAGAGTTGAAATCATCCTGGAAACTATTTATGCCATCTTTCAGAAATGGATCCATGCTAAAGATAACAGCGTCATCGGCATACAAAATGACTTCCAAAAACTTACAGGATTGAGGTGCCAAATTTAAAAACAAAGTAAAAAGAAGGAGGTCCAAAATTGAGCCCTGGAGTACCCCACCTTGAATGGGATAAGGATCTGACAAACATCCTGCATTAGTGTGGTATGTGACCCATTAAAAAGGTAGCTTGAAAACTATCTAGTGACATCTGAAGCAAAGTTACATTCAAGCAAAGAATGCACTAACAACCTGTGATCGGTAAGATCAGAAACTTTGGTGAGATCCACAAAGACCCTGTAGCACAGTTTTTTTTCAATGGCACTGTCCACACAGCTGGTGAACCTCACAAAGGCTGTCTCTGTATTATGCAATGATCAAAAACCATGTTGAGCAGTAGTTAACACTTTGTACCGGACAAGGTAGGTCAACACTTGGTCAAAAACTATTCTCTCAAGAATTTTTGAGATAGGAGCCAGTACAGAGAGAGATGGAACAGTAGTTAGAAACTACTTTCCTGCTCCCAGTTTTCTGTTTAGGCCTAATTAAAACCAATTTCCATTGTTTGGGGAAAACTCCATGACACAATAAATAATTATAAATAGAGGCCAGGGGTTTAGCAAAACCTGTAATAG
Organism: Neoceratodus forsteri; assembly: GCA_016271365.2. Lineage (NCBI taxonomy): Eukaryota > Metazoa > Chordata > Ceratodontiformes > Ceratodontidae > Neoceratodus > Neoceratodus forsteri. Next base: position 1,466,492,603 of record CM057449.1, read on the forward strand.
CTGGTGCTGTGCACTGCTGTCTGATGCCTGCCATTCTGCTTGTTAGTCTGCAGGGCAATGCTCTCTGGTGCCCCCATTCTGCCAGTCAGTCGCAGTGCATTGCTCTCTGGTCCCTCCTATTCTGCTTGTCAATCTGGAATGCACTTTTGTCTAGCCCCCCCCACACCACACCATTCTGCTTGTCAGTCTGTAGTGCATTGCTTTCCTGTGCACCCCCCTTCCCCCAATTCTGCTTGTCAGTATGCAGTGCATTGCTCTCCAGTCCCCATTCTGCTTACCAGGTTGCAGTGCATTGCTCTCTGGTGCCACCCCCCATTAAGCTTGTCAGTCTGCAGTGCACTGCTCTCTGGTTTCCCCATTCAGCTTATCAGTCTGCAGTGCATTGATGTCTGGTGCTGCCCCATTCTTCTTGTCAGTCTGCAGTGTATGGTAATGCTCACCAGTCCTTCACCTAAAAATACAAATAGTTCTTATTTTATCACTGCATTGCTTCCTGGTGCCCTCAGACACAGCCTCAATGTTGCACTTCATGTTCCAGCTGCCCACCACTCTGCCCCCCCCCCCAGATCAGCCACATGTTCAGTGCACATGTTAAAAAGTCATCTTGATAAGCTTCATTTTCACAGAGCTTTATCAGGATTTTAGGAGCTTCATCAGGATCATATTCCTCATTTGCTATGGAGGAAGTTTCCAATATACTTTCAGGCTATGATGTTAGCTTTGTTCCCATTATCCTATCCAGCTCATCATAAAATGGGTTACATACATGTTTACCCCTGATGTTTTATGTCCGTCTTTTGCTTGATGACACTTTACTTTGAGTTGCTTAATCTTTTCACGACACTGTTTGGTGGTGCACTCAAAACCATGCTCCTGAAGAAAGTTAGAAATCTTCTGATACATTTCTGCATTTCTGTGAAAACTTGTCAATTCCTTTTGTACATATTCCTGCAACCACAATTCAAGTAATAGTTTGGTTGCTTCTTCAAACCAGCTCGGTCTTCACTATGTTAAACAAGTAATACATGATTAAATATTTCAATTATTTTCTCGACTACAGCACTTTAAAGGGGAACTAATCGTCTACAGGATTTCTGAATGTCCGAAAGACCATAAAAAACTAATTTGAGTGAGCCACTGTGTTTATCTGTGAGTCTTTGCAGTCCAGAGTTATTCATATGTAAACCAGCCTGTAATTAAAGGGACAGGAACAGTTTTTTGTTATCTTTTTGAGTGGTTTCTGTCATGGACTTCAAAAATAAACATATTCCAGTCAAAATCTGTGTAATTTATTTAGTGCATGCTCATTTTTGGCATATGTGTGACAACTAATGCAGTTATGGTAACTATCATTCTGTTCAAGCACGAGAGAGCCTAAATGGTTGCTTACAAAATGTCTCCATTCCTACATTCTACACAGTTGCAGTGTGATCTGGAAAAGTGGGAAAAACATTGTGCTGCTAACATCGGCGCCATAATCTCACAGAAAAATACATTAAGTAACATTATTACATCAGTTAAAAAACACTTTTTTAAATGCAATTACTCATCTTCAGTGTTAGAATTTTTTTATCTAATTGACCGGGACCAGAGATGGGAACTGCCAAGTGGATTTGGCTGTGTGCCTCATAATTACATGGAGCAACTGCTAAGCGAGAGACAAGTTTTACCTTGTTCAGTGGGCGGGTAATGAGACATGTTCATCATGCTTGGCACTGATGTCAAGAGTAGGATCATTGTTAGCGACTATAAGAATGCAATCACATCCTTAGTTTGTAATTTTATGTGACACTCATCTGACACAGTGCTAACAAGTGTAGCTAACATACAGTTTTGCTTTGAATGCTGAGGGATAGCAAAATCAGATTTATTAGTTACCAAATTTCCCTACAGAACATGTTGGTAGCATTGCATTAGTACACATGACTATCTATCCACTCTGCAAGCACTTTAAGGGTAGCCGCCTTCCCATGGATCAATCACCATGCATATTGCATTTAGCTTAGATATTCATATTTGCAGCAAAGTACAAATATTGGTTTAGGGTATGTGTGTGTGGGAGGGGGGCACTATACATATGCCAGAATTTTTTTAAGTGTACTATAATAGTGGTTTTCAACTGGGGGTCTGCAGTCCAAACGGGATCCACAAGTGCATGCCAGGGGGTCCATGGAACAGTCCAGACAACCAAAGTCAAAGTGTGGTACAGTTTAAATGTCACCATCATGGAATTTCAACCACGAGCAAACTGGAATTAGTTTTGCCTGTAAAACTAGCAGCACAACATTAACAGTTATTTACTTGCTGAATGTCTTTCTCCACTCCACTTCTGTCACTCCACTGTGTTGCGCGCTTTTTCGCTGCTCATTCCTGACAGGATTAAACTAATTGAATGACTCCCCACGACATGTTGCCCGGTGGCTTTCTGCTCCTCGCCACACAATTTGCGATTACACCCACTCACTGATTTTTGTTAAAAAACCCACAGGCCTGGTGGACAGAGGGCTGAACGCCTGGCCACCCTCGAACTGATGCTGGTGACCTGGTTCGGAACGGACTCGGGTCATTGGGGTTGGCTGGGAAGGAGAGGATTGAGCATCCAGAGGACTGCTCTCCTCTCCTGGGGTAGATCAGGTGGGAAGCCTCACTCCTGTAGCATGCCCCGGTGAAGACCAATGGCACTACTAAGCAGTGGGGCAGGAGGGACAACCAGGAAAGCTGGGAAAACAACTTCAGGACCTGCTGGATAATGGCCTCCCTGTTCTCCATACCTCTGGAACCTCTGGGAGCCTGCTCCTCCACAGCAGCACCCCTGAGTTAGTAAGGAAATAGAGTGCTGGGGTTTCTCCCTGTGCCGGTGCCTTCTCCCTCGGAGGAGGGGGACCCGCCTGGAGATGGGTTACTCTGGGACAACTCGGAGGACTGACTGCGATATGTGGTATGATGGCAGCACTCAGAAAGAAAATGGCTGGGAAGTGGAGATGCTAGGAGGGCCTGAAGGAGAGGCAGACGCCGGAGCATCACAGGAGGTAAAAAAGATATACAGAAAAAAAAACAACAACAAAAAAACGGTCCTCCTCCTTTGCACCCCAGCGGCTATTTTAATTAATTCCGGACTAAGAAAACTGCCTCTGTAGCTCTCAAGTTTTTGATTTTTTTTTGTATTTGTCTTCTTGGTTTGAATCAGTTTAGTTCTCTATTGGCACAGTCTGCTTCAGCCACGTTGAAACCGAAAATCATTGCCCCTCTAGCTCCCTAATTTATTTGATTTCTCCCTTTTGTCAATTTTGGTCCACTTTTTAATCACTTTTACTACTTTCTCAGCCTGCATCTACCATGATGAAATGGAGCACTGATACCTGCCACTAATAATTAATCTTGCCTAACCCAACCCCCCCACTGTGGCAAATGAAGACTGAAATTTATCTCAGCAGTGAAACAATTCCTGGACTCGTGAGGTAAGAATATTTGCCTCGTTGCAGTGGATGTTGAATTAAGATTATTTGCAGTGCTATGTTAAATTCTGCCAGTATTTTATGCAGTGGATGCTAAACAGAGTTTGTTTGAAGTGCAGTGCTTGTTAAATTCAGCAATTTTTTATGCAGTGGATGCTGAATTATGATAGCTTGAAGTGCTGTGTAAGTTAAATTCAGCCATTTTTGCGCAGTGGATGCTGAATTAAAATAGTCCCCACACCATAGTCTGCTCCACGCAACAATGTATGAAAACTGTATCCTGTCCATAGGGGGTCCCTGACATGGCTGACACTCTATCAGGGGGGCCTCGAACCTAAAAAGGTTGACAACCACTGTACTATAGCATAGCAGCACATTTTTTATACTCTCGGGTAGGCACAGATGGATGTTGACACACACAAATGTCCTTTTTTCCCCAACCCTGATGACATCAAGTGAATTGGTTAACTTAAAATATTCCATGCCATCGAGATACTTTTATTTGTAATGTTCCCTCTCACTTGCATGTAACTGATCCCTGTCATGCTGTGTTTTATTGTTTCTCCTCATTTATGTTGGACTTGGTTCTATACGTGTCTGACGATATTGCTTTCTACTCTCCCATGCTAGTACGTGTGAAGTAAAAAAGTTATACTGTTTGAATTCTGTATCTGATTTAACTGACGACTGTGTGTTGGCAGTGACAAAATATTCGCAATAAGGTACAATATATATTAACGAATGGTTGCCTGACCTGGTATGCAAAAACCACAACTATTACGCTCACCCGTCATACCTTCCTTCTGCCTTCCATAAAAAAAATTATATTTTCTTTTTTACCACCGTTATTTCCATTTTCTTTCCATGTTTTTAAATTAGTAATATATAGATCTGGCTTCTATTGGATACCTCTCACTGACCATGAGGCCCAATATGGCAATGCTTTCTCCAGATCAACTGCCTACAGGTATTGAAACAACTGAAATCTTTGTGACATCTCTGACCGAGGAAGGGAGGAGGATTAAGTTCACCAGGACCACCCTATGACAATCTGTAGGTACCTAAATTTAGAAGGTCTCATAAGTGAAGGAGAGGATTGCCAAGGTAGAAGAGCAGACCCAGGTGACACATGGAGAGCAGGCAATTTCTGCATTCTGTGGTAAAGCAAATACACGCCAATGCTGATAGCCACAAACATTTTGATAAATGTAAAAATATCAGAGTGGTAGGCTTACTAGAGGGGATGGTGGATAAAAACATGATTGCCTTTCTGAAATCTGTATTACCTCTAGCTCTGCAATTACCACTGGACTGATACTTACAAATCAAACAAAATCACAGTGAATTGTGGACTGAACCTAAGTCATATGAATGGCTCTGTGATATTTTGATAAAATTCTTATGGTTTTCAGTTTAGGGGCTGTTTCTGGAGAAGGACAGTTGCCTTGGTAATTAAATACCAACTGTTTTTTTTTTATTTCATGATTTCTCAAAACAACTTGTGATCTTTGTAGGTAATTTACTTATGTTAGGAGGTTTCTGGCATCAAAGAGCATAACATATTATCATAGGTTCCCTCAAGATGAATGGAGCTGCTTATCAGCTGGCACTATAGAAGAGGCACACCGCTTTGCTGTGGCAAAGTGTCAAGCTTTCGAGCATGAACTGCAAGACTTGAAGAAGCCTAGAAAATTAAAGAAGTCTGAAAACTGCCTTGAGGACTAATGATTGCGTATGGACATCATTCTTTTATTCTGTTGATGACTCATTTAGACTGCTGTTTTTGTGGTTGGATGTTGTCTTACATGGGCGGCTCTTACATTACATTTTCTTTTTCAGCCTGGGAGGATGCAGAGTGGCCACTTCTTGGAGTTCTAAGCAATACTACAGTAAGTAATATGGACAGCCTTGTCCCTTACTTTTCTTGCCTGCGTGTGCTCAATGACCATCCCCTGTGCTACTCATGGTAAGGGGAAGATGCAAATTTAGATGCACTGTGGGTTGGGGGGCCTGTTCTGTTTCTGCCTTCCTGTTGCATTCTAGTGTTGTTGGCAAGGGTGGGGTATACTAGGAGCTTTACCATCAGGCATATGTTAAGCCACTGGGGGTCTCCCAGTTTTCTCACTCCTTGCACTTGAACAGGACATTGCTGAGTCATAAGGTTGAGGCGAGTCTTCTGTGTTGTGTTGCAGTGTATTTGTTGTTTTTCTTTTATCTGTGCAGCTTTAACTTACCTTCCTGTATTATATAGTCTTAATACGGAGGTTAATACTGAGGTGCATAGGAGCTAAGAGGCCTGTTAGCCCATGAGAGTGGGCAAGCTCCATCTAGCCACTATATTTCCCATATATATATATTCCCATCTAGAATGTAACTATGCAACTTTGATTTAAACTCTACTTTTACTGCTGATAATCTCAGTGTGTAATGAGTTCCAAGGGTTGACTATGCATTGCATATAAAGAATATTTTCTTTTAAGTTGATGGAAATGATGACCAGAAATCTGTAATGGGTGATCTCTTGTGTGAGTATGACTAGTTCTACATTTGAGATTTAGTGCACACATCAAATAAGGGCCCTTGACGATACTGAACAGGAAGAGCAGGTCATCTTGCAGGTGTCTCACTGACAGGGGCACAAGATTTAATGAAATCAGTCTATTCTCCTATGTTTCATTCTTTAATGAAGAGATACATTTAGTAGCCCTCTTTTCTATTTTCTCAGTTTTGTCCATATGATTTTTTTTCTACATGTGCACCAGAACTGGCTAGAGAAATCTGTGAGTGGCCATACATAGGATTTCTAGAGAGGAATTATAACATCATGGTCATGTAAGGCAATCTTTCTCTTAATGGACCACAACACACTGTTAGCCCTCTTAAATATTTCATTGCATTACATACTATGCCCCATATGATGTGTAACCTATACCTCTAAGTCTTTTTCTGATGTGGACATTTGAAGTGTTTTACCACATAATTAGTACTCTGTGTGCTGGTTATTCATTCCCAACTGCATAACTCTGCTGTTGTCAAGATTAAACTTCATCTCCTGATCTTCTGCCCATAAAGTAATTGTGTCTAAATCTACCTGAATATTTCTAATCTGTTCTTCAGTTAGACAAGGACCTCCAACCTTGGGAGTCATCTGCATATTTTGACATCCACCTTAGTGTGTTTAATGAAAATGTGGAAACATTGGTCCCAAGACTGAGCCTTGAGGGACCCAACTAGTAATGCACCCAACTGGCAAGTAATAACCATTGATCTTAACTCTTTGTGACCTGTTAGACAAACACTTATGTGTCCATTTGATGATCAATGGATGTATGCCTGCATTTCTCATTTATATAATGATGGCCCAGTGTGGCACAAGGTCAAAAGCCTTGCCTGAATCAAGTCGCATGATGTCACAAGGGATTTTAGAGTCTAATGCACCACTGATGTTTTCATAGAAGCACAATAGGTTGGAGCTGCATGAACTTCCCTTTGTGAACCCATATTGGTTGGAGTTAAGGTTAGCCATGACCCCTCATATTTGATCCGTTATAATGATTTCCAACCCCTTGTCCACAATCAATGTCAGATTTATCAGTCCATAATTGCTGATCAGTTTTCTGTCACCTTTTTATGGATTGGAATGATATCAACTGTTTTCCAGTCTGCAGGAATTAAACCTGTGTCCAAGGAGGAGTAAAAGATGATCTGCCGGGGTGGTGTTCCTTACATGGTTAGACATTAACTTAAGCAATACTCCAGGGATATTGTCTGGACTTGGGGACGAGTTATTTTTTAGCCGGTTAATTTTAATAAGTATATCTGTTTTGTTTAAGGAATGAACAGTAGTCTCATCATTATTAATATTAACAGTGTTTCCAATTTTGAGTTGGCGTGTAAACTGGGCAAAAATAAGCATTGAAGGCAGCAGCCATCTCAGTAGGTTTACACGCTGTGGGACTGTTCAGTACAATTGGTCCAACACTGCACTCTGTGGGCCTCGGGAATTATTATAACCATATAATATCTTGTTGTTGTTACATTTGGCATTCATGGCTAGTGAAACTTCTACATGCCTTTCACATTTTTTATCAAATTTTTACATACCTTCTGTGATGCCTTAAATATGAACCAAGATTCTTCTGATATGGTTTTTAGAAATGTTTTGTAGGCCTTCTTTTTGTTATTTTTTTTTTTTTGTCATTCAGCCATTTAGAATGTATGCCTTTATGGACGAATTATTTTTCATTTTTGAAACAGGTTTGTCCCTTAGATCAAGGATAATGCCTTGAAAGATGAGTCACATTTCTTCCACAGATTTATTTTGTGATATTGAGTGCCAGTTGATCTTAGCATTTTTTTCCTTTTCTTTATATCTGCTTTGTGGTAATGGAACATTTCAGTTAGACCAGGGCTGAAATTGTGTTTGATGAAAATGTCAGTAGTATTATGGTCACTGCTGCCAACTGGATCTGTGGTAATACAACCTTTAATATATGGGTTTTGGGTAGAAAGCACAAGGTTGAGGGTATTGTTTCCCTTATTTGGTAGAAGGACATGCTGAGTTAGTTCTAGTCTTACATCTGGGGGTGTTATGGGGGGGGAGGGCTCCATTATATTATTTGTTTTACGTAGCTCATGTTCTCAGTCAAATTGTCTATGGCTAAGAATTTTAAGCTATCAACATGGACTGTCAAAGGGTTTAATCCCTCTATCAAAAGGAAATAGGTGCTGTCCTATCTGAGTTCCTTGAGAGCATATATTTACAAGACAAGCATATCTTGCAGCAAGAAACTGCCAAGTTACAGCAGGCCTGGGTGGGCCGAATCTTTGGGAAGGTTCCACCCATTCAGGGTGCCGGTGGCAGTGCACCAGGTAATTAGGGTGCCAAGTCCCAAAGTCACTGACCCCCCACTTTAAGGGGGTTGTGCCTCAGGCCCCAATTTCTAAATATACAAACTCAGGGGGACTCGGGAAGGAGTGGCAAATTTCACCATTTAATGCCCTAATGGACAGGCGCACCGCTGCCAGTGCCCTGAATGGGTACAGTGCTTTGGGAGTAGCTACAGTCCAAAACGTAGAAGCATTGTAATCCTAGTGCAAATGGCTATACAATTTCAAATGTGGTACTGTGAAGCAGATGTTGATGGCAGATACATGATTGTGACTGGGCAGTTGGAGGGACAGGAGGTCATTATGTGTAACATACAGTACATGGTCCAATTTTGTATGACCTATCTTTCTTCTCCAATATGGCTCAGAAGCTTTCATTGTTGGGAGAAGCTCTGATACTTATGTAAGGTGGTTAGACCCTAATCTGGGATATTTTTTTGGAGAAGAACAAATCCCCAGTTCTACCAGGTAAGCAGGCTGCCAAAATGCTGAGTAAAGTGTATAGAGAGGCAGGACTGGTTAATACATGGCACCTCAAACATTCCAAAGCTGAGACAACACTTTTTATTCCAGCCCCTATAACACCTACACTCATCTGGATATATAGCTGATCTCAAGGTGGGTGGTAGTGGATGTGTTACACACGTAAATTGGCAACATCCATATTTCAGTCCATGTGCCAGTCACATTCACTTTTGTTTGGATCCCTGTAGTGGGGGGGGGGGGATGTAGAGAAGAAGAATAATAATCAGCATTTATATAGCACTTTTCATACACACTGCATTCCAGAGTGCTTTACAGGCAGTGCTAGACAGGTAGAGAAGTGACTGAATGTGTAGTGGCAGCCATGTTGCAAACCAACATCCACACACAGCCTTGTACAATTGCATGCACTGGTTTTATAGGAAGGGGGATACTGGCCAGGACACTGAGGAAATTCCCCTACTCTTGCGGTAGGGAGAGCCCAAGATCGCACTTCCAAGATGGCGGTCACAACAGAGGATGGAGCGGAGGCTGCTTGGAGTGAAGTGCCTCCTCCTCCCCAGTCATGGCTTCTATGGAGGTGTCCAGTCAGGAGTTGGGACTTCTAAAGTGAGAGATGGAGAAACATGAACAGACATCTGAGACAGAGCCGGATTGTCACATTGTTAATGTACACAATACCCAGGAAACGGAGCTGCGTTTGCAGTAATAATCCAGAAGAACAGCTTTGTTGGAGCAGTTACAAGTGGAGGAGCTCCACTAAATGGAAGAGGTATGTGCTTTGGTTTCCCCTGCACCAAGAGAGGTCAGACACTCAAACAGCCTCGGCAAGTAATTGTAAGTGAGTCATTTTTTATTTAATTAGGAGGCTCTGGGCACTGTACAGTAAAGAAATTTGACAGAGTGGAAAAACAGTAAAATTACATAAATACTCTGTCACAGATTAAAATAATTATAACATTCATATCTTAACCCTTGCAGGGCCATGGACTGATACATCAGTCCAGAATTCCTATATGTTCTAATTCTGTCAGCAGCCTAAGGGTTAAAAGGCATCAGTAGAAAAGGCCAGACTAAAAAAGTGAATCTTTAGGCCCTTCTTAAATGCCTCCACCATAGGGGCCTCCCTCAAAGGTTTTGACAGTGAGTTCCAGAGGATCAGACCAGTCACCCCGAATGATTGGTCACCTGAAGTTTTCAGCCTGGTCCTCGGAACCGCTAGAAGATCCTTGGTGGAGGAACAAAGGGAGTGGTCTAGGACAGCAGGAGTAAGGAGGTCTGAGAGGTAGCCAGAGCCTGATCCATATAGGGCCTTGTAGGTGAGCAAGCCCACTTTGAGAGAATCCTCCCCTTACCAGCAGCCAGCGCAGACCCCGCAGGACTGAGGTCACATGTCAGGACCTTGACAGCCCTGTCAGCAGGTTTCCTGCTGCATTGTGCACTACTGCAGCTGGCAGAGGCTTCCTCCACTGATCCCTAGGTAAAGAGCATTACAGTAGTCGAGTCTGGATATTACAAAGGCATGTACCAGTGATGGCAGGTCTTCGGGCGGAATTAGGGGTTCAATCCGGGCGATGTTCCTCAGATGGTAAAAAACACTTTTGATGACAGCCAACATCTGAGCTTCAAATGTCAGCTTGTCGTTGAGGACAATGCCCAGATTTCTCACCCTAGAGGACGCCAGCAATGGGGTCGACCCCAGGACCAAACCTGTTGCCATCCTGGAAACATCCCCATCATGCCCGTGACTCGGCTCAATCGCCAGTACCTCCATCTTGTCCATCTCAGCCAGTTAGAGTTTATTCTGTCCTGGATCTCAGCTAGACATTTATTCAGCACTTCAACAGCACCATTTGTCCCAGGTACAAGAGATATACAGCTGGGTATCATCTTCATAAGGGTGAAAACCCAGACTGTGCTGTCTGATGAGCCTCCCCAGGAGCAGCATGCATACTGCAAACAGCAGTGGTGACAGCATCAAACCTTGAGGAACTCCACTGGTCAGAGGCATCGGGGAGGAGGAGAAATTCCCCATTACTACCCTCTGCCTCCTGCCCAAGAGAAAGGACTCAAACCAGTTGATGACAGTACCAGTGAGTCCACAATACTCTCTAAGGCAATCCAGCAACACAATGTGGTCCACACTATCAAATGCTGATGACAGATCGAGGAGAATGAGAATTGACTGTTCTCCTCGATATCTTGTCCTGAGGAGGTCCTTATGTACCTGGACTAGTGCTGTCTCTGTGCTTTGCCTCAACCTAAACATGTACTGGAATGCCTCATAGATGTCGAAGGTCTCCAGGTGTTCCTTGAACTGCAAAGCCACTATCTTCTCGACAACCTTCCCTAGGAATGGTAGTTTGGAGATAGGTCTATAATTCACCAGGATGTCAGAGTTGAGAGATGTTTTTTTCAGAAGGGGCCTCACCAGTGCCTCCTTCAAGGCATCAAGGAAGACCCCCCTCTGAGGGTGGGCACCTGGCAAACCTGGCGAACACTGGACTGATAGACTTGGTGCAGCCCACTAGGGTCGGGCCAGGATCCAGTTCACAATAAGTGGGCTGCAACTTCAAAATCATCTTGGGGACCTTGGCCACCTGCACTAGTCGAAACTCTGCTCAAACAATAGGAGTGCCCTTGCTCCACCCAGAGCCCACCCTGCAGGACTGATCTATACCCAATGGCAAGATCCTGGCTTGAACAAAGGATACCTTGTCAGAGATGAACAGAGCAAACTCTTCACAAAGAGCTACTGAAAAAGCTCTTTTTGACTGCAGACAGACAGACAGGATGTAGAAGCCTGTCCACAGTCCGAAAGAGCTGAGCTGGTATGTTTTTCCCCTGCGGCAATCTCCCTGGACAGGAACTCTGCCTTCTTACGGTCAATTGCCCTTTGATAATCAGCACAGTGATTCCTCAAAGCCAGTCTATCCTCCACTGACCAAGTCCTATGCCAGCAATCCTCTAACCTACAACCCATGGTCTTCTTCACCTTGAAAGCCCCATCATACCATGGGGGTCTCAGGCGAGAGGACCTGGGTCATAGACGGACCAGTGCAATGGCATTGAGTGCCCCAGAGACAGCCTTAATGTAGGCCGCCACCACTTCACCCAAGCCAGCCACACTAATAGCACTAACACCAGAAAAATCAACTGCCACCATCAGTCCATTTGAAGACAATCCCCTTTAAGGGTTAAAGGGTGGTAGTTGATCATCTCTACAGGGGAGGAACCATTGTGGGGAGCCCCGATTGAGAATTTCATTGTATAGTGATCGGACCAGGTGGCCTGATCAATCTTGAGGTCAGTGACCTCAAGATCCCGTGAAAATACCAAGTCCAACATGTGGCTGTGATGGTGGGTCACAGAGGCAACTGCCTGTGCAAGGCCAAGCAAAGTCATCAGCTGAAGGAGGTCAGAACCAAATTGCAAGAATTCATCGTCTACTTAGGCATTGAAGTCCCCCAGAACAAGTCACCTGGGAGACTCCAATACCCTGTTGGTGATGAAGTCCACCACCTCCTGCAGAAATTCTCCACCTCACCCTGGAGGGTGATAAACCAGGAAAATTCTGCAGCCACCACCTTGACACCCACACCCTGCCACAGATTCAAACAATGAGGTAGAACCCACCAGGTGTACAGAGAAATTCAGGTTGGATCTAAAACAGATGGCTATATCCCCGTTCCTGTGATCCCTTCTCAGGCAGTGCACCACAAAGTATCCACCAGGGACCAATGCCTCCAAAATTGGACCCGCATCGTCCCCCAACCAGGTCTCCGTTATGCACACCAGGTTGACCAAAGAAATCAGATCCAACATAATTGCGGTCTTATTTCTCATCGACCTGGCATTGTGTAACACTGCCCAGAGGGGATTAGTGAAGGCTGTAAGCCCTCTAGCTGCCTGCCCACGTGCTCCGGTGGGAACCCTAGGAACTGAGACCAAACATATCGTGCCTCTCTCAATGCTCTGCTTTATCCTAGGGCACCTCCTGCTCCTTACCAGTTCAATCCCTCTCACCTCCGATAAGTCCTCGGTGCCCCACCACAGACTCCCATGCCCCCTACAAATACCCTCCTCCCTGCAACACCTTATAGCTGCATCCAGGAGAGGGAGATCACAAAAGAGGTGGAGGTCATGCAGCAGGGCTACCAGATAACTAATTCTGAGGGGCCCAAGACTCCTACACATACCTAAAGTAACTAAACCACATAGATAAAAATAAACAATATAGACAATACTAAACCACAAAATCAACTAAATGAAAATAAACAATATAATAATACTAACTATAAAATGCTAATTATAAAAACTATTAAATCCTACCTAATCAATCACACGCCATCCATACAATAAATACAATCTGAATTAACTACTCATTCATTACCACACAATCACACACCACCTTAATCCCCAGCCTCCCACAACCTTCCCACAACCAAACCCCAAATAATACAGACAATAAATAATACAAATGAATAAGGAGAATCCTATATCAGTTTGAGTCCAGAGGTACTAGAATTTATAACCAGGAGATTTAGTCAGATAGTTCACAAGTCACCAAAGAAGCCCCCTAGACAGTGCTCCTACCACTGTCTGAGCAAGAGAGTGCTAAGGTGCAGTTCAATTTCAAGCTATTAGATGGTGCTCACACCACAGTCTGATGTTAATCCAAGCAAGAGACAAGTATAGTGAGTGGAACTGTCATTACCACTTCACTCTGGTAGAAATATACTTACGGATCAGTCTCGGGATCAGAGAGGAGGAGGGGGAGAAAACTACACACTCACTCGTTGCTGCGTCTGGACAACCCAGTAATTGCAAATGAGCAGGTCTCAGTCCTACCTCACCTAATGGAAGCTACAGTGGTATACATGCCCCGACGCTTGCAGGATAGTACTGATATGATTAATAGGGAGCATTGGACCCCTGAGAGAGCCTTGGTGGCAGCTGGCTGGATGCGGTCTGAGATGGGGACTTGGACTCCTGACGACCGAGACCAAGAAGTACAGAGATATCGGGCCTCTCTGTCTAGTTCACTTTTAGGCCCTGCTCAGGCCCTTCTGCTTCCAGAAGCAGCCTGCCTAGGGGTCACAGGACTTCTCCAGAATGAGTCTGCCTTCAATTAACAAACATTTAAAATTAGTCTTGCTGGAATCCCAGCCTTTGGTACCTGTGTCATTGCCTGATACGCAGCCTCAGCTGCCTCCAGACTGTATTGACACTCCTGGGGTGGTTTTTTCAGTGAATGGGGGCAGCACTGTTGATCTTGGGGTCACTTCAGCTGCTTCAGTACAACCCAAAGCAGTGATGGACATAGATTCAGCTGCACACCCCACCTCGCAGACATCCCTGTGGACAGCCCATATCTTGGTACGGTATCTGTATGACATTCTGGCTAGGTGGAGGACAGACTGTAAGCTTGACTATTTAAGCATTATACTGGTTCTAAAGCAACAGAGCTATTTGAGGTATTTGTCCCAGAAAACTTAGCTGCAGAAGATTTTTTCTGCGGCTGAACACATGGGTCTGGATTATAGCTCGCAAATTCGTTCCCTACAGGTGGAGAAGAAACAATTGCAACATGACCGTGCACAATCCCTGCAACAGGAAATGTATTTTGGCTTGCAATGCTCTTCCCAAACTTTTAGCCCCTTTCAGGACTGCAGAAGCAGATTAGGTAGTAGGTCCATGTGATCGCTGTATGATAGTGCAGGACAGATAGTTCGCATCGGCCATGCAATTATTCAGGTAGCTTTGGAATTTACGAAGTCTACCTTTTCCTCAACCTCGAAGAGTCACTGGTCCTTTTTGTCCAGTCTGGTCTTCCCACCCTTACCAGCAGCCAAAGCTCAGTCTTTGGTGGACCACATTTCCATATTAGAGGTTCTAGGAGGCATTTCTTTGCTCAGATCAAACATGGCACCAGGCCCGGACAGTCTGAGTCCTAAGTTTTAAAAGCATTTTAAAGAGACCTTGGCTCCGGTGTTGGCAGCAGTCTTTAATGGCTGCCTTACCAGGGAAGTATTTCCTGCCCCCTTGTCCCAGGCTCTGCTCGCATACATTTATAAGAAAGGGATAAGACTGACCTGCGTAACTGGAGACCTTTGAGCCTCTTAAAAGCAGATTATAAGATCCTTGCTAAAGTCTTGGCAACCCAATTGAGCAGGGATGCTACCCTATTGATAAGTCCATTTCAGATTTGTTCTATACCTCAGAGATGCATCCAGGATACTCTGCTTATCCTGAGAGAACTGTTCGTCCAGGGAGCAGAACACAAGCTATGGAGCTTTGTGTTTAGCTTGGATCAGGAGAAGGCCTAAGACAGGGTCACTCATGGTTACCTTTTTAGGGTTTTACACTTTTTTGGACTTCCTCCACCATTTGTGAGTTGGATCCGCTGCTTGCATAGCCAAGCCATGGTCAGCCCCTTAATGTGTGGCTAGAGTTACCCTGTGCTGTACGGAGAGGGGTCCATCGAGGTTGCCCCCCGAACCCTGTTTTGTACGTCTTCTGTTTGGATCCAGTCCTATGACATATATGTACCTGTCCATCCATACGAGGGTTACATCTGACCCCATTAGATCCCCCTGAAGGTATTAGCTTCTGCAGACAATGAAATTGTCTTCTGTAGTTCTGTGACTGAAGAGACTGCTCTGTGCCAAGTGTTGGATGATTATTCAGATTTGTCTGCCTCTAGTATTAACTATATAAAGAGTAGAGGGTACTAATTAGGAGAAATGACATTCCCACAGACAGATCTTGCCTTTATTCCCATCCTGATGACTGACATTAAAATATTGGGTATATGGTATGGCGCTACCAACATGGCTGTTCTAATTGGGAGGCTTGCATACAGAACACTTTGCCTAAGGTATATAAATGGAATGAGGCCTAGCTGTCAAGTTAAAGAGGATATTGATGATCTAGACTTTTATAGTACCGGTTTCATTATTTGTTAGTTACGTCCCCCCCCCCACCCCCCAAGTCTTGACATGAAAATTTATAGGGTTTTTTTCAGAGCAGTTTAGGGGAGCAGACTAAACTCTGTTCAGAGGGATGTCATCTATAGAACAAAGCTTTGGGGGGGGGGGGCTTGATATGTTGAATCCCCTAGTATTTTTTTAGTATTTTTCTTTCTACTAATATTTCCCCAGTTTTGCGTCGAGCCTCATCCCTTTGGGCCCCTGCAGTTCAGGAATGGGTTGAGGTTGATCTCCCGGATTGGCAATTCACAGGTCTCAGGGTCATCTGTAAACACACATTTGTCCCAGAATATTTCATTGTAAGCTTCTTGAAGATAAAAAATGGAAACATTCCTATGGAGCATTATTAACTGCCACAAGGAAATCACTCTATCAGTTTATTTTGACGGAACATTTCAACCCAGATTTTGCATTTCCACAATGCCCGTTGGCCAAACCCACTGTCCTTGGACAAATGAATAACTCCAGATAGCCCCCCTTTTGTCTTGGACTTGGTTTGGCTCAGCAGTCATAATAAGTTAGGTGTACGTAATTCTCATAAGCATAAAGCAATTGTGGATCACTATTGTCTTAGGCCTAGTTGCGGCCCCATTTTGGAAACTCAAGAGAGCCTGTTTTTGTACTACCCTTATACACAGCAGTTTTGGTCTTATGTTGCAATTTGGTGGGGTGATCTCCGCTTCCTTTCCCTTACTTTTTAGGAATTGGCATTGGGTATCTTTTCCCAAGTCTGGGCTTTCTTTGCACCCTCCACTCTGCAAATTTGTTGGCCTTATGTAAATATTACCTTTGGCCGGCACGGTGCTTGTGGATCCTTCAACAAAAGTTGGCTTCCCATCAAGAACTGTTTGTAAACATTCAGTTGGAATTCTACAAGGTCCATGATAAAGATAAGCGGTCTTATCCATGCCAGGAGTTCCATAGGTTATGGGACTCCTGCATTTCGTTCTTATAATTTCTTGCCTTCTGACTATAGCCCTGAAATGATTACCCCTTGTTTTGCTCGATGCTTCATGGTTTGTGTTTATTTTGCTTCCTTTTTTTTTTTACATTGGGATTTGTTTCTATGCAGTAATAGATCAATTTTATATATATATGCCATGTTATATTTCACTATGACTTTGTCAGCATTCACTTGGCTTTTGATACAATAAAAATTCCCCTACTCTTTGCGAAAAGTGCTTGGGTTATTTTATTTCCACCTAGACACCCACCAGGATGGGTAGAAGAAACTTCAGTTTAATGTCTCATCTGAAGGATGGCACACCCAAACAGTACAGCACTACCCAATACTTCCCTTGGGTACCAGCATTTAGGTATGGACCCAATCCCGGTATGGGACTAGAACCCACAACCTTATGGCCCAGAGGTGGATGTACTACCAGCTTAGCCACAGGGGAAGGAAACAACTCCTGGTGGGGGATTCAATCATTAGGGGGGTTGACGTAAGGGAGGAGGGGATAGGGAGGTAAGGTGCCTGCCTGGCGCCACGGCTTGGAGGGACAGGAAGCGAATCCTCAGGATTGCGGAAGCAGCTGCACGAGGGAAGGAGCTGGATGTCATTGTCCACCTAGGGACAAATGACCTGACTGTAAATGGGATCAGAGCGGTGCAAGAGGAGTTTGTGGAGTTGGGGAGGGGCCTTAGACAAGTAGCATGTATGGTAACCTTCTCAGAGGTGCTGCCTGTCTATGGCAAGGATGATGCTAGGGTATTACGCATCATGGGATTCAATGACTGGTTGAAAAACTGGTGTGGAGCTCAGGGTTTTGGCTTCATTGGGGACTGGGAAGCCACCTGGAGGGATGCAGACTTATACTGGCGCGATGGTCTGCATCTGTCCGGGGATCCAGGATCCTAGGTGACAGGTTTAAATGCTTCATTGGCAAGCATTTAAACTAGCCAAGGGGGGAGGCACTGAAAAGGAGCAGGGAAATCCCAGTCTCCCCCCACAAAGCGCAGTAGTTAGAGAGGTAAACACCAAGGCAGAGAAGTCAGTAGGGAACAGGACAGGGATAAATGCAGAAAAAGGTGTTAAGGGCAGGGATGGGGCTAAAAGGGGTAAGGCCATAAAAAATAAATGGAAGGTGATGAGTACCAATGCCCATAGTCTGTGCAACAAGCTCCCTGAACTAGTGGCCTTAATGGAAGAGGGATGCCTGGATATTGTGGCAGTCACTTGGAAACATGGTACACAGAGAACCATGAGTGAGAAGTCAACATACCAGGATACTCAGTCTACAGGAGGGACAGGGTGGGTAAAAGAGGAGGAGGAGTAGCTCTCTATATAAGGGAAGGGATTAAAGCAACAGAACTAAAGAGTAAACAGGAAGTTGATGAGTCACTATAGGTCACCCTGGAGACAGGAAATGGCACCACAATCCGCATGGGAGTTGTGTACAGACCCCCATCTCAGGGGGAGGAAATGGACAAGGAAATGATAGAAGGCATCCTTAAAATGGCAGAAAAAGGGGAGATATTGTTGATGGGGGACCTGAATATGCCAGATGTTAACTGGAGTACCTTTGCTGCAGGCACATACAAGAGCAGAGTCATTCTTGATGCCCTACAGGGGGCATGCCTCAGACAGCTAGTGTTGGAACCCATTCAGGAGGGAGCAATCTTAGACCTGGTACTCTCAAATGGGGAAAGAGAAAGGATCTCAGATTTAGAAGTGGGTAGCCATCTGGGAACAAGTGACCACCAAACAGTGTGGTTCACAATAAACACAGCCATAGAGTCAAGCCATACAAAAACAAAAGTATTGGACTTTAGGAAGGCTGACTTTGGGAAAATGAGAGAGTGACTTAGAAAAGCACTAGCAAATGGGCAAGAGGGAGGGGTGGAGGAACAATGGGGAATAATCAAAACAGCCATCACAGAGGCAACAAGCCTTTGTGTGAAGCAAATCAATAAAACAAAATGAAGGAAAAAACCACTATGGTTCTCAAAAGAGGTGGCAGGGATGGTTAAGGAGAAAAGGATAGCATTCAGGAAATATAAGGAAACACAGAAGGAGTAGGACAGAGAACTTTATCAGTTAAAGCAGAAGGAGGCAGGTAAGGCAGTCAGAATAGCCAAGGCACAAACTGAGGAAAAGATAGCCAACTCTGTTAAGAAGGGGGATAAAACCTTTTATAAGTACATTAGGGAGCGAAGAAAGACCAAGGGAGGGATACAGAGACTTAATAAAGGGGAGGGAATGTGGGCAGAGGGTGACAGTGAAAAAGCAGGGATGCTGAACGAATATTTCTGCTCAGTATTCACAACAGAAGAGGAGGGTGAGGTGCCTAAACCAAACAAGGGGGAAACTCTGAATAGGGGGGTCGATACCAGTCCATTCACAGAAGAAAGGGTTTTGAAAGAACTCTTGAAACTTAGGGTGGACAAACCAATGGGGCCTGATGGGATTCACCCAAGAATACTAAAAGAATTAAAGGTAGAACTAGTAACACCACTGACTACTCTCTTTAACAAATCATGGGAGGATGGAGTGGTACCTGAGGACTGGAGGAGGGCAAATGTGATTCCACTTCACAAAAGTGGGAGCAGGGCAGAGGCAGGAAACTACAGACCAGTTAGTTTGACTTCAGTGGTAGGGATAATGATGGAATCACTTCTGAAGGAAAGATTTGTTGAGTACCTAGAGGCCAGTGGGGCACAGGACCCAAGGCAGCATGGTTTCACAGCAGGAAGGTCATGTCAGATGAACCTAATAGATTTCTTTGACTGGGTGACCAAAGTAGTAGACCAGGGAGGGGCTGTGGATATGGCCTACCTAGATTTTAGCAAGGCATTCAACACAGTCTCACACAAAAGATTAATATACAAGTTAGCCAGCCTTGGAGTGGGTCCCAAGGTGGTAGCCTGGATAAAAAACTGGCTGGACAACAGGATGCAAAAGGTAATAGTAAACGGAGTCCACAGTGAAGAAAGGAGGGTAACTAGCGGGGTACCACAGGGTTCGGTACTGGGACCAGTCCTCTTTAATATCTTTATAAGAGACATTGGAGAGCACCTGGAAGGAAAGGTATGCCTCTTTGCAGATGACACAAAGATCTGCAACAGGGTTGATACACAAGGTGGGATGGAAAGAATGAAAAGGGACTTGGCAAGGTTGGAGGAATGGTCAAATACGTGGCAGCTCAGATTCAATGCAAAGAAGTGCAAGGTAATGCATCTGGGAAACAAAAACCCAGGGGAAGAGTACACAGTGGGGGGGTGAGTTAATAACAACAACAAAAATCGAAAGAGACCTAGGAGTAATTATATCAGATGACCTAAAGGTGGGCAAGCAATGTGAGAAGGCAGTAAGGAGGGCTGGGGGGATACTGGGATGCATAGGGAGAGGCATCAACAGTAGAAAACAGGAAGTTGTTATCCCTCTCTACAGACAGTTAGTGAGACCCCATCTGGAGTACTGCGTGCAATTCTGGAGACCCCATCTCCGAAAAGACACAGACAGAGTGGAGGCTGTTCAGAGGAGGGCAACCAAAATGGTGCAAGGTCTGCACCAGAAGACATACGAGGAGAGACTAAAGCAGCTTAATATGTATACCCTTGAGGAAAGGAGGGAGAGGGGGACATGATAGAAACTTTCAAGTATCTCAAGGGAATTAACAAGGTACAAGAGGGTAGTATCTTTCAGAAGAAGAGATGTTTAAGAACAGGGCGCAATTTGAAGATAGAGGGGGATGGCTCAGAGGTAATGTTAGAAAGTATTTTTTCACAGAGAGAGTTGTGGATGCATGGAACAGCCTTCCTGAGGAGGTTGTGGAGTCAAGAACAGTGGGGAGAATTCAAGAATGCAAGGGACAGGCATAAGGCAATTCTAGTGGGGGGCAGGAGGAAGTAAGCTGTTGATTAACTAGAATCTGCAGCTTATCCGTCAGGTAGGAAAATGGGCAGACTGGGTGGGCCAAGCGGTCCTTATCTGCCGTCAAATTCTATGTTTCTATGTAGCCACGCTGACACCAACCACAACAGAGGCCAATCTCACTGGCACCTCAATGTAACTCCGCTGTATGACCACTTTGTTTTCTGACTACATGGTGAGATTAATATGTACTTTGACCTCAATATGACTGTGGATGCCTCTGAAGGTATTAGGTGGGATGTTTGCAGAGCTTTTGCTATAGGTCAGATTATTAATTTTGCCTCAGCTAAGAAAGAGAAGCAGGGCCAGTGTTTGAAAGATTTGGAGGCACAACTGGGACAGCTAGAAGCTCAGTGTAAGGCCCTGCATACTCCAGATAATGCCTTATTGAGATGTTTAATCATCCTGCACTATGGAATTAATACTGTGCTACATCAACGGATGGAATCTGTGCTCTTTCACTTGCGGAAGACATAGTGCGAGTCTGGTGAAAGGCTGAGTACTGTTTGTTGCTGGCATACCAGCTTAAAAAGAAAACTAAACAACTTTACATAGCAGGGATCAGTAGGAGTTCACAACTTCTAAAGCATAGTGGGGATATTATACAGGTGTTTGCCAACTTCTACTCTAGGCTGTATACTTAGGAGAGCAGTATTTTGATGCACTACTCAGATCAGTTCCTGGCAGAGGCGCATCTGCCTACATTCATCCGGATCATGTTGAGGTACTTAATGCACCATTGTGCCAGGAGGAAATCACACAGGACATTCAATATTCTTCTAAGGGAAGAGCTCTTTGTATGGATGGCCTCCAAGCAGATTTTCATAATGCCTTTTTCCCCTGATTTTATACAGTTCTTATGTGCAGTGTTCCTAAAGGCACAAGCCTCTGGGAGGCTGCCTCAGTCCATGTGTACTATGTGTTCAATTATGGTTCTTCCCAATATGGAGAATAATCCCCAGTTATGTATTTGCCACCCAGTTTCATTGATTTCAATGGATTGCAAGATTCTGGAAAAATACTGGGCACCCAGGTTGGGATATTGATCCCTACCATAACTACACTGGACCCAGTGGGATTTGTTCCTGGGAGGAAGGATGGGAATAACATGTACCATCTGATTAGCCTTATGTAGAAAGCATATTCCCTAGCTCATTTGCTAGTATTACTGTCTTTAGATACAAAAAAGAAATTTGACCATGTGGGCTGGGAATATGTTTATTTATGACTTAACATACGTTTGGTTTGGGTGACTTTGTGTGCCAGGGTCAGACTCTATCAGAAAGCCTTGGCATCCATTATAACTATATCCAGTCTTTTCCACTGTTTTTTTGTTTGGTAGAGGTACGTGGCAGAGCTGTACCCACTCCCATTTGCTTTTTATTTTAGCTTTGGAACCTTTACTGAGGCATACTTCCTCTCACCTGGGTATCACAGGTATACGGTTGTATATGGACCATAAATATTTAGAGTATGCAGATGATGTACTTCTTGAGTTGTTAAATCCTGCTGATTCAGTATCACACCTACTTTCAATCTCAGCTGACTACAGAATCAGGCTGCTCCCAACAAATTTTTTTTATAATCATAAGAGACTAGAATTGGTGGGTATTAATGTTGCTTCTATGAATATTAAATACCTGGAGATGTATAAAACCTCTCCTTAAGGCAAACCTGCCCTCCCTATTGGAAGATATCTTGGTGGATATAGAGAGATGGTCTAAATCAGTGCTGTCATTTTAGGGGCAGGTGGTGGTGGTGTTTAAATTAATGCTTAGCTCCAAAATTGAGTATTTACATTTAAATCTGCTTCTTCATATTGTAGATTACTGGTTCAGGGGACTACATAAGGAAAGTGGAGATTTTATTTGGTACAGGGACCAACTGCGGCTTAATTTGTGACCTTTACATCAGGGCAAATTGGCTCTAGCTCAATGGCTGACTAAAATATCAAATATGCCTTTTGGCCAAAAAAATTTGCATAAGTCTACTGCCACCAGGGTTCAACAACTTCTTGTTCCTAGCATCAACTCTTGCCCTACTTGAAGGTCTGAGTACCAGCTCTTCCTAACCCCCCCAATGCCGCACGTCCCAAGAACAAAGGTCCTTTGCATTCTGAGCCACACAGTGGTTCAACTCCCTTCAGGATAACATTGCTAACCTTTCCACACTGGGTGCCTTCAAAGTAAACCTTAAGCAACAGATTGTTCTTGGTTCCAACTGTGACTGCCAGCACTAGTCCTCTTCCCCTGTCTCCCTTGTCTGCCTCTCATCACATTGCCCACCCTCCCTTCTCCTTTCTGATTTTTTCCATTTCCCTTCCCCACTCTGTATGATCCTTCTCCTGCTCTGCCACTCTGGCCCTACCTGCTTAACAAGTCCCCTCCCCCTGGTGTCTCCCCTTACTGACAAGGCCCTTTGGCTGCTCACCTCCTCTGAACACTCTCTGCACTTGGGGCTCTGTCCCCAATAGCACTTAGTAACTGTTTAAAGTCTAGCACCACCATTACCTGTCTCTGCATTTTGTGTTGATGTTAATGCCTACCTTCACATGGAATAAGCATGACTATTTGTCATTATAGCCTGCATACACTTTGTATAAGCTCAGTCATGTATTGCTGTCCTGCCAACTGATATTTGTTTTGTACTTATCCTTACGTGGAACCTATGTAAAGAGCTCTTAGCTCAAAGGTGTTAATCCGAGACCATAATAAATAAATAAATTAAATTTGGCTTAGTTGCTGCAACCTCCTCTCTGGTGGCCTTAACATTCATAACTTTAAACTCCCTCCATGGGCAGTCTCCCTTAGAGCACTGACACAATTTTGGGTTGGGAAATTAGAAGGGAAAGAATCGAAGTGGTTAACCCTAGAGATATATAATTTGAAAAAAAAAGGATGAACCCACATTGAGGGTTAAACAGGTTTGGGTGTCAGACTTAAAAAAATATAATTATAGGGTAATTTTAAAAGTCAAATTTTAGAATGGTTCTCCCAGAACTTAGTTCACACTGCACTACCAGTGCTCATGACCCTTCAGACAACTGAAGGGTCACCTTGATATGCTGCAACCATCCAGACTGACTCTCACTCGAGGTATCTTTGGGTCTGAATCCCACCACCCGCCACTACTCATACAGTACAAGATGACCTTTCCCAAGGAGCAGACGGCTCATCTCAATGTCACCGCTGGAACACTCTGCTTTCATCTACCCTTTGCTAGACACAGGTGTGCTTTGGACAGTTTAGTAGCCTGTCTCTTCAGAAATGGATCACAGCCATGCCAGTTACTACAGGTTATCTACACTCTAAAAAATACAGTCACAGAGAGCATGAAATATATAAAAAGAATATTTAATACACTATGATATTTACATATGGTACAGGATAATACACACTAAGGTCTAAGGGAACACAGTATGCTACAGAAAGGGAAAAGAACACGTTTGAACAAGAAGAATGCACACAAAATAACCTAACTTAGATCTAAATAGATTCTAAGTAGATAGTTTACGTTTGCCACCAACAGGGACCTGTTCAGTCATAGCCAACTAACAGTGATGTTGTGGCATCAATTCCCAAGGTATGACTGACTTTCATAAAGAAAATGCTGTCCTTGAAATACCATGCCAAGTTGAACCTTTTGCATCATTTGTTCTACCACTCTTAGATCACACCCTGGATATGCCATTGATTCTGTGAGCCCATCTCCAAGACAGCATTGGTCTGAGCTGGTTATGTAGATTCAGAGCCTTCTGTTTTCTTCACATGGTTCACTGCTCTGCAGGAGTCTAGCATTCCCTGGTCATTTGTTGCTATATAAACAAATAACCACTTGCAGGATGAATAAACCCTATTCTTTGGTGAGTTCAAAGGACTATTTGCCTTCAGGCCTAGGACAGCAAAAAGAAAAGACAAGCATTTGTCAATGCCGAATGTTTGCTTGCTGGCATTGGCATTGATAGTGTAGGAGTTACAGAGCTGCATAATAGGAATGGCAGTGAAGTATTGAACTGAAGCCAACCCCACCACCACCCTGCAGATACTGACAGGCATTGGGGTGTGCCTTTGGGTCATCAGGCAAAATGGCCACGCCATTTCACTACACCCTATCCAGCAGACACCGACAAGTGTCACAGTGTGCCTTGGGGTCTTTGGCCCTTATGTTCACCCATTCCATCAGGAAATATGGTGAGATGGGCGCAGTATAGGAGAACGGGGTGAGTCCAAGGCACACTTCGATGCCTCTCATTGGCTGCAGGGTGTGGGTGGGGGTGGAATGGTATGAGCATTACAGGCGACAATCCCAAGTCACACCCCTGATGCCTGTCAGTCTCTACAGGGTGGGGTGTTATAGTCAGAAACCCTAACGTCTCAGGCATTCGTTGGTATTTTCACTCCAAATTTTCAACATGGGTTTTTTGTGACCCCCACCTTATGAACAGTGGCAATATCAGTTCATTAGCTGAAAGCTGATTTTGCACAGCGACTATGCCATTTGGCACCACAGGTGCGAAAACACATTTCTTAATCTGTCCCGAACAGTGATTTCCCACAGGGACCACGCATTTCTACGCTGGAAGTGTGAAAACACATTTTGGCCATGGTGTGAAAAATGACAGCTGTACTCTTCATAAGGAAGTGTGGAAAAATGCCAGTGGTGAAAATCTGGACTGAAAATATTACAAATTCATGAACTTACGAGAGTGCATGGAAACTGCGCAATGCTCGCTCGTAACACAGTCATTTTATGGACTTTTGTCACCAAATTTTTAACATAGCCATTTTAAGACCTCTGCTCATGAACAGCATCACCGTGGCTTTCTTAATCTGTCCCGAACACTGATTTCGCACACCGACTGTGCCATTGTGCGCTACATGCGCAGAAACACATTTTGGGCGAGATGTGAAAAATGACAGCTTTACTGTTCATAAGAAGGTGTGGCAAAATGGCAATGTTGAAAATCTGGAGTGAAAATATCAAAAATTTGTGAACTTAAGAGCGTGCGTAGGAACTGCGCAACGCACACTCGTAAAACAGTCATTTTGGGGAATTTTTTCACCAAGTTTTTAATACAGGGTTTTTGGGGGCCTACCTCATGAACTGTGACCCTGTCATTTCATAAATCGATCCTGAAAGGTGGTTCCGCGCAGTGACCACAAAATCACCTTTTGGGACTGAATAACAAATTGACAGTGCAAGAATTCGTGAAGTGGGGTCCCAAGAACCCCATGTTGAAAATTTGGTGAAAAAATTCCCAAAAATGCCTGAGATATGCCTCAAAGTTGAAAAAAAAACCTATTTATTCCATTATACAGCTTACCAGCATTTCCTCAGTTCGCGGTCAGCTTTGAAGAGTGCAGACGTGTTCCCAGTCCACCGAAGATTGTCACGCCGGCCTCCGGAGGTAAATATGGGGTAAGGTGGGGTGTGGGAGGCAGGCTGTGCAGAGGGTGGGCGCGGGTGGGGGGGTCAAGACAGTCAGCGAGGGACCGTTTTTTCTTACAAGGCATGTTTTTTTTTTAAAGACAACGCGGGACTTTTGCCAAGCTGGGGTGGGCTCCCAGTGTGGCAGCTGGAAGGCTGTTTGGGGGGCAGTGGAGCTGACGAGGATTGGGCACCCGGCTATCAGACTGTTGCCACACTGGGGTGGGCTCCCAGCGTGGCACCTGGAAGTCTGTTGGGGGGGGTACAGTGGAGCCGATGGAGATTGGGCACCCCCGTTGGCCTTACAGAACTGTTGCCATGCTGGGGTGGGCTCCCAGCATGGCACCTGGAACTCTGTTGGGGGGAGCGCATCGGAGCCGATGGGGGATTGGGCACCATCATCGGCCATACAGTGTGTGGGGGAGGAGCGCATGAGCACGCTGGGGTGGGCTCCCAGCAAGCTACTTGTTATGGGAATGGAGCTGTGTATGACAGCTGATTCAGTGCAGTGCTGACGTGTAGGCACTTTGCATACTGCCGATGCGGCAGTATGCAAATTGCCTACATGTTACCACCACTGATTACAGCAGTTTTTGCCTTCAACTGTATGCCACTGCATCTGAAGGGCTGTCATAGACAGCTCTGACATTCATTGGTGGGGTGTGGCCGCACCTGCAGAAGGCAGCAGGGCATTGGAAGTGGAGGAGGCACACCTACGAATTCTCGTATGGTGGCACTATGTTTCTTGCACATGCGTGCAAGCAAACATAAAAATGAAATGCCTGTTCATCACATACAGTACCTCCCACATTAGCTAAAGTATTTTATAAAAAAAAATAGGTAATACAAAAATGCAGTGGTGTCACATGGGCAAAAATAGCAGAAAATCTGGAATACTGCCAAAAAAAGATGCCATAGACACCTGTTCCAAATTTACTCAGTCTTAAATTTTGCAGCATTGACACTGCACCCCCAGATGCTGTATATGTGAAGTGTCATTTACTGATGCTTCCTTGACAACTTTACCATGACTGACACTACAGCGACAGGTTGCTGTAGTGTCGGCATGGGACCCCGACCCTGTTTTCTGGGGGTACTACACCCTCTCTCTGAAACAGCTATGACTCAGAGTTGATTATTTAAATAGAGGGGGGTGAAGCCCCCTGAAGAAAACACAGTTAGATGTGACTCCCTTTATGCCTACCACAAATGCAGTCAACATAAAGGAGTGTCTATAACGTCGGTCGACAACGAAATTGTCGGCTGACTGTCATAGATCCTTGTCTTCATGTTGGAAATGTCAGTGGTTGCTTCAGCAGATTACTCATACTGTATATATTTTTTTCATTAAATATTTTTATTTGTATTAAAGAATAAACAGCAATTACAAATGAGATAAAAAGCAATTCTTCTGACAAAAGGAAAGAAAGAGCAAAAATATTTTTTAACTTGCTAAAAATATACACATGCCTTAAAGATAACAGAGAAAATAAATTACTATCACATCCAAAGTCTGCTCTATCACCTAACAGGACAAGCATATTAATTACGTATGAGATGATGGAAGCTAGTTCAGAGTAGATTTACTAGTTAACTTGATAGATATCTGTCGACTATATGCGTAAATTCACTTAATGCAGAAATAAATTTAATTATATGAACTAATACATTTACAATCTCAAGTTCAGAAAAGAGGCCCAGATTGAGTTAAAAACTTCAGTTTGACCATAAATATGATAAGACATCCTTTCATTATTAGCAACTAAAGACATGCTACTGTAACATTCTTCTACTCATACTGTATATTGATGACAGGCCCATCCCTTTTGGCCTATTGGAAGAGGTGACGCAGACCTCAGCAGCCCTCATCCACAAGTCAATACCACAAGACCCCATGACTCTTATATTGGGTTTTTACAGCCATACAATCTGATTAACCCCCAGCCCCTTTTCAGATGGCTAAATGTGGTGATTAGAAATGCGAAACAAATTATCCAGCATAAAGGGTGCTAGGGTGACTTCGCAATCAACCCTATTACTGTGGCTTTGCAAGCTGGGTTTTTGCTGATAATTCAGGGGTAAAATTCAGTGATATGCCTTACAGAACAAACTGCCCCATGACTTGGTGAATAAAACATCTACCTATATTAGCAGTTTTAAAACTGGACTTGACAAGCACTTGTTACTGAATTATAACAAGCAATAATCCACTCACTAGGAGTGGGAGACAATCCAGATGGACTTTCAGCCTTCTTTTGTCTTGTATAACCGAGCAACCAAGTTGGGGGATTATAGTATGTGAAAATGGAAGTGTGCATCCCTGTTATTCTGTTACCCTGTTACTACCCCCTTCGTGTTTACAAAATAGTTAAGCTACACTAAGTTTGAAGTTTTTAAAGCTGTTTCTACCTATGCAGTCATGGGGACCCTATGGGGTTGTATTTTGATTATTCTGTATGCAGTATTCCATACTGGTGCAACGTAAACAGAACAAATTAATTTGAGACCAGGAAGACTATAATAAGGAACACTTTTAACTGGCCTCATGAGTACAGGGAAAGGAGTAACAGCAGAGGTAGATCTAAAGCACGTAGAAGAAACTTATACAGAAAGCACAGTAGAAGCAAAAAACCTCACTCTGTCTCCTTTGGGATAGATCATGTTGAAAATGACTATGACAATGAACTTCGCACTTTTTGTGTAATATTTTGCAGGTATGAAATGTGAAATTCCGCAGGTGAAATATGGAATTTTCCCATGAACAGCACAATTTCGCCTTTAGGTGGCAAAATTCAGCATTTCACCAGCATAATTTCACATTTTGCACCCACAAAATATTTCATGAACTGCACAAATTCTGCAAATTATTTCATGGAAGGAAATTTTCCAATTTCGACAGTCTCTACAATGAAGGAGTTTCCTCTGAAATGAATCTCAAATGGTACAGAACAGAGAGGTTTTTTTTTTTAGAAAAAAGACAGCCTGACAAAATAAATCCAACAGCATGAAAAAATCAGGCAGGAAGAAGAAAATAAGGCAGGGTATCAGAGGCAAGGGAAAATGATGCAATTCCAAGATGTTCACAAAAGGAAAACAATGGGGAGAAACAACATGTGATGAACATTTCCAATAAAGTATTAAATGTACCGCAAGTCCAAGATGTCTTGGAGAAAGGATTGACTTTCAGTTCAACACCCTCTGTAAATTCATATGAGATTAATATTGACTTAAGTTTTTCAAGAAGATTAAACTGAGGGACTACCATGTGATGAGAACACACTACAGAAAATGGACACTAGCAATTCAACATCTGATTTACATGAGGAGAACTCCAAGGAAAGTATAACTCTTGAAACTTTGAATGAATTCTTTCTAGAAATTTATGGTAATAATGAGGAGTGGTCCGGGGAGCATGTTTCAGTTCAGTCAGATGACAGAATGGTGGGAGAGTGACATCATTCCATTTCAAATGGTGAATAAAGAAGATGTATGGAATGCACGTAAAAGAATGTTTAGACTTAAATCCACTTTCTGCCCTAAAACATTGAACCCCAGTACAGTGCCCACCACTTATACTGCCCACTGATAACGCGGGCAATTGGATATTGTGGGCATTCTGGTGTTTCCATTTGCCATTTGTCATTTAACCCTTCATTAAGATCCATGGTTATAGTGGTCGTTGCCCGACGTACATAGCGGACATTTTTCTGGACGAATAAGTGTGCAAAAGAGCTAAATTTGATAGATACTGTTCGCCTGCTGAAGAAGTCTTGGGACTCAGTGACACAACTTACCATCCAGCGTTGTTTCAAAAAAAGTGGGTTTGTAGTTCCTGACACACAGCTTGATATAGGCGACATCCAAGAACAGGAGGAGGAAAGCATAATCCCTGTGCCAGAAGGCATGCCTCTCGACGAGTTCGATGAACTGTGCCACCTTGGGAACAATGAGGAGAAACCAGGCGCAAATGATGACATAGCTGAGATAGTGAACTCAGTTGGCCTGAATATCGACACAGATGATGATGCAGGTGATGACCAGAGAACTCAGGAAGAAACTGTTGTGACTCCTGCTGATGTGCGGTTGGCTATCTTGATGCTGAGGAGAGCGATGGAGCAACATGATGCACTTGAACCAGACTGGGATACACTGACGAGGGTGGACAGAGTGTGGAAACCGTACTGCGAGACACGTAAGGTGCAGAAGCAGATTGCAGAGTTTTTTGACACTCAAGCAGGAAAAAAATGACTTTGACATAGAAAGGCTGTAATTCACTACACTTCTTTAACTATTTTGGGGAGAACAGGGTAGTAGCTGCTGCACCTTTTGGTTTTGTTGCTGTTACAGTATTTAGTTAAACTTTAAAATAATTTCTTTTAATTATATTCAATAAAGTCTTGCTTTTGAGCCATGAAACAACAAGTTCGTCAGAAATGTTTTCTTTTTGGTAAACCGTCCACTGATTATTAATGGGCAAAACATTAATACACAAAGTTGCCTGTTATAAGCGGTAGGGACTGTATGTTGGTTTTTGGAAAAACTGTCTCACAGGAAGTTACTCAGCTCCTCAAAGTAAAGGGGTATTGAAAGCAATGGAACAATTTAAGCAAACAGCTCAAGACTGCCCTAAAACAAATACAAAGCTGGGATGATGTAATTATCAAACCAGCAGTTAAAGGTACAAATATTGTATTGTTAGTTAAAAACAGGTATGTTGAAATGATCAACAATATTTTAAAAGATGTGGAGAGATATGAAAAATTCTCTGGGAATCTAACAAACAAGTTTAAAAATGAACTATATGAGTTGCTTTCAGATGCAGAGTCATTTGGTGAAATAACTGACCATGAATTTGACTACCTCTGGCAAAATAATCCTATGATGCCTGTGCTGTATGCTTTACTAAAATCCATATAAATGTGAACAATCCCCCAGGGCATCCCAGTGTTTCTGGAATAGGCTCTTTGATAATTTATTGTTTTTTCTTGATTTTTTTACCTTAAATAAAGAAGTTTATGAAATTATTATCCTACTTCAGAGACAGTGGTGATCTATTATTGAAGTTAACAATCCAGGAACTACAAAGAAATACCTTTGTGCAAACTGTTCAAAAACGATCCAGAAGCAAATGCAAAGTGATGCTGAGTGCAAGTTTTATTTGCAGTGAACAACAGAGCCACAGGTAGACAGAATCAGAATAACTCCCCTTTTGCAGCAATGTTAACCTCCTTTAGAAAATGCAGAGATGCTTTTAAAGTACATTTCCTGTGTTCCAAAATGTGTAAATATTATTAAATAATGCACAAAACAGCAGCATAAATTATCCCTCTTTATTTTAATAAATAGTGCAAGTGAAATCACCCAAAAAATATTAAATAAGTTACAAAGAACTTTTTGCAGGCAACAAATTGGTTACTCAGGGTCCATTGACTACCTTAAAAATCCATAAAGCGCAAATGCATACTAATATAGACTAAATGTCAAACAGGTTATTTTTCTACTTGATTATATACACCTGTTCTTTGGCTTATTTAAGTGGCCTGGTACCTTGCAACAGTGCTCCCCTGAGGAAGAATCACACAGACTCGAACCACTGAGGAGTTATTTTCATTGTGCCTACCTGTGGCTCTCTTGTTCACTGCAAATAAAACTTGCACTCAGCATCACTTTGCATTTGCTTCTGGATTGTTTTTTGAGCAGTTTGCGCAGAGGTATTTCTTTGTTGTTCCTGGATTGTTTTTTTCTTACCCCTGCTACATCGGCTTTTTTTGGTTTTCTGCAGCGCCATCTTGTTTTTCTTCTTTTCCTATTATTACAGTTGCAGGATTTTGTTTGGCAGATTAATTATATCTGGATCACTATAAAAATATGTAACCCCCATTACCCAGGGTTACTAGAATCCCAGTTAGACCTAGTGGCAGGCAGGTAGGGACAGCCAGCTTGTGAAACTCCAGTTAAATGGATCTCACACTGTCTCACTCTGTTCTCAGTCTCAGCTGAGACTGAGGGATGACATCATTTTAGAACTGTCGCAGCTGCATAAGCCACACTGGAATGTTGCAGTTGGAGGTTAGAGTAGAACGTTGGGGAATTTGAAGTCAGTCTGTTGCAGTCTGTAGTAGAGGAAGGAGGTGCTCTGCTGTAAGCAGACCCTCAGAGTCTTAAGCTCTGTCAAAGAGCTATTTTTTTTAGAGGTGTGTGTTCTCACCTGGAGAGGAACACAAGAGCCAAGTGAAGTGGTAGAGACTGCTTTCAATGGTTCAGGGCCCCATCCCTGTGGGATGGGAGGAAGGAATCAGCCTGTTTCCAGTGGCAAAGCCCCTGGTCTGGCTAGGGAACAAGAAGCTGCCTGAGTTTAAGTTCGTGCTGAGGCACCAGAAGTTCTGGATGAGATTTATTTGAAGAGAAAACGCCTGCGAGGCACCTGCAACCAAGGGGTGAGTTCGCTCTGCTAAAGGGCCAATGTGTTTTCACCTGAGACAAGATAAAACTAAAGTGACTGTTACTGTGGGGTCAGGAAAAGACAGCCAAGTACAGTTTGGAAGATGTGGGGATTGGACTGCTTAACTCTGTGGGGGGTCTAGAGTAATGGACACAGCTACTTTTTAAGTATGTTCAAGTTCAGCACAAATGGGATGGAAAAACAGTAGATTGGATGTGACATACATTTAAAGAAAATTTACACAGCAAAGTGTTTTTAAGGATGAGGTGTTACAGTCCAGAGAAATGGCCGGGTATGAATTATGGGAGCAAGAGGTGGGAGACCCCCCCCATCAGTAGAAGTGTGTTGTTTTTTTTAATGACATAGGTTCAATAGTTTAAGAAACAAACGTTATACACCTTAAAAATCATGATTCATTACTGGATAAAATTGAATTTATGTTCAGGTTTTAATAATTTAGTAACTTAATGTTAATAAGAGCAGCTTTATAAGACTGGTGTACAATACAGTACATTACTGCTTAGAGTCTTGGCTTAGAGTCCGGACATGCCATAGAAATCAGTAATGTGTGCTTGCTGTCCTGTTCTCTTACTAAGAGATTCTAGTTTTTTTTCAAAAGTGCAAAACCAGCTGAAATCTAAGGTTTCTCTAGTGTCCACGTAACTTCAGATGCGTTCCATCATTGTCCAGACTTCTGCAGTTGAAGGGGGGTACTACGTTAGGCTCCTCATTCTCAAATTCGTCCACCTCTGCACCGGATTCCATCACAGTGGCACAAATCTCATCTTTGGTGAGCTCTCCACTTGCTGGTTCCTCATTGTCCACTGTAACAAACTCAGCAAAAGTAGCGGCTGTCATTCTGGGTGGGGGTTGAACATTTTCTATAGGCAGATCAGTGTCCTGGTCTTCTACCTGATCGGTGATTCCTGCCTTGCGAAAGCAATTCTTTATTGTGTCTGCGGATACCTCTCCCCATGTGGCATGCAACAAGTGGATAGCATCTAATTTTGAGATGGATTTTGCAACTGCAATAAAATTAAAATTCTCCTGGGTTTCACCTTGTGAGTCCATACCAAGCAGGATCTTATTCACTATCTTTTAGAGGTAGTGCTGTTTTAAATTGTTTATGATGCCCTGGTCCATCGGCTGTATTAATGCAGTGCAATTTGGGGGTAGAAAAAGAACTTTAACATTGCGCAGAGTAACAGGCTTGTGGGCAGGGCAGTTGTCCACCAGAATTGCAATCTTGCAGCATTGCTGTCTCATTTTTTTATCTATGCCCTGGAGCCACTCGTGGAACAACACAGATGTCATCCAGGCCTTCGCGTTGGCTGAGTATTGGACAGGTAATGCCTCAACAGTTACACCTTTAAAACACCTAGGTTCCTTAGATCTCCCCACAATCAATAGTGGCATTTTCTCTGTCCCAATGCTGTTAGCGCAAGCACTGAAACTCACTCTTTTGCCTTTTTGTGACCTGAAACATAGTCCTTCTTAAAAGATAGTGTGCCATCAGGCGTGGCTCTGAAGAAAGTGCCATCTCATCGGCATTAAAGATGTCTCTTAGAGAAAAAGAGTTTGTGATTGTGGGCAGCACCTCTGTTACCCACCACTCTGAGGTCTCAAAATCATTCTCTGCTCTGATCGTGTTACCTGCTTAAGACCCCTCCCCAATTCCCTGAACTCTTCCTGTACTATCCTAGCCTTGTCCCTAGGGAGGTCACTAGTGGACCATGACATACAGCTCTCCCTCCCATCCTGCTTTCCTAGAGATCCTCAGGATCCACACCCCATCACTCCGAGCAGTGGCACCGGGTAGGTACCTAACCTCCCTCTCCCCCTCCCTTCCTGTCCCCAGATCTATCCCCCTAACAACTGAGTCCCCCACCAGGAATTGCTTCCTCCTCCTCTAGGGTCCTCTACCCCCCAACTTGGGGTTCCCACTGTGGAGGACCCCCACATCCTCCTTCATCACTACTACGGGTGCCTACATGGGACAGACCTGCCCAGCCAAAGTGGCATAAGAATTTTGCAGTGGTACCATGTGGGGGATGTGTCTCTGACCCACCATCCTCACCCTTCCTGAGTCCACCATAGTCCAGCCGGTCCTCGGCCTTGGCATCCTTTAAAGTCGCAGTGGCAGACTTGGCCATCCCTGGGTGAGGACAGAGGCACCCCCAAATCCTAGCCAACTCACCCTGGAGTCTAGCTACCTCCCTCCTAAGCCCAGAGTGGTCATGCAGATAGGTCAGCACCACAGTCTACAGAAAGTCTCCCTGAAGCCTGCCGCCCCACAACCACTGCACTGCACCACTCCCAGCATAACTACACCCTACCTTGCCTGTTTTGCTTTGCCTCCTTTAGCCTCTTTTTACCCTTAGCCCAAA
The DNA here is from genome assembly GCA_016271365.2 of Neoceratodus forsteri. NCBI lineage: Eukaryota > Metazoa > Chordata > Ceratodontiformes > Ceratodontidae > Neoceratodus > Neoceratodus forsteri. The sequence goes on from CM057449.1 coordinate 1,466,527,555, forward strand.
CTATTACTTGACCCTAACTCACCTCCACCCTGCCTGTTTTTGTTTTGCTTTCTTTAAAGCCTTATGTACTCCAACCTGAGATGGTGTGTTTCACCTATACCCAAACTATTGCTAGTCCCTAACTCACCACCACCCCTTTTTATCTCTCTACTTACTCCTACCTCAGGACCCTTCTTACTGCATGTTCCTGACCCTCCTCTCACCCTTACAATGTACATGCAATTACAGCAGTTTAAACTGGAAACCATCTCTGGTGTAGGGTAAACTGTCCTGATGTTCTGCTACCTCCTGTCTTACTCCTTCATTGCTCTCCTGCTGGCAGTTTGAGCTGCAGAGTATCCAACCACTGGCTACCTCATTGGGCTGACTCTGGTGGGTTGACTCTGATGTATGTAGTGCATCAGTCCTTCATGCAGGGGGCCACAGCACAGGGGGCCCCCAGGTGGATTTAAACAGAAGAAGAGGAAGAGGGCTATCAGGGGCACAACCCAATTAGTCCCTCAGCAAGGGCTGGGGGAATGGCCTCACTTTTGATTGGCGGTTTTGCTCTAGCCCTGCAAAGAGCTCCCAAGCTCAGCCCCATTCTCCATTCCATGGAGCGCACTTGCTGTTGTGTGGTCTGGAGGTATAAAACAGCATGGTGGGGGGGATTCTTAGCTCCTGGCATGAATCCTCTCTCTCTCCCTGCTCTTTTCTCTATCAAGTCCCACATCTGGGATGAGGTATTGCTTAAATCAGCCCTGGTAAACAAAAGGGCTATCAGGGGTGTGGCCCGATTGGTCCCTCTGCAAGGGCTGGGGCACAGCCTTGCTCCTGACTGGTGGCTGCTCTAGCCCTGCAAGGAACTCCAAGCTAGCTCTGTTCTCTGTTCTGTGGAGCACTCTTACTGCTGTGTGATCTGGAAGTGTAAAACAGCATGGGGGGATTCCTAGCTCCTGGTGTGAATCCTCTCTCCCCCTGTGGTTTGCACACATCATTGCTAAAACAGAAAAATTGGAAATTTAATAAAATGTTAATTCTGAAAAAGAAATTCCCTTACTGTGTTTAGAAGCAAACCCTTATGAAAGGGGTTTCAGCTTATATTCTGTAACACACCTGATGAAGAGGTGCTGAGGCCTCAAAAGCTTGTATCTTAAACTTTTGTATAGCCTAATATATGTATCATATCTACTTTACAAGTTTTTTTCTTGGGGGTTCAGTGGCTATATGTTTATCTGTATGGTAAGACTCTCACTTAGATTGTATATATATATAGTATGAGACTGTTGTTTTAAACATGAATATACTGCTTTATCTGTATAGCTTAAAAAATTTGGAAAGTTACTTTGGAAATAAGCTTTTAATTACTTACTGACTTAGAGCATTATAATAGAGAAAAAATACTGCGTAGGCAGGCATTGTACAAAGGTTAGCCCATGAAAAGAAAGCATCTTAGTTGGCAGAAGTCCAGTTCTGGGTAATATTTAGATAGTAGCAGTGTTATAATATTTACCAGACAATGATTTCTGCACTTTAGCTTGGAAGTTATATTATGTAAACGAATGCACACATCCCTAAAATATTATTCATCCATAATTATTCCTAATTAACCTGTGTTTGCATAATGCTCAGATACACATAGCGATTGCTCTGTTACTTGTGCTTCGTTTGTTATTCCTGAAAGGTACTGTATCATTGCCTGTTTTTGTCTGGTATAACTAACTGCCTGTTTTCTGATGATCTTACCTCTTTCTAACCTACCAGGTTGTGCCAGAAAATAGGCAATTTCTTTTGTCTAGTCCACTTTCCTAGTAAACAAAAGCTAAATAAATTTACAGCAGGAGTGTTCCTCGTATAATCCAATGACTTAACCTGCAACAGCCTCATATTTAACATATTTCACGCAGTATGCAGTGTGCTTAGACAGCGCACCAGTAACCACACAAGCTACTAGAAGTATTGTTTGTGGACTGATGATATGCTACCATATTAAACACCTTGAAAAAAGGACACAGAAAATCATGGGATGAGCTTTTACATCAGAATAGTGCATTAGAAATGATGTGTTTGTTTCAAAAGAAACCACTCCAATTTAAGAAACAATACTTTGATAATAGAACAAATATTTTGGGTTTTTATAGTGCCTTTTGTACACATGGTATCCAAAATGCTATTTTGTTGAAACTTTTTTTATTATTTTTATGACATGTTCATGCAATATAAATGCAGAATTTAAACATAGAAACATAGAAGTTGACGGCAGATAAGGACCGCAAGGCCCATCCAGTCTGCCCATTTCTTTTTCTACCTTATAAATGTGCCATCGGCCTTTGCTCTGTCGGTGGCCTATCTATTCATAGTCATTTGTATTGCTCCTTTATGCCTATCCCATGCCTGTTTGAAGCCCTGCACTGTATTCATAGCCACCACTTCTTGTGTAGCTATTCCATGCAGCCACCACCCTTTCTGTGTAAAAGAATTTCTCACATTCCCCTTAATCGGCCTCCTCTAATCTCATGCTGTGTCCTCTTGTCCTGCTATTTTCTTATATTTAAACATGTTAGACTCTTTCACCTTGTTTATGCCCTTAAGGTGTTTGAATGCCTCGATCATATCACCTCTCTCCCTCCTTTGCTCAAGGGTATACATATTGAGCTCCGTTAATCTGTCCTCATATGTCTTCTGATGCAGTCCCTGCACCATTTTGGTTGCCCTTCTCTGGACTGCCTCAATTTGGTTAATGTCCTTGTGAAGGTGTGGCCTCCAATACTGCACAGTACTCCAGATGGGGCCTAACCAGTGTCTTGTACAGAGGGATTATTACCTCCTCTTACGACTTGATACCCTACTAATACACCCTAACACCCCTAGCCTTACCAACTGCTTTAGAGGTCTGCTTGGATGATTTTAGGTCATCAGTGATGATGATGCCCAAGTCTCTTTCTTCCTTTGTGACTGCTAGCAACTCCTCCCAGTCTATAGGTGGCTTCAGGGTTTCTCTTCCCTATGTGCATGATTTTGCACTTCTTTGCATTAAATCCCAGTTGCCACTCTTCTGACCATTCTGCTAGTTTATCCAGATCTCTTCTCATTCTGCCCACCCCATCTGGATCATCTACTCTGTTGCAGATCTTGGTGTCATCTGCAAACAGACAAGCCTTACCCTCTAGTCCATCTGCAAGGTCACTAATGAAGATGTTGAAGAGGACTGGCCCAGGACTGATCCTGAGTACCCCACTTGTGACTTGCATCTCTTCTGACTGTATACCATTTACCACCACTCTCTGTTTTCTGCCCGTCAACCAGTTTGCCACCTAGTTGACCAACTTCTGACCCAACCCGAGCCTACCCAGCTTATTTATCAATCTTCTATGTGGAACAGTGTCAAAAGCTTTGCTGAAGTCAAGGTAGGCGACATCAACTGCTCCCCCTTGGTCCACCACTCTGGTTACCCAGTCAAAGAAATCTATGAGTAAACATCTAATTTCCAATCCTACAGCTTATTCAAAACTCAATATAAAAATCTGTAAACCTACTTGTATCCTGTAAGATAAGCAATAAAACTTGTGATGAAATGGAAATTAAAATCTTTTCAAATTGGCTAATTAATCTTGCATAAAAAGAAAAATTAAGGTCGGAATGGACATTATGTCCGTCAAGTCCAACCCTCCTCCCCATAAGCAGGGATCAACAACTATGGTGTGGAAACATATTTTTTATTTATTTATTGATAGGGATTTTCCCTGCTCTGCTATCCAGGGTATTCTATAGAAAGTTGTTCAGTATTACCTTAAAGCCCTATCCTGCAAGTCCCTTGATAAGCAAACATTCGTCCAGGCTTACCTCGAAGTCCTGCACTGCCTTCATGTCCACAGTCTCCGCTGGTAGACTGTTGTGTAACCCCTGGACGGTGCCACCCCCCAGTGTTACACCCCTGCCTATTACCCTGGACATAGGCTAAGGGGGTTGGGTTCGCTAACTTATAACATTTTTTAAAACCTTTGTGCAGTGCCTCCACTCAGAGTGCTTTACGTGGGTGAGATAGTACTGGGTGTAGCCCCCTGAGCTGCTACACCACCCACGGCGACCAGTCACCTTCCCCAGACATGCCCCAATACACAGTTCCCCACATTTCCACATTTTGAATTAAAGGCTCTCTCTAATAATATGCTCACACAGGATTTCAAACAACAACAACTAGATATTTATTTCAGGGAATAAAGGAGCTAGGAAAGGGAAACAGGAGGAGTAGAGGTTATCTTACTGTATTTACACATGTACAGAGATCATTTTGGATTTTGCGGGTAAACCCTCCAGCTGGGTGGCTACATATTAACAGCCAGACATAAATCACATTTTACCATTCGACTTAAGACATCCAGAGCCCTGGCTATCTAGCTGCTGATAAATCAGATGTTAAACATAATTATTAATATTCAAAGAACCTCTGTGCGTAAACACTGAGGCAAGGGTTACCCCAAAGGGCATTTGGCTGGGAAGCCAAGTTTCAAGAAAATACAAAATCACACATGCCCCTACAATGCAAAGCATCATGGGCTGCATATGCAAATCACCACAGAATGTTATGCTGGTCCAACTTTAAGCAGAATTGCATGGTGCGAAGGCCTCTCACACAGTTTGCAAGGGGCTAGCACCTTTGCAAACTGTGTGCATTTCACTAATTCTGCAAACAGACAGCACCTGCTGTCTTGTGTTACATATGCAACCATGTCTTATGCTGAGGAGCATGTGTGTTCTTAATATTACCCACACTGGTACCAGTCCCAGATACAGCAGAAACCCCGCAATCTCATACCATACTGGTTAAACAGATACTACAGTCCAAGATGTTGCAGGCCTGATGGAGTTGCAGCTGGTTGAGGTGGCCGGCTATTAATTTGAGGGTTGGGGCAACTTGGAAACAGATTTTTGTAAAGCAGCAAATTACTATTTACAACCACAGCAGGGATTGCCCTGCACTTTAGCAGACAAAGCAGGCATTGCCCTGCACTCGCAGACTTCTGAACATTCCAGAACAAACTATGTGGATCTTACATCCAGAACATTCAGCACAATATTTGAAAGTCCCATCCAATGCAATGAGAGTGATGCTTCTGTCAAGCATCCTAAACGCAGTTTAAACACAGTCACATCCAGTACTTTATATACCAAAAGGCATCTATCCAGAGTAAGTTGGCAACGACACTTTTATCAAGCATCCATACTTTAGTCACAGGCAGTCACATCCAGTACATTCTATATACCAAGAACATTATCCTAAGCGGAATCCTATCCAGCGTCTAGCCATTTAACACTTATACCAAAGCGCTCTTAGGCGAAATTCGTGCAGGCCTTGGGTACATTCTCTTTAAGGTATCTTAGACATTAATATGCTCTAGGAGTCCTCTCTCCATGAAGTGGCAAGCGCGTCTTGGCAGACAGCTCCACGATGGCAGGACTCTAACCCATAGCTACACATTTATCCGATTCACTAAGCCCAGCATCTTTCTGCACCTGCAACTTAGCCATTTGGGCCACAGACAAGATGCATCCATTACTTGAACTAGGCAGTCTCTTATGGGGTTAGTGGCCCAGATTGATGACTTCACTACTTCACACTTAACAGCATACATTTCTTAATGGGGCATGGAGCCCCCAAGATTATTTGCTTAGCTTCTCCCTCGCACCTGAGGGTACGATGGTACTCACTCAGGTCCTCCACGGGTTTCATCCGCAATTGAAGGCATCCTGAAGACTTCTTCAGCTCTCTCACCTCTGAGGTACTTGGTCAGCGCTCTCACCACTGCATGATGTCATCTGGTCTGGTCAGCGCTCTCACCGCTGCTGGACATCTGATTCTTCGGTCCATATCTTTCCCCGACGTGGGAGGGAAGGCTAGCTTCTGGTGGACAATACTGACAACCTCCAGACCAACTGTTGCAGAAAGCCCAATTATTGTAACTAGTTAACTGTTAACTGAAGAAAATAACAAATGCCCTCTGAAGACTGAAAGGGCTTGAATTAAGTGGCCCAGGCCTGATGGCATGGCTGTAGCCTGAGCCCCTCCCCATGGGGGGCTCCCAGCAGGCTGGAGCCTGCTCTGCTGCTCTCTCTCCAAATCTCTCTCTGAATCTCCAGACAAACTGGCAACATTGTCTCTTTATAGAGCTCCTAGCTCGACTCCTGATTGGCAGCAGGAATGGGGTGACATGTCTCCAAGTTGCTGAGAGACCTGTCAATCAGAACACTCAAGGCACAATTGGGTCACGGAATTTGTGCCTAAAATAATGTCCCTGTAAGCCCCCATAAGCACTTGGGTGCTTACCCATGAGATGCAGTGAATGTCCCACAAGTCCTGGCTTTCTATTGCTGCAATTCCAATTGGCTGTACTGCTGGCAATGGCTGCTTAACCCACTGTCCCTTATAGCAGATTAGATATAGTCCTGAATAATATCCAGCCAGAAAGAAGTAATTATTTGCTTCAAATGCCCCACAATTCTATAGCTTAAAGGCTGTACTTGCAGTCGTTGCACAGATGAAAAAGATGGCTCTTTTACTTTTCCTGTTGTTACTGCACTTAAGCAAGCTCCCCTTGCAGCAGCTGACAGGCTGACACACAGGGTCCCAGATACTGGAATGGCCAGGGAAACAATACTCATTTTAACTTTGAGCACTTTTCCCCACGTGTACAATATAGTCCCAACATGCAGCAACAGTTCCATTATTTAACATTTTAATTCTTTACTTTTCAGCTGGAGCTGAACATAGCTACCTAGGAGGCAGCCAAACACACTGTTATGCACTATTCAGATGACCGGGGCCCTGCACAGGCATACTCAAATGAGCCCTGGTCAGAACTCCTTTAATTCCCATCTGAGCGGTCCCCCAGCAGACTGTCCATGGTCACTGGGTCCCAAATAGGTGGAAGGGATCCTGGGACCCATGGCATTCCTGTCTGAGCGACCGCAAAACAACGCGACTCCACATCAAAGGCGCTATGCGGCCAACGCGACTCCCGCTACCCTGGGGGCAGCACTTTTGCAGTAGGAGCTTGCAGTCAGCAGTTTAAGCCCTGAGGGGCTGGATTTTCATTTGGCTGCAAGCTGGGGCACACACGAGGGCAAACAGGACCTGGGAAGCCAGAAAAATTAGAGGCCAAGTCAAGAGAAGCCCGATAAACAGCGGGAGAAGGACAGAACAAAACGGGCTAAGGTAAACCCAGACTGGCATTTCTAGGAACCCCCATTTGTAAGGGGGTTACAGTTGCATAGGTTTACTCCCTTCTGTGAGAAAAAATGGCTTCTAATGTAAACTCAGGATTTAACACCTTTGAGCTTCAGGGTGTGTCCCTATCAGTGGTGCCAGAACATTGTAAAAGGTGGGGATGCTGAAGATCAGAAGGGCACTTGTTACGGTACACAGGACACCTTTTCCAAACCGGTTTTTGATATACAGAAATACTACAAGACAGAAAAACTATAAAAAAAACTAGATATAGTTGCTGAGTGGGAAGAACAATGAGACATGATATTTTATGAGGGAAAGTGGGATATCCTGCACTTGAGATGGAAACATACGATGGTGACATGCTGCCTTAATGGAAACAAAATAAACAGGTAGATCAGAAGAGACAGCTAGGGGGTCAACTCATTATAACAAATGATGTAAAAAAAATAGGCACCGATGCAAACTTGCAGCAAAAAAGACATCCCAGATACTCGACTGTATTAAATGAAATTTTATTGATAGATTAAGGGAGTTTATGCATCCCCTCACCACCACCACCACAAGACATATGTGAGACCTTAGCTGGAATACTGTTGTGAATTTGGGGCACCTTACCTTGAGAAAGATACAGACAGACTAGAAAGAGAAGAGAGAAAGAAAAAATACTTGATGATGGAAGAGGAAAATCTGTCCTATGAAAAGAGATTGGAAAGCTTAAACATGTTTAATCTAGAAAATGTTATGGGGAGACATGCTAATGTTTTATTTTGTGAAGGATCCAGGGCTGTTTATGTAAGTGGGTATAATTCTAAGGGGAAGGGAGGCAGCAACAAGAGAACATGAACCCAGGGATGGCAATTCAGTGGCGATAGCATGACATACTGTATTACTTTTCACAGAGGGTTGTGGGGCTATGGAGTGGGATACCAAGTTTAGGCTAATTCAGGGACCCTGGAAGGATTTGTGAAGATCTAGACAAATACACGAGGGAGGTTAACTTGTACAGGTATTGCTGCGGAGCAAGTAAGCATGGTCTCGATGGGCTATAGCCGTCTTCTGTCCTTTTCTCATATGTTCATATGTATTTTGGTATGTATTTAGTTGACATGTGGTCCAATACATTTCTCCATGACTAAGCTGCAGGAATGTGTGCCACCTGAAACTGATATAAGGCTTGGTGGTAACATTAAATACACTTTAATGTAATTTTTATAGTTTATTTAGTACAAGACACCAGTGCCACAAAGAAGTTTTATGAGGCAGTAACCGAACTGCAGTAGAACAGAAAAAGATGCAGCTACAGCTCTACAACATGTAGTTCATTTATTCTAGAGCCCTCTCCCAATGAAGTGAGACCACACATGATGTTATGGTGGTTGCTCAGTTGGCACACCTTTTATTAAAATTCTTAACAATTTCTTTAATTTACATAATACAATCTGAAATCCTTTTATTCACCACTCATAGTAGACCTTACTTTCCATGAAATTCCTATTAGTAGTAGTAGTAAGTAGTAGTAAAATATTTTTATTCATACAAAAAATGAATAAGGATATCTCCACTGAGCCGAAGCTCCTTTACAGTGAGATCCAGGTGTCATTTCCAGTTACTCTTATAAGTTAACAATATATAACGAAGGAAAACACATATACACTATAATTATACATCAATAAATATAACACAATTCCAAATCATAAAACAAACTAGGACAAAAAGAACATACAAAAACAATAATTAATTCACAGTATACATTTAATACAAGTTACAATCTACCATCCTAAGATTCAAACTATTTCTCATCATAACTAATATTTTCGATAAGCCATTGTTTAATTTGGTGCAACTGGAAATTTCCCTCAAGGGGTCTAAGCTTCCCAGGCAATTTATTCCATATAGAAGGTCCGATATTAAAAAAATGCTTATCCCTCCAAGCCATTCTACGACTTGGGACTGCACAGTCCAAGTAATTAGCAGAGCGCAGACCCTCAATAGGTCTTTTTATTTTAATGGACTCGACCATATTGTCATCATAATTGTATTCATCTTTATTTCAGTTTATTACTCATTCTCATCACATCACTTGCTATACTTCCACCCCAGATGTAAACCTGAGGGGGTCTTCTATTCATCCTTATTTCATTTCATTTCACATTCTTATCACATCACTTGTTATATTTTGATTATTTTCACCCCCAGAAGTAAACCTGAAGGGGTCTTTTCTTTAATCCTGGGCCAGGTGTCCACACCTGCCCCACCATTTTCTACCTTGGGTGTCCACAACCCCGAGTAGCCCTACAACCCTACCGTTGGCGTAGACCACAGTGGGGTTCCTCCCCCCTCCCCTATTAAGGACTTTGCTCCTTCTTTCCTTTTCATCCACTAGCCCATCTCCTGCTTGCATTGGAAGGTGGGCTTCCCCCTCAATAACCCATGCCTCCTTTTTTTTTTTTTTAATTCATTTGTTTATATATTTTTTTTTTTTGCAACTCACATATTACTTATACCGTGCCTCTATACCCCTCCCTAATTCTGTTATGAACATGTGGTTGCTCTTTTCCAAATGGATGGGCCCCCTGTACCATACCTCTGTCTTTTCCTCTAGCCCCTTATGACTCACTCCTAGTCCCCCCAAGACCCCTGAAGCATTTTTTTTTTTACCTTCTGTTCATCCTTTTTGAGGCTCCCTCCTTAGCCTTGTGGCTTTTTACCTATCCCCCACCCTCAATGGCACCATTATTGGTCCAAGCTAGTGTGACCATAGACCATCACTTCTTTACCACTTCCAAGTCCTCCTAGTTGTGATAAACTTTGCCAAATCAAGTCCGTTTTCCTAAACCTTTATTTTTTGAGCTATGAGTAATTGTGGTTCTGGTTTGGTCCTGCATGTTCCCTCCAGAACTGACAATAATTGTCCCCACCACATTCCCAGTATTCCTTTCCATAGAATGCGCACCTCTTGGTGCTTGAACTAAAGTCACTTTCCCCCTGCTTCCTTTCTGTGCATCACTCTGACCAATAAATGTAGGAGTGTCCCATGATCCAAGCCTCCAATTGTTGGGAGTTGTCTAAAATACATAAAGTAAACATATGAGATGCGCAATTGTAACACCCCCCAACCCTTCTCCTTCCCCCCTCAGTCTGCCCCCATGCCTCTGTCTCTTGTGAAGAGAAAACCCACATCAGCCATGATAAACTGAAACTTATATATTTTATTTATTTATTTATTTTTCAGGTGGACGTCTACATGCCCAGCCTCTTTAGGCCTTCTTCTTAGATCCCTTCTCACTGCCACCTCAGATGCAGCCTGATCCACAATGGGTGTGAGGAGTATCTCCCTGGTTCCTCACCTATTGCAACAACCCTCTTCTTTAAAAACCCCAGTCCAGGCCCCCCTGGCTGCAGACCCATTTTTTCATACAAACATCATACCCTGCCCCTGTTGCCTGCTGGCCGCATAGTCCCGTATGGCCTGAAACCAGGCAAATGCTCTTTGCTAAATGTTCTTTGTTACACGTTTCTGTAAAGAATCCCTGTCCCCTTTTCCCCCCAACTGATCAGTTCCTGGATTTCTTAACCCTATCTTAATCATCTCCCTGCCCACCGAATGTTCACCTCCCACTGTTAGCCCGCCCCTTGTCCAGGTCATGCTGGGCCCATCATCTCCCCTACCCTAAAGACCACTGACCTCCACAGTTGTGTAATTTGCAGTGAACAAGACTACCTCATAGGCCAAGTGGCATACCTGTGGTAAGGTGCCTATCAGCCTCCCCAGACTGTCCTCAGAGATGAGTCACCTTTTGTTCTGTTCCTTCTCTTTCACCCTTAGCCATCTCAGAACCACAAACCTGGCTATCTGCTCTTCAGTGACTGACCCACCTACCTCCCTGTTGTTTCTAATCCGCAAAACCTGGAATGTTTTCTGGGAAACCTCGTATGCCTTTTGGGTGATGCCTGCCTAAGAGTTCTAAAGTAGAGAGACTCCACTCCCTCCAGCCAATTTCCCACACTTTCTCTGGGGTCCTTTTCCCCAGCTCATCTGCCTCTGGAGCAATAGTCCCCAGACGTGTTTATCTGCAGACCGGAGAGGCTGTCAGCCCTGGTATTCTGTATTCCCTCTAAATGCCAGGACTAAATTTATGTTGAGCTGCAAACCTTGTGGAACTACTTGACTGCTGCACCAACACGTCACTCGTTGGCTGCGCTGGGGCTCTCCACACCTTCCATTGCTACCCCTGTTGGGGATATCTCCAACAGAGTTATGCCCCTAGTGAGTTCCCTCTCCTTCCTGGACTGAGGCCATGGCTCCACAAACCATTGCCCCTTTAAAAACGCTGCCACGCCTATCCCCCCTGATGTCTCTGTATATAAATCTGGGTCTATATTGAATAGACCCCTCTTCCTACAAAAAGTTTTTTTATTGTGTGATTGTGAGAAAATGTTCCCGCACCACCAATGTCCCCCTTGCCTTCCTTAGTGATAATCACCTAGTGGTGCTGCCTTCTAGTTCCTCTCATAGCCCTGGCAGGGTGATGCGTAAATGCACACCCAGGTCCAATGTCCCAACATCAAACCAGATGCCTGGTACCTGTTGCACCATCTGAAGAGTCACCCGCCTTTTACCCATGATACCCCACTAATTGTTCCCTCAACTACTGCACCTTATTCATGTGTCGCCAGGATGGAACCTCCCCAGCCTCAATCTCTATCTCTAAAAATTCCAACAAGAGCAGGCCCTTCTGTCTTGTCTGTCAACAAATGAGCCCCCAACTTACATCACATATCCTGAAAATTCTTAAACCTCTTCTCCACCCCTTGTTTTACTACCGTTATACAAGAAAAACTTCCAATTAATGCACTACAGACCCATGCCCATATTTTATCTTATCACACCATTGGAGCCATGTACTAAATATCTTAAATGTGGCACAGCCCTGGACCTCCCATGGCATGGCCTTGTTGAAATATATAAACCCTCAACCTGAAAACCTAACAATTCCCAATCTTCCTTCCTAGCTGGCCAGCACTGGAAGGCCAACTCTGTGCCCATTTTCACCAGCCATGCTTCTTCTGAGACCTGAACCAAGGCTGCTGCATCCTCCAATGTACCATATGTCACCCTGCTATAATTGATCCTAATGTAATCATCGACATCTGTCCCAGCAGTGACACTCAGAAGCAGGCCCACAGGGGCTCCTTTACCTGCCTTCCCCTTCCTCTGTCTTCCCTCTTCGTTAATCTTTCTTGCAAGCTGCTCTCCTCATCCTTTTACTGATCCCAAATACTTAGGCCATTTTCTTTCCCTCCCACCATGGTATTGTACGTTAAAAACCCGTCTGCAAAACTTTACCCAGTCACTGTCTGGCTCTTTCATCTGGATAGCCAATTACACAACACCTTTTCCATCCCTATTTTAATGGGTGTCCTTGCTACTGGGAAATACCCCACCTGCGTCTGTTCACTGTGCTACCATCTGTACACCCCCCTGGAACAGACATGTTTAAATTTACAATTGGAGAAAGAGCAGAAAGCTCTGTTGTGCCCCCTACCCTTCTGGTACTCCAGTAATGATGGCCATCCACTGATGTAATTTGTCATCATACTGTAGCCAATTTGGCCCTGCTGCATCTTGTACACACTGCTGATAATCTGAGAGTGTGCAAGTAACAGCTTGCCCAATTTGGCCTTTTCTTGCACCATGGCCCTATAGTAAATTAACCCTTACCTTTACAATGTGGTGCCCGAGTTTAACTACTCCACATATTATTTAATCCTCCTTTCCTCTGTAACATCACCTGTACTTATTCAGGGCTTTGGGATGCCAGAATGGTTCAGGTGGGTATAATATCGAAAGTAATTTTTAGGTGCCAGCACTGGTGCTGGCATAGGCTGTGATACCGGGACCAAGTGCAGTTCCTGGGCTGGACTAGGGCCCGGTATGTGCTGCAGTACGTGGACCCACACCAGGGTAAGGACAGGGAGCGGTACCGGCTGAGGATCTGGCACTGGCACTGGGGTGGTAATTGATGCAGTCTCCCAGAAGGAAAAATTGGGCCTAGGCACTTTTGGGATGGATAACCTCGGGTTGCCACCCTCCAGATGCCCCTTGCTCCTCCTTCTGAAACCCATGCTGACCTTCCTCTTCTGTCCTTTTCCTCCAGGGGTCACATTCCCTGGTTTCAAAATCCCCCACAGTGTCCCAAACCTGGAGGGCCTTCCCTCCTCTGGACCATAATCATCACTATTGCATCAGCCTTAACTGACCATATTCCCCTGGTGTCCCTGATGCCGCTATCAGAAAATGCTCGGTAACATAAGAAAACATAAGACAGCCCTTTCCTCACACCATTTCTACAGGGCCCCTCTTATCCCTTCTCTTCCCTCCTTTCCACCGGGTTCCCAAAATTGACCTAGAAACCCCCCAAAATGCTAGGTCTCCATCCCCCTGGATCCCTGAGCCTCTTTTGGGAGTGTCCATCATTTGAGTCCCGGGCGTGACACGATTTCTTTTTTTTAATTATTATGCCGCCATGCGGTCCATCTTTCCCAAATAGTATTTTTTTTTTTTTGTAGCCACTATGCGGGCAGTCCTGCTATTCCCTCGCTTATAAAACTGCCCATGTTTGGCCATCTAAGGTTGCACCCCTTGACCACAACTCTGCCAAAATAGCCGCCACCACTCACGCCATCTGGTTCTATGTGGCCACCCGACGGCTGCCCCACTAGGCCCCCAGCTACTGACATGGCGGTGGATCAGCTCCCCTCCAGGTGGCGAATGCTATCCCACCACTCTCTTAACCCACAGGCCTGGGTATGCTCCCATCTACCCTTATGGCCTCCATCTGGCTAATGGTGGCGGCTCCCTGGGGCCTCCTAGGCCTGATACATCACCGCTGCACTATGTGCTGGCCCCCCTCCCCCCCATAGACCCACTGATACGGGCAGCTCCTACCCAGCCTCCTAGCTGGGACTAAACCTGGGCCTAGCCATGTGGCTGAGCAATCCTGTGGCCTCCTAGACCTGCCCCCTTTTTGGATGATTTGATCGCAGCAAAAAACATGCCCCCCCCCATGGTGGTGCCCAATACACAAGTAGTCATCCAACCAACTACCTCCAGCAACAAATCCTTTAAGGTGGAATCCCTCTTTTCCACCCAGAAGGCATCCATGCAGCTGAAAAAGGTCCTCTCGCAGAGGATCTCAGAGCTGGACATTCAAAGACAAACTCCCGAGTTTTACTGTTCTCTTTTTTTTTTAAACCAAGAGCTCACAATTGAAAACCCCCTCTAACCAAACTCGCCCTTCTGTGAGGCTGCCTACTTTTTCTTTACCTGCCACGCAGCCATGTGCATGCGCATCACTGGGACAGCCCACCACTCATCTCCTTCCTTAAGGCTTTTCGGCCTACTAAATGACCACCTGACCACATGGTCCCCCTCGCCGAACGCTGAAAGTGGTATTCCCTCAGAAAGCAGACATTTTCCCTGCCAGAACCTTCTGTCCTCATTCGAGCGTAGAGCGTATCACCAACGCTAGAAAACCCAATCAAAACTGGAGTCGCCTGCTGCCCCCACACCAAATGGGTCACTCACCCTTGGCCTAGCTTGCTCCCATGCTCCATTCTGTTCTCCTGCCACTGGTCATTACCTCAGTTTAAAACAGGATACAATGCTCCAACTTCAGCAATCTGCTTTATCCTGTCTAACACTTAACAAAAGCAGCTTCTGCTTAAAAACCCAACAATCCTTTTTTTTTTTTTTTTTTTTAAATTTCAGTAACAAGACCCATGGCCACAGGCCAAACCAACTAAAATAAAGACCAGCAACTTGAGCTGCCTGACTGCCTAGAACAAAGACCAGCAACTTAAGCTGCCTGGCTGCCCCCCCCCCCAACAAAACAGCTTCTGCTAATGCAACAATAACTCCCTATACTGCCACATACTAACAATTTACTGTACAAGGTACAACTGTTAAATTGATTCCAAAATTTACCTGATTATCACAAGATCAAAATCACTCACCGACTGATGTGCTGGCCAAAAATTAAAATTTCTGGCTAGCAAAGGAGAGGGAGAACCCTCACTTGCAGCTCCTTTTCAACCCCTATAATCCCTCCCCTCCTAACTCTAATTTCCCTCTCTCCCTTGCCCCTCATCCAATCAACTCAGTCCCTCTTATTGTTATTGGCTCCACCCCCTTTGTGACATCATAGCTCTTTAGCCAAAACTCCCTTTACTCTTTTGTCTTTCCATCCCTGCCCTGCTGATGACATGGTACCTCCCACCCCCCACCCTCTCTTTCTAAGCCTGTTGAGCTTCCTTCATGGGTCCAGGCCTAGAACAATGGGGCCTGTCCTTAAGGGACAAACCTTCTTGTAATGTGCCAGTGAAAAGCAATACTCTGAAACATGGCAGTATGTTTTGGCAGATCCATGCGACAACATACACCATCTGCCTCTACAAATGACATGTTAATTTCAAGGATTATTAATTCTGGTTCATAAACTTAAACATTCTGCACATCAGACACTATAAACCTGCTCAGCAGCCTACTGTCCCCTCACACACAGTAGTAGCAACATGACACAGCTACACTCAACACACCCACACTCTAGCATATTCAATAACAGTACTACCTTGAGTCCAGAGTAACAAGTTGTAAACCCTGCAACCCAGCAGACCCACGTGCATACTGTGTGGTCCTGAGCCAGTCACTTTTCCTCCTTTGCTCCCATGATGCACCTGGAGCTTCAGCTCAATGTGCCTTCTCCCACCACACAATTCTAAAATAAAATACATAAATAAATAAATAAAAACATTCATGCTCATACAACACACAGGTGCTCAAACAAGCGGAACCTAACTTATACACACCACACTCACCAGGGACCACATGATCATCTGTCACACATCACACTTCATTCACGAAGATCACTCCCTGTCAACCCCTCTCACACCAGTTGCACCAAACCATTCACACCTATAACTACAGACACATACATACACACACACTTACCCCTGTGCTCAGTCACACAGAATCTCACATATATATACACCACACTCATACTGCAGCACCGCACAGTCTCTGATAGCAATAGCATCAGAAGCACAATTGCTCCAGAACTCATGCATTTCATACTTAATTTCAATCATTTGGTATTATTCTCCTCCTGTCTATTCCTATCGGCATCCACCACCCCTTCCCCAATTTTATTTTGTCAATGCTCCCCTCCACCCCATGCAATCTAGCTGTTACTTTTCTAAAAGGTGACGATTTAACTATTTTTAAGGAGTTAAACTGTACACAGAAGCAGTCTGTTTACTGTACCGCAGAGGCAATTGATCATTGATCAACACTTGGAAAAAGCCATCAAGAGAGTAACAGGAAGTTGGGAATGTTAAAGTGCTGAAAATATAATGGTAGGGTCCCTGTTCATAGAAATGTCGCTCCTAGTTGACTGAATAACAACTTTCTTTCATTATGAATATGGCCCAGATCCGAACTGAGTGACTTCAACAAACTACATTGAAATTTAAATTTTGTGATGAGGCAGCACTTCTTCTGACTGATTTGTGCATATTGACATCTACACCTAGTATTTTAGTGGGATAATGTGCAAAGAATGTATGTAACATACCTGACACTGTGTGTCAGTCTTCATTCCAAGGAAACTGGGGCACACCTTCCCTAGGTAAACTATGTATTTGAAAGCTTTATTTAATTACTAAAATATTTTTATCAAGTTTTTATTTAGCTGATGCTAGATACTTGCAAACAAGACCTCATGGACAGTGGAGTTTGTGCTAGCACCATGCATATTACATTTCCGACTCTGTTCACGTAAATCAACAAATCTGAACTTTTTTTTCTTTGCAAGTTGCAACCTTCTGGCAGCACAGACATTGCAGTACACTGAAGGGCAGCCCCAGGTAGGCAGATTCCAAAGGTAACAGACAGTAACACAAAGAATACACAGAAATGCAGACACAGTCCCCTCCACAAGCAACCTGCTGTGGATGGGGCGAGAAGGAACCTGCTGCCCGCTCTCCTCCTTGGCTCACAAGGCTGATCGGAGCCCACCGGGCTGGTACTGCAGACACAGTCCTCTCCACAAGCAACCTGCCCACCCAGGACAGGGAGAGAAGCTGCCTGCTGCCCACTCTCCTCCTTGGCTTGCAAGGCTGATCAGAGCCCACCGGACTGGTACCATGGACGTAGTCCCCTCCACAAGCAGCCTATCCACCCAGGACAGGGCGAGCAGGCACCTGCTGCCCACTCTCCTCCTTGGCTCACAAGGCTGATCAGAGCCCACCGGGCTGGTACTGCGGACGTGGTCCCCACCACAAGCAACCCGCCCACCCAGAACAGGGTGAGAAGGTGCCTGCTGCCCGCTCTCCTCCTTGGCTCACAATGTAATGGCTGGTCCCTGACCCAGGACAAGGGAAAGGGGATTTTGGAGCTTTCCTCCCTTTTCTAATTGAATACCTGGCACCCATTGCTGTGGGACCTGAATGGTTTCAGATGGCCCTGGAGCGCTGACACTGATTTCCTGCCTGATGCTGCAGCCAGTGCCGAAATCACTGGACTAGGGCATAAGACTGCAGAGAAACACTGGTCTTACTTTCCTTCTTTTAGCAGCTGCGCAGTGAAGCCCTGATCTTTTCGCTTCATAGTTGCTTGTTTTTCTTGTCAGCTGCTCAGTCCTCAGGGCTGCACAGCCTGACTTGAATCTCAGCCTGACTTCTATATTTTGCTGAATTGATCAGTCCTGCACTGCACTGTTTTCAGCATTTGCCTACCTAGAACTGGTTTCTTAGCGATTTTTCGGCCAACCCCCCTTCCCCCACCTCCTTCCTTTATTGAATACACTTACCAGAGCTGAAAGACCTGCCCATCTCCTACCTGGTTACACTTCACTTTCCTTCTTAAAGGGGAAGCACCTAAGAGCTACAGCTAAGCCCTTAAAGGGGTAATACCTAGATCCAGAATACCAGGATTTCTTTACCTCTCCATTAGAATAAACTCCACTATTAGCCCCTCCTTTCAGACACAATGACTACAGTTATCACTGTGCTCATCTTACTCTCCCTACTAAGCATAACTGACCCTACAGGTATGGGCACTGACGCTAACACTTACCACCCCCTATTTCTCATAAACGAGAATCAGCTCTGTGTACATGGTACTACAACTACAAGTGTCAACTCTAAATTCCCACATTTCAGTCACCTAAACATGCAATCTACCTACAAATCTGGGAGCACCTGGAGGAGTCTCCCCACCTTCCACCTCCAGCCACCTCTTTTTTTCAGCCTCTACTGTGCACACTGTAAGCCTCAGCAGACTTACACAAGCAGAAAACTCAACCTACTTCATAGCAGGCACCTAATAAACTGCCTGTAATGCCTACTACTACTACTCTGGCTCTTCTCAGGCAACATTCATCTGAATCTCGGCCCAGCCCCCTCAGCCACCCTGGGCCATGTCAAATCTGGTGCCCTGTCTCTAGCCAGCATGGTTAAGCAAGTTGCTTATAGGGACGTACTCCTTGAAGAATAGATGTTATAGTTTTTTTAAAGTACTGCTTGTCGTATGTCTAATAATATGCGGAGATGTTCATCCAAATCCAGGACCTTTGGTTACTAAACAATTCCCTTTGCACAATGCTCCTCAGAATCCCAGGGACATGGGAATTAGTGGTCTAGGTGCCAAGCAGAATGATATTGCTTATGTAAAACAGGGACTCAGTGTATTACAACTGAATGCCAGGAGTATGTTAAGCAAGATGGATCTGATTGGCCCCTGGATTATTGATACTATCCCCAAGATCATGACAATTACTGAAACCTGGCTGAGTCATAAAATTGAGGATTCTTTTCTAAATATCCCGGGGTACAATATTTGGTGAAATGATAGAAACAAAAGGGGTGGAGGGGTACTAATTTATGGTAAATCTAATTTAATTATAACACAAATGGAAATAAAAAAAGACATGGAGGGTTTGGAGGTGTTGGTCTTAGAATTAAGACTACCCTACATTAACAAAAGTTTGATTATGGGGGTATATTGCCCTCCTACGGTTAAAGTCCAAGCTTTAAATTGTTTACAGGACTTGCTTTTTGATTATAATGATAGTCACGAGATAATGATGGCTGGTGATTTTAATTCGAATTGGCAAAATATCAATGAGTCCCATCCTTTGATTGATTTGCAAAAAAAATCTGGGTTAAACCCAATTAATTCAAGAACCCACAAGAATAAATATGGCCTCAGCTTCATTCTCTTCAGTTTTGGATTTAACTTTCACTAACGCTGCATGTAATATTATAAACAGTGGGGTATTACCTGATACAATCTCAGATCATCAGTTCATATTTTGTAATAGGGTACTATGTAAAAAGCCAGAGGAAAGAAAGAATATTAGTTGGTGTAGTTTTAAGAAATTCAATTATATTGATTTTATGATGGACCTGGATGCTATTAATTGGGAATGTATGCAGTTGATCCCATCTGTAGATGAGATGGGGGAGTATTTCCTTAGTGAGTTCATGGGAGTTTGTAATAAACATGCCCCAGTTAAAACTAAGATTTTGAAACAAAACACTGCTTTATTTTATTCAGAGGAGCTTAGAAAAATAAAATCATTAAGGAATAAAGCATGGTACCAGGCTAAGAAAAAAGGTAGCAAACAGAATTGCAACAGATTTAAAAATCTACAAAACACATATGTCAGGGAAGTTCGAAGGGCTAAGCAGCATCATTATTCTTATTTGTTGGATTAAAAAACATCTCAACTAATCCAAAGGATTTTTGGAAAACAATAAATACACTTATTAAAGGTCAAGGAACCGATGAATTAAAGGTGTTAAGTGTTGATGGTCAAATGTTGCCATTGTCTCAACAGGTGTTGGATCGGCTGAGCGAGTATTTCAGTAAAATGGGTGTGTCTGGTCTAGCAGATCCATCTAGCACTAGTGGATCGTGTCAACTATCTCAGTTGAGAGATTATGGTTACATTGAACCCTTTGTATTTAAGGAAATAAAAGTACAAACAGTTATGACAGAAATATTGGATCTAAATATTTCCAAAGCCACTGGATTGGATAATATTCCATTGAAGTTGCTGAAATATGCTGCCCCAATTATAGCTTATCCCTTGACATATTTGTTTAATAATTCATTAAATACAGGATTGTATCCATTAGCCTGGAAACAAGCTAAGGTTATACTTATATTTAAAGGTGGTAATAGGTTGGAGATGAATAATTATAGGCCGATTTCTCTCACACCTCAAATGTCAAAGTTATTAGAAAAAATAGTCGCTGTCCCAACTAAGAGAGCACTTGAATTCCTTTGGTTTATTTAACAGTATGCAGTCGGGTTTTCGGAAATTACATAGTACGACTTCCGCACTTGCTAAAGTAGTGGGAGATAGTCAAGCAGCCCTGGACCGGAGGATACCAGTGGGGGCCATTTTTGTGGATCTATCAAAGGCCTTTGATTCTTTGGACCATGGTGTCCTCCTGTCTAGGGCGGCATCACTTGGGGTGGTGGGTCAGAGTGGAAAGTGGCTTAATTCATATCTGAACAACAAGAGCCAGAAAGTTCTGTTGAGCGGATGGGAATCATGTTCGGTGCCTGTTGGATCGAGAGTCCCACAGGTGTCCATCCTAGGGCCCTTGCTGTTCAACATGTATGTAAATGGTCTGTCCTTTCTGGATGCTAAAGTAATGTACCATCTTTATGCTGATGATACCATCATATATACATCTGATAAATCTTTTGAAGTGATACAAAATAGGCTTCAGTTAGCCTTTAATGAGTTTCAGGCTTTGAGGGATAGTAGGCTTGTTTTGAATGTAAAGAAAATATAGACCACGCTGTTGCATCATAGATGTGACATGTTGGACAACATGGCCCTGGGATTGGTTTCCTCTGGGGGGACCCTGATCCAACAGACACATACATATAAGTATCTGGGTCTTTGGATCGATAGCTTGCTGAATTGGGATATACATATTAACAATCTGGTTAAAAATGTGAACAACAGAATAGGGGCCCTCTATAGGGTTAGATCAGCAATGACCATGGAAATAAGGAAAATAGTGGTAAATGAAATGATTGTCCCTATGATTGAATATGGGGACATTTTATTCTTGTGGGAGAAAATAGGACTTAAAAAAATGAGAAGTTTGTTATAATAATCTTGCCAGATTTATCTTGGGGGCTCCTAGATTAACCCATAAATGCCAATTATATGATCAGTTGGGATGGCCTACATTAGCTGAGCGTAGCCATGAACATCTATTGGCTTTTATTTATAAAGGGCTGATGGGTAAACATCTGGGATATGTTGAAAATAGATCGACATTTAGAAATAAATTGGTCTTATTAAGATACTGTCAAGTGCCAAGTCTGGAATTGCCTAACTTAGAAATTGGATGACAGTCTATTTATTATAGAGGAGCACTGGAATGGAATGCAATTCCTGTGGCATTATTGTCAGCTAATGTAAAGAATTTATGGTCACACATAAAATGTTGGTTTAGGAATAGCTCATGTCAAAAAAGATACTGCTGTGTAGCTAGATAAATGGTATTAGTAGTAGACATAATGTAAAATAACCTAGACAGAATTGAATTAAGATCTGAGGAACTTCATAGGATGTAAAACAGTGAGAATTGTGTACGTATTTTTGGTATTTGTGTATTCAATGTTTTTGTGTGTATGTTTAGTATTATATCTTCTTTTACCCAGTTTTATATTATTTTAAGATTATGAAATTTGTAATTGATTCACTGCATGTATTTATGTAAACCTTTTGTATGATTTTGTATGGGACCTCGTTGAAAATGAGCTTTGCTAAATCAAATTTATCCTTTATTCATATGAAATTCGATGAATAAAAATATGTTACTACTACTACTACTACATATGCAGCCTCCTCCACAAATTAGATGCCCTTACCACATGGGCTAATCTGCACCACCCCAATGTCATAGCAATACAAGAGACCTGGTTGAAACCTGATACCCCTGACACTGCCTTCACAATGCAGGGCTATACTGTTTTTAGGAAGGACAGAATCTCCAAAAGGGGAGGTGGATGTGCCCTATATATCAAACAGCTTCTCATGGGTCAAGTCCTAACACTCCCTGAGTCCAGGGTTGATGCACAGATTCTTGCCACCAGAATAATGCTTGGCACACACAACAAAATATTAACAGTGGCATCAATTTACATCCCACCAAATTTAACAGCTGGGACATAATCCCCCTCTTTGACTATATCAGAGACCTAGGTCGCAAGTCAGAAACCATACTATTCGGTGATTTCAACATCAACTGGTTCTCTAACAATGCAAGCCATTATAAGGATGCTCTAACAACTGCTAATTTCACACAGTTGGTACAGTCAGCAGCTAGGGTTAACTACAAATCTGGGACCAGTACCCTGCTGGACTGGATAGTTACCAACAGACCAGATCATATTACCCACACTGAAGTCTTACCAGATTCAATTAGCGATCACTTGCCCGTCCTATGTACCTGGTCTAACAAGTACATCAGACCACCAGTTCTGACCATTAACAGCAGGGTGCTCATCAGAGGGCACCTAGAACCTCTAAAAACACAGCTCCAGCAGGTGGACTGGTCGCAAACTGACACAGCCCTGGATATCGATACGGCCTTGGATTACTTTATTACTACCTTCAACACAGCATGCGATCTCCATGCCCCTCACAAAACCAGAAAGATCAAGGGTTACAGCAATCCCTGGATTACACATGACCTACTCGAGCAAATGAATTCCCATTATCACATCTGGTACTGAGCCAGGGCCACTGGCAACCAGGTGGATATACAGGCATACAAAACAGCAAGGAATCCTGTACAAGAGCAATTTGGGCCAAAAAAGCAAAATACTGTGAGGAAGCCTTAACCAGTTCCTGGAAAGATGGACACAAATTTTGCAACAACATCTTTGAGGTGACAGGGAAGGTCCCCAAAGAGATCCCGTCCTTGCTTAACATAAATGGCATTACAACCATTGATCCTCAAACTACAGCTGACACTTTCAATGAGGCTTTTACAGATCTCAGTCATGTCCTACCCTCTAACTTCTTCAACCCCACCCCCTCTTCCTGCAATTTGCAGTCAGCAGAAAATACGAGGTCACACCCACCATTCCACTTTAAAGTGGTGAGCAAAGAAGAAGCAAAGACATACATTCTCAAGGTACTTGGGAAAAGTAGGCTAAGTGGGGATTCATGTGACCTAAAGCTCATCGCCCTCACTATTGATGAGGTACTGTCCCCCTTGACAAAGATCTTTAACCGCTCCCTCATGCTCTCCCAATTCTGACAAAAATGGAAAGCCGCCTTAGTTACGCCAGTACACAAGTCTAGAGACAGGGCATTGCACGGGAACTACAGGCCCATATCAATCCTCCCGCCACTTTCCAAAGTGTTAGAGTGAATCATGTCTGATCAATTGGTAAAATACACAGAGAAGTAAAATCTTCACTGTAGTTTCTCAAAGGACACAGCACTACTACTGCCCTGCTTGAATTTTCAAACTATATACATCGTACCTTGGATCAAGGTCAATTAATTGGAGCAATGTTCATTGACCTTTCCAAGGCGCTTGATACTGTAAATCACTCTCTACTTATCGAGCAATTATCTGATCTAGGTTTATCCATGGACACCACCAATTGGTTCAACAGCCACCTCAGTAGATGCACTCAACAAATCAGGACTAGTGATACACTCTCCGCAAAACAACTGGTTCATTCGGGTGTCCCACAAGGGTCTATCCTGGGCCCACTACTTTTCACCATATTCCTGAATCAGCTCCCAGCCTCCTGTCATGGTCAGATCCTACTCTATGCAGACGATGTGGTTCTTTACTCAAGTAAAGCTGATCCCACACTCCTGGCTAATTACTTGCAGACTAGCTTTACCAACGCTGAGGCCTGGTTCCACTTACAGAAGCTAGTCCTTAACTACACAAAAACAAAAAACAATGTTGTTTCACAGTGTACAAAACAAATTCCGCTCCCAACAGCTGGAAATCAGAAATAGCTCAGGCATTATCCTAGAACAGACTCGACTTTTTAAGTATTTAGGAGTGACAATTGACAGCACTCTGTTATTCTCCAGCCATATTGACAATGTTACCAAAACAGTGAATACCCATATTGGGCTACTATACAAACTCAGATACTGCCTTACCCCAGAAGCCCTCAAGCTTGCTATACGTAGTTCAATAGTCTCAGTAATTGATTATGGGCTTGTGATCTATCCACCTCTGATACCGTCCAGCGCCATGTCACCACTGCCCTTAACAAGGCCTGCCATCTTCTGACTGGGACCACCCGCCTGACACACACATGCGATGAGCAAGCAAACTGGCTTCAGCTCAGAGGTAGACTATCCTATCATACGATCTGGTGGGTCTTATAATGATCGATCAGTCTAGCAGCAATTTTAAGAAAGCAAAGTAGAGTATGTAGTGTATACTACTAACCAACACTAACCATTTGTGAGGGCATGTAAAATAGAAAGTAATGGGCCTGGACTTGTTGGGCTACTATCTTTATACCCCCCCCCACCCCATTGCTTTGAAATGCAGGCAGCACAGCGTAGACAGTGTTCAAGTCATCACAGAGGAGCCACTAGCTAATGGACAATATAGCCATCAGAGAGGTTGTTAGGAACTAGCAAGTGATTGTTACTATTCCTAATCTTTTCATCTCTTCACTCAATGATTTTATGGCCCTGGGCTGAGGCAAGGACAAGACATTACTTCTTTGGTGCCGGCTGTCTGTCAACATCAACACGGCTCAGGAAAAAGGTGCTAATTGCTGACATATAACTTTTCTCCAGCCAGCCACTTCAAACAGGAGTAAGTACAACTTTGTTTCTGGACTCAATGCAGTACTCCGAGATGGAGGAAGAGAGCTGATTGCCTGTGTAAACTGCTGCTGCAAAGGTGGCAGCTTCAAAAAGGTATTTGTTTGTTTAAACTAGTGCTACAAACACAGCAGTTTCAAAAGGGCATTTCTTTATGTCCTGTAAAGGTGGGGGTGCTGTAGCACCACCTGCACCCACCTTCCAACGCCTTTGGTCCCCATTCTCTGCTGGAGCAAACCAGAGCAAACAGCTCCATTAGTTTGATCTTGTTGATTCCCCTTAGTATCTGGAAGACAGAGATCATGTCCTCCCTCAGCCTGCTTTTCACCAGGGTGAACATGTTACTAGCCTCCAGTCTTTCCTCATTGCTTTTGCCCTCCGATCATTGTGTCTGACCTGCATTTTGCCCTCTAGACTGCCACTCAATGTCCTTTTTGTGTTGAGGGTACACAGAAAAATAGACGTTAAGTACTTACCATAATTGATCTTCCTGAATATCTTCTCCACTGAGTACCACCAATGGCTCTGGGTTGGAGGCAATAGGATCCCATGAGAGCATATCTTTGAC
The DNA here is from genome assembly GCA_016271365.2 of Neoceratodus forsteri. Taxonomy (NCBI): domain Eukaryota; kingdom Metazoa; phylum Chordata; order Ceratodontiformes; family Ceratodontidae; genus Neoceratodus; species Neoceratodus forsteri. Next base: position 1,466,553,242 of record CM057449.1, read on the forward strand.
CAGGGGACTAACCACAGCTACTGGGCATGGTGCCTGCACACACCACATGGTGCCACATGCCAGCCAATAACTGTTGCTAGCTCCCGCACAAACCTCCATTCTGTGTGCCTGGAGAGAAGCAAAGTGGGAAAAATAAGATAAAAAACTGAGAAAAACACTAGCCCAAAGGGACGGGGAATGGATATAGGAAAAAATAATGAAACAACTAAATAAAAACCAACTACCAACTTGAGAGAGGAGTAGAAGAAGAAGAAGGGGATGCATTAAAGCGGCACAGATAAGGTAGCTTGGCTACTGAGCCAGAGCCTCAGGAGCCCCAACTTGCACAACAGAAAACGTAGGATGGCAAAGGTAATGGGAACAAGGCAGCAGCACTGTATGCATGTGGGCTCTGGCTAACAAGCCAAAGGGAAAGGAAATATAGGATCCCTTAGTAAATGAGATGACAAAAGTGTGCCAACCAGTAGAGTTGGCACACTTGTGCCAAATATGCCAACCAGTAGAAATGACAACCAGTAGAATTGCAAATTACTCCTAATAAGCAATCAGTATGCCACCAGTGAAGTACAGATCTTATTTTGTCGTTGTCTGAAACAGTCAGGCTGCCCTCCCAAAAAAGGGGGAAGGGGCAGAAAGAACAACTGGTGCATGTGGCATTGCAGGGCTACTCATCCTGAAGGAATAGAGACATGGCCCTCTCCCCAGTTATCCTTGAGACTGCTGGACATGAGAGCTGGAACATGGCCTGAGGAAAAGACCACTGTAACCAAGTAAGCAAGGAAAGCAAAACAGCTGGCATAGCCAGGAAAAAACTACAGTACCAAAAAGTTAATCTATTCCTTCCTACAAGTAACAGGGATGTTACCTTCTGCACTATAGTTCTCACACTTTGTGACAGTGAGCCTCCTCTAAGCCATGAAAAAGATTATATTTGGAAAAAATCTTGGGCCTCCCCACAGAAAAAAATGAATCCTACTTTGCACAGTACACCAGGAATAAAGTGAAACTAATAAAGCTGACTTCTCTTTTTATTCAACGTATTGCTCTCCACCCCTGACCTGGCACCTCAGGTTATACTTGTCCCTCCTTTTTTCTGACTCTTGGGCCCTTGTTACTCTGTTTCCTCTCTATCTGGAACAACCAAACCTAGCCACTTCATCTCTCCCTCTCTTAACCTGTTGTTAAGCAACTTCCTGTACTCTTACCTCAGATCATACCTGAAAACATGCATCAGATCTCTGTGCCTTTCCCAGTCACTAATTTACATATAAATGCCTACTATAGAAATGAGCCTTGACTCAGCTTACTTTTCCAAGCCACTAATTTGCATATACATACCTACTATAGAAACGAGCCTTGAGTCAGTGTATTTTTCCAAGTTACTAATTTGCATATATAATACCTATTGTAGAAACAAGCCTTGACTCAGCATGCCTTCCCCCAGGCATTAATTTACATATAAATACACATCTATAAACAAGCTTTGGCTGAATGGGGACTTCCTGGTCACAAATTTGTGCATAAGTAAAGACATTCACCTGCAATTATCCATATTTAAATTGTTTTTATCTTTTCACGCAAAACAGCCAAAACTTAAAATTTAAATACTGGATATTCTCAGACTTGACTGGGCCTCCCCTGGAACAATTTGAGGCCTCCCTTGGGAGGCTGTCTCACAATTTGAGAACCACTGAGCTAGATCCAATCTGCTGCTTAGCACACTTCCATAGACAGGGCTACTGTGAGGTGGAGTTAGAATTGGATGGCATCCAGTGAATGCAAGTCACATATAGAAACTAACAGTGATATACCTGGAATAGAGGGGATGTACCCCAGGCAGGAAAGGAAAAGGCAGACAAAAACAGCATCTTTTTGCTTTTTGTATTCTCACAGGTGAGACAAACTGGGGAGTGGCAGAAAGATCTCAAAATAGGGCATCACCTACAGTGTGTGCTACAGGGTGAGCTGCCAAGAGGCCCTGGTTCTGCTAGTGAGGGGAATGGTGTGCGGGTGTAGTACCCAATGGAGAAGATATTCAGGATCACCAGTTTATTTATTTTATTTATTGAAAAGTTTCACAAGGAAAGGCACACTGAGCAACAAGTTGCTCATTTCCAGGTGCATCCTGGGGGAAAATGAAGTGGGAGTAGCAACATGCATAACATTACATTCTTCATGGACATATATACTTAGGTAAATACAATTACATAAACATACATATGAAGTTAACATCTGAAGTGCTTACACATTAACAGATTATATGCAAGGATTACCATGCAGCATTAGGGAAAAGGGAGTGGGAGAACACTCAAACTTGGCACTTCTATTTGGTATACATAGTTAGATTTAACACTACATAAACAATATATTTGAACTTTGCAATTGATGTGGTTAAGCAAAAATTAACAGTTATACGCAGATTAAAGTTATATGTAGAGATGGCCATACTGGAGACAGGAATGTAAGGCCAGGCAGAGAGTCAGTGGACATAAGGGTAGACAATAGTGTAGATTAGCATGGAGACAGAGGTGGGAGTACTTTAAAAGCAGGTGCAATTGGGAGAAAATAAGTAGTATAGAGATGATGAGATGGACAAAAGGGAAGAGGTGTGTCTAATTTGATGGGGGAGGGAGTTCCAAAGTTTAGGGAAGTGGTGAGAGAAAGCAGCCTGACCAACTGAGGTTGATCAGCTAGGGACTACAGTTACGGTTAAGTACATAACATTTCTATCATCTCTGAATCAATCTTTGCCACTGAGTCCCACTAATGGGTCAGAGTACCAAGCTCCCCAATTGGAGGGAGGCACTGGCTCACCCTGAAGGTACTTATGCACCCTCAGTCCTTTGAGTGGAGGAGAACACCTTAGGGCAGTGTCTTCACAGGTCTGGCGAGACCAGAGACTTGTCAGGGCCAGATAAAGAAGGGTTCCCAGAAGGCTTGCGCCTGACCCTAGGTGAGAAGAAATAAGCCCCTGGTAATGTGAGTTAAGCACCTTATGCCAGGCTAAAGGTGCCAGTCAGGATTGGAGAAGCCATGCCATCCGAATGCAGACTGCTGTTCCTACCAGTCTGGAGGCCACCTCATTGGCATCATAAGATGCCCTTGACTGGTGCCTTGCTACCTCCAGACCACAGGTAGACAGGTCTATGTCTTTCCTGATTGCCTCACATTTTGGCATCGCAGCAAGCAGTAGCATTTTCATTTTTCATTTCATTTTTATTTAAACTGGTTAGAAGATTAGCAAAAATGCCATTTTTCACAGTGACCAGTGGTAATCCGTGAAGTGGGCACATGAGGAAGGGCGCGTACATTATGGCAACACCTTCCCGGCGCAATCCACTCACGGCGATGGAAAGGTAGGGAGACTGGATGAGGGGGTGGGCGAACTAGGTGACAGGATGTCGCTATATGTACATGCGGGGGTGGGTGGGAGGCGAGCAAGGCGAGCGTGGGCTGGAAGGGGGTGGAGAGGCTGTAGGGAGTGGCGCTGCGGTTGCCGGTCGAGCTGCGTCATGGTGTCGGGGATTGGCTAGTGGCTGGGGTGGCTGAGGTACCGGGTTCGGGTCCGGGCGCTTGTGTGATTGTTATTGTGCCTGGCCCGAACCTTTATTTTACTGCTTTCACCTCCCGACATGCCACCCCCTGGAGTTGAAATCCTTAAGTGGGGTGCAAGAGGGTGGGTAATGAGCACAGCCCCCCCTGAAAGTAGTAAAATATGTCCTGAAGCCATCGCTGGTGCGCTGGGTTGTCAAAGTGCCGAAAATGTGTTCAGCACTCTGAATGAGTGATAACGATGATCGCCTTTAGGCGTTCGCCATTATCACATAGATCCGTGACCAGTACATAAAATGCATTAGACATTATATAAAACAGACACAATTGGAATCCGACAACTGATTATACACACCAGATTTAAATGAAGACAGATGCAACATTGATAACAGATATAGGCAAATTATTGTAGAGAGTAATTGCTTTGTATTTGAAAGATCTCTGACCAAAAGCCGAATGAAAATGAAGAATAGAAAATACATATTTGTTTTGAGACCTGGTGGAAAAGGCGTTAACACATTAAGGTAATTTCTCACTAATAGTATTAGGCATAAGTTCAAGGACAATTTAATGCATAAAAATCAAAACCCTAAATTCAACATGTTCCTTAAATGGAAGACATCCCATAACTGTCATAAAGCAAACAATGGTGCGCCAAGGCCCTTAAACCAGTAGCAAACCTACAAATGGAATTATAAAGCATGTTTAACCTACTGAAAAGATTTTCAGTCAAATATAAATAGAAAATACTTTCATTCGAGGAGTGACTCGATTGGTGCCCTTGGTGAGAAGTCAGCAGGTGAGGAGACTGGAGCTGTACAGGTCCCACAGGGTGATCCATGTCCTCACCAGTGATGATGCTAACAAGCCACTATATAGAGAATCCCAGCCTGGGGTCGTCATCTGACACCATGCTGGCGCTGCCTCTGGCATCAAACTCAGGTGGGGCAATGTCTTTGGAGACATAAGTCTCCTCATCACCAGCAGCGGCATTGTTCTTGACACTGTGCTCAGATTTGGCATCTTTCCTGGCCCAGGCGCTGCCTCCCTCCTCAGTGACATGGTTGATACTGGAGCTCAGGGACTGGCACCAGGTTGACACCTCTGTCAGTATCATGCTCGATGCTGGACCTGGACCCAACACCTTGGTCATCACTGGCATTGTCTCCTGACTCAGAGTCGTTCCTCACTGGTGTCACTAGCAACACTCCAGGTGGGAACAGAATAACACTCTACAGCAAAAAATGCAGTGATGCATAAGAAATTACAGCAATAAGGTGAAATGAGGTGACTGCTCCTACAGTGTGCACTCAGCAGCAAGAAGAACAGAACTGAGGTGGCGAGAGCTGGCCTACCTACCCAGTTGTAGTACTACTGCTTGCGATGCTGGCGACCCTGGTTTGGGAATTAGCCTGGGTCATTGGAAGGCCGGCCAGTGGAGGATGGCTGAGTGTCACATGGATGCTTGTCTCCTCAGGGGTGGGAGGGAGTTTGTATTCTACTGCAATACTGCCACCTGGGTGACACAGGGGGTGGTGCAATCTGGAGCCAAGGACTGAAGGAGGGGGACATTGGCGGCATAATGCTCTGTGGAGGGGACCGAAAACAGGAAGAAAAAAAAAACTCCCAACCAAGCAGGATGTTGTCCACCACCCACCACAGACCTCACACTGCCAACTGGGTTCTCGACTCCAATGATCAACACCTCAGCTCTGTACAAGGAAGTAAGAACCCGACCCTTGGCAGCCCTTCCCACGGCGGCGGTCATCCTCAGGTGACTTGCGGAGTGGAGGTATGTCCCAGCTATGGAGGGTGATGGGGCTGGGTGGAGTGGCATGGACTGATGGAAGCTGGTCACGCTGTAATGGGAAGAATGCACAGTAAATTCAAAGCAGAACTAAGGTATGAAGAAGCAGGCAATAGTTATTGGCTGGCATGCAGCACCATGTGTGGGCATGTAGGCATCATGCCCAGTAGGTTTTGTTGGCCCCTGTCCAAAGATTTGCTTCCATGGGGTCCTAGTGCCTCTGGCCTAGACCTATTAGTGGGGCTCAATGAAGAAGACTGAATCTGGGAAGATCTGTGGACAATACTCCATGTGGCGACAGACCAGGGCACTGCAAAGTGACAGTATTACTGCCCTCTGCTATGCTAGTTACCCCCTTCTGATGCACCCCAACATTCTTTGCACTTTCCTAACAGCCACACACTACTTGTCATGCCTTAGTCCTTTGTCTGTTATGACAACTAGGCCCTAGGTTCTTTTGTTCCTGCTGCTTGGCAATAAGAGGAGCTGCACACAGAATTTAGGTCCTGCCTCTGTTTTTCCTCCTTAAGCACAGTAGTTTGCATCTGGCTACACTGAATGTAAGACTCGAGAAGTCCGACCAGTAGCTCAGCTTGTTCAGGTTCTCCAGAAATTTGTTCCATCCTCAAGAGAGTCCACCGCTCTGGTAAGATTAGTGTAATCTATTAATTTAAGCAGCCTGCTGGAAACTCCAGCTTCCAGATCATTGAAAATGTTAAACAGCTGTGGTTCTAGCACGAATTTCTATGGGATGCCCCCGAGTACACCTCTTTACTCAGTGTAGAACCTGTCAACCACAACCCACGGATTCCTGCCTTCAGTACAGTTAGCAATCCACCTTGTGTATGCCTCAAATTCAGTGTCATCCTCCAGGATCTCGTACTCTGTGTGAAATGTTACAGTTTACTGTTTGAAACATTGGAATAGTTACCATTTGATTACATTGATTTCCTACAGTACCAAAGCAAAAATGTAGCTGCTCACCAGGTAGGAGTACACACGATGCGAGCATAACAAATGGACAGTCAGAGAAATCTCCAAGATAGGATTTCATTTGCAGTGCAAAATGCAGTTGAAAAGACAATGCTGACACCATGCAGAAAGGAAAGGACCACAGTCTAGATATCCTTGCACTTTGCTCAGGTGGAGCTTCGTCAGCAGCTCCATTTTTGCTTTGGCTGTCTGAGTTAAGGGCTTGGCTAGCCCTTGTAACTGCACCCAAACTCTACACCTCTGAGTGCACATTCCGTCTGTCTTAGTGTCCTGCAGTATCCTGCAAGACATCCCAGCTGAAATACTGTGCTTTCTCCTGGAGGACAGCACTGTAAGTGTACTGTACTTGTGTACTTTGCCCCGAGGTTTATCACGCTGCATAGTGTCAAAGGCCTTACCGAAGTCCCAATAGATTGTGTCTACGACTATGCTCCTGGACCTGTCCACATCCATTATCACTCCCTTGAAGATGGTTAGTTTGGCAAGATCCACCCTCATGAGGTCATGCTGCAAGGGGGTGAGAATCCCAGCCTCAATTAATCCATTATTCTATTTTGATAACAAATTCAAGGACCTTGCCTGGTCCAGCACTGATGTCAGACCTGTAGTTGCCTGGGTGTGCCCTTTCTCCTTCTTAAAGTTGGGAACCACATTGACCTCTTTCCAATCCTCTAGCTCCACACCTATACACACAGACACATGAAAAATTACTGCAAACAGTTGTGCTAATCTGCCCCTTGGGATTTCATAGGGTGATCTTTGCCAGGTTGTCAACTACTAGGGTGGTTATGATGTCCACAGTTTGCATTATGGTTATCCACAATGCCATGGGTCCCTCCCAATGAGCACACTCCTCCACACCCACTCAGCGCCCTCTGGTGAACACCAAGGCAGAGTATTCACTTAGCATTACAGCCGTCACCTGAGACTCTCTTATACGTTTTTCCACCCATTGCCTTTTTTCAGGGACTCAATCCCCTCCTTCACCTTTCTGCTTCCATCTTCCATTTATGCACCTGAAGAAGGTGCTGGTGTTATCTGCAGCTCTGAGTGCTAGCCTTGCTTCAAGCCCTTTCTTTTCTTCTTTAATTCTCATCTTTAAGTCATTCAGTGTTGCTCTGTGCTCCTCTCTTGCCTGGCAGTAACTCGTCTCTTTTGAGCAATTATAGTCCCTCTTTTTGTGCAAGATCAATTGTCTTAGGTCACCATTGAGCCCGGGATGGAGGAAGCATATCTTGACATTTGTTTTCCTTTATTGATTAAGGAGATGCAGAACAACACAGCTGCTTTAGGCGCCTTCTTTAACAAGCCCCACACATGCTCTGAATTATCAGCCTCATGCAGCTGCTCCAGATTATTGGCAACCAGATGTCTCATTTTGGCAAAATCCATCTTTTAAAGTTTTATGGTCCTGGTATCTGTGCCCATTTAGTCTCTCCACTGACCAGGGAGAAGGCAACCTGGTTGTGGTCACTACCTCCAACTGGTTCCTTGATGTTTACAATGCCGTTGATCCCATCACCATTTCTGAGAACAAGGGCAAGGGTGGATTCAAATCTTGTTCCATGTTAGATATGCTATACCAAAAGCAGTCCTTGAAAATTGATAGGAACTCACTCTCAACCCATCCATCAGCCCACTCAAGGCATCAATCTATGCATAAAAGATTGACATCCCCCAGGATAATCACTGCAACCAATTTGGATATTCTTGTAATTTTCCCAACCAGCTAGGCATCCTACCAAACTGAACTGTTCAGGGATTGTGGATTGGAGCAAACACCCATGGGAACTCTTGCCTAGCTTTTTCCCCTAATCTGACCCAGATGAACTCCGTGGCACTGTTCCTCTGATATCTTCCTTGACTTCCACAGTGCCCCCTTCTTTAAAAAGAGAGCAACCCTGACCCTTTCCTGTCAAGCCTATTCCTTAAGAATAGTCTGGTGTATTCTACCCTGGCGTGCCAGTCATTTGCTCTTCCCCCCTCAAACCAGGTCTTTGTGAGTCCTACTAAGTCCTGACCTTCGAAGTGCACACAACCCTTGAGCTTGCTGGGTGTGCTCGTCTTATTGGTCTGAGTGCAAGTTACAATAATTGCTCCAATATGCTTCCTCGTGGCACTTTGGATTCTCTTCACCTGTTGCTCCTCTGTTCTGCTGTCCTTACATAAGTTATTCCCTGCCTCTACCTCCTGCTCTTGGTGAACCCTTGCAGTGGCCGCCTCCACCCTATTTTCTAGTTTTAAATTTTCATTGACTACTCTACCCATTCACTTTGCTAATACCCTCACTCTTTCCTGATGAAGGTACAGCCCATCATGGACATTTATTTTTCCCCATCTCAGAAGGCCCTCCAGTTAGCCAGCAAAAGAAAACCCTCCCTCTTGCACCAGACCATTAGCTAAGCGTTTGCCTGCCTAGTGGTACATTGCCACTCCAAACTAGCCCCAGAACCAGAAGAAACTCAGAAAGATCACACTGAATGCCTTACTCTTCAGGAACATCCTTAAATCTGTGAATGGCTGCCTCATGCCTTTGGGACTTGCACAATATTCTTCATGCCAAAATGGACAATGATGGTCTGCTCCTCCCTTCTAGCTGGGGTGTCCTGGATAGCACTCATTCCATTCAGGCTCCAGGCAGACAACGGCCTCTCTGAAGCTACCACACTGGTTCAGCAAGGCACCCTCAAAGTCACCCACTGACCTACAATAACTATGCAGTCACCAGTGACGGCTACCTTCTTGCCATTCCACCCAGATTTTTCCTTCCTTGTTATTGGTAAGTTGCATGTCCTGATATCTACACTGCACCCATCAGCCCCAGCTGCCTGTTGACCCCCACCCAACTTATCCAGCCAACTGCCAAAATCTGCCACTGGTGTCCACTAGTGATGGTGCTCCCTTTTAACAAAGCCTCCTACAGTATTGGTCATGAAAAAGTTGTCTCTTACTACAGTGTGCCTTCTAGTACCTTAAGCTAATTGGATTAAACTCCCATTAAAAATATGGAGTTGTTGCAACATGCCACAGCAAAGGGAAAATGTTTCATGATCACTTCTGTACCTCCCTTCCCAACTCAGATAAATTACCCATTTCTACCATGAAAGACAACAGTCCCCTCATCCTCTTCCCTATCCTACCTATCCCAGACAACTGCCCCCCTCCTGGCCTAGTTCCTATACTCAGACTCCTCTAACCCCCCCCCCTCAGCTTCTCTCTCTCACTTCCCTGCACCCCATGGTAACGTCATCTGCCATCCAAGACTAGTAATGTACCTCTATCAAGCATCAACTAGACTGACATGTGTCCAAATTACTATTGTATGAAATTGGAAAATTTCACCAGGTGAAATATTTCGTGGAATTTGCGCATTTTGTGAAAAAGTTCACCGGGCGAAATTTCACCCTTGAACCAGCAAAATTTGCTGCTTGTGGATGAAATTTCTCAATTTCGCCACCAGGCTCCCAATCTTTCAAAAAAAAAAAAAATCAATCCCCTCCCCTGTCCCTGTTGTCTAGTGGTCCCCCCCCGGCCGATCACCAGTTGAATTCAAATCAAGAACCCTTCCCCCAGTCACCCTGAGCCCCGGCCCCCAATCTTTGAAAAAAAAGTGCTCATTCATTGAGTGCTCAGATGGGCTGCCAGCTGTGGAGGTGAGTGGAGAGCTGTGCTGGTGGCCCAATCAAGGCACTGGGGGGGTGAGCGGGGTTGGCTCTGACTTAAGACAGGGTGTGGGGTCCATTAGACACCAGGGACAGGGGAGGGGATTTTAATTACCCCCTTACTGTCGCCAATGCCTTCCACTGTTTCTTTACAGACTTAACTAAGTACAAACCTAAGCCTCCTTGCCTTTCTTCCCACCTCCAAATACCCAGATGTAACTGAAAATCACCTCCCTAAGTTTCACCTCCGACTGGTCCAGAGGACTGAGGTGCTAGCCCTACTAAAATGGATAAAAACAGATGGCTTCCCCCATTTTGATAAGCTGCATCCAAAACTTCTTAAACAAGCTGCCCCTGTGACTGCCCCCCTGGTCACCTTTCTACTAAACTGTACTTTCAGGGAGGGATTATCCCAACTAAATGGAAAGCGGCTGTGGTGGTGCCTCTCCTTAACCCATTACTTTTGGTGGCCATTTTGTGTCAGGTAAACAATGGATAGTTCAGACTTCATATGGAGCTATTGGAGGTAATGAGAAGAACCTCGGAAGCCTGCGTGGAATTACTGGCCTATCTCTATCCTCAGCCCATTGGCGAAGGTACAAGAGAGTCTGGTATATAACCAGCCCTAAGCATACCTTGAACAGCACCATCTGCTCTCTGACAAGCAATATGGCTTTAGAAAATTCAATGTTACTGACATAGCACTTGTAAAACCTACAGCTGATACTCTGAGGGCCTTGGACAAAGGCTCTCTGACAGAAGCCATCTTCACTGACCTTACTAAAGCGTTTGACATGGTCAATCATGGTAACCTCCTCAATAAACTGCCACTCCTTGGATAAGACATCCACTCCCACTCCTAGTTCTCTCACTACCTTGCAAATAGGTCGCAGGTGGTTAAATGGAAAAGGGCTCACTCAAGTCACCTTACCATCACTGATGGGGTCCCCCAGGGCTCTATACTAGGTCCATTACTCTTTTCCATATTCATCAATGATATGGACAAAAGTTTCAGTAAGGGGAACCTTCTATTATATGCTGAAGATGCAGTATTACAATGGTGTGCTGCTGATATTAGTACAATTATTTCTAGGCTCTCTGATAATTTCAGTGCACTTGAAAAGTGGTTTGCTACCAACATGTTGGTTATAAATGGAAAACATATACCAAAACTACAAGTCAGTCCTGTTTAGACCCAAATACCTTGGTACGATTAGGCAACACCTGCTAACCCTTACCGCCTCAACCGGCACACTGATTGAGGTAGTAGACAAGGTAAAATATCTTGGTGTCTACACTAACCAAGGACTCACACTCTAACCTCATGTGGATCATATCACAAAATCATCCACCAGAAACATGGCTTGTTATACCAGTTGGGAATCTCCCTGACTACTGAGACCAGGCTTGTGACAGCAAATGGCATCTTACTCCCCGTACTGCCGTATGATGCCTCTGCACTTCAGTCCCCCAGGAACTCAGAGACGAACAAATTGACTGTCTTGTATAATAAGATAAGTCATTTTGCATCTGGATCTCCTCCAAGGAGACACCACTGTAAGGTTTTCTCCTTGTTAAGATGGCCTACTCTGGAAGACAGGACAACCTATCCCCTCCTCTGCCTCACCTTGAAGCTGACCAAGGTTTACACTCCCCCCAAGTCTAAATAGTCTACTACCACCCAAGCCCTAGATGATCTCTGCATTCCTCCAACAGCAAGTTACTTGAAATCAACAAAGTACAGACCAACTTAGGCAAAAGGTCCTTTACCCACTCCAATCCATCTTACTGAAACTCCCTTCTTGATACGTTACTTGACTTCTCCTCTCTTGGAGGCTTTAAAAAAGGACTAAAAACCTACCTTCTAGAGGACTGTCAATGCAGCTATTATTGTTGATCCTCCCTTACCTCTGACTTGCCTATATCAGCTACCTCTGCAGTTCTCACAGTGTATGTTTATTGCCTGCTGGTGTAATACTGCTTCTCCATTGTATTTTGTATACCATGCCTATTGTTATAGCTCACACACTTTGTCCAACATACGGGTTATGGTCTTTCAAAGATTATTGTGTAATATACTGTATGTACTTAAATACCCTCATTTATGCTTACAGTTGTATAGTGACAATGTCCTGTGTTCTTGTACTTGCTTGTAAACGGTGCTTGTAACTAATTCTAGGTCGCCCCGAATAAGGGACCCAAGGTCCCAGTGGGCTTACCAATAACAAAATTCCAAAAATAAATAAATACATATGTGGAACATTTACTACGCTGTCTATATATGTTAAAAACATCCTTTGATATAAATGAAAGCCACTGCTCAACTAATAGGAGCCCTGCAGTGCACCTGTGAGGTCACATGACATCTAATTTATAGCTTAGGATTCCAGGTCTGACACAGATCACATGGAAAGTACAAGACACATAGCCTAGGCTTCCATATTAGCCTCACAGATCACAAGGTAAGTACAGAAAGTTAAAAGTCAGGAATACCTATTTTAAACAACAGGATTCCAACTCAGAACTTCAACCCACTACTCAGTACATTAATATAGGATAATCCTCCCTCTGTCTTTCTTTATTCCTTACTAAACTGATTGTTATATGAAATGACACACGTGTGTATACATGTATGTAAAATAAAAACTGTATGCCACAGTAGTAAAGCCATGTTATCTCTTTCGCTGAAGAAAGCAGTATCCAGTCATGTAAGCTAAACTGCTGTATGTAAGTTTTTTATTCCTTGGTAACTGGGTAAAGCCCACTAGGTACAGGTTCCTGTTTCTAGGGGCAAGTCGGGAAAACTGGGGAGGTTAAGTGACCTGCTCAGAGTCACACAGCATGCAAGTGGAGGTTGTGGGAATTAAATTCATGTCTGCTGGATGTACCAAGCTCATTCACAGCTCGTTACTCTAACATCTAGACTCCGGGTGGTGCTTGACCTATTGGGTGTGGAGGCTGCTTGCACGGTGGGGGTGGAGGAGATGGTGAAGGCCTATAATACGACTGTTGCGGCCGCTTTTGACTCCATCATGCCTGCCCATTTCTGGCCCTTATCTACTTATTGGAGGCCCCCATGGTTTCATGGGGAGCTCTGTGAGTTAAAGATAGAGGGCAGGAGGTTGGAGCGATGCTGGAGGAGGTTAGGACTGATGGTGCACAAATTGGCTCTGAGGGCACATTATGATGCCTATCAGAGGGCAATCTCTCAGAAGGCGGCAGGGTTTTTGTCGAGAGAGATTATTGTGGCACGAAATAGACTGGTTCAGCTCTTCCATACGGTAGACAGGCTGTTGCACCCAGCCTGCCTCTGTACAGTTGGAGCTAATTTAAGCACAAGGTGCGACAAGTTTGCTCTGTTCTTTGCTGACAAAGTGTCTGCTATCAGGATGGAGATATCCTCTAGCACCGCTCAGGGAGCATGTGGGGTCCGGTCAGAGACATGTAGGTGCACTCCTCCTGTATGTAGTGAGTTTGACCCAGTTGGGGTGGAGGAGGTTGTTGCGATTGTCCTGGGGCTACAGCTTATCTATTGTGATCTTGACCCAAGTCCCACCCAGCTTTTAGTTGGATGTGTGGATCTGACTGGACCTGTGGTTTCTGAGATTGTTGAATGTTCTCTGAGGACTGGGGTCTTTCCAGCCTTTTTAAAGAAGGCGTTGGTGAAACTCCTTCTAAAAAATCCCTCATTGGACCCGACTGTCTCTTCAACTACAGACAGATCTTGAACCTTCCATTTTTAGGGAAGGTTCTGGAAAAAGTGGTGGCCGTTCAGCTCGAGGCCTGTCTCACCTCTTCGTCCACCTATGAGTGCTTCCAGGCTGGGTTTAGAGCCGGGTATGAGCATGGAGACTGCCTTGGTGAAGGTGCTTAACAACCTCCTTATTGTGACAGATTGGAGGAGCATATGATTCTTGTTCTCCTGGATCTCTCAGTGACATTTGACACTGTGGATCATGAGGTGCTATTGGACTGACTGCAGAGCAGGTGTGGGCTTACCAGCATAGTCATCAGCTGGTTTAGGTCCTACCTCATGGGCAGGGGTTAGCCTCATCTAACCCGATGACCCTACACTGTGGAGTTCCACAGGGTTTGGTATTGTCACCACTGCTGTTCACAGAGTACATGTTGCCTTTAGGAGATGTTATCAGGCAGTATGGGCTAAGTTTTCACTGCTATGCAGATGATACTCAGTTGTACCTGTCCTGTGCACCTGGAACCAGATGACGGTTTCTGTGTTTAATACCTGCCTGGCCGAAATCCAGAACTGGATGACCCAAAATTGGCTCCAACTCAATCCAGACAAGACAGAGGTGTACTGGTGGTGGATCCAAGTCACCACTGGGATCGAGGAGGGTTGGGAAAAGACCTTGGCCTTGTGCTGGGGGGTGTCCCTTTGACCCCATAAACCTGGGTCAGGGATCTTGGCATGGTCCTTGAAGACAGCTTGATGCTAGATGCACAGGTGTCAGCTGTCATCCAGAGTAGCTTTTTTTTTTATTTATGTTTTTTGTATGCTCAAGGCCCACCCCATATCTCCAGCCAGCCCTCCAGCCATTCCACTGCTGACCCACCCCCACAGAGCTGCTAGTTACTCTCCGAGCAGGGGCAAGGGGCAGCCAGCTATGTCCCCCAACACATCCAGGTGGAATGGAGACCGTTCGGGGCCATGCATAATTTTTTTTGTTTCCAGGGAATCGGAAGGCATGGCATGCAATGGCACAATGGCAGAGTCCCGCCCAGCAGCCACACACCTCCCAGTTTCAACCTTGGCTCCCCGGAGAGCTACCCCCATGGTCACCCAGGGGCGCCACACCAGGAGGCATGTCCCCCCTCCCTCCCCTGGAGATGGAGAGCATGCAATTGCCACTCAATTCATCTCCTCGCAGCCAACCCACCAGCCTCCCAGGCTTGTTCCTGAACCCAGGTCGCTGGTACCGAAAGCAGTGACTCCACCACTGTGCCGATGGTCCGGCGTCCAGAGTAGCTTTTGCCACCTAAGGAACATTGCCCGGATCCATGCTCTGTTACCATCAGAGGGCCTGTCTACCCAAGTGCATGCATTTGTTACATCAAGACTGGACTACTGCAACATCTGTATCCCCCTCTCCTGGGACAAGGCTGAAAATAGGCAGAATTGTCTAGTCCTCCATTCCCGGTCAACAAAAACAAACTAAATTAATAAATGCTGTTTACCTAGGGCTATCTGGATGCAACCTATACCATCTGCAGCTAGTCCACAATGCAATCGAGAGACAGAGCATTTTCGGTGGCCATACCAGCCCTATGGAACTCATTACCTAGCCATGTGAGGGAGGCACCTCGGCAGAAGTATTTAAAAAGGGCCTAAAAAACATATTTATTAGTTAAAGCCTATGATCTTCAAAATTTATTTTAAAAGCTATATTGGACTGTCTGAATTGATATTGATTTTTGATTATGTTATTGAACTGAGATACTGACATGTCATAATTTATGATAATTGATTTAAAGTTAGTTATAGAAATTGTCTATTACTATGATTGCTGACATTGGTTATGTTGTGTTTGATGTTTTTGAGCCCCTGGGAATGGGTGCTATATAAAAATAAAATCAATCAATCAAAACTGCTAGCCCCAAGTTAAAGGGAGAGTCCCCTTAACCAATTTTCTGTATACCAATGTACAGTCGATTCCACTTGTGTGCCATTCGGATGTGTGCACATTCCGTTTGTGTGAACACATTTGTCTGGTCCAGAATCAATTGCCAGTAACACAGTGTTAAATCTTTCGGTTATGTGCACACTGAGTTTCAGTTGTGTGCACCGTTTTTTGCCAGCACTTAGCTATTTCAAGGTGCTTCTGAGAGGTGTTAATTACCTAGTTTAGTCGCTGTCTTTGTTCAGCGCTAGGTTACCGGATCTCGCTAAGCGGTGATTAACACCTAATCAATTTTAGCTGTGGGCTACTGCATGTTGAGGAGTTAGAAATTGGCTAGTTTAACTATCCTAGCTAGATTTCACACTGCTCTGTTGTCTACCCCTTGAACGCCAGCATGGAGACGCTCAAGAGAAATGTTTTAAAACTTGAGCAAAAGGTCCAGCTGCTGGATAGAGCATAGGAACCCGGCATAACACGAAAGGAGTTGGCTTTTGACTTAGGCATAGATGTGTCTTGCATTGGCAGAATTTTAAAAAACAAAGAGGACATTCTTCAAGCGTGGAGCACAGGAGCCAGCAAACACCGGAAGCGAAAAAGAGATGGAAAAGATAGCCGAGTTGAAGATGCTTTTTTACACTGGTTCACAGCTGCCAGAGATCATGGAGTGCCGCTGTCTGGCCAGATTTTACTACAGAAGGCTAAGAGTCTTTCCATTAGCATGGGCATCGCTTTCAAGCTGACTGACGGCTGGTTGTCACACTGGAAAGCCCGTAACTCCATCGGCTACGAGCGTGTTCATGGGGAGCGAGCAGAGAGTGATTTTGAGACCTCAGAGTGGTGGGTAACAGAGGTGCTGCCCACAATCACAAACTCTTTTTCTCCAAGAGACATCTTTAATGCCGATGAGGCGGCACTTTCTAAACCACGCCTGATGGCACACTATCTTTTAAGAAGGACTATGTTTCAGGTCACAAAAAGGCAAAAGAGTGAGTTTCAGTGCTTGTGCTAACAGCATTGGGACAGAGAAATGCCACTATTGATTGTGGGAGATCTAAGGAACCTAGGTGTTTTAAAGGTGTAACTGTTGAGGCATTACCTGTCCAATACTCACCAGCCGAAGGCCTGGATGACATCTGTGTTGTTCCACAGTGGCTCCAGGGCATAGATAAAAAAATGAGACAGCAATGCTGCAAGATTGCAATTCTGGTGGACAACTGCCCTGCCCACAAGCCTGTTACTCTGCGCAATGTTAAAGTTCTTTTTCTACCCCCAAATTGCACTGCATTAATACAGCCGATGGACTAGGGCGTCATAAACAATTTAAAACAGCACTACTGCTAAAAGGTAGTGAATAAGATCCTGCCTGGTATGGACTCACAAGGCGAAACCCAGGGGAATTTTAATTTTATTGCAGTTGCAAAATCCATCTCAAAATTAGATGCTATCCACTTGTTGCATGCCACATGGGGAGAGGTATCCGCAGACACAATAAAGAATTGTTTTCGCAAGGCAGGAATCACCGATCAGGTGGAAGACCAGGACATTTATCTGCCTATAGAAAATGTTCAACCCCCACCCAGAATGATAGCCGCTACTTTTGCTGAGTTTGTTACAGTGGTCAATGAGGAACCAGCAAGTGGAGAGCTCACTGAAGATGAGATTTGTGCCACTGTGATGGAATCCGGTGCAGAGGTGGATGAATTTGAGAATGATGAGCCTAACGTAGTACCCCCCTTCAACTGCAGAAGTCTGGACAATGATGGAACGCATCCGAAAATACGTGGACACTAGAGAAACCTCAGATTTCAGCTGGCTTTACGCTTTTGAAAAAAACCTAGAATCTCTTAGTAAGAGAACAGGACAGCAAGTGCATGTTACTGATTTCTATGGCATGTCCGGACTCTAAGCCAAGACTCTAAGCAGTAATGTACTGAACTGTATTGTACACCAGTCTTATAAAGCTGCACTTATTAACATTAAGTTACTAAATTATTAAAACCTGAACATAAATTCAATTTTATCCAGTAATGAATCATGATTTTTAAGGTGTATAACGTTTGTTTCTTAAACTATTAAACCTATGTCATTTAAAAAAAAAAACATACATGCTTCTGTCTACATTTGAAAGATCTGTTTTTGGTTTAGTGCATTTTCAGTTATGTGCACAACTTCGGGAGGTCCCGAGGTTGTGCACACAAGCGGAATTGACTGTAGTTTGTAGGCACGAACAATGATTCCCTCTCTTGCAGCCCCCCAATTCCTTTCTAATTTAAATATAAATGAGGTTGCTTCACTCTGCTTTGCCCTGGAGTGAAAACCTGTTTTTCTCCATTGCAAAGATCATTACTCCACTCATGCAAGATATTATGGGAGTTGATGATGCATACCTGCACAAGCCAGCAGTAGGTATACTGTCATTCAGTTCTGATGCAAGTCTTGTGAAGTCTCTGTAGTCTCTAAAAGCATTTTTTTCTAACTCAGATACATTTTAAGCTATAGAAAACAGCAGGGCATTAATGTGTCATGGCCAGCATAAGGCAAGAACATAGAGACTGCAGGGGACAGCAACAGCACTGACTAATACAGTAAGACTACTGAAGGCTTTAGCACTAAGACGTAAAATTCCAGGATGCCTAACATAAGTTGGGTCATGACCTCTGCAATGGAGTCAAGCAGATTTTCGCACCAGACTTAAAGCAGCAGTGCAATTAAAAAAGTTATTCAAAAAAGCTAATTTTCTGCTATGATTATGAACAAAATTGGCCAAACTATTGATTTAGGCTTTCTGGATGTTTCCTATGCTGTGTTTTGTACATTTGCATTTTTGTCTGGATTCTTATCATCTCCAGGTCTTCAGTAATATTTCTATGCAAAAAATGGGGCTGCCATCTTTTTGTTCTTCATAAATTATCATTTTAAAACTTTCATAAAATTCTTAAATGATAATGGAAACTGAAAATGTCACCACCTAAATAAACTGGAACACATCTGGCATCGATTAGGAAGAAAAAAGGTGGGCCAAAATGTGACCCCAATGTATGCCAGATGTCTTTCAGTTTATTTTGGTGGTGAAATTGTCATTTCTGTTATCATTAAATTTATATTTATATAAAATAATTACTTCTCAAGAAAAAAGATGGGCACCTCATTTTTGCACATAAATAATACCGAAGACCTGAGGAGGGTAAGAATCCAGGCAAAAATATAAATGCACCATATACAGTATAGAAAGCATGCAGAAAACCCAAATCAGCAGTTCTGCCGATATTTTTTATAACCATAACAGAAAATCAGTTTTTTGGATTAACTTTGTTGGTTGCACTGCTGCTTTAAGTACCTTCATTTACATTAAAATCCTGATGAAATTATGAGGGTGTAATAGGGGCAGAGACATTGCTAGCATGAGATATTATTCGGGCCTCAGGCCCCAATCAGAAGGCCGAGGTCTGGGGGCCGCCTAGGCCCCCATAAGCTGTAGACATTGTGCTGCTCTCTTGTGCAAAATAACACATTTTCTGCTACTTTAGCCTTGTTTTCCCCCCATACCTGTTCCATTATTTTGTGTCCTTTTTTTGGTTGGCTTGTCAGTTGTCAGGTAAAAGCTTCATGTTGTAGATTAAAAGTTGTAGAATCAATAACGTACATTTTAAATATCAGTAGATCTGGGATAAATCTACTGATATTTAAGAAGCACATGGGGCATGGAGGTGGGCTGGGTCTGCAGCTACTGCTCACTTTAAATTGTACGCAATGCATTGCAATTGCTTGCAAGCCACCACACTGCTGTCCATGCAGGCACGCACATCGAGTGTCAGTGTCACTCCACTACTGCACTAAAACAACTTGACTTTATTGGATTTTGCTATCTGCCAAAGAGTCTTTATCTCTATGACCCCATGGCCCACACCCTTCCCTTCCTCACTTTAATTTAGTTTCCTCCAGAAAGTCCTTCCTGATATAGGGTTACCAACACTGGATTTCAAAAATAAGGGAGAAAGCCCCCCAGCCCTTCCTTGTCTCTTACCCGCCCTGCCCCCCCAGCCACTTCTGAGGCATCGCAGAAAGGTATTGATTAACTCTTGGGCTCTAAAAAGCACAGGCAGTGCACCCCTATGCAAAGTTTATTTTTGTTTTAATGGACTGTACTGTAATTATGGGCCCATCTTTAAATAAAAGCCCCCAATAAGTCTTGTGCTCTAATAAGCACAGGCAGTTTGCCCCTAAACAGAGTTGTTTTTGTTTTAATGGACTGTACTGTATAGGAGCCAACTTTTATTTTTCTGGGGGGGGGAATTAAGAAATAGCTGGACGTCTGGGGGCCGCTAAGGCCCCCAGAAGCTCTAGAGTTTTTGGTGCCCAGTGGTACATTTTGGAGTGTTTACTGACGAGACAGCACAGCATAACAGACACCATTACAGTGCTAGCATATTACCCAAATTTGCCTGTTTTTTGTTGTTACTCACCACATTGACCTACTGCCCAGCGAGTGGTGGTATCACTCACCTACCTTTCTCCCTCCCCACAGCTAGTGGCGGAGTCTCTGATGGTGTCACTCATCCACCCTAACCCACTCCCCAGTAAGTGTTGCAGACACTAGGGGTGTCACTCACCCACCCTTACCCCCTCACTAGCTACTGGCATATCTTCTGGTGTTGTCACTCACCACCTTGACCCACTCCCAGCAAATGTTGCAGATACTGGTGCCGTCTCTGACCTGATGACTTTTTCTGCAGTCTAACCCCCAAATATTTTCTCAATAAAATGAATTTGCCAAAAATATTGTCTGCTGTTTTATTAAAATGCCACCCACTATACAGTCCTGCTGACACTCTGCATCTTCTATGGCAATGTCAAGCCTTAGTTCCCTTTTGGTCTGCGGGTAGCAATGAACTGCTCTGGGGTACTGGGACAGCCCATAGACCTTTCGCATCCTATGTTGCTGCTGGGAGATCGGGTGCCGCTAGGGCACCTAAGGCCACAGCATCAGAATTGGATCCTGGTAGTTTTGCTGGAGACCAAGTGGCTTCTCCTGAGACACTGGCACCAACCTCTACCCCCGCCTATTTCCCTATGGCACTCAGCCATAGCCAGACTGGCCACTTCTGAAAGGCTCACTTATGCCACTAGAGGGCAGCTGTCCACATACTTTTCTAAATGACAGGCCTATCTTAACTCTGCATTGTGCCGAGTCCCCCCCCCTCATCCTGGGAATCCACCCATCCCAACTATTGCTAGAATGACAGCCCCCATTCATGCAACCTGAAGTGCAAGCACCAAGACCTGGCTTCTTTGTA
This sequence comes from Neoceratodus forsteri, assembly GCA_016271365.2. Lineage (NCBI taxonomy): Eukaryota > Metazoa > Chordata > Ceratodontiformes > Ceratodontidae > Neoceratodus > Neoceratodus forsteri. The sequence continues at coordinate 1,466,574,189 of CM057449.1, forward strand.
CACACTCAGATGAGTTATTGGCTGCTGCTATGCTGAGGCTCAACTCATCTATTTTCTTTTTCTTCCCTTCATCATTCCTGACTTTAGTTATATGACCAGCCTTTAAGTGTGGCTGGAAAACTTGTCACTGAGGATAATAAGTCTATATGACCTATGCGTGAGTATAAGTTATATGAGAGATAAGGTGAACTATTAAGTTGAGCTGTTCATTTTAGACAGACACAAGGTTAGGAAATGGTTAAGGTATCAGTCATATTGTATAGCTCTGAACCTAAGATATCTTTTCTTTTGTGATGTACACCAGAATGTGCAAATAGTATTGTAGTGCCTTAATGTAGCATTAGTTTTCCTGTTAGGAATATAATGTGTAAAGTATTGTATGATTACAGAATTGACAAAAACAATAAAGCAATATACCCGACGGTGTGACAGGGTTATTGGTTTACACGGTTGGTGTGGTTTGGTCACAGGCCGCAGGCCGAGTGACTTAACCGCACTAGCCGTAGGTAAATCCACCAGTATACCCACACCCTGGAGGGGTATATTGCTATTATACAATGATAGGAATCATTGTTTCATTTGTTTTTTATTTTTTTTATTTGTTTTTTTTAATTATTTTGTGATAATGGTGGATATATTCTTCCGCTGAGAAAAACAGTTCCTATAGAGACAGGTAAAATGTTGTGAAAAGGTTTTATTTCTGTTAGTAATAGTTTGTAATCATCATTTGAGAAGGTTTTATGTTAGTATAACTGCTGGAATAATAATTTTAATGAACATTTTACAAATGTAACATAAGTGTAACGTCATTAGTTATTTTTTTGAACAGCATTAAATGTTTTATTTATGTAATAATGTTTATGTAATCATCGTTTTGAAATAATATTTTACAATTTCTGTAAAGTTTTGAATGTGTCACTTTTTTGGGGGTTTGAGGTTTGCTATTTGGTTGTTGTCTCTTTAAGAAGGTTGGTTGTGATTTGTTTCTGAGCAGAGTTCCTTGTAGCGGGCATGTGACTTGCTCCGTATTGTGTTGCCTTTGCTGGTGAGAGACCATCGTGGAGGATGCATCTTCGTCGGTTGCTGAGCTGTGGTAAATGCTTCTTGCGTCGTTTTTCTTTTATTTTTTGTTGTGCTCTGCAATTTAAAGAAAAGAAAAACAAGTCGTTAATTCAGAGGAAAGAAATGTAGGGTTTTGTGAGGTTCAGTATGTTTTTTACTTTGAAGGGGTTTTTGCTTACATTTTTTGTTTGGGTTCTGTGTTTTTGCAAAGTTGAAGTGAATGTGTCCATTGTTCACCAATGTTGAGATCGTTGGTAATATTTTTAATTCTTTGAGATTTTGATGATTGGTTTCGGTGCTTGCAGTTGCAGTTCTGTAGAGAGGGCATTCGAGAGTGCTGCCTTGTATTTCAGCGAGTTGAGATGGTGGTATTTCTGTGTTTGACTGGTCATTTTGAGGTATAGGCCATCCTGGGAGTTTTTTCGTCAGCTTTTTGTTGAATTTTAACGTTAACTTTATTTACTAAGGTGTCGTTTTCTGGGTCGGAAGGTTCATTTTCTTCGCTGAAGATATTTTCTAGGTCCTGCAAGTCTAATAAATTGAAATTGACGTTCATTTTTTTTGAGTATCGTTTTGATTTATTTTCTATGCGGCGATTACAAATGGCGGCAGTTTGTTTGAAGTGTAACGGCGGTAGGGATATTTGTTATGTGGCACGAGTACTTGTTGACTGGCACCTTTTCCAGTGGGTATATTGGAGGATTATAACTGCTGGAAAGTGCCAGTCAACCAATGAAATTGCAGGGATTTCTCCTTCTTTTTGGGTCCATGGTATAATAAAAAATATTCTATGATAAAAAAAAATGCCACCCACTTCCCACAGGCTGGGGTATCTCTTCCTGTTCTATCCCTGGTTTGTGGAAAGTGGGTGGCATTTAATAAAACACATATAATGTGTACTGTTAAAAGCCCTCAGGCACATAGTAGGAGTATGCAAAAATGAAGTTGCATCCTGCCGTGTTATGAAATGAAGCAGTTCTTAATACCTAAGCACACAACAGTTCGGGAGCTTTAACTTTAAAAAAAAAGGCAGATAACCACAATTAGCAAACTTCATACACAAACCGCTTAACATAAGATATCAGCATCACATCACCTTCAAAAAACACAGATACTGTATACTGTAATGTATTGTTGTAAATACTTTTCAAAGTCCTACAAAAAAAACAGAAAACAGCCACCCGCTCACTTAGCCTTCCAGGTGTATGAGGTGTGATCTGCTATAGACGCTCAAACAAGCACAAAAGAAGAGCCGACCAGTCACTACAGCAAACACCAATATGTTTTGTAAAATCTTGTTTTACTGAATAATTGCATAATCTTTCAAGTAACTGGCCACTAATAAAACTGTTAATGTTGACTCATCAAGAATAGAAGAAAAAGCAAAAAAAAAATGATTGGAGCCATGACCCATGACAATCTATGTAGACAATAAAAAGGCAGAGCATTCCTTTCCTAAATGCTTTGCCTCTGAAAACAGTAACCTATTGTATTGTTTTTGTCTCTTCTTATTTCCAGCCAGCAAACTTCAATCCCTAATGCAGAGCCATTCTGTTAGCCCCAGCACTAGTGAGCTTAAGCTTTATTGTAACTGCCAGCGCCATTCACTCCTAATGGTCATCAGTGACACGTGGGGCTTTCCTGTGTCACTGCATGCAAGTGACTGGACAGGGCTCCTGAAACATTTGGTTTGAGGACATTGAGTGTGTGTGCATATCAGGCACCAACTACCAAGAAACACAAGTTCAGCAGTAACAACGTTCTCATCACTTGTAGAGTGTAGTAATCCATTATTAGGAACATAATTATCATTCTCTGATAAATTATTACAGCATCATAATTATGTTCTGGTGGACAAGCACATTTAGTCAGGCAGATTGGTGTTCACTGCAGTGACAGACAGCTTCACAGTAACAGTAATCCTTCCTTGCTTCATTTCCAGTTCTATGTGCTGGACTTTTTAAGTTACCCCACCTGTCCCCAGCCCAGCCTCCGGTAGGAGATTTAGAGGACCACTGGGCTGTTGTCTGAGCAGATATATATTAGGCTTAAACATGAACAGGATTTAACTTCCATTGTGCTCCCCACCCACATGTCCTACCTCAAAGCCATTTTCCTAATTTCCCATTTTAGCATCTCCTGTCCGATTCCTCCTCCTTGGGTGGCTTTCTGATTCTGGCCGCCTCCCAGTCCTGGGCCTCCAAAAAAGCCAGCTGCTGATCTCCACCACCCATCTCTAATGCTACTGCCCCACTGTCCATGGAGTGTCCCCAACCATTCCACACCGTCGACGCCATGTGGGGAGCAACTCACACAGTGGCACGAGCGAGGGATCCTGTGACTAAAAGGAACCCGGTCCGCACTTTTCTGCTAAGGGCAGTTTTCAGCTGACTGAGCAAGAAACTTTCAAGGAAACCAACTGCCATCATAGCGGCACCAAATTCCAATCCCACTGAAATGGCAGCATCTGATTGGCTGGGTCCTCGCTCTATCGCTGATCCTCCAATCACGCAGCTGTACACATCTTGGCTGGGCTGGCAGGCAGTTAAAATTAAAGTGCTGGTGTTGGCTGGTTGATGAGAAAATGGAATGGCATTCCATTTCCGGCGGTCAGGTTTTCTGCAATTTAACCCCAACCTCTGCTGCAACTCTGTAAATTCCCTTCCCATGGGAGCTTCAAGTTCAGCCCCTCAGCATCAGTGCCTGTGCTGTACTTGTACTTGGGCTGGGCAGTGCACAAAAATGGGTGTTGCAGGCAGCACATAGCACAGGAAATGTTTGGGGCCCTAAACAAAATGTTCAGGGCTCTAGCCCTGGAGGCCCAGCCCTAACAATGCCCCTGAATAGGGGGAATCATTGTTCATGTCTACAAACTACAGAAGTAAACAGAATAAAAGGCTGATGAGACCTTCGCTTTAATGGACATGCTACTCATTATTGTAATTCAGTGAATACTAACATGCCCCTTTAATCTGCTCCCCCAACCATCACATATGGCAACCAGCATGCATCCGTTTATCGACCTTTACATCATAACAGCGTGTGAGCTCACTCATGAGTCTCCTCCTAGAGCCTGTTTTACAGCAGTTCTTTCCACTACATAGCCAGCTTGAAACCCACAGAATGAGCAGACCAACTTGCTGGGATCATCCTGTTCCCTCCCCTTGCAAAACAGTAAGACCGATACTATTTCCAGATAAAGACATTTCCCGTTTGTTGTGGCAATGGCAAGAGAGCAGCGCACTTAAAACTTGAAAAGCACTTATCTTAGGAATGCAGTGTAACAGAAAGGTGGATATACAATGCCAGTGTTCTGTTTGTTCTGCCAAATGCATTATTCAACGTTTTTTGTTAACTAGTACTGTTATGCTAAATTCATCTTAGTGGTTGCATTGGTATTGTATTGGTTATGTATCAATGCCAATGAGATGTCTAGGACATTCTAGTTAATGAAGCCTATGCTTTAAGTGGTTCTTCTTGGTTGACCACCTTAAGAAATAACTATTCAGTGGAACACAATCTATGAGGAAATCTTACTCTTACAGCACACCTGCTATGAGGGACACGGACAGTGACCAGCAAAGCATTCTCTTTGCTGTTACCATTAAGTCATTAAGATTGCTTGGGTGGAACTTGGGACTGGAGCCAGAGCGCCTTAAGGACATCCCTTGGTGTTTCAGAATCACATTTTTCTGAAGCAGCCAAAACATTTTTCAAGGCTGTTAACTGGCAAAAATGCATTCATATATGTACGGGACTATTATTAGATTAATGATTTACTCCATTATGTGCTGCCCACTGAAAGATCTAAATAGGAGGACAAGGAGGTAGTCCGCCCCAACAATTACAGCTGTTGGAATCTTTCACAATGCCCTTTGTACATATCTCTGTCTTAAGTTGCTCTTTGACAAATATATTAAAGTCTTTGTCATTCTGTATGGCTTTTTGAAATGTTTGAAAGGCTTTCCAGCAGGTCTTATTTTTTATTAGGTTTTTAATTGCTTTTGTCTGGATTTGACCAGCACTTAACCTGCCACTTTGAAAGCAGATGCATATGAAAACAGTATGACAACCCCTATAATTCTGTCTTTTGCTATTAGACAACCATATTCTATATATACCAAAACATTTTATAAAGATGATATGCAGGTTATGTGGTTTATGCATAAAAACATACAAAAATCCACACACTTTCTAGTTCAAGAGAGTGCCATAATAATAGTAATTTACATATTGCTTTGGTGGTAAAAATAAAGCAAACATCAAGACAAATGCCGTGTCCTTGTATTTTTTCTTTCATGTTCACGTTCACATCAAAAACAATAATGTTGTTTTTTTATAAAAATAATATGACCCTCTTATTGATTTTTCCAGCAAGTACCATTAAAGCAGCAGTGCAACGAACTTGGCAAAAAAATCAAGTGCTCTGATTTGAGACAGTACTTGACTCATTAGTTCTTCCGATTTAATATTATGTTCATGGTTTGGTTGAAAACAGCAGTATTTAAGAGGTAGTCCCATTGCATTTTAATAATTTGTATGAAATAATTACTTAGTCAAGATGTTGGTAGTCCACACTTTACTCCCACAGCGTTTAAGGAAGCATGCTCGTCCTCGAGCTGCCATTGAGAAAAACTAAAAAGCAGTATCTTTGGAAAGGCAGACCAAGAGTAGCTTTTATATTCCTCTACTGTCCTGTTTCATGTAAGCCACCTTTATTTAATTAAAATATAACAGCAAGTCAGTCTGTTTTAGGCACTGTTTTAAATTGCAATGAGGTGTGTCACACTTATGTAATGACAGTCTTTGTTCTGGGTCAGACGAAAGTCCTACCATTAGAAAAATGGCTGATAGACCCCACTACCCAACCAAGTAACAAAATGCCACCAGTCACATCACCCAAACCTAAACTTGTTTTTAAAATATTGGCAACAGACACATACCATTCTCTCTCCTCCAGGGTCTGCCGAGGTATCATTGTTTAGCAACTACTGGGAACAAATTGCAGCCAAAAGAAACTGCCCGTGATGGGCCACTGTGCCACTACAAAAAATAGGAGACTGTGCCTCCCAGTAAGGAAAATAGAAGACAAATTCATATTGTACCCACAATGTCTTATGCACCTCTACTAAAACAGGAGACTGCCCCTCTGAGTAAGAAAATTGTAAGTACATTTTATAATCTACCAAGAATTCCACATTGCTGTTTGTAAATCAACCAATTAGCTGTTATACTGCTGTAACCATTACCAAATAAGAGTTAAAAGGGATTATTTTATGTTCAAATAGAATTACAATAAATGTAGAATAAAGGATGGGGAAGTGTGTGATATGAGAATTTATTGCACACCCGAGGTGTGGGATGCTACATAAATCTTTACTAAAGCATCCCACACCAAGGGTGTGCATTACATTTGAGTGTCACACAGCTCCCCATCTTTTATAATTGCCGGTGAGCAATTTATTTCCAGCCTGACTTCTGTGACCATCTGTCACACACACACACACACACACACACAGTTTCTGTCTCCCTCACCCTCCTTCCCTTCCCTTTCCAGAATGACAGTTCCAAAAGGTTTACCATGAACAGCTATTGTGATGGGGTGCAAGACAAGGGCAGCCAGCCCTAAATATACAAACAGTCCCATGAAGACCTGCACACCAAAACAACCATGGAAATAAACAGACCAACTGCAAAAATGCTAAATAAACTTAATTCAATTTTATTTATAGGTTCAAGCACAAGGTAGATACCTCCTATCCAGCGCTTTGACGTAAAATACTTCATCAGGGGGTGTCTTGGACCTATAAATAAATTGAATTAAGTTTATTTACCATTTTTGCAGTTCCTCCATTCCTTTCCAGAATGAGCATGTTCTTTTCTTTTTTGTTCTTTCTGTTATTTTTACTTACAATGTGCAGTCATGATCATGCTTAACTAGTGCTAGAGATAGTCAGCCACTGCCCCATTCCTGTTTGTAGTGGATATGTGCCATAGTGGATGGACAGTAGGATCAAACAGACAATTTTTTAAATTGTAAAAGGTAGCTTCAACCAAATATATTGTAAAAAAAAAACCAAGGAGAGATGAGTCTTGTTGTGATGATTTCTCTGTAACCGAGAAATGGAGCCATGTTTGTAGAACTCTTCAGCCCACCCATACACACAACGAGAGCCAATGAGGGAGAGCTAGGTTTTCAGAGACTGAGTGTGTAAACACCGTAATACCCCTCAAGTTATTATGGCAAATATCAACTCACTCTCTCCATAGAAAACAATTGATCACCAGTAATTATTAAATTTTAATGGTTTTCAAAGCAGTTTTATGATTTTTTTAAATTTTACAGTTTTAACAATTTTTCTACACGTTACGATTTACAATGGAACTCGTGTAATTTAGCGACTACCCTACAGGTGGCAGAAGGATCAGTTCTAACCAGAGTAAGTGTATAATTTATAATGGAACTCATGTGTAATTCAGTGACTGCCCTACAGATGGCAGTAGTGAGTATTAAATTGTGCACTTTTGAATCTTTGCAACTGTCCAACAGATTTGCACAGAATTTTGCAAGTGCAGCCTTGTTAGGTAGATCTCTTGATGTGCCTAGTTTTGTTCCTGTCGGATGTGCAGATTCCGAGATGTGGATAGCCAAAAAAAAAAAAAGTCAAAAATTGCTATTTTTGCCTTTTTTTTTGTCATAACCTTTCACCCAGACAGTTTGGAATTTTGGTCTGAAATTTCAGGGTAGAAAGGGCTTGCTTTGGTAAAAAATAATAATTTGTTCCAAAGTTATTATTAGGCATTTGTAGATCTCACAACACACCCCCTGTCATACATTATTGCTTAAATGGAACTCATATGTAAATTAGTGACTGCCTACAGATGGCAGGAGGGATCAGTTCTAGCCAGGTAAGTGTATAATTTATAATGGAACTCATGTAGTTTAGCGACTGCCCTACAGATCGGGGGAGGAATCAGTTCTGGCTGGGTAAGTGTATAATTTATAATGGAACACATGTGTAATTTAGCAACTGCCCTACATGTGACAGGAGGGATCAGTTCTAGCCTAGTAAATGTAAAATTTATAATGGAACTTGTGTAATTTAGTGACTGCCCTACAGATGGCAGGAGAGATCAGCTCTAGACAGGGTAAGTGTATAATTTATAATGGAACTCATGTGTAATTCAGTGACTGCCCAACAGATGGCTGTAGCAAATGTTAAATCTTGCACTTTAATATCTTTGTAACCGTTTAACAGATTTGCAAGACATTTTGCATCTGCAGTGTTGAGGGGTATATCTCTTGATGTGCCAAGTTTTGTTCTGATCAGATGTGTGGATTCTGTGATGCAGATAGCGAAAAAACATGAAAAATTGCTATTTTTTATTGGGTTTTTTTTTTTGGTTATTGCCTTGCACCCAGACAGTTTGGAATTTTGGTCTGAAATGTTCAGGGTAGAAAGGGCTCGGCCCACAGAGGTGCCTTTTACTGGTTTGGTGAAAAAATATTAACCCATTCCAAAGTTATTAAATTTTAACATTTCAAATTCTGAGCATGCTCAGTAAGCACTTTAAAATAGCTGTATAATGGGAGGGTGGGCTTGGATGATTATAGTCACCTCATACCTCACGAATAATCATTAGCTTATTTGCATGCCCATTTTTTTAAATTGAAGGAATTAGAAAAATCAGCAGAAAACTACATGCTATCCCTGTTTGGGAAGCTTGGTCTGTTCAAAATGACTGTTTACAACCATTTCTTTTTGGTTTCACCTGTTCACATTGCATTAAGAACAGTTCCTTATGTGCCCCATGTTTTAAAAAAATGTCACTGTAACTCATGAATAATCATGAGCTTATTTGCATAACTGTTTTTTTTTATAATTGAGGGAATTAGAAAAATTGGGTGAAAACTACAAGCTATCCCTCTTTGGGTAGTGTGACTTGCTTTGAAACATGGACTACAAATCAGTATGTTAAACATTAGAGCTATAGAAGGAAAGAAGTCATGTTTTAACTTATGTTAAAATAGACATTAGTACTGATAGTACAGATTTTGTGTTCTTGTGAATTGAAAAAGTTTCAGATAAGTCAATGGCTTAGAAATATGCAAAGTTTTAAAAAGAGACTTTTGGCAATACAGAGAAACAGGAAAATATTATTAGCTGTTTTAGTCTGGATCTGTCTCGACTTAGGATAAGAAAACATTGACACAGTGCTATCAAAGGAGGCAATACAGTGTAGTGGCTTAGGCTTTGGGCCATGATCCTGGAGACCTGGGTTTGAATCTCATGGCCCCCAATGAATATGGTAAAAAAAATTTTTCTTATAGTAACTCATGCGTTTATAAAAACTAATTATAGAAAAACACTCGTGTTTATTAAAACTAATTACAGAAAAAGTACTATCTCAAAAATAAAGAAAATTCATTGCAAAAAACATTGTTAATGCACTATAGTTAAGGCGACAAATGTAGGGAAAGGTGGTATTAGAGTTTCCAACCCCAACACCTCACGCCCACCTTGCAGGCAGCAACATGCATGGGGTGTGTCTTGGGGTTGTTAACCTGAACACCACATTTTCCTACTTTTGTCACTTTAATCCTAACTAGTGCATTAATGAAGATTTGTGCAATTAATATATATAGTATAATATATGAAAAGTAAAAGAAAGGAGATCATCCTGACAGTCCACTAACAGTGCCTTACATGTGATTTGGGTTTCAGAATGAGCCCAAGTCCCTGCTTGTCAGTCAGCACCACATTGGATGAAGCTGAAGGCAACTCCTCCTGGCCCAGGGGTTAGAAGCAATGCATTATGCTCCTGCAGCAAGCCCTATAATGATCCAAGAAGTGCAGCTTCCTCCACAGGGGCACTGTGGTCTATGAGCATGCACGTGGCAATTGAGGAATGTGGGATGGCTGGGAAGAAAATCAGGAAGAAGACACCCACTGGTGGCTGACGATAGTTCCTAGTACTCTCAGGCTGTGTGCCACACAGTCATCAACTGATGTTAGGGAGGCTAGCTTGGAGGGAGGGCTGAAGGAATACAGGGGGACGGGCAGCTCAGTAGAGATAGGAACGCAGGTCTGACTGGGGGGGGGTCATCACCTCACAGCGTAGAAATAGTAAATGAACAGTACAATACTGTGAATAAGCCGAATATATTTCTCATTTTCATTTTTTACACTCGTAAGCTAATGGGCATAACTGCCCATTTTCATCAGCGACAAGATCATAAATGCAAATGTACACAAATACAGTACAAAACAGTACAAACAAATAATAAAAATGAATAATACAAACATTATTGAAAATGTGCAAATACTCCATTGGAGAAGTCATTGTTTTAACAGACTTTCAACAAAGACATGGTAGAACAACAGACAAGTTCTTTTGGCAACAAATTCTTTAATTGGGGGCCCAATGCAGGAGTGATCTTTGAGTAGAAGATCTTTGAAAGAATGGAATGGTATAAAACCTTGTATTCTTAGATCTCATCCCATGGTAACTGTAGGTCCTACAAAACATGTCAGAGGAAGATTCAGGAAGAAGATTGAAAACACCCTTATACAATATTACACCAAGATGTAGTTTACATCAGCTTTGAAGGGAAAGGCAGCCAGCAGCTGAATACAAAAGACAATGGTGTGTGAATCTAGGGAGATTAGTTATGAACCTACAGATACTACTGTATACAACCCGACAATTTCCTGCATGACAAAAGGGATTAACTTTCATCAGAATTGCTTTATTTCCTGGTTATCTCTGCTGCAGTATGCTGCAGAAATGGGGTTCATCTTGGCAGGCTTTATTGTAAGTTTGGTCTCATTTCATCTTTGAACCAGAAAATACCATCATTTTTTTGTTCGTTTTAGAATTCAGAACCATATTGTGTGTCTGAAGCCAGTGCTGAAACTGATCAGAATCTTTCTGGACTTTATTAACTGCTACCCTTGCATTTAAATCAACATGAAAGATTACTGCGTCATCTGCATAAAGAAGCACCTCAGATGATTTACAGTTTTTAGAATGGAATTTTTAAAAAATGCAGGAAAAGAGGAGAGATCCCAGGATTCAGTTCTGGGGAATCCCACATTTAATAGGAAGAGAATCAGACTGATAGCCGTGTATTGACACTTTATGACATCTCCCTGACAAATAATTAGAAAACCAGCAGGAAGCATCTTGTGAAAAACTGAAGCTCAGCAAATATTTTACCAGTAAATCATAGTTAACTAGGTCAGCAGCCTTGGTGAAGTCCGAAAAAATGACTGTGACATGGTGCTCCCATCAATGGCACCATGCACGCAACCGATGAACCTCACCAAGGCTGTCTCCGTATTGTGTACTACTTGAAATCCATGTTGAGCAGTGGTCAGCAGGTTAACATTGAACTTAGCCCTGTACATTTCAAGATTTCAAAATAATTGTTAAAAATCTCAGCAACCTTCTTTTAATCAGTTACTTAACCTGACTCACACTGAATTGCAAAGGTGTCAGTCTGGCCATCCCTTTCTATTAAATTATTCAAAGTTCTCCATGCATTTCTAGCATTACTTAAATAATTAAAATGCCTAGATCTAAAATAACTGATTTCAGAAACTTACACTGCAGACTTGCATTTGTTTCTAAGCTGACAAAATTCTTGTAAAGATAAAGGGCCATGAGAAGTTCAGTACTTCCTTCATTTTTCATCTCTTAATTTTGAGGGTTTTTTTCCCTCAGAAAGCTTTTTGCTCCCCCATTACCCCTATGCCTTACTTGGCAATGGGGAAGCCATGATATTTCTGCTTTTCTCCTTTGTTACCTGGGACACCAGATCGTGGCCGCACATGCGCGTGGAGGCGTGCATACGCTATGCAGCTCTGGTAACGGCCCCTTCCTCTCTACCTTCCTAATGCCAGGTTCACCCCTTGGCTTGGCACTGCCACCTAGTCTCCACTGGGTGACAGCCAAGAGCCTAGGGAAACCCCACTGCTCAATCTAATTCCTCGTCCTCCCTCCAGCTGACCCCTGGCAGCCCGATCTCGCTCCTGAACCTGGGTCACCGGCATGGTGTCAGGTGTGGCATCTAGCACTTCAACCCTCAGTGCCACGGGGCTGGCCCTAATTTTATTAGTTTTAATAGATCTGGGATAACACACTTATTTCTGCTTGCTCTTATTCTCATCTTCTTTTTTGGGGGTGATTCTACCACACAAATCATTAAACAAAACCCGTCTAAGGCAGTATCGATGTCAGAAATTTTTTCCAAAAACAGTCAGTCATGTCAAATGGGGGGCTGTTACTCCTTTTGGCAGACCATTCACAGTAGATTGGAGAGTGGTCACTGACTGAACCTGGTAGACATGAGTTGTGACCACCTTAGAAGGGTGAGTAACCACTATCTAATCCAGAGTAGTTCCTGTGCCTGACTTATGGTTATGCCTAGTAACATTCTGAATTAGCTGCTGTACTCCAAGATCAAGAAACAAATCTCTAGCTACAACTGCAGAATCTTGACCCCATTAAAATCAACAAGCAAGATTCATTCTCGATTTAAGGGGATATTGAGCTTAAACTGAGAAATAAGATGAAACCCTAGTTCACTCCGCCCTGGAGGTGTGTGTGTGTGTGTATATATATACTATATATATATGTATATATACACACAGTATATATATATATATATATATATATATATATATATATACATATATATATATATGTGTGTGTGTGTAATAGATAAACCACTCTGAGGTGTGCAGTCACGCTCTAATGTATGCGCATTGATGTGCGACGAGGCCATAACAACGCATCAACCACGTGCTTATATCAGAGCACGACCGCATACTTCACAGTGGTTTATCTATCTTTTAAAATGTCAAAATTGGTTTGGAGGGGGTTAAAAGTTGAGGTGTGTGGTCACGCTGTGATACACGCATGGTCATGTGATGTGTTTTATACAATCAGAAGTTTGGATTTGGAGGATATTATTATTATCTCTATTTTATATATATATATATATATATATATATATATATATATATATTCAATAGGAGTGGGCTCAAAGTTCATTGAATAAATCCATTTATCTTCACAGCCACTGAATAAATAACATTTATCCATATAGTAGCTATGTCACAATCATTCTGGAACTCATTTAGAATGTTCGACCTCAGTAGCAGTACTAACCATATTCAAATGCGAATAACTTTAAAAGAAAAAAGATAGCATGGTACTGTGCACATAAAGGTTGTTTAGCACAAAATTATCTACAAAATGAGTGGTGCTTCATTTATAGATACCTTATAGATTTTTTTATAATTAGCAAAAAGGAGCAGAAAATGCAATTTTTTGTTCAGTTTTTTGACAAAAATATGTAAAAAAAAGATAAACAATCGAAAGCAAATGTCCCTGCACTGACAGAAAGCATCCCTATTGCATACATGAAATATACAATGGTGAGCTGTCAGATACATGATTTATCTGCACTTGTGCTGTTTGACCTCGGATATCTCACTCATGGCTTACGCCACTCGGAGGTTACCCAAGGTCAAACAACACTTGTGTAGATAAATCATTTATCTGACAGCTCACCATTGTATATTCCATATATACAGTAAATACATGCATACATATATATATATATATATATATATATATTCATTGCAAAAAACTATGTTAATGCATCAGTTAGGGTTTTTATTAAAGCGTCAAAAGCTGGCAAATTTTATATTAGGGTTACCAACCCTACCACCCCAACCCCCCAGCCCTCCATACACCAACAAGTGTCGGGGTGTGCCATGGGGTAGTCAGGTCTAACTTGCACCCCATTCTTCTATATTGTACCATGTCAGCCTGTTTACACATGGAATGGGTAATGCATCAGTTAGGGGTTTTATTAAAGCATCAAAAGCTGGGAAATTTGACTTTAGGGTTACCAACCCTACCACCTCAACCCCCTTACCCTCCATACACCAACAGGCATTGGGGTGTGCCATGGGGTGGTCAAGCCCAACTCTCACCCCATTCCATGTGTAAACAGACTGACATGGTACAGTGTAAGAGAATAGGGTGAGAGTTTGGCCTGACCACTCCATGGCACACCCCAACACCTGTTGGTGTATGGAGGGTAGGGGCTTGGGGTGGCAGGGTTGGTAAAGCTAAGCTTTTGATGCTTTAATAAAACCCCTAACTGATGCATTAAAGTAGTTTTTTGCAATGAATTCCCTTCTTTTTGAGAAAGTCTAATGTAACTGGTATGTGGTTGTGGGAGCGCAGGCTCTCCGGGCCCTGCGCTCCCCTCACGTTGTCCATTTTTGCATAATGATATGCATATGTGGGAGTGTGGACCCTCTGGGCCCTGCGCTCCCACTTTCACATAAGTACAGACACATACCGCAACCCTATAGTCATGAAAAGGAACCCTTGTAATACTAATTTGGCAATATCTCAGTAACCGTAGCAACCATGAAAAAAATTCCACTGCAGTTTTAATCATGACTTCAAAACCTCTATGGAAGCTAAGCTGTGGAGAGTGAAAAATCTGTATCTCGAATCATTTTTGAGATACGGGTGATGAAAGGTGCCACAGGCATCACAATTTAACAGAAGCACAAAACTTGTTAATTTTCAGGATTTTTTTCACCCAATTTTCAACATGGCCTTTTGGGGACTCCACCTCATGAACAATGTCACTGTTGTTTGTTTTGTTACTTCATCCCGAAAGTTGATTTCACATATCGACTGTGCCATTGTGCACCACAGGTGTGAAAACACATTTCAAGCAGGATGTGAAAATTGACAGCTGTACTGTTCAGAAGGAGGTGTGAAAAAATGGCAATGCTGAAAATCTGGAGTGAAAATATTAAAAATTGGCAAAGTTACGAGCGTGCGTAGAAACTGTGCAATGCACACTCGTAACACAGTAATTTTTTTGAATTGTTGCACCAAATTTTGAACATGGGCTTTTTGGGACCCCACCTCATGAACACTGGCACTGTCATTTCATTACTCAATCCCAAAAGGTGATTCCGCGCAGCAACCACAAAATCACCTTTCAGGACTGAGTAACGGAATGACAGTGACCGTGTTCATGAGGTGGCGTCCCAAGAACCCCATGTTGAAAATTTGGAGCACAAATACCTAAAATTGGCTGAGGTATCAACATAAGTTGAACCCCCTGATTGACTCCCATTATACGGCTTACCTTGATTCTTCAGATCGCTGTTCGGCTTTGAAGAGTTCAAACGTGTACCCAGTCCAGAGAAGATCGCTGCTCCCAACCTCTGGAGGTAAGTATGGGGTAAGGAAGGTGCAGGAGGTGTGTGCTCTGTGGGAGGGTGGGTATGGGGAAGGGGACTGGGAGATGAAGAGGGATGGTTTTCTTTTTACAGGTTTTCTTAATTTTCAGGTTACTTTTATTTAAAAAAAAAAAAAAAACATTTGGTACACTGGGTGGGCCCCCAGTGTGTCACAATAGTGGGTAGGGAACATAACTCGACCTGGGTATTGGGCACCCCGATGTCAGGATAAACAAAATGGGCTTGTGGGGGGGAAGGCATCTGACGCCAGGAGGGGGGGCATCCCGATGTCAGAAATATTTCATATAAAATTGGCACACTAGGGTGCTCTCCCAGTTTGCCACACTAGTGGGGCAACACTGGCATCAGGACACTGAGAGTGGGCTACCCAGTGTCCCACACTCAGGGGGGATGTGGAGGAGCTACTGCCAACATGGGGAATGGGTACCCCATGTCAGAAAATATATCAATGCACTGTCATACATCAAATTGTCATGTACTGTCCTGCATCGAACTGCCATGCTGTTCGACAAAGCATGGCAGTTCAATGTAGGATGGAGCATCGCTCCTGAGCAATGTCGGGGGACTCTAATAAGAAACAAATGCCGGGAGCATGTTCCTCAGGCCCCCATTAGGTAAATTCAACTGTTAGTGTTTACCTAGGGGTATTGTTTTTAAAAATAGTTTTCCAGCCTCAGTAACTGAAAACAAGATGGCACAGTAAAGTAAGAATGGTAAATGCCTTTTACCATTCGAACAGTTACTGTTCGAATGGTAAATGGCATTTACCATTCGCACATTTACCGTTCAAACAGTAAATTGTGAATGGTGAATGTAATTAACCATTTGCAATTTACTGTTCGAACGATAATTGCTATTTACCTTGCATACTGCCTGTCTTGCATCTATCACAAAACTTGTTATAATTCAAAATTTTTTATATATGTTTTCACCAAACCATCCAAAGGCACACCCTTAGCATACACCCCATCATCCCTGAAAGTATCAGAGGCAAACCTAATTCCGTGTGTGCTGTACATGAGAGCAAAAAACACATGTTATCCTATGGGAAAAAAAATGTTACTTTTTGCGTTTTTGACCACTTTATATCTCCGAAACCATAAAAGCTGCTGTCATGAAACTTTCACCATCTTGCAACACTGACAACATGACACCACATACCAATTGTTGTGTTATTTGGTTGAAACATGATAAAGTTATTAAGGTGCAAAAATTGAGATTTAACATTGAAAGGCTGAACCAACCCTAACTATAGGGGCACTATCATGCCCTTATAATATATATACAGTGGTGAACATGCAACAGTATACTGGTAGTGCGGTATACCGCTAACGCACAAATGCGGTATCTATTGAATAACGCATACCGCTACTGCGCAATGACGTGCAGTGTGCAGCAATGGTATACTTTTATGCGATCACAACTGTATACATAAATATTTATACAATAGGGGTGAGTGATAAATGAGTGAGATAAAACAGTGTATCATCCACTGCAGTGTGATATTTTTACCCTCTGCTCTACTGTGATGATATCAGCCATTTACACACACAGGTCACACAAAGGTCACTGATATCATCACTCTAGGCAGCTTTCCCCTCAGCATGCAAGAAACACCTGTGCTGTTACCATAGACACAATTGCAGAACTACAGGAGAGGTCTCACTGCTGACTGCAGCTAACTCAGTTAGCATTACAAAACACACCTATTCCCCACTCTAACTTCCAACTCATTACTGTGATACTTTCAGCTTGACTGCAGCCAGAATTCTAAAGAGCACAGCTTCTCAGAACAGTCTGTTCCACACTACTACCTGCAGCTAACTCAATTACCACTAAAAACAGTCTCAGCTGTTCTGACACTCTGACTCTCAGCCCATTACCATCACTGTGATACTCTCAGCTTGACTGCAGCCAGACTTCTAAAGAATACAGCTTCACAGAATAGTCTGTTTCTCACTCCTACCTAAAACTAACTCATTTAGCATTGCAAAACACACTCATCTGTTTCCCAGAGTTTATAACACTGCCAGCCCATTCAGAAAAAACTCATACACAGAATGAGCAAACACATAAACTGGAACAGAACACAAGACATCATAACAATACTTATCCTAGTCCTGTTGTATAAATCGAATACATGATGTGCAGATCGTATGCTATGGCAAATATTGTCACTCCTGCATTGTTAGCTCTGGATATCTCACTCGTGCCTTCAGCACTTGTGAGGTATCAAGAGCTCACTCTGCAGGAGTGACAATATTTGCCATATCATACTCATGCCCATCATGTATCCCATACACACACACACACACACACACACACACACACAGTATATAGAACTTATTAGAAGAATTAATTTTAGGCCAAGGGTTACTTCAACAGTGGTGATTTACAATCAGTGTCACTGGGGGGGAGGGGGTGCCTCTTGGGCCTGCAAATTGGAAGCAACATAAATCAACCCCCCCTTCCCAAACCTATCCTGTCTAAAAATGGAATAGCCCTTTAATGCTGTATTGTTATTCCCAGTTTTATAATTTAACCAAGTTTCTGATACAGCAACTATATCAAAATTACTTGATTCAACTCAGGCTTCAAAATAATCACATTTAGCCAAAAGACTTTGGATATTAAGGTGAATTATTTTCAAATGAGGACTAATATCCTTTGTTGCACAGTTAGGAACACTGTTAATAAAATTATTGCCAATATTCACAGGACTAGGGTGGAGATGGACAATACCAGAAATTAGTAACAGTGAAAGTGGTGACCTAACCCTAACTGCATTATAATAACCATGCTCACTGTGAAACTTGCTAAATGTAAAACAGAAGCCCTTAGATCCAACTTGGGCAGGACTTCCTCCAACTTTTGAGCTCATTGGGCTTCACACAGCTGATTACTGCTGCGACCCACAATCACGGTCACTTGGACATGGTCTTTCTACTGGGCATGAAGACCTCTGACTTGGTGGTGGAGCCGGTCAAATGGTCTGATCACCACACTATAAGGTTCAATTTCCAGACCCCCTATAGGCCTGCCTCTCTGGAGATGGTCTGGTACTTCCCTTTAAAAGGTTTGACCCCAGACAGCCTGGCTGTGGTGCTAGACCTATCAGGTTTTCCGAGTGCAAGCTTGGATCCAGATAATGAGTTATAATAGGGCTGGGACCGAGGCTCTGGATTTCATAGCTCTTGTCCAGGTTTGCCCCCTCACCCTTCACCCTCGGTCCCCCTGGTTTAATGGGACCTTGAGGGAGCTGAGGAAAGTGGGATGAAGGATGGAGCGGTGCAGGTGGAAATCAGGCCTTGATGCCGACAGACTTAGATTGATGTCCCATTATAAGGACTATCAAACGTCTCCCATAAGAAGGCAGAGTTCCTGTTCAGGGAGATCACTGTTGCACAGAATCAACCAGCTCAGCTCTACTGAACTGTTGACAGACTGTGCAATCCAGCCTGTCTGCAGTCTCGGAGATCATTGTCACAGGATAAGTGTGACAAGTTTGCTCAATTCTTTGCAGATAAGGCTGCAGTCAGGTCTGATGTCTGCACAGCTTACTCCGATGGGTGTGGTGGTGGTCAGTGGGAGGTTACAGTTCCTTGGCTTGTCTGGTCCAATTCTGACTGGGTGGTGATCATGGATATCATGAGGATTATCCCAAGTATGCGGCCGACCTGCTGTGGTTTGGACCCGAGCCCAACCCACCTCCTTGTTGGGGTGTGCTGAGGTTATCAGTCCAGTCCTAGCTAAGATAGTCTGGTGTTCATTGGAGACAGGTATGTTTCCAGACACCGTGAAAGAGGCATTGGTGACACCTCTCCTTAAGAAATCCTCTCCTGACCCATATTATCTCGCTAACTACAGACCCATCTCTAACCTTCCCTTTGTGGGTAAAGGTTATTGAGAAAGTGGTTGTGCTGCAGCTGGAGTATCATCTTACCATCCATGACATCTATGATCCTCTCCAGTCTGGATTCTGGAAGAGGCACAGCACTGAGATGGCCCTTGTTCGGGTACTCAGTGATCTCCGGATAGCAAGAGATCAGAAGAGCTGTTCCATCTTAGTTCTTCTTGATCTTTCTGCACTGTTTGACACTGTGGACCATTGTGTATTAATGGAGCACTTGAGGTTGATCTGTGGACTGTCTGGTACAGTCCTCAGATGGTTCCACTCTTTCCTTACTGGCAGGTTTCAGAGAGTGGTAACTGGGATTTATTCCTCTGACATGTTCTCCCTGTCATGTGGGGTGCCGCAGGGCTCTGTTTTGTCACCCATGTTGTTTGCAGTGACTATGCTGCCATTGGGAGACACTGTAAGGCACAATAGGCTGAGTTTTCACTGCTACTCAGATGATACTCAGCTCTACATGTCCTTTGTGCCCAAGCAGGATGGATCTGTCTCGATGTTTAATAACTGCCTCACCGAGATCCAAGATTGGATGAGTGCCAGCTGGTAGAGGTTGAACCTTGACAAGACCTTGGTATTGGTTGTGGACCTGGGTCATTGGGTAGAGGGACTTTTGGCTGGGTGGCCTTCTGGGCTTCAGCTCAGCGGCAGCCAGCCAATGGCCTCTGAACAGATACAAAATACGGGCATTATTTTTGACGAGGGACCGACGCTTAGATCTCAGGTGTCATCCATCGTCAAGACCTCTTTTTAAGATCTGAGAAATATTGCCCGGATCAAACACCTGGTTCTACCTGATGACCTTCCAATGTTGGTCCACGCTTTTGTGACCTCCCACCTGGATTATTGCAACTCCCTGTACCTAGGGGTACTGGAGGTTGATATCTGCTGCTTGCAGCTAGTGCAGAATGCGACAGCTAGGTTGTTGACTGGGCTTCCTCGATCTGACCATGTTATGCTTGTGCTGCGCGGCCTGCACTGGCTGCCTATTCAGTGGTGGATCACCTTCAAGGTCGGTTTGCTGACCTACAAAGCCCTACATGGACTGGTACCGTGTTATCTGCAAAAGAGCTTCTTTTCCCCTACCACCCCTCCGCCCACTCTGCTCTGCCAACGAGGGATTGTTAGAGGTTCCCAGGGTTTGTTTAAAGACTTCTGGGGCCTGGGCATTTGTGTTTGCGGCCCCTACCTTGTGGAACTCTCTACCTCATCAGATAAGGGAGTGCCTGATTGTGGAGAAACATAGAAACATAGAATATAAAGGCAGATAAGGACCGCTTGGCCCACCTAGTCTGCCCATTTCCCTACCTACTGGATAAGCTGCAGATCCTAGTTAACCAACAGCCTACTTCCTCCTACCCCCCCACTAGAATTGACTTATGTCTGTCCCATGCATTCTTGAATTCCCCCACTGTTTTTGACTCTCGACCTCCTCAGGAAGGCTGTTCCATGTATCCACAACCCTCTCTGTGAAGAAATACTTCCTCACATTACCTCTGAGCCATCCCCCCTCTATCTTCAAATTGTGCCCCCTTGTTTTTGTACATCCCTTTTTCTGAAAGATGCTACCCTCTTGGACTTTGTTGATTCCCTTGAGGTATTTGAAAGTTTCTATCATGTCCCCCCTCTCCCTCCTTTCCTCGAGGCTATACATCTTTAGTGCCTTTAGTCTTTCTTCATATGTCTTCTGATGCAGACCCTGCATCATTCTGGTTGCCCTCCTCTGGACAGCCTCAACCCTGTCTATGTCTTTGCGGAGATGGGGTCTCCAGAACTGTACACAGTACTCCAGATGTGGTCTTGCCAACTGTCTGTACAGAGGGCCAACAACTTCCTGTTTCTACCGGTGATGCCTCTCCCTATGCATCCCAGTATCCCCCCAGCCCTCCTTACTGCCTTCTCACATTGCTGGCCCACCTTTAGGTCATCTGATATGACAACTCCCAGGTCTCTTTCCATTTTTGTTATTGTCAGTATCTCACCCCCCCCATTGTGTACTCTTCCCCTGGGTTTTTGTTTCCCAGGTGCATTACTTTGCACTTCTTTGCATTGAATCTAAGCTGCCATACATTTGACCATTCCTCCAACCTTGCCAAGTCCCTTTTTATCCTTTCCACCCCACCTTGTGTACCAACCCTGTTGCAGATCTTTGTGTCATCTGCAAAGGACATACTTTCCCTTCCAGTCCCTCTGCAATGTCACTTATAAAGACATTAAAAAGGACCAGCCCCAATACTGAACCCTGCGGTTCCCCACTAGCAACCCTCCTTTCTTCACTGTGGACTCCATTTACTATTACCCACTGTGTCCTGTTGTCCAACCAGTGTTTTACCCGGGCTACCACCCTGGGACCCACTACCAGGCTGGCTAATTTGTTTATTAATCTTTTGTTCAGGACTGTGTCAAATGCCTTGCTAAAGTCTAGGTAGGCCATGTCCACAGCCCCTCCCTGGTCTACTGCTTTGGTCACATAGTCAAAGAAATCAATTAGATTTGTCTGACATGACCTTCCCACTGTGAATCCATGCTGCCTTGGGTCCTGTGCCCCACTGGCCTCTAGGTACTCAACAATTCTTTCCTTCAGAAGTGATTCCATCATTTTCCCTACCACTGAGGTCAAACTGACAGGTCTGTAGTTTCCTGCCTCTGTCTTGCTCCCACTTTTGTGAAGGGGAATCACAATCCGCCCTCCTCCAGTCCTCAGGTACCACCCCATCCTCCCATGATTTATTAAAAAGGGTAGTCAGTTGTGTTACTAGTTCTTCCCTTAGTTCTTTTAGAATTCTGGGGTGAATCCCATCAGGCCCCATTGCTTTATCCACCTTCAGTTTTAAGAGTTCTTTCAGAACCCTTTCTTCTGTGAAAGGACTAATATCAACATTCCTATCCAGAGTGCTTCTATTGACCGGATTAGGTATTTCCCCTTGCTTTTCCATTGTGAATACTGAGAATTATTCGTTCAGTATCCCTGCTTTTTCACTGTCGCTCTCTGCCCAACCACCTTCCTCTTTGTTCAGCCTTTATTTTTCCCCTGCCTTAGTCTTTCTTTGCTCCCTAATGTACCTATAAAAGGTTTTATCCCCTTCTTAACTGAGTTGGCTATCCTTTCCTCGGCTTGGGCCTTTGCTATTCTGACTGCCTTAACCGCTTCCTTCTGTTTTAACTTGTACAGTTCTCTGTCCTGCTCCTTCTGTGTTTCCTTATACTTCCTGAATGCTATCTTTTTCTCCCTTACCTTCCCCGCCACTTCTTTTGAGAACCATAGTGTTTTTTTCTTTTGTTTTAAAACCACACTGAAAACACATCTTTTTAATCTTGCTTTCTCGGAGTCTGGTTGAATTGGTGTTGCTGATTTGCTTTTTAATTATTTATGGACTTTTTAACTTTAGATTTCATAATCAATTGTACACGTGCTCTGATCTTTTTGAGAATAGCGCTTTCTTACAAATAAAGCATTGATTGACTGATTGATTGAACTTGAAAGTTACAGAAGTTAGAAATAATGAACTGAAAAGTAATCAGCCTAACTTCAGAGATTTTTTTTTTTCATTATTAGTTTTTAATAGCTGGCCAAACAAATTAGCATTCCTATAAGAGTCAGTTTCAGATAAAGGCCCACTCATTGGCCCCGATTCTAGAAATGTTACGCCTGTCATAACAGCACTTGCACCAAGTAGAATGGTGCAAGTAGCAACTTATGCCAGCAGTTGCGCCATGCGCGATTCTACATAGTGGCCACTTGCGCCAAACAGCTGTTACACCAGCAGTTGCGCCATAAACTCCCTGCGACATGGCGCTAGGGGGTTTACGGCAACAGTTGCACCCCATTCCAGAAGGGAAGCAACAAAGACCCCAATGTCGGGATTCTACAAGAACCCCCAGAGGAGAACCGGCAATGTAACTTGCACCTGCATTTAGCTGGTGTAACTTACATACGTCCTCCAAGGGTCCTGTAGAACCTGGTCCATGTGCCCCCCATATCCAGACCACCCCCGTTGTTGCCCCAATGGGCATCGCACATGATCCCACCCCATCCCCGTACTGTATATGCCCCCCATACAGCAATGGCCCTGCAGCTACCCACCAACTGCTCCCCAAGCATATAATATGTGCTGCAAACTTCCCACCCCCATCCCCTGAAGTGTTCTTGAAAGAGCCCACAGAGGCTGCCCACACCCCAGCCACGAATCAACATTGTGAAATGCCCATGGTCTTACTATCAGCCCCCACCATGCCCCTGACCCAGTCGCAACTGCAAATGCAGAAAATACCCTGCCCTGGTAGTTTAGTTGCCCCCCACCCAGCCATGTCAGCCCACTCAGCACGCCCCCCACCCATCCCCAGCTGGTGACTGGCACAGCCCACATCTCACCTCCATGGCCATTCGCCAACTGAGTCCAGTTGGAGTGCGTACAGAAGAGATGCACTCAATTTCTGAGCATGTCTTTTCTGTATGCACTCCTACTGAACTCAGTGGCTGGCCATGGAGAAAGTGAAGCGTGCCATTGCCAACTGGGGATAAATGAAGTACTAGTGCTAACTGCTTTGAGGAGACTAGACTACCAGAGCAAGTATTGGCTACATTGCCGTTACACTGAATTAGGGCATGGGTAGAAGAACCATTAACTGCACTCTGCGGGGCATTTCCCACAATGGTAGACCGAGAAAGTCAGGTATGGGTAACCCTGTGGGGCTCTTCAAGCTACATGAAACTGAGGGTGTGGGCAACCCTGCGAGGTTTCAGAACACTTTGGGGGCTGGAGGTGTGGGCAGCCCATGCTCTTCATCACCGTGGGGCTGGGGGTGTGGGCAGCCTTTCGGGGCTCTTCATGACCACTTCGTGGGGCTGGGGGTGTGGGCAGCCTTTCGGGGCTCTTCAAGAACACTTTTGGGGCCAGTTGGTGTGGGCCGCCCTTCGGGGCACCAATGTGGCTTGCTGGGCATGGGGGGGGACTTGCAATGTGCGGTGTGCCAGTTGCGGCTTGTGATATGCTCGCCAGGTGCGACCTCTGTTCGGCATACCTGGCCGCATGTCGCAAGTCACAGGACTTGGCGGCGGTGACCCTGCCCCTTCTAGAATAGGGTGCAGGGTCAATGTTGCAGTTGCGGTTGGCGCAAGTTGCGTTTGGCGGTGACTTGCACAACCTTCTAGAATCAGGCCCATTATGTGTAACCCCCACCCTCCAAAAAAGCCACAATACAACTAGGACCTCCTAAACGTATATAAAAAAAACCCAACTATAATAGATACATAAAACTAACTGACAAGGCATGTTGAAAAGTTAAAGCAACTAAAACGCAAGTTAAAATAAACAGAATTTCTGGCTCAAGCTAGTTTGCTCACATTGACTCACATAAACTTCTTGCATTCCGTTGCTGCCACTCCATTTGCAGTCGCTCTCAGAAGCAGGGTGCTTCTGAAGTATGTAGCGACACCACCTCTCAGCTCTGCCACAGCTATGATTGGACAGTCAGTAGTGCAGCATTGCAAAGCACAAGAGTCAATGAAGGAAGCTGTTTACAGACCAGTTTAATATGGGGCACAGACACAGTCATTAAGTGCAGACAGAAGAACTAACATATGAAGGAACTGATAGGGGCACAGTTCACTGATCAAATGATGTAACTGCAGAGTCTTGAATCTAGCAACAGCAGTGACCTTATTCCCACACAGAGTGCCTGTGTGACTTTACATGAATGAGAGAGAGCCTGCCGCACTCACCTCACTCACGTAGACTCACTGCACTCTGTTGCTGCACTCCATTACTGCTGCTCCATTTGCAGCTGCTCGCAGAAGCGGGGTGCTTTTGAAGTATGTACCACGTCCCCTCTTGGCTCTGCCACAGCTGTGACTGGACAGTCTATAGCGTAGCACTACAAAGCACGAGCAGTCAATGAATGAGGCTGTGTTTACTGACTGGTTTGTAATATGGGGCAAAGACACAGTCATTAAATGCAGACAGCAGAACTAACACACAAAGGAGCTGATAGATAAAGCTGGCAGCTTCCAAGGGACACAGTTCACTGATCAAATGATGTAATTTCAGAGTCTTGAATACATTTAGTGCAGTACAAACTTGGAAATCAACTAACTGGGTTCAGTATTTTAAAGTAAGTTCTGCCATTTGCACTCACTGATTACTAGATTTAAAGGGACACTGTCAGCCGTGCCTTTCAATTTCTCATATCTGTAACTAACTTGCCTCTAGGCACACACTTGGCAAACTATACCCCCTATGCTCGATTGTGTGGAGTGGCTATGTGGTGCGCATCCCCGGTGCATAGCCACCCCACACCCATTGTGCCCCCCATGCAAAAATGCACATAATGGGCACACAGCCCCTACGCACATGATTCCCCACCTGCAGACTGCAACGTGCAAGGGATGGGTGGGGGACATGCCAGCACTATGTGCGATGCACAATGACACGTAGTGCTGGCCACAGGGGTGCAGAGGTAGATGTGGGTTACACCAGGAAGAAGCCTGCCGTAAGCCCACTACATGCCCTGCGCCTCCATCCCTCAACAACGAGACCCCACCAGCAAATAAGTGACAGGCCACCCAGGGCCATCCACCCCTGCACCTAGCTGTGCCCCCCACCATCCCCATGCATGTCAACCCCCCACACACACACGGGGGCACCAGCCCCTGGACTGCAGACCCCCCGTGAAACTCCACCAGCCCGCCTCTGTGTCCCCTCACTCTGCATCCCAGCCCCACTGTAATGGTGGGCAGTGTGACCCTCCCAAACACACTCCCTCATGATACTGACCCCAGTACCTCCCCATCTGTTCCGGGGCATGGCACAGCCAGTGACACAACCCACCTCTCACCTCCACGGCCTCCAGCCATGCGGACATCCATGGAGGAGTGCAGTCAATGCACCCCCCACCACATAAGGGATCCACTGGGGGATCCGGGATGAGCATCCCATTGGATGGCTGCCCAGGTGTATGGCTCTGCCCACTGCCACCCCGCATGGACCCGTGTGCGGGCGGTAAACAGGTGGGTTGCAGTCGTGAATGCCACTGGTGCACACCTGTCCACAGGTGCAGAGCTCTGCAGGTGGGATACATGCCTTTGGTGAGTAATTACCACCCGTTAGAGCATAGGTCCCTATGTCAGTAGAATGCTCCAAAATGAAAAAAGAATCATTATTACCTTTTTATCCCTTTTTAAATTATTTTCAGACATAAAGGTCCATGCTACTTCAGCTGCCACCCAGAAGCATATCCCCACATTGCGAACGTGCATCAGGCACACAACTGATTTGTAAAGCTTAACTTTTTCAAATGGGTATTTAATGAAGCATGTAAGTCAGTACAGTATCTGATGTCTAATTAGACTTTGTGTGTCTGTAAATAAAACAAGTGCTGACAACGCTGCTATATAAATTTGAAAAATGGAGCTGAGATCTGCACATGCACAGGATCTTGGCTCCATTTTTCAAATTTATATAGCAGCACTATCAGCGCTCTTTTTAATTACAGAAACACACAAACTCTAACTAGGAATCCAATCCTATACTGGATTATTTGCTTCATTAAATGTCCATTTGAATGAGTTACCAGCTGTATGCCAGACACGAGTTCATGGTGGGGGATCGGGGCTGCAGCTGGAGTATCGTGGACCCCTTGATCCGAAAATAAGGTAATAAAGATTATTTTTTTATATTGAGGCATTCTACTGACTTACTTTGCCAATTGTGTGCCTAGAGGCAAACTAGTCACAAATTATGAGAAATTGAATGACATGACTTACAGTGCCCCCTTAAAGAGACTCAGCCCAACTTGTGGGACCTATTATAATTGTTTTCTGCAGTGTCTCTAATCAAATACAGGAAATAAAAACCACTGACTATTTACCACCTCTTGAAATTTTAAAATGAGGAAAATAATATTTTGCATTTACTCTTGATTAATGAAATGCAAGTTTCAGCAGCAGTTTGCACTAAATTCAGATCTTGTGTGTACCTGGACCTGTTTCTCTACTCAAGATCATGTTGGCCACAGTTACGTAATCAACTACTGCTGTTTTCTTCCCCAGCTTGTCCTTGGCCCAGGATAAGAACTGGAAGCATGCACAATCCAGATTTAGTGCAGGTCACTCACTACATACATGCATAAAAAAGTTATAACAACTGGCCATTAATTTTTTCAGTTGAGTTGGTCAGTTATTATTTACCGTAATAACTGTTTGGTTATTATGGCAAACATGTACTCACCCAACAGTAGCTTTTCTCATGCTGCATTCAGTGAGTTAGCACTGCGGGACTCAAACAGGCGTCCCATGGAACAAAGCAGATATATTTTTATTTGGGGACGTAAACCACAAAATGAAAGGTTACTTTACACTGGGAACAGGTCCTCTTCAAATAACTCATTGCCGAACCGCTATCCCCTATCAGACCTGAATCCTCCAAAAGGTGGAAAAAGAGCTGACAAACATATGGGCTAACTTCACAGTTTCTACCTGTAAAGACAGAAAATGGAGGAGAGAAGGAATGGTATAAGAAATTAGAAAAAAGGACATGTTCTTACCAGAAACAGAAAGGGGTAAGGGAAAGTGAAACAGAAACTTAAGAATAAAAATACAGACGTGTTGCAGAGTAAATTAATTGATTTGAGAACAGTTGTAGTAGCAA
Organism: Neoceratodus forsteri; assembly: GCA_016271365.2. NCBI lineage: Eukaryota > Metazoa > Chordata > Ceratodontiformes > Ceratodontidae > Neoceratodus > Neoceratodus forsteri. The sequence goes on from CM057449.1 coordinate 1,466,602,115, forward strand.
TATCAAGTTAAAGTGCATAAAAAAACTGCCCCTCCGGCTGTTCTTTCTTTATTGTCTGGTGCTTCCACATTTCCTGCTTCTAAAATATGCCTATTTCAAAATGTTTTTAAAGGGAGACATTGCTGGATCCTCCTTTTAAATGAAACTCCATCTCAAAGTGGGTATGTGGAGGTATCCCTTCCCCCAACCATTTAAAAAAAAAACAACTAGTGGCACCCCTGGTCCTAATACAGCTGAGTTATGAAGAAGAATACACTAGATACGGCGCCTTTCAGGAAGAATACTGTACTCATTGCACCTTATAATGTCTGATATAAAATGTACTTTATACAAATCAAGTACAACCACATGATAAATCCTTATACAATCAAGCCTTAAACAGCTGCTGACGGCATTGGGAAAACTTTAGAAAACATAATATTCAGACACAATTCAGCTTGTATTTCATATATCTGGTACAGATTTCTCCTCTCTGTTATTTATTAATGAAGAAATTCTCATGAAAACAAGATATTCATCCCTTAGGTTTTTAATTTAAATCTATATATTATTCCCTACTTGAAATTATAATGCCCTGCTGTGAAATCACATTCTGTTGTCATGGAAATAACTGTGATGTCACGAGCAGAGTATTATGATATCAGGTTGGAAAAAGCAACAGGAACTGATGAACCCTCAAGAAACAACTATCCTGTTTTCATGCATATGATCTCAGTTACAAGTACTGGGGATAAAATATACAAAGCTAATTAGAAATATAAGCTGTTCTGTGACCAAATATGTTTTTCAAAGTTCTTCTAAAAGCGTTGGTGGCTCCTTAACTGCAAGAACAAAGATCACTCACCCACAACCCACACCAAAAGTAATTCCAAAACAACCACAAAAAGTCAGATATTGCACACTCATACATGAAGAAATAGGACTAGAAACAAGCACCTGAACCTTCCTCAACCTAAAGAACAAAGGACCCCCCTCCCACACCTCAAGAACAAAGAAAAACCTGACTTAAAATAGCATTATTTGGTAGAAGGAAAACAATTTTCATCATATAGCTTTTTAACAAACATGGATTTGACATCCTTAGCTTTATTATCAGTGCATTTTTAGCTTTCTCTGATATTTGCAAAACAGCCCTTATAGTTAATTTTGTAATTAGTGGCTCATGTCATTAAAGATGGCCACCGTTCACAATTTTTTAAAATCTCTTCCGCTAAGGTTACCTGTTGAATATGCTGCCACAAGCACTGTACCAAGGTCATTTTTTTCACATGGTGGGTACGTATGTCAGAAGAGCAGAAGAAAACTTTAAAACAACATATATTGTTTCAGGAATGAAAGAAAACAAAAACAAAAATAGGTATCTTGATATTTTTGCCAGAAAAACATTACTGCTGAAAAAAAAATTTACAGTATATGGTGACTAACAAATACTGTTGCTTTAACAAGCTACAACATTCAAACACGTTAGTGATGCTCCTCAAATCAACAGAGGAATTAATCCCAAAAGCAAACAAAAATAAATCAAACATTGAAACCCCTCTCAAATGCAGCAAATGCTGTCAATATCAGGCAGTTTGACATATTTCAGTTAAGTTAGTCAAGATATTTTTCACTTCTTGATGAAAGGCATCATTATAGAAAGCCTTGAGCTGTGGCTCAAGCCTTTCTACTCCCCGCCCTGACTTATGGATCAGTCACGTATCTATCCACCTTCAAATCTTCCCTCCACAGGTGGGACACCACCTATAACAATATTTGCCGGTATGCCTCGACATCACCTCGCTTCACTCACCATTGCCAACTCTATTCAGACCTTGGCTGGCCTTGCCCCTCTGGCCTTCGGCTCCAATCCCTTGGGTCTCTCATTGACAACACAGTCCGCACTGGCACTCCATCTTCTCTCGCTTGTCTGGTCCACTCTCAACCTCAGTCCTACGAGCTCCGGTCTGCTGACCTAGCCCCCATCACATTCCCAGATGTAAAACCAACATGGGCTCGCACGCCTTTGCTCATATGGCCCCAAAATACTGGAACTTGCTACCTCCAAACATTTGTGGAGTGCCTACTCATGCGTGTTTTAAAACTCGGCACCTGGAACACCTTCAATCCATCAGTCAATGTACCTGCTTTAACCCACCTTAGACTTCAGCACTCTCCCCTCTCTCACTTTAATACTTTCCTCCTCTACGTCTCTCTCCCCTCCTCCTTATCCACCCATCTCTCCTCCCCTTACCCTCTCTCTCTCTCTCCAACCTTGCTCTCCTCCCCTCACCCCTCTCTCTCCCCACCCTTCCCTCTCTCTTATCATTCTACCCTCATTTTGGCACTTACTGCACTTTGTTTTGTATACACCTTTGTTGCTAATGCTGTTTCACTCACCATGTAACTCTAGTTGTTTATATTACCTAAATGTATCCTCCAGTTTTGCCTCCATTGTAACACTCCCCTATATACTCCTAATGTGTATGGATCTTTGAGTTTATTGTTCCAGCTGTTGTTACTGTCTGTATTCCTCACTGTGTTTCACCAAATCATGTGCTGCGTCACATCTGCTTCATTTTGTGTACTCTAAACTGTCTTCTCCCGGGTCGTGCCTGAAAATAGGCATTGCTATGCCTAGTGCACTCACCCGGTTACCAAAAGCAAATAAATAAATAAATAAATAAATAAATATTCCTAGTATCAGACCAGGGCCTCTTCCATTTCTCCTATTTATGTTTAGGATGCAGTTAGCCAAACTGTCTAGGACAGGTGGCAACCTTAAAATAGCACTATTTAAATGAGGTTTTCCGATCTAGCAACTCTTCCTAAAATAATCACTGATTTATGCCCCTTAAAGTCAATAATAAGGTTTCCATATCAGTTCACAATAGATCATCAACTTCAATTGTGTCTCAGTTGAAACATGATAACAATCATATCATGTTGCAGTATTACAGAAAAGTAATGGTAGCTACATTTTTTCCTGCTTAGCACTGCATATTTTTGTAACTGTAAACCCCTGTAGCCCAATATCAGAATATGGGCAAAACCATACAGCAAAGGCTTGTGATGCACTTGCCCATGCCTATGACCCTGAGGATACCATATTCAGCTGGATAGCACACTGATGCTATCTGACTAACTATAGGAGAATATCGGCACGGTGCTAAGTCAAGAAGTGCAGCCCTAACATGGATTTGGGTGGTATGCAACTCAGAGGAATGTGCAGGGAACAGCACCCCCAAGACTTGATAGTGCTGGGAGCCTCTGGCACAGTATTCAGCCAGCACCAGGCTAATGGGCCAGTGAGCATGCAAGGCACTAAGGTACCATTTCCATGCCAACTATGGGCCCATTTGCATGGTGTGCAGCAGCCCATTAGTGCCCATCCCCATAGTGTTATAATAAATACCCTAGTAACAGTTGACAGTATACGTGCTCCCTGTTATTCCATACAGCAGCTGGCTGAGATGGTCAGAGGAGGGCTATGCCAGTTATTGTATTGGCTCCCTGTGGCACCGGCAACCCTGGTAAGAGAGGGTGGCAGAGTGGTGTACCTGGTACAGGGGGCCACTAGATGCAAGGGACTTCTTGTACTACACAGCAGTGTGTGATCAGAGGGTGCCACTAGACACCAGGGAAATACTTTATTGAACAGGGGCAAGTGTTTGGAGGGTGGGGGGCTGCCACTGGACAGCAAAGCTGTCTTGTATTACAGAGCAGCCAGCGATCAGAGGGTTGGGGGTGCCACTGGACATGAGGGAAGTCACTGCTGTGGTGGGTGGCTGCATAACCTTTACTCACCACCAGGGCCTTACACCCCGCTAAGTTGAGGTTTGCAAAGGTGGTAATATGCGTCCATTTGGGTGGCATTTACTGCCTGTACAAACCTCTCAATATACCACTGCACCCATATGCAGGGGAGAGACCCCTCATTTGTATGGGTGTGGTGATATTTTAGCACTTGGGCATGAATGGGCTTTACCCATGCTGGGGGTCTCTGAATACAGATCCCACCCAAAACTCAGGTACAAAACCTGGTTAGCACAGGCAAAAACATCTTAGCACCTGGGCTATGTTTTGAAAATCTTGCCCCTGGTGTCATACAAGTAGTAGTAGTTTTGAATTTATTAAATGCACCTTTCCATTAGCTCAAGGCACATGCACAATCAAAAAATCAAAAAAAGATCATGGAGGAGTCATGCATCATATGATAAACAATGTACAAGTCACACATATTTTCAGAGGTAAAAAAATAAGGTGCAATGCCGCCAATAGTATTGATGGAAGGAATTTTGTTAAAGGCAACAAGGCAGCTTAATCAGGGAAGGCATGTCCCTCCCCAACAAAAATGTTCTCATTTTGATCTTAAATAGGCCAAAAGATGTGGATAGATGGACATGGAAGTGAGATCCACAGCACAAGGGCAGTGACTACAAAAGCATGGTCTCCAGCAGGTTTTAAATGTGAAGGAGAAGCTTTCAAAAGTTCCTGCCTCATGGACCTCACTGCCCTCCCTGGTGTACAGGTGGTCAGAAGCTCATGGATGATGTGATTCCATAAGCAAGCCCAGTGGTGTGGCCAAAGCACATTGTACTCGGTGTGGTGAGCCACCCGGCTGCCGTAGTTGTAGATATAATTCTGTTGTATATTTTTTTTGATGTAATTATGTGTATCTGTACATGCCAAGACATGCAAGTGTCAGTACAAAGGCACCAAGGGAAAAGACTAGATTTTTAAAAAGGGTTTGTCCTTCTTTTAACCTGTAGGCCAGCCTTGCTTGCCAGGAAAATGACAATTTATTGTCAAAAAGTTTGTGAATAGCTGATCAAATAATCTTCCTCTAAGTTAACTACCCAAGGGAAAGAGAAGTGATACAATGTCAGGAGATAGACCTTTCACTTCAAGAAGAACAGAAAGCTTTGATCCCAGGAAACTGTTAATAGTATACTTCATTTTGTGAGGTAATAGGAAAAAACACATTCTTCTAGCATACCCATGTGAAATTCCACTTACAGGAGTTATGATTGTAAAACCTGGGTTAACTATGGGAATCTGGCCCATCAAAGGTCAGCAGGAAAATAAAAATTTTGGAGAAGAGCAAGAATGCCATCTCCTGGCCTAAAAGTTGTGGTATTTTCACTTACTATTTCAAGGGGAAACCAGAGGTATAAACAGCCCCAAATCAGGGCATTCTGAGACTCACTTTTTCAGCTGGACTCCACCTGACACAGAAGCCAAACTGCTAAAACCCAGTGTAGCTAAAGGACTAAAGGAACTGAAAACATTCATTAAATTTTCTGGTCTTCAATTCACTGCAATTTCAAGGTAGACTTTTAGCTAATAGTGTTAGAGCGTTTACATGTATATATTTGTCCCATTTTGTTTCTGCATACTGTAACTCAAATTACTGTAATTTCTTTTTAGCTGTAACTGTATTTCAGTATTTTAATAAAAACTTTTACTTTCCTAAAGACATTCTGCCTGCATGAGGGTTATTATATACAGTGTGTGTGAATTGTGAAAACAGTATTAATAATCTGTGACAACTGTTACTTGCTTAGAGGGGGCCACCATAAACAACCAGTTCAAGTAAAGGGTCTGTAAGGGATCTGAAAGGATAGGAAGAATACCAGAGTCTCAGGGACAGGTCTGCAGGGATTTTGAACCCGGCTGTTGCATGTCCTGTAGGGAGAAGACCAAATCAGGCTTACGCTGTAACCCCGAAGAGAGTGAGACATCTAGATCTTCCTCCTGTGGGTAATAACCAAGGGAGGGTTCATATTTGGCCACAAGACTAGAGACTGGTATTGTGCCCTTATCCAGAGCTAGAGGGATGCCCTGGGTCCTCATGGCAGAGGTGCAGTTGTGACCTCAGCATGCATTCTAAAAGGATGAGGAGGGTATCCCTGTTCCCCCCTCCCATCACAGACTGCACTTAAGGGTGGGCACTGTGAGCTTAGTAGGCCTGACTCCCAGGAGTAGGTTTGTGACACTCACAACTGGGAGACTGGACTTTGCATGTGATCCCGAGAATCCTGCACTGAGACCATCTGGGGGCCAAGTGTGTCATGCAAATGGGAGGCTCAGCTCCCAGAAGAGTGGGAGTAGACCACACAGCATTCATGCACTGCTTTCTGGCTCACCAGTGAGTAGGATTAGCATCAGCTGCGAAGGGAGCGAATCAACCGCTCTTCTGGCCAGAGGCAGAGTACAACAGTGATAACTCAATCATTAGGGTGGTGACAGGTGGAGTAATGGGGGGGGGGGGAATAAAATGAAAGTACCATTTCATCTTAGAAAAGTAAGAAATTGTAATGTTTTCCTGTTTTAACCATTTTCTCCTGTCCCATACCCCCAGCAAATAGACTGCCTGAGCAGCACCTTTCATCTGGTCTCGAGTACGGTATGCTAGTGACTACCTTCTCAGCTGATGAATGGGAATTATTGTACAATGATATTTAAATTAATGGATCCTTACCTATTGCCCCACTGCTCTATGAATACACAGATATTGTATCAAACTTTTTTCAAGGTAGGTAAGTTGATTTACTTGCACTGACACCCTTCCAAGACTAAGAACACCAAGGATACAGTCACAGAATAGAAAACATGGCAAGACAGTTTTAGAAAGTGTCAGCAACATAAAGGAAAGGTTTGGCAAACAGGGTAAGTGAGTGCTGAGTCAACAGTTTTCTAGGCTTCATCCAAAATTGCAGTCCAGCAATTTGCAACTGCAAAGTATATTGTGAGTACCTGCAAAGGCTGGCCAGCAACACATGAGAGGAACAGTCATGGATGCAAGACTTAAAGGTTACTGGAAGTCCCAGTGAACTCACTAAGGGCCTGTTAATGTTCACAAAGTTAGGTAGTGCTGAAAGTGCTATTTAGCTGCTCCTAAATTGCAAAAGGTCCCCAAGAAACTCTAACAGGATCCTATGCAAAGACAAAGTAGTATGATTTCACTGCATGCTCAAGCGGTAAAAGTAAGATGTATGTGAGTGGGAAATTAAATATAGTGTATAGTGAGGGTTTGTTCTGCATGGATTTCCATGCCAGCAGAAACCTTGCTGTACCGTAGTTCAAAGGTCATGGAATGCATGTATACCCTTCTGTAGTACAAGGTTCCAGCTGATCGGAAATCCTCAAGGCAGCCCATGTTTTTCACAGCGCTGCCACATGCAGAGCACTCAGTTAAAATTCTGAAATGAAACCACCAGCAAGTTAGTTGTTGCTGCAGAGTGCTGTGAAAATGCTTTTGTTTTAAAAAATAAATAAACAAAACCACTATACACCGTAAAAAAATACTGGTTGGGCAACCACATGCCCAAACCAGCCTGTATCGTCACCTTGGCTTGATTACATCAGACCTCTCGAGCTGCTCTCAAGGTCTGATGTAATCAGAACCCTCTGGCAGAACAGGCTGGCTGTGCATGGTGGTACAACCAGTATTCTATGTATATCAAACACAAACATCTTAATAATGCTATGTTTATGTTAGCTTTTATTTTAGGACTTATTTAGCCAGGATAGCCCAGATGAGATGCAACATCTTGTTTTAGTGGATCCTGCTTCTGCCCATTTCTGCAGTGGGGTGGGGGTTGAGGGGCAGAGCACAAGGAGATAAAGTGGTGTGCCCAAGGCCCCACTGCAAGTATGTTGACTCTGCTGGTAGCTGAACTTGTGATCTCCGGGTTCACAAGTTGGAGCTACAACCACTAGACAACACTGCCTGACAAATTTACTTAACTGGCAGGACTATACAGGGACGATAAATGGGCTTTAAAGTATTACTTTTTAAAATGTTTAACCTACTGTGAAATTACTTCTTGACAAGCCTGCTGTGCTTTAAATATTTCTTGTGTATACTACAGCAGTTCCCAAAACACTGTATAGCTACTTCAGGGCATACTGAACAATACAATACAAGAACACTGCTACTCTGTCCACTGAGTACAGTCATTGTGTAGCACCACCATACAACACAATAAGGAACATTGTTAGGTTGTTAGTGCTGTCAGAGGGTGTATTTTGCAAGTGAGTGAGCACTTGTGCCACCGTTTCTAATATTCTGACAGGGTATATTCAACTTCTGTTTATGTCTGCAAATGTTATTTTGTAATTGTTTGAATAAACATACTGTCACATCCACTCACAACTTTGAAAAGCCCAAGTTTGACTCAGCAGGTGGGTTTGAGAGGTTTCCAATATGTTTTATTGTATGTATTTTCCTTAGAGTTGCACAATACAACCCAAACATCACACGCATATCACAGCATACAATGTTAATCATAAATAATTTCTTAACATAAAGTAGTACCTTGTCTATTACTACTTGTGTCTTTGTAGTTTAATTCTAAAACCAAAAAAACATTCATATCCATTTGAGTCATTACTTTAACCCCCCTCCCCCTGAGAAACCACTCACTCAGAATTTTCAAATATATTAGTTGCCAGGACTTAGAATCCACAGTACTGTCCTTAGCATTAAACATTTCAGAACACTAAAAATATTGGCTACTATGATCCTTCCTTTTTTATGGCTGCAGGGCAAAGCTCTGCAATACATCTTGCTAGTACAGAAAAGGGAGCTCACCAGATTCCAAATGAAGAACACAATATTTTGGAGTTGAAACACAATCATTCCGCTACCTGAAGCACTCTGCTGTCTCCATTTAGTAGACCAGTGTGTTTCCTTCTTCTCGCCCTTCACCTCTCCCTGCCATGCTATTTTGTCTCTCTCTCCCGCTCCCCTGTCTTAAAGAGAGAGAGGAGCCTGAGGAAGACTTGCGAGGAGTCGAAGCACTGGGTGGCTAGTGGAAGCACAGTTTGTGTTGGTCTTCAACAATAAGAAATATTTTTTTCAATTTGACATTGGATTTCTGAACTTATTCTGCCTGGTTGAAGTACCCAAGTAACACCATATCTTTGTTTGTCTGCTATAGTGTCTCAGCTTTCAACAGACTTCAGTTTCTATAGAACTGCCATAGGGAGCTGGTCCAGTTGCACCAAGGATTCTAGGAAATGCAGCTCTGCAGCACGATGTCTGTCTTTGATCATATTTTTATTTTTAGCAATGTGGCTAATGACTTAACCCAGAATTTCCATGCTGCAAATAGTCTTTCCTGGTTCACTCTATATTTTAAATTTTTATAGTCATGTTGTCTTGTAATTATATTATCATATTAGAAGATGGCATAGCAGAAAAAATTGAGACACAGGGGATCTGAAAAAGAGAACTACACAAGACAACACAATTTTCATTCCTAGCTGCAGTACCTTTAGCCCCAGATTTGTTTTCTTGCTGCACGTTCTTTTGTGTTGGGCTTGTTCCAGATGTAAACTTCTGTCAGGTCAACAGCAGGTACTGTTCAGCAACTTTTATTAACATTTTATTATTGCCTCACACAGTAGTCAGATAGGGATTCAGGAAGGAATGAAACAAAGGCACAGGTGCTTAGCAAGACATGCAGTACCCTAAAACAAATGGACTGAGCCCAGAACCTGAGTGAAGTGCGCAATGAATTGAAATCTTAGCAGCTGGTAAATGCAAATAGCTTTACCGTGCAGTCAAAAAAGTGAACCTGCTTTTGCCCCTTTTTTGACTGCACAGTAAAGCCATTTGCATTCATCAGTTGCTGTGACTTCAGTTCTTTGCACACCTCACTCATGTTGTGACTCAGTAAGGAGAGCGTGGCCACATAGGTTGTTATCCCCATGTCTTTTTCATCTCCCCAGACCAAGAGACCACTGCTCTATGCTACGGATAAATCTTACGGTGCTTAATGAGATAGTGGATTAAGATGTTTTTCTTTCATATCCTCCAGCAGTGATTGCCATAATGATGTAACCCCCCTGCAAATGGGGGTTCCCAAAAGACTTCCAGGAGCTTGCTTGAATGCTCCAAGCCTGAATGGTGTTTGGCATTTAAGCCATTTATCAGTGAGTGTTTTTTAGAACCTCTGGTACTGTCTCTTTAAGAGCTGTCTGCTTGCAGACATAATTAGTTTGTATGGGGGACTGTGTGTTTCTTTGATTGAGTACCACTTGAGCTGCTGCCAATTCACTCCATTTTTGCAGTCACTAGGAGTGCAAAGGGAACCTATCTGAAAGATGTAACTGTTTGCCAGAAATCATTTAGAGTAATAATGAAAATACAGTTTGTCTAACCTGCTTTCTTTGCAGTCAGAACTGTGTTTGCCTAGTTCCCCATTCTAGTTTTGAACTGCTGAACTGGACCAATCAGTGTGGGATAAGGTAGCTCTAAAATGGTGCCTTGGACGAATCAGAACTTGGACTCGTAATCTGAGCCAGCCACAAGAGGATTGTATGGGCAGTGACTCTGGGAGATGTAGTTTAGACTTCGGCGCCTTTTTGGACCAACAAGGGCAGTCTATTGTGAGTGACAGCCAATCCAGCCAAGAACTGGGAGGAACTCAAAGGAAGTGCCCGGTTTTGTCTGCTGGAGTTCAGTTGAGCTCTGGCAGTGAAGAAGGAAGGAGCCCTGTGCTTTTTCAGTGTGCAGTTTTAGTCGGGAAACGTGTGTAAGGCCCAGAGTTCCGGTCTGCAGCTTGTGTAACTGCTTGTTAGGACTGAATCCGTCCTGTGAAGAGAATCAAAGGATATCTGAAGAGAAACCAGGCTCACCCTGTAGAAGACTGGAGAAATTGCTGAATTGCACTCGGTCTGTCAGGAACTGAATCTGCTGTGTGTTCTCCCGGGTATTGTGCAGTAATTGCGATCGGGATAGAGAAGCAGCCTGCCTGGTATAGTACTTTATGTTTTACCATATAAATGTGTGAAGAGGCTTGTGTACCTCAAGTGAATCCTGCTGCCATTAAAGGACTTTTGCCTGTTACTGTTCACCATATAAATGTGTGAGGCTTGGTTAGCTCAAGTGAATCCTGCTGCCATTAAAGGACTTCTGCCTGTTGCAGTTTGCCATATAAATGTGTGAGGAGGCTCGTGGAGCTCAAGAGTAGCCCTGCTGACATTGAAGGACCCTATCTTGTTTGGAGGTCGTGAGTACTAATTCAGAGTCGCTCCCTGTTGAATTCGCATTGAATCCAAATGGAATCACTGTACTGCTGACTGTTTAAACTAATTTTCTTTTCTCTGTGGGAAGGGCCCCTACCAGCTGCCACGGTTTGGACTAGCCACTAGGGCTTGGGTACCCAGGGACAGTAACTGGTAGGGATAGGCCTTGCACAGAGCCATAGGTAGATGAGTAAAGTGATGAGCTAATTAACCTGATTTCCCCCTGTTCTTGTTATATTCCCCCTAAATAAATCAGAGCTGCTTGTTTCAGCAAAGTTATACTGCCTGAGGTATTTGTCTATGTTAAAGTATTGTACTGTGATTGTTGCACTGTATCTTATTTTACAGGAGGTCCCAGTGCCAGAACCAGCCCTGGGGGTAAGTGTATACTGTGAAGGTAATTCTGATATATTGTGTGGGCCACTAGTGGGAAGAAAGGGGGGTTGCAGTGTCCCAGAGGGCTGTGACCAAGTAAGTTTAACTATTGCAAACCCTGACCTCTGGGTGGAGGCACCCGCCATTGGATCCAGGCCCCTCAACCTGTTAGTAGCAAATCAGGCAGGGGTAGTAGCCCCTGGGATAGCGCCATCTAGGGGTTACAATGACATGTTAGGCTATTTGCTTTTTGACAGTTAAGTTGCTGCCTGCTTATATTTGAAGTGACCAGACTGTCTTGATGGAGCATTGCTAGGTTTAGTGGTAAAGTGTGTGCTTCAGGCAGATGTTTACATTTGTGCAGGAAGTCACATTGTTGGGGGGAATGCGGTTCCAGAGATGCCATTTAAAAACAGTGGGTATCCCATGAAATGCGCAAGTGCAAGATTGCAATTGTCAAAATGGCAAACTGAAAACAGTGAGTCAAAAAGAGCGACCCAGAAAAGCAGTGATCGCCGAAATGGTGACCTCTGGCTTTCTCACCTTCCCCAAGTTGCACCCCCTCCTGGAGTTGATTATTTATAGAATAGGGGTGTGGGGGGCAATACCCCCAGAAAAGGGGTTGTGGAGGGCAAAGCCCCCTGGAAACTCACTGTGGCAGTGTTGTCGCCTTTTTGGCGATCGCTGTTATTTCAGGGTTGCTCTTTTTTGCCTTGCTGTTTTCCAGTCTCCGTTTTGCCATCATAGTTTTGTGCTTGCCCAAGTCACATAGAACTAAAACAGTGCAGTGTGAATGCATATTCCTGTTAGCAGCAGGTCTTGAACTTTGGTATACACTGACTGTACACATAATATTGATGTTTGCTGCATCGTATTCAAGATCACACACACCTGCATTTCCTTTCTCAGCTGTATTGTGAGATGCAAAGAAGTAGACTGATTTAAATATTTCTGTCTTTTCCCTTCAAAGTCTACTGACAAGATAAATTCCAATGTCCCTCAACAACATCATTTTTTAATGTCATAAGCAATAAACTGATTGATGTTACTGTCTGCTATTTTAATAGTACATCTAATATTGTGTGTCTGATATATTTTAATGATAGCTAATTGTAATGTAAGATGCATTTGCCATCCAATAGAAAACATGGACATTTCTTTCAAGTTTTGTATACTGTGTCCTTCTTGCACGAACTTAGATTTGTTCCAAATTGTTTCTATTTATTTAATAAAATGTATACAGTGCTACTAAAAATCACATATCTAAAACTAAGATCAAGGTCATGCAGTAGGTACGATTGCTCGCTCACCCCTTCCTTGGCTTCTTGATCTAAAGTGACTCCCCTGTGTGTAATTCGTACATTAGATCAGCCATTTTCTACCAACATGGATTTATTTACCTACCTACCTATTTCATATGAGAGACATGCCTGTTTGGACAGCAATTGTTCTCTGCTCCATCCCACCTCCCCTTACAGTTACTCAAGAGACAAGACGATGAACTGTTGACATTATTAGAAGCGTGCTTGCATGCATTTCATTCTTTTACAATGTGAGGGAATCATCTCTTTGCTGAGTAATTTCTTTCAGCTCCTCCTCCATACCCACTTGGTTACATTTCTCCAAGCTGCTAGACAAGATCAGCTGTAAACTATGTGTATGTAGCAGTCTAGAAGATGTGGATCCTGTTTCAATACATGGTTGCTAACACCTCCACCTCCCCCTCATTGTTTACATTTTTTTTAATTCAGTCACCTGAGATTCAGTGTCTTCTTGTCTCTGGTAAAGCCTACACTACAGTAGGTACTTTGCAACTGGATTGACTGCCTTAGATTTTGTCAGGGTTTCTAATTTTATACAGAAAGAAGATTGAATTCAGTCACACTTAGCCAGACTGTATGTCTGTGTGATGATGATGATGATGATAATGATGATGTGGTGTGTGTGTGTGTGTGTGTGTGTGTGTGTGAGTGTGTGTCTGTGAAACAGTTCTGATCTGCCAGTGTCCACACACCCATTAAATATGTATAATAGATCAAACAGTACAGTCACTATTTATTGTAAGGTGGATACTGTTTAAAACAGGAGACAAAAGGCACACATCAAGCACTAAAACTCTCTCTCACTTTGTTGGCACTGCAGGATGCTTGTTGAAAAATTTACATATAATTAATGCCCTATATCATATCCCAAGAAAGCAATATTCTTTGTAAATTCCATTGCATGTGAGCCAGTAAGTACCTACAGATCGCAGAGAAATGAACTATGATAAAAATCAGGAGTGGCTGAAACAAATGAAAATTACATACCTACCATAATTCTTGATCTGCTCTTGTATCTTCACCATTCATTACTGCTGGGTGTAAGCCGGAGGTGCGCACCCGCTACGGGAGTTATTTTTTTGGAGGGAAGAGTCAGCGCCGATGGCACCACCCTCGAGAGCGACTCACTATGTGGTGTGCGAGGGGGAGCCATTAGGCACCGCAGACTCCTCCTCCATCCCAGTTCTGTAAGCCAGAGAGGCGAAATAAGGATTAAGAAAAAGAGAGCGAGGCAAAAGAGATGAGGGATAGGCAAAGGAAAGGAAAAAACTGAAAAAGGAATAAGTCGATAGAGGACAGGAAAGAGGAGAACCCTACCCTGAGGGACCACAGGGCCTCACTCCTGGGGCGGCTCCGAGGGAGGAACAGATAAGGGAGAGGAAGAAAGAAGGAAGAAGAAGAAGGAGAGAGAGGGGGATATTGGGAGGAGGGAAAATTCTGCCAAGTTGTGAGTTAAATTGGCTTAAAGGCTTATCAGCTCTGAACCAAAGGGCAAGGGAGCAAGGATCCCATCAACCAAAACTGGCCTAAGAAGGTTCAACCGAACCTTTTGCACAGCTTAATACACAAAAGGCAGACTTTCCACACCTCCCGCTATCCCCATCCCCTTACTCGAGCTGAGAGCTCACAGATTGCCAAGACACATAATCTGTTCCAAAGGGAGAGTGCCCAACTAGGATAGGGCAGAAAGGACCCCACTAGCACACAGTTGCATGCTAATACTGTTGTGGTGGGGATTTAAAGCCCTACCAAGGGCTCCCCTTTGGGAAGGTGGACAAAGGCAGAGTATTTTGTTTATTTTTATTTTTATTTTAGTCTTTGGTAACTGGGTAAGGCCCACTAAACACAAGCGCCTGTTTTCAGGGGTGACCTGGGAGCACTGGGCGGTTAAGTGACTTGTTCAGAGTCACACAGTATGCCAGCGGAGGTTGTGAGAATCAAACTCAGGTCTGGTCTGCTGGATGTATCAAGCTCGTTCACACCTCATTCCTCTAACCTCTAGGCTATACTGTCAGCCCGAGCAGGAAACTCGTTTTGACTCCCTGGGAGATTGGAGGCAAAAATCAGATCAAAAGTTCCAAAAGGCAATTTGAAAAATGCTAGACTAGAGTTAAAGTAGCAGAGACTGGCGTAGACAGGATAAGATCCAGAGATGCCAGCGGGATCCTGGACCAAGGAACAGGACCATTTAAGAAGTAGTCTTGTTAACTGGTGATTGAACAAACATGGCCTAAGAAGGTGCCAGCAGGGCACCTTCAAGGGTAATCAGAACGAGTTCCCTCAGGAGAAGGACAAAATCCTACTCGTTCTCCTGCCTTTCCAGACTTATGCTACCTGTTCTGAGAGAAGAACAGAACGCTCAAGTTTGGGGAATTAGGCTCTAAGGCCATGAGGAGAAGGGGAGGAAGAATGAGTGGGGTGGAGGGGACGCCCAAGAAGGAGGCCCATGAGGGGAAGGTGGGAGGGATTCAGTAATGAATGATGAAGATACAAGAGAAGATCAAGAATTATGGTAGGCATGTAATTTTCATATCTTCCTTTGTCAATCTTCACCATTCTTTACTGCTGGGTGAGTACCAAGCCCCCCCCCTTGAGGGGGACTACTCTGAGGGAACAAGATCCTCAGCCTCCTGTTGGTGAGAAACAGGAAGAAGAGACCCTGGCCATACTAGACTGGAAGCCCAAGGCAGAGAAGAGTTAGAAGGTGTCCCCTGAAGATGAGGGGAAGGAGGAAGCCCCTGTAGAAGCCTCCTAGCCCTTGAAGAAAAGAGGCAGTCCCTCGGAAGGCGGAGCGAATCACCCTACGCCGGGCCAGAGGTGACAACCTTGTTAGACAAAGCCATGCCGTCTGCCTAATGCAGATCGCTGTCCCCGCAAGCCTGGAAGCCACCTCATTGGCGTTGTAGGATGCCCTTGCTTGGTGCCTTGCCAGTTCCAGGCCTATAGCAGAGAGGACAATGGCCTGTCTAGATTGCTCCATATCAGGCATTGATGCTAGTAACTGAGACAGCATCGACCACAAGTGCCTGTTATAGGCAGCATGGTGTGCCTGATGTGATGCAATGCACAGCATCGCATGAGAAGAAGAGAACACTCTTCACCCCCACCGGTCAAATTGTAGGGAATCTGAGTCCGGTGGTCGGTCATGCGCCAGGCAGCAGTGCCCAGAAGGAGTCTCTAGAAACACCAGTCCCGATGGTGGGTTGGGGAGAGAACCTAGGGACTCAGATAGCCCACAATACCTCCTCCTGCAGTCTGCCGGGGCTGGGATAGAGTCGGCTGGAGACTGCCAGGTGCGGATAAATGTCTCCTGGAAGGGAATAGGCCAGGATGGCACCACCAAATGCTGGGCACTGAATTCATTGAGGAATTCATGTATCTCCCACTCAGTATTGTCATGTCTGACATAGGAGATATGGAGATCCTCAACCATCCTCAAAAGTAAGCGCTGATATTCAGTGAAATCAGCGTCGGAAGAAAGGTGAGCAGAGGGTTCCTCTCCCTCTGAGGAGGGAGCCAAGGAGGATGGGGAACTCGAATGTCCAGAAGACTCTTGTGGTGGAGGGGATAGGCAAAATACCCGCTCATGCATGTATCTAACATATGATGGGAAGGCTGCCGCAGTGCCTCTGAACGTCTCCCAGGATAACAGCCCCATAGGACCGACATGGCCTGCAAGAGAGGGGGTGGCTGCAGAGGAATGGGAGGGGGCACATACAAGGAGACAACTGTCCTCTGCCAGGGCTCTGAAATCCAGGGAATGGAATCTGAGCTGGTGGGGTCCCTGAAATCAAACCAGGTCGCAAGACGGAACCATGGGGATGCGAACTCTGGAACAGCCCAAAAGGGGAATCTCCCCTGTGATGCACCTGGGGCTGCATGGGTCCAGAAGGGAAATCCATGGCAGGTGCCACCGGAAGGGTTCCCCGAGCCTAAGAGGGAGAGGTGGGGCTCAGTGCTATGGCTCCTCCCCACACCCTGAGGGATGGCAGGGGGGTGCTGACACCCCTCACCCCGACCCCTCAACCCCTCAGACTCTGAGAATGCCCTCCTCCTTGACTACAGTGATGGGGGCCGTCAATCCCAAGGCCTTGCAAGGGGGCCCCTGAAGACAGGACCCCCAATCCACCCCAAGAAGGTGCAGCAGCACCAGGGTTGGCAGCTGCCACAGCCCCTCCTGGGGGGACAGCCCCTCTCTGACCCCAAGCCACCCTCCCCTATAGACTCCAGGCCACCCCCAGCCTGGGAGTCCTCAGAGGCAGACTTCTGTGGGGACTCAGGAATGGGTGCACTGGGCTGTCTGACACCGCGTCCCACACAGAACTCTGATTCAGAAGAATCGGGGTGTGAGACCAGGTCCATGTCTGAAGTGCCTGCTTCCGAAGAAGAGTCGACCAGAAGGACCTTGATGCTGGCGACCCCAAGAGTTCCCTGGGAAATGGTGCCGTGAATGGTGCCGGTGTCGCTTGCAAAGCCGCCCACTCCCAGCGCCCCTCCCATGGCTTCAAGACCTGACCCCAACCCGCCTATGGTGCCGGTTTGGTTCTCAGTGCCACTCGTGGCATCAGAACCCAACATGGCACCACCAAAGGGGTCGACCAGATGGAGTCGTGAGAGGTGCCGAGAACCAAAGTGGTGCCACAGGTGGGCTGCCCTGATCACCGGTGCAGCGAACAGTGCCGGGATCCAGATGGCACCGGAAGGTGGCGTCAAGGGTCCACCAGTGCCAGACCCAGCAACCGTGGGCCGCGACACTGAGGGAGTCTGCACCTCCAAAGAGGTGACTGCCGAGGCGGTGTCTCCGATGCAACCCCAGGAGGGGCCATGATGTTCCTCCAACACCACAAAAGAGGCCTCTTCCTTGGCAAGGCTTGAAGATGAGGAGGCCTCCTCCTTACCAGACCGTATAGGCCCAGGAGGGGAACCGGAGGAAGGGCCTAAGGTCCTGGCCTGGGAAACCCAAGACCGACGCTGTCCTCTGAAAGTCGGCGAAGCCTTGCCAACTTTGAATGCACAGATTTTGAGAGCATGGCGGTCCATTGAGAAGCAGGCATTGCATCTATCCATGTCATGGTTAGGTCACAGGCACCGAAGGCAGACATCATGCAGGTCCGTCATGGAAAAATGCAGGCTACTGGAGCACCGACGCATGGGGCACGGCCCACTTTTGACTTTCACTTGGTTCCTGAACCGGACATGATGCAAAACAATTTTAAAACAAAGAAAAGCTCCCAGTGCCATTGAATTATAAAATGAAATGGTTTTACCAGTTTCAACGGCGTCGGGAAATCGAACCGGGATGAAGGAGATCGAGGAAGGCATCGAAAACATGACAGACAGCCTAGTGGTGCAGTAAACAAACTTTCTTACTCACATAGCAGGCGTAGCCTCGACGGTGGGAGAAATAGAACTGGGATGGAGGAAGAGTCTGCGGCGCCTAACAGCTGCCCCTCACGCACCACGTAGTGCATCGCTCACGAGGGTGGCACCATCGGCACCAACTCCTCTCTCCAAAAATAAAAATAAAAAATCCTGTAGCGGGTGCGTGCCTCCAGCTTACACCCAGCAGTAATGAATGGTGAAGACTGACAAGGGAAGATCATGCACTCCTTGTTTGTTATTTTACTACAGCTAATAAAGCCTTTGTTTTATGGCAGTAAATAGGACAAAAATGCCACACTTTCATGTCATTTATCTAGGCCTGGGCTAGAATTAAAGCATTACTTCAGTCTCACATAACTTGCTAATATCAAGGAGAAAAAACACTGACTGCTAAGCAAATTCATAAATATGTCAGAAACGTCCACTTATGTGAAGGCATGGTTGCTTTTACAGTGAAATGCCTTTGCTTACAATAATACAAAGTGTAATGTGATAAGGGCACTGAGAGACCGCTCGATCTTCAGCACTGTACTACAGATGAATAAAGCCTGCAAAAACATTCTTCGTTCATGGTTGCAGCATAGCACCTAAATTTATAGCACCTCATCACAATTGGTAAATTAAGCATTTATTGCAGGATCAGTACCGTTTGTCTCCTATTTATGGCAGCGTCCTCACAAATAATAAGCAAAGATATTGTAAAGTATTGCCTCAGGAAAACTGCAATATAAATTATTTCATTAAACCAAAGGCGAAGCTGCAACATGATACATCCCACACTATCATCAAAGCTCTGCTCCACCACATATAAAATTAAAAAAAAAACAAGAGTGAGCAACCTTGCACAGGCTTCTCAAATGCTGCAATTATCCTGCAATTTTTAATCCACACAGGCAAAAACAAACTCTGGTTAGAGCTGATACTGCTTCTCAGAGAGTTGAGAGTGTGGCGAGTGGGAGTAAAAGAATACTCGGAACTCTCGTGGCACTCTCACTGCACTGGTACAGGACAAAAGGAGTTTGCGATCTGACCTGCATAGAGATAAATTCATAATACTTTTAATCTCAGCACCAGAATATGCCATGGGCAAGATGGTGGTTTCGATGGAATTGCGATAGGTGTGGGTTGTCGTGACAAATTATGCACCCATACTAGATCCAAGATTCATGGCAATTATGTGGACATCACAGTAATGGAGGGGGTAGTACTGTATAGTTCATAAAACATTATAGGTCAGGTGACAAATACCCCCTTCCTGAATCCAAGATACATATAAATGATGTGATATCACAGTGATTAGAATAAAAAAAAATAAAGTAGCTCACCATTTTCTGCATGTTTGCAGCAGGGGGTGGATTTTGCTCCTCAGTTGGTTGTGCTGAGAAACTATTGAGATACGCCTCCTTGGCACTGAGAGGTGTCAAAATTAAAATTAATACATAACTACAGGGGAAATAAACCAGAGACCTGCAAATAAATCCAGGCTGCTGACCCAGAAACAGAAATCATCTCTATGGTAACAGAATGCCAGACTGCAGGATAAGAAAAAAGTTTAAATATTCACGAAAAGATGGTTGATCAAGGATTTGTCCCAGAGGTTTAGCAGAAATGTTCTTTGGGTGGGGGTGTGACAGGGGAATTTTGTTGTTTTAGTTTAAATTTGGTTCCTTTGATCCCCCCAACTATCCCCACAATGTATTAATAATCCATATGCAGAGATTAAAAGTGTATTTTATTTCAAATATGCACAATTTTTTGCTTGTTGTTTCACATATACACTGCCTTTTTGGTTTTATGATTTCCTTACAACTCGTAAAACAAATGAGCAAAAAAAAAAAAATATTCATTTGAAATAAATGAGTGAGTTAAAAAGAAATAAAGATGGAAAAAGGTTAAAGATGTGTCTGAGTGGTCGGGGATTGGGATTTTTTCCAAGGTTATGGGCGATCAGGGAAGGGGAGAAAACTTGCAGGCTAGTGTTTATTGCTCAGGCAGTGAAAGTTGCCCCGACCCTACGAGCCATTTAGTCTGGCGGTACTGAAATTTATTAAAAAGAACCCAGCCATCTGTCTGTCTGATCACTAACCTCACTGCTGCTGCTGCTGCTGCTGCAGGATCTTTCCAAAGCTGCTTGGAAAGTGCAGGGAAGAAGGAAGCAGAGGAGCAGGAGGAGATCCACCCCTGAAATCCACCTGTTGCAAGCCATGTTCACTTTTTATTGAACTATCTGTCCTGCTTTGCTGTAGATCCTAAGCATAAAAGGACAGAAGTCGCCTGCAGTTGCAGACTTTCTCTCACGCTCTCCAACTTCCCCTTTCACTGACTTGACCTTGTAAAGCGCAGGCATTCAGTATGGTAGTGAGAAAAGCAACAACAACAAATACAATGCTCTGCCTGACCAGCACCCCTAGGGTGAGTAATGGGTCTGTCACAGCACTGCACTACTGATAGTTTCATGTTGATAATCCTAAAGTGTGTCAGGGGGGCTGGCATGGCATCCTGCCAGGCAGTACCAGTATAATTAAAGAGGGGCAGAGCAGTAGGACTGAGCAACATGTACTTGGCAGAAGCTGGATGCTTTAGAAAAAGAGCCTTACAGTTTCCCAGAGCAGCCGACATACCTTTTTGCGTGATGTGGGATGGGGGTGGTCTCTTTGCTTTTAGATGGGGGTCTCTTGCTTTTAGATGAGAGATTTTCTTTTTTTTTTTTTTTTAACATCCAGCCACCATATAATATGGCTGCTCAGAGTGGCGAGAGTGTGGCGAGAGGGCATAAAAGAATACTCGGAGCTCTTGCCGCCCTTTTGGTGCACCAGCATAGGGTGATCTGACCTACATGTGGAGAAATTCACTAAACTTGTTTTTCTTGGCACTGAAGTGTGCCATGGGCAAGATGGCAGCATCAGTGGAACTGCGCATGCGTGATACTCGCGCATGCACAGTTTGAGTTGATGATATCTTGTGCACCGTGGCCATCACTTTCACAAATGCAGAAGAAAAAGTAGAGCACTGGTGAAGGGGTTGTGTTTATGCAGCCCATGAAGGGAAGGGCTGTATAAACTGCCCTAGTGGAAATTTGCCGGAGGACTGTGGAAGCACACCAGACAGCAGTCCAGTTATGTGCTTCCACAGTGCTACAGTAAAACTCCTAAGATGGCATAAGGTCTGTGGAGCTCTGCCTGCACAGCCATAAAAAAAGTAGAATGAACAGTTGATATTTTTTTTATTTTGATGCCATGGGAAAGATATCAGCTGTTAACACAGATGTGACGGTAGCTGGTCAAAAGCATGTGTCAATTACAGCACGGTAAAAACTGCATGGTGAAAATAGCATGAGTGAAAAGAGCTACTGGGGAATTATAGCATGGGCATAACAATGCTATATGGGTAGTTCTTCTCTCAGGCCAAGCACTCACTTAGTGGTTAGTGTGACAAGCTGTGAGTGCTGGGGACTGCAGATGGAGGCGGGTTCAAATCTACCTGATGCATCTGTTTTTTTTTTTGTGTGGTATTAGGTGCATTTCAGAGGATGTATATATAAAGTTGGGGGGTGATGGGGGCCCCCTCCTGAAAAATTACTGACAGGCATGTTGGAGTTTTTTGTGCTGTCAGTCCCTAACTATCTTTCCATTGTCAACCTCCCCTTCCTGGTTGCTTCTGGCATAGAGTTTATTAGTAGATGTGCCCCCCCAAGTTTGTTCCATCCCCTCAGACTAGTGTTCCCCCCATCAGTAAATGTGCCAACCTCTAAACTTTCATGTTCCCCAAGTCTGGCATCCGATGATGCTTCTCTGCAGCTTTACTTGCACTGTCTCTGCTGTAGCTGTTCTTTTTCAGCACTGTCTTTACCCATGAAGTTTTGCCTGCGTGGTCTTGGACCACGCTATATTGTATATGCAGTTTTGCCTGCACGGTCTTGGACCACGCTATATTGTATATGCAGTTTTGCCTGCGCAGTCTTGGACCATGCTTTATTGTATATGCAGTTTTGCCTGCGCGGTCTTGGACCACTCTATATTGTATATGCAGTTTTGCCTGCGCGGTCTTGGACCATGCTATATTGTATATGCAGTTTTGACCTAGTTCCAGATGTGACAGTTAATGTGTAGTCTGTAAACTAATGAGGTGGCGGCTGACTGATCTAAACAAATCCCCTCCCCCCCTTATGTATTTATTTATTAGATTTTTTTAGCATGGAATGGGCCAACTGGGACAGTTTGGAGGTGTCCTGCTTTCAAACCAGCAGCATCAAACATCTCCTAAACTATTGCCAAACTAATCAGATATTGTTACTCTAGTGAGCATGTTGGCAACATGATTAGACAGATCAAACTGGGGAAGGCACTGATGTAAAAGATCCAGCAGAAAGGGGATATTGCATGAACAGCAACAAAAAATAATTTGGCTGTAAAATATAATATCCAACGGAAAGGAAATGGGATGGAGATGCCCTGCATTTTGTCACATGCTATGGAAACTGTAAAAAACAATGTACCACAAGGACTACTCCATGTAGTCAAACACCAATCATCTGGAACTGTGGCCTGTATGCAACAGGTACTTCATCCTAGGACTCCTGTCCTGTTTGGATTGGAAGGATGCTCAATACAAATTTTTTGTCATTCACATTACAGTTCTTTTCCAGTCAGATAATTAACTTTAGGAAAAAAATACAGTATGAAGCTACAGTTGTGACTCTGAGCATGCTTTCATTGATTTGGAGCTGTTCACACACTATTGGGGAGGAGCAGATAAACGCAGTTGCAGTTTGAAATCAAAACTCTGTGTTTATCATTACCCATTAAAACATATATACCTACACAACTTAGCAGCCACCAGGTGTTGTACCAAAAAACAAAATTAATAACTAATCAAAATGTGCAGCAAAGTAACTCTGATAAAGACTGACTGTCCCCCCCCAAATCACTTTTGGTCTGCATTTGTAAGAATGGCATTGCTCAGCCCTTGAGGTTTCACACCTTCGCAAAAAAGTTAATAAGTACTCTTATCCACATTACTATGTGAAATCAGCAGCCCATGATCAAGTTTCGAAGAACAATTAGAATGGGAAACAATGATGCCAATCCACTAGCTCTTTAACTTTACTGATGACTGTGCTAACAATGACTGCCTGTGCATGAGATTGCCCAGCCCCAGCCTGACCCACTGTATGCTGCTGCTGCCACCCTGCAGTGCCCTCCTTGTGCAGCCACCATGCCCTGGTAATCGGGATGATAAAAAAATACAAGATGGACCAGTTAGAGAACATAGGGAGGGAGGGACTTGGGATGGGTTGTCCAAATATGGGTGAAAACTACACTTCTGGTCTGCAATTCACACGTACACAAATAAGTTTTTTTTTTTTCTTTTTTTAAGGAGAGCAAATAATAAAGCAGCATTGAACAGAACATCTTGTGCACCTCTACGTGTGACTGCATAGCTGCGTGCATTTCTAGGGATGCCCTTTTTGAGTGGGGGTTGAAACAAGTCTTTGCTCTGACAAGTTTTACAGCTACACTGCATCATGACACTATGCTGATGTACTGCTATCAGAAGAAGGGTTCTGCAGTTGGAATTCCTAACCTAGCACAGCAGCATAAAAAAACTCAGTGAGCAGACTATGTTTCGAGAAATTTTCTGTATGTGTTAAATGTATCTGACCAACTCTTGTTCTCATTTACTAAAGGATCCTTTTTTCTCTGCCAGAACAACCATTGCCAGTAACGAAAAATGCATATAAACACTTATGTAAAAATAACCGATGGCTGGCGTCACAAACGCACTCCACAGGTCAGGCCCTCTGCTCCCACAGTGCCAACCTCAGAGCGCAATAGTGTGAACAGGTAACAGACAGGGTAACCCTCCTGTCTGCATTGGGTCTGAATCACCTTTAGCCTCGAGTTTGGGAGGGATTCAAACTGTGAACCTTATACTAGCACATCCAATGTACAGGCTCAGATATGTACCCTCTTCAGAACTGCAATACAATCTTTCACCAGGGGCACCCAGCCTGGCTTCCAAAATGAACCCTTTTTAACTCTATAAGAGACCTAGGTAGTTCTTAACTTTTTAAGCAAGCTCAGTAACACAATCAAGCTTTTCAACAGCTGTCAGACTTAAATATAGGCATTTCACATGCAAAAAGAATCTGAAAGACACTCAGGCAGTATTTCAAAGGAATAGTTGTTTACTAAAAAATATTATATAAAAAAACACAGGTACAATAAAATACAGAACAAATAGCATGAGTTCACAGTCACAAAAGAAAATGGGAACATTACAGAACAAAACTCCCACCACAGTACTTAACATCTTTGCTATCTAAGCATTACCTTTTTAAGTGCATTTAAGTTAGAGAGAACTTTCTGTCTCAGAGTCCAAGATGATATGACACATTCCCCAAATACAATGTTACATTTCAACTCTATCTCCCCAACCCCTTTGGTGAGTCAGCTAGCTCCTCCTTTTAGGATTAATTCTTACAAAATTATCTACAAGGAAGTATTTTTAAATAATGTGACCATCAACAACAACAACAACAAAAATACATTTCCCACATATGACATCCCTTTGATTCAAGTATTCTCTTTGAACTGGTGGCTGGTTCCTGTTTCCCAAGGAAGATCAAAGGGGTTTACGACATTTAACACAATGTTGTTATCAAATAGCCTGTTCCTCTAGGAAATCATAAAAGTTTATTAGACTTATCCTCTGGCAGATGACCAGAGCCTTAATTAAGAACAGAACAGGAAACTCTAGGTTTTCCATTCACTAATCAGTTTCACACATTGAAATCTTTTGTGGTCAGAGGTCAAGTCTCATCACTCACTGCCTGCTTGTGTGAGACAATCACATACTATATTTTTATATTACAAATATCATACATAATAATATTAGAGGGTTTTTCCCATGACACCCCTCCTTCCTTAAACTGAATTTTGGGGGCTGTATTCCTACATGGGATGAGTTCCACAGATTCAGGTTACACCTCAAAACAATGGGACAAACCATCCGCATTTGCGTTCGCTGCACCAGCCCTATGTGAGACAGTCAGGTTAAACCCTTGCAAGGCAAGACTCCATCTTAATAGTCTACCATTCGTCTTACCCATTTGTGCCAGCCAAATCAGGGGGTTGTGGTCAGTCTGTACCTCAAAATGCTGCCTGTATAAGTATGGCTCTAACTTCTTTAGGGCCCACATCATGGCAAGACAATCTTTTTCCACAGTACAGTATGCCTGCTCCCTAGGAAGTAACTTTTTACTCAGGTACACTATGGGGTGATCTTTCCTTTGGTTGGATGTCTGACTAAGCACTGCCCCAATACCCACATCTGAGGCGTCAGTCTGAACTACAAAGGGTATGCTGTAGTCTGGACTTGTCAATACAGAAGCACTGCACAGTGCCTCCTTCAGACTGGTAAAGGCGTTTTCATGACTGGTTTCCAGGTAACTTTCTTAGACATCTTTCTCTTTATCAGGTCAGATAGGAGAGTAGCCAGGGCACTGTAATTGGATACAAATTTCCTATAGTACCCCGCTGTCCCTAGAAAACTCCTGACCTGCTTACGCGTTTCTGGTCTGGACCATGCCTTGATCACCTCTATTTTTACTTGGTTAGGATGGAGCTGTCCCAGCCTACAACATGCCCAAAGTATGCCACTTCAGCCATGGCCACCTGGCACTTCTTAGCTTTGACAGTGAGCCTGGCCCTCTGTATCCTGCCCAGCACTTCCCTAAGGTGGGACAGGTGTTCCTCCCAGCTGGCACTAAAGATGGCAATGTCATCCAGGTACGCCATGGCGTACTCCTCAGCATCATTTAACACCTGGTGCACCAACCTTTGGAAAGTGGCCGGGGAGTTCTTCATTCCAAAAGGCATTACTTTAAATTCAAATAACCCTATCAGAGTGATGAAATCCGACCTCTCCCTAGCTCTGTCAGTTAACTCTACCTGCAAATACCCCCTTGTCAGGTCAATAGTTGTAAGGTAAGTCGCCCCTCCCAACTTGTCCAGGAGTTCATCCGTCCATGGCATCGGGTGGGCATCTGACTTTGTGACTGCATTCAGTCCATGATAGTCCACACAAAAATGAGTAGAGCCATCTGGCTTGGGCACAAGGACTACAGGATCTCTGGATTACCCCTAAATCCAGCATTTCCTCCACCTCCCTCCTAATGTCCTTTTGGAGAGCCTCTGACACCCAATATGCTGCCTACCATATGGGTGCATGTGTCCCTGTCTCTACTCATGCATCGCTAAGGGGGTTAGTCCAGGCTTGGTGCTAAACAGTGTGACAAAGTCTGCTAAAACCTCCCTTACTTCCTGGATCGGGTCTGGGGTCAACTGGGGTGACATTTTAATTGCCTCCACAGAGGACTCCCACTTGCTTTCTTCCAGAAAGTCCAGAAGGGGGTCTCCTTCATCCGTCCCCTCCCCAGGACTACACACTGCAAACACCATGTCAGCCCTATTAGCATATGGCTTCATCATGTTGACATGGTAACATTCTCTGCGTATGTCTTCTGTCAGGTAACTCTATAGACTTTGAAACATAGACTCTGATGGCAGATAAGGACCTCTAGGCCCATCTAGTCTGTCCATTTCCCTACCTACAGGATAGGCCACAGATCCTAGTTAACCAACAGCCTATTTCTTCCAACCCCCCAGAAGAATTGCCTTATGTCTGTCCCATGCATTCTTGAATTATCCACAGTTTTAGACCCTAACCTCCTCAGAAGGCTGTTCCATGCATCCACTACCCTATCTGTGAAATAATACTTCCTCCACATTGCCCTAGAACTGCCCCCATCTTTAAATTGTGTCCCCTTGTTCTTGCACGTCTCTTTTCTGAAAGATACTACCCTCTTGGACTTTGTTGATTTCACTGAGGGTACTAAAAGTTTCTATCATGTCCCCCTCTCCCTTCTTTCCTCAAGGGTATACATATTAAGCTTCTTTAGTCTCTCTCCTCATTGGCTTCTCTTGCAGACCCTGCACCATTTTAGTTACCCTCCTCTGGACTGCCTCTATCCTGTCTATGTCCTTGCGGAGATGGGGTCTCCAGAACTGGATGCAGTACTCCAGATGGGGTCTCACCAACTGTCTGTACAGAGGGATAACAACTTCCTGTTTTCTGCTGCTGTTGCCTCTCCCTATGCATCCCAGTATACCCCCAGCCCTCCCTACTGCCTTCTCACATTGCTTGCTAACCTTAAGGTCATCTGATATGATTACCCCCAAGTCCCTTTCCTTTTTTGTTGTTGTTACTACCTCCCCCCATTGTGTATTCTTCCCCTGGGTTCTTGTTTCCCAGGTGCATTATTTTGCACTTCTTTGCATTGAATCCTAGCTGCCATACTTCTGACCATTCCTCCAACCTTGCCAAGTCCCTTCTCATCCTTTCCACACCTCCTTGTGTATCAACCCTGTTGCAGATCTTTGTGTCATCTGCAAAGAGGCATACTTTTCCTTCCAGTCCATCTGCAATGTCACTTATGAAGACATTAAAAGGACTAGACCCAATATTGAACCCTCGGTACCCCACTAGTAACCCTCTTTCTTCAAGTGGACTCCATTTACAATTACCTTCTGTGTCCTGTTGTCCAGCCAATGTTTTACCCAGGCTACCACACTGGGACCCACTCCCAGGCTGGTTAATTTGACTATTAATCTTTTGTGTGGGACTGTGTCAAATGCCTTGCTAAAGTCTAGGTAGGCCATGTCCACAGCCCCTCCCTGGTCTACTACTTGGGTCACCCAGTCAAAGAAATCTATTAGATTCGTCTGACATGACCTTCCTGCTGTGAACCCATGCTGCCTTGGGTCCTGTGCCCCACTGGCCTCTAGGTACTCAACTATTCTTTCCTTCAGAAATGACTCCATCACTTTCCCTACCACAGAGGTCAAACTGACAGGTCTGTAGTTTCCTGCCTCTGTCTTGGTCCCACTTTTGTGAAGGGGAATCACATCCGCCTTCCTCCAGTCCTCGGGTACCACACCATCCTCCCATGATTTATTAAAAAGAGTAGCCAGTGGTTTCACTAGTTCCCCCTTAATTCTTTTAGAATTCTGGGGTGAATTCCATCAGGCCAATGCTTTTCCACCTTCAGTTTAGAGTTCTTGCAGAACCCTTTCTTCTGTGAAAGGACTGGGATCGACCCCTATCAAGAGTGCTTCTGTTAATTGGATTAGGCACTTCCCCTCCTCTTTGTGAATACTGAGCAGAAATATTCATTCAGTATCCTTGCTTTTCACTGTCCCTTTCTTCCCACCCACCGTTCATTCTATTCAGCCTCACTATCCCTCCCTTTGTCTTTCTACGCTTGCTGATGTACCTATAAAAGGTTTTATCCCCCTTCTTAACCGAGTTGGCTATCTTTTCCTCAGTTTGGGCCTTTGCTATTCTGACTTCCCTCCCTGCTTCCTTCTGCCTTAACTGGCACAGCTCTCTGTCCTGCTCCTTCTGTGTTTCTTATACTTCCGGAATGCTATCTTTTTCTTCCCAACTTTCACAGCCACCTCTTTTGAGAACCATAGTGGCTTTTTCTTTCATTTTGATTTGTTTATTTGCTTCACACAAAGGTTTGTTGCCTCTGTGATGGCAGTTTTGATGATTTCCCCATTGTTGCTCCACACCTCCTTCTAGCCTGTTTGCTAGTGCTTTTCTGAGGCACTCTCCCATCTTGCCAAAGTCAGCCCTCCTGAAGTCCAGTACCCTCACTTTTGTATGGCTTGACTCTGTAGCTGAGTTTAACGTGAACCACACAGTTTGATGGTCACTTGTTCCCAGATGGCAACCCACTTCTAGATCTGAGATCCTCTCACTGCCCCCATTTGAGAGTATGAGGTCTAAGATTGCTCCCTCACGAGTGGGTTCTGAAACTAGCTGTCTGAGGCCTGCCACCTGTAGGGCATCAAGAATGGCCCTGCTCTTGGATGTGACTGCAGCAAATGTGCTCCAGTTAACATCTGGCATATTCGGGTCTCCCATCAACAGTATCTCCCCTTTCTTTGCACATTCCCAAGGCATGGGACATAGTTCACATCATTTACCTTTCTGACTACTTTGTACAGTCCTGCCCACTCAGCCTGCAGCTTATTTTTCCAGACCAGGATTAGGACCATGACTTCCTGACCCACTGTGTATGAGCGAGCTCAGGCCCTGCAGTCGTACCACACTTTTTGTTTTTGTTGAGCAGCTGCCAGGTTGCTCTGGGCTGTCACCATAAGCTCCTTCAGCCTTTCCCTAAACCTAAGGACATAATCCACTGTGTGACTTCCCTGGGTGTCATGCTTGCCTTCCCAGTCCTCCCGGATGAAGTCTAGGGGCCTGCATACCCAGTGCCCATATAAGAGCTCAAAGGGGGAAAACCCTGTTGACTCTTGGGACACCTCCCTGTATGCAAACAACAGGTGGGGAAGGTATTTCTCCCAGTCCCTCCCATGCTGTTCAGCAAATACTTGGTACATTGACTTCAGGGTACCATTAAATCTTTCCACAAGCCCATTGGCTTGTGGGTGATAAGGTGTCATGCATCTCTGCACCACCTCACACTTCTCCACAAACATTTCATCAGGCCTGACATGAAGGAACCCCCTCAACTGGTGATAACCTCCTGTGGAAACCCAACACAGGAGAAAACCCCAAGCAAGGCATCTGCCACCTTGTCTGTCCTCAGTGAGGATAGGGTGACTGCCTGTGGATACCAGGTGGCATAATCCACCACAGTCAGGATGAACCTCTTCCTGGAGGAGCAGGGGGTATTTAAGGGCCCCACAATATCCATTCCCACTCTCTGGAATGGCTCCTCCACTATGGGCAATGGAATTAGGGCAGCTTGGGTTTTCTTACCTGCCTTCCCTATTTCTTTGCACCAGTGACACAACCTGCAATACTCCTTCACCTGCTGGGTGAAGTTGGGCCAAAAGAAATTCTGGGCCAGTCACTACATAGTGCAATGATTCCCAGGTGACCATACATGGGAATATGTCTGGTCTGAATATGTGTGCAATCTTGAGCAACTGCTTACGGTACCCATGGGGAATGACAAGCTGCCTGCCTATCACCCCTCCCTCTGTCTGAGCATCCTGAGTATACAGCAGTCCATTGTCCCAATAAACCTTATGTTTCCTGTCACCTCCCTATGCTTCATCAGAGTCTTCCCAAGCCCTCAGTTTCTCTAGACTAGGGTCACTTTTATGAGCAGCTGCAAACTCCTTGCACATTCCCAAGGCATGGGACAGGTCCACGTCAGTGTCTAAACTAGGGTCCCTAGCTCTAGCATCAGGGCACTCAGGATCACTGCCATCCCTAACCCTCTGACAATGGGTCATCCCTCCTTCTTCAGGAGTAACCCTCCATAGCTGTTTGGTTAACTGCTACTGGGGCAATTTCTATCCCCTTTCATTAGTCTCCATATCAGGAGACCAAGGCTGGAGAAGCAGCCTCACAGTGGTTTCTAGAGGGGCTTCTACGGGGTCCAGAGAACTACAATTTTCTCTTGCCGCTTAGCTATGGGCAACTGCACACACAATCCCATTTGAGATTGTTGCTGAGAATTACATCAACCACTAAAGTTTCAGCTAAAGCATCTTGTTGCACAGTTCCTCCTGTCTCACCACAGTCTAGGAGAACACTAGCAAGTGACAATGTTTTCTCCTCCCCAGTGAATCCCTGTACAGTTACAAATTGATTGGGTATAAGCAAGGCCCCTGGAATTCTGCGGTTCTGCAGTTGCAGAATTTGCCGAAGAATTTGCATCATGCCGCAGAATATATATAGTGCCGCAGAATTCATTGTTTTTGGTGAATTTTCATATAAATATACTGTTTTTCCATAGTGTCAGGCTTTCTTTCCCACCTCGTTTATCCTGAAACCCCTCCTGTATGCTCAGCATATGATGTCATCGATGACATCACATCATATTTAGCCAAAGACTGGACTGCATTCTGCCAGAGAAATGAATAAATCATGCCGAAGAAATCAGAAAATGCTGCTGCAGAAGTCAAGGAGCCTTGCTGCAGAAATCAGAAAATTCTGCTGCAGATTGTTCACTTGGGAGCTTAAGCAGCAGCCAGGTAGGAAAGAGGGATGGAGTTATATTCTGTTTTAACTGAAATATTTGAATAGTTTGTAAGTGAAATTAGTTTTATGTGTTAAAAATTATTACCTTGAATTAGAACTGTTACATTGTAACTTTGGTGGCTTGGGGATAGTTGTTTGGCAGGGATACTTAGAGGGAAATTTAAATGTGTTGTTTGCCTGGTGTTTGGGGATGGGACATTAGCTGCAATTACCTTGTCTCTAAACAGGAATTAACTTGGCTTTCATTGTTCATTGGGAGCTTAAGCAGCAGCCAGGTAGGAAGAGGGCTGGAGTTATATTCTGTTTTAACTGAAATATTTGAATAGTTTGTAAGTGAAATTAGTTTATGTGTTAAAATTATTACCTTGAATTAGAACTGTTACATTGTAACTTTGGTGGCTTGAGATAGTTGTTTGGCAGGGATACTTAGAGGAATTTAAATGTGTGTTTGCCTGGTGTTTGGGGATGGGACATTAGCTGCAATTACCTTGTCTCTAAACAGGAATTAACTTGGCTTTCATTGTTCACTTGGAGCTTAAGCAGCAGCCAGGTAGGAAGAGGATGGAGTTATATTCTGTTTTAACTGAAATATTTGAATAGTTTGTAAGTGAAATTAGTTTATGTGTTAAAATTATTACCTTGAATTAGAACTGTTACATTGTAACTTTGGTGGCTTGGAGATAGTTGTTTGGAGGGATACTTAGAGGAAATTTAAATGTGTTGTTTGCCTGGTGTTTGGGGATGGGACATTAGCTGCAATTACCTTGTCTCTAAACAGGAATTAACTTGGCTTTCATTGTTCACTTAGGGAGCAAGCAGCAGCCAGGTAGGAAGAGGGATGAGTTATATTCTGTTTTAACTGAAATATTTGAATAGTTTGTAAGTGAAATTAGTTTTATGTGTTAAAATTATTACCTTGAATTAGAACTGTTACATTGTAACTTTGGTGGCTTGGAGATAGTTGTTTGTGCAGGGATACTTAGAGGAATTTAAATGTGTTGTTTGCCTGGTGTTTGGGGATGGGACATTAGCTGCAATTACCTTGTCTCTAAACAGGAATTAACTTGGCTTTCATTGTTCATTGGGAGCTAGCAGCAGCCAGGTAGGAAAGGGCTGGAGTTATATTCTGTTTTAACTGAAATATTTGAATAGTTTGTAAGTGAAATTAGTTTTATGTGTTAAAATTATTACCTTGAATTAGAACTGTTACATTGTAACTTTGGTGGCTTAGAGATAGTTGTTTGGCAGGGATACTTAGAGAAATTTAAATGTGTTGTTTGCCTGGTGTTTGGGGATGGGACATTAGCTGCAATTACCTTGTCTCTAAACAGGAATTAACTTGGCTTTCATTGTTCACTTGGGAGCTTAAGCAGCAGCCAGGTAGGAAGAGGGATGGAGTTATATTCTGTTTTAACTGAAATATTTGAATAGTTTGTAAGTGAAATTAGTTTTATGTGTTAAAATTATACCTGAATTAGAACTGTTACATTGTAACTTTGGTGGCTTGAGAGATAGTTGTTTGCAGGGATACTTAGAAATTTAAATGTGTTGTTTGCCTGGTGTTTGGTAAAGAGCCTCCACCACCCTGTTTTGTATGCCTTCTTAAATACTGAAAAGCCACTGGGGTTGGGATTGAAGGGCTGAGTATTTCTGTTTGGGACTGAAATTCAAGCAACAGGAGCTAGTGGGCCTGTGACATCGTATGGTACCTGATGTCTGCTTACATACACTGTTAGTGGGACACGAACACACACTGGACTGTATGTGTTTGTGAGACTTGGGAGCGTTATTGGTGGGGTTGAAGTGGGTTTGTAAATAACTACAGTCAGTATAGAGAAAACTGTACTCCAGGGAAGGGACTGAGAAAGGGGTGTGCTATTATAAACAGAGGGAAAATCAGGGTGGCCATATTCCACCATGGCAGGCATCTTTGGAAGGGTTGTAGGCTGCACAGGTTGTGGGATGGCAATAATTCTAAATTGGGCCTGGAGAGGAGGCTGCCACTCTGTGAACAGCTATCTTGTATCAGGAGTGAGGTATATTGGTTAAGGAGTAAGCTGTGGGAGCTGGGGGTGTCAAGGATAAGGGGTGTGGATATGGGCAGCAGAAGGGTGGGGCTGAGGGGCTGGGGCAGCGCTCTGAAATTACAGGATGTTATGTTACAGCAAGCAGGAGGGGATATTGGGGACAGAGGACCCTTAGATGGGAGATTGATGCTAAGGAGGGCGTATGGGGTGAACATTCTGAATACAAAGATACTGAGGGAAGAGTCAGGAGGGGCTGTTGTGTGGAAGCCTAAAACAGCAGACTGTGGGAAGGAGCTCCTAAGGTGAACAGTGCAAGCAGGAAGAAGAGGTCAGTTTAGAGATGCAGTCAGAGAAACTCGAGGTTACTTGATGGAGGCTGATATAGAGTGTCACAATAAATTTGACTACTAAGCAACCTAGAGGGAGGAGGGGTTGGTGGAAATAAGGAAACTTATACAGAGGCCGGGGGAGGGTCGGATACCCAAGGGGCATCACAGACCAGCTATGGAAGGATAGACATATAGTCCCAGAGGAGAAGAAACATATATGTTAAGCAAATGGGGGAGATGCAACATATTCCAGACATGATGGAGGAGATCATGATTGGAGAGAAACTGGGAGACAAGGAGGTGGGAGAGGAGCCCCCCTTCAACTGGGAGGTCAGTACCAAGGATGGGGCCCTAGCTAAAGGGGACCCACAGAGAACCTCTGGAAGCAGGGGTACTATTACAAGGGGGGAGGATGGTGGTGTGGGGAAGGGAAACAATCAGGGCCAGGATAAATGGTTCAGATAAGAGCAGTTAAAGGGACACCTATTCAGGAGGTTTGAGTTAAGTGGGCAAAATATCAAGGAGGCAGAAAGGGGAGGGTGACAGGGGTCTCTAATAAGGCAGGAAGGCGCCCATGAAATGAGATCATGAATAAAGGGGAAGGGGGCTGAGAGGGCATAGTGGAGTAACCATAAGGATGATGGCGGTGTTAAGGTTCTGTTACTGGGAGACTCGATGATTAGGAGGTATCCATTGGGAGGACAGGGGTGGATGCCATAGCCAGGTGAAGTAGTAGTATCTCTGGGCTGACAGTGCACAAAACAAAGTTTATAGTGTTATGAAATGGTTAGGATTGTGGAAAGCAGTTCCTGGTGCATTTGGGAACTAATGATCTAGAGGAAATAGCATTTTGGAAATCCAAGCAAGGTTCCAAGAACTTGCCAGAGTCTGTCGGGATAATGGATGCAACATTTCCTTTTGAGATATTGCCAGTACCAAAGGCCTCAGTGGAGAAAAAAAGCTCACAGAGGTTAATGACTGGCTCAGGAAGTAGGGTGAAGAGAATGGGTTGGGGGTGTTAGGGAACTGGAATGGAGTTTGGGAGGATAAGGGACTATATGCAAGGACAGTTTCATCTTGCCCCGATAGGGAAGGAATCCTTAAACAGGGGATGGCTGACTACATACAAGAAAGGTGGGGTTTAAACTTGTGAGGGGGAAGGGATGAGAGGGCTGACAGAAGCCCTCTCCCTACAGATGAGGAGTAGCCATCACGCCAAGAGGAGGAAACAGACTGGAGGTGGAGGTTTCAGGAGGAGCAGGGGAGGAAGGAAGTATAAGGAATCTGGGTGGGGTTCACAAAGAGGATCAGGGATAAGGGGTGGGGTTGGTGTTGGTAAATGCCAGGAGCTTGGGAAACAAGTTGCGGAGTTCCAGGCCATGCTGTTCGAGGGTGGATGTGGCGGTCACGAGCGTGGGCCAACAAAACCACGACTGGGACCTAAATGTACAGGGGTACACTATGCTTAGGAAGGATAGAAAAGAGGTCAGAGGGGTGGAGTGGCTATGTTCATTAGAGATGATATAGAAATTGCTATGGTAGAAGAGGCAGAGGAAACGTGAGCCTTATGGGTCACCGCCGATCCCCAGCAGGAGATAAGGTCCAAGCTGGGAGTAGCATATAGGCCCCAGGGATGAGTGATGTTCTAGAGGATGGTTTGCTGGACAACATCATTGCCCAGTGTGGTCCAAAAGGGAAGGAGTGGTGTTGATGGGGACCTTAATATGCCAAGGTACAAACTGGGGACCATGTCTCTAAGGTGGCCAAGGACAGAGGCTGCTAGATGGCTTCCAGGATGTGTTCTTAACACAGCATGTGATGGAGCCCACAAGGGAGGGGCATGTCCTGGATGTGGTTCTGGCAGATGGGGATCTGATAAGGGACATAGCTGTACAGGACCCCTGACTGGGAGTGACCACAATACTGTCTGGTTTCAAATAAGCATGGGGGAGTGGGGAGAGATCTAGGACACTGGCAGTGGACTTCAGGGGGCAGACTTTATGGGCACATGGAAATATTCTCAGGATCACTTGAAGGGATTACCTCAATGACAAGTGTGGAAAGGAGATGGGAGGTCATAAAACAGGGACTTCATGAGGCAGTCAGGATCTGCGCTAAGTTGAAGCGTAAGGGAGCAAGGTCACGTAAACCATGCTGGTGGTCCAGTGAGGTACAGGTAGCAGTCAGAGAAAGAAGGCGACCTACAAAATATAAAACAACAAGAGGATAGGGATAAGAAATGTACCAGCTTGCATCTAGAAAAGTCACCCGTATGGTGAGGGCAAAGTCAGTAAAGAGCAGCGGCTGCTTTGGAAGGGATACATGGAGGAAAAGGGTTCTTCCGGTACATTGGGGAGGCGGAGAAAAACTGAGACCATCTCAGCAGATTGAGATCCAGAAGGAGGGTGGGTGGAGGCGAGGGACCAGGCAGAGGTATTTGCAGTACTTTGCCTCTGTGTTCACTAGGAGGGGATGGGATATCTACAAAACAAGGCATGAAGGGATAGAAGCGGGGAGTGGGATCAGGGGGCAACAGAAATGGAGCAAGAGGGAGGAAAGGTACCCCAGGGGTCACATCTGGATAAGGATAAAAGACCAGTAAGGGAGGGGACGGATGATGCTATCTCCACCAAAAGGGTGTGGTTAGCCCTCAAGGCCCTAAAGAAGACAAATCTCCTGGGCGGGATGGCATTCATCCAGAGTACTATGGAATTGGCGGACATACTGGCTGCACCTGGCAGAGCTTTTCAGCAGGTCACTTGAGACAGGAGGGTACCTAGGGATTGGCGAGAGGCACATGTGGTACCAATCCATAAAAGGGGAGAAGTACCAGGTAATTATAGACCCATCAGTTTGACCTCGGTGGTGGGAAAATTAATGGAGTATACTAAAAGAGCGATTGGGGGTGTACTTGGAGGAGGTGGGAGGTCTGGATAGTCGGCAACATGGGTTTGTGCCAGGTAGATCATGTCAAACCAACCTTGTGGAGTTCTATGAATGGGTAACATCAGAACTGGACAGGGGTAAGCCTGTGGATATATTATTCTTGGACTTCAGCAAGGCTTTGACTCTGTCCCCACAATGGTCTGGTGGAGAAACTGATGGGGTTAGGAGTAGGCCCTTTGATGGTCAGATGGATTGAAAACTGGCTAGCTGGACGCACTCAGAGAGTAGTGGTCTGTGGGGAGCTCTCAAACCCTAGAGAGGTTGGTAGTGGGGTACCACAGGGCTCGGTCCTGGGTCCGATCCTGTTTAATGCATACATATCGGACATCAGGGAGGGTATAGGGTGGGAAATGAGTCTCTTCGCGGATGACTCCAAGATGGGAGCAGTAGTTGAGGGAGAAGAGGGGGGTGGCCCTGCAAGGGGACCTGGACACCCTGGAAAGCTGGGCTCACACATGGAAATTAAATTTCAATATCACCAAGTGCAAGGTGTTGCATCTTGGTCGGAAACCTAAACACAGGTACACCCTGGGAGGGAGGCGCTGGAGGCCTCAATAGGGGAAAAAGACCTAGGGGTCATGGTGGATACATGTATGAATAACTCTGAGCAGTGCAGGAGAGCAGCTAGCAAGGCAAACAGGATGTTGGGATGCATCGTAAGGGGGATCACCTCTAGGAGCAGGGAAGTGATTCTGCCACTGTACAATGGACTGGTTAGACCACACCTTGAGTACTGTGTACAGTACTGGAGACCACATTTGAAGAGGGACATACAGCTCCTGGAGAGGGTACAGAGGAGGGCAACAAAGATGATCACGAGGGCTAGGGATTTGACTTATGAGGACAGACTTGAGGAGCTCTGCCTGTTTTCATTGGAGGAGAGGAGAGACAGGGGACATGATTGAGGTCTTCAAGTACCTCAAGGGAATAAATAGGGTAAACATGGAGGGATCTTTAGATTAAAGCAGGGAGGTATCACCAGGGGCATGGTTTGAAGTTGGAAGGTGGAAGGGTGAGGGGAAAAGAGGAGGAGGTTTTCACGAGAGGTGGTGGACCCTTGGAATGCACTGCCTGGTGAGCTGGTTCAGAGATCCACAGTGGAGGCTTCAAGAGAGGTGGGACAGACACAGAAAGTGGATGTATCAGATGATGGCCTGTCCCAGGGGGGTGGGGATGGATGATAGGGGTTTCTAGAGAACAAGGGATGGGAGGGTCTCGGCACCCAACTAAGGATCTAGGTTCGAGCAGACTTGATAGACCGTAAGGCCTAATCTGCTGGCAAATAGTATGTTAGTATGTTAACACCAGGGGCCCTGGACCATATATGCTGACCAGGCTCTACCAGATCCCCTTTTACCAAAGTCAGGGATGCCCCTGTGTCTCTACACTATTCACAGTGACTGGGTGCATGTGTTCCCTCATGTTTACAGGCATGCTTTCAGGGACACAAACAAGCCACTTCTTTCCTAGCAGCACTCTGCATATTGCTCATCCTTTTGGGACACTGTCTGGCAATATACCCAGTTTCTTTACAACCCCAACATTTGTTTCTTTTCTCAGAAAAATATTTTCTTTGAAACCTGGGGCTAACTGGTTTCGGTGGAGTCAATGAGGGTTTTAGCTTCCCTGAAGGTGCACTTTTCCCTTTCTATGCTGCCACCTCTGCCCCATTTGCTCTCAGAGCAGGTCTGCTCTTGGCATAGCGGTCCAAGAGTTCAGCAGCTTCTTGCACTGTTTTTGGATCTTGGTCCTCCAGCCAAGTTTTCAGCTCTGCTGGGCATGCCCCAAAAAACTGTTCCAACAATACACCATGTTTTAAAAACATTTTTCAGCAGAGTCTGCTTCAATTCCTTCCTGTCAACATTTTAAAAACTGATGTTTTGTGGCTAGCTCCTCGTAGTTCGTGTCAGGGCTTTTCCTGAGCTTACAGAATTTAGCTCGGTATGCTTCTGCAGTTAACTCATACTTTTTTAAAAGTGCAACTTCAAGTTTGTTGTAATCATTACTGTCCTCAGTATCCATTTGACCCAATGCATCCCGAGCTTTCCTGGTAAGTAGCGGGGATAGATGGAAGTTCCAGGACCCTCTAGGAATATTTGCCTGAATACAAACTTTTTCAAAGGAATTTAAAAAGGCATTCATATCATCCCTTTCTTTAAATCTGGCTATCAATTTGGAATTTAATTTGTAGCCTGGTCCTGTAGTTCTAGTTAAACCCAGGCCACTTACCTGCTCTGGTGCTGGTGGTTGAAGTCGTAGCATCTCCAGTTCATGTTGCCACTGGCGCTCATGCTCACGCTCTTCATGGTCAGCTTCTCATTGTTCTCACTCTCTTCTTCTCTGCGGCTCACTTCTCACTCCACTTCTTGCTCTAATTCCCGCTTCCTCTGTTCGAGCTCGAGTTCATCCTCTGCAGTTCCACCTACAGCCTGAATGCTTCTGGCTCCAGAATGCTGGTGACCTTTCTCTGCTGCTGTGGCCCTTGGCTTGCACTGGCCCTGCTGTCCTCCTCACTGGATCTGGACAATGCACTGGCCCCTCCACACCCATGGTTTGGTCCTTTCTAGTCATGGACTGTGACTCAACACTGTGGGCAGCAGCGGCCTTCAGAGCATCTATGAGGGTCTGCTTGTTGGCTTTCCCCTCATACTGGACTCCTCTGTCCTGGCACAACTGCCTCAAGTAGTCTGTAGTGTACCTGCTGTAGTTGGAAGCCATCTTCTTCCCTAACTACGGCTACTCTAACTTGTGCCCCCCAAAAATAAAACATGTAGGAACTTTGACTGTGAGCAAAATAATATAGTTCTGTTTACTTTTTAAAAAATCACTAACTTATTTTGCACGTGAGCTGTACAGTATTAATCTGACACACTGAACTGTTAAAGCTTGTATTACACATCATTGTATTACAACACATCAGCAGTGTTTCCAGGCCTGTCAACTACAAGATCAGTCTCCTCCACAGGCACAAGCACTGTCTCACCTCGGATGCCCTCAGACTTGCCATCAACAGCTCCATCCTTTCTGTAGTAGACTATGGCTTGGTAATCTATGGCTCTGCTTGCTACACTGCTCTCCACAGAATATCAGTTGCCCTGAACAAGGCCTGCAGACTGCTCACAGGGGCCACACATCTCACCCATACCTGTGAACCCTACGCTCAAACGGGCTGGCTCCAACTCAGTGGGAGAATACACTACCAAACCTGTCTGCTCGCCAAAAAGTCTCTTCTTGGTATCCTTCCCCAAGGCACAGCTAACCTAGTCCAACTTCAAAGCAGCAGCTTGCAATGTACAAGAAGCTCTAGCACCCACTTTTTCCATGTTCCTCACCCCTGAACGACACAGGGCCAATGCTCCTTTGCCTACAGAGCACCCCTCTGGTTTAATGCCCTCAGCTGTGACATCTCCAACCAACCTACTCTGTGCCCTTTTAAAAGTCTGCTTCACCAACATCTTTCCACATCCAGCACCTGTGACTGCAACCCTTAGTCCCCCCTGCCTTCAGACGCTGCCCTGCCATTTAGCAGCTCCCTGCACTGGCATGGCCCCTTGCCGCCTCTACCCACCCCCCCTTACTCACTCCCACCACCTCTCTGCCCTGCCACTTAGTGCTCATTGCACTGGCATGGCCACTGGCCACCTTCTACCCACCCCCTTACTCCCTCAAACACTCTCACTATGACAATGTCTATGACTGCTGACCCACTTCTCACCTCATTCCCACCCTCCACTCCTACCCACTGCCTCGTGTAGCCCTTCTCTAACTCATCTCTGCTTATCTCTAACTATCTGTTTGCCAACTAAGATCAAGCTTACCCACATTAATTGCTTACGGTGTACTCTAATCTATGATATTGTACCTATTAATGTCTTGTTGTTACACTCTTGTTTGGATAACGTTTGTCATTTCTGCTCATGTTTCATACACTTTGTTTGTATTACCTTTGTAACTATTGTTCTCCCCTCCCACTGACATAGAACCTTTGTAAATGAGCTCCCAGCTCAAAGGTGTTTAATCCTAGATCTAAATAAATAAATAAATACCAGTACTTTAAATTGCACCGCTGCCAACCAAAATCTGTCACAAATGCACTCTGCTCCCACAGTGCCAACCTCAGTGTGCAATAGTGTGAACAATTAACAGACAGGGTAACCCTCCTGTCTGCTTTGGGTCTGAATCACCTTTAGCCTTGAGTTCTGGAGGGATTCAAACTGTGAATCTTATACTAGCATACCCAATGCACAGGCTCAGATATGTACCCTCTTTGGGACTGCAGTACAATCTTTCGCCAGGGGCACCCAGTCAGGCTTCCAAAATGAACCCTTTTTAACTCTATAAGAGACCTAGGTAGTTCTTACCTTTTTAAGCAAGCTCAGTAACACAATCAAGCTTTTCAACAGCTGTCAGACTTAAATACAGGCATTTCACATGTAAAAAGAAACTGAAAGACACCCAGGCAGTATTTCAAAGAAATGGTTGTTTACTAAAAAATATACAAAAGCAGGTAAAAAAAATATATAACAAATAGCATGAGTTCATAGTCACAAAAGAAAACGGGAAAATTACAGAACAAAACTCCTACCACAGTACTTAATATCTTTGCTATCTAAGTATTGCCTTTTTAAGTGCGTTTAAGTTAGAGAGAACTTTCTGTCTCAGAACCCTTGATGATATGACACATTCCCCAGATACAATGTTACATTTCAACTCTATCTCCCCAACCCCTTTTGGTGAGTCAGCTAGCTTCTCCTTTTAGGATTAATTCTTACAAAATTATCTACAAGGAAGTATTTTTAAATAATGTGAACATCAGCAAAAAAAAAAACATTTCCCACATATGACATCCCTTTGATTCAAGCATTTGCTTTGAACTGGTGGCTGGTTCCTGTTTTCCAAGGAAGATCAAAGGGGTTTATGATGTTTAACACAATGTTGTTATCAAATAGCCTGTTCCTCTAGGAAATCATAAAAGTGTATTAGGCTTATTCTCTGGCAGATGGCCAGAGCCTTAATTAAAAACAGAACAGGAAACTCTAGGTTTTCCCTTCACTAGTTAATTTCACACATTGGAATCTTTTGTGGTCAGACGTCAAGTCTTGTCACTCACTGCCTGCTTATGTGAGACAATCACATACTATATTTTTATACTACAAATATACATAAAAATATTGGAGGGTTTTTCCCATGACAGCTGCATTCTATGAAACCTTACAGGGAAAATCAGTGGAATAGGAATGCACTTGTGATCTCAGTTACTCAGGGGTCCAGTTTTCAACAAAGTTTCTCCACACAGTCTGTTTCAATAACACTCTATATTTTAATTAGAATTGATTGATCCTGGCCACTATCATATGTACACTAGCAGGTAAACAGTGTAAAACAAAAATAATTGGCAAGGAAAGTGAAACCACGGAATCATGACACAGACAGTATTGCATTTTTTAAGGATCTAGGCAGCCCCCTTTCTTTTCATCCTACAAAACAACCACTGCAAATAAACATAAATGCATGTTAACATTTATAGCATGCACAAAATAACAATGACTGCAATCTATGAAACCTTACAAGAAAATTAAGGCAATACAAATGCAGTTGTGAGCTCAGACAAGGGACCTGTTTTCCACCAGTCTTCTCAAAAACACAGTCAAAACTAATAGCAACTCACTATTCAAAACAGGCTTACATTATCACAGTCCCTAGGAGTTTTTCTCTATCAGGAAAGACACAGTAAAATTAAAACAGTTAGCTAGAACAGTGAAATGCCTCTGACAATGCTTGTCGATTTTGCAACTGGAGCTGTACATTGAGGCAATGACACACATATTGGCAATTTTTTTGTAGGTAGAGGGACCCTTTTTACTGCCAAATGGCGATTGCCAAAATAACCATTGCAAATAAACAAAAATGCATGTAAACACTTATGTAAAAGAAAAATACTGCAGTCTATGAAACCTTACAAAAAATCATCAAAAGAATACAAATGTGATTGTGATCTCAATCGCACAGGGGTTCCATTTACACTGATCTTCTCCAGACAGTCAAAACAAATAGCAACTCTATATTTCGAATAGGATTAAATTATCCCAGCTCACAGGAAACTTTCTCTATCATGCAAAATATAGTAAAATTAACATATAATAGATGGAAATACCTGTGACACTGCCTGTCAAATTTCACAATGGGATCTGTACACTGAGGCACTGATACAGCCATTAGCATATATTCATTGTAGCAGCAAGAGATTCCTGAGCCTTCAGTTAAGGGTGCCCTAAAATCTACTACTACTACTCGGCTAAAACAACCACCAGACCCCCTTAGCGTAGCACAGAATTGCCCTTCTGGACCCCAGTTCTGCATTCTTGGTGAGCTGGGGGTAAAGCCATATGAGAGAAGATAGAAAGTGAGAGAGAGAGAGAGAGAGAACCCAAATGTACCAGAGAACCAG
Organism: Neoceratodus forsteri; assembly: GCA_016271365.2. Lineage (NCBI taxonomy): Eukaryota > Metazoa > Chordata > Ceratodontiformes > Ceratodontidae > Neoceratodus > Neoceratodus forsteri. Next base: position 1,466,645,049 of record CM057449.1, read on the forward strand.
AGGTATTCGTGCACTCAAAATGCGAGTTGGGGGGACTTACATAAATAATTTAGCAGTTATTATCAAATTCTGGATGTTGTGCAGTGTCCCTTGGAGTCAGTTTAGCCCAACCTGCTACAGTGTGTGGGGTTACCAGGCAGCAGCTGGAGCATCATGAGTAATCAACAGTGCATCCTGACGACCCTCCACATGTACACTTGGTTTGCCTCGGAGAGATCACAGCTGACAATACCCTTCCTCATTTCAAAATGTTCCTAGAAAACTTAATTTTTTTTCTTTCCCTTCCAGGATTAACTGCTCTATCTTGCACGCTGTCAGTTTTCATGATCTCACACTGGAAAATGTGTGAATAAATTTATATACTGTAGATATATATATATATATATATATTTATATTTATACAATGGGGTGAGTGATAAATGAGTGAGATAAAATAGTGTATCATCCACTGCAGTGTAATATTTTTGCCCTCTGCTCGAATGTGATGATATCAGCCATTTACACACATAGGTCACACAAAGGTCACTGATATCATCACTCTAGGCAGCTCTTCCCTCAGCATGCAAGAAACAGCTGTGCTGTTACCATAGACACAAATATAGAACTACATGAGAGATTTCACTGCTGCCTGCAGCTAACTCAGCATTACAAAACACTATCACTTATTCCACACACTCCAACTTCTAGCTCATTACTATGATACTCTCAGCTTGACTGCAGCCAGAATTCTAAATAATAATAATAATAAAATTTATTTAATTAACCGCCTTCAAATTTCCAAGGTGCTGTACAAAAAGCATAAAACACCAAGCATCAAAAATACAATAAAACAGAGCAACAATTATAACAAATAAGAGCCGATTACAATATAGCAGGAAAAGCCTTATCCCATAAGAAGGACTTTAAGGCCTTTTTAAAACTGTCCACTGTTGTAATTTCTCAGAGCGGACGGGGTAGAAAATTCCAGAGGGAAGGAGCCACGAAACCAAAGGCACGGGCTCCAGAAGACTTCAAATTAACCCTCGGAATCTCCAGCAACCCCTCGTCAGCCGAGCGAAGCTGTCTCAAAGGGGTGTAAGGTAACAGAAGCTCTTTCAAGTAGTCAGGACCATACCTATACAGGACCTTGTAGGTCAAAAGACCCACTTTGAAGGTGATCCGCCACTGTATTGGCAGCCAGTGCAGAAAGCGCAACACTGGGGTAATATGAGATCTTCTTGAAGCCCCAGTCAACAGATGTGCTGCTGCATTCTGCACTAGCTGCAAGTGGCAGATATCAACCCCAACAAGCCCTAGGTACAGGGAGTTACAGTAATCCAAGCGAGCTGTCACAAAGGCGTGGACCAAAACCAGCAAATCACCAGGAGGAACCAGGTGCCTAATCCTGGCGATGTTTCTAAGATGGAAAAATGCAGTCTTGACAACAGCAGACACCTGATAACAGAGGGTCAAATCAGTGTCAAGCTCTACACCCAGGTTACGCACCCGTTCAGAAATGGGGATCTGGTCCCCCCCCAGAATTATTCAGAGGGGACCCCACCTCCAAACCCCCAACCCTGTGGCTGGGGTCCACCACCATAACCTCAGTCTTTCCTGGATTTAACTTTAAACCGCTGGTATTCATCCAGTCTTGGATATCTACGAGGCAATTATTCAGCACTGAGACAGCACTAACCTGGTCAGGTGCAAAAGACAGGTAGAGCTGGGTATCATCAGCATAGCAGTGAAACCTCAGCTCATACCGTCTTACAATGTCTCCGAGGGGTAGCATGTATACTGCGAATAACATGGGGGAAAGCACTGAACCCTGTGGTACCCACAGGGCAGAGAGAAAACCCTGGAAGAATGTAATCCTGAGACCACTCTCTGCGTTCTCCCCTCGAGGTAAGATGAAAACCATCTGAGGACCATACCTGAAAGTCCACAAATGGACCTCAGACGTTCGAGCAAAACCCCATGATCCACAGTATCAAAAGCTGATGACAGATCAAGGAGAACCAGAATAGAACGGTGTCTCTGATCTCTTGCCATCAGGAGATCATTGAGCACCCGAACCAGAGCAGTCTCGGTGCTATGCCTTTTACGAAAACCAGACTGGAGAGGTTTGTATAAACTATGGATGGTCAAATGGTTATCCAATTGAGCTGCCACAACTTTTTCAATAACCTTCCCCACAAAAGGGAGGTTAGAGATCGTGCATTAGTTAGCTAGGTCATCCGGGTCCAAGGAAGCTTTCTTCAGAAGGGGAGTCACCACCCCTTCCTTCAGAGAGCAAGGGAAAACTCCCGTCTCTAGAGAACACCAGATAATCCGAGTAAGGACCGGGCCGATAGACTCACTACATCCCATAATCAGGGAAGTAGGACCCGGATCCAAACTACAGCATGTTGGGCGCATCTCACGGACAATCCTCATAGTGTCTACAATATCCGGTAGATTAAAGGAACTCCAGGAAACTCCGGGCTCTGCAACAAAACACTGATCAACTGCAACAACCTTAGAGTGGGGTCGGGGACACTGCCTCCTAATGTCTTCCACCTTATTCGTAAAGAATCGAGCGATCTCCTCGCAATCATTCTGCGTGAAGACTCGATGGACCTGCCGACAGACTGGGATGCACAGTCTGTCGACAGTTCTGAAGAGCTGAGCTGGTCGATTCCGAGCGACAGAAATTTCCCTGGACAGAATTCTGCCTTCTTACAGAAATTTCTGTTTGATGAAACTTATAATGCTCTAGCAAAATGAGATGGTTGGCCTCAGAGGCAGTCTTCCTCCAACGACGCTCCAACATACGCCCAACCTCCGCAGCCCTCTCAATGCCTCGTCAAACCAAGAGACAGCGGGGCGGCATGGGAGGGGGCGTCACGGGTTGGTGCAATCTGATCAAGAGCAGCTGAGATGGTCTTATTATAGGCCACCACTAGCTGCTCAGGATCAGAGCACAAATCGTCAAACAACGAGAAGTCAATAACCACCATCAGGTCTTCAGGGACAACGTCCCGCAATGGGCAGTACTTGACCAGCTCCACAGGGGCCGACCTACACAGGGGGGCCTCAAAATTGAACTCAACTGAGTAATGAACAGACCAACTGACTGGTTCCACCACCAAATCGGACACCTCAATCCCCAGGAGAAAAACCAGATCAAGAGAGTGACCACCTTTATCGGTAGCTGTGGAAACAACCTGTGTGAAGCCCAGCGATGTCATCACCTGGAGGAAATGTTGATTGATTTATTCATATATATATATATATATATATACACACACACACACACACACACACACACACACACACACACACATACATACATACAATAGGGGTGAGTGGTAAATGAGTGAGATAAAACAGTGTATCATCCACTGCAGTGTGATATTTTTATCCTCTGCTCTACTGTGATGATATCAGCCATTTACACACACAGGTCACAAAAGGTCAACACTCTAGGCAGCTTTCCCCTCAGCATGCAAGAAACACCTTTGCTGTTACCATAGACACAAATGCAGAACTACTTCAGAGGTCTCACTGCTGCCTACAGCTAACTCAGTGAGCATTACAAAACACACCTACCCCCCCCCAACTTCCAGCTCATTACTGTGACTGCAGCCAGAATTCTAAATAGCACAGCTTCACAGAACAGTCTAAACTTCTGCCTGCAGCTAACTAAACTACCACTGATACACATTCTCACTTGTTCCTCAAACTCTGAATCTCACCCATTACAATTACTGTGATACTATCAGCTTGACTACAGCCAGAATCCTAAAAAGCACAATTTCACAGAACACTCTGCACTCTGCCTGCAGCTAACTTAATTACCACTGAAAACAGTATCAGCTGTTCTGACACTCTGCCTCTCAGCTCATTACAATTACTGTGATGCTCTCAGCTTCACTGCAGCCAGACTTCTAAACAATACAGCCTCACAAAAGTATGTTTCTCACTCCTACCTAAAACTAGCTCATTTAGCATTGCAAAACACACTCACGCGTCTCCCAGAGTTTTTAACACTGCAGGCCCATTCAGAAAAGCTCACACACAGAATGAGCAAACACATAAACAGGAACAGAACACAAGACAGCATAACAAAACTTCTCAAACTCTTGGCACTATTGCATATATTGAATACATGATGGTCAGATCGTATGCTATGGCAAATATCGTCACTCCTGCATCGTGAGCTCTGGATATCTCAGATATATAGATAGATAGATAGATAGATAGATATATATATATATAGATAGATAGATAGATAGATAGATAGATAGATAGATAGATAGATATAGATATATATATAGATAGATAGATGAATATAGATATATATATAGATAGATAGATAGATATAGATATATATATAGATAGATAGATATATCTATATAGATATATATCTATATATATAGATATATATCTATAGATATATCTATATAGATATATATCTATATATAGATATAGATATAGATATATATAGATATATAGATATATATATAGATATATATATCTATATAGATATATATCTATATATATAGATATAGATATATATAGATATATATCTATATATATATATATATATATATATATATATATATATATAGAGAGAGAGAGAGAGATATAGATACACACACACACACACACACACACACACACACACACACACACACTACAAAAGAACCCCATAGCAAATGCCCTGAGGCATGGGTTATCCTGGATGATATTGACCTTACAGCCAAATTTTAAAGAAAACAAAATTGCACATACTCCAACAATGCAAAGCAGCATGGGAAAAATGTGCAAATCTGCATGACAGAATTTGGACTGACTCAACTTTAAGCAGAATTGCATGTGCTGGAAGGCCTCACAGTGCAATCAGCAAAGACTAAGAACAGCAGACATGCACATGTTTCGTCCTCATTCAGACTCATCAGTGTGCCATATCTGTGTCTTAGCCCAGGGGGAGAGAGAGAGAGACAGCCACCTCTTAAGGGGGATGTTATTTGTTTGGGCCATAGGGAGCCCAAAATAGAGAAGAAAAAGAATTACAAAAGAACCCCAGAGTAAATGCCCTGAGGCATGGGTTATCCCAGAGGATATTGGTCATACAGCCAAATTTTAAAGAGAACACAATTGTACAATCTGCAATTTTTTCCCATGGTGCTTTGCATTATTGGGTTATGTGCAATTGTGTTTTCTTTAAAATTTGGCTGTAAGGACATATCCTCTGGGATCGCAATGGCCGCCATCTTGTTTTCAGTTTGCAATCAGAAAAAAACAGATATCTCAGCTCACGGGTGACTTCTGAAGTAAAACTATGATGGGTTTTGCTCAGGGGTCTTCCCTCTACCGAGCCATGGCTATGGTTGAATGTAGTTATGTCAACAAATAGAGTTTTAAACTTTTAAATTCTTTGATCGTAGCTCGCTAACAATCTTTATTTTTTACTCCTCCCCCGTGCCTGACCAGTCTCTCCTTCAGGCCCCCACATGATCTTTCCCCTATTGTGGCTACTCCCAACCCCTACCATCCCACATTGCAGCCAGCCCCAAGTAACCCCAGTGTATCCCTTTCACAAGGTGAGTCTCTTTCCTTCGGAGGAGAAGGGGCCCTGGCAGCCAACCAATGATCCTGGGGTGCTGCTGGGATGGCACATGGAAGTCTGGGAGCCCAGTGGTGAGGGTTCAGGAAGGCCATCACCCAACTGGGCAGGTGCCATTTTTTCCATTTGCTCCCCTGAGGAGTGACATGCCACTGACATCAAGGCATACACCGACGTCCGTCACTCCTCTTAGTGTTGTGGGGCCAATGTCCTGCTGTACTCCTAGCCTCCACCAGGAGTCGGCAGGTGCCGAGCCGCATATCCACCCTCCACCCCAAGAAGGCGAGTCATCATCAGACGCTCATTTCCTTCTCCCCCAGCCAGCCCTCCAGCAACTCGAGTCCATTCCCAAACCCGGGTTACTGGCGTCACAAGTGGAAATCCAACTGCTGCACTGATGGACCGGCATGCCAACGATCTTTGATCACAAGCCTGCAAATTCTTTGATCACGAGATTCTTTGATTGTGATCTTTGTTCACGAGGGAAGGAGGGACGAGATGGCCAGATTTAAAAATCAAATATCTCAGCCCAGGGGTGACTTGTGAAGTCAAACTAGGATGGGTTTTGCTCAGAGGGCTTCATTCTATCGAGTCATGCCTGTGGTTTAATGTAGTTCTGTGAAAAAATTTAGTTTTAACATTTTTAATTCTTTGATCATGAGCCTGCAAATTCTTTGGTCGTGAACCTGCAAATTCTTTGATTGTGATCTTCGTGAGTGAGTGAGGGAGGGAGACAAGATGTCCAGATATTTTGGCTGGAAAAATCAAATATCTCAGCCCAGGGGTGACTTGTGAAGTCAAACTAGGATGAGTTTTGCTCAGGGGGCTTCCCTCTATTGAGCCATGCCTGTGGTTTAATGTAGTTGTGTCAAAAAATGGAGTTTTAACATTTTTTAATTCTGTGATCGTGAGCCTGCAAATTCTTTGATCGCGAGCTTCGTTCGTGAGGGCACGACAAGATGGCCAGATTTGGAGGGACCAGATAGCCCAATTTTCATGACCAGATGTTCCCTCATGATCAAAGATGACCTCTGATTGTGAATTCGTGGTTGATTCTCGCAATCAAAGAATATTTAAAGGTGCTAAAACTTTAAAATTAAATATCTTGGAAACGGTTTGGTGTTTTAACCTGAAATTTGGAGAGTGTTGAGGGGATGTCCTGTAGATGTGAATTATGGTGTTTAGGTGTCAGAAAATTAATTTGCTGTGGAGATATTGTGTGACACACTTTACATTTTGCGGATAGCATTTTCCTTTGTGGTAGTGGCTTCACATTTACAGGGCAGCTAGGCTTACTGGCACAGCTGTACTATAATTTTCAGTGGCTAGGTGTGTAAAATATAAACAGAAGCAGAATTATGCCACTCCAATGAATGAAAATTTGTTTTGTTTCAAGCTGGTGGGAGCGTAGGGCCCAAAGGGCCCCATGCTCCCACCAATACACACTCCTACCAATACGTATGATATTCAGTACTTGTACTGTTATGTTAGGCAGAAATTTACAATCTGCTAGGAGCTGATGGGGCCCAAAAGCCCCAGCTCCAACTTGCGCGACTTTGTACTTTTCTATGCTTTCTCAAAAAGTAAGGAAATTCTTTGTAAAAAACTGTATTAATGCATCATTTAGGATTAAAGCACAAACAGTCAGGAAATTAGACCTTTAGGGCTGCCCCCTACCCCCCCCGTGTACCCATATCCTCCCCAGACTAACAGACGCCAGGGTATGTCATTGGGACCGTGAGGCCTAAATGTCACCCCATTCTTCTTTACTGTGGCATGTCAACATGATTACACATGGAATGGGGTGACATTTAACTCTCACAACTAATACACATTCAATATCTGTCAATCTGGGGAGGATGAGAAGTATGCGAGGAGAGGGCATCCTAAGGTCTCATTCTTGATGTTTTTGTGCTTTAACATAGAAACATAGAAACATAGAATTTGATGGCAGATAAGGACCGCTGGCTCACCCAGTCTGCCCATTTCCTACCTAATGGATAAGCTGCAGATCCTAGTTAACCAGCAGCCTACTTCTTCCTACCCCCACCCCTAGAATTGCCTTATGACTGTCCCATACATGCTTGAATTCCACCACTGTTTTTGACTCCAAAACCTCCTCCAGAAGGCTGTTCCATGCATCCACAACCCTCTCTGTGAAAAAATACTTCCTTAAATTACCTCTGAGGCCGCCCCCATCTTCAAATTGTACCCCTTGTTCTTACACATCTTTTTGAAAGATGCTACCCTCTTGGACTTTGTTGATTCCCTTGAGGTACTTGAAAGTTTCTATCATGTCCCCCTCTCCCTCCTTTCCTCGAGGCTATACATATTAAGCTCCTTAAGTCTCTCTTCATATGTCTTCCAGTGCAGACCCTGCACCATTTGAGTGCCCTCCTCTGGACAGCTTCCATCCTGTCTATGTCTTTGCGGAGATTGGGTCTCCAGAACTGCAGTACTCCAGATGGGGTCTCACCAGCTGTCTGTACAGAGGGATAATAACTTCCTGTTTTCTACTGGTGATGCCTCTCCCTATGCATCCCAGTATCCCCCCAGCCCTCCTTGCTGCCCTCTCACATTGCTTGCCCACCTTTAGGTCATCTGATATGTCTACCCCCAGGTCCCTTTCCATTTTTGTTGTTGTTAGTATCTCACCCCCCATTGTGTACTCTTCCCCTGGGTTTTTGTTTCCCAGGTGCATTACCTTGCACTTCTTAGCATTGAATCTAAGCTGCCATACATTTTACCATTCCTCTAACCTTGCCAAGTCCCTTCTCATCCTTTCCACCCCACCTTGTGCATCAGCTCTGTTGCAAATCTTTGTGTCATCTGCAAAGAGACATACTTTTCCTTCCAGTCCCTCTGCAATGTCGCTTATAAAGACATTGAAGAGGACCGGTCCTAATACTGAACCCTGCGGTACCCCACTAGTAACCCCCCTTTCTTCAGAGTAGACTAAATGATGCATTATCACAGTTTATTTGCAAAGTGTGTATATATATATATATATATATATATATATATACACACACACACACTACCAGTCAAAAGTTTTAGAACACCCCCATTTTACCAGTTTTTATTGAAATTTACACAGGTTAATGTCTCAATGTACTCTGAAATTAAAGCATAGAACAAATAAACAATTGGAGATAAAAGAAATCATAGAATCATTTTGTTTTAACAAAATTTAATCTAAATTTTTGACTCATCAAAGTAGCCACTTTTGCAGATATACTGTAACACTTGAATACACTCGTGGCATTCTTCCTACAATGGACATCAAATATTGTTGGAAGTTCTTTAACACTGTTGCAGAAGTTCCCACAAATGTGTTGCACTTGTAGGTTGCTTTTCTTTCACCCTTCTGTCCAGTTCATCCCAAACCAGCTCGATGGGGTTTAAGTCTGGAGACTGTGCTGGCCATTCCATGATTTGAAGCCTACTGTCTTGTTCTTTTCCTCAAGGTAGTTCTGACATAGCCTGGAGGTATGTTTTGGGTCATTATCTTGCTGTAGGATGAACCCCTGACCAACTAGGTGTAGAAAAGGTATTGCATGGTGCTGCAAAATGCTGTGGTAGCCTTTTGGTTCAGGGTGCCAGTCACTCTGTGCTGTTGTCCTTAAGCCTCCTATCACATGCTGTTGACTCTCAGAAACTTGTCTTCTGATTCTGTTGTGGCTTTGGGTCTGCCAGACCTCTTCCTGTCAGAGTTTTCTCCAGTTTCCAAGTGCCTTTTGATGGTGTGAAAACTGTACTCACTGACACCTTAGCTTTCTTTGCAATTTCTCTAAAGCAGTTTTGCTAACGTAAACTTTTTTTTAACCTCTAGCAGTTTACCGCTTACCTTTGTACCATTTCAGGTTATTCACTGGACTGGAATTGCTTAAATTTCAATAAAAGCTGGAAAAATGGGGGTGTTCTAAAACTTTTGACCGGTAGTGTATATAGTTGAATGGTGACACCCCTGCTGTGAATTTGGAGAGCAGGGGCTCCCTGACCTTACAGACACAAATTATTAAGCCCAGTGATGATTATCTGCATGTAAAATGTATTACTTAAAAATTATACTGATCTTTTGCTCTGCATACAAATGCAAAGTATTTTGATAGACTTTTATCCAGCTCAACTGAAATGCAAAAACTAGTCTTTTTTTTTGGGAAGTGGGAGATATCTTCACATACAGTATCTCATTTTCACGGGGAAGGTGGCTGATGCCCATTTTTACATGTGACATACCACATCTCATTTTCTGGGAGGTCTTGCTGGCATCACTTTTTACAGCTGAGTAGCAAAATCTTGTGTTTAGGATGGTCTGTCTTCTACGCAAGTTATATTGATGCACAGGGAGCTCCAAGGAGCTGTTTCGGAACATACAGTGTGTTACCATTTGTGATGAAATTGAACCTGCATCTTATATGTAGCAGAGACTTAACTTACTACATCAGACTTTCATTATGGGAACAAATGAAAAACAAGTGAGCTGTAAGGTAAATGATAATGCTAATTCCATATGTACTAACTTATATTTCATATTTTGTGTAAAACACAGTAAACACATACACCAGAAATACTGTATTTATCCTCTGGTGTACAGTGCTAGATATGCCACGCCAAACAAATAAGGTTATTATTTACAAGCTAACTGAAAATTCACAGCAGGACAAGCGAAGTGGTAAATACCTCTAACAGATCATGGGATGTGGTCAGGGACCATCCTTTATTGTGTGTACAGTATGTGTAAGAAAAACATCTATCTTCATAAAAAAACATCAGCAGGACAAGATGATCATTTCCACATTCTTGATGCAGTTCCCCCAAATAAATACATTATTTAAACAATTCATCAACCTAGTATATATACATAGTATCTAGTCTCAAACCACAGAGATCAGACGCACTCATAATATGTACAGTATCCAGTCTACATCAGACAACCTCTTACGATACATCGTATCTGGTCTGTTAACACAATAATCATTCACCCTCAGTAGCTGCAGACACTAAGATACAAAGTTGCGCTATGAAGTACACACAATAAAATGAAAATACATACCACTGCAGCATAGTCATAAAATCAGAAGGAAAAAAATAATTGAACAGCGAACCGACAAAGAAAATTTAAAATGTACAAGTCACAATCGATCAATACAGCACATAGGTTGAATGCAGGAAGAAAATCTCTATTACATTTATACAGGCTGCAGAGATTTTTTTTATTCAACCAACCTGTCACCCTGACAATTTGTATTCATCACAATAAAAATAAACACTTATCTATTATAACAGAAATGTGTGAGAATGCTGGTACTGTGGTTGTTATAATTATCTGATAGGAGAGGACATCTACTTTGAAAACAGCAGTGGTTGTGGGTGTGGAATGTGGAGGTGCATGGTAGCATACATTCCTTATTTCAGTGTTAAGTACACACTGATAAGTGTTTGTAACCAAGATGTACTCCAGTGGAGCCCACTTAAGTGCACATCTGATAAGTGTACATCCCGCTTAAGTGCATATTTTTTCCATATCTCGATTTTTTTCCTTTTCATCCAGTGTTAAATTTACCTCTTAAGTGCACACATGTAAGTGCACATTTCTGTTAAATGCCCTTTTTGGTTTTACTTTTCCTATTGATTTTCAATCCAACCAAGTTTTTAAGTGCACATTTTGTACTTGTATCACCTTAAACAGTCCACCTTAATATTTTAATTGGCCACAGTAACTGTAGCCGTGGTGCTATCTAGCATGGCCACAGTAATAACATTTGTTTTGTCAAAAGAAAAGACTGACTTTAGCCTTCTGTTTAATTTTGAATCTTACACTGAAACACACAAAGCAGAAGACTGTAGATTGTTTTCAAGTAGTACTGCGCAGTAGGACTTTGCAGTAATGTCATTTTAACTTGAACACCTTGTATTTAATAAAATGCATTACAGAAACAATGAAATGTGCCTTGAAGTGATTTTCTGGTTAACTGCACAGCCCACTTGAGTGCACAAAAAACTTTTATCCCGAAGGTGTGCACTTAAGAGGGCTCCACTGTACTTAGTCAACTGCAGTGATTCACAGCATGTAAACAAGCAATCCTACTGATTGACCCTGCCCAAAATATCACAAAACACTCACAAGTGTCAGAATATTGCCACTCCCCATGAAAACTAAATGGTTTGGAAAAACGGTCATAGAATATGTTTATAATGGTAATTTCCACACTCGCCTGTCACATATTACTTTCTCCTGCTACTGAATGTGTCAGCTATCAGTTTTCACAGACTGTCACTCTGACGAACTGAAAGTAAATACAATTCAGTCTTTATTTCGCTATAATCAAATGATGTTACAAAAATCAGTATATAGTAGGTCTCACACATAATACTTTTTCAAAAATTTGAAGCGCACTTTACTAATCACCTGCACAACCAAACTATTCATGCATAAAGAAACAGTTTGTTGCGTTCATACATCATGCCACTATTTTTTACTCAAACAACTCTGACCTTGACAATGCAACTGTATGTTCATTAAAAAATGTCCTGGAAAAATACAATGCACTTGCAGAGCTCCCCCCTCTCTGTCTCTCTCTCTCCCCCATGTCATATCGGGTACATGCATAGCAACAATGTTGGCTCTGACCAGAGTTTGTTGACTATGGTGATACCTTACAGTATATGGCTATGATGCTAAGGCTTGCTTAATCAAAACTGATACTCTGCATAATTGGTTGCCTCATGCTGGGTTAAGATCTGCAGAATGCCTTGAAGTTGCCTAGTATCCAATCATTAAAGGTGGTGTGGGAAACATGTTGTTTTCTTTTGTAGGCCCCTATGTTTGGAAATCAGTTCCTATTAACCTATGCCACAACTGTGTCCTGCTACCATCTGACCACTTAGTTAACTGCCTAGTTTATTACTCAGTCTAGCTCCTCTCAGGGGCATTGTTTAATTAGATAACTATATTTTCACTGTTATATAACTCAGACTCGTTGGAGATGGCTGTCTCTGGCAATACTCACATTTTATATTGCTGACTAAGGCTGTGTATTAACAGTATCACACTTCTATATAGTTTTATTTAATGTTCTCAAATTGTACTTCCATACTGCACAGGTATGATGGTGTGTTACATAATTCCTTTTTTACATCAATTTGTTCTTAACCAGAATATGGTATCCACTTAATAAATATCTGTTAATATAGACAGTTTCCTATAGGTCTTATTGTCTGAAAATATGTTCATCTTAACTAATATTTAAATAATATGCACCATTTACTGTTTAATGTGCCTATAGTATCTACAGTTAATTACTATAATATTCTTTTTTTTTTTTTGTTAAAAGCTTTGATAAGAAAAGCATGTGAACAACTCATTTCCAGGTGCATTCTAGGGGTGTGGGTACTATACTCAAGAGACAGAAGAATACAGTAATACATAAACAATAAGCAATAAAACATATTGCAAATCAGCAGTACAAATACAACAAAAGTATGAACATTTGCAAAAACAGGAGACAATAACACTTAAGTAAAGGCAAGTATGTTTTATGATGATATGGTGGCTGGCAGGGACCAAGACAATATAATAAAGCCAGGGATGGGTGGAAAGGGGGAAGGGGACAGCATGAGCTAAACAGGATGGAATGAGACAAATGTTAGAAAATCCTACAAAAGTCACTGGTCCACAGCCTTCTTATCATGATGGAAGTAGACACAGCTAGCATGGAGCAGTTCCTTGGCCTGTGTCTTCAGAGACCAGTGTGATGTGGCGGACTGGAGGAGGGGTGGGAATTCCAGAGAGAAGGAAGTCATGATGAGAATGCCATCTGCCCAACTGACAAGCAATGTTTAGGAGCAAGGAACGTGTAATGGTTATAGTTTCAAAAGAGATGGGCAGAAGGTGGGGAAGATGTGAGGCAAGAGGGTCAAATAAGCATAGAAACATAGAAGAATAAATTCAGGAAATGACTGTAAGCCCATCAAGCGTGCCCTGATGCCCTACAATGTATTACTCTGAATTAGTCTTCCCCTTGAATCTTTTTCTGTCTTCTACCACTCTCTTGTTCCTAATAATCCCCTTAAAGATGTTAAACTGTGATTTAAACCCAGCACTGACCACACTGTTGGGCAGACTATGCTATCTATCTATAACCTGCTCTCTGAAAAAATACTTCCTAACAACCTTTTAGAATTTACCAACTTCCATCTTGAAATTGTGCCCCCGGTGGATGACCAGATCCTCAACTCGAACATCTCTGTAGAGTTCACCCTACTGTACCCTTGTATTTAGCCATGTATTTCTCTTATATCCCCCCTCCTGTCCTCCAGAAAATACATAGTAAGACTTTATAGTCTCTCGTCATAGACCACAACTACTGTCCCTGAATCATTTTCATCACCCTTCCCTGTATAGTTTCCAGTGTATCCCTCTCTTTACTTAGATGTGGGCTCCAGACCTGTACAAAATACTCCATGTGTGGTTGAATCTGTAACCTGCACAGTGGCAGTATTACCTTCCTTCTGCAACTGGTAAAACCCTACCTGATGCATCATAACATCCGGTTTGCATTCCCATATGCGACTACATTGGGAAGAGGTTTTTTGACTATTGCTGATTATCACTCCAAATCCCTTTCCTCCTTTGAGTGCTCACCTTTACCCAACTGATGCAATAATCTGTATGCAGATTTCTGCTACCATTGAGGTCTATGCAGTATGCCTGTGCACAACATATACACTGTGCACAGATACCCCTATGATAAACTGCTGTGCATCTGGGGTCCTGGCAGACCACTGCAGCACTAATAGAAGGGGTGCACACCCATTCCACACAAGATCCCCTTGCAGATCCCAGTGCTGCATTTGTGGACAAGCAGGGGGTATGTCTGGATGTGATTCTAGACTCTGTACCATACACGAAGGTGTGGAGTTCTGGTAGAGGGGAGCACAGGTGATGACCACTGGCACCCTGCTGTAGCCCCTATGTGCCTCCTCCAGTTGGTGGCAAGCAGCTCAATGGGCACAGTGACCACACCGATACCGCAGCCCCAACCCTCCGGACATGTGGCAGGGTCTGGGGGCTCCTGGCTACACTCTCCAGTAGTGCCCATGCCACAGCTGGTACCAGGGTGCACTCTGACCTCTACACCTTATGGTAAAGGGGATCATCTCTGCCAGCAGTGCAGCCATCTGATTGGATGCTTGTCAGCATCCCTGTTCTCCCCTATCCCAGCCATGCTCCTCCACATCTGTTGTGGGGGACACAGACAGGTGGCCAGGGTTAGTGCACAACACACAATATACTGTATGCCTGTGCAACAGTGTGAAGGGTGTATCTTGCACCCATTCATGCATAGGTCCCAATGTGCATTACTTAATATCTTCTCCCATTGAGTTGCAAATTCTTTGGTCTGTCAGCAATCCTTTTTCATGCTGCTAATGACCTACTTACTATCAACTCTTCCACAGAGTTTTGTGTCACGTAGAACACACTTTTTGTTCCCTGCATCTCCAACTCTGTATCACTTATGTACAAGTTAAAGAGAGTAGTGGTCCCAAGGACAGACCCCTGTGACCCCCCCCCCATGGCTACTTCCCTGACATCAAAAAACCTTCAGTTTCATTGTTGATTTAGTTACATACAAATGTGGAAATTGATGGCCGAAGAGGGCCAGTTGACCTATCCAGTCTGCCCTTATCCCTGTTTAACCCATGAGTTAGGTCATAGGAATGGTTTTATTAAAAAATATATACAGTAAATAATATTTAAATCCCTGATGTTTAGACAGTGCTAGTATTCTTTAATGAATTACTTAACGTACCCTTATAAAATGTAAATTGATTACTAGGCTTATATTACATATGTTTCATCTGTTATGTCTTGAGTTTTAAAAATGTGTATATTGATTGTATGTTTGTCTGTGTATACCTGTGGGAAAGATAAATGCCAAACAGGTCTCAAATTCAGGACTGACAACTGGCAAAATGCCAAATAAAAAATACATTTTGTCAGTTGCATTTTTATACAGTGGCAGGTAGCTGCCACTTAAATAAACACAGCATTTAAATTGTACATCTCGCACATCTGCAGCAGGACTTTGAGAAATAAATTGTCTGATAACCACACTCTGAACTGGCACTAACTGGCACCCTTGTTGCCAGTCTCACATGAAATGTCAAGGATGCAATGGGCTTCGAGTCTGAACTATGTCTCACTTATGTGGTGGTCCCTCCTTGGCAGGGTTGAGGCACATTTGTGGGGCAGTGTGGGGTGGCTTGCACCGAGAACACCTGTGCTGTACCCGTCATGTGGATACTTTGGGAGATAAGTTGTCTGATAACCACACTCTGAACTGGAAGCACTTCAGAACAAGGTGTTCAGCCAGTGTCACTTCAGGTGTGGTGACACTTGTAGTTACACTGTTGGTAGTGGCAGAAGCATGTAATGGGGTAAGGGGTGGACAAAGAACACATGTACAGTATATAGGAAGACAGAGAAAAGACAGAACTGTATAAAGATAGTACAGACAAGACAAAGCTGATACAAGAACAGTGACTGTGAATGGGGCACACAGGAATATAAAAAGAGAAACATCAAAAAGCAAAGTGCACAGACGAGAATAGAGAACAAACTGCACACGACAGAGAACGCAGAAAGGGTGCACAGTAATACAACAGGACAGAGGACAGAAACAAAGATATAGAACAATAAGAAAACAAAGAGAACAGAAATGAGAAAATTGAATAAAAGAGCATAAAGGAGAGATTTTGAAGGGGGCACACAGTTTTACCAGACAACAGTAAAGAAAAAAAGAGAGCAGACAGGTGAACAACTGAAATATATAAGTTCAGAGAAATATCCATGAAAGAGTGACTAGTGAAAAAGACTGAGGTCCTAATTTTTGCAGCATTTTTGGTTTTGAAAATAAGCAAAAATAATGACCAGAATGTTGACTTCAGCAGGTGCAAAACCATGAGTACCAAGTAACTTTTACAAAGCTCAACCAGTGTGAGCTGTAACACCAGCAAATATTTTCAGCAATTCTAGACTTCTGTCAAGCTGTGGTCTCTGAAAATCCAGCATTTACAATTCAGCCTCTTGTATTTACTGATAACTGTTCAGTCACACAGAGTGACGCACTTTCACCATTATCAATTGAAAATGCCCAAGATTCCTCTTCAAGTAGTGTCAGAGCAGCCAAGGCCATCAAACTGCCTTGCAGAATTAATTGACTGTTGTGGTCCATATTGAACAACAGTCCAGGTGCAGAAGACGAAGTCCAGACTCCTTTTTGCACATATTAAATGTTGGTTTTGATGGTGAAAGAAACACAAGGATTCTAAAATAAGTATGTTTTCCGCACTAGTATACCAAAAGCAGACTTGATTGACTTAGTCTCCTGCCCTCAAATTCTGTTTCTATGCATGTAGCTGCTTTTTCTGTCACATCATCAAATGATGATCACAGTAACCATCTCGTGAGCCCATCACAGGGGTCGCAGCAAGAGTGGCAACAAAGACACCCCCTCAATGGGCAAGAAGCACAGCCACCAGCACCAGTCTTAACTAAAAGGGCCACATGCCTGCAGAGATCCAGGCTCATGCTCGAACCCAAGCCTCCCATACCGGAGTGCAACATGCAACTACTGGATCATCCAGGCCATCCCCGTTACTATGGAAATACTGCAGATACAAATCCTTAAATGGATCTAAAGCAACCCATGCTATTCATCAGAGTCTTATCTTTATAGTAATAAATCATTCTGAAAACGAATGCAAAGCCAGTCACAGTGTAGAGCTATTGTATAGCTATTAGCTATTACCCCATGACAAAATGTCTTTTATTTGTTATTTAGCCAGTTGTCAGCCTTGAATTTGAGACCTGTCTGAGATTTTTTTTTTCCTGTGGGTGAACTGCAGTGCTTGTGAAAGGTGTATGATTGACAGCACTGGAACCTGAAGGCTGATAAACATACAGCATGCAACTCCATAAGATGTTATTGGCGGTTTTAAACTGTTGGTGACTATTTTCAACTGATCCCTCTCAACATTCCACAACATAGCTAATATGTCAAATTCATTTAAGCAATAAGGTATGCCAGGGCATGTATCATGCTAGGATAATGTCACACCTTGGGCGCATTGTGAGGCACACGGCCACAGGCCGAGTACCTTCAACAACTTAAGAAGTTACATTATCCCAGTGACACATGCCCTGAAGTGCCTTATTGTGATGATAAAATGGATCCAATAATGTGCTTATGGTCATAAGTAGGCTATATTGTGGGCCGTACTTCTATCTGCATGCTTGTGCTGAGATAAGATCACAGATAAAACTGGAACGCCACAAAAGAGCTTTCAGCATTTTTAAAGTCAGTGTTATAAATTCTATTCTACCGTATTTGAAACCCTTATTATTAGTAGTAGTATCATTATCATTATTTATTTAGGTACATTTATATGGCCTATATGAAAGGAACGGCCCAGTGGCATAGCCCTACACATTGTGCTGCCTCCTGGGAAATGTGGGTCACATGTGAGCCACTGAAAGCCACACTAAGACTGCTGGGAGCTGAATATGTTGCAGAGATGAAGTGATGATCTCCTGGAGGTGAAGGGCATGCTGCCCAGTGTATCTGCACCCTTGTTGGATGATCATGGAATAACGCTGGCATCAGTTCTGAAGACCTGTTCACTCACTCACTGGCTCTCCCAGCCAAAGGAAGCATGCAGTTATGATAGACCCAATTGGTGGTGTGTCAGATGGGTAAAACATGGAAAAAAAGAAAAGTAGAATTTATGAAGGTGTGAAAACTGAATAGGTTTTGTGAGTGTGCCTTTAAAAGGCAGCTGACAACCTATGAAAAACTTAACTTTGGGACATGATTCAGATTGTGTACTTCATAGAAACATAAAATTTGTCAGCAGACAAAGACCACTTGGACTACGCAGTCTACCCAAGTGTTCACTGCCTATTCTACCTCTGAAGACCCTATCTGGTCTCTGATGACCCTCCCCCCATCTCTTTTCTAATATACCCCTGTGTTTATCCCTTGCATGATTGAAGCCCCTCACCGTTTTAGCTTCCACTTCTGCTGGCAGTCTGTTCCAGGCATCTAACACCCATTCAGTAGAGAAATATTTCCTCACATCTGTCCTGACCCCCCCCCAACTTCATCACATGCACCTTAGTCCTAGTACTTATCCTCATCCTTATTTGAAAGGGACTCATCCTCATCCTTATTTGAAAGGGATTCTCCAACTGTATCCTGTTCATATCTCTCTCTCTCTCTCTGTCTCCCCCCCCAGGGTGTACATGTTGAGATCCCTCAGCCCCTTCTCATAGGGCTTCCTGTGCAAACCCTGCACCATATTAGTTGCCCTTCTCTGGACAACCTCCATTCTATGTCCTTTCTGAAGTGTAGTCTCCAAAACTGAACACAGTACTTCAGGTGGAGGAATGCCAGGGAGCGATATAATTGCAGCACCCCCTTCCTTCTCCATACCCTCCCATGCACCACAGCATCCCACTAGCACCACCTGCAGCCTTGTCACACTACACTGCCACATGGAGATCCTCTAATATAATAACCCCAAGGTGCCTTTCCTATCTAGTGACTACCAGTACCCCCCCATCCTATATGCAACACCAGGGTTCCTATTCACTAGGTGCATGGTTTTGCCCTTTTTGGCATTGAACCCCAACTGCCATATTTTTGACCATTCCTTGAGTTTCCTAGGATCTCTGCACATTTTCTCCACTCCCTCCTTAGTGTCCAGCCTATTACAGGGTTTAGTGTCATCTGCAAAATAGGCATACCTTCCCCTTCAGTTCTTCTGCAATGTCTCCTATGAAGATATTGATGAGGACTGGTCCCAGAACCAAGCCCTGTGGTACACAACTGGTCACTCTCCCATCCTTAGATTGAGTGCCATTAACCACTACCCTCTGTCTACTATCATTGACCAGTTTCTAACCCAATTTACCACTTTGGACCCCACTCTAGGCTGGTCAGTTTCTTTATCAACCTCCTGTGTGACACTGTGTCTAAGGCCTTTCAGATAGGTGACTTCTACTGAGTGGATGGGGCCTATCTGGACTTCATCAATGTCTTCAACACACTGCCTTCCCCTGATCTAGCTCCTTCGTCACCCAGTCAAAGAAATCTATGAGATTTGTTTGCCATGACCTCCCCCCAGGGAATCAATGCTGCCTGTTGTCTTGCAGCCCACTGAATTCTGGACGCTCATCTGGTCTTTCTTACAGTACGGTTTCCATTAATTTCCCTACTACAGAAGTTAAACTGAATGATCTATTGTTGCTAGCCTCCTCTCTTGTGCAGCCGTTATGTAGATGGACCATGTCAGCCCTTCTCCAGTCTTCTGGAACTATGCCTGTGTCCAGTAAGCTGTTGAACAAGGCTGCCAGCAGAGCAGCTAGCAACTCACTGAGGTCTTTCAGTACCTTGGGGTGTATCCCATCTGGTCCCATTGCTTTACCTACCATTAGAATTGAGAGTCCTTTCAGGCTCTTTAATTTTAAAATGGACTAGTGTCCACCTCCCCCCTCCCATTCTTGCTTTTGCCTGGTGTCCATCCCCTCCTCTCTCTACTGCAAAGACTGAGTGGAAGTACCTATATAAGATGCCAGCTTTTTCTTGGTCCCCTTCTGCACAATCTACCCCATCCACCTTCTGATCCTCACCATCCCTTCCCTTGTTTTTCTTTTCTCACTTACATACCTAAAAACAGTTTCATCTCTATTTAGCCACCCATCTAACAATCCAGTCCACTGGCTTCACCTTTGCTCTCTTTACTGCCTTGTCTTCTTACTTCTGCCTTGCTTGGTACACCTCCTTGTCTTCCATTTCTTTGTACCTCTTGAATGCCACCCTTTTTTCTTTCACCACCATTGCCATATTTTTGCAGAACCCTAACATTTTCATTTTCCTTCTGCTTTTGCTTACCACGTTCACACAGAGGTGTGTTACCCTAATTATACCCTCCCTTATTCTTCTCCACTGTGCATCTACTCCACCCTGGCAATACTCCCCTTTGAAGTAATTTCTGAGGCAGCCTCCTATTTTTTGAAACTCCACCCTCCTGAAGTCCAAGACCTCCATCCTTATATGGCTCTCCTCTGCTCCTGTCCTTATGCTGAACCACACTGAATGGTTATCATTGGTACCTAGGAGACTGCTCACTGTGATGCCTGGATTGCTGTTCCTCTTTGTAAGCACCAGGTCCAATACTGCCCCATCCCTAGTGGGTCCATTGACTAGCTGCCTGAGAAAGGCCCCTTGTAAGGAGTCAAGGACGGCCCTGCTCCTTGCCCAAGCTGCAGCTGGAAGGTTCCATTCCACATCTGGCAGGCTGAAGTCTCCAGCTAACCTTCATATCTGGAATTTTGCTTCCAAGGTTCCTTGCATTAACACTCATGGCCCTCCACACTTTCTCCCCCCCCAACGCCTAATACCCTACATTTCCCGCACTTTCTTGCCTATGTTGTTTGCTAATGCCCCCTCTGACTCATCTATTCTCATTTTGTTTTCCCCATTCCTGTTCCCCTTCAATCTGCTAACCTCCCCTACCCGAGTTATTTCCCCTAGTTACCCTGCACCTTCATTCTTAAGTTAATTGTTATAGACTGCTACAAATATTTGCACAAAAATCAGGATTTTGTCCATTAGAATTCTCTTGCTCATAACACTCATGTACACAGGCAAAGACATTTTTTTTACCAACACAGGCAAAGGCAATTTTATCGTTATTATTTAACAAACTTTTAAAAGCACATTGTTACTACTGTATTTGCACTTTTAGGTTAAAATAAATGAATATTCATTTATTTATTAAGTTGTATTCTGATACTATCTTATGGTTGTCTTTGTCTTCTTTCCCTGTTTTGCATTGTATTTGTCTGTACTCTGACATCATGAAGGGTGCATCATCAATAACATATTACTTCAACTACCTCTGAACGGTGTAAGGCACCTGACAAAGGGGACTGTGTGTGTATCGATGTTGGCTTGATAAAAGGTAGGACACGATCTAAGTCTAGTTTTACACCTGAAATCATATTTTTCAGCTTGTGACACCATTTTTTTATTTGAAAATTGTTGACTGGGAAATACAGACTGAGCTGAGACTTGTTTCTAGGTATGTTCTGGGGCAAGGGAAGTCATCAGAGTCCACGTGCAAAAACAAAATAATGCTAGGTAAATAATAAAAGTGAAAATAATACAAAGTACTTAAGAATGCAGGACAAACTATATTAACATATTAATAATAATAATTCTGGTAGCTAGAGAGTGTGGTGCCACAAGCAGAAAAATATAACACCAGGTGCAAATGTGGAGCAGGTAGAGATGAAGTCTATAGGACAATGATCCTGTTTTCATGCAACTGTCCTTGCTAATAAAGAATGAGAATGAGAAACACAGAAAATATATGAAATAAAAGCAGAGTTGTGTCTAGATATCACAGTTCTCCATGAGGCCCACAAGCTGTTTAAGGTACAATATTGTAATATCTTGCAGCTTCAAAATAGTTTCAGACCTAATAAAATAGCATATTTTATTTGGAGAGTTACATACTACAGTTCTTTATCTTTCTGCCACCTTTATATTGCATATTTTTCACATAATTAACCATGTGTGAAGTGATATACACCTACTATGTTCAGTTATGTTCAGTTCCTCATTTTCAACAAGTTCCCTTCTAACACTCATTACTGGTACATAATGACCTTTCAAGCAGCACTGCACTGCCGATATCTGCTAACAACAAATTTTCCAGAGCAGTAAGAGTCTGACTCAGGTGCTCCCTCCTTGTGATTTTTCACTTCTGTTACCTTCAGAACTAGAAAATGCACTATCCCACTGACCTTTGAGATCCTAGAATAATTCTTATAGCAGGGCATTAGATTACAAAATGGGCCAACACAGATGCACCCATGATTCATGCAAGCATAAAGTGTGCAGTGCTTCATATATATATATATATATATATATATATATATATATATATATATATATATATTTAGAGGAAGAGAGAGAGAGACAGATTAGCATGCATATCAGACAGGGGAGGAATCATTAATCAGTAAAATACAGCTGTGCACACAAAAAATGGATAGTTTGCATGAGCACAGGTACATAAAATACAAAGGAACTTCAGCAGCTCCACTGATTTAAACTGAATATTTTGTCAACTTTGCATCCATAGCTGATATAAGAGGAAAAAATGGCTTCTTCTGTTTGCTATATACTTGAGAAAATGCAGTGGGATTTGAAGAGTTACTTAGTCCTTATACAAACTGAAACAACAAGCCACAAAGGCCTGTTGACCTTAAAGGAATGTACATCACCAAGTTCAAGTCTTCTGTCATTCCTTTTTTGCACAAATGTCCCTGGAAACTTACTTCATTTTGTAAAGTCTAGAAATAGAGGAATTGGGCCTGTCTAAAACAAATCTAATCTGAAGGTTAATGTGGAAGAAATTTAAAGGCACAGGAACGCCAACCTTAAGGATACTAAGACCACAGAACTTTACTACACAATTCACTAGCACAATCAAATAGTAGTAATATTCCCCCCCCCAAAAAAGGGGGTTAGAAAAAGGCTTGAAGCCCTGACAATAGATAAGGCACCAGTGCCAAATGGGATGCACCTGAGGGTGCCCAGGGAATTGGCATTCAAACTGGCTGAACCCCTAGCAAGGCCAGTCAATAGGTCACCATAGTCAGGGGTGGTTCTGAGAGACTGGAGGATAATGGACATGGTTCCTGTCCACAAGGAAGGGGACAGAGAGGAACCTGAAAATTACAGGTCCATTAGTCTTACCTCATATGTGGGTAAACTGATGGAGACATTAGTTAAAGAGTACCTAGTGGACTACCTGAAGGCAAATGATCTTCAGGATAGTGGGCATCATGGGTATGGCAGGGAGGTCTTATCAGACTAGCCAGGAAAGTCATACATCATATGACTTTTACATTTTTTTTCTACGTCGTACGGTTCCTGAGATATAAGCAATTTAGTATTCCAACTCCTCATTTTCTGCTCCGAGACCCATTATTATGCATGCATTCTTTGTACTCACTGTCTTTCTCTATGCAGCTTTTGGGGAAAACCAGCCTGTGTGCTTACATTACTGTTACCCCTACCGCTTCCGCTTGCAGTTCCGTACCTGTTTCACTTACCATTCCTGTCTATGGCACCATGTGCGTGTTACCCTTTGTGTTTTCATTTGTGCTTGTGTTTGCACTATTTTAACCATTTGTGTCTACAGTACTGTTTATCTTTCTGTTTCACTTTGCGTCACCATGCGCATTACCATTTGCGGGCACCGTGTTACTATGTGACAAGACATCATGTGGCGGGAGTGCGGGGCACAAAGGGCCCTGCGCTCCCGCTGCTGCATTACATTCACTATTTCTCATCATCATTCTCAAAAAGAAGGGAAATTAGAGGCAAAACTCCATTTAATGCATTAGTAGGGTTGTTCCACAGCGACAAAGTGAGGAAATTTGGTGTTAGGGTTGAAAGTCCCCCTTTGACCCCCGTTCACACCCCAACCAGCATCGGGGTGCGCATTGGGTTATCGGTCCTAACTCTCACCCCTTCTCCTATACCTCTGCTTCTTCACACATAGGGGTGAGAGTTGACCAACAACCCCATCTTACCTGTCTGGTGAAGTATGAAACAGGGGAAGGTGGAAGCGAAATGGTAACAGTAAGGATAATGCAAGCGCAAATGAAACCCAAGGGTAACGCACACGGTGGCATACACGGGAACGGTAATGCAAACGGGGACATAAACGCAAGTTGAAACAGTAAGTGTAACAGTAACGGAACTGCATACCCTGTTTTTGCTGGACAACTGCATAAAGAAACACAGTGTGCATAAAGAATGTATGCATTGTAATGGGAATGGAAGCTTAAAACAAGCTTTGGCAGTACTTAATTGCAAATATCTCAGCAACCGTAGAACGTAGAAAAAAAATTTAAATTTCACAGAAATCATTATTTTCCTGGCTACCATTTTGTTTTACATAGCCCATAGGGATATGCAAATCATGATCAAAAATCTGCATCTCACACCATTTTCGAGATACGAGCCCCGAAAGGGGTGGCGTAAGCCACCATGTTAGTCTATGGGAAAATACATCAACTTTGGAGAACTGTAACTTGGGAGCCGTGCAATATTTTTTCACCAAACTACTGAAAGGCACATCTGTGAGATGTTGGCTGCCTTCCCTCCAAAAGTAGTGTCGCAATTTGTGACACCTTTCACAAATTTTGTGAAACTGTCGAGAATGCGACACTACGCTTTTCCAGAAATTTGGAAAACATATTTCTGGGGTATTTAACCCCAAAATAAAGACATGGCTAGCATGCTCAGAGTCTGACTATGTGAACAAAAAAAGAATTGTATCCCTAGAGGGTCCCACATTTAAATGCCAAGTATTTCTGTGATCACTAACTGAAAAAAAAATGGCTGACTCACGACACTACTGGGGTAATTTGCGACACTCAAAACTGCATGTATGACACTTTCGCACTTTTTGTTAACTTTTCCCCATTGACTTATAATGGAAACTTGTTTTTTAAATAACATTTGAACCATTTAATATTTTTTCATGAAATCCTCAAAAGGCACATTAGGGACCCTGGCCGCACATTCCCTGACATTTTTGGAACGGCCGCACAAACCGTGCAACCAGTAGGTGAGAGGAAAGAATTTGCAAAAAAGAGTAAACGCACATTTCGTTGGCGCTTAATAACTCTGCAGCTGTACAGCTGACTGGTACAAAACTTGGCAGATCCCAAGATCTACCACGCCCAATCATGCATACCAAATTTTAGGCACATCCATTGAACAGTGGCAAAGTTATTAAGGTGCAAAATTTGACCCTTTAACCTTAAAATGGCTCCTCAACCCTAACTATGGCGACAAAAGTGAGGAAATTCGGTGTTAGGGTTGAAAACCCCCTTGGACCTTGCATGCTCAGTAAGTATTTCAAAATAGTTGTATGAAGGGCTGTGGCTTAGGCGCCTACAGTCACCTCATAGCTCATGAATAATCATGAGCTTATTTGTATTGCTGTTTTTTTAAAAAAAAATTTAAATTGAGGGAATTTGAAAAATCAGATGAAAACCACACGTTATCCCTCTTTGGGAAGCTTGGTCTGTTCAAAATCACTGTTTACAACAATTTCTTTTGGCTTTCTCCTGTTCACATTGCAAGAAGAACAGTTTCTTATGTGATCCATGTTTTAAAACATGTCACTGTAACTGTAGTTCATGAATAAATCAGGAGTTTATCTGCATACCAGGATCCTAGGTGATAGGTTTAAATGCTTCAATGGCAACCATTTAAACTAGCCAAGGGGGGAGGCACTGAAGAGGAAAAGGGAAATCCTAGCCCCCCCCCAAAATAAATCAGGATAATTAGTAAGGTAAACACCAAGATAGAGCAGTCGATAGGGAGAAGGGCAGGGGTAAATGGAGAAAAAGACAGAGGCTGTAGGGACAGGAATGGGGCAAAAAGAAATAAAGCCATAAAAAAAATGGAAGGTAATGAGTACTAATGCCCATAGTCTAGGTAAAAAGCTCCCTGAAATGGTGGCTTTGATGGAAGAAGGATGCCTGGATATTGTGGCAGTCACAGAAACATGGTACACAGAGAACCATGACTGGGATGTCAACATACCAGGGTACACAATCTAGAGGAGGGACAGAGAGGGAAGAAGAGGAGGAGGAGTAGCTCTCTATGTAAGGGAAGGGATCAAAGCAACAGAGCTAAAGGGTAAACAGGGAGGTGAGGAGGTACTGTGGGTCACCCTGGAGACTGGAAATGGATCCACAATCCACACAGAGGTTGTATACAGACCCTCATCTCAGGAGGAGGAAATGGACAAGGAAATGACAGAAGGCATCCTTGGAATGGCAAAGAAAGGGGAGATATTGCTGATGGGGGACCTGAATATGCCAGATGTTGATTGGAGCACCTTTGCTGCAGCCACATCAAAGAGCAGGGCCATTCTCGATGCCCTTCAGGGGGCATGCCTCAGACAGCGAGTTTTGGAACCCACTCGGGAGAGAGCAATCTTAGACCTGGTACTCTCAAATGGGGATGGAGAGAGGATCTCTGATCTAGAAGTGGGCAGCCATCTGGGAACAAGTGACCACCAAACAGTGTGGTTCACGATAAACTTAGCTGTAGAGTCAAGCCACACAAAAGTGAAGGTACTGGACTTCAGGAGGGCTGATTTTGTTAAAATGTGAGAGTGCCTCAGAAAAGCACTAGGAAACAGGCAAGAAGGTGGGGTGGAGCAACAGTGGGGAAACATCAAAACCGCCATCACAGAGGCAACAAGTCTTTGTGCGAAGCAAATAAACAAATCAAAATGAAAGAAAAAAACACTATGGTTCTCAAAAGAAGTGGTGGGAAGGTAAGAGAGAAAAAGATAGCATTTAGGAAGTATAAGGAAACACAGAAAGAGCAGGACAGAGAACTGTACCAGTTAAAGCAGAAGGAAGCGGGGAAGGCAGTTAGAATAGCAAAGGCCCAAACCGTGGAAAAGATAGCCAACTTGGTTAGAAGGGGGATAAAACCTTTTATAGGTACATTAGGGAGCAAAGAAAGACTAAGGCAGGGATACTGAGGCTCAACAAAGAGGAAGGTGGTTGGGCAGAAAGCAACAGTGAAAAAGCAGGGATACTGAATGAATACTTCTGCTCACTATTCACAATGGAAAACCAGGTAGGAAATACCTAATCTGGTCAATAAAAGCACTCTGGATGGGGTGATATTAGTCCTTTCACAGAAGAAAGGGTTCTGAAAGAACTCTTAAAACTGAAGGTGGATAAAGCAATGGGGCCTGATGGGATTCACCCCAGAATTCTAAAAGAACTAAGGGAAGAACTAGTAACACCACTGACTACCCTTTTTAATAAATCATGGGAGGATGGTGTGGTACCCGAGGACTGGAGAAGGGCAGATGTGATTCCCCTTCACAAAAGTGGGAGCAAGACAGAGGCAGGAAACTGCAGACCTGTCAGTTTGACCTTAGTGGTAGGGAAAATTATGAAATCACTTCTGAAGGAAAGAATTGTTGAGTACCTAGAGGCCAGTGGGGCACAGGACCCAAGGCAGCATGGATTCACAGCGGGAAGGTCATGTCAGACAAATCTAATTGATTTCTTTGACTGTGTGACTGAAGCAGTAGACCAGGGAGGGGCTGTGGACATGGCCTACCTAGGCTTTAGCAAGGCATTTGACACAGTCACACACAAAAGATTAATAAACAAATTAGCCAGCCTGGAAGTGGGTCCCAGGGTCATAGCCTGGGTAAAACACTGGTTGGACAACAGGACACAGCGGGTAATGGTAAATGGAGTCCACAGTGAAGAAAGATTGGAGGAATGGTCAAATGTATGGCAGCTTAGATTTAACACAAAGAAGTGCAAAGTAATGCACCTGGGGAAAAAAACAGGGGAAGAGTACACAATGGGGGATGAGATACTGACAACAATAAAAATGGAAAGGGACCTGGGGGTAGTTATATCAGATGACCTAAAGGTCGGCAAGCTATGTGAGAAGGCAGTAAGGAGGGCTGGGGGATACTGGGATGCATAAGTAGAGGCATCACCAGTAGAAAACAGGAAGTTGCTATCCCTCCGTACAGACAGTTGGTGAGACCACATCTGGAGTACTGCATGCAGTTCTGGAGACCTCATCTCGGCAAAGACATAGACAGGGTGGAGGTTGTCCAGAAGAGGGCAACCAAAATGGTGCAGGGTCTGCACCAGAAGACATATGAAGAAAGACTAAAGGAGCTTAATATGTATGGCCTCGAAGAAAGGAAGGAAAGGGGGGACATGATAGAAACTTTCAAGTACCTCAAGGGAATCAACAAAGTCCAAGAGTGTAGCATATTTCAGAAAAAAAGATGTGCAAGAACAAGGGAGCACAATTTGAAGATAGAGGGGGGACAGCTCAGAGGTAATGTGAGGAAGTATTTTTTCATGGAGAGGGTTGTAGATGCATGGAACAGCCTTTCTGAGGAGGTCATGGAGTCAAAAACAGTGGGGAAATTCAAGAATACATGGGACAGACATAAGGCAATTCTAGTGGGGGGGGGTAGGAGGAAGTAGGCTAATGGTTAAGTAGGATCTCTTGCTTATCCATTAGGTAGGGAAATGGGCAGACTAGGTGGGCCAAGCAGTCTTTATTTGCCATCAAATTCTATTTTGTTATGTTTCTATGTCAGCCTAGCATAGTGGTTGCTATTAAATGAAACACTACTCATTTTGTAGAAAACTTTTTGCTGAACAAATGTCAAGCTCACAGTACCATGCTACCTTTTTCGCTTTAAAGTTATTTGCATTTGTTTGTCAAAAAAGTGAAAACAAATTGCATTTTCTGCAGTTTTTTTGCTAATTATAAAAAAAACTAAACAATATCTATAAATGAAGCACCACTCATTTTGTAGATGTTTTTGTGCTGAATGACTTCCATGCTCATAGTACCAAGCTATCATTTTTCATTTTAAAGTTATTTGCATTTGTTTTTCACGAAAGTGAACAATACATTGCATTTTCTGCTGTTTTTTGCCAATTATAAAAAAATCTATAAGGTATCTATAAAAGAAATATCACTCATTTTGTAGATAATTTTGTGCTGAACAGCTTTCAAGCTCACAGTACCATGCTATCTTTTTTGTTTTAAAGAGCTAGTAGAGCTAAAACAGGCAGATAGGAAAGTAATACACATTTTAAGAAGTAGTCAGCTGTGACTTTTTATTTCTGAAGTATTTTTATTTTTTCTTTTGATTATCAGAAAGTCTTCCATGTGATAATATTGTGCTGGATATATGGAGCAGCTCTTAGCCTGGCAGCTGACATATCTAGCTGTACTGCCCACCACTACTTCATCAGCATTGTGATCTCACTGACAGTGACATCACTGGTAAATGGCCTGGAAATCACTGAATTGCTGTTCCTATGCAGCAGTGATGGCAGTCAGTGAGGTCACAATGCTGGTGATGTAGTGGGGGGGCAGTAGGGCTAGATATGTCAGCTGCCAGATAGAATACTGCCCACACATCACAGCTACTAACATCAGGTAAACAATCTTTTAATTAAACAAAGGGAAAAGAAAAAGCACCTCAGATATAAAAGGCAATGGTTGGCTGCTTTTTAAATCTAATATTAGTTTTAGGCAGTACATTAGCTCTTTTATTAGGATTTGAATATGGTTAGTACTGCTACGGAGGCCGAACAGTCTAAATGCATTCTGGAGTGATTATGACATAGCTACTATGTGTATAAATCTTGATGACATAGCTACTATACGTATAAATTTCATTTATGGGCCAGGCTATTCAAACTGTGCCCGGAAAGGTCACAAGTGGTTGCTCCACGCAACTGAGTTGTGCCGCAGCAAAAAAGTGATATATTCAGATGAGATGCGCAATGGCACATCTCATCTGAATATATCAAAAAAAGTGAGTGGCACAAATGGTGGCCACCAAGAACGCACCGGCGCATCTCTCTGTTCTGTCTTCAATACCTGGAATTGGGGCTATGGCATACCTTGGATGCACCGATAATAAATTCCAGATATTCAGACCGAAACATGCAAATGGGCCATTAGGCATGCAAGGCACAAATTTTATTTATTTTTATTTATTTCAGTTTGGGATTTAATACCTTTGAGCCATAGGCTCGTTTGCAAAGGCTCCAAGTCAGACATAGTACAACAACAAGACAGCTAAAAACAAGAACAACATGAGTTCAGCTAAAGACAATGAATGAACAAAATTACAACAGCATATACATGATTTATTAGGTTACAAGGTAGCACAGGTTACTTAATAGAGGGTTTTCTTGTATTAGGTAATTTACACTTACTGTTACAATCTGTTAGAAATTTGCAAGGAAATTTCATCGTCAGTTCAACAGGTAGGCAGGAATGAGAGACTGCTTACAAGGGAAGGATGCCCAGTAAGAGATGAATGAGACAGAAGTGGAATGCAGGGGCCTGTTATTAGGGAGACAAAGGCAGCCAGGGAGGACCTAGGGTCAGGTTTGTGTAGATGTGGTAGCCTGGAGTGGCTATTTCCTTGGAGGTGGTGGGTAAGAGGGAGAGAGGTGTAGATATAAAGAAGTCAGAAGGGGTGGACGAGGGGGGTACAAGGTGAGAGGTGAGGGGTGAGGGGAGACAGGGGAAGTGGGCGAGGGGTAAGGGAGGTGGGGGTGGAAGGTGATGATTCAGGATAGGACTGTAAAGAATAGAGATGGGGTGGTGAGCATAGGGGGGCACGGATGAGCCTAAGTGAGTCTTATATGATGAGGTCAGGAGGGGTGGTAAATGAGGCCATTTGCATGTCCTGTACAGGGGTGTGCCCAGCAGGATGCACTGGGTACCCTGCAAGCAAGAACCAGTCATGCAAAGGAAAACTGATGAAACAGTTTCCCTGGTAGTCTAGTGCCCCCCCTCCTGTCCCCTAGCGTATAATAAAATAAATCATCCCATTTTCTCTGGTAGCCTAGTGGCCCCTCTCTCATCCCCGACCCCAATGTAGTAAAGAAATCAGTCCAATATACCCTGGTAGTCTAGTGGACCCCCACACACTGAAGACCCACATCCCAGCCCGCACCCCCCCATCCCAACCATGGCACAGAGTTGGAGGGCAGCACAGCCCACCTGCACATCACCACGGCTGCCCGCCAAATGAACTGTCATGAATGAAAGTGTACTGTACCTACTGCAATCCTATTGGTTGACACTGCTGACCAATGGGCTTGTAGTGTGTACTGTCAGCCATCATTCACAACTTTGTGAAAGTTGTGAATGACAGCTGACAGTACACACTGCAAGACCATTAGTCGATAGTGTCAAACAACAGGATTGCAGTAGGTACAGTATGCTGTCATTCATGACAGTTCAGTCGGCAGGCAGCTGTGGTGGTACGCAGGTGGGCTATGTTGCCCGCTGACTCTGTGCCACTGCTGGGACAGGAGGGGGTGCGGGGTGAGATGTGGGTTTTCAGTAGGTGGGGGATCCACTAGACTACCAGGGAATTTCCAGTGGGGATGTGCTTTGTTATATCGGGATCGGGGACGTTGGGGCATCCTCTAGATTACCAGGGAATTTCCGACAGGGATGTGTTTTGTTACATCAGGGTCGGGGGTACACTAGACTACCAGGGTATATATATCAGACTAGGATGTCTATATTACATCGAGGTTGGGGATGGGAGGTGAGCCACTAGACTACCAGGGAAAAAGGGTTGATTAATTTTATTATACGCCTGGGGACGGGAGATGGGCCACTAGACTACCAGGGACATGGGGTTTGCTCTTGTTTTCACTTACGATTGGGGATTTGGGGGCTGACCACCCAAGGGCTGATGGCTGCTGTGCTGCACTGTGCAGTACAGAAGCCTGCCAGTGGGTGGCCTGGAGTTAGGCATGATTCTTTCATGGCTAACTTTGTGCGGCATATCTCCGAGATGTGCGGCTAGCTGCGCTGTACATCTTGGCTGAATATTGCGATGTGCTGCATATGCATGGGAACGCCCCCTCTGGATGCACCACATACATTATCTTTGCACTGTGGAGCATCTGGAATTGTGCAGTGCATCCCCTTCTTCTGAATATGGCTCAGGGGTGCATTTTGGGGATGCACCGGTGCAACTCATTTGCACTGGGCACATCTTTGAATATCTGGGCCATAGTAGCTCAGATAACAAGATTTATCACAATTAATTTATCACCATTCCTATTGTATAAATATATATATAGCACTTTTAACCATCAGCAAAGTTTCTACAGACATTACTCAACAAGCTAGTAAACTATCCCCTTACATATCTAGAATACAGCAAGAAAGGCAAACTTTCTGTGAACACCTCATCAACTACATTGCGGTGCACCTGGGTTACACGACATCTAATCAACAGCCTAGGTTTCCAGGTCAGTCTCAGATTACTTGGAAAGTATAGGAAGCACAGCCACCTCAACCTCACATATCACATGGGAAGTACAGGAAGTTAAAACTCAGAAATATCTGTTAAAAGCAACAGGCCCAACTATAAACATGCAGCCATAACTTACTTTCTGCAGTGCAACCTTACCCAACTAGTAAATAGGTCTAGCTATACCCTAATCTACATTGAATGTCTAATTTATGCTACTGCTCTAAAACTGCCCATTTAGAGACAGATCACCAAAATACAACACTACTACACTGCTAAACAACTAACATTTCTAATAATTTTATAAGTGAAATGAGACCATCCCATCTGGGGATTATGATACCTCCTTCCTATCCACTAAAGTTCTATCCTTTGTTGACTTCTCAAAATTTGCCCCTGCTATGTTCCTCTATGATCTGCAACATGAAGACTGCTCTCCCCTTTTTAAGACCATAGACATCAACCATGCCACGGACTATTTCAACATGACTCTACTAGCCTTGCAGAAGGCTACATCCTGGTCTCAATGCATAGAGTTAGAGGGAAGGTGACCAAGTGGTTGAAGTGGCCTCTCCTGAAATTAATCAAGTACTGTGACAAACTTTGGTTATATGGAAGTTCTCCTCTCTACAGGCTGACTTCGATGCATAGTGCTCATTGCACAACACCTGCAAAAAAAGAGGTTCGCTTGGCCAAGAGTAACTATTACTGTGAACTCCTTAAATCCCCTACCTCTGACCCTAAGAGATATTGGACCCAAATAAATGGGTTTTATGTGATAAGAGCACCCCCTTAACAGCACGGCCCAAAACGGCTAACAGCGACCACCGCATGGGTGACTGGAATGGAACGCCGAACGGCAGACTGAACAACTGCAGCATGAGGTGGCAGGAGGGGCATCGCACACACAGTGATCACCACAGGGCAGTGGAGGAAATGGACGATGCAGCAAGGGCAGCAAGGGAAGGGTGACACGGACCTAGAGGCAGCCAATGGCTGCATCCCACATTGTTAGTTGACAGGGGCAGCAGGTGGGCAGCACTGCCCGGGAGGGCTAGGGGCAGGGGCATGGGAATGAGAGTGGCACAGCAGAGGAGGTGTATGGCTGCAGTACGACAGGGACTAGGAGATGTGCAGCAGAGTGGCCTGCACATTTTGCAGGGGTGGAAGGGAGGCATATGTGAGGGCACAGCCAGTGGAACCATCAACAGCAAGCCGTGCAGAGGCCAACAACCCAAAAGGAGGGGGGGCATACGGAGCAGACATCCCACCAACAGATGTGCAGTGACCATGCCGTGCGAGCCTGGGTCAAAAGGGTGACTGCAGGGGATGTGGTGGATGTGCGGGCGCCCATGGCAGGATGACTCCACAACAGGTAGGAGAGGAGGATCGCCCACTGCACACCGTGTGGTGCCGCACATGGCCATGCAGCCCAGAGATGGAAACAGGCTCATGGTGGGGGTGCATGCCAGGGGCCACTAAGCGGACAGTCACACATGGAATGTGAAGTTATGTGCCAGTCCACTGTGGCCTTCTGTTCTGGTCGTCCTGTGCTCAATCTCTTGTGTGGCCTGGGTTCTGTACTCACCTCCCCTGTGTGCAGGCCTGCTGCTGCTCACGGTCCTGTCGCTGGTGTGTGCAGGACACACCCTTACTGAGCGGAAGAGCTTTTCGCTCTTCCACTGTCTGTCTGCCATTCTGTGCGCTCACTCTTTTGGCAGCAGTGCTTTCAGGATCTCCCCCTCAGACCACACCATTGTAAGAGCACTCTTCCTGGCTGCTACCAAATTGATGAGATCCTGGGTAACACCAAGTCATAGATTCCCAGACATATTAATTAATGATGCTCTGCAATAATCTCCACACCATTTCCAATGCCTTCAACACCTTCTTTACTATGGTTAATAATGTTTCCCCTCTCACATCCTGTGGCTCACATCTTCTTTCTCGTCATGCTCCTCTTGAAGCACCTCCTAGTTTGATGCTCTCTCCTGTCATGTGTTTTGAGGTCCTTAAGCTGCTGAAATCTATTCCAACTCATGGCAGTGCTGGGCAAGACTGGTTAGAACCCAGGATACTGTGACTTGCTGCCACTCTCTTAGCTAATCCGGTAACTCGACTTTTTAATCTATCCATTAATACCTCCACGGTGCCTCTGGCATGGAAATCCACTATGACTATTCCAGTGTTCAAGAAAGGAGATCCCAAGCTCCTGTCTAATTATCGACCCATTGCACTTCTGCCTATGCTCAGCAAGATGTTTGAGAAACTAATCCACTGCCAGATATCTGCTCACTTGTTCCATTTCAATCTCCAGTACCCTTTTCAACATGGTTTCAGGGCTGGACATAGCACTACTATCGCTCTCACCATTTTTACCAGTGGAGTAAAATCCAACATGGATAATGACCTTCTTATAGGTGCTGTGTTCACTGACCTCACCAAAGCCTTTAATTTGGTGAATCACCCCCTGCTCTTGAATAAACTGCACACCCTTGGTGACTCTGAATCCACTCTGTCCTGGATCTGTAGCTACCTTGACAGCACATTACAATCAGTCTCCTTCGGCAAGGTTCTCTCATCTCCTGCCCCTAACTCCTGCGGCATCCCACAAGGCTCCATTCTTGGGCCCTTGCTCTTCTCAATATTTTTTAATGATAGTCCCACCTCCATCCCCCACTGTCACTCCATTATGTATGCAAATGACTTGGTACTCTACACTGTCTCTAGCTCCATCGATGACCTCAATACTCATCTGTCATCGGTGTTCTTATAACTCCAATCCTGGTTCTCCTCAAACTCCCTAATACTTAATTTACCCAAAACTCAGGCCTTGCTCTTTGGGTCCTCTAGGAAAGTCAATGCCATGTCCCCCAAGGTTAGTGTACTTTGTCACAATGGGTCAGCAGTCACTACCATTGACTCCTTTAAATACCTGGGAGTGACTCTTGATCATGTACTCGACTTCTCCTCTCACATTAATGAGGTATGCAAATCTGTTCCCTACAAGATTAGTGCTGCCAATCGTGTGCACCATGCCTTAATCCCTACTGCCAGGATCTCTGTAGCCAAGGGGGTCCTGGTTCCAAGGCTACTATGTGCTCTCTCACTCCTCTCACAGGCTAATGTTGGTGTATTTTGAAAGTAGAATACCGCTTACAACATTTGCAGATTTACCCTATCAGCCTCTCACCTTAGGCACCACTGTTTGCTCTAATCTGCCTTACACTGGTTGTCACCCAGTTCCCACTGCTCCTTCTCTCTGGGTTGTTCTATTGACTCCCTGACTAGACATCACTGTCCTGACTCTCTAGGGGCTATGCTTTCCCCTGTAAATCACTCCCACCCTCTGAGGACCTCTGCCGCACAGCTACTTTCTGTCACGTACTGCTCAACAAAAATGGGGCAGCAAGCTTTCTCTCACTTTGCTCCCAAATACTGGAATTCCCTGCCTCCCCACTTACAGTGCTCCTTATCTCACTCCTCCTTTAAAAATACACTTTTTTCTCACCTCTGTGCACTTGATACTTGTGACTGTAACTAACCTCGCTTGTTCTTCTGTTCTTGCTCTTCCTTGCCTCGGCTACTGCCTCTCAATACTCCATTGTATCACTGGGCTTGCCCACATTTGACTTTTTCATCCCTGCATGGATGGTTATTTGCTTGTATGTATAATTTTCAACTATCCCTGCATGGATACCTGTTGGAAGCTGTCATGTTTTGATTGTATGCTACCTGTGACTGTTTGGAAGTTTATATTCTGTACTATCCCAGGTTGTGCCTGAAAATAGCCAGGGTTATTGCATAATGTGCTTACCTGGTCATAAAAGCTAATAAATAAATAGCTAGCCCGGTGGCGCTGAAGGTTGAGGTGCTGGACACCATACCTCGCACCACGCCGGCGACCAGGTTCGGGAACAGACTTGGGCCACTGGGGGTTGGCAGGGGAGAGGAAGGATCAAGCATCCCACGACTGCTCTCCTTCCTCTGGGGTGGGTCGTGGCACTGTAGCGACAGCTGGTGGAGGCTGGTGGCGCAGCAGAAATAAGGGGGAGAGTGCGGCAGACATCGGTACGTAGTGCCTTGACGCCATTGCACGTCCGGCTCTTGGGGAACCCAAAAATCATGTGGAAAATGGCAGCGTGTGATCTCTGCAGCTGATGGCCATGCCCAGCATCCCCCCGGTACCCGAGAGGATCCTACATACAGGGTGCGTGAGCGATTAAAGGCCAGCCCTGCGGGGGTGCCAGACCGGGCCCGGTGGGTGAAGGTGTCAGCAGCCAGAGATCGCCAGGGATCCGCTCCACAGAAAGGAGCATAAATAAAGATGAGATTAAAAACAAATAAATAAATGCACCTCCTGGTGGTTGAAGTCCCTCCCCCTTTGGCCTGGGATTCCAACCAACCAGTTGGCACATTAACATAGCAGACTTCCCCAGTGGAATTGCCTTATTGCTTACATATTCAATATGTGAATCCATTCATTCTACTGAACACCCACTGTAATGGAGAACTGTGCAGGTATTCTCTGTCTTCAAATCAGGCTCAGAACCCTAATCAGTAGCTAAGGATATAGGATTCAGATTTGCCGTAATCCAAGTTGCCCAGAAAATGTGCTGCTGTACCAAATATGAATCTGAACCAAGCTGACCATAAATGTCTCAATGTAACTTGTATTCTAAACCTCGTGTTCTTTGCTGAATTTCCCTCCTTTGGCAGTGGTACCCTGATGAATTCTGAGGAAACCTTTGAGGGGGATGTGAGGAAATAACATTAGAGGTTACTTGCCTCTTGCAGTATTGCTTGATGGAAACAAACATGTTTAGGTTGCTCAATGTGTGAAATACTGCTAGAAAACTGTTCTTATAGTATTTCTGACCCATTCTATGTTGCAGGTCAGTGGTGCTGTATTAGTCTCAGGAAAATCCAGTACACATATTTTTGTGATAATACATTTTTATTAGACCAACTGAAACATTTTTATGCAAGCTTTCAAGACCTCTTGGGTTCCTTCATCAGGTGCGGAGAAAACTAACCAGCATTTCAGAACATATATAAGAGTTTGTGGGTCTTAGATTGCTTAACAAAGCACAGGCTGTAAAGGAAGCAATTTAATACAATACATGTGACTACCAGGAAATAGAAACACAGAAACATATCATTTGATGGCAGATAAGGACTGCATGGCCCAGCTAGTCTGTTCATTTTCCCTGCCTGTTTCAGATGCCACAGATCCTAAGTGATCTGCGGCTTACCCTCTCTTTCCTTTTGCTAGGGTTCTCTCATGTCTAGCCCACGCATTTTTGAATTCCCCTATCATTTTTGCTGCCACAACCTCTGCAGGTAGGCTGTTCCATGCATCCACCACCCTTTCATGTCATTAAAAGGTGAGAGATCAGAAATGCAAATGGTAAGGTACTTCAGAGTGATACCATAACAAAAGATCAATGGCTGAAGAAAGTCCCATTAAATATGTAGAATGTGCAGTGCTGCCAGTTTGGTAAACTAAGCAGTGTCTATACATGTGGCTCCTTATGTCAATTATGTCCCAACAACCGGGGAAGATTTAAAAAAATGCATAAAACAAATTCTAAATGGTTGGGCCCAGAGCTATAGTGGAAACTGTCAAAACTCAGTTTGGGATCTGGTAATGTGTAGGGAAGCCCAAAGTTTCATTCAGCCCACGTCTGTCACTTTCAAAAAGTCTCATAAGTTTTGTTTCCCAGAGAAGTCTTGTGTGAATGTCTTTGAGGTTTCTTCTCAAAACTGCCCATTAAGATCCTTCAAAGAATGGTTGTTTTGGGGAGAAAACGTGGCCACTGGTGTCTGGTTGTCTGAGTGTTTGATAGTGGATCTATATCCATTCACACATTTACAGAGTGTTTGCCCAATTTCTTCCACATACCACCCATGTGGTTATTTTTTGGCATCTAATTAGATAAGCCAAATTTGATGTTGCATGAGAAAGACACATTTATTTTGTATTCCAGTTTGGTAAATGGAAGGTGGACAGAGTCATGCGTATCAATCTTGCTGCAGGTTTTGCATCTGGGCTTGTTGAACAGTCTTGTTACTTGTGTTTCCCTTTGAACTGTGGGTCTGCAATTACTGACCAGGGTTCTTCAAAGGTTCAGTTGTTGTCTGTATGATGTCATAGGTGGTTCACTTAATATAGTGGACAGTCTGTCATTGCTGTGCAGAACTGCCTGCATTTCTCAGATGCTCTTTTGTAGTGGCCTGACTAATGGGTTGTAAGTCACAACCAGCAGTGTGCATTTTGATTCTTTTTTTTTCTTTTTACGCCAGTAGCTGTTCTTGTGGTATCTGTCTAACTCGTGCAGTCTGTCAATTACATGAAAGGGGTAGTTTTTGCTGGTGAAGGCTTCTCATGGTACTTCCAAATTGTTGTCCCTGTCTGACTCATCCATGCACACACATTGGTATTGTAGGGCTTGGCTGTTGACAATCGCCATTTTTGTATGGTTTGGGTGTGAACTGGAATGGTGTAGGTAGTTGAAACGATCTGTTGGTTTTCTTTATATTGATTTTTTTTTTGCCTTTTTTGTAGTTCATCTGTGCTGTCCAGAAAGTTGATTTTGTTTTGGGAGTATTCCATTTTCAGACTGACTGAGGGATGAAAATTATTGAAGACTCTATGAAACATATGTAGTTTGTCATCACTCTCCATCCATATAAAAAATGTCATCAATAAAACAGTATTAGATCAATGGTTTTGTTCTCTGCTGTGATAGGAAGCTCTCCTCTAATACAGCCATGAAGATGATGGCATAATGAGGTGCCATTCTAGTGCCCATAGCTACAGCATGCTGGTTTTCTGCAGGTATAGTTTGCTGTAGGAAAAGTAGTTATGTTTCAGTATGAAATAAGTGAGTTTCAAAACTCCATCTGTAATTGCCTGGTTGTCTGTGTCCCTTTGTTGTAACATTTTGCAAGTGTCTAGTCCATCCAAGTGCAGTATATTGGTATAGAGGTACTCTGCATCCATTGTGATCAGAAATGGGCCAGTAAGGAGTGCCTTTAATTTTTGAAGTATGTTTAGGTAGATGGTTGTGTCCAGGATGAAGTCTGGAGTTCTTTATGCCACCAATTTGAGGATGCCCTCAACCCAGACCCATATTTGTTCAGTAAGAGTGCCAATGCCTGAAATAAGTGGCCATCCTAGAATTCCTGGTTTTTGTATCTTTGGCAGTGTATAAAACATTCCTGTCATTGGATTTTGTGGAATTAAACCAGTTAGTTGTGATTTGATGCTTGGTGGATATTTATTGAAGAAACAAGTCCTGTTCTAAAGTTTTCTGTTGGATCCTCCAGTAATGGCATGCAGAATGCGGTATTTGACAGCTGTTTTTCCTACTTCTTTTGTACGTTGTGTATTGCTCATGACTGCAACTGCTCCACTTTTTTCAGAAGGCTTGATGGTGATACTGTTATTTTTCAGGTATCCAGTGATAACAGTACCTAAAAGTCAGCACCTGCAAATATATCTAGTCAATATGATAGAGCAGCATAATGCTGACACACCAATAATGGCCAATGCTCCATGACAGCCGCAGTGTACGAGGGCACACATCATATGTGCTGAATGTCATAAGGGTGACCGTCAATAGGGTGACCATCAATAAGGGCGAGTAGTAATAAGGGTGAATGATAATAAGGGCAGCTGGGAATATGGGTGAATAGCAATTAGGGCGAACTCCAAAATAGCGCATGCGCACCACAGAAATGTTCACTGACAAGCACAGACCATACCTTGAAGGGACTTCTGGCAACTGTAGGATGGAGATTCCCACTACTGTCCCTTGCGGGGTATGTATATCGCCAAGATAAGGAGGTAAGAGGAATGGTATACTGGCGTTGTGCCCAGTACAACCGCTTTTGATGCCCTGCACACCTACATGGCTTCTGACCATGTGGTGAACCAGGGGCAGAACCACAATCACATCCCTGATGCTGGTGAGGTTGGTGTGCACAGGGTTGTGGCAAGTGTCCATGCCAGGGTGCGCACAAGCATGAAGAGCACTGGACAGGTGATCATACAGTGCACCTCAGGGGTGTCAGATGCTGTGGCTGGCAGGCTGCCCACCCTGCCACTTTTGAAGAGGTCAGTACAGCATGTCCAACAAGCTGCATGGGGCACTCCAGCTATGCCTGCCAATGTCAAGGACCTGAACGTACCTCCAGAGTACCATGTCACCTGCGCTGGAGAGCCCTTCCTCCTGTATGATAGTGGGCCAACCAAGGACAGGGTCCTGCTGTTTGCCACACAGTGCACACTACACTTCCTGGGTGACCACCCCGTTCAGCCAACTTTACAACATACATGGCATGCACGCAGATGTATTGGTGTCCACAGTCTATGTACTGATGTGCAGCCATCGAGAGCAGGTGTACAACAGGGTGTTCACAGAGCTGCATAAGCTGGTGGATGACAGTATCCCCTGGATGGCACTCATGGATTTTGAGAGGGCGGCCTGGCATGGGTTCACCACAGTGTTCCCAGGGGTTGTGCTTCTGGGCTTCTTCTTTCACTTTGGCTAGGCCCTGTGGCGGCACATACAGCGGTCTCCCATGACCCTCCAATGTTATTCCATGGATGAGGAGTTCACCCTGCAGATCCAGATGCTGTTCACCCTTGCCTTTGTGCCTGTGGATGACGTTCTGGATGCATTTGCCACCCTGTGTGACTCTGCCTAGTATCAGGTGAATGAGGCATTACTGAGACCCATACTCGATTATGTTCAGAAGGCATGGTTTGGCCAATGGATTTATGTCAGAATGGTGATGGCAGAATAGTGATTGCCATTACGGTGAACTGCAGATCAGTGAAAACATTTTCTGCAATGTAGTCCCCGGCACATAGCAAAAGGGCATTAGGGACTTACGATTTCCATGTTAATGCAGGGAGCTGTGCCTCCTGCATTTCCCTGCTAAAGGATTCTTAACTCCAGGAGGGTGCATGTAGGGGAGAGCAAAAGCAAAAATAAAACATTTCGGGCAGGACGCAACAAAAGGTACCTGCACCCAGCCCCAAACCTGGCACCCTGTGCAGCACAGCCCTGTACCCACCCACCATGCCATGGGAGCAGCTTGGAAGCTCACCATGGCTTCACCCCTCACAATCCTTCCCACCTCTCCCGCCCCTCGCTGTGCATGCTCACTCCCCCACACGCATACATGTAGCAACAGGATTTCGCTATATTCGTG
Source organism: Neoceratodus forsteri (assembly GCA_016271365.2). NCBI lineage: Eukaryota > Metazoa > Chordata > Ceratodontiformes > Ceratodontidae > Neoceratodus > Neoceratodus forsteri. The sequence goes on from CM057449.1 coordinate 1,466,686,846, forward strand.
CACCCCCCATCTTGTTGGCCTCCCTTCCCAGTCACTGCTATGTGAGGCACCGTGATTCAGTCACCATTCCAGTAAGTGCCCAATCGTGGTAGCCCGACTCACGGGATACCTTGATCGACTCATTGGATGCAAGGCTAGGTGCCGACCTCTGTTCACACTGGAGGCGTGGAACATGTATGATGCCACACGCACAGGGCTGGCACATATGAACAATGCTGTTCAGGGCTGACACAGGGCTTTAACACCCATCTCGGTGCTGCCCATCCAGGGATCTGGTGCTTCACTGACTGCCTCTGTGAGGAACAGGAGTTGAACGAGATCTGCATTGAGCAGCTCGTCTCTGGGAGTGGCACCACAGCAAAGCAGAGGAAGTACAGGGACCTGACATGATGGATTGAGAGCATGGTGGAGGACTACACCCAGCGCACCATGGCCGACTACCTGAGGGGCCTGGCATATAATTTCCAACTCCAGGTATAGCCGGATGTCATTAGGTGCTGCACAGCTGACACCCACGACATCCGTTCCTGACTACCCACCTGTTAAATTGCTGTCCACCGTGTCCTGTGCCCACACTGCCTGCTCCATTTCACAACATGCAGGTCCCCTGCCCTGCAGTGGTCACCAACATCTAGCTGCCACTGTTGTCCTGTGTGTCCCTGATGCTCTCTGTGAACACCACACCTGGAATTACACCAACATGTACCGCTGCTGCAACCTGTGCCATGTACCTATGCCTGCCACTGCGCCATCTGCCTATAGTGTCACCCTGTGCACCGACACTGTACATGCCTTCGCTGCTATCCTGTATCCACCTTGTCCAGTGCTGTCTCTTGCCTCTATGTGCATTGCTTATCATACCTGACTGCCACCTGTGTGGCTGCACTGTTATGACCTCCACACTCCGCTGCCCTGCCCCTTTGCTCATACCCCCTACCCATCCTGTCACATGCCACATGGGGTCTGTGTGCTCATGGGCCTTCTGTCTGCACTCCTTTGGTGTGTCTCCTCACCTCCCCTACCCTGGGTGACCTGTTTGCATCTGGGATTTTCTGTTCTTGTGGTGGTGGTGTTGGTCACTTTTTTTTTTAATGCCTCTGTTCGTACACCTCTACTGTGCAACATTCTGCAGTGGTTGCTTCTGCCACTCACTGTTCTGGCTTGCACACAGTTGTGTGGTGTGTCCGGTTGTGGATAGGCATTTCCTCCCCTGTGCCACTTTGCCATTCGGTGTCTTTCCTGGGCCCACATTCCCTTCACCCTTCACGGTGCGCCCTTCTCACGTGGAACCATTTTTCATAACATATTTGAATTGCCCTTGTGGGTTCAGATTATACCAAATAATGTTTTGTTTGCTTAAGATTTCTGAATTTACAGTACATGGTGTCTAAAGGTGTCAATTTATTGGTCTGTATTAAAGATCTGTCCTGCCAGTGGGTTCCATGGTGATTTTCTCTGTGTTGCGGAGGGGTTGTTTTTCAATGGTTTGCCTATCACAGGAGAATGTTCACAGGCGGAAATCGATGGAAAAACTGTTCAAGGCTCCCACATACTGTAGCTGTATCTCATCTAGTTTTGATGATGGACAAAAAGACAATCCTTTATGAAGTAAAGATATTTCCACTGGTGAGAGTTAATGTGCTCAACCTAGCAGAATATGCATTCTCCACACCACAAATAAAATCCTCATGGACCTCACCAGCAGGACGGAACCCTTATCGAGACCAATATATCAACACCTTTAGATACAGTGTATATTCAGAAATCTTAAACAAACAGAACACAATTTGGTTTAATCTGAACCCACTGGAAAGAAGGGCAATTCAAGATATAAGGAAAAGTGTCTCTATCACCATCAAGCCTGCTGACAAAGGGGGAACAGCTGTAATCATGAACAATACACAATACTCAACAGAAGCAGAAAAACATTGTTCAGATACAAAATTCTACATGCCATTACTGGAGGACCCATCAGAAAACATTAGGAGGGAACTCCTTTCTTTAATTGATAAAATATTCACCAAGCATCAAAGACATTTGCACAAGACTTATCTGGAAGCAAAACTCATAAAGCTTTCTGGAACAAATAAACATCAGCTGAACATCAATGTGGGCTTCCTCACACAGTACCAGATTCCACACTGAGTTTTGACAGTTTCCACTGTAGCTCTGGGCCCTACCATTTAGTATTTTTTTCATGCATTTTTAAATCTTCCTCTGTTGTTGAACTCTTTTATAGGGACATAATTGACTTAAAGAAATAGTGCTCCCTCATATCATGTAAATGTTGTTTGTTTCCTTGTCAGACAACTCTTTTTCATGTAGCTGTTGGGGATATGTGCATTTGCTTTAGTTTGTTTTCACTGTTCACCAGCTGCTGTAACTAGCCTGGGGGCCTGGGGTCTCCATTTTCTGGCTGTTGAAATCTCATTACCCCTAAGATCTGCATTAGTACAGTTGTTGTTACAGAAAAGTTTAATGGTACCGCAGGAATTCCCGTGGTAAAAATTACCTTGATTTACCACAGTACCACAGTAAAATCCCATTGAATAACATTGGGGTTTTTAGCGCGGTACCACAGTAAATCCCGGTAATTTTTACTGCAGTAGCGGGGATTACCGAGGTACTGTTAAACTCTTCTGTAACAACCACTGTATATGAGAAGATGATGTCACAGTACCCATTTACACCATGTATCTCGATGCTGAAAGTACATATAACCTGAAAAAACCCTCTGAAAACAAACAGATTGAAGTCAGTTTAAAGAAAAAAAAAAGCATGCATTACATCCAAGACAGTTTTTAATAGAGGTGCAGAATATAAAATTCAGCCTGTGGAATGCCTATGGAATGGAATGACCATTCAGATTCTATGGAATTTTGCCAAATGTTAAATTTTGGTTATTTTGCTATAATGTTAAAAGTGTGCATCCAAATAACACCACATTTGGAACAGTGCCCAATGGCTTACAAATGTGCACCACATTCCGGAGTCATAGGTTGGAAGAAGGCGAAATTATTGGTGGACAAACATTTAATCAAAATATAATTTTCAGTTCTTTTGAGATATTTAAAAATTTCTTATCCAAATTTCTCCACAATGTCAGGATTTAGAGAAATGTTCAGCATGGGTACATGCACCACATTTTGTTGTAAGTCTCAAGCTTTAATGGGAGCTGAGTTACAGGTAGCCAAACATTTTGAGAAGATAAAGATTTCTGTAATTTTAGTATAATTCTGATAGTATTCACTGAAATGTAATAAGACTTGACAGGTATACAGGTTATCACTACATATGTATATGTACATAACTTCAGATTTCTAGCCTTAAATGGGGCTGAGTTATAGCCTGCCAAACAATATTGGCAAAATTAAAATTTCAGTTATTTCCCTCTCATTTTAAAACAACATATCCAAATTTAACCAGAGTTGAAACATTTGAACTACTATACCACATGGTCATTTCTGAAAAAGTTCATATTTGCAGCTTTAAATGGGACTGAATTAAAAGTAGTCAAACTTTCACAACATGTAAAAAAAATACATTTTGAAAGAATGTAAACTACAAATGTATAAACCCCAGACACTATAAAATTAGAGAATGCAATACCATTAAATGTGGGCAGGCTCTTAGACCTTACAAGGAGACTGTGTGTGTTATCAATTTTATTAATTGCTGGCTGCCAGAAATTGCAAAATAACATCTGTACTTAAAGGCAAATCCCATGAGTGTTTGTGAAAATTGTAGAATTTCATGAAAAATTCCTGAACACTGGAATTTGCTAATTTTACTGAGCCTTATCTGGCAGATTCTAATTAAAGGAAAAGGGTATGAGAGGCAGGTAGTGCAGAGGGTTACCAGGTTTAGGAGTTAGATGCACAGTGTCACCAAGAAATGGACAGCTGAGCTGGGTAGCACAACAGTGGTAGACACCCAGGTTGGGGCATGTAAGCACAGAGTGTCAACAATTTCAGCCTGAATGCAGGATATTTAAGGATCACATCCAGTAAATGTATGATCCAGGGAGCTGATGTACATGTAAGTCTGGAACTTAAAGGTACTCAAAAAGATGCAGTGGGGGAAGACAATGTCTGGGGCAGCAGAAAGGAAGAAATCTGGCTGTTGCAACAGGGTAGGTCAATAGGAAAATGAGTAGGTGGCTCATGTTCTAAGGAGGTTTGTCACTCTAAAGAACAAAGAGGATATCAGTGGGGTCAGCAGTTCTACTGAGTCAATCTGGCTATGCCAAAAGAGAAGGGGGAGGGGAATAGTAACCCAGTAAGGAACAGCAGGACTGCAAAAAGCTCAGCCCAGCTTATCAAATGAAGTAACGATACGTGTGTTGTTAATGTTAAATTTCACAAAAAGATTTCTGGATTCTTCATCTAAATGCTACCATAAATATGTGAGAAAATTTTGCTAATAATTGTTTTGTTTCTACTGCAAATTTGAAACTGCTAAACCAATTTTTCCAGTTGTGTTAGACACTGGGATACACTGGCTATGGATATGCATGTCAAATGTGAAGTTTATGCCTGCAAGGGCAGAGAAGTTGCAAGCATTCACATTTTTGAGAGTTTTCACAAAATTTAGCAAATTTTTACATAGAAATGTTTTGAACCCTGTAACATAAAAATCTCTAATCCAGTGATCTCCATATTTAAATAATTCTGTAAGCATTACAGGAAAAGGTTATTTGTGCTAATTTACACATGCCCAGCTCTAAAGGTGCCCGAGTTATATGCAGATGATGTTTTTTCACAAAATTTCCCACAAAAAATAAAATAACAGATTTTGAACACATATAATTTTGAGATGATGCATCATATTGTCATGAAATCTGGCACATTGTTAGACCATCTATCATCAAGGAATCATGCCAAATTTAAGATCGCTAACCCAATGGATGGCTTTGGTATATGCAGATAAAAATATTCATGAAATTTCCCACAAAAAATAAATATTTTGAGCACATATAATTTTGAGACAATGCATCATATTGTAATGAAATCTGGCACATTGTTAGACCCACCTATCATCAAGGAATCATGCCAAATTTAAGATCTCTGTCCCAATGGATGAACAAGGTATATGCAGATAAAAATGTTCATGAAATTTCGCTCAAAAAAGAGAATGACAGACTTTGAGCACCTTTTACTTTGAAACTATCCATCCTGAATTTCATCATATTTGGCATATTATTGGATCACCACATGAGTAAACATGCCACATTTCAGAGCTCTAGCTTAAATGATGACCATGATATGACCAAATTGTTAAATTTGAAAAAATACCACAAAATTTCAAAGAAATTCCACAAAATTTCATGGAATTTTGTGACATTTCATCGAAATTCCATGAATCTGGAATTTTATCATTCCACACAGCTCTAGTCTGTAAAGCTAATTGAAGGTAAATGTGGTATTTCAAACCTTTTTACAACGTGTTTTGTCAAATTATAAGTAAGCAGATAGGCACACTGTGGGGTCTAGAGGGTACAGACACATCATGTACTCATACGCTAATGCAGATCTCAGATATAATGAGATTTCAGCAACTAGAAAATGGAGACCCCCCAGACTATTTACAGGGGCGGGTGTGAAAAGTGAAATCAAACTAAAGCAAACACATAAAGTGAAACCTGCCTGGATGAAGCAGTGTCACAGTTTCCTGCATGAGAAAAGGGATTAACTCCCATTGAAATTGCATTGTTTCCTGCTGTGACTCTGTTGCAGAATGCTGCATTGAGTTTCATCCTGGTGGGCTTCACTGTATATCCCCAACAGCTACATAACAATGAAACAGATAACATTTACAAGATATGAGGGTGTACTACTTCTTTAAAGGAGCCATGTACAGATACTGCTTACTTTACTGAACTGGCAGCATTATTTATTTATTCTAGGATTTCAAGTACCTTTGAGCCAAGGCTCTTTTACAAAGGTTCCACGTCAGAAATAACAAACAACAAGGAAGCAAGAGTGAAATAACAGCAAACAATTGATGTACAACAGTGCTATTGAAAGGGGTCAATAATAGGAAGAGTAAGGTGTAGAGGAGGAGGAGAAGTGTAGGTAGTTAATGGAGGCAGCTATAGTAAGATGGTGAACACAGCTAGGACGCATATGCCCACAAGGAATGGGTAGGGTCAGGCACCCGGGGGTAGCAGAGAAACAGGGATGACAGGAGAGAGGGAGGATGAGAAAGCAGCTGAGGCATTTGTCAAAAATAAATGGGAAGGAGTGATAGAAGAGAGATAAAGGGGCAGAGTGGGGGGGATAAGTGCTGTAATGGGGCAAGAAGAGACTAATGAGGTGGTACGAAGACCTGAGATTTGAAGTGGCATCTCAGGAGTTGGTGGGAAGGGGAATGGGGGGCCTGGAGTTAAGCAGTATATAAGCTAGGATTAAAGCTGTGTAGGTCATCTAGGAGAGGCAGTCACAGGTGCTAGAGGCAATGAGATGGGCCCAGAGCCTGGTTTTGAACAGACCTAGTGTTGAGGCAGAGGAGATGGTGTGGCTGAGACCATTCATCCATAGAGGAGCCCTACAGGGAAAGGAGCGTTGTCGCTGCGTAGTTCAACAGTGAGGAAATTGTAGAATCTGGGTTGTCGAGCTCCTGGTGTTCTGTCAGTTGGTGTTTTGATGTAACAAGGCAGTAACACTGGGGGTGTGAGGCCAAGGCTGATTTTTCCCACCATAGCACATGTGAGATAATTTATACGGTTGGAGAGTTGGAGCCATCCAGATTGTTCATAAAGGACACAGGTGTGGGTGAGGCGGTGGGCACCAGTTGTGAGTTGGCATGCTTTGTTAAGAGCAGTTGTTATACATCGGAGAGCGGACGTCGTGGTGGACCCGTAGATAATGAGGCCATAATCAATATCTGACACCACAGAGCTCTGGACGGCAATCTTTAGGGTCTCTGGGGTGAGGTGCTGCCTGTGCTTGTAGAGTAATCCAAGGTGTGTGCTGGCAGCTTTAGCCACTCTGTCAATGTGAGCCGTATAGGAGAGATTGGGGTTAAGCAGAATCCCTAGGTATTTGAAAGAGTAAACTTGTTCAAGGACAGTCCCCTGCTTGGTGGAGATGGCAAGGGGGTGTTGCTTGTAATGGTTATGTGAACTGCAGAATAGCAATGACTTGGTTTTCTTGTGATTGAGGACTAATTTATGATTGGAGAACCATGTTTCAATGGCACTGAATCCAAGTTGGAGGCTGTGTTATAGTGGTGAAAGGTCCTTGTGTGTAGAAAAGACAACAGCATCATCTGCATACAGGATTATTTGTTCTGAGCAGAATTGTGGTAGGGAGTTTAAAAAGAGGCTGAAAAGGAGAGGACCCAGTATGGACCCCTGAGGTACTCCAGAGTGGACAGGCAAGGTGTCCGAGACAGCACTGGCAATTTTTACTCTTTCAAAGTGGTTGTCAAGGTGGCTTCTGAACCAGCAGGCTGAGTCTGGTGCAAGGCCAGCAAGGAGTAGCTGGTCATACAGCAGCCGATGATGGATCGTGTCAAATGTCTTTGAGAGGTCGATGAAGACAGCCCCTGTAAGAAGTCCTTTATCAAGGGAACTATGCGCTGCACCGGTAAATTCAAGCAGGGCAGTGGTGGTACTATGTCCTTTTCTGAAACCGTGCTGTTGTGTGCACAGAATATTATATTTGTCCAAATAATCAGTGAGCTGGTCTGCAACAATACGCTCTAGGGCCTTGGATAGTGGTGGCAATATGGAGATCAGGCGGTAGTTAGAGTGGCAGGTCTTATCCCCAGTTTTGTGGACCGGGGTCACAGTAGCAGTTTTCCATATTTCAGAGAATGTACTGGTGTGGAGAGAGAGGTTAGGAATTTTAGTTAGGGGACTAAGGACCTTGTCAAGTGTGATAGCAGCTTAAGGGCCAGGGTATCACTGCTGATTCTGGAAGTGGAGATGGCTGAGGCGATCTGACGGCGAGCTTCATTCATCTTAATCTCCCTGAAGTAGAAATGAGGGTGGTTTGACAGACTGCAGGGTGTGTTAGAGGGAGTGTGACTGACTGTGAAGAAATCAGATGGTAGAACAGTACTGAGGTCAGTAAAAGTTGTGTTAAAGGTATTTGCAATGACCATGGGATCAAGGGTAGTGGACCCTTCAACAGTTAACATGGCAGGAGGGTACTTTAATTGTTTCCCAGTAATGTCCTTGATATTGTCCCAGAAAGCACGGCCATTTCCCCAGGTGTTCGTGAGGACGTCCTTATAATATGAGCTTTTCATGGGACGAATGGATTTTGTGCAGGCATTACGGGCATGTTTGTATTTTTGGATGTCAGATTGTTTGCCTGTGGCTTTAGCCACCACTCACAGGTGGTCCCTAGATTTCAGCTGGGAAAGGAGCTCTGCAGTTATCCAAGGGTTACAGAGGGCTTTTGTTTTTCATTTTTTTGAAGGACCGAAGAGGTCACAGGCCTTATTGAAGGCGGTGATGAAGTAGCAGAGGGCAAGGTTAACATCTGTCACCTTGTAGATGGGCAGCCAGTCTTGCAAGGATAGGTACTGTTTGAGATGGGTAAGTTGACCATGGGGGAGGAATCTGCTGGTAATGATTATAGGGGGTGGCTTTAGAAATTTATTAGACCATTCACATATAACCAGGGAGTGGTCACTGAGAGAGTCTGGGAGAACGGAGGTATGAGAGATCCTGGTAGGGTGATTGATGAGAACCCAGTCAAGCAGGGTACTGGTGCCAGTTTTGTAATTTATCCAAGTTGGTGTGGTGACCAATTGTGAGAGGTTGGCAGGTGCAAGGGCATCCTTATGAGTGTAGACATCAGATGCGAGCCAGTTTATATTGAAATCACCAAGCAGAATGTGTTCAGAGCCAGGAGGTTGGGAGTTGATGAAGTTAAGAACTTCTTTGATGCCAAGATCTTGATCTCAAGGTGGCATATATACAGAGATGATGGTGAGGACTTTTTGATTGGGACTTAGAAGAATTTTAATGGATAGAAGCTGGGCCGAGAAGGCAGGGACGGGGGTTGGAACAAGGTGCCCCAGGAGATTATCCTTAATGTAGATGGCACAGCCCCCTCCCCTTTTAGAGACACGGTCCAGTCTGAAAACATTGTAGCCCTGTAAGGTAATTGCCAGATCAGGAACTTTTGGTGTCAGCCATGTTTCAACTACAGCAAGGATGTCAGGATTATGTTGGCTGATAAAGGCTTGGGGTGCATCAAGCTTTGGTAACAGGCTGCATATGTTAATGGTTGTGATGGTGAGGGCTCCTGCCTTATTCAGAAGGAGGAGGAAGAGCTTCATTGAACAGAGGCGCAGGTCTAATAGTGATAATTTGTGTTTCCTTTTAGCATATGGGCAGTAGGCAGAGTCCATATGACAGCCCTGATGATATACAATGTGGTACAGGAGGGATAGGCTGGCTTTAAAACCAATCTTAGTGGTGTAAAGAAGCAGCCAGATATTTCCAAGTGGAGGCCCATGGGGAGGACTGGTCGGGAAGTGGAGCGTTCCCAAGGTGCTGCTGGTATTGATTAAGTAGATAGTGGGTACGGAGTGGGGGTGGCAGGGGCCTGGGAGAGAGACCAAGGGAGGAAGGACAAGGAGGGAGAGAAGGGGAAGGAGCAGGTGGGGAGGGCCACTACAGCAAAAGAAAAGAAAAAAGAAACAAGAAGGGAGAGGTAGTTAAAAGAGAAAATTTCGGCAAAATAGGATTTTGTAGGGAGGCAGTACAAGGAAGGTATATAGCAAGTAAAGCAACTGTGACCTTAAGAGGGTAGACTTTTTTTTTAAATGAAAGAACAAGATCCCTCTAGTGGCAGATCTGTATAACCTGCTAATGGAAAACTAGCCTCTTGTATAGCAGGGTTTAAATAGCGTAGAAGCAGGACAGGTTTAGATTGAGCAATTTAGCAAGACAAAGGAGAGTTAGACTTTCCGGCACCAAGGCAGAGGGCTTGGATGGGGGGGGGGTGATGATGGTGCAGGAGCAAGGAAACAACAGAAGAGCTGTAAGCACTTTAAAACAGTAGTAGAAATTACAATCCAGCTAAAACACAGTTGAAATCCTTCTGTTAGACACTTGAATTTTGCTTAGTTGCAGCTAAATCTATTTGTAAAAGCGCCAGGTGGCAAAAGCAGGGGAAAAGTCCTGGCCAATCGGAGCAGGTTTGCTGTAAGTGCCCATGTTCCGATTGGCTGCGCTGTCACTGTACCTTCCAAGGAGCTGCAGGTGGGCATTACACATACTACATACTGAATGAAACTTTCTTCAGTCATTGCTCTTTTGTTATGGTATCACTTTAAAGTAGCTCACCATTTGCATGTCTGATCTCTCATTTTTTGATTACATGAGACCTATTTCCTGGTAGTTACTTGTATTGTATTAAATTGCTTCCTTTACAGCCTGCCCTTTGTTAAGCAATCTAGGACCCATGAACTCTTATATATATGCTGGTTAGTTGTCCCAGCACCTGATGAAGGGACCTGAGAGGACTTGAAGGCTTGTGGAAACATTTTTCAGTTAGTCTAATAAAATGACATTATCACAAAAAAAGTGTACTAAAGATTTCCTGCTCTCTCACCATTACATGCAACCAAATTTCTTCACCTGACTTATAGCAGTAAGATAGGAAGGACAATGGTGGCAGTTCTCCAAGTCCTGACCTTCAGTCTGACTCCTGATGAATGATTGTTATGACTCAAGTCAGGGAAAAAACATTAGCCGATCTAATATAATGGTTTGGTGAACACATATAAACATACTTACAAGTTACTTAAAGAAAAATAAATCATTTGTTTTAGTTTGTTCTGCAACTGGAAGGAGATAGAAAAACAGAAAAAGGGGATGAGAAAGTGTGGTGTGGTGTAATAAACAGTCATTGGACATATCTAACACATACCTCAGTCCCTAAAGGTGCTGTTTTGGTGAGAAAATAAAACAGAGCTTTTAAGAACAAAAAAATTAAGCATTTGTCAATGCCAGATGTTTACCACTGGTATAGAAGTCCTGGGGTACTAGACACTGGTGCACTTCGTGGATTATGTATTACCAAAGGAGCCTGCATTCGTGAATTTCAACGCAGGCTCATAACTCTGCCTTTTAATATTTTTGCCCCAGATTGTTAACATAGCCTTCTTATGAGTCCACCTCATGAATACGTGCAGAGCAAATTTTCAACTCCTGCCTGAAAGGTGATTTTGTGCAGTAACTGCGAAATCATCTCTTGGGATACAAAAACACATTTTGGCCAGGATCTGAAAAATAACAGCTGTCACATTCATGAGTTGCTGTAAAGAAATGGCTACGCTGAAAATCTGGTGCAAAAATATTGAAAATTACCAAAGTTTGAGCCTACATTCGCAAATTTCAATGTTGGCTCATAATTTAGTAGTTTTTTGGGGGGATCCGTACTAATTCCGGACTATTGATCACCCGACTGTCAAATTCCCGACACCGCATTCCCGACAGCGTCAAGTACCTGACATTTTATCGCCTGAATATTAATTTCCCAACTTTAAATTGCCTGTCAGTATACAGGACGGAGCTGGAGATGGACATTAGCCGCTTTACTTTCAATCAGACAGGTTTTAATCGGACTGGTCTTTTTCCACCTATGGTGAGACTGACAATTCACAGCCTGATGAAGCCCCCTCATGGCCAGCCCCTAGGATAAATCCTGGAGTTTACAAGAAAGCTGCCTCCCCGGAGTCAGAATGCACCACCTCAACCCTCTGGCAGCCCCAGGAAATGAAGATAAAATGATTAGACTGCATTTTCCAAATTTTCAAGACATCTTTTGAGAAGAACGTTTTCCTTTATGAGAGCCGATGCGGCTCTGTCTTTTGTATTGCTCTCAAAAATTCCAGTTTTTGTATCCCCAAACTTTATTTGGCCCGCAGAGTCCTCTATTTTGTGATCTAAAGCTTGTATTGCCTTAAGCAAGGCAGCATTGGAGGGCTGGGTCAGATCATTATCCCCTGACCCGATGCCAGTTCTTTGGAGGTTCCCTGGTGTGGTTCTTTTGTCCGGGCCTCATCTGCCACATGCGCTCCTTTGCTTCCATGGATGCATTATGGTATCAGAGAATCTCACCCTACTATTAGTTGCATTCATGTGACAGTCACAGTATGGTCGGAGGAATGCAGACAGATCAACACAGTGGAAGCACAGCTGTGACTTTGTGGGCAAAAAGGTGAATGCTTTCATGATTTTGTAGTGGAAGTAAAAGCAGTGGGCAGAGAAGTGCAGATTTTCCCTTCCGTGAAAGTCATACTTTAAAATGTCATCATCCTGACCGTTTAAAACTAGACAAAAAAAAGTTCAAAAGTCTTATGTCTATTAAAGTGCTGCAGCCTAGCAGATGGATGAGAACTGGACACTAATGAAAATGAGTGAGTTGTCACTTGGAAATTTGCAGACAATCAGACAGATAAAGCCCGACAGTGCAAATGTCAGGTTTTCAACGGTCGGATTTGTGTACTCATCTGAAAATTATTTTTCGGGAAAAGGGAGTCGGGAAATTAACTGCCAGGATTTTAACTGTCTGGAATTGGTACCTAACCCATTTTTTTATATTTTTACACCAAATTTAGCATTCTTATGACCTCACTTCATGAACAAGGGCAGAGAAATTTTTGAACTCCTGCCTGAAAGGTGATTTCACATAGCGACCATGAAATCACCTTTTGGGACATACTTTCCTAATTTCACTGCAACTGTTCATGTGGTGGGGTCCCAAAAAAGGCAAGTTGAAAGTCTGGGGCACAAATATGCAAAAATGGCCAAGTTATCCCACTAAGTTCAAAACCCATTGAAATACACTGAACCATATACCCAATTTCCTCATTATGTGGTCTGGCTTTGAAGAGTGAAGCCATGTCTGCGGTACACAGAGGATTACAGTGTCAGACCCCAGGTGGGTAAGTAATGGCTCGGAGGTGTAGGGTGGTATGTGGTGAGTGGGAGGTTTGAGTGGAGGGACAATGGTGCAACAGACATCAATGGACGGTGTTCTTTTTCACAGGGTTAAAAAAAGAAATGGCGAGGGACGCTTTTCTTTATTTTTTCAGATGACAGGGACACTGGGGGATTGGGCACCCCCAGTGTCAGTGTTGTGTGTTGGGGGGTTGGAGGGTGGTGGCTGCTGAGAGGGAGAGTCTGGTGGGTGGGACAGTTACAGGGGTGGCAGAGACATTAGATTTTACAGGGCAAAAAAAAAAAAGAAATGATGAGGGATGCTTTTCTTTATTTTTCAGATGATGAGAGCAACACTGGGGATTGGGCACCCCCAGTGTAATGTTACATTTGTGGGGGGGGTGCTGAGAGGGAGGGTCAGGTGGGCAGGAAAGTTACAGGGGTGGCAGAAACAACCATGCATACAATCAACGAGAGAGTTACAGGGGTAACAGCAACAGACATTAGGTTTTACAGGGTTAAAAAAAGAAACAATGCGGGGCATTTTATTTTTTTCAGATGAAGACAGCAACACTGGGGGATTGGATACCTCTGTGTCAGTGTTATGTTTTGGGGGGTTGTGGGGTGGTGGGTGCAGACAGGGAGGGTTGGGTGGGTGGGATAGCTAAAGGGTGGCAGAAACAATAGTAATAACTTTATTTATAAAGTGCCTTTCAAAGCCAAGGCACTGTACATAAGCTGACACAATAAAAACAAACAACAGTCCATAAAATCAGGTTAGAACAACATCACATCATGAATCAGACAACAACAAGGCAAATTAATTTTCAAATTCTAGGAATGTCTCTTGAAATAAATACATCTTCAAGGCTTTTTTAAAGTCTTAGATGGTCTGGCACTCTCTCACATGATGGTAGAGAATTCCACAGGGTGGGGGCTGCGTGAGAGAAAGACCAAGCCCCAGATGTTTTCAAATGTACCCTGAGAATCTCTGGCAATCCCTCATTGGTGGATCGAAGTGGGTGGGAGGGGTAGTATGGGTGAAGGAGCTCTTTCAGGTAGTGGGGTCCCTGGTTGTGTAAGGCTTTATAGGTCAGTAAACCTACCCTAAAGGTGATCCGCCACTGTATGCATACAATCCCCCCTTCAATGTCCCACCCTGCAATAAATAGAAATAGGACTGAACTTACTGTCACATCATGAATCAGACAACAACAATTACTGCCTTACTGGCAAAGGAAGAAAACATGCTGACTCGGCATCTGTGTATTTCATCTCTGAACGCCAGCACTGCAGCAGTCAAACATTGAGCCTTGTCAAAGCCCTAGTGTGGAGTAAAATCGGTTGGATGAATCTGTTGGAGTGCAGCTGTATCGTTATGCTGGTTGTTATTTTATGTAATAAAATATTTATCCGAGACACGAGTGGTGTTCTTCAGTGGTTACTGTGAAGCTGAGCTCCTGTGTGATAAGTCAAACACTGAAACGCAGATCAGCATGGGATGTTTGAAAATCCTCAGTAGGCCGATTATGACAGATCAGCTCTGCTTGCTGGACACTGTGGATCAAAGGAAAGAGCTGAATCACGACTGGGTCAGCTTTTTCTTTTCAAGTACAGAGTGTCTCCACCCAGCAAGCCAAAACTGTGTCATGATCAGCCTGGCAGATGATTGGCGTGGCACTGATGTATCCCTTGAAGACTGCTCTGCATTGGACAAACTGTGTCACACCTCTCAAAACCCAACTCTCATAACATAAGGTTCACTTTGAGCACACACACACATCATGAACATAGAAAGGTATAACTGTACTATTGAAAAAAAAACCTTTTCAGACATTTGTTTGTGTGTGTGTGTGTGTGTGAGAGTGTGTGTGTGGAGGGGTGTCTCTGTGCTAGGCTGAGCAATTACTTTAGAATAACATTTAAAATAAAAAGACAACATTTGGATTTGGAAATGACTGCCTGCAGTATATTTTATTCCGTGGCCCCCATCCCCTGCTCTGAGCTAGAAATTGTTCTACATTTTGCACCACATCGGGTGAGGCAGCTTGGAATAGAAAAAGAACTGTTAATTTCCTGTGGAATTCCCTGTTTCTCCCTTCCCCCCAATTTTGAAATATGTTATCCAGAAATTAGCCTTGGCTCAGTGTGCCTTTCCAAGTCACCAATTTTCAAAGGAAGAAAGGAAGGAGAGAAAGAAATACATGAATTAAACAATAAATAAATAATTTTAGGACAAAATGTAAGAAACACAAGTAAGACCACCCAGGTGTGAGTTACAGCCAGCCACAACATCAGTGACAGGTGACACTTTTTTTTATTTAAAATTTAATTGAAGCAAAGCTGGTATAAGGTGCCCCAGCATGGGTGGTAGGCTCTGGCCTTAGGTCATTTGAGACCAAACTTTCTTTTTATGTCAGAGAAAGTCAAAAACACAAGTAAGAGTGTCCCCAAGCCAAAGGCTTCATGCCCATGACAGGTGGACAGGATAAGATATTTTTTTTTCCTGTGAGAGCTTTTTAGTGCTCATAAAAGCTACTGGATTAAAAGCAATGGAAAGTGAAGCACCCTAGCTACATGACGTATTTTTTTATATTTTAGATTTAATTAAAGTTTGTCAATTAAACAGAAGTAAGAGGGCCCAAGTCTGGACCACAGGCTCTGTGTCAGCAGGAAGATATATTTTTGTTCAGTTCTCATAACGTTTTATTATTAATTCATTTATTTATTTATTTGTAATGTTGACCAGGACACGTGCACTAAATTGTGATACCTTGTTTCCAGGTGCATCCTGGGGGGTGGGTTACGAGGACTTATTTTATTGATGAGGAATGGTGACCACGATGCTGGAAAACTCCACTACTCATCTTCAATAAGTTCCATGGCATCTTTAACTTCTCAAGCAATCAAACTTTATTTAACCAGGCAGTTTACATCATTGCGCAAGCTCATTTTCAAGATGGTCCTGGACACATAGGACAAAACTGTATACTGTACACAACAATTCATAGAATAGCAGACATTACGACAGAGTGTTATAGGATAAAATACAGTATAAGCTGTAGCAAGACATGTATGGCAAGTGCAAAAAAACTTCTACTTGGACAGTGACCAGAAATTAGCAGAAATGATCTCGGTTTAACATTTCATCTGAAGGATATGATAATTAAATATCATAACAATGAAAAAGAAAATACATAAATATTGACTACTAAAACATTCACGGATAATTAAAACAAATAGTGACCCCAAATATCCCATCTTAACTTGAAGAGAGGGGAAGGGGATAAATATTTACCCAGAAATGGTACATTTAGTAATAGAAAAAAATCTCTTAAATGTAGATAGAGGAGTTTTACTTTAATATTATACATAATACACAGGTATAAAACTTACTCTAATAAAAATTAAGCTTCTGTGACTAACAGCACAAAATTCAGTCATCGGACTGTAAAAAATTTCCAGTGAATATTTCTGGGTCATAGAGAAAGGAATCCAGATGTTATAATATTTTTAATAGAACAATATTAAAGAAAAAAAGGGTGTTAACTCTACTGCTTGATTACTTAGAAGAAAATATATAATGTTAATGTATGAAAGTAAGTAAATGGAACACAGAAATTAAATACTGTATACTTCTAATATTATCTCACATACTGTATTAAAGGAAATTTCAAAAATCTTGTATTGGGTTTTACCATGCCGCCACGACATCGAACATGGAGACATCCCTGACAGTGACAGCCGTAGTGCCGACTGTCGCCATTGCACTGTTGGGGATGCCTCCATGTTTCTGTTGGGGGGCTGCACCCCCAAAACTCCTATTGGGGGGTTCTGCCCCCGACACACCCCCGGTCTCTAAGATTCCAACTCTGAGTCGGAGTTGGACCAGGGGGAGCCATACGGCCATACACCCTGCGAGGCAATCTTGGGCACTGCTCAGACCATCACAGCGATGTGCGGGTTTTGCCCTATTCATGTCACTGTGATGGTCTTTGCAGTGGAGGAGTCACTGCAGTGACGGTATACCCCTGTATTGGGCTTCATAGCCCATTACCTTATAGCAGCCATAGCCCATCAAGGCCAAATTCAGAACTTTTCATTCAAACCAGTTCAGCAGGGAAGTGATCATAATTTGGTCTGAACTGATGGCCAGCCAATCCCTTCCACTTTCCAGTTCTCCAGCTCCACACCTGCACCCAGACGTTTTATGATGGCTGACTAAGGAGAGCAGGGGGGCACATCTCACTGTAGTCTATGGGGATAGTTTTTTGAATATGATTTTATGACTGTTACAGCATCCTTTGTTTTAAATGAAAGTCACTGCTCAAGTTATCTGGCACCCACAGCTTTATTATGCCTCTGCATCCATTTAATTTGTCACATATCAAATTTACAGTATCAGCATAATTATATACAGTATGTGACTGCACAATGAACAATATCAATACGGTAATGCGGAGCCAGCCATGATTCAATGCAGTAACTTACAGTAAATGACATGCCACAAAATACTGTGGTAAACTGAGCTTACGTGCCATTGAATTACACTGTTCCCTGCAGCATACTGCAGCATTTTATGATACACTGCAGCATTACTACACTGCATCCTGGCTGGCACCACTGTATTAGTCTCAATCCCACTAATTTCCCCATCACTTTCTCTGCCTGTGAGTGGAAAAATAACTGTCTGGGGGAGGAAAGATTGGCCTGCCAAATTACCATAACCATTCACCCTGATACAGACATGGTCCTCAGGAATCACAACACCCTGCGGTGAACCAAGCATCCATTACTACGTCTCAATGCAAACCAAGGCCACTTCTGCCTGGGACCAACCCAAATGTTTTCCTGTGGTCATATGGTGACTTAATGCAAACTACATAAGCAGCAAACTACATAGGCAGCAAACTACATAGGCAGATAACTAGATACATAAACAGTGGTGTCAGAAAAAGGCCTGTTGGCCCCCCCATCCAGTCTGCCCACTCTAACTACTTTGCACTGGCCCTTGTGGAGTTCCCATCCTTTAATTTCTACCCCCTCTTCTGACTAAGCTCATATGCCTGTCCCATCCTCGCTCAAAACTGCCCCGACACTTTGGCCTGAGGCCAAAGCTGCCTGGGCCATGACCCAAATATCATATCATGGCCATCCATAAGGCTGCCTCTGTTCCCAGCCAGTTTCACATTCTCCCTTATCCCAAAAGAGCACTAGTTAACCTCCAGCTCTAGCAATGGATCCCTTGCTCCAGCCTTCCAACTGGCCATATATACACACACACATAGCAGTGAAGACTGAAGGGGCCCTGACTGTCTAACTTTGCACAGCTGTCTCCAGGACACCTTGGTGGGGAACCACCACCTGGCTCACTCTATTCTTTGGTTGTTGTGCCCTCTTCTCTGGTTTCTTCCTTGGCTTCTTTGGCTAAGGAGGCTGCTGCAGTGTCCATGATTCTCAAGGGCTCAGCTGCTTTACTTCCTCACCATATTTCTCAGTAGCCAGTTCATCTCTACTGCCTTAGAAAGACTGGATTCTGGCTGCTGTGCTGCTCCACTGCATTCCTGTCCTCAGCTGCTTTCCTATTCTCCACTGCTTTCCTATTCTCCACCGCTTTCCTGTTCTCCACCTTTTTCCTGTTCTCCACCACTTTCCTTTTCACCACCGCTTTCCTTTTCTCCCCTACTTTCCTATTCTCCACTGCTTTCCTGTCCTCCACCGCTTTCCTTTTCTCCCCCTGCTTTCCTATTCTCCACTGCTTTCCTGTTCTCCACTGTTTTCTTGTTCTCCACTGCTTTCTTGTTCTTTTTAGGCATATTAGGCAATATGAGAACCTGGTGTGGTTATTAAAACCATGGCTCAAGAAAACAGACTGCACAGTCCCCCTGTGTACAGTCCTAGTCATGAGGGAAGTATCTTCACACAGGTAGCTAAGGAACTGAATTTACCTGATACTGAACTACCCACTGTTAGTAAGTCTGCCATGGGGATGACTCAATCCATTGCAGCTGGGAAATCCTACAGAGACTGTGACTGTACATAAAAACCCAAATAATTATGATAATATGGGTAGAGATGGGAGTTCTAATTTAGTGCTCCAGTATGTTACTATTACTCCTGAATCTATTCATCTGGACATGGTTCCCCAGACAAGATCTGAGGAAGTAGTTGGTCTGTCAGGACACAGGACAGGGGTCTTGTCCTAATGTTACTGAAAGAAATCAATCTTTAGATAATAAGTCAATGGCAGAGGAATCTCAGAAATAACAAGATCAGAGGCCTACACCCCAGATGGCTGATCTATTCTCACCTGGGGAACCCACACAGCAGAGGAATACTGTGTGATTGAAACATAAGGGGGGTGGGACTGCCAAATGTGCCAGGCAGGGTGTTTCTTATCAGAAATATTTTAAAAAAATACTATGAGGTTTGTGCCAGCAGAGTTTTATGCAGTTAGTTTTAACACAATCATAGCTCTAGAGAAATTTTGGGAAAAATATGCATCTCTGAAAGATACCCTCTTATGGTTCCCATTTGTGGCTATACCACTCATCAAGACGACTAAAAAAATGATTACCATTCTTTTCAGAAACAAGAGAGTCAGTATCACTATTTATTTTACTAGTTTCACCAGCAGTACGAGGTTCTGGATCATCTCTCCCCTATTACTGATTCTGAGCTTGTATGGACATGGGGTTGGAAAATCAGGGTAGAACTCCAACAGAATAATACAGGAATTAGTCACCTCCCTGGGAGCTTGTACACTGGCAAAGATAGGGGGTTGTTTTTATCCTGGCCAACCCAGGGGTTGCTACAAATGTGGTCCTTGGAGACATTTTACTTCAGTGTGTGATAGACCCATGTGTAACTTATGCTTTGAGTATGGACATGTTAGTTCACAGTGCTCCAGCTCCTTGTGTAGTGTCAGTGGCTCAACAGGTAGCACACTTGCCTCTGAGGCCAGGAGATCAGAAGGCTGTGGGCTCTATCCCCACACCAGGCACTTGGGTTAATATCCCAATACTGACACTGCAGTGCAGCATGAGGAGGATGCTGAACTCCTGAGGTGCCATCTTACGGATAAGATGTTAAACCAAGGTCCTATCTGCCTGTTCTGGTGGTAGTTCAGGTGGATGTTACAGATCTCATGGCATGACTCGAAAAGTGTAGGGGAATTTCCCCAGTGCCCTGGCCAAATTTCCCCGTTCACTGAAAAATACCACTAACAGCTTAATCTGGTTCAAGGTCAGTTTACATTCATCTGTATCCCCCTTCCCCAGGTCATGCCTGAAAATAGGCAAGAATTTGTCTAGTGCACTTACCCAGTCAATAAAAACTAAATAAATAAATAAAAATAAAATGTTACCTCTGTGAGGAGAATGGCCATTCTTATTGGCATTGTCCCTGAGCTGCTTACAGCAGGTAAAACAGACTGGATCAGATTCAGGAGGGTTTTAAAATTACAGGTCAAGTGAAAGAGGCAGGGATCTTGCCTGACCTACTAACAGAAGGTCCATTACACCAAGAACCTGCTCCAGCCCCCCTGAAGAAGAACAGTCAGCTACAGTTGTACCCTCACAAGCAATCCCAATGCCTGCTCCCCCACAATCTTCTGTGCAAGCCCATGAAGTACTAGTAGGTAGGAATGGGATATATCAAGACCCAGGTAAGTCTCCTTTAGTAGACAAGGCTGTATCTACACAGGTGGTACATCCTCCTGTGCCACCCATGCAGGAAGAAGGGTTATCAGTGATAAACAACCAACAGGAAACCTAGAGGAGATGCCTCCTTAACCACCACTGGATGATGATATGCAGCCAGTGTGAAAGAAAATGGATAGAACTAGGAGATCACAGCAAAAAACAAAGCAGCTACCCAAGAGTACCCCAGGACTGTCCTGTTGTTACTAGGAATCACTTTACTGCCCTCTCAAAGAATTTGGGGGGATACAGAAGAGGAAGGAATG
The DNA here is from genome assembly GCA_016271365.2 of Neoceratodus forsteri. NCBI lineage: Eukaryota > Metazoa > Chordata > Ceratodontiformes > Ceratodontidae > Neoceratodus > Neoceratodus forsteri. The sequence continues at coordinate 1,466,707,722 of CM057449.1, forward strand.
GAGTCAGTGGGGTCCTTCATCACCTCTTCCGTTAAAGATCCTTCTTCTGATCAAGAAGATTCCCTAACTGAAGCCTCAATAGCCAAAAGACACATGCGCAGGAGGAGGAACAGTTTGCATTTGACTTGAGTCCCAACCTCCATCATCATCATCATCATCATCATCATCATCATCATCATCATCATCGCTTGTGTGCTTAGGTACAACTCTTCACCCTGTGACATGTAATATGATCAGCATTAACCCGTAGGCTGCCAACAGGATTAGAATGTATAGGAATTCTGGATTCATATATCAACTTGTGGCACAGCAAGGGTTAAAAATGTTAGAAAAATACATAAAAACCCTTTTATCCTTCAGTGTTTGCCAGGTAATATCTTCTACTTGCAGGATATACATCTTAAGACATTATATGAACATTCCCAAGCTAGGAAATTATAGACTACAGGAAGTTTGTACTGATCACAGGGTGAAGAGTTGTGATGGGGTTGTTATTTTGCTTAGAGGTTCAGAATCTGAAGTACAAAAAGTGACTGATATTATATCTGGTTGAGTCTTATTGCTGAATGTGTTATTTTTGAACCACAGTCTCAGACTTGTAAACATCTGTTTCCTGCAAACCCCAGCAACCGTTTTCCTCATTCTAACTTGTACAACCATATTTAGACACCTGCAGATTAGTCATGCTGGGGTGGTGATTTTAATTGTGGACTATCAAAGGCTGACAATAGAGGGAACACAGGTAAACTCACTAAAACTTTGCATACAATGGCACTAACAGCTGGGCTTTTAGATGGTCATAATGCTGTGAATGTAGATAGACAGTGGAAGTACTTGCCATACAGGTACTAGAGGTACACTAGCAACACAGTTGGACTACTTTTTCTCCCCACAGCTATGGACATAGAAAGTACAGACCATTGCAGTGAAGTCTCCTTGTCACATGGCTCTGTCCTATTGTTTAGTTTAGTTTCTTATAACACCACTGCAGCCAAGCCCTGAATGGAAAGGCTGAAGTTTATTTATTTGGTTTTTGATAACCGGGTAGGTACACTAGGCAGCCAAGTACCTATTTTCAGAAATGACCCTGGAGAGTACAATGCACAAGGTCAAAACATGAGTACAATTTGGAAAAGTAAAATACAGGTTCAGGAAATCGAGCAAGAGACAATCTTGGTAACTAAGCTCCATGAAGGGAACAAATACAGCTAGGGATGGTTGAGACAACATATACTTAAAATGAGGAACAATTTGAATAGGGAAAGTGAAATAACTTAAAGGGACACTGTCAACTTGTTTTTCTTCATATTATTTCTAGTCGAAACCCCACATTTTATGATTGCTTACCCTCACTAAAAATCACTGATGTTGCTGTTTGTTTTGTCAGTCTCCTTGTTTAGTAGAACTGAAATGCATGGTAATGTATATTTATAAACAACCTTGTTTTTGTTTACAATCCTGGTTCTGTTCTTACCACATGCTTCCAGAGCATTAGAAACACACCCAAACAGTGCAGTCACTCATAAGGCAGTAGCATCCTAAACTCCCACTGCATCACGGGGGGCTAGACTGTGTTGTGGGTGTTCCCAAGACCAGGAAAGAAGTATTTGGAGCTGATCAAGGAATGTAAACAAACCTGTTTTGGTGTGATAGCACTAGTGTGTTGGGCAGTCTGTGTTTAACTTTTTTAAAGAAAATAAGAGTCAGAATCAAACTACCAGCTACATCAACACTCTTTACAGAATGTTGGCAATCATAAAATATGTTTTTTAAACTAGGGACACTTTGAGACCTAAGGGGGTTGACAGTATTCCTTTAAGGTCAATATCAGTACTGTATGTGACAGGTTGACAAATTAATTAGGTAGATCAAAATGTTTGAAAATAGAATAGACACATGCTGGACATGAGGAACAGATTAAGCAATACTAATTAAGAAGTGATCACCCAGCTTTGGTTAAGGGGATTGGAAACAGCTACAGGCTATAGACAGGGTGAGGTAAGACTTGAAGGTTGCTGTGAATGAGTTTGTGGAAGTAGAGCAGTGGAGATCTTGGGGGAGAGTTCCAGAACTTGGGGGACAAAGAGGAGAAAGACTGCTTACTCATCTTGGTAGACTGTTTGGGTATGACGAGCAAGGTGGAGTTTCTGGATCTCAGAGAGTAAGAGGACTGGGAGTTGGGTGTTAGAGGGATAGGTATGGCTGAAGGTGAACCTGGAGCTGCTTGTAAATGAAGCAGCCCAGGGCAAATGTTCTGCTGGCGAGGATGTGTGTGTGAAAGCCACCTTAAGGAGGAGTAGAGAGCACAATGGCATGTGAGAGACAGGGAGGAGAGAAGGCAAAGAGGTAGATATTATTGTAGGCAACTTTGCACTTGTGTAGATAAATTGAGTGGATGTTGGTCAATAGAAGTGACCCATACTGTAGGCTGGCATCATCTGGTCGGGAGGAGGACACCCTGAGCAATGGACAAGTGGGCCGTGGGGGTGAGAAGATGTTTTAAATGATAGGCTAGACTGATGCGGGTATTTGCTGCCTTACAATGGTTTGATATGTGAAGATGAAAGTCAAGACCAGGGTCAAGAGTGACTCCTAAATACTTAAACTCATTGACAATAGTAAGTTGGGACCCATTTAGACAAAGGATGTCCAAGGAGAGAGGGCAGGAGGATGTATGTGTCCAGGAGCCAAATAACATTAGTTGGGTTTTGGATGCATCGAGTACCAGGTTGTTGGACTCTAGCCAATTTTTTGAAGTAGGTGAAGTCCTTAGATAGGTGGCAGTTGATGAGCTGAGTGCTCTTGGTGCTGTAATACAGGGCAATGCCATCAGCATACATAATGACTGAGTAAGAAGAGAAGACAGACAGGAGGTGGTTGATGAAGGTAGAGAAGAGAAGCAGGCCTACGATAGAGCCCTGTGGGACACCTTGGGAGACAGGAAGCTGATGGGAAGTGACAGGACCAAATTTGAGAAATTGGCACCGTCCAAACAGATAATTGGAGAACCAGGTATTTGCATGAGGGAAGCCACCAAGGGCAGTTAATTTATGTGATGGCAGAGACTGGTCAGCCAGGTCGAAGGCCTTGGATAGGTTGATGAAGGTGGCACCAGTGTGCAAGCCTTTATCCATGGCAGACTCGATGTCATCAGTAAACTTAACAAGGGTAGTGGTGGCGCTATGATCCTTACAGAAGCCATGTTGGCAAGGGGTATGTAGGCTAAGGGTTTGAAGGCAGGTCATAAGTTGAGAAGCAGCAACCTTCTCAAGCAGCTTATTGAGAAAGGGCAAGAGAGTGATGGTAGGGTTCTGAGATATGTCATTGCAGTCCTCTTTTTTGGGAATAGGGGCTACCTTTGTGACTTTCCAGGAGGAAGGAAGGAATGATACCTGATGTGAGGGAGAAGTTGAAGATATGGGTGACAGGGATGGTGAGAAACTGAGACCCATGCTTAAGCAGCATAGGCACAATTCCATCAAGGCCAGAAGCAGTGCTGAGAGGGAGGGAGCTGAGGAGGTGCCTGGCTTCTTTACAAGTGACTGTTTTTAGGTAGAAGGGAGGGTGAGTTAGGGTTGATGCAGCAGGGCTGAGATCCTGGATGGTAGGTGAGTGAGTGGGAAAAGGAGAAAGATTAGTGAAATGGGAGTTGGACACATTGGCAATAGTGAGTGAGTTGTTAAAGTGTGTGCCGTGTATCAATAAGTCCTCATGGAAAGAGTGGGATGAGGTACCTAGTAGCCCTTTGATATGACCACAGAACTTATGGGGGGTTGCCAGCTGAGGTGGAGGGTTTCTCCTTACTGAAGGAGTTCTTAGCTGCATGAGTATCTTTTTTTGCAGAGGTTTTGTGTGACCCATAGTTATACCAGTCATGAGGCTTGTAAGATGTTCTTAAGGAAGCCCAAGACCTGTCTCTTTTTTGTTGTAAAGACTGTGGAAGTCGCTGTGCAACAAGGAGGGAGATTTGGGACTGGAGGAGGTTAAAGGCAAAGTTTACATCTGTGGAGTTAAGGACCAGTGTATGAAGAAGAGCTCAGCATTGAGGGTAAACGGTCAAGATAAGAAAGACTTCTTATGGTTAGAAGCTTTGGAGGAATTTTTGGAATTTGCACCCTCCATAGGTAGAAGATAGGAAGTAATCATTAATGGAGTCTGGGAGAACTCCTGAGACTAGTATCCTGTCAGGCCTGTTGGTGAGTATCCAGTCTAGGAGGGAGAAGGATTATCCACGTGGGGAGGGGCAGGCAGGGCATGTGACAATGTTTGAGAGACAGGCCTTACTGATGTGTAGTTCATACGTTCGGTAGTTAGCACTTTGTCAATTGAGGTTAAAGTCCCCCATGAGTATCATTTCGTTTTGCCCAACCAAGGGTAAGATGGAGTCTATGGGACAGTTAAGCCCGTTAGTTCACATTTAGAAGTACTGTACACACAGAGGATGTGTAGTATTTTGGCATTGTTGAAGAGGAGGGAGGCATAAAGGATTTCACAGGCAGTGCCAGTGCCATCACGGTGGAGGATCAAATACCAGTTGAGATGTGACCTGTAGTATATAAGTAAGCACCCATCATGTTTGGAAGAGGGGCGGTCAAGGTGAAGAAAGGAGTAGTTGGGTAGGGTGCAGAGGGAGTTGGGAATGCTTAGTTTGTGCCACGTTTCAGAGATCTCTAATATGCCATTGGAGTAGTGGGATATACACTCAGCCAGGTTAGCCTTATTTACGAAGAGTCTACAGATATTAAGAAATTCCATACAATCAAAACACCACACACATACAAAATTAGCTACAAGCCAAAAATATATATCATATCACAAATGTACACTGCAAAAAAATACCTCACTAATGCAAAAAAATAAAACTACTCTACTACATGTACAAATCCATTTAAACATACATTATTTAGCATTATTTGATCCAGCTTCAAGGACTGCATTATTTCACAGGACAGAAAAAAAACAACACATCAAATAAAAGAAAATCACATAACTTAAAACATCATTCATCTAAAAATTGCATAAAAAGGATGTTTTAAACGTTAGTATTCAAAGAAGAGGTTTTCATCATCTAATCTGCCTCCTAAGGTCATACACTGGACTCTTTTGATGGCATGAGGGAGTGCAGCCTATGTTTGGGGTCAAAGATCTCCACAATTTCTTTGTAATTTCTTTTCTCCTTACATCCAACCTCACAAAATTACACCTTTGTAAAGCCTCCTCATATGGGACCTCAGCACCTATTTGTAATGCTCTCTTTTGTATCCTAGCTCTTCACTTTCCATTTTTGTAAGCCTCCATCCCATACTAAGGATCCATATTCAAGTACTGGTCTAACCATAGTACAATAAGAAAAAAACAAGTCATCATGGCTAACAACTGCCATTTTTAGCATAGTCAGAAAATATAATCTCGAATGTCCTTTTCTTTTTTAACATCCCCTCAACTTGTTCTTTCCAGTTGAAATCATGTTGTATCATGATGCCCAACAGGTTCACACTTACCAATGTCTCAGCTATAACCTCTCCAAAATTACACTGGGGGACACTCCAATTTATTTATTTTCCTAAACCTTATTTCTGTAGTTTTGTCCAGGTTTATCTGCATCAAATTAAATTTTGACAACTCCTAATTTTTTCGATCTTCCCGCATAGTGCTTTGACTTATTTCACAAACTGTATTAATTATCATGGTATCATCCTCATACATGACACAAGATCCATCAGTTCTGAGATCATTAATCATTATTAGAAACAGAAGTCCCAATTTTGTTCCCTGTGCCACTCCCCCACACATTCCTTTCTCCCCAGATGGAATCCCCTCTACCTCTACCCATTGGGTCCTACCCTCCCAAAAAATCATACACACATCTTACAATATAAGGTGGGATACCCAACATCTGTAATTTTCTCACCAAATGTTATGCTCTATCAAATCAAAAGCCATTCTACAATCCACCAGTACCACCCTCACCATCTCTCCCTCCTCCCATGATTTCATACACAATTCCAAAAATTGTAAGACTGCCAAAGTTGTTGAACTCCCCTTTAACAATCAAAATTGATTTTTATAGATTTTACTTAAAATAAATTCTAATATCCATTTTGTAATAAAACCGCACAAGTAAGTGAGATGGGCCTAAAATCCTTCCTTACATCTTGTGGTACAGGCACTTTTGGCAAGGGGAGCACCCTGGCCTTTTTTGTATTAATTTGGTGATTTTCCTAGCATGATAGATTTATTAAATACATTACATATCAATGGGACGATCAGATCTGCCATATCCCTCCATATCCAATTTAGTATTGCATCTGGCCTACTGTCTTATTTACCTTCAATGTCTTCAATTCCCTCACCACTTCGTCCACTTTGACAAGATATTTTCCTGGTACTTCCAATACTTTCGTGTCTATTTTTTCTAAAGTTTCAAGGCCTTTACTCACCTCGCATAAAGTCCTATTAATTTCAGGCATACACATAACTACTTTAGCACTTCCATCCAATCTGCATTTTTCTGCCCATCTTCTCACTTGTCCCTCTTGTTTACTGGTCTCCAAAAATGTATTTGTTTTACACTACCATTTTTGTGGGTCTGATTTCCGCAAACCATCAACTTTTTAAATATAGAAAGTTTTCCTCATTCTTTTCTGGCATTCTATTTGTTTTAATATAGGCATGAGCTTGAATTATAAACTTCCACTTTGGAAACAAAGTTGCACCTTTCTCAAAGATCCAGTAATCTGTCATGGTTGGTGTAATTTATTTCAGGCACGCTTATCTGTACAGTTGTGCACATATGATAATATCCTTGTCTGATGGGAGGAATCAAAGAAGGATTTTAGGACCTATTTTCACCATAAAAATAAAAATAAGTCAAAAGATTCTTATTTAAAGTATCTCACTTCTGGAGCGCATCTGCAGTGCTTAATTTCCTTGCCAATAAAGCATAAACTTGATGTTACAGATCAGATTGCTATGATTAGGAAGGAAACGTGTACTTTTCTCTATGATACAGTTATTTCAATGAAACATGAAATGCAGTTTGGCACACAAGGGGTGTTGGCAACATTCAGATGTATTCAAAATCTGTCAGGACAAGGCTGCAAATAGAGTCATAACTGCACTGAGTCCATCTCCTGACAGTTTGCCTTGTACAAGCCAACAGGATATATCTGAAGTAGTACAAACTGCAGCAGAAGGTGCTACTGGGGAAATATCTGGGTTTGTGTTTTCTGGATATTGTAGTTCCCCCTCTTCCTGAGAAAATGTCACAGTCTATGGTAGCACCAATCACTGTGGTGAAAGTTCAGGATACTATTAAAGCTTTAGCAGTAAAAACAGCCCCTAGTTCTGGTGGATTACCTCCAGAATTTAAAAGAAAAGCAAAAAAAAAAAAAAACCTTTTCTGAGCATCTAGCATTAGTTCTGGTGACTATATTCAGCTATATATTATAGGCAGGGTTAGTAGTCCGAGGTCCACCTCGAAAATGAGCTTTTGCTCAATGGTGATCACCTGGTTAAATAAAGATTTTGATTGATTGACTGAGTAGATAGTTCTATGAATGAAACCATCCTTATGTATCTATTTAAAAATGAGTGTCGGCATAATTTTTCTAATTGGAGGCCATTAAGTTTATAGAATATACAAATCTTGTCCCGTATACTTACTAAATGTTTGGCAAGGGCTGCTGATTTTGTCACATCCACCTCCCAAACTTGTGCAATACCTAGTAAGTAGGTCAATTTTTTACACTCTAATTTCCATTGCAGACCTCATGGAATGGGGTGTTAAAGGGCAGGTCAAGGTTTTTTTCCTGGCACTAGACCAGGAGATGGCCTGGTCACCTATTCTTAGTACTTAAACATTATGAAATATCAGATATTTTTATCTCCTGGGTACGGACACTTTACAGTCAGGCAATATTAACTCCCAATGTTAATGGCCACATAGGCAGTAAAATAAAAGAAATGAAGAGAGTAAAACAAGGCTGTCCTTTAAGCTCTTGGTTTTATTCCTTTGCTATTGACCCCCTATTTTACCTGCTTCAGAATAACAGCCTTATACAAAACATTACATTGTATGAGGGTGCACCGCTTCTAAAAGATTTACCATATGTATCTATATATGTCATAATACAGACACATGCCTCTGGCACAGCTATACAGCAGATATTAGAGTATATTTCTGTAGTTACTGGGGCTCAAATAAATTTTAGTAAGTCTTATGCATTGAAACTCCCACCATGGATTTTCAGTCTGCCAAGGTCAATGGTATACCTGTGGTGGACTCCTTGCAAATCTTGGGTATGACATTTGGCCCAGGGAATACTGCCCAAGAAAATCAGTAAATTCAGATTAATAAGACTCTGGCACACAACTCCTGATTTGGAAAAATACTTTTATTTCACAGAGGAGAAAAGTTTATCTTACGAAGACATTGTTACTCCCTCAGTTTTTACACTTGAGCCAAGTTTTTCTGCCACCAACAGCACACAAAACTAGGCTGCTTAACCTATTCTTTCAAGGGCTTTGAGGCAGCAGGCTGGATCCTGTTAAGAGAAAAGTTACATATTGGCCTGTCTCTGAAGGTAGGGTAGGGATGATTCATCCACTCACTTTCTATTTTAGTATCTTTATTTCTAGGATTCTTACAACAGCTTTAGGGCTTTCCCAAAAACATTGGGCTTAACTGGTACTAGAAGGGATTCTGCCATTCCTTTCAAACTTGAAGAAAAGCTCATTGAATCTTCCAAGGGTAGATAAGAGCACATACCTTCCAGAATACCTGAAACATACTCTGATTAAAATCAGAATCTGAAAATTTCTCCAATCAGACTTTCTTACTCTGCTCATAAAACCTTATATAGAACAATAGTGGATGCAGTCTATGTTGACCCTGTCACCTTTTCAAGTTGCCCTCTGAGCAGGTACACTGATGTACCTGATGAAGATGGTGGCCACGCTGGGCTAGCCGTCGGACTGTCGCATGTTGTTGTTTCTGTTTTTACCTTTGAGCTGTCGTTTTGTTAGTTTAAAAGCACTTTTTTGCTGCTTTAAGTATAAAAAATTTAAGGTTTTCGGCTTACGCTTCTGTAGATTAAATTTATGCGTGTGTACTTATTAGTACCGAATTGTTAGGTATCGTGAAGCCGACGAGAGCTTAAACAACAAGTGTTTGTTTTAAGGGATAGTGTAGAAATGCTAGTTTAGCTAGGGTAAGTAAGTGAGATAGCGAGTTAGAAACGCAGTGCAAGAATAGTGATTGGTGTCTTGTATTTAGACATCAGTTTGCAGTCCTTTTGAAGTCTGATAAAAATCAGTTATTGGAATCAGAATGAACATACCTATACATGCTATAACTGTTTATTGTCTGCTTAAAACTTTGATATCTTGATAGAGCTGTGAGAAGTGCTTCCGAGGACTTGCAGGAACAAATCTTTTGAGTGGATTGACTCTCGGACAGTTGGACCTTGTGGGAACTGTCGGATTTCCTGGCAAATGGATTGAGAGGATTGTTTTCCATCTGTTTCCCTTCCTTTCATGGATTGTTGAAGGTGGAGAGTGGATTGGGGTGACATGAAGCTGTCGATACTGTGGGGGAGCTGGCCGTTACTGCTGGGTCCAGGAGGGAGACACCGGGGGCTTGATCTGTTGGAGGGTGGATGGTGCTGTCTGGTGCCTCTAGGTGTTCCGGGGGATCTTCTGGAGAGTTGTTCCCAGCCCGTGGGGCCAAATCCATGGCCTCGGTTGGTGAAGGTCATCTTCTGCGTGTGTACTGGTGACCCCCTTTTGTGATCCTTATCCACTGATGTGCCAGGATTTTGGAAAGAACGTTATACTCTGTGGACCAGATCAAGATTATTGGGAGAAGAAGATCTGAATCTAACCAAAGCACTGGTGAGAACTTTCCAATCTGAACTACTTTTGTTTTGTTTACTGTTCACTATTATAGCCATTGTGAGAGATTGGCTTAGTGGAAATTATTATTTGGTCTAATTTCTCTACTGGAGGTGAGAGCTCCAAGGAATTCATTTATAAACATGGCATGATTCAGTTTAAAATCATTTATTTAATTAATTTTCCATTGGAGGGCAGAGCTCAAATGGACCTTTATCTATAGCTGGAATAATTGATTGGACTTCAATTCTGGACTGCAAATCTGGACTCTGAATGAGTTTTTTGCTTTTTGATAGAGTATTTCTGCATTGTTTGTTATAATATTTTAAGAGAGGGTATTTTATTTTATTTATTGTTCTTTTTAGGGATGTTTAAGTTGGGGGTGGGAGGGTTTTGTTTGTATGAAGGTGAATAAAAGGGTTTAAAATATGTTTTGTGGTATAAGTAAAATGGTTAGGTAGTACTCCCCCTCAAGACTTCACGATCTCTGTCCCTTTGAACTGCCCCCACTTACAGGGGAGGTCTATGCTTGATGTCGAAATCTTGGCATTATGAGATCAAAATGCAGAAAGATAAAGGGATCCTGGAACTCTTGTGGGGGATGGGAGGGAAGAGAATGGATATGGGCAGTGAGAGCTAGGAGACACCCTGGGGCGAAATGGGTACTGGAACGAGGTCATCCCTGCCTAGTTCCCATACCAAAGGGCATTGACTTGGAGTGTGTCAGGCAGGAAGTGGGATCACCCTTGGATTTCCGTCCCTTTCAGGTGGTGTTAAGCAATGCCAGGTCGATTAGGAATAAGACTACAGTGATTGCGGACCTTATTTCCTCAGTCGACTTGGCTTGCATCACCGAGACCTAGCTAGATAGAAATACTGGTCCTATGTTGGACTCTGCAATTACGGCTGAGTTCTCGGTGATTCACCACCCAAGAGTGGACCGGAGGGGGGATGCGGTCTGTTTTAGACAAGATCTGGATCTCAGGGAAGTGCCAGTTGGTGATACCAATCCCTTTGCGTGCATAGTGGGTGCAGGTGCAGGCTACAGGACCCTTCTCATCTACCATCCACCAGGGGATGAGAGGGAGTTCCTGAAGGAGGCTGTGGACTTCATCATCGATATGGTATTGGAATCTCCCAAGTGGTTAATTCTGTGGGATTTCAATACCTGGGTCGACGATGAACTCTCGCCATTTGGTCAAAACCTCCTCCAATTGATGGATTCATTGGGCCTGTCATGGGTAATTACCTCTGCAACCCATGGGGGGGTACACATTGGACTTGGTGTTCCATCTGGGGATGGAGGTATCTGATGTGGAGGTGGAGCCAGTTGGATAGTCTGACCATCATGCCCTGAGGTTTAGATTTGTGGCCCCATGAAACAGACCTGTCCCTCGGGAGTTAGTACAGTTCTGTCCTTTAAGAGGGGTTACCTCAAAAGGCCTAATGATGGAGCTGGACTTCTTGGATTTTCCAAAGGATAGCATGGATCCAGGGCCTTTGGTCTTAGCCTATAATAGGGCTATAACTGAGGCCCTGGATGCCATTGCTCCAATTTGTGTTCGTCCCCGTACTCTTCACTTAGGGGCTCCCTGGTTTGATGGGGAGGTCCGTGAGTGGAAGAGGAAGGGACAAAGATTGGAAAGACACTGGCGGAAAACTCAGCTGGAGGTGGATAGACTTGAATTGTTAGAACATTATAAATTCTACCAATCAGCAATTTCCCATAAGAAGGCAGAGTTCCTGTCCAGGGAAATTGCTGCAGCAAGGAAGAGACCATCCCAGCTCTTCTAGACTGTGGACAGACTGTGCAATCCAGTCTGTCTCCAGACTGGTAGAGCGTTATCACAGCTACAGTGTGAGGATTTTGTGAAATTCTTCGCTGACAAGGTATCCACCATCAGGGAAGAGATCCACCAGTGTCATCCTATTGGACATTGCCCTGATCAATCTGGTGGTACTAATGCCCAGTTGTACTGGTCTACCTTTAGACTACCAGCAATAATAGATATAGTGAGGATCATCCAGACTCTGCAATCTGCCTACTGTAAGTTGGATCCATGCCCTACTCACATGGTGGTGGGGTGTATAGATAATATCGGCCCAGTCCTGGCTGGGATAGTGGTGGTGTCATTAGAGAGAGGGATCTTTCTGGATCCCTTAAAGGAGGCCGTAGTATGTTCCCTGTTGAAAAAGGCCTCTCTTGACCCCGACTGCCGAGCAAATTACAGACCAGTCTCTAACCTTTCCTTTGCAGGGAAGGTTATTGAGAAGGTGGTCGCTCTGCAACTGGAGGATCATTTGTCCAACCACAATATCTACAGTTTGACCCTCTCCAATCTGGCTTCAGGAAAAGGCATAGTACAGAGATGGCTCTTGTTCGGGTACTGAATGATCTCCTAATGGCAAGAGATCAGAGGACCCGTTCCATCTTTGTTCTCCTGGATCTCTCAGCAGCATTTGACACCGTGGATCATGGGGTATTGCTCGACTGCCTGCGGTTTTTCTGTGGTCTGAGGGGAGCAGTCCACAGCTGGTTTCAATCTTTTCTGGAGGGCAGATCTCAGAAAGTGGTGACCGGAATTTACACCTCGGCCCCTCATTGGCTGTCCTGTGGGGACCGCAGGAGTTGGTGCTGTCCCCTATGTTATTCACGGTGTATATGCTTCCACTGGGGGACATTATAAGATGGTATGGGCTGAGTTTTCATTGTTATCCTGGTGATTCTCAGCGCTACCTGTCTTTTATGCCTGATCAGGAGTCTGATTGCATCACGATGTTTAATAATTGCCTCCTGGAGATTCAGGATTGGATGAGTGCTAGTTGGCTTAGGTTGAACTCAGGGAAAACTGAGGCGTTGATTGTGGACCCTGGATGGAGGACGACAGGGGCTTGGACTAGGAAACCCTCGGGTTTATATCTTGGGGGGGCCCTGCTTCTTGCCTCTGGCCAAGTGCATAACCTTGGTGTGATTTTTGACAAAGGCCTGACTATGAAGATGCAGGTGTCGGACATAGTCAAATCTGCCTTTTTTCATCTGAGGAACATTGCCTGGGTGAAACACTTGGTTCCACTGGAAGATCTTCCCATCTTGGTCCATGCCTTTGTCAACAGCTGTTTTGATTACTGCAATGCCCTCTATCTAGGGCTGCCGGGGTGGATATCTGCCGCTTGCAGCTTGTGCAGAATGCGACAGCCAGGTTGTTGATGGGAGTTTCAAGATCTAGCCGTATGACACCTGTGCTGCATGATCTACACTAGCTGCCAATACCGTGGCGGATCACCTTCAAGATCGCATTATTGACCTTTAAGGTCCTACATGATTTGGGACCTCACTACCTGAAAGGGCTCTAGGTGCCTTACTGACCTGCCCATTCTCTTCGCTCCTCTGATGAGGGATTGCTAGGGTATGTCTAAAGATGTCTGGAGGTAGATCTTTTGCCTATATGGCACCAACCCTGTGGAATGATCTACCTTGTCAGATACAAGATTGCCTAACTGTTGAAAGTTTTAAAAAACAACTAAAGACTTTCCTTTTTGCCCTAGCATTTGCTGGAACATAAGTGAGTGTACTATATGACTGTTGGATTTATTGTTGTGAAATGTGTTTTTAAGTGATTTGAATTATTGTAAAAGCGCCCTGAGCTTGGGAAGAGTGCTTGATATAAATAAAAATCTAAGAGTAATTGAAACTCAGGAACATTTTTCATTTGACTGCCCATTTTCCAAGGAAATTTGTAACACCCTGGCTGCTGTATAGATTGCACCAATATTTTCAACCCCAGAGCAAGAAAGTGTTGTTTTGGGTACTTACCATCCACACTGGAAAGCCTACCATGCTAGCATACACTAGTTTTTTTTAATTCTTTGGTAACCATATGCCAGTGCTGCAGTGACATTTTAATAATGAAAGACATTACAGAGGCAAGTCACAATTGCCGCTGTAATGAACCCACAGCACCCTGGCACTGTTTTCTAAAGGTTTTGATCCTCTCCCCGAATCAGCTCCAGCTCAGAGTTGAGAATCCTTAGTTACGAAGGGCGATACCCCCAGGAAAAAACAGTTTCCTGATGGATTTATGCTGATCGCAACTTGCGGTCTACATAAATCCGTCACTGTAATGTCACATCGAAACAAAGTTCTCGCTGTGGTGTCATGGATCCTTTGGTAACCAAGTAAAGCCCACTAGGCACAACTGCCTGTTTTCAGGGGTGACCCAGCAGTAGAGATGGGCAAAGTGGCCCCAATTTGCTCTGTGAAGTGATTCATGGAGTGAAGGCGAATTTGTGGAGTGCCTTGCAATGCGAATCGGAGTACTTCGCGTTATAATGGGTAACACGAAGTCCATTGAAAACAATGACTTTGCGTTACTCCGCCTTCCCAAACCACTACTCCACCAATTCTTAAGGTAACGTACATTGAAAACAATGTACTTCACCTCACTTTGCCTTGTTTTTAAGCTCTAAAGGCGAAGTTTGCAGTGATTCATTGGATTTCAGGTCACATGGGCTCTAGATTGTTCTACACAGCCTCAGTTCAGGGTAGAGCGTGTAGGAAGTTGTAGGAGACAGGCTGCTCTGAGAACTCTCTGCAATTCAAACCTTCTAAAAGCTGTTAAAAATGCCTTTTAGAGTCTTTTTTTGCTGAAACTTTAGTTCATCGATTGTAGGAAACCTTCCTGTGCTCATATCATCGAGCGTTTATTGTTTGTGTGTGGATTTTGAATGTTATGCACAACAGTCAGTCTGTGTACTGAGAGACAGTGGAAGTGTGCTTTGGGGAGGGGTGTATCTGTGGTGTAGGTAGATTAACTTGGAGAAAAAAAGTTATTTCTGTTTTGGTGATATTTTTCTTATAACTGTGTTAATGTACACACAGTAATATTTTCAATAATTCTTGCCATTTTTTTTGCTGATTGTTGTCGTGCATCAGTGCATAATTTTAGTTTGTTTAAAATATGATGTTATATTACTGTAGTTTTCAATTTGCTAAGCATTACTTAGTGTGTGTGTGTATGTGTGTGATGCATGTCTTCAAATCAGACACCTTTTATTGTGCCACATAGTAATTTCAGCAATGTGAACCTGCTATCCACTGCAGCTGTGTAATTTTTGTACTTCTTTGTGGTATCTTTACTGGTACTAGTAATAGTGACTGTTACTGCAGAAGTGCAGTACACTGCCCCCCCAGGCCCATCCCAACCGGCAAAGGTATTCTTTTCCAGATTTGAATTTCTAATGGTCAGCACTGGTTAGGTGTTGTGCCTTTGTATTGTAAGCCTGTTCTGTAGTATCTCTCCAGGTTTCTCCACCCCATCATTGTACTCATTGATACGTGTTTTTAAGTTGGGGAGTTTTAAGATACAGCTCATCGGGGAAGTACAGCTGTAGGCATTCGCGTTCCCAATACAGTTTCATATTTGTTAACTCACACCATCGACACCGAATCACGTTCTTCATCATCACGGTCACAAATGCAGTCACAAATCACGATTCACGATCACGTCACGAATAACAACATCAATTTTTTTCTAGTTACTTATATGTATTGTACGCCTGTTCTGTATTATCTCTCCAGGCTTCACCACCTCACCATTGTACTCATTGATACGTGTTAAGTTGGGGAGTTTTACGCTACAGCTCATCAGGGAAGTACAGCCATAGACATTTAGAGTTACAGTACTATAAGTAGTAGTGGGCGAAGTGGCCCCAATTTGCTCCACGAAGTGATACACGGAGTAACGCGGAGCCCGTGGAGTACTCCACAATGTGAAGCAGAGTACTTAGTTTCATAATGAGGAATGCAAAGTTCATTGAAACCAATGATTTTGCGTTATTCCGCCTTCCCCAAACCACTTCTCCACCAATTTTAAGGTGACGTACATTTGAAATCAATGTAATTCACCTCACTTCGCCTTGTAATTGAGCTGCAATGAAATTCTGCAGTGATTCATGGGAGTGCAGGTCACATGGGCTCCAGATTGTTCTGTACAGCCTCAGTTCTGGCCTGGGTAGTGTGTGTAGTGGTAGCTGGAGACAGTTTGCTCTCAGAGCTCTGTGATTCAAAACTTCTACAAGCTGTTTAAAATGCCTTTTTGAGTCATTTATTTTGCTCAAAATTTACTAGGAAACCCTTCTGTGCTTATATCATCGAGTGATTATTGTTGTGTGTGGATTTTGAATGTTAATTTAGAACAGTCAGTCCGTGTACTGTGAAGTGTGCTTTGGGGGAGGGGCGTATTTGTGGTGTAGGTACATTAACTGGGAGAAAAAGGCTGTCTTTCTGTTTTGGTTATATTTTTCTTGTATAACTGTGTTAATGTGCACACAGTAATATTTTCAGTAATTCTTGACATTTTTTTGCTGATTGTTGTGGTGCAGCAGTGTATAATTTTTCTGTTTAAAACATTTGGTTATATTACTAAAGATTTTCTATTTGCTACTCATTAATTGTAGCGTGTGTGTGAGTGTGTGTGCGATGCGTGCCATTAATCAGACACCTTTTATTGTGCCGTAGAATAGTTGCAGCAGTGTGAACCTGCTATCCACCGCATCTGATGAATTTTTTATACTGCTTTGTGGTATCTTTACTGGTAGTGGATTGTTATTGCTGTGCACTAATTCCTCAACTGGCAAAATGTATTCCTTTCCAGATTTGGATTTGTGACTTGTGTGCACTAGTTAGGTGGTGTTGTGCCTTTTTGTATGCATCTCTTGAGTGCGTAGTGCAATCTTAATCTGTCTGTGCATTTGCAGTGCACCATTAATTCTGGGAGACTGCATTTCTTGTTACACTGTCATTTCACTTCGTCAGCACTGGGGAATTTTCTGGACACAAGATAGTAGCATTTCATCAGCACTGGGGAATTTTATGGAGTCTGGACACAAGGCAGTAGCATTTTGGGGATGCACATTAATTCTGGTGATTATGCGACCGCTGCATGCATAACTCAGTGTGCAATTAATTCTGGGAGACTTTGCATTTCTTGTTATGCTCTCATTTCGCTTCATCAGCACTGGAGAGTTTTCTGGACACAAGACAATAGCACTTTGGGGATGCACATTAATTCTGGTGACTGTGTGGGTGAGGTGCTGCCAATTTTGTTGTCACTCCACCTTACTTCACGTTTAAAGTGGAATGACAACACGAAGTAATAATAACAAGGTGAAGTGAGCCTTTCCTCTGGGGCACTCCATGTAGCGAAGAGCCAACGCGAAGTGGCCACTTCATGTTCACTTTGCAGGTGGATTTTAAATTCACTGCATCTCTACCCAGGAGCACTGGGGAGGTTAAGTGACTTGCTCAGAGTCACACAGTATGCAAGTGGAGGTTGTGGGAATCAAAGCCAGGTCTGCTAGATGTATCACGTTCATTCGCAGCTTATTACTCTAACCACTAAACTATACTGCCAGACCCAGTTTGCAAATATCACCTGTGGCAGGCCCACTGTGCCCTGTCATTACAAAATAAGCACCTTTCTTGTTGGAAATTATACATCACGTTTCAGGTACCCTTGCAAAATTATATCTGATGGAATCTTAATATTTGTCAGGTAACCAGTTTCAATGTTATTGGGGTGCCTGTTCAAGGATCCTCAACGGTGAGGGTTGACTGGGGTATATGTCTCCCACTGTCTCTTGTATCGGACTGAGATGATTGTGTGCAAATGTTTTTGTTTGTTTTTCTCCTTTACTACTTTTAAAAAATAATTTACTAAAGAGCATATGTTATCGTTATGATTTCTGTATAATGGTTTATTTTTGTTTTCATCCTGCTTATGTAACGTATGAAAACAAAGTTCTGATTAGATTTTCTGTTTTGTATATTTGGTTTGATTTATTTCCTTCAGTAAAAGTCCCCTGCTCTTCTTCAGTAACTGCCATGGGATCTTTTACTTCTACCTGGAATGTGGCCAGAGATGGGAAGGAAGGAAGGACCTCAGTGTAACGACTCATCCAGGATGGTATCTCACCAATGCAACCCCTCCTTGTACTGCACTAAAGTGTCAGTTATGGGTATTACCCACAGTACCTGGTGTGGGGCCAGAACCCACATCTTTCTGACTGTGATCATTTCATCATTCAGTATTATTACCGTGAATGATTTTTGCTTGATGCAAATGAGATACTTAGTACTATTTATTGTACTTGAAGTTGGGCTGGATTGGCTCGAAGGCAACATACAATAAATCTTTAGTTTTCACATTTTCTGTTATAAGACAGTTGTGCATGGGTGAGCTGTTCAGTACCCCCAGTGTTTTGTTTTACATTTTTCCTACTTTCCTTATGCAGGGTTCCCTGTTAATACTGCCTGTTTTCTATGCTGTATTCATTTTTTTAATTACTTAACAGTTTTAGAGCCCTGTGACATCAGTTGAGCATAAGCCTTGCATGGAAAACTTCACTCTATGCTCCCACTCAAGTGATGTCACTAAGTTCTGGAATGCATAAGTAATTAAAAAGTGAATGTTGGACAGGAACAAACAGTATTAACACGGGATCCTAAATAATAATAATAATTAAAAAAACACATTTTTTCATAACAAACACTTGGTATCAAACCAGTTTTTACAAACGCTTAAATATCTTGAAGAAAAGGTTTATGTCCCCTTTAAAGATCCTTTTTGGCTCACCCGAGGAAAGCCCGTGGGTTGCGAGGACAGGAGCACACAGCCCTTCCGCACAACCAACACAGAGCAGCAGACAAGGGCTGTAGATTCTTTTTGGCTCCCCCAAAGGAAGCCCGTGGGTCGCGAGAGCAGGAGCACTCAGCTGTCCCCCACAACCTACACGGCGCAGCAGACAAGGGCTGCAGATTCTTTCTGGCTCCCCGAGGGAAGCCCGCAGGTTGCGAGGGCAGGAGCACACAGCCCTCCCCCACAACCTACATGGAGTAGCAGGCAAAGTACGAATTGAGGAGCAGGTCACTCGCTTGCCTGGAACGGCTATGTGTTTGAGTTGGTGCCTTTTTTTTTTTTTTTTTTAAATACTTTCCATCTTTTGTGTCACCAGATGAGTGCTGATAGTTTTTGCACTACAGATCTGAGCGCCAAATGCTATGTTTCTCACCAGATTTACAGTGCACCTTAAGAGACTGGACTAATAGAAGCTCTTTTGTTCATCTGAAACCGAATGCCTTAATTTGTTCTTGGTGCTTTACAAACTGAATGTTCCTGTTGCTATACTGTTTAAACACTGCCCTGATGGGCTCTGTAATTACCACCTTTCTGCAGCCAGTATGCTTTGCATTGAATAGACGTGCACCTTGAAGAGATTAGGTTAATTAATTTACATAATCTCAATTATTGTGAATTTAGTTGGGCATTTTGTTTTATCTTAATACCAATGTCTGCAGCCAGAATGCTATATTAAGGCACCTTTAGAGACTGGGCTAAATCTAAACTGTGTAGGGTAATCCACTGTGCACCTCAGGGCTCTTTCTACCCGTCCATAGCCTTATGTTAAAGCAAGTCCCCAGTCCAAGTTCATTGCTGCACGCTGCCAATTAGTCTGTGACCCCTAGAAATATCAGTTGGAACAGAACAAAAGCTTTTCCCTAACTGAGGACAAAATCTCTGACCTTAGTTTCAGTCGAAGCACATCGGGGCCATATTTGTAACACTAGCTGGAACACAAAACCTCCCCCAAATAGCGTAATAGCAGATTTCTCCCAAAGTAAGTCACAATCTGCAATCTCTGACCTTAGCTGTAGTCGAGGCTTGTTGGGGCCATCTTGATTAGGTTGGAATTCCATTTCCCTCTGCGCAGTGCTGTCATGACCCCCTTCCCCTGCTTCAGCCACACCTCAATCGTTTATTTCAGCACCTTTTCCTCTGTCTCCACAGGGCTGCAGATTCTTTTTGGGTCCTCCAAGGGAAGCCCCGTGGTCGCGAGTGCAGGAGCACACAGCTCTCCCCCATAACCTACACAGAACAGCAGACAAGGTACGAATTGAGGAGCAGGTCACTTGCTTGCCTGGAACGGCTGTGTGTTTGACCCCACGGGCACTGTGCGCTGGCTGCTCCAACCCCTCCACCACCTCCCTTGGTGGACATTGTGCTTTATAGCAATGATCATGTGGCTGACAGAACCAGTCAGCTTTCCCACCTGCAGGTTATTTTCTTTTGCCACTAGTGGCCGCTAGACTCCTAAACCTAGTGCTGTTCAGCTAAGTTTTCTAAGCTGATATCCAGCTCATTTAGCAGGCTCTCACTGCCTCTCAAGTCAAAGGGGTACCAGGGCCACCTTGCCCCCCACCCAACTATGCAGATAGCCTCCGCCTGGCCCCTCCAAACCTCAGTTTTGTGATGGTATACAAGGGTGCTGCCAGCTGTCTCCTGCACACCATGGACTGCCAACTAAACCTAAACTGCACTAACCTGCCCCCGACCTGGCTGATCCTTGCCACTCTCAGATTGGGAGGACGAATCCAGTTTCTGATACTGCTACTATGCTTACATGGGGTATCTATCTCTGTTCCAGTCAACAACCACAACGGAGAATATACCTCACAACATAATGACTTTACTTTCTCCAACCTAATTGCCAAAACACAACCTGTGTGTGCCCACACCACCCTTATCTTTCTGAAGGGTTGTACCTACAACTCGTTTCACATGCTCAGAAAACACAAAATGACACAATTGGTTCATTTCCCCATTCCACACTATTAAACTGTGGTTTCTCCTACTCCTCATCGTCCTACTGTCAGGGGACATGGAACTTAACCCTGGCTCCTCTGTCCACTACTCTCCCACTGACCTATCAGCTGTCTCAGGAAAAGGACTTCTCATTGCCCATATGAATATTAGGAGCACTACCAGGCACTTTGCTGATCTTGAGGCATGGACAAAACTATACAATCCAGACCTACTCTGCCTATCAGAAACATGGCTCAAGCCTCACTTTCCAGACTCCTTATGTTCCTTGGCTAATTACTCCATGATGCGTAGAGATAGGCCTTCCCCAAAACGTGAAGTGGGGTTGCTCTTCTCTATAAAAATCATCTTGATGTCATGGTCTGCCCACCCACTGGCTCCACCTCAGTCTGTGAGTCCCTACACACAACCATTGCCCTTAGTGCAAAAAAAACTCCACATTATCTGCACCTACAATCCACCGACTGGAAGTACACAGGTCTTTAGGATTTACTTGATCAAACTGTCATGTATGCCAAGCAAAACAAGGTCATAATCTTAGGTAATTTAAACCAAAACTGGCTGGGACCAACTCACAGCACACTGCTGATGCTAATGCAAAGCTATAACCTGCACCAGATCTTAACTGAACCCACTAGAACCACCCTTTCTCTAACTACCTCCACCCTCATAGACTGGGTATTGGTGAATCGCCTTGACCATGTGCAAACTGCAGGCATTTTGGCAGACGCTATCACAGACCATTCCCCTACTTTCTGTGTATGTAGCCCGGAGACTGCTCCCCCACCCCCTCCACGCTACATCACAATTACTAATGTTGCCAAACTGGGCATGGAAGCTTTCCTCTATGATGTATACTGTATCAACTGGTCTGACACCTATCACTCCTATGATGTTGCAATAGCCCTTGACTTCTTCATTGACAAATTCACAGCAGTCCAGAATAAAACATACTCCCAAGGTCACCAGAAGGCTCAGGGGTAAACAAACTAGATGGCTACACAAGGACCTGCTGGCTAACCTGCGCACATGGGACAAACACTGGAAGAAGCACAAAGTGTACAGGCTACCGGAGGACTACAATACCTAAAGGGCCTCCTGGAGTGCCTGTAAAAAACAAATCAGAACAGCAAAGAGCATCTACTGCAAGGAACTGCTCACAAACTCTGCTGGTGACCCTAGAAAATTCTGGACACACATTAATACCTTTCTTGGGGCTTCCCAGTCATCGACCCCAGGGGGATATGATCCTAAATGGTATGCATTGCAATGACTTGAACAATATAGCGTATGCCTTTAACAGAATATTCATGGACCTGTCTCATTACACTTCATCCTTTGTTTCACCTCCCACAGCATCTCAGCCATACTTCACACCCTAGAGATCTGCATCTGGTGCAGACCACTGCCAACTAACTACTACCCACCCTTTCTACTTTAAAGCTATATCCAAGTCCGAGGTCCAAAGGCTATTGCAAAACATATCCGACAACACTAGCCCCAGCTCAGATTCACTAGAGCCACAACTCCTGAAGCTAGTGGCACCATTGATTGCCTTACCATTGGCCAAGATCTCTCTCTCTCTGTCTCTCTCTGTCTCTCTCTCTCGATCTGCCTCGGCCTCTCTCTCTCTCGGCATTGTCCCAGATCTTTGGAAGATTGCTCGAGTTACGCCTATCCTTAAAAAAGGAGACCCAAAGGATATCAACAACTACAGGCCTATAGCCATCCTCTCTGTGTTAAGCAAGCTACTGGAGAAGCTTGTTGCAACCCAAACCGTTGAGTACCTCACAAAGAACAACCTTCTCTCGGGCACTCAGCATAGTTTCAGAAAAGGATATAGCACCTCAACTGCTCTTCTTACATTCTCTACCGAAGTACTCCACAACATGGACAAAGGCTTACTCACAGGAGCAGTATTTATTGATCTTACCAAGGCTTTCAATCTTGTTGATCATCCCCTGCTTCTCTCAACCCTGCCTAGACTCAACTTCTCATTCTCAGTAGTTGACTGGTTTAACAACTACCTATCAAACAGATAACAGCTTGTTAAATTCAACTCCGCTCTCTCGGATGTGACCAACACTGTCATCGGAGTACCCCAGGGCTCCATCCTGGGACCCCTTCTTTTCTCACTATACATCAACAACATAGATAATGCCATACTCTGCTGCTCAGCTATACTAAATGCTGATGATCTCATCCTCTACTCCAGCATTGACAAAGTCAACATCATTAACGAAACGCTCTCCTCAGATTTCAGGAATGTGCAAACATGGCTAAATGCTAATAAGCTCATCCTCAACACTAAAAAGACCCAAGCCATGCTATTTGGCACTGCCCCCAAACTCAGGGACTGTAAGGAACCCCTCCTAGTCCATGACTCTGGGGGTCTCTCATCGACTGTGTCACATCCTTCAAATACCTGGGAGTCCTCTTTGATAAGTCCCTTGACTTCAGTCTGCACATCCAGTCAACCTGTAAAGCAACAAATGCCAAACTTGGAATCGCCTACAAGACTAGTCACCTGCTAACACAATCCACTAACTTGGCAATTGCCAAGGGTATTCTGCTTCCTGTGCTGACATATGGTGTCTCCACTTTTGTTAATGCCCATAAGACTGCTCTCCATAAACGGGATGTCGCGTATAACAACATATGTTGATATGCCTCCTCTTCTCATCGCCTCAAGCACCGCTGCACACTGTATAGCGACCTACACTGGCTCTCCCCACCTGTCTACTGATTATACTCCCTAGGTACCCTCACAGACTCAGTAATCTGAAATCAAACACTCTCCTCCCTTGCAGCTGTACTTGTACTACAGACACCTGCCCACGGACTATGCTCGGCCAACAAATTTCTACTTACTGTACCTAGGTGTCTTACTTCAAAAGGCTCTGGAGCATTTCACTGCACTGCTCTGGGCACCTAGAACTCTCTCCCTCCTGACCTGAGTCAGGCCAACTCCCACCCAATCTTCAAAAAAGAACTATATCGCCACCTATCCCAGGGCCCTTGCACATGCTTTGATCACACTTGATGCCTCACAGCTCACCACCCTATTTCTCCCCTTCTCCCATGACACCACTGCACTTGCAAACAAGCTGTGCTATAAAACTGTCTTTATAGCTGCCACGTAGCCCAGTTTCAGTTACTATTTTCATGTACTGATGTTACTTTTTGTCATCACTGCCTAGCTATATGTATTATCTCAAGTACTGTCTGCCTTGATCTGTATCTAACCTACCTATATTATATGCTATGTATTGTGTAATCTCATTTTATGTATGTACTCTCCCTGGTCGTGCCTGAAAATAATCAACTTTGGCTAGTGCGCCTAACCCTGTTAACAAAAACTAAATAAATAAATAAAAAGTAGATTATGCACAAATAGGTCTCCTTAGAGATTCCAGTGTACATGTCATGTCTGCCCCTTGGCCTGTTAGGGAGGGGCTACATTCCATAGCTGGTTATGAATTTGAACTTCCAGGCATGAAAACTGTAATTGGTTCTCACAGCTTTTCACTTGTAAAATAAAGCATCTAGGGCACAGAAACCCAGTGCCAGAGTACAAAATGGGTGGAGTGGTACTGATGACCACCAAGCAGGAAAGAGACCTGGGGGTAATCATATCAGATGACCTAAAGGTGGCCAGGCAGTGTGAAAAGGCAGTGGAGAGGGTAAGCGGGATGCTGGGGTATATAGGGAAGGGTATCACCAGCAGAAAGTGGGAAGTGGTGTTGCCTCTGTATAAATCGCTGGTAAGACCCCACCTACAGTATTGTGTCCAGTTCTGGAAACCACATCTCTGGAAGGACACAGACAGAGTGGAGGCAGTCCAGAGGAGGACAACTAAAATGGTGCAGGGTCTGCATCAAAAGCCATATGAGGAGATACTAAAGGACCTCAATATGTACACCCTGGAAAAAAGGAGGGAGTGGGACGATATGATAGAAACCTTTATATACCTCATGGGGTAAACAAGGTACAGGAGGAGAATACTTTTCAGAAGAAAAGGTACTCAAGAACAAGGGGATATGCTATAAAGCTGGAGGGGGTACATTCAGGAGAGATGTGAGGAAGTACCTCTTCATAAAAAGAGTGCTGGATTCCCAGAACAGCCTTCCAGTGAAGGTGGTGGAGGCAAAACAGTGGTGGAGTTCAAGTATTTTCAAGCGTTTTCCTATGCGTCTGGAGCAAGAATGAGAGCTAGCGGGGGGTTGCTGATGGGGAGATAGCAGACAAGCCTGAGAGACTGTTACAGCAATGCTCACTCTGGCTTCCGTCTACTCTTCTGAAGCTGCTGACTCCCTCGCTCTCCTCACTCTACAGTCAGCGCCTTCTTTGGAAAAAAAAACTCAGCTTAGCATAAAAGAGGAACTTTACAGAGATTTTCAGCAAAAGGTGCCTTATTTAAAAGTTTTAACAGGATGTGCTCTACTGCAGTGAACACCGCTCAGTCACCCTACATTAGCATGTGAAAGTGAAAGTGATTAAGTCATTCGGGGGGGGTTCCCTGACAAAACCTTACAAACAAAAAAAAACAAACTTTAGATGGGCTTTCACCAAACGTGCCTTATTTAAAAAGTTTGCCAGCATGTTCTTTACTACAGTGAACACTGTTCAGTCACGCTACATTATTACATGAAAGGAAACTGCATTTAATGGAAGACAGGCTAAAAATGGCAGGATTTACCAGACAAGTTCTTTTTTTAATAATTTATTCTTTTTACCCATACATTCATGGCAGGATCAACCAGATAACTGTCAGCTATTAGGATCGTCCCAGGACGAACCAGATCAACTACTGTAAAACAAAACACAAACTTGTGCCAGACAGGGACTACTTTATTGTACCCTCTCCCAAATATTTGTGGCCATTTTATAAGATAGATAATCTATTACAGGGCATGTGGCCATGCTCTGATATACGCATGCCTTGGGTGATTGAGCACTTGGCTGGCACACCACACAAGGCGTTTGTATCAGAGCATGACCACACGCCTTTAGCGGATTATCTTTACACATATATATATATATATATATATATATATATATATATATATATATATACATATACATACATACATACACACACACACACACATATTCATACACATATACATATACATATACATACACACTCACACACATTATATATATATATATATATATATATATATATATACATACATACATACACACATACATAGATACATATACACACACACACACACACACACACATATACATACACACACACACACATACATACACACACACACACACAAACATATATATATGGCAAAAACTCAGTTCAATGCATCAGTTAGGTTGTTTCCATAGCGACAAAAGTGAGAATTCGGTGTTAGGGTTGAAAAACCTTGGACCCCCAGCCTACCTCCATAACCGGCATTGGGTCGTCTGCCCTAATCCTCACCCCATCACATGTGTAAAGAAGCAGAGGTATAGGAGAATGGGGTGAGAGTTAGGACTGAAGACCCCAATGCGCACTCCCAATACCGGGTTGGGGAGTGGGCGGGGTCCAAGGGGGGTTTTCAACCCTAACACCGAATTTCCTCACTTTTGTCGCTGTGGATCAACCCTAACTGATGCATTAAACTGAGTTTTTTTGCCTCTAATTTCCCTTCTTTTTGAGAATGATAATGACAAATAGTGGCCCTGCGCTCCCGCCATGTGATGTCTTCACACATAGTAACACAGTGCTGACAAATGCAAATGATAATGCGCATGGTGACACAAAGTGAAACAGAAAGATAAACAGTACTGAGAAATAGTGAATGTAATACAGCGACAGGACCAGCGACGGGAGCTTGTCTTCTAGTCACATAGTAACACAGTGCCCACAAACAGATATGGTAATGGGCATAGTGTGACAAAGCAAAACACAAAGATAAACAGTACTGTAGACACAAATGGTTAAAATTACAGAAACTGAAGCGCAAATGAAAATGCAAAGGGTAACACAGAAGGTGGCGTAGACAGGAAAAGTAAGTGAAACAGGTACAGAACCAGAAGCAGAAGCATTAAGGGTAAGAGTTATGGAAACGCTCACAATAGTTCTCCCCAAAAGGTGAACATAGAAAACAGTGAGTACAAAGAATGTATGCAAAATAATGAGTCTCGCAACAGAAAATGAGGACTTGGAATAGTAAATTGCTTATACCTCAGGAACCGTACAACATAGAAAAAAAAAAGTAAAAGTCATATGAATTATCACTTTCCTGACATTTTTCAGACAAAAAGACCGTATCTCGCACAGTTTCCAACATACGGGACTTGAAAGTTGCAGCGAATGCCGTAATGTTATCCTATGGGAAAAAAAGAGAAGTTCAGAGTGCCATAACTTTGCCTCCCTGTAATATTTTTTCACCAAACCACGGAAAGGCACAACTGTGGGATATTGGCTGTCTTCCCTCCAAATATCAATCCAAAAAACTGAACCGTTATTTTGCAGCAGGGTGCCAAAGGATTGCTGCAATGCGTCGGACGCTGTAATGTTACCCTATGTGAAAAAGCATCATATTTGGAGTGACGTAACATTGCCGCCATGTAATATTATTTCAACAAAATACTGAAAGGCACATCTGTGAGATGTCAGCTGCGTTCCCTCCAAATTTCAGCCCAAAACACCAAACCCTTCTTTTGCAGCGGGGTGCCAAAAATTGCTGTCATTTTCCCACAGCCTAGAAAAGTACTGTAGAACTTTGCGAAAGCTTTCACAAATTCTTTTCATAGTACGAAGTGCTAAAGTACTTTTGAGAGGGCAATTTCAGAAATTTGAAAACATGATTTCTGGACTGTTTTACCCAAAATCAAGACATGGCTAGCATCTTCAGGGTCCGACTAGGTCAATACAAAAATAATTAGGTTGCTAGAGGGTTCCAAATGTAAATGCCAAGCATTTTTCTGATCACCGACTGAAAACAAAATGGAGGATTTGCGATAATAAAAGGGCCATTTGCGAAAGTAAAAACTACATTTGCGACACTGTTGAACTTTTTAACTTTTCCCATTGACTTATAATGGGAACTTGTTTTTTGAATAACTTTTGAACCATTTAATATTTTGTCACAAAATCTTCAAAAAGCACATCAAGAACCCCAGCCACATGTTCCCTGAAGATTTCGGACCAGTCGCACAAACCATGCGACCTGTAGGCATGACCGTAGAATTCCAAAAAAGCATAAACATGCGTGCAGATCATGCTTAATAACTCCGCAGCCATATATCTGACCAGTACGAAACTTGGCAGATCCCAAGGCATACAGGTCTTGATCGTGTGTTCCAAATTTCAGGCAAATCTGTTGAACAGTTGCAAAGTTATTAAGGTGAAAAATGTTAGGTTTAACAGTTAAATGGCTCCTCAATCTTAACTATGGTAGCACTACCATGCTACCATAATATATATATATATATATATATATATATATATATCTCAAGTATAGTAGATCATTGTTCTGTATAGAATTCCATCCCTTTCAAAATGCTGTTGTACCACAGTGCAAGGGTCATGGAATGTGATTGTATCCTTCTGTGGTACACCAGCATTCTGGAACTTATAGAGACTGCACAAATCAGTTTTGTTCTGAAAGCCACAAAATTGCTGTGTGCACATTTCACATAATACTATGCACTATAAAATATACAGGATGAACAACTTTATGCACAACCAATGTGTTCTGCCACCTCAGGGTTCTGATTCCCATAATAATAATAATAATAATAATAATTATAAATGGTCTCTTGCTGTAGTAGCATAGCAACATGTGTTATTCACATTCCCCTATATAAACTTTGTTTCATTTTAAATCTTCTTTTCATTTATTTCATTCACTCCACAGCACCTGTCCCTGCCTCATGGACCTAAAAATATATTCCCTTGTTTGTTATATGGATGCAACTGTTGTTATATCTCACTCAGTCAATAATTTTCACACTTAAATATCATGGTTTTGTTGCCCTCTCTTTCAATGAATATTCACACGTCAGAATTCTTCATTCACCCTCTCTTGCATGGTGTAGTTCAGTGCTAGTGTTAATTAATTCCCACTATGCTGTCTTCACTCTGTTCCATTAACTTAAAAATAGAAGAGTTTCATCAATACTGTTACTATATTATTTAGTGCTTGTATTAGTATGTACTATAATATATTATGCTTTTACTCCTCATTGTGCATTACTGCTCCTTTCAATTTCTCTTTTCTCATTGTCTCCTCAGTTCCATTTAAAATTTATAATTAAAAAAAAAATTAAATGCATGCACTCAGCCTTTAGAAAGTTATTTTTTTTAATTTGTTTATTTTTCTTGTTTCATTACACTCTGTGGGTGCACTCTTTCCTTAGGTGCTAAAACAATCAGGGGCTGGCAGTATAGCCTAGCGGTTAGAGTAACGAGCTGTGAATGAGCTTGATACATTCAGCAGACCTGGGTTTGATACCCACATCCACTTGCAGACTGTGCAACTTTGAGCAAATCACTTAACCACCCCAGTGCTCCTGTGTCACCCCTGAAAACAGGCACTTGTGCCTAGTGGGCCTTACCCAGTTACCAAAAGAATAAAAGAAAAAGGGCTCAGTACTGTAATTTACATGTTTCTGTGTCCTACTGCTTTCCAAAGTACCTGCTCTAGTAGCTGAATTCCTTCAGAACTGGTCTATTATGAGGTGGCAGAGGGAAGCAGCCCCGGTATCGGAGTGCCTGTTTTACTCCGACGCTGTTGGATCACGGTTCCTGCATCATCCGAGTGACATCAGATGCTCCCTCACTAACCATGCATCATGACGTCATACAGCGTGCTCTGATTGGCAAATGCCACATCAATCAACTAGATAATTATCCTGCTTTCTTGGTGTTAACGAAGTTGAACCACCCATATGTATTCATATGCTAATATACATTATCAGGTTTATGGCTTACTTATATAATCACTTGCCAGTTGACGTCTTCACTAAGAACATGGGCCCAATATTAAAAACTTTGCACACGGGCAAAATTTGCACTGCCTGGCAGGCAAAATTAGCCCACATCCAACTGCACACAATATTCAAAGGAATAGCCCTGGGGCAAACACTGCTGAACATAGCACGTAAATGAAGGTGGACAAATATGGGTGTGAAAGCAGTGCAAAGACGCCCAGAAAAGAAGACAGCTCTGAATATAGCAACTAGGCAGTGCAAACAGCAACAGCAGTCCAGTGCACACAGAGGTGGAGCCAGGCACAGGTAAACCACATGGCCACTGTGGGTGCCAGCAAAGAACAGGTGCATAACAACTGCAAACAACAGTGCAGTCAAAGTACTATAGAGCCGTGGTAAGGCTCGAATACGTTTGCCCAGTGTAAAAATTTGTCATATTCAAAACTGATATGCAAATGACACTACTTAGTCATTCTGAGTGCAAACAGTCATATTAGCATATCGTTATGGTCTGCTTTGCATGCATTACAATGTGTAGATTGCCTGGGCTATTTCAGTGCGCACACAGCACCACCTGTATAACACACTGGAACTACAAGTCGGTAGCTGCAGGCTGGATTTGTACACAGTGGCACAAACAATTGTGTCCTAGGAGACAAGCAGCATGGGCATGGTTGGATGCTCTGCATGCCACAGACATATTGTTGTGTCTGCTACAGTGTGTATATTATGCTACAGTACCATGGGTAGCCAGTATTGTGAGGGACACATCAATGCATACTGTATGTGTCAGGTAACATTGAATGCTGCTATCCACACATAGACAGGCCCAGCTGGTAGGTGTGTACTAACAGTGAACAACACTGTCATACTGTCCTGTGACCCACATATGCTGTGCCAGTGGCATGGGATTCTTACAGTAACACACACATTACTGGCCGTGTGTGACAGAGTGCAAGTACAGGTGTGCGGTAAGTGCCCGGGGGGGGGCAGACACATACCATCATACAGGCCCAATGAGGTCAGGGGTATTCCTGTCACTGGAACATGTGCTCTGTGTGGATGACCCCAGCCGTGTGGCCCAACCTACAACGTGGTGCATCCTTGGCACCTGTACACCCTCCCCTCACCACCTTCCCTCCTCTTAACATCATCCCACCCCTTGACATCCTCCCTACCCTCAACATTTTCCCTTCCCTCAGTGCAGCATGTGTGTGCTGTATTATGGTGGTGTACCCCCTATAGCGGGATTGGGTGGGTGCTGCATGTACTCGCCAACAAGGTGTCCACTGGGTACTAGGCCACCCTCAAATGCCTTGCGGTGCTGTGACTGGTGCCAGATGAAGGTGGGTCAATATTGCCAGGGCTGGTTGATTTTTTTAATGTGCACAAGGCAGAAAGAATCATGGTATCAGAAATGAGATAGGTGTTAAAGTTGTTAAGTGATTGGAGATCGGAAGGAATATAAACATCCTTGGAAGAGAACATGGAGGCAAAATAAGAATTAAATATGTTGGTAGTGTCTATATCAGAATTACCAATAGTATGGGTAATGGGTCTGACCTTTCTGGTATTCTCTTTTTTGTTATTTAAATATGAATATAAAGATTTGTAGGAATTCTTGGTATGGGCCAGTCTGAATTAAAGTTTTGCCTTAGCTTGCTTTGTTGTGTGCTTGAGGGTACGTAGTACAGTTTGATAATTAGAATATATGAGTTCCTTATTTATTGTGGAAATATTCTTTAATTTCCTAAATAGTTTTTGTTTAAGCTCAATTAGAGATTTAATTTTATTACTGAACCATCTGGGGATTCTACCCTTGGTATTATATTTATTTTTGATTGGGGCCAAGGAGGATTCTTGCTGGTGAATTAGTTTTTTTAACATAGTCCATGCATCACTAGTTGATAAGTGATGCATTAATTTGACCCAAAGTTTGGAAAGAAGTAAATTATTAATTTTTGTAACGTCTGCTTTGTCATAATTTTTTAACATAGTATTTTTAAATAAACTTACATGCCCAGTTGCCAGGGAGAACAGAATAGCCGAGCGGTCACTATTACCAAGGGGTGCTCTAATATGTATATCAGAGATGTTATCCTTTATATTTAGAGAGAGGAAGTCAGAAGGATGAATACGGTGCCCATTAAGGGTACTGACTCTCAAGCAGACTCAATAGACCATGGGGCCTACTCTGCTGGCATTTTAGCATGTTAGTATATTGGTTACAACAAGGTGAAGAGTGTTAGAACCTCTAGTGGAGGAAGTACTGAGTTGTGTAAGGACACAGTCAGAGAGGCATGAGAGAAATAGATTCTCATGATTGCTGGAACCTGATATAGATGTCCAGTCTATACCCAGAAAGTTAATGTCCCCCAGTGTAATGATATCTCCCCTCTCTGACAAGCAGGAGACATCTTCCAGAAGTTGTGACAAATAGGATCTGAAGCAGGGAGCCTGTAACAATTTCTGATTGGGTATCTGTTCAGTTTAAGGGCCAGTCTCAAATTACAAAGACTCTCAGTGGAAGTCAGGTGCTGAATTTCATAGGAACTGATGGCATTCTTATGTAGAGGCAGACCCCACCACCCTGTTTACCCAGTCTGTCTTTGTTATAAAGTTTATAGCCTTGGATTTTCTTTAACAGAGTAGAGATGGAATCCCACCAAGTTTCTGTTACTGCTATCATCCCTATGTTATAAATTTTACTGATGGCTTCTAAAATTCAGCCATTTTAGACAGATTTAGTGAGCGAGCATTTAGTGACAAGATTCTACGGTGGGGGGGGGTTACTAGTATTAAGAGTCTTGGGAAGTTTCCCATTCTCCCCCCCTTATTTTTAGTTTAAAAAAGACTATTGATTGTTGCTAATGATTTACCTAGAAGAATACTGCCCCTCCTGCTAAGGTGCAGCACATCCCAGCAATAAAGGGAGGGTCTGTCTAGCTATTTCTCCTGGTGGATGACGCATGGTATTCCCTGTCTGAGGCACCATTTCTGAAGGCCATTCATTAATAAGTTTAATGTTGTTGGTGACAGACTCAGTGGTTCTGGGGACTGATAACATTTCTGAAAAACATACAGTGCAGCCCTTATCGGCAAGTATGTTGTTTAATGCAATAATGTCCTGCTTTATATGTTCTGGGCTGTTGTACATGATGTTATATGTACCAATGTGAATAAGTACAATTGGGTTACTCCCTGCCTTATGTAAAATGTTAGGGACCATAGATGTGATATCTGCAGTCTTTGCCCCTCTAAAACTAGAACAGGTACGGTTTACTTTATCTGGGTTACAGACAGTGTGGTCAAGGTGTTTAATCATAGAATCACCAAGCACAAATACCCGTCTTGCCTGTGCATGGGAGTGTGAGAGAGGGTTTTCACAGGCAGAGTGGTGAGGGGTGACTGATGGAGAAGGAGGAAATGTGTTGTTAGAAGAAATGGAGCATGTAGAGGGGATTTCACCGGATTTCAAGGTATAGCAGGTTTATGACTGGTGGGTTCTTGGTTTACCCCCCTGCACCGATCTATGGTACCGTCTGTCACAACTCCCCACTCCCTGGTTTCTGGATGCCCCTCCCATCATGACACTGAGCACCCAACCCCCCATCACCTTACCAGTATCCTGGGTGCCACAAGTGCATAAGGTGGACCAGCACAGCCCTCTGCACATCTCCTCAGCTGGCTTCCCTATAGCCAGGCATGGAGTGCGCCCCTTAGTTACAGGACCCCCCCACCGCAGCACCAAGCACCTCCCCATCACCTTACCAGTATCCTCTGTGCCGTGGGTGCACACAACCACCAGCGCAGCCCTCTGCACACCTCCTTGGCCAGCTGCCATATGGGCAGACTGTGAGCAGGCCTCGTATTTATAGGACACGGTGTGTCACCCTGTCCTATAAATAAGGGGTACGCTCCCTGCCTGGACATATGGAGCCAGCCAAGGAGGTGTGAGG
Organism: Neoceratodus forsteri; assembly: GCA_016271365.2. Taxonomy (NCBI): domain Eukaryota; kingdom Metazoa; phylum Chordata; order Ceratodontiformes; family Ceratodontidae; genus Neoceratodus; species Neoceratodus forsteri. The sequence continues at coordinate 1,466,741,176 of CM057449.1, forward strand.
AGGGTTATGCCAGTTGCCATATGCACCTGCAGCACAGAGGATATCGATCAGTTCAGTGGGGGTGGGTGCCTAGTGCTGCAGGGGGAACACTGGATGACAGGGAGGGTTTTCTTTTTACATCCAGGCTGGCAATCGGTGGGAAGGGGGATCACTACCACCAGGGCTTTGTCTTTCTACTTCAGGGCAGACGATCGAAGGAAGGGGGGACCATTACCACCAGGGATAATAATTTTTATGTTGGGGTTGGTGATGGGATGTTGGGACCACGAGCACCAGGGATAATTATCAATATATTAGGGCTGGCAATCGGGGGGAGGGATTGTACCAAGGATTTTTATTCTTATTATGGGGCTGGCGATCTGGGGAGGACCACTACCACCAGGGATAATTATTTATACATCAGGGCTGGGAATTTGGGGGAGGGTGTGCCAGGTATTTTGTTCTTACTATGGGGCTGGCGATTGGGGGCATTACCACCACGGATAATTATTTATACATCAGGGCTGGTGATCGGAGAGGGAGACCACTAGCACCACAGAATTTTATTCTTATGTCAGGGTTGGCAATTGAGGGGTGCCACTAGCACTAGGGACAACTATTTATACATCAGGCTGGTGACCAGGGGGGACCACTACCACCAGGGCTTTTCTTTCTATTTTAGGGTGAGATCGAAGGAAGGGGGACCACTACTACTAGGGATAAGAATTTTTAAGTGGGACTGGTGATGGGGGGGGTCACTAGCACCAGGGATAACTATTTATATGTCAGAGCTGGCAATCGGAGAAGTGGGACCACTAGCACAGGGATAATAATTTATACATAGGAGCTGGCAATTGGAGCGGGGAAATTAGTACCAGGGATTTTTATTCTTACGTAAAAAACAGAGCCGCTACTCGATATGTGGTGCACAGAGTACTAGGTCAATGCAGAAAAACAAACTCTGGCACACACTCACGCCAAGACAGATGCATTTACTAAAAAGCAGATTGTCTTTCTTTTAAATACAGTATACCCTCACAGCAAAACACGAGCAAGAAAACCCCAACGTTTCATGCAGCTGCACCTGTGTTTTATCAAGAGAATAAAATTGCTATACAACTATACAGTCTTTATAGTGCACCCTCAGGTGTTACTCATTAAACAACTTTATTTTATTTATTATTTAGCTTTTGTTTACCGGGTAAGTACACTAGACAAGTAGTATGCTTATTTTCAGGAATGACCCGGGAGAGCACAAAACATACAGTATACATACATGGCAACATTGGAGAAACAGCATGATACAGTAAAAAACAGCTATAACAACGCTTGTATAAGGGCAGAGATACTGCCACACATAGTACAAATTGTTACAGGACATAGACAGACATTAGAATCGCTGAATACATATTTCATAGACCATCATGGACTCGGAGTGGACAATAGTGGACTGCAGAGTATTACATTCGAGAGACTAGGAGCAGTTACATCTTGTCATTTGTTTTAGGTGGGACCACAGGGAGGAGCGAAAGGTCCCATGGGAAGAGGCAGAGTGAACAGAGTCCGGAATGGAGTTCCAGAGCCTAGGCACAAAAGCGGCAAAGTCACGATCCCCCATAAGGGTCCGAGTAGGGGGAACTTTAAGCAACTCGGCAGTCTGTGACCTGAGCTGGTAGGGGATGGCGTCCAGTTTTGGGAGGAGATGCACCAGTCCCGATGGTATGCCCGTGGCAAGCACTTTCCTGGTGAAGTTTCCTACACCAAGGATCAGGAATTCTGCAGGGGGGAGCCAGCTGAGTTTGTCATAGAGCTTACATCGGTGGGTGAGTTTGGGAGCAGCAAGTGCAAACCGACAGATATCATTATATGCCGTGTTCCACCGATTAAGATGGATTTGAGGTGACCTGGCAAATAGGTGGTATCCATAACTAAGGGAGGGGGAGAAGCACTGCAAGTGCCAGCCTCGCCTCCCGGAGTCAGGTTGTATTTGCCCTGTAGGCAAGGGCCAAGCTTACACCTGGTGGTTCTGCAGAGGTTTGGATATGGCTTCCCATGTCAAGTTGTGGGTCGAGGTGACCCCAAGATATTTAATTGAGCTCGCTGTTGGCAACAGGGGGCCTCCATCACAAGCTATTTTGAGCATAGCTGATGGGGCTTTTAACTCGGCCATGGAACCAAAGAGCATGGCCTGAGTTTTGTTAGGATTCAATACCAGTCTATGGTTGGTAATCCAGGCCGAGACTCTGCTGAAGTCTTCAGATAGGCACTGGTTAAGGTCAGCAGCATTATGAGCATGGGCCACTAGCACAAGGTCATCTGCATAAAGCGTGACTTGTCAACGAGAGGTCACCCGTGGGAGTTGACTAATAAAAAGTGAGAATAGGAGAGGTCCAAGTACCGATCCCTGGGGAACTCCCATGGTCACAGCCCTAGGCTCTGAGAGGACCTTGTTAAAGCAGGTGCGCTGCTTTCTACCCGTTAGGTAGCCCATCATCCAACTCATGGCATGCGGAGAGAACCCGAGAGCCCTGAGCTGCTCCCCCAGTAGGTCATGGTTGACAAGGTCAAAAGCTTTTGACAAGTCAATAAATATAGCACCTGACAGTTTGCCCTGATCCATGGCGGATCTAATACTAGAGGTTACAGTAATCAGGCAGTAGTGGTACTATGACCCTTCCAGAAACCATGTTGGGCCCCAGAAAGCAGCTCATGGGTATCCACGTACTCGAGAGTTGCTACGCACAACCTTTTCCAGGAGTTTACCAAGGGATGGGAGAATAGCAATAGGGCAATAGTTGTCAGGGAGTTTGGGATTTCCCTGCTTCAAAACAGGGACTATCCTTGCCTCCTTCCAGATGTCAGGGATTATCCCCAAGCTAAGGGATAGGTTAAAGATATGGGCAATCAGAGGGGCAATGTAAGCTGCTCCCAGCTTGAGAAGCCTGGGCTCAAGGTTGTCAGGCCCTGCACTGGAGTGCTGGGAGAGGGCAGCCAAGTGGTTCCGAACATCAAGGACAGACACAGCCTTAAGATTAAATACTCTCCAAGGAGGAGGATGTTCACTCTGCATCGGAGGGATATTAAGCGAGCGACCCCCATCGGTCGTGAAATGAGAGGTGAGGGCCGAAAGGTCGGAGAAGTGGAGATTGAGGTGGTCGGCTATAGTGTGGGGATTATTGCACGAGACTCCATCAATAATTATGTCCACAACACCCGAGTGAGAGGGTCCACTCACGAGGGATTTAATGTTCCTCCAGAACCTCCTAGGATCTCTGACAGAGCTAAGTAGTGCTGATTTACACAAGTTACTTTTGGCAGCCCTACTGTCTTTTTTACACCGATTCCTGAGTTGCCGTTATCTCAGGAGATTAGCAGGATCTCTGGAACCCTTAGTACTTGCCCAGCATTTGTCTCTCTCCCGCATCTGGGCAAGTAAGTCACCATTCAGCCAGAAGGTGGCTGTTCCCCTCACCCTCCGGGTGACCCTGGGGGCGTGTCTATCTTGGAGAACACCAAAGGAATGTATGAAGCAGGAGGCTGCCACTGAGGGGTCAGAGGCTTCAAGCACCCTGGTCCAGTCAGTACATCCTAGATCGGCCAGAAAGCCTCAGGGTCAAAACTGGAGTATTTTCTGACTTGAATGATTTTGTGTGGAATTCTAGGGGAGGATTTTCAGACACAGTATACCGGGTGGTCAGATATGGAGTCTGATAGCATGCCTGATGAGGTAATCCTCTCGGCCAGTTGGTCAGGATCCAGTCCAGCAGGAACTTGAGGAACCATTGGCTGCCTGTCTCGTCGGGTCATGGATTAGTTGGTTAAGGGATAGGCAGGCAAGTTGTGATTCGCATTTCCTAATATTGCCACACTCCCAGTTCATGTTGATATCACCATAATAATGAGTTCATTGTCACCTATACTGGGCCTAACTGCATCTAAGAGGTAAGTGAGTCCTGTCAGACCCCAGGGGTTATAGCGCACACCAAGTGCAGCTTCTTAGCACGCCCAACAGCAGGAGCACATGAAGAAACTCACAAGGTGGATGATCAGGTTTACTCTGTGCCACCAGGGAGATTTTCAGATGGGATCTGTAGTAGATGAGGTGCCACCCCTTCCTACCCCCAGTCCTGTCTAGGCAGATGAACTCGTTCCTGTTAGGAAGCAGGCAGAGTCAGGAATCGAGGGTTTGAGCCAAGTCTCAGTTATCCCTAGGATGTCTGGCTTGTATAGCTCAGTCCACGCTAGGAGATCATCTCGGTTAGGAAGCAAGCTCCTAATATTCATATGCACTATTTTTAGTCCCTTATTCCCATTCCAGGTGGCGGGAATATTAGAGATCAGCTTAGATGGCCCAGGATTGAGCTCAATATCTCCAGCCATGAGAAGTGAGAGTAGGGCTAGCTAGGGGAGGAACAATCTTACGAGCGGCCTACCTCCAGGCCTGTGCATGCTTTGGACTTTCTTCACCCTGACTGTACACATAAGGTATCTAGTGTCAAGGCTAAGGACAGTACCGTAGTGCATTACTTTAGTTACAAGTTGGTTGGAAAAGAAGAAATCAGTATCATCATGGGAGGAGGGCCATAACCCTGAGTCAATAAATAGGCTAGGAGTCGAGGTAGCACAATAAAGGAGGACTAGCCCCAGGGCCAGTATCACAATTATTAGTGTCGTAAAACCGACCTGCCGGCCCCTCCTGAACATAGGAGAGGTGGCTTCCAGTTCTTCCCTGGTAAGGACAGTAGTAACCACCCCCACAGATTATAGGCAACTGGAGACCTAGAAAAGGAGCAAACCAGGGCTCCTGGAAACCTGTAAAAGGGGCAAACCAGGACACCCCGTATGGTAGGGCCCCAAAAGGAACAGATCACCACAACTAGTGCGCTGGGGTGGGGGACCCTCGGTGTAGGTCACCCACGCCTCCCCTCCTCTCATCAGCAGCTTGCAGTAGTTGAAGGCATTGGGACAGCAGATAGAGCAGGAACTAAACAATGCTGATAGGCAAGCAGGTGGTGAAAATAGGAAAATGTCTTTAAAGGCAAGACAGAACAAGTGTTAGGCCTAATAGCTGCACTCTGTATCTTTAAGAGGAGTTGCAATATTAGAGAGAGGGGAAGATGAACATTGCTAGGGGTTGTGCTGGGGGAGTATTTAATAAAGGCTGGAGGTGGGGTGGAGTAAAATTCAAGCAGCAAGGAGACAGAAGGACAGAAAGTGAAAGAAATTGAATTATTTGCAGGGCAAAGCTTACAACTGTGGCCCAAATGGAATCTGGTCTAAACAGAAAAAACTGTATCACTTTAAACTTACTTTCTGATCCAGGGTAGCTTACCACTGGACCTTAAAACAAAAAGATTTTACAATCTACAAACCTGCAGCCTAAATGAACTTGCACTTCAAACTACCCTTACAGTGCAAAATTGCTGTAAACAAGCTTAGGTTTGCGTTTAAGTTAGGATTTACAAGATAATTTGGAGAGACTTAACAAGTACCACAATCAGAATATAACATTAGCTTAAGGTCCTGAGAGGAAACAGCAGTAGCAAAGAATTAAAGAACTGCAGCAGCCCATCAGCAGGCAGAGTCGATGGTTCTGGACAGTCAAGTTTCTGCAGTGTACCTTCGGTCTGGTGAACAGCGGGCAGTGCAGCGAGGAAGGCAGCCGGCGGACAGAAGGGGTCTGCCTGGCTATTTGAAACAGCAGGCGCACCCGTGTCAAGGTGAGCTTCGTCTGGTGAACAGCCCGGGCAATGCAGGAAGGCAGCCGCGGACAGAAGAGTCCGCCCGGCTACTTGAAGCAGCAGACGCACCCGTGTCAAGGGTGAAGCTTCGGTCTGGTGAACAGCGGACAGTGCAGCGAGGAAGGCAGCCGGTGGACAGAAGGGGTCCGCCCAGCTACTTGAAGCAGCAAATGCACCCATGTCAAGGGTGAAGCTTCGGTCTGGTGAACAGCGGGCAGTGCAGCGAGGAAGGCAGCCAGCAGACAGAAGGGGTCTGCCCGGCTACTTGAAGCAGCAGACGCACCCGTGTCAAGGGTGAAGCTTCGGTCTGGTGAACAGCGGGCAGTGCAGCGAGGAAGGCAGCCGGCGGACAGAAGGGGTCCGCCCGGCTACTTGAAGCAGCAGACGCACCCGTGTCAAGGGTGAAGCTTCGGTCTGGTGAACAGCGGGCAGTGCAGCAAGGAAGGCAGCCGGTGGACAGAAGGGTCCACCTGGCTGCTTGAAACAGGCACCCGTGTCAGGATGAAGCACCGGTCTGGTGAACAGCGGGCAGTGCAGCGGAAGGCAGCCGGCGGACAGAAGGGGTCCGCCCGGCTATGAAGCAGCAGACGCACCCGTGTCAAGGGTGAAGCTTCGGTCTGGTGAACAGCGGGCAGTGCAGCGAGGAAGGCAGCCGGCGGACAGAAGGGGTCCACCCGGCTACTTGAAGCAGCAGACGCACCCGTGTCAAGGGTGAAGCTTCGGTCTGGTGAACAGCGGGCAGTGCAGCAAGGAAGGCAGCCGGTGGACAGAAGGGGTCCACCCGGCTACTTGAAGCAGCCGACACACCCGTGTCAAGGATGAAGCTTCGGTCTGGTGAACAGCGGGCAGTGCAGCGAGGAAGGCAGCCGGCGGAAAGAAGGGGTCCGCCCGGCTACTTGAAGCAGCAGACGCACCCGTGTCAAGGGTGAAGCTTCGGTCTGGTGAACAGCCAACAATTCATTCACAAATATATAAAACACACTAGTAGTAATAAACATGGGGAAACAAAAGGGAAGGGGGGAAGAAAGGAGGAAGGGAAAAACATATCACCATACATTCATGATATTATAAAGTACATTACAGTACATATTTCTAAAAAATACACTTAAGCCAACTGGTATAAATAAATACTTACTAAATTCAACATTAAATTTACAAATGAGGCTGCAATTCAATCTTATTTAAACCTGACATAGATAATGCCTGTAATTTAAAGATCCAGTAGTTTTCTTTACGTGCTAAAAATATTGTTTAGATCACCCCCACGAGGTCCTAATTTTGCTCTGTCAATACCTAAAAACATCCAATTGTGTTTTGTTGGATCCAAAATACAATTTTGAATGTTGGGCAGTAGCATAATCCAAATTTTTATTGGCGATCGCCCTAAAGTGCTTACTCACCCTTTCCTTTAATTTCCTTTTAGTCCACCCAACATGATAGGCCCCACGTTGACAAAATGCATAATAAATGACAGTGCAAGAATCACAATTTACAAATGCACACATTTCAATTTGAGTTCCATCTACTGGCTTCTTAAAACTTTTTGCAGCCTGAATGTACTTACAAAACTTACATCTTTGACATTTAAAACAGCCTAATGGTAAGGACGGCAACCAATTTTCATATCTGGAGACCACTAAGTTTCTTTGTACCAAATCATCTGAGATACCCAAAGAGGACTGTGATTCACCTATCATCTTAAAATAAATGTTAGGCTGATAACTGCTAGTTAGCCTATCCACCAAATTGCAGGGTTTCTTATACACTATTCGTGGAGGGTCTTTAACAAAGGGTAATAACTTTGGCTCATTATATAAAATGCGCCTTATGATCGATTCTATTGCTTTAGACTGTATGGAATATGTGGTAACAAAATTAAGCCTCTCATATTCATTCATCGCATTTGAAAGTACAGGGGAACCATTTGTTGCCATCTTTGCAACCCAATGGAGTGTTCCCTAGCTATTGCTACACCACTCGCTGCATAACCCCTTTGTAAAAACCTCTGTTCCATGTCATCTGCCCATTGTTCAAATGCCACCTCTGTGGAGCAGTTCCTTTGTGCACGTATAAACTGCCCTCTTGGTATGGACTTTACTAAATGCTTTGGATAACAAGAACTGGCGAAAAGTATCGTATTCTTATCTGTTGGTATCCAAAATAAAGTGGCACTTAAGCCACCATCTGTATCTTTGATAACCTGTATATCCAAAAATGGTATACGGATCAAACTAAAATTAACTGTGAATCTTTATTTATTCTTACTGTGGGGCTGACGTTTGGAAGGGGGACTACTACTACCACGGATAATTATTAATACATCGGGGCTGGCGTTTGGGGAGGATCACTAGCACCAGGGATTGTTTTTTGAACTTAGGGGCTGGCAATGCTGATGGGTGCAATGGAGTACAGGAGCAGGTATTCTCCCCCAGTGGCCAACTTGACTGGTTGGCTACATTACCTCCGGCAGCCACTAGGGTTGCATGGAGTAATATGGGGCTCTTTTCAGTGGTATTTGTATGGCACAAAAGGACCACACAAAACCCTTTTACACCACACAAGTCCACTAAATATAAACTTGAACCTCCTAACGAAGATCTAATTGACTTGATGTATGGGGGCTTCTGGCTGAAATAGCCTTTCACCAGTGCGTACTATTTGCAGGATGCAAAATAAACTGATTTAATTGCAATTTTGGCTTTTGGAGAGCAGTTCTGTTTCGTGTTCATGGGGACCATTACCACCAGGGAGAATTATTTATATGTCAGGGCTGGCGATTGGAGGAGGAGACCACTAGCACAGGGATAATTATTTATACATCCAGGATGGCAGTCGGGGGGTACTACTAGTACCAGGGATTTTTATTCTTACTACAGGACTGGCAATCTGAGGGGGGACCATTACCACCAGGAATAGTTATTTATACATCAGGGCTGGAGATAGGAGATGGGACCACTAGCACCACAGATTTTTATTCTTACTAACATACTAAAATGCCAGCAGAATAGGCCTAATGGTTTTTTGTGTCTGCTTGTTTGGTCAGCCCCCACCCTGGGACCTGACCTTGCTGCCCCCCTCATTCTCTCTGGCTTCTCCCTTCCCAGTCTCAGATATTTCCACTGCACAAGAGTTTGCATCCAGAACTCTTCCCCTGTACCTGTCCCACCCCTCTTGAAACCCTCCACTGTCTCTGCCTCCACCAGCCCCCTGGGCAGTGCATTCCATGGCTCCACCACCCTCTCAGTGAAGTAGCACCTTCTCCTCCTTTCTCTCGTGAATCTCCCCCCTTCAGCTTCCACCCATGCCGTCTAGTTGCCCTCCCCTCCTTCTTTCGGAGCACCTTGACTGCTTCTCCCCTATTTAACCCCTTCATGTACTTGAAGACCTCTATCATGTCCCCCCCGGTACCTTCTCTCTTCCAATGTGTACATATTTAGCTCTTCGAGCCTCTCCCCATAGGTCCTGTCCCCCAAGCCCCAGATCATTTTGGTTGCCCTCCTCTGGACCCTCTCCAGAAGTTCAATGTCCCTCTTTAAGTGTGGCCTCCAAAACTGCATGCAGTACTCGAGGTGTGGCCTCACCAAGATGTTATACAGGGGGAGTACCACTTCCTTTATCCTGGAGGTGATCCCCCTAGCGATTAATCCTAGCATCCTGTTGGCCTTGGCCACTGCCCTCCTACAAGTCTCAGAGTTGTTCATCTTGACATCCACCACCACCCCCCAGGTCCCTCTCAACCATTGAGCCTTGTAGCATTTCCCCCCCCAGGGTGTACTCTTGGCCTGGGTTTCTGGCTCCCAGATGCAGTACCTTGCATTTCCCTGCATTAAACCTCAGCTTCCACTTTCTAGACCACCTCTCCAGAGCCTCCAGGTCCCCCTGTAGGGCCACCCTCCCCTCCTTCCCATCCACCACCACCTCCAGTTTTGAGTCATCCACAAAGAGACTTATATCACTCTTGATACCCTTCCTTATGTCATAGACATAGGCATTGAACAGGAGGGGCCCAAGGACTGATCCCTGAGGGACCCCACTAATGACCCTCCTTGAGGATGAGACTATCCCACCAACCACGACCCTCTGGGTCCCGGTCCCAGAGCCAATTGCCTATCCATCTGCTCATCTGGTTCCCCACCCCCATTTCTCCCAGCTTATTCAACAGGCCCCCATGAGGAACAGAGTCAAACGCCTTGCTGAAGTCAAGATAGAGGACGTCCACCAGTCTACCCAGGTCCAAGGCTCTCGTCACCCAGTCATAGAACTCCACAAGGTTTGTCTGACATGATTTCCCTGGGATGAATCCATGCTGTCTATCGTCCAGACACCCCGACTTTTCCAGGTCCCCCCCCAGCCTCTCCTTGACAATGCCCTCCATCATCTTGCCCAACACCAATGTCAGGCTGACGGGCTTGTAGTTCCCTGCCACCTCCCTTGATCCCCCCTTGTGGATAGGCACTATATGCACCACCTTCCAATCCTGGGGCACCCACTCTGTCCTCAGAGAGATGCTGAAAAGCTTCGCCAGGGGTTTCACCAGGCCATCCGCCAGTTCCTTCAGCACTCTGGGATGTAATTTATCTTTCTCAGTCTTAAGAAACATAGAAACATAGAAAGGTGATGGCAGAAGGAGACCAATGGTCCATCTAGTCTGCCCGTTTGTTTGCAGAATCCCCCATTGGGCCCTAGTGACCATCAGTTAGAATTTTGCGAAGCATGCCCCCTCCCCCCCAAACTCATGTCGCATGTAATTCCTGTCCCATCCTAATTTGAATGAAGTGACCATTTTGGCTTCCACCACTTCAGAGGGAAAACTGTTCCAAGGTACTATCGCACGCTCAGTGAAAAAGTGTTTCCTAACATCCCACCTGAAACTACTCCCCATTAGCTTCCAGCTGTGTCCCCTCATGTTAGTGTTATTGGATCTATTAAACAGTTCTGAGCAGGGAACTTTATTGATGCCTTTTAGGTACCTGAACATCTTGATTATGTCCCCCCTCTCCCTTCTAGCCTTGAGCAAGAACAAATCCAGCTCCTTCAGTCGTTCGTTGTACAGCAAGTTGTGTACTCCTGATCTCATCTTAGTGGCCTTTCTAGGGATTGTCTCCAGTCTACTGATGTCCTTCCTAAGATGTGGTCCCTAAAACTGGACACAGTACTCCATGTGGGGTCTCACTAGTGATCTGTATAAAGGGAGGATGACGTTCCTGTTTCTGCTGTCGAAGCTTCTGCTGATGCACCCCAACATTCTGCTGGTCTTGCTGTATGTAGAGTTACATTGATTGGATACTTAAAGGGTATCTGAGATTAATACTCCTAGGTCATTTTCTTAAGATAATGTGATGAATTTGACTCCATTTAGCCAATATTCAGTCTTGGGGTTATTTTTGCCCAAGTACATCATTTTATCTTTCTTTGCATTAAAGTTCAGTTGCCATTCTGTGGACCATGTTTCAAGCTTTTTTACATCAGATTGAAGACTTCGGACAGACTTTTCAGTGTCCACTCTACCTCCCAATTTTTATCATCTGCAAAGAGTGCTAATCTACTGTTAATATCACCCTCCAATGTTGCTGATGAAGATGTTGAAAAGTACAGGCCCAAGACACTTCTCCATTTTTTGACTGGAGTCCACTGATAACCACCCTCCCCCGATTTTCATCCAAGAAATGTAGTAACCCTAGTCAGGATTTGTGACTGACTCTCCACCCCAAATGATAGACTAGGTGTCCAAGGCATAAAATAAGCATGTTCGCATCGCAATTTGTGAATCCAAAACTGGCAACTGAGAATCGATTTTGGTTTTGATTCATGGTAGGTGCTAATCAAATTTTCACAGGACCGCAGGGCTTGGAATGCATGAATGGCACAATTTTTAGCAATCTCCCCACATTCTGGAGCCCCCACTGCTGATCAACTTCGACCAGTTGCTAATCATTTTTCATTCTGATTAGCAAAAGCCACTAATCAAATCTCCGATACTAATTTATGCCTTGGTGTCAATAAGAGGGCACATATTTTACAAATGACTCTTTGGGACCTTGAGGTGATCTAGCCAAGGTGAAGGAAATGACTGGAAAAAAAAGACACTGTCAGTTCCTGGCACAGTTCTTTGGGATGGGTTATGGTGGTGGAGAGAATGCTGCAGCAATTAGGCAAGAATTAAGGGACCTGAGGGCTTCCCTCACTCTCTGCTGTGATTTCCACCTCCGCTACCTCATCCCCTGCCTTGCCTTCCCCCTTCCTGCCAGTGATGGCCCATCCTTTCCCCAGATCCGACGATCGGCACGGGTCTCCCCCTTAGTTTCACCATCTCCTCCCATGTATGATGCAGCCCTCCCCCCCAATTTTTCTTGGTGAAAACTGAGGCGAAGTACTCATTTAATACCTTAGCCTACTCCCCTGGATCTTGTGCCCATCCCTCCCCTGTTTTAATCCTGCTAATCTGCCCCTTCACCCTTCGTTTTTCTCCAATGTATCTAAAGAACCCCTTATTCCCTCTCCGAATTTCCCTGGCCAGGTTCTGCTCCTTCCTTGCCTTAGCCACCCTCACCACCCTAGTGGCCCTTCTGGACATCAGCTCGTACTCTCTTCGATCCATTTCACTCCTTGAGCACTTGAAATGCCTATAAGCCACCTACTTTCCCCTCACCACCTAATGGTCCATCAGCAGGGTTTATGGGCCCTACCATATTTTTGTCTTGCACTTGTACAGGTGTTGGTAGCATCCTGCACCCCCCTCCTGATGATTTTCCACCTACTGTCAGCGTCTATGTCTGGCCCAATCCCATCCAAATGCTTCTTAAGGATCCTTCCCATTTCCTTGAAATCCACCCCTCTGAAGTCGGTTACCTCCATCCTTGTGCAGCCTTCTACTCCTCCTAGGTCCAGGCAGAACCAGACCGTGGCATGGTTGCTCCCCGCCAATGGGTCCCTTACCTCCAGGTCCCCAATCTGGTCTCTGTCTGCCAGGACCACATTCAGTATCTGTGCCTCCCTGGTCGGTTCCCCCACCTGCTGAGTTATGAATGCATCCTGAAAGACATCCAGCAACCTCTGTTCCCTGGCCACCGAGGATGTCAGTCTCTCAGTCCATTCCTGGCATGTTAAAGTCCCCCCAACACCACCACCCTTCCCCTGCCCAATCTGCAGTGTTTCCCAGCATCTGCCACCAGACTCTCCTCCAGCTCCTCTGCCAGTGCAGGGGGTCTATACACCACTCCTATTTTTACTCTCTTGCCCCCATTTGTTATCAAGGTGACCCAAATCGCCTCCACAGTTCCCTCTGCCTCCTCCACTCCTCCTATGCCAATGCAGTTTTGGACTATTATTCCTCTCCCTCCTCCCCTTCCCTCCCCCTGTCCTTCCTGAACATGGTGTAACCCTCCAGGTTCAGGTCCCAGTCATGCCCTGTGGTGGCCCAGGTCTCAGTGACTGCTGCCATATCCACCTCTCCCTCAGTTAGCATTGCCTGGAGCTCAGGCATTTTTATTGCCCAAGCTCCTGGCATTTAGCAGGACTACCTTCCACCCTTTCCATATACTTCCATTTCCCCTGCTCATGTTCCCATGGGGATTCCATCTTCCCCAGTCAGCACCTTATCAGTCGGCCTTTTCCCACATTCCTCCAGCTCCCCGGGGGATGGAGACCGAGTCCCTCCTTTATTGGACCCCCCCTTGACAGCCTTCTCTCCCATCCCTCCCCCCTTCACAAGTTTAAACCCCACCTTTCACCAATGAACCCCTCTATTTTCAACTTAAGGATTTCCCTCCCCTTCAAATTGAGATGGAGCCTATCTGTAGCATATAGCCCTTATCCTCCCAGGTCTCTCCCACTCCCCCATCAACCCATACCCTCTGGCCCCACACCACTCCCTGAGCCACTGGTTTATCTCCCTAATCTTCCTCTTGTGTTCCCCACTAGCCCTTGGCACCGGCAGGATTTCCGAGAAGCAAATGACAGACTCTGGCAAGCTCCCTGAACCTTGACTGTATCTCTAGCTCACTATTTCCCTCAATGTCATTGGTACCCAGGTGGACCAGTACATCCGGGGAACATCCACAATCCTTTGCCAGATGATATACCTCATGCTTGGCTCTGTGCACCATTAGTCCAGGAAAACATTTTGTTCTAACCGGGCAGGCTTCCTCCTGCCTATCCCACTTGATACCCCTGATCATGGAATCACCCAACAGGATCACTCTGACAATCCCTTTTCCTCCATTCCCCCTCTTCCATGTCCCTCATCCTTTCTATTGGCCCCTCCCCCAGCCGGCTCCTTGCTCCTCCCCCTATCTGGGTGCCCCCTGGCACACCCTCCTTATTTACTCTGTCCCCCCCACCCTCTAATCCTATGCCTCTACTCCTCCCGAGGATCATTTTGTACCCCGCTATCTCTGCCGCTGCTCGCGACTGATACCCCCATCTGTTAAACTTGCCTGGCTTGTCCTCCCTTCCTTCCCATCTCCATTCAGCCCCTGCTTGCCTGTCGTGCTACCCTGGCATAAACCCTCAGCTGCCTTTACTGTATTCTCCTTGTACTTCCAGTCCCTCTCCTTGCCCTTTCCTCCCAACTGGTCCTTCTCCCGGCACTTTTCTCTCTATACCGCCTCCTCCTCCTGCTCTGATCCATGGCTCCCCCCATTTTCCAGTGTTCCAAGCTCCCCCCTGTTCTTCCTGCTATCCGGCCCCTGCCTCCTGCCCTCCACTCCCTTTCCATCTCCAACAGCCTCTGTTGTGGCTACATCACCCCCGTCATCTTCAAGCAGAAGGAGAGAATTGAACGGTTACTGAGCTTAAGGTCTGATCCACCTCCCCCCTTTGCTTCCTTCTGTCCTTTCCCATCCATCTGCCTACTTCCCTGAGAATGTCCTCCCTTTGGCCCCCCTCTGTGATGGTCCCCAGATACCTGCCTGCTTCCTTGGCAGTATCCTCCTTTTGGGCCCCCTTTGTCAGGGTCCCTATGTGACCCCAGAGTACTCTCCTGCATGCCTTTCCCTATGCCCTCACCCCTAATGCTTAGTGCAGCCCCGTGGAAGAGCCCCTGCTCTATTCCCCAACCATATCTCCCCTCCTCCCTCCTCCCTCCCTCCAGCTGTCTCCTAATTCCCTCAACCTCCTCCCTAGCTGTGCCAGCTGGTGGCACACTGGGCAACCACCGAACTTCCAAGCCCAGTCCAATATCATGGCTGTCCCACACCCTGTGCACCCCACCACCCTCCCAAAGATGCTGTCCCTAATGACGTGTGGTCCCATCCCCCTCCAAGTTGGTTTACTTGGGTGAACTACCAGGATCCCCACTAGTCCAAGATATACCCCTACCCACTAATCAGATCATCCACTAATCCTAGATACAGTCCCACAGTAAATAGGTACCCCGGTTACTAGGTGCAGTACTACACAGAAAACTTATAGGGGAAGTGTACAACTCCCTAAGCTCCTCTCTCTCAACCCTTAAACCCAGCCCCCAGTGGCTAGAACTACATGAGCTGCACCTGAAGCCTTTTCCTCCAATTGCAGGGCAGGTGTTCCCTTATAAATCAGCATAGCTCTGGGGAAGGAGGGGTGGGGGAGGGTGGGACTAGGGCCTACACCTGACTCTCATGAGAGTGTATCAGCCCTGTGACTGCCCCTCACTGCCCCTCCAAGCACTACCAGCTAAAAAAACCCTTCAAGTCTACTTCCTCACAGCATCCAGCTAGAAGCTTCTTTCCCCATTCACCTGTAACTGAAGACTGACTAAGTTAAGAGTCCCACCTTACTTTCAAACAGCACTAATCCCTTGTAATATGATGCCTGCGCGTACAGGCCAGATAGCAGCTTTTAAACACACACATGCACACCAAATAGTCTGCTAGAAACAAACAGAAAACCAGCTAAGAAAATCTTTCAAGTCCACTTACTCTCACAGCCTCCTGCTTTCTAACACCCACAAACACCAAATTGTCTGCTGGAAACACACAAAAAAACAGCTAAGACAAATCTTTCAAGTCTATTTCCTCACAGCATCCAGCTAGAAACACATTGGGACTAGTGATCAGGAGGGGGACCACTACCACCAGGGATAATTATTTATACATAAGGGATGGTGATCAGGAGGAGGACCGCTAGCACCAGTGATTCTTTCTTTAAGTTAGGGACTTGCGATGGTTGGGGGGTGCAATGGACCACAGGGGTGGGAATACTCCCTCAGCAGCCAACTGACTGGTTGGCTGCATTACCTCTGGCAGCCACTAGGGTTGTGCAATGTAAAAAGGTGTTTTCTTCAGCGGTATTTGCATGGCACAAAAGGAGACAGCAAAACCCTTTTGTGCCACACAAGTCTTCTGAATATTGGCTAGCACCGATGGGTACTACACCTGTTTGCAGGTGCAACAGAGCATTTTGAATGCTGTGCTCCAGCACAACATCTGGTTTGCATGGGAAAACATGAGTTGGCACCCATGCAAACTTGAATATCTGGCCCCCTGGTGTTTTACTTTCTGGGTGGTTTTACTAAAAATAGCTTTTCTTATGTTTATTTCAGATAGATCATACAAGTCCTCAAGAAGCTTGTTTTAAGCAAAATGTTGATAGGTTGTATGTTCTAATTAAACTGATCACACTGAGAAACAAAAAGAGAAAATAAGAATATTTTCATAACAAATACATACTTTGGTGAGTGAGTCAATTTGTTCAAACAAATGTACCGACCACGACACGGGACAGTGTACCTTCTTTTGGCAAATCTGCTGTTCTGCTTTTTTGGGAAGTTTCCTTAAAAATAGCCATTCTCTCCCACTCTCATTGCTATCAATCTCATCCCACTGCCACTACCTCTGACCACTTCCACTGCTATTTCTCCATGCTGTAATCTGTTCTCAGGGATTTCACTGTGATCCCAGAGTTGTGTCCAGGAGTCTTAGTTTAATGCTGCTGTTCGTAAACAGAGGAGCAGCTGGCAGAGACCGTGTAACTTCAGGACAGAATACATGCCCCCAAAGATGGGTGCTGGGGGTGGGAGTAGAAATTGAGTTGCTGGCAGTGGGAAGTGGGTCCCACAGAGGCAATTTTGTTTTTTCTGAACACACTCAGGACCAGTCAAGGCCATACAATTAGTAGTGGAACCAAAACCTTGTACTCGGGCAGAACACTAGAAAGGCCATTGGATTTGTTGGTGTCTTTTCACCCCTACTTGTAACAGTTGTATAGAAGTACTGTGCATGCTAATTTGCTAAAGTTTGTCATGTTCAGCCTATACTGGCTCAGATGTAAAAGCCAGTTTAAAAAGTGAAGTGTTTTCTGGTGAAGCCTTCTCAGTTTGACTTGCACAAGAATGTGCTTACCCATAATGCCTTGCACTGGAAAGGGTATGTGCATTTGGAGAGATGCACAAAAAACGAACAATATGGGTATTTTTTCTTTCCTAAATTCACTTTAGGGATCCCATGCACTGCTTCCTCTGCAAACTCTTTCTCTGTTATGCTCACTTTGAAAGTACTAAATGTCTGAAATTGATTCACATGTAGTTTTAAAAATAAATTATTGAATATCTGTACATTTGCTGATAACTTCAAACGATCTAGCTACATAACCACCTAAACAATCCAAGGTAAGTTTACAAAACATACTGGACAAAGTACTTTATAATTAGACATCACAGTATCCTGTGACACACACTGGAGTAATCAACATTGGATTACATCAGTTCCTGCGGTGTCCTGCAAGATATCACTAGCTGAATTCTGATACTGTGCTTTATTCTGGGAGGGGGGGTCCACTCTGTACCTGACTTTTGGGCAAGTGCATTGGCTGTAGTGAACCGTAGTTGAATAAAAGCTGGGGATTACCACAGTAACCTGATCACATTTACCCCTTCAATTAAACAGTTGTAATTCAGTCATCCCAGACTCTGTGTGCGTGTGTGTGTGGGGTGGGGTGGGGTGGGGGGTTATCTGTTTGTGACATTATTCATCTGTTACAATTCCCCCTACCTTATGTATTTAGTTCATACACCGCTTGTTATATGCTGTGTTGCTGTATCCTATCCCCTTCCCCCTAGAAAGCACATGAAAGTGAGCTGTCTGCAGCTCTGTGTGCCCTCGTTGGAAAAACAAGTTTTAAATAGTAACTAAATTATGTTGTTGAGTGCATAAAGGCTGCTCCATTTGGCTTAATGCACTTCCTGCACTACCAATATCCAACACAACACCATGTAAAGCACTTAAATATACTTTGTGAATAGTAACAAGCTCCTCAACCCATCTGCCTAACAAGCAAAATACAGAGCTTCAAATTCTATCATGCAGTTTACATCATTGGAAAACACAGTGCTATAAGAACACTCATTTTACATTCATCTCTGTGGCCAGCAAGAACTGCAGCATACACCATCAAGCCTGCTTTCAACCTGCTCCATTTTGAACTGCCGCTGCCTTGCTGTTCTGTTCTGAACACTGCTATACCTCGGCTGCCATTTTCTCACCTGCTGTATTATCAAAGGTGCTTTGTGACTGTAGTGCTGTGGAACCCAGGCCACCCTGAGTCATCCTACTCCCGGTCCTGAACCCATTGCTCCAGTAAGCGGGGAGCTGTTGAAGGGGGCAGATGTGTTTAGGGAGTTCAGATAGGGGATGGGGCTCCTATGCACCTGTATAAACATACAGCTGCACAAGTGAGTGAAGACACCTCTGTGGCTGGTAACACCTGTGGTGTGCATCATCAATTCTGCCTTCAGCCTGTTCCGTTTTGAACAGCCGCTGCCTTGTCTGTTCTGGACATTGCTATACCTGGGCATTGCTATACTTGCTATAGGACATCAAGTCTGCCTTCTGGTGCTGTTTTCTCACCTGCTGTATTATCAAAGGTACTTTGTGACTGTAGTGCTGTGGAGCTTATGTCACCCTGAGCCATCCTACTCCCAGTCCTGAACTTGTTGCTCCAGTAGGCGGGGGCTGGGAGATGTGCCTGGGGAGTTCAGATAGGGCGCGGGGCTCCTATGCACCTTTATAAATGTGCAGCTGTGCAAGTGAAGACATCTCTGTGGCTGGTAACACCTGCGACGTGAGCCATCAAGCCTGCTTTCAGTCTGCTTCATTTTGAACTGCTGCTGCCTTGCTGTTCTGGATATTGCTATACCTCTGGTGCTGTTTTCTCACCTGCTGTATTATCAAAGGTACTTTGTAACTGTAGCGCTGTGGAGCCCAGGTCGCCCTGAACCATCCTACTCCCAGTCCTAAACTTGTTGCTCCAGTAGGCAGGAGGGCTGCCGGGGGAGGAGATGTGCATGGGGAGTTCAGAAGGGGGTGGGGCTCCTGTGCACCTGTATAAACATGCAGCCATGCAAGTGAAGATATCTTTGTGGCTGGTAACACCTGCAGAGTGCACCATCAATCCTACCTTCAGCCGGCTCCATTTTGAACTTTCGCTGCATTACTGTTTTGACCTGGACATTGCTATACCTCTGCTGCTGTTTTCTCACCTGCTGTATTATCAAAGATCCTTTGTAACTGTAGTTCTGTGGAGCTCAGTTCGCCCTGAGTCATCCTACTCTTGGTCCTGAACCTGTTGCTCCTGTAGGTGGGGGGGGGGGCTGCTGGAGTATGGGAGGTGTGCCTGAGGAGTTCAGATAGGGGATGGGGCTCCTGTGCACCTGCATAAACATGCAGCTATGCAACTGAAGACATCTCTGTGGCTAGTAACACCTGCAGCGTGCACCATCAAGCCTGCTTTCAGCCTGCTCCATTCTGAATTGTTACTTCCTTACAGTTCTGTTTTGGACATTGTTATACCTCTGCTGTCATTTTCTCACCTGCTGTATTATCAAAGGTACTTTGTGACTGTAGTGCTGTGGGGCATAGGCTGCCCTACTCCTAGTCCTGAATCTGTTGCTCCAGCAGGTGGGAGGGGCTACCGGAGGGTGGGTAGTTGTGCCTGAGGAGTTCATATAAGGGGCAGGGGCCCTGTACACCTGTATAAATGCACAGCCACACAAGTGAAGACATCTCTGTGGATGGTAACACCTGTGGTGTGCATCATCAAGCCTGCCTTCAGCCTGCTCCACTTTGAACTACTACTGCCTTGCTGTTCTGTCCTGGATATTGCTATACCTCTGCTGCTGTTTTATCTCCTGCTGTATTATCAAAGGTTCTTAGTTACTGTAGCACTGTGGAGCCCAGGTCACCCTAAGCCATCCTACATCCTGCAACCTTGATCCGGTAGGCAGGGGGGCTGCCAGAGGACATGCGGTGTGCCGGTGGAGTTCAGATTAATGGCGGAGCAACTGTGAATCTATATAAATGTGCAGCTGCATAAGCAGCAATCCACACAGCAGCTGCCTGTATGAGTGGCTCATGCAGGAGTTGTGTGACTCTGCCAGAGTCCACCTGAGGGAGGTAAAGGGGAGGCCTTCAAATTTTTATGTAAGCAATAAGACACAATGAAGTGTAAATGGAACAGATTTTACTACACGGCCAGGGGTGAAGTGAGGCATGAGGCTACAGGCTGAGTGCCTTCAGCCACTGGAAGTGCAGTAAAATCTGTTCCATGCACACCCCCGGAGTGTCTTATTGTGTTTATAAAATGGGCTCTTTTTTTTTTTTTACTTTTTACAGTTGGGAAATGCATGTTTATAAGTAGAAACAATAGATTTACTTGTGTGCATTTATGACAAAATAGTCATTCCACCCACTGCAAATGATGTCATTGATGATGTCATTGTATTACTGTTGGACAAAGTTTGTCCTCTGCTAGCATCAAGATTCAAGATATGGAATGTTTACCATGGAATACATGGATTCAAAATTCTGCTCCATTCCACTGGCAGAATGTTCCTCTCCTAACATACTGTACCTACACACATACACCCACACACACACACACACACACACACACACAGTCTCTTTTACAGCCATAGACTGAATTCTGTCACTGTCAGGGCAAGCAGAAGAGATTTCCCTGATCAGCAGGTAAAGACAGAAGGTTTTTTTTTCATTGTCAGCAAAGAAACAGTTGTAATGAAAACTATAAACACTACTTAATGTTTCAAATTTATTTATATGTGTAAGGAAAGTGTGATGATCAGGGAAACAACACTTAATTGTTTTATTTTTTAAGGCAGTTTTATTTTTTGGACCCAGTTGAAGTCTTTTTATAGTAGCAGCCATGTTTGTGATGGGAGATTAATTTTGATTGTAGGGGGACTGACGGAAGATAGTTCTGGTTGTAGGAGGACTGATTTGCTCATTGTGGGATGTGGTTTAGGATCAGGATAATGTGCATGAAACAGATTTCATGCACAGGCACATGACATATGTTGATCAATGAGACTTCTTTACTTTGGATGACCATTTTATAATTTTTTATTTACTTCGCTATATTTGTGCTTACCTCAGCCATTTAAGGTTTTAGTAGGTTGATGTTTAAATTACTTACTTGTACATTACCAGTAATAGGATTTTATGCTATAGTGAGGCTGTTCTATCAGTCCAGTAATATTTGTTATTGCTTGATTTTTAAATTATGTTACCCTGGGCTAAATGCTGTTTGTTATATTGGGGGCTTATAGGTTCTGTTGAAATTTTATTATACTTAAATGGTTCTAGTTCATTTAACAGACAAACAATAGAAACTAAAACTAAAGGGACCCTGACAGTAGGTTATTATAAACTGGACTTCTGGCCTGGCCATATCTTGTCCTCTATGGTAACTACCTGTCAGTAAAGGACCTGCATTAAATTATTTTCTGTATAATCTCTCCACATCTAAGTGAACAAATAACAGAACCACTCTTCTTTTGAACCAATTTTCTACAGTTCTTCGAACATTTCATAAACATTTTGCTAGATCTGGTTGTCTAGACTCAAGGAGAGTTTTGTTGTTTCTCTCATTATTTGTGGAGATATGCACCCTAGCCCTGGCCCCGGCACCTGTACAAGTACTTTTTTTTTTTTTTTTACATACAATGCTCTCCAAGAGGAGGGCTTGAGCCTTGTACATTTTAACGCTATAGTATTTCAGATAAAATTGATTATTTCAGGGAATGGATCCCCGTTTCAAACCAGATGTCATTGTAATTTCAGAATCATGGCTTGATGATAAAATTGCTGATTGCTAATTTAACATAAATGGATATCAAACATGGCGTAAAGGCTGTAACAAAAGAGAGGGTGGGGTTCTCATTCATACAAACTCTGAATTAGAGGTCAAGGAATTAATGCCTGGATTGGATTGGGGTGGCTTCGAACTTCTTTTCTGGAGATTTACATCCTGTTTTCAAAACCAATTTTACTTTTATGGATGTACTATCCACCCAAATCTAATCTGGATTTATTTTAAACCCCGAAGGATTTTCTATTTAATTATGTCACAAGCCATGAATTGTTTATACTTTAATTGGAGACTTGAATATAGATAGGAAAAAAAATAAACAAAAATAACATTCTGACTGAATTCACCTCTTGTTTAGGTATGTTTCAACTTATTTCTGATCTTACTAGAATAAACTTGAAAGATCCTAATCCATCAGCTATCCTAGACATAATGCTGACTACCCATCCTGATAAGATAACTCAAGCTGGCATATTGCTGGATTCCATTTCTGATCACCAGGCTATTTTTTGTTTAAGAAACTGTAAAAAGAGAAAGGGAATTGAAAAAATGATTGAATATCATTCTCATAGTAAATTTGATTGTATATGCTTCATGCTTGAATTAAAAGACAGAGACTGTATCTAATTAATTAGATTCGAACCATCAACAAACCTTGGTCCTTCTTCAGGAATTGATGGAGACTTGTTATAAGCATGCTCCACTATCATGTAGGAAAATTAAATCTACATATACCACTTGGTATGGTTCACATCTTCATAAATTGCACAAAATCAGGGATAAACTGTAGAAAAAGACCACATGTTCTAATAGTTTGCTTGATTGGAATAAATATAGGAAAGCCAGAAATACATACACAAAAGAGGTTTGAAATTCAAAGCTTGAATTTTACAGATGATAGCACTCACAAAATATGAAATCTAACTTTAGGCATATTTGGAAAACTATACAAAGGCTACAAGGGTGTGACAACATATATTTGTCTAAATATTGTGATATCAATGGGCAAAATTTCCCTTTAAATGAACTGACAGCCAATAAATTCAATGATTATTTTATTAGGATGGGTACAGCAGCTTCAGAGTAGTTCCCCTCTTTGAGTTTAGTTGATAATTATCCTGACCTGACCTAATCTGGAGAATTAAAATTTCTGGAGAGGAGGTTCAAATAGAAATTTTAAAACTGAACCCAAGAAAACCAAGCAGTCTTGATGGCACTACGGTTAAATTGTTCAAATATGCTACTCCCATAATTACTCCTTATTTGGCAGATATCTTCAATTTATCTTTATCTATAGCCAAATACCCGAGGGGTGGAAACCTACCCATGTAATTCCCATTTTCAAAACTGGTACTAAAAATAAAAAAGAAAATTATTACCTGATCTTGATCTTATCAGTGTCCCTGAAGGTGTTTAAAACATTAATCTGTAAACAATTACTTAATTTCCTAGAATCAAAAAAGGTCATACACCCCTTCCAATTGGGGTTCTGATCTCTCCACAGTACTGTTTCCACCCTAGTTAAACTCACAACTGATATCCAGAATGCCCTTGGCAGAAGGATGTATGTTGGCATTCGTGGATGTATCCAGGGCATTTGATACCCTTGACTGGGGCATCCTCTTGTCTAGATTGTCATCAGTGGGCCTTCACAGGGAAACTGTGGGGTGGTTTGACTCTTATTTGAAGGGTTGTTACCAACTTGTGGTCCTAAATTATGTTAAAATCAGGTCTGGCCCCTACATTATCAGGTGTCTTTGGGCCCAATGTTGTTCAACATCTATATGAATAAATTTCCCCAGATGCCCTCACAAGTTAAATACCATCTTTATGCAGATGATGCAGTGCTTTATGTGGAAGGTCCTATGGTATCTTATGGTGAGTCTGCATTACAATCAGCATTTGATCATCTATAACACTTTTTTTGCCAATGTACATTGGTCTTAAATGCTAAAAATAAAACAGGTTATGATTATCCATAGAGATAAGGTGGTAGACCCTTTAGTCCATTCTTTGCATAGCAAAACTCTTGATAAATAAGTTCTGTTTCAAGTACAATGCTACAGATATCTGGGGGTATGACTGGATGAAAAAATCAATTGGGATGTTCATATTGATCACTCAGTATAAATCTGGGGAAACAGGAATCTTACATAAGTTGAAAAATTGTATAGATAGGGAAGTTAGAAATAGTGAATATAATGATTATGCCCTGTTTTGACTACGGAGACTGGTGATTTGCCGGGGCCTTAGGTAAGGAGTTGGCAAAGCTGGATGTTACATGTAACAAATTTGCCCGAGCAAAAAGCCAGTGTCCTCAACAACTTCTTTTGCTCAGTGTTCACCATGGAACACAGCGGATCATTGCTAGACAGTGGTATAAAAGCATTGGACAGAGGACACCCACAGGTGGAGACTCCGAAGATCACCACCAAACGAGTTAAAAGAGAACTAATGCACTTTAAGACGAACAAAGCACCAGGGCCTGATGGGCTACATCCAAGGGCACTGAAGGAACTTGCTGATGTACTGGCAGATCTATTGACACATCTGTTCAACAGCCCACTTCAGACAATAGTAGTACCTGAGGACTGGAGAAGGGCAGAAGTGGTTCTTCTCCACAAAGGAGGTAGAAGGGAGGAGGCTGGCAACCACAGACCAGTCAGCCTCACACCTATTGTGGGTAAGTTAATAGAAACCCTGATTAAACAGGATATACTAGAATACCTGGTTAAATACAACCTTCAGGTCAACAAACAACATGGATTTGTAGCAGGCAGATCATGCCAGACGAACCTTATTGTATTTTTTGACTGGGTAACAATGGAGATAGAAAAGACTCACCTGGTGGACCTACTATACTTTGATTTCAGCAAAACCTTTGATTCAGTGCCACGCAACCATCTGCTAAAGAAGTTGGAAGATCTAGGCATTGCCAATAGCTTGGTCAGATGGACTGGGGGCTGGTTAAGAGACAGAAATCAGAGGGTAGTTGTAAAATTGGGTAAGATCTGGCGAGGGCAGGGTCATCAGTGGTGTCCCCCAGGGCTCAGTCTTAAGACCAGTCCTGTTTAATGTGTTAATCTGTGACATTGGTGTAGGCGTTAAGGGCAAGCTGAAATTATTCACAGATGATATCAAACTGGGGGGAAGGTAGGCAGCACGGAGACAATTAGGGAACTTCAGAACAATATGCAAAAGCTTGAGCAATGGTCTAAGATCTGGCAGCTAAAATTCAACACAAAAAAGTGTAAAGTGTTACACCTAGGCAAAGGAAACCCTAGAACGGAGTACTTGCTCAACGGGGTCAAACTTAGCATGTCTCAGGAAGAAAGGGACCTAGGGGTCATCATATGTGACACCCTTAATTAAGCCAATGCAACAAAGCTAATGGTAAGGCAAATAGTATGCTGGGTTCCATAGGGCTGGAATTTGACAGCAGGAGCAGGTAGGTGATCCTCCCTCTATATATGTCCCTAATGAAGCCATACCTGGAGTACTGCATCCAGTTCTGAAATCCACACCTCAAAAAAGAAAGAGAGAGGCTGGAAATTGTGCAAAGAAGAGCAACCAAGATGGTGCGGGGCTTCCATGATCTCTCATACAAGGAGTGCCTGAAGGAACTAAAATTATTCTCACTGGAGACAAGGAAGGAGAGGGGGATATGATTGAGACATTCAAATTCTTGACAGGCACAAATAAGGTGCCAGCCACAGAAGTATTCCATAGGACCAATGGCTCTACCACCAGGGGGCATGAATGGAAGTTATGGGGGCAGAGGGGGAATTAAAGAGGGATCTAAGGAAGCACTTCTTCACAGAAAGAGTGGTGGAACCCTGGAACAACCTGCCAGCTTAAGTGGTGAATGCAAAGACTGTGTCAGTATTCATACTAGTGCGGGATAAAGCAAGGGCCAAAGGACATATGGCAGGATCAGAGAAGGGCAAAACACAAAAAGTGGGTTAGGCTCCAGGACTTAAAAGTGGTTTTAGAGATTATCAGTCAGACTAGATGGACCACTGCCTCCTTCTGACGTCACTTTGCTTTGTTTCTATGTTTCATCCTTGATGCCCTTCGAATAACCCCCAGTTGTGACTTATACAGAAACTTGGAATGGATGCAATTGAGTGACCGAAGAAAATACCACATTTTTATGTTTATGTACAAGTGTGTTAAAAAATCTAGTATCTGGATATGTACTGGACTACTAAGTCATGTCTTAGAACAGCATCTGGGTTAGAATTCTTCCCTGTAAAATTTAGTTTGGAAATAGGAATATCTAATATGTTTTGTAACAGGTCACAATTTGTGGAACAGTTTGCTCCCTAATTTGATACCTCAGGTTGGTAAAATCTTGAGAAGTAACATTCATAAATGGATGTACAGTCAGGCCAAATGGATCTGAGCTTGTTGCCCAATTTGGGACACTGAGTGAAACATTGTGTCTTAAGTAATTAACTTATACTGTAAGCACTATTTTATTAACATTGTGTATCATATGCATTATATTAATTATTTTGTATAAACTATTTACTGTATTTTATTGTGTAGATTTTATGTCAAGGACCTCACTGAAAATGAGCTTTGCTCAACTGAGTCTCCCATTCATATTTGAAACACGAATAAAATTTTACCTACCTACCTACCTACATGCAGCATAAAGAGGCAGGACAATACTAACTTCAACCGTGTTTATTTCATCCTGTACCTCTGGGCTGTATGTAAAATAAGACTATTGTTAAGAAAATGTCTCCAATGTTGTGAACAGTGGATTACACTTTTGAAGCTTACCTTGGAACTGAGTAGACATAAAACAGTTTAACAAAGAATATTTATTCATCCCTGCTTATTACATGTGTGTATGTGGTATGGGGGGGGGGGGGGGGACAATAGGCCCCGAGTTCCTTCTGATATTAAATTAATATGTTACAGTACTATTTTACTATGTTAGTGAAGTGCAAAGGTGTCTACTGTATGTGCTGAATCTAGGTAGAGAAGTTCTTATATAAAACATGCTTTATGTAAATCGAAAGACTGCTGTATGAGTCTACCCCAATTACAAGCACCGCATTAGTTTAACTTCAAAACGGTCTTGATCACCATTGAAAAACACTGTTTTGTTCCCTATATTGTATAAGCTATAGCTACTAACATTCCCAGCAAACTGGAAAAACTGCATTTAATATTAAGAGTACTGTAGTTAGTATTCACTATGACATATGCATTAATCATTCCAATAGCTTTGTGCAGGTGTCTTACAGTCATGAGAGAATCGCACATTTGCATATGACATAGTGACTCCCTCCCTCCCTCCCATAAGACAAGTGATTTTCTTGTTGCATATTGAATGTGATGACACTGATGAGTCAGGGTACAGGTGGGGGGTGGAGGGAGCTGACTATGTGCTGAAGGCCAAGCCCCCTACCCCTGCACGTGCACACACACACACACACACACACACACACACACACACACACACCATTGGAGCAGCATAAAGACTAAACAGAAAAATGCACACATTAGTAGGGCTCAGGAAACATCTCTTATCTTCCTTATACATTTTTAGGTTTGAATCCCTCAGCTGCCTAGGTGCATACTGTGTGATCCTGAGCAAGTCATTTAACCTCCCTGTGCTCCCAGGTCGCATCTGGTAACAAGTTTCTGCTTAGTGTGCTACTCCTGGTTAAACAATGTTCCCATTTTCTGCCTCTTCTTCCTTTCTTGTCTCTCTTTCCAGCCTCTTCTCTTTCTTCTGTACAGCTTCTTGCTCTTGCATCTTCCTTTTTCCGGACTCCTCTTTACACTTATTTATTTTGATCACTTCTTCTTTTCAATTAGGAAACAGTATACCTAGTGTTTAGAGCTCAGGGCTGCCAACCAGAGACTAGCTTTGATTGAATCCCACTATCATCACTTTCTGACTGTAGCTTAAAGAGCAGCTGACACCACCTTTTGCCCTGGGTGGGCAACCCATAACATGGAGTTGTCTGCCTGCCCTAGGAGCTATCTTAGCTATATTTTGCATTTCTCTTTAAGCATTAAACAAGTTATTTCCTCCATAGCACCTGGCTCATAACTCTCATGTACAAGCCAGGTGATTGCCATGTGCTGTAGCACCGCCCCCAAAAACAGCATAATTATGATGTGCAATAGGGAACGGGGCTGCAGGTACTCTACTGACAACATAATGGAATCGGGGTTGGGAGCTGCCTAAAGGTACCTAGAGTATCTTTGTTAGCAGGTATACATGCATGGGACTCTGCTCCCCAAAATACAGTACATCAGTTTTGCAAAAATACTGTTAATGAACTGTGCATGTGTGAAAACCGTACTTTTTCTAAATAATTAAAAATGTGCACATTTTTCAGTAAAATAACCTACAGTATCAAAGAATCCTCTATGGCCCATACCTTAACTCACTTTAACATTTCACTTTCTAACTCACAGCCATTGTCGTACTACCAGTGCACAAAAGATAAAAGGTCTTTCTGTATTTTTTAGGGTTTTTAACTTACTAAAACTTTTGAATGGCTGAACCAACAGTTATTAAATTTACTGGATCCAGAGATCCAGGCACTGACTCTGTATACCAAACTTCAGGCTATTCAGTCTAGGTATGGGTATGTTATTAAGGTGCAAAAGCCAGGGTTTAATATGAAACTGCCTAGTTAAATAAAGGAGCTCTACCTGATAAACACGTTGATGCACAAGTTGGGGTTTATTCTTAAAGTGGCAAAAGTTAAGAAATGTAAGACAGGGTTTTCTGAACCTTAACTCTGCCCACCACTACTCACCACCCTGTGAACACCACCAAACAGAATACTAGAACACAACCCAGGTTTCAAACACATATTTCAACATCATAAATAAATAAATAACACAGTATGAGGAATAGAGTTACACCCTGTGATGAACACTGCACTTATATGTGCCAAGTCAGTGGTACCGAATAAATCTCAGGAAAATCTGGTACACTTCTTTTGTGGTAATACATTTTTATTAGACTAACTGAAGAAGTTTTACACAAGGTTTCAAGACCTCTCAGGTCCCTGACAGGTCTTGAAAGCTTGTGCAAAAATTCTTCAGTTAATCATTTATGTATTTATTTAGTTTCTAGGAAAGTACCTGTGAGCCAAAGGCTCTTTTACAGAGGTTCCACATCATAACAAACAGCAATGGTGCAAATACAAAGGTTCTACATCTAACAATCCGCAAAGGTACAAATTACAATAATGGAGCCATGTTACATACAGGATAAAGATATCACACAAAAAATACTAAATACAGAACAAAATATTCATAAGGTTCATTTGGTACAATTATAGAATTATGTAGATAGAAACTGCTGCATTGAGGTGAAGATTTCACTCAGTAGTATACAGGATCTAGTTCACTTGGCCCAGTTATGAAAATAATACAGTTAACAAGATAGGTTGTCTAAGGAAGCATGATGAGTATCAGACTAACAATTAAATAAATAGGTAGACTCCTATCTAGGTAGCCAAAACATGTTATAGCAACAGTACTATTAAATGAAGTGCTACTAAGAATGGATAGACAGAGAGGACCATGCTATTAGGGAGAGAAGTGTGAAGCAGAGTCCCAGGAACCCAGAGGGAGGTGGGAGATTTATCAGGCAGGACAGCAGGGGAAGGGGTAGTACAAAAGTAAACAGAGGGAGGCGGGAGACTGCTCAGGGTAGGGTAAAGGAGAGCGATACAGGGAGAGGAGGAGGGGCTGGGGGTGGAGGAGCGAGATGGGGAGGGGTAATAGAGGGGAGGGAGGAGAGGGCAGGGAGAAAGCCAGGGGCAGAGTGGGGGTGGGGGTGAGGAGAAGGAGTAGAAACCAAGGGAAGAAGAAAACAGGGAGAGGTAAACTGGGGAGGGAGAGGAGAGGGGAGGTGGGATAAGGAGGATCACTGGGAAGCAGGGCAGATGGAGGGGATATTAGGGATATTGAGATGGAAGGGAGAAGAGAGCCAAGGGGGTAGAATAGAAAATAGGAAGGGGAGGTGTAGCAAATCCACGGGGTAATAGGAAGTCAGTAGGCTAATAAGGGAAGAGAAGTCCCACAAGTGCAGTTGCTGTTTAAGGCTAGGACCATGCGAAGTTTTGATTTAAAAAGGTCCTAGCTTTACTTCTTTCATGTCTATATTGAATGCACTGAGCCATAGCAGCGCCCGGTATTCATAGGACCGTTGTCCTTGTGTGGTTCAACGGAAGGTGACACTAGGGTCAAATTGTTTAGCCTCCTGGTACTTCTGGAGGTGTTAGTTTGGCTAAGGAGTCTTTGTAGGCCCAGTGTGGTGAGTCCAAATGTAGATTTCTTTGCGAGAAGGTATACTTGATATTGAATGCAGCCATCAAGGTTGAACCACCCCATCTGAGTGTATAGTTAACAGGTGTGGGACAGCCAGGGTGCACCGAGAACTAGATGACATGCTTTATTAAGCGTTGTTCTGATACATTTTAGGGAGGATTGGGAGGCAGACCCATAGATTGCTGGCCCATAGTCAATCACTGGGAGCACAGAGCTGTTTACCACTGTTTTTAGTGCTTCAGTAGTAAGTCATTATTGATGTCTGTACAGTAGTTCCAGATTTGTGTTAGCCGATCTTGCAACTAAGTCAATATTGTGGCTGAATGAAAGGGTGCAATCTAGCGTCACACCCAAGTATTTAAAAGTTTGGACTATTTGAAGGGGGAGTTCTGTTTGTTAAGAATGTGAAGGTACTGGGTACAGTGTTTGTTATGGGACAATGCAAACAACATGGTCTTGGATTTTTTGTAATTAAGGAGTACTTTGGATTGGAGGAACCAATGTTCTATTGAGGTGAAGTTAGACTACATTTACTTTTCAAGCATAGTGGGGCAGCATTGCATAAATATAGGATCGCATCATCTGCATGAAGCAGGATATGGTCATTTACTGATTGTGGGAGGTTGTTTGCAAATAAACTGAACAGTAGGGGGGCAAGGATAGAGCCTTGGGGAATCCCGGTGGTGACACAATGGCTTTCAGAGAGGGTATCTTGTATTTTCACTTTTTGGACGCTCCTGGTGAGGTAGCTCCTGAACCAGGCTACCAATTCAGAGGAGAGGCCGATACGGAAAAGTTGGTATAGGAGCAGAGTATGGTTTACAGTGTCGAAGGCCTTGGTGAGGTCAATGTACAGTATGTTGCCCCACCAAGAACCCTCTGTCCAGGGCATTGTGAATAAAGCTGGTAAACTCAGGTGCAAAAAACCCAGCTCTATTATCTCTAACTGACTATCTTGCCACCCTTCCCCACAACGCCGATAAAATCATTGTTGGGGACCTTAATGTGAACTGGCTGTGTCCCTCCTCCTCCCCCACTCGGGACTCCTTCACAGCCCTGGATCTAACCCAACTAGTCTCCCAACCCACACGTGTGAACCCCAAGAGAGGTACCAGCACCCTCCTAGATGTCATCATCACTAACCACCCCCCTAAAATCCTGGACATCCAAGTCCTCCCTGATTCACTCAGTGACCACTCCCCTGTGTTGTTCCGCTGGTTGGCCACCCTACCCCGACCCACTGCACAGCGTGTTCCCCGTCGGCGTTTCAGACCATATGGCCTAAAAAACCTTAAACAATATCTTGAACTGCAGGACTGGTCCCCCATTCTCCATGCACCTGATATAGATACCGCTCTTGCCTTCTTTACCTTCACCTTTAATAAAGCCTCGATCTCTTTGCTACCCTCTCTGCCATCCGATCAAAAGACCTAACCTGCCCTGGATTACCCCTGCACTCTCACAGCTGCTCAGGCACAGGGACAACCTTTGGTACTGCACATAGAAACTAGGCGACCAGCTGACAGACAGGCCTACAATGCTGCATGGAATAAGTGTACATGGGCAATCAGGAAAGCCAAAGCTGACCACTATCAGACCACCCTCACCGCCTCCTGGGGGTGCGCCCGTACCTTCTGGGACAAGGTCAAACAACTGAATGGGAACACTCGCTCCCCTCCCCCATCCCAGATTACCACCAACAACACCACCACAGACCCTGCCGACATTGCAAACCTCCTCAACACCGCCTTTACTGACCTTAGCCCTATCCTCCCCAGTAACTTCTTTGATCAGCCACCCTCCCATCCTACCCCTGCCATCCATCGCCCTTGCTTCCCACCTTCATAGGGTAACTACCCAGGAAGCCAGACTGCACCTGACCCATGCACTAAAGGCAACAGTCCCAGTGACATCTCCCCTGGACCACAAAATTCTCCGTTGGTCCTGGATCAAGTCCTCACCCACTCCCCAGCCTTCTTAACAAATCCTCTGCCTGGGACAATTCCCTCCTCATGGAAAACTGCAGCAGTTCTCCAATCCATAAAGGGGTGACAGGTCCTTAGCTGGGAACTATCGACCGATCTCCATTCTCCCACCCCTTTCAAGGCGCTGGAAAAACTAGTTGCTGCACAAATATCTGAATACCTGACCAAATACAACATCCTCTGCCCTGAACAACACGGCTTCCACGCAGGACACAGATACTAGCACTGCTCTTATGAATCGGCTCTTCCTTCACTCCTCATTGGACGCTGGCTCCCTGGCGGGGGCCGTGTTCCTTGACCTATCAAAGGCCTTTGACACGGTCTCCCACCCCGTACTACTGGAAGCCCTCTGTCACGCTGGTTTTGCCTCTGGACCACTTGCTTGGTGCTCCAGCTACCTATCCACCCGCTCTCAACGTGTCAAAATTGGTGGGACACTTTCTGATCCACGATCGATCCTCTCAGGGGTTCCACAGGGCTCCATCCTGGGGCCCCTTCTCTTCTTGCTATACCTTAACTCCCTGCCCAGTGCTTGCCCTGGGAAAATTCTGCTGTATGCAGATGATACCGTCCTCTTTGCCACTGACCGTAACCCTCTTCCTCCAGGTTTCCCTACAAAGTGCCTATAATGGCGCTGAAACTTGGCTTAAAGAGCATAGATTGGTCATAAATCTTAAAAAATCTAAAACCATGCTCTTGTCCACCCTCAAAACAAAGCTTCCAACTCCCCTCTCCGTATCCTCTCCAGCTCTAAACAACAACTGGAACAAGTCCACTCCTATAAGTATCTAGGGATCTCATTTGACTCAGCCCTCTCCTACCATACCCACATCGAAGCACTCGCTTCTGTAACCAATATACGACTTGGTATCCTGTACCACTACAAAAACTGTCTCCCCCCGATGCCCTCCGGCTTGCAGTTACATCCTCCATACTATCCCTGGTGGACTATGGGCTACCTGTCTACGGTGCTGCCAACATGACTGCCCTCAACAAAATCTGCCTCCTCCTAAATAAGGCATGCAGGCTAATCACTGGGGCCCCTAGGCTCACTCATACCTGCCAACTTTATGACCTTGCAACAATGCTTGACCTCGACGAATGCCTGCTATACCAAACATGCCTCATCTCAAAAAAAACCTTACTAGGACTTTCTCCTCCTGGGCTGACTTCCTCCCTCCTCCTGGCCCAGCCCCTAGTCAGCACCCGGACCTCCTGCAAAGCCACCTTCCTGGTTCCTCGAGCTAGGACCTCACTTGGACAGAGATCTTTCTGCCATAGAGCCCCTTCTTGGTACAACACTCTTCCTCGGGCCATCACTGAAATCTCCACCATCTCCACTTTCAAAACTGCCCTCAAAAGCGAGTTGTTCAGCAAGCACTGCTGCACCTGTGCTTAATGGATGCTCAAACCCCCCTCTGTCCTGACAATGCCCTCTGGGCAGCTCCGTCTCCTCACCTTCTTATTTCTAACAACTACACTACTGCCATGATCCCGCTGCCTACTGTATCGCTACTGACAAGAACGAACCATGTTTGCATTCCTTGATGCTGCTTGCTGTGATGCCCAACTTATATGCTACTCTGTTACCATATGGATCAAACCTCCGTCTGTACTATTCCTATATCATGCCTTACGCTTCTTGTAATCTGATATCATGTGACCTGTTTGGCTGTTTTATCGATTTACCTGTACTGTTCCTGTCTCATGCCTTACGTTCCTTGTAATCTGACACAGTTAACCGGTTTGGCTGTTTTCACACTGCAATGACATACCTTTATGCTACTAAACCCTGTATTTTACCATGTTTTCGATTATACCAGAACTTGCTCTGTATTACACTGCCAATGTCTGCTGTATCCATGTGCCATTTATGCTTGTCTCTTTATGCTCATGCTCTCCTACTGGATGTATTCTGTTTTCTGTATTATCTGTATTAT
This sequence comes from Neoceratodus forsteri, assembly GCA_016271365.2. Classification (NCBI taxonomy): domain Eukaryota; kingdom Metazoa; phylum Chordata; order Ceratodontiformes; family Ceratodontidae; genus Neoceratodus; species Neoceratodus forsteri. The sequence goes on from CM057449.1 coordinate 1,466,775,223, forward strand.
CTTCCATTGTTGACGAGGTACCTTTGGAAATGAGCCTCTGGCTCAAAGGTTGTAAACTGATTGCAATATAAATAAATAAATAAATAAACTCGACTAGAGCAGTTGTAGTACTGTGTTGTTTGCAAAAGCCGTGTTGTTGCCGGCATTGCAGTTTTTATTTATCTAGATATTCAGTCAGGTGGTCAGAAATGATGCACTCTAATGCCTTTGAGAGAGGGCAGAATTGATATTGGATGGTAGTTTGCGTAGTTGGCTTTGTCCCCATCTTTTGTGGACAGGTGTGACCACCGTCACCTTCCAGATCCATGGGAATTTACCAGATACCACAGAAAGATTTAGGATTTTGGTTAGAGGAGTGAGAATTGTGTCTAGGGTAAGTCTAACTAGTTTGAGGTCAAGCTGATCACTACTGGTTCTGGATTTACTGAGAGCTTTTATGAGGTATTTTTTAGCCTAATGAGGGGTGAGAACTCTGAGGTAGAAAGGTAGGTGGGAGTTTCATTGGGTCCCAGGGTTTTGTAGGGAGCAGATATCAGATGGGCGTGGGAGGAAGCTAGGTGGCAGTACACTGCTGAGGTCAATAAAAGCCTTATTAAAAACATTGGCTATTTGACTGTGGTCCTGTGTGGGATTACCCTCAATGTTCAGAAAGGTGGGAGGAGATTTATTAGGTTTACCGGACAGTCTTGATGTTCTCCCAGAACCAACAACTGTCACCCCAGGAGTTTGTCAGCTCATTTTAAAGTGTTGGCTTTTGGCCTTATGTATAGCCCAGGTGCACTTATTGCAGGCTGTTGTATAGTTTTGGCATTCTGCCGGGGAGCCGAGTTCCTAGCATTGCACCATAGGGTGTCTCTGTGCTTTAAGAGGTCTAGTAGTTGGGATGTGATCCAGGGGCTGTTGTAGTCATGGATCTTATGTTTAGTGCAATGGGCATGGATATTACATACTTCATTGAACCTGTATATGAAGCTTTTTAGGGCAGCATCGATGTCCGTGCTGGAGTCAAGAAAACTCCAATCTTGAAGGCTAGGGTGCGCTCTTAGAACTTCCAGTTTACCATTCTTCAGGAGTCTGGTATTGACAATTTTGGCTGGCCCCTTTGGGGCCTAACAAGACCATCTGCAGATGATAGGGGAAAGGTCACTAAGAGAGTCAGGGAGAACTTAAGTGGAGGATAGTCTATCAGGATGGTTTGTGACCAGCCAGTCGATTAAAGTTACTGTGTCTGTCCAGTAGTTAAGTCGTGTAGGGGAGTCTATCAGTTGCACAAGATTGAGTGAGGATAACAAGTCCTTATAGGGGCCAACATTCTGGGGAGGACCAGTTAATATTAAAGTCCCTGACCATTTTCTGCTCAGGGTTTTGGCTCCGATCTGAGAGGTAGTCAATGACAGATTTAAACTGGCAGCTTGTTCCTTCGGAGGAATACAGACCAAGACTATGGTTAGAGTTTTCCCGTTCGTGCCAAGTATTACTTTAGTGACCAGTAGTTGAGCGCTACAGTTGGTGTCAACATTATTTAGCATTTGGCCCTGGGTGTGGTCTTTCACATAGATAACACCCTCCTCTTCTTTTACCCACACCCTCCTCTTCTTTTACCAAGTCTATCTAGCCTGAATAAGGCATACCCAAGGAGCTGCACAGCAGTGCCGGCACCCTGGGCATTAGCCAGGTCTCAAGCACAGCGAGGATATCAGGCTGGTGTCGTGTGACCCATACTTGGAGTGTGTCAAATTTTGCCAGAAGACTGCAAATATTGATTACAGTGCAGGTCATTGGGCCTGGATTAGGGTGTATGTTCCCTGATATAAGCAGGTGCAACCAGGTTAGTCTTATCGCCTGCCACTTCAGATACGTTAGGCCCTGTGAGTGGCTGATAGAGCAGGTTTTTTGTGCTTATCTCTTGGGCAGGCTATGAGCAAGTCAATGATAGGTGGTGGGAGCAGATACCCATTACGGCTTGTGGGCTTATGGTTCCACAGAGTGAGGGGTATGTGGCTGAGAGTAATTGGCATTGGTGTTGTGGTGGTTATTGAGTTTTTTAAGTTTTGTTCTTGTATCATTACAGTCTGAGGGCCATAAATTGAAGGGTCATATTCATTCTGTGGTGTGCAAATTGAAAGGTCATATCCATACTGTGGTGCACAGTCTAATACACAGAAACAAAGAAACTGTCAGCAGATAAGGACCTTCAGCCCACCTAGTCTGCCCCATTATTCCAACCCTAAAAAGATGTTACCATAAAAAAAGTTTGCTGCACTTATATGTTGTGAGACACAAGGCCAAAGAATACATGGTTAGGACAATATGTGGGCGTGGGTGTAGGCATGGGTGTGGGTGTGTCTCTGCATCTGCCACTTAAGTGGCGGAATTATGAATTGAATTGTGCCAGACATTTAGCAGACTCTGAAGAGCACACTGCCCAGAAACTGTAACTTAGGGCCACTCATGAAAAAGTGTAATGTCCGCCACAGTGCTACCAGTTCCATTTTTTGTGCATGAGCAGTTCAGCTTTTCAAGCCATTTTCATGCAGTGTTTTTCACAAAAGCAGGGAGTCCCATTTTTGTAACTTGATTTCCATTTTCATGAGATAACACTCTCATCTGTATGACATTAAATAAAATCAAATGTTATTTATAATGCACTTTTCTAAAAACCAAAGCACATATACAATACAATATAAAACCACATATACAGTCTAAATTAAATAAGATAAAAAGGCAGCAATAATAAAACTAAATATTGTCCCCAAAAGCTAAATCAAACAAGTACGTTTTTAATGAGGACTTAAAGGTCTCAGCAGACAGGCACCCTCTAATCTAATAATGGTCATGAAAGCAGAGAAAGGACTGCACATGCAACTCTAACTGCCTGGTAACTGAAGTCCAAAACTGGGCTGGTCAGCTGAGTATGATGTAAAAGTGTCACTTTCAGTGTCATTGTTTTCAGAAAAAATGTGCAGAAATTCACTGAAGTTCATAAGGTGGCAGTCGTCCCGGTTTTATGACTAAAAACCTGTTTACATGAGATAACTCTCATGTTTGTGAAGCTTTGTTTTTTCCTTCTTTTTCCTCCGGTCGCTGGATCCTCAGGCATCCTTCAGGAGACACCTGCTTGTCTCACCCTATCTGATACCATCCCTCAGCCCAGATCCCCTCTGGAACCTCAGCCTAGCATCCCAAGTCTCTCACCGGTAGACCCTCTGACTTGTGCCCCTCAGGGCAGGGCCACCCTCACCTACCTTAGGCACTCCTTCAATTTAGTCTGGTGAGCACTGGTGCAGTCCGAGGGACATCAGGATAGGGTGAAGGTGGGGTCCTGCAGTGGGCATGGGCCAGGCACTCTGTCATCTCCTCAGGTGCTGGGGTGTTTCCCTGTATGAGTGCATGCCCCGAAGATGCAGATCTGCAGTGACGTCCAGTGCGAGCTGGGCGTGCTCCAGCACCCTTCTTGTGGGCCTCTGCTGACACCTCCACGCCTGTGTGTGTGTGTGACCCCCCAGCTGTTGCACCCCAGTCTCTACTGACAGTCACTGCTGCCGGGGTGTCATCAACCCACCCTCTCCAGCAGAGGACAGCTGTCCTCCAGATGTTCAATCCTCTCCTCCCTGGCCAACACCAGGCTACCTAAACTCGCTCCTGAGCCTGGGTCGCTGGCGTGATGCGAGGAGTGGTGTCCAGTACCTCAACCCTCAGTGCCATCTGACCAGTTCATTTCTGTGAGACTTCCCAGTCCCGAAAGCAGAAAAATGTTTACACTTTAAATTTCCCAATATTTTGGAGCTGAAGTCTGAAACTGGGAAGGCTGACAGAGCAGAGTGTAATGGCAACACTTTTACTGTCATTTGTTTAAAAAAACACTTTCTAAAAGAGCAATGGTACATCATCGGGTAATTCTCACAAAAGTGGTGCACCCACTTTTGTGACTCAAAACCCGTATTTGTGAGACAGGACTACCATTTTCTTGAAACTATATAGTAATGAGAACAGAGAAAATGCTGATTGGCTAGCTGGCTTGTACCTAGCCTGCAGGGAGTCTGAGACAATGTATGTAATGATGTAGTTGCTTCAGGTCTGGAGCAATGTGTGGGATGCATAGGGAGAGGCATCGCCAATAGAAAACAGGAAGTTATTATCCCTCTGTACAGACAGCTGGTGAGACCCCATCTGGAGTACTGTGTGCAGTTCTGGAGACCCAATCTCCGTAAAGACATAGACAGGATGGAAGCTGTCCAGAGGAAGGCAACTAAAATGGTGCAGGGTCTGCACGGAAGACATATGAAGAGAGCGAAAGGAGCTTAATATGTATAGCCTCGAGGAAAGGAAGGAGAGGGGACATGATAGAAACGTTCAAGTACCTCAAAGGAATCAACAAAGTCCAAGAGGGTAGCATCTTTCAAAAAAAGAGGTGTGCAAGAACAAGAGGGCACAATTTGAAGATAGAAGGGGGGTGGCTCAGAGGTAATTTAAGAAAGTATTTTTTCACAGAGAGGGTTGTGGATGCATGGAACAGCCTTCCGGAGGAGGTTGTGGAGTCAAAATCAGTGGTGGAATTCAAGCATGCATGGGACAGTCATAAGGCCATTCTAGGGGGTGGGGGTAGGGAGAAATAGGCTGCTGGTTAACTAGGATCTGCAGCTTATCCAGTAGGTAAGGAAATAGGCAGACTGGGTGGGCCAAGCGGTCCTTATCTGCTGTCAAATTCTATGTTTCTGTGTATGCAGCTGTGGGCCACTAGTGAAGTCTGCTACAGGACACAGGCCAGCTATCTAATTCAAAAAGACAGATAAGTTGTTGCAAAGAACTATGCTAATGCACAAGTTAGGGTTTATTATTAAAGCATAAAAAGTAAGGAAATGTAATGTTAGGGTCTTTTGAACCCTAACCTCACCCACCCCTACTGTTCACCCCTGTCAACCCAACCAAACAGAATGCCAAAGCACAACCCAGGTTTCATACATATGTTTTAACATCATAAATAAATAACATAGTTCCCCAGAGACTCAGGGCACCATTACAGATATATATTTATGTAATAGGTGTGGAACCAAAAGCAATTGCATAAATCCATTTATTTCCACATATGTGGGATAAATCTAACCACCCTAGATTTATCCCACATATGTGGGATAAATGCAAACTGTCAATCAAAGCTTTTTTGTTCACTTTTTTGACAAACAAAGGTGAATAACTTTAAAATGCAAAAATGATAGCATAGTACTGTGAGCACAAAAAATGTTCAGGACAAAAATATCTACAAAATGAGTGGTGTTTCATTTATAGATACCTTTTAGTTTTTTCATAATTAGCAAAAAACAGCATAAAATCCTATTTTCTTTTCACTTTTTCAACAAACAAATGTGAATAACTTTAAAACTAAAAATGATAGCATGGTACTGTGAGCACAAAAAATGTTCAGCACAAAAATATTTACAAAATGAGTGGTGTTTCATTAATAAATACCTTTTAGTTTTTTTATAATTAGCAAAAAACAGCATAAAATTAAATTTTTGTTTCACTTTTTCGACATACAAATGTGAATAACTTTAAAACAAAAAAGGTAACATGATAATGTGACCATGACATTTGTTCAGAAAGAAGTTCTCTACAAAATGAGTGGTGTTTCATTTAATAGCAACCACCATGCTAGGCGGACATACACTAGGAAAGTTAACTGAAAGTCTCAGAAAGCCCTAGAAATTAACATTTTGAAAAAAGAAGATAAACAGTCAAAATCAAATGTTTCTGTACTGATAAGAAGCATCCATATTGCAGAAATGAAATATACAATGGTGAGTAGTCAGAAAAATGATTTATCTACACTTGTGCTGTTTGACCTCGGACACCTCACTCGTGGCTTACGCCACTCGTGAGAATTACCGAGGTCAAACAGCAACTAATAGATAAATCATTATCTGACAGCTCACCGTATATCCTATATATATATATATATATATATATATATATATATATATATATTTTATCCTCACAGGTTATTAAAGCTGGCATCCTTCCTGATGCTTTAAGCGACCACCATGCAACCTTCTTGGTACATAGAATCCATAGGCAAAAGGCCCCCCACAAAATTATGCAAACTTGTTCATTTAAATCCCTGAACCTCACATCACTCCTACTTGACCTGGCTCTTATTAACTGGGATCCCATTGCATTGTCCAGTTCCATCGACGATGCTTATGTAACTCCTGCAAATGGGGGTTCCCAAAAAGTCTTCCAGGAGCTTGCTTGAATGCTCCAAGCCTGAATGGTGTTTGGCGTTTAAGCCATTTATCTGTGAGTGCTTTTACAGCCTCTGGTACTGTCTCTTTAAGAGCTGTCTGCTTGCAGACATAATTCGTTTCTGTGGGGGGACTGTGTGTTTCCCTGCTTGAGTCTCACTTGAGCTGCTGCCAAATCGCTCCATTTCTGCCATCGCTAAGTGGGCAGAGTGAGCACTTTTCAAAGATGTAACTGTTTGCCAGAAATCATTTAGAGTAATAACGGAAATACAGTTTGTCTAACCTGCTTTTCTTTGCAGTCAGAACTGTGTTTGCCTAGCCCTCCATTCTGGTTTCGAACTGCTGAACTGGACCAATCAGTGTGGGGGGACCTTTGAAATGGAGCCCGCTGCTGGCAAATCAGAACTTGGACTCTCATTGTGGAGCCAGCCACCTATGTACTGTATGGCTAGTGCCTCTGGGAATTGTAGTTTGGACTTCGGCGCCTTTTTGCACCAATAGGAGGAGTCTGACTGTGAGTGACAGCCAGACCAGCCAACTGAACTGGGAGGAGCTCAAAGGAAATACCTGGCTCTGTCTACTGGAAAGATCAGATGAGGTGTGACAGTGAAGAGAAAAGGAGCTATGTGCTTCTGTGGTGTATAGTTTTAGCATGGTAAGCGCGTGTAAGGCCCTGAGTTTCGGTCTGCAGCCTGTGCAAGTGCCTGTTCAGACTGAATCTGACCTGTGAAGAGAATCAAGGAGATCTGAAGAGCAGAAACCAGGCTCACCCTGTAGAAGATTGGAGAAATTGCTGAATCACGCTCGATCTGTCAGGAACTGAATCTGCTGTGTGTTCTCCCTGGTATTGTGCAGTAATTGCGATCGGGATCGAGAAGCAGCCTGCCTGGTATAGTACTTTCCTTATACATATAAATGTGTATTGTGCTTGTGGGGAATCGCGTTTCAAATCCCCTGTACAGTGAATTGAGTGCATGAAGCTGGAAGTAAACCCCAGCTTAATTCAGACTACATCCATTTGCTCTAAACTGCAGTGGGGTCCAGTCACAAGGACCTTGTCCACATGGTCTGCTTCTCCTGGCAATCCAGGGTCTGCCTTCCACCCAGTTCCCAGCACTGAGTTTGTGAGTACAAAGCAGGGTAGCTCCCTGCCATCTGTTTATCGAACTGCAAGTGTGTCATCTAATTGTTGCTCTTTTCATTTCTTCATGAACTGAGCCCTCCAGCTCCGGATTACAATTGGGTATTGTGCAAGTGTTTTTTCATCACAGGGCCCCAACCAGCTGCACCGATCCTGGCTAGCGCCCCCCCCATCCTGGGTACCCAGTGAAAGTGACAATTTGGGACTTTGAGTATGCGCACAGTACTGTGATTATTAATGTGTTTAACCTAATTAACCTGATTTCCCCCTTCCTTGTTACAGTTCTTTAAATAAATCAGATCTGTTGGTTTTCAGCAGTTACACTGACTGAGGTATTCATTTATGTTAAAGTATTGTACTGTGGTTTTTGCACTGTATCATCTTGTTTTACAGGGGGTCCCCAGAGTCCAGTTGACAGAGCCAGTCCTGGGGTTAAGTGTACATTGTGAAGATATTCCTAATGCATTGTGTGGGCCACTAGTGGGAAGAAAGGGGTGTTACAGTGTCCCAGAGGGCTGTGACCAAGTTAGTTTAACTGCTGCAAACCCTGACCACTGGATGGAGGCACCCGCCATTGGACCTAGGCCCCTCATCCTGTTAGTAGTTAAGCAGGCAGGGGTAGTAGCCCTTGGGATAGCGCCACAGAGGGGTTACACTTACAACTACTTTCATGACAAATTCCTGGAGGTCTGGAACCGGCATGCCCTCCTTCGTCACTCTAGGGTAAGGGGCAATCACCTTCCGTGGATCACCCTGGAACTCTTGGAATGTCAAAGAGCCAGAGACCAAGTATGGAAAACACATAAAGCCTCAAAGCTCCCTAGAGACTATGAAAGATACCGTTTTTTGTATAATCAGTGCAAGAAAGCTACTCGACTAGCAAAAGCTGATTATTTCAACTCTACCATTCAGGCTAACACTACTAAACCTTCCAAATTCTGGAAAGTGGTTCACTCTCTTTTCTCCCCTTCTGCTACATCTCCCACCCCTCTCCTTAATGTAAACAACACTCTTATTACTGATCACCTAACTGTGGCTACCGAATTCTTCTTATTTCACCTCCTGCACTTCCATTCTCCTATTCTCTCTACTCTCCCCACCAAACACAGTCCCTCCCCCTCTCCATGTCTGCCCTTCCTGTCTACCTCCTTCTCCTTCTCTAGAATTATCCCTGCTGACATACTGTTGGCCTGGTTTCCTCTCAATCCCTCTAAAGGCAATTTACCTAACAGCTTAGACCCGAAACTGCTATATCTGGCTACTCCTGCCATCGCTTCTCTCTACCCGGACTCCTCAACCATTCCTTCGTAACAAGTACTATTCCAACGACCTGGAAGCATGCTGTTGTTCTCCCTCTTCCCAAAGGCAGTGACACTACCACCCCTGCAAACTATCAACCTATCTCTCTCTCCTCCCCACCCTTGCTAAGCTTCAAGAACATCTGGTTCTTTCACAACTCTCATCCTTTCTCTCCGACACTAGCTTTTTCACTCCATTTCAGTCTGGGTTCCGGAAAAATCACTCCACTACTACTTCCCTGATTAAATTCACTGGGCTCGATTCTCAAAAGCTTATGCCTGGCATAACTTAACTTGTGCCAAAATAACTGGTGCAAGTAGCAAGTTAAGCAAGCGGTTGCGACAAGTGGTATCCTGCAAAGCAGCCTGTGACATGCCGCAGGCTGCTTGCAACAAAGTGGACATATACCACCACTTATGCCCTAAACCCCCTGTGACATGGTGCTAGGGGGATTATGGCAGCAGCTGCACCCTATTCTGGAAGGGCAGCAACTAAGTCCCCCTGTTTGCAATTCTCAAACAACCCCCGGAGGACATCCACCAAAGTACAGTTACACCAGTATACAGCTGGTGAAAGCGTACCTACGCTCTCCGGGGGTTGCACAAATGTGCCCCTCTGGACATCCCCCAGCGCATGTAGGCCCCCCATCCCCCACAACCCACAATATTCCATTTAAGCCACCCAGTGCTGCTGCATGCCCCCGACACCATCACCCTCACACATTGACAAAATGACATGACAGGTAACACTGTAGTTCTGGTGGGTTACAGCAGAATTGCTGGGTTGCACCCAGAACCCCTGCAAGTTGCAAACTCCTACCTGACCCAATCCCGTACTGTCTAAAATGTAACAAATCTCTGGTAGTTTAGTGGCCCCCACCCCCTGGCAGTGCCTGACCGCCCTGCTGCCCACCTCCACCCGTATCATGATGGCAACTGGCACAGCCCCTCCTCTCACCACCAAGGCCAGCCACCGACTGAATAGTGCAGCACATAGAAATGTACATATGGTACCTGTATGTACAGTACTACGTGCTTCACTGTTCAGTCAGTGGCAGGCATCGGTATGATGAGGAAGGGAGGCTGTGCCAGTTGCTGGCATGAAATGGATGGGGTTGGGAGTGGGGTGGTCGGGCATGCTCAGATGAGGCCACTAGACCCTGAGGATTGTTGTGTTTAGAGCAGTGCGGGGCTCGGGTGGGTATGGGTTGCAACTTGACAGGTTTTCAGGTGCAGGCAAGCACTACAGGGCATATTGTGCAGGAATGGGTGTCGGGGGCACATTCCAGCCCTGTGGGGCATTTTTTGCAGGAATGGGGGTCAGGGGAACATTCCAGCCCTGCGAGGCATATTTTGCAGGAACGGGAGAACGGGGCACATTGCAGCTCTGTGGGGCACATTTTGCAGGAATGGGGGTTGGTGGCTATTGTATGGGTACTGGGAGCATTAGCAAGCCCTTTGGGGCTATGGGGATCATGGCATGGAGGGACACTTGCATTCTATACCTCCAGGGCTGTGGCTTGTGACATACTCTGCAGATACGCTCTTTCTTGGGCATACCTGTGAGAATGTCACAAGTCCTGAGACAACTTGCAGTACCCTGCCCTTATAGAATCGGGTGCAGGGTCCTCTGCCGTGATAGGGTATGGCACAAGTCGCGTTTGGTGGTGACTGATGCCGCCCTTCTAGAATTGTGCCCACTGACTGTTCTCTCAGGGGTGGATAGTGGTCAAATCATGTAAGCCATTTTTATTGACCTTGCCAAGGCTTTCAACACCATCTCCCATACCCTACTTATAAACACTCTCGGCAAGGCGGGCCTATCTGGCTCTGCCACCAGCTGGTTTAGAGCCCATCTGATAGGCAGGACTCGGGCAGGACTCAGTCTGTCAGAACCAGTGACTCTATACCCGTACCCCTCCCCATTAACACGGGAGTCCCACAAGGTTCTGTGCCAGGCTCTATCCTCTTTTCCATATTCCTAAATGACCTCCCTTCTGCCTGGTCATCCACCTCAGTCCATATGCAGATGACATGGTCCTCTTCACCTCCGGCCAGTCCCCTGATGATGTGGCTACCAGACTACAGCATGACTTCAACCAGGTTCAGCTCTGGTTTAGCTCCCATCAACTATCTCTTAATGCCAAGAAGACTGTCTCAATGACCTTTGGCACTAGGCAGAGACTCTCTAGGCTCCCTTTACTACCGTCCTTCCACACTCTTGACAGGACAATCCTTGAGGACACATCCTCCTTTAGGTTCCTTGGGGTGTGGCTTGATCGTAACCTCAACTTCTCTGGCCACTTTGACACCATCCTGAAAAAGTTGCACCCCAAGTTTGGTGCATTATACAGGAACCGTAGCTGCCTCCTGCTACCGGCAAGGTGTGAACTGGTACAGAAGATGATTCTACCTATTTTCGACTACTGCGACATAGTCTACGGTGCTGCTCCTGAGTCTTCCCTAATCAAACTGGACACCTTCTTTAAAGATCAAATGCACATATTTCATAAAAAGCTTGAATTCCCTTGAATTCACATCCCTGTGTCATGATTAGTGTTTCCCGAAAATATCATACTGTTTGGTTTTGTGGTTTTCTTTAAATCAGCATCTGTTAATGTGCTCTGAAGTCACTGAAAACAGTAAAGAAACAGTGAAGATGTTCTGTTCCTGTCAGAGAGCAATAACATCATACTTGTCCAGCCTGCTGCTTCAGCAATTAAATCCCTGATTGACCAAATAAGATGTTGCAGTTCCTAGTAAGAGCAACATAGAAACATAGACTTTGATGGCAGATAAGGCCACTTGGCCCACCCAGTCTGCCCATTTCCCTACCTATCGGATAAGCTGCAGTTTCTAGTTACAGTAACCAACAGCCTATTTCCTCCCAACCCCCACTATAATTGCCTTATGTCTGTCTCATGCATGTTTGAATTCCCCCACTGTTTTAGACCCCACAACCTCCCCAGGAAGGCGGTTCCATGCGTCCACCACTCTTGCCGTGAAAAAAAAAAATTCCTCACATTGCCCCTGAGCCATCCCCCCTCTATCTTTAAATTGTGCCCCCTTGTTCTTGCACATCTCTTTTGGCTACCCTCCTGAACTTTGTTGATTCCCTTGAGGTACCTGAAAGTTTCTATCATGTCCACCTGTCCCTCCTTTCATCAAGGGCATACATATTAAGCTCTCTCAGTTTCTCTTCATATGGTTTTTGATGCAGGCCCTGCACCATTTTAGTTGCCCTCCTCTGGACTGCCTCCATCCTATGTCCTTGCGGAGATGTGGTCTCGAAAACTGCATGCAGTACTCCAGATGGGGTCTCACCAACTGTATGTATGGAGGGATAACCACTTCCCTTTTTCTACTTGTGATGCCCCTTCCTATGCATCCCAGTATCCCCCTGGCTCTCCTTACTGACTTCTCACATTGCTTGCCCACCTTTAGGTCATCTGATATGACTACCCCCAGGTCCCTTTCCATTATTGTTGTTGTTAGTATCTCCCCTGCCATTGTGTACTCTTCTCCTGGGTTTTTGTTTCCCAGGTGCATAACTTTGCACTTCTTTGCATTGAATCTAAGTTGCCATACATCTGACCATTCCTCCAACCTTGCCAAGTCCCTTCTCATCCTTTCTACCCCCTTGTGTATCAACTCTGTTACAGGTCTTTGTGTCATCTGCAAAGAGGCATACCTTTCCTTCCAGACCCTCTGCAATGTCACCAGTAAAGACATTAAAGAGGACTGGACCCTGAGGTACTCCACTAGTAACCCCCTTTCTTTGGAGTGAGTTCCATTCACCATTACCTTCTGTGTCCTGTTGTGCAGCCAGTTTGCTAGCCAGGCTACCACCCTGGGGTCCACTCCCAGGCTGGCTAACTTGATTATTAATCTTTTGTGTGGGACTGTGTCAAATGCCTTGCTAAAGTCTAGGAAGGCCATAGCCACAGCCCCTTCCTGGTCTGTTACTTTGGTCACCCAGTCAAAGAAATCAATTAGATTCATCTGACATGACCTTCCTGCTTCTGCCTTGCTCCCACTTTTGTGAAGAGGAATCACATCTGCCCTCCTCCAGTCCTCAGGTACCACCCCATCCTCCCATGATTTGTTAAAAAGGGTGGTCAGTGGTGTCACTAGGTCCCCCTTAGTTCTTTTAGGATTCTGGGGTGAATCCCGTCAGGCCCCATTGCTTTGTCCACCTTGAGTTTTAGGAGTTCTTTCAGGACTCTTTCTTCTGTAAATGGACTTGTGTCAACCCCCCTACCAAGAATGCTTCTATTGTTTGGTTTAGGAAACTCCTCCTCTTCTTCTTTTGTGAATACTGAGCAAAAGTATTCATTCAGTATCTCTGTCTTTTCACCGTCTCCCTCTGCCCACCTCCCCTCTCCTTTATTAATCGTCACTATCCCTCCCTTAACCTTTTTATGCTCCCTAATGTACCTATAAAAGGTTTTATCCCCCTTCTTAACTGAGTTGGCTATCTTTTCCTCAGTTTGGGCCTTTGCTATTCTGACTGCCTTCCCCACATCTTTCTACTTTAACTGATACAGTTCCCTGTCTTGCTCCTTCTGTAATTCCTTATACTTTCTGAATGCTGCGTTTTTCTCCCAAACCTTCCCTGCCACCTCTTTTGAGAACCATAGTGGTTTTTCACTCTGCTTTGTTTTCTTTATTTGTTTCACACAAAGGTTTGTTGCCTCCATGATGTCAGTTTTGATTTTTCTCCATTGTTCTTCCACCTCTCCTTTCTGGCCATTTGCTGGTTCACTCCTTACGTATTTAACCATTTTGCCAAAGTCAGCCCTTCTAAAGTCCAAAATCCTTGTTTTTGTATGGCTTGTCTCCATGGTTGTGCTTATTACGAACCACACTGTGCAGTGGTCGCTTGATTCCCAGTTGGCTACTGACTTCTAAATCTGTGATCCTCTCTCCATTTGAGAGTACCAGGTCTAATATTGCTCCTCCTGAGTGGATTTCAACACTAGCTGCCTAAGGCATGCCCCTGTAGGGCATCGAGAATGAGCCTGCTCTTGGATGTGGCTGCAGTACATGTCATCCAGTTAACATCTGGCATATTCAGGTCCCCATCAACAATATCTCCCCTTTTTCAGCCATTTTGAGAATGTCTTCTACCATTTTCTTGTCCATTTCCTCCCCTTGAGATGGGGGTCTTTATACAACCCCTGTGCAGATTGTGATGCCATTCCCTGTCTCTGAGGTGACCCACAGTGCCTCTTGTCCTCCCCTTTACCTTTCAGTTCGGTAGCTTTGATCCTTTCCCTTATGTAGAGAGCTACTCCACCTCCTATTTTACCCTCCCTGTCCCTCCTGTAGATTGTGTACCCTGGTATGCTGACATCCCAGTCATGGTTCTCCATGTACCATGCTTCCGTGACTGCCACAATATCCAAGTGTTCCTGTTCCATCAGGGCTACTAGCTCAGAAAGCTTGTTTCCCAGACTATGGGCATTGGTACTCATTGCCCTCCATTTAAAGTTGGCTTTATCCTTTTTTCCCCCATCCCTGCCCTTATTGCCTTTGTCTATTTTTCTATTTACCCCTGTCCTGCCCTCTGTCAAGCTCTATACCTCCGTGTTTACCTTACTACCTGCCATGTTTTGTGGGGTGAGGCTTGAAATTTACTGCTTCCTATCAGCACCTTCCCCCCCTTGGCTAATTTAAAAGCTAGCCAAGGAAGCATTTAAACCTATCACCTAGGAGCTTGGTTCCCTTCCTGGACAGATGCAGACCATCATGCCACTATAGACCTACATCTCTCCAGATGGACCCCCAGTCCCCAGTGACGCCAAAGCCCTGTGCTCTGCACCAGTTTTGCAACCATTCATTATTCTGCTTGGTGTGCAGTACCCTAGCCTCACCCATGCCATAGACTGGCAGCATCTCTGAGAAGGTTACTGTGCTTGCTACCTGTCTGAGGCTCCTCCCCAACTCCACAAACTCATCATACACTGCACTGATCTCATGCCTAGCTAGGTCATTTGTCCCATAGTGGACAGTGATATCTAGTTCCCTCTCCTTTGATGCTGCTTTTGCAATCCTGATGGTTTGCTTCCTGTCCCTCCAAGCCATGGCACCAGCCAGGCACCTTATCTCCCTCTCCCATCCCTTCCTCATTTCTACCCCCCTAACAACTGAGTCCCCTACCAGAAGCTGTTTACTTCCCCTATGGTGTTCCTTGCCACCCTTTTGTGGGTCTCCCTTGTGGATGTCCCTAGCATTCTTCTTGGTCTCCACTGAGGGTATCATCATGGAGGAACCTTGCTCCGCCAGACTGGCATATGAAGTGCGTAGAGGTACAACTAGAGGGATGTGCCTCTGTTCCACCACCCTCACCCTCCCAGAACCCACTGTGGTCCAACTGCTCCTCATACTTGGCAACCTCTGAGGCAGTGGTTGTGGCACTGGTGCTCTTTGTGTGGGGGAGGCCTCCATAGTCCTTGCTAGTTCAGCCTGGAGATGGGCAACCTCCTCCCTCAGAGCTGACAGTTGCCTGCAAATAGAGCAGCAACGTAGTTTCCAGAATGTCTCCCAGAAAACTGCTGCCCCACAGCCAGTGCATTGCATCACTCCCCACATGTCCTTCTCCCTTATAATATATAATGTGTAATATATATATATATATAATATAGAGACTCAAAGAGCTAAATATGTATGCATTGGAAGAGAGAAGAGGCCGGGGGGACATGATAGAGGTCTTCAGGTACATGAAGGGGATAAATAGGGGAGGAGCAGTCAGGGTGCTCCGAAGGAAGGAGGATGGGCAACTAGAGGCCGTGGGTGGAAGCTGGAGGGGGGGGAGATTCAGGGGAGACAGGAGGATGTACTACTTCACTGAGAGGGTGGTGGAGCCATGGAATGCACTGCCCAGGCGGATGGTGGAGGCACAGATGGTGGAGGGGTTCAAGAGGGGGTGGGACAGGTACAGGGGAAGCGTTCTGGAAGCAAAAACCAGTGCAGCGAGAATATCCAGGACTGGGAAAGGAGAAGCCGGGGGCAGCAAGGTCTGCTTCCAGGTTGGGGGCTGACCAAATGAGCAGACACGAAAGACTGTTAGGCCTATTCTGCTGGCATTTTAATATGTTAGTATATGTATGTATATATACACATTTTTTTACTTTTTGAGGTGTATGTACTTACCCTTTATGCACTGTGCTGGGTTATTAAGGATATGACAGAGTTTTGCCTCCTGACCTGTTGAGGAAGTGATGTCAGAACCTTGGCTATAAAGGACATACCATGCCTGGGGTGGGTGGGGTGAGGGAAAGGGTGAGTGGGTGTTCTACAACCACCGGTGACTGTCAGAAGCAATCAACTGCACCACTGCTCCACCACCCTGGTGAGTACTGCCCTTCTTTACAGTAATTCAACTCACACCACAATTTACTAGACCACTGCTCCTACACAAACCACTCTATGGAACCCAGGGATAAAAATGAACATGCTCCTCAGCCAGCAGGAGACTTCTAAAATGTTGCAAAAATATCCTTCCAAATCCTAGGTCTCAACCACAGGAATCAAGCAAATTCAGTTGTATATCACTCCCTCTGGTTATAAAATTACTATACTTTAATGGAATCCTGAACTTCTCTTCTTAATGTCAATAAGCAAAAATGAAACTTTCAGTAGAAAGCGTAGCTCGCCTTCCTAACAAGACCAAAACAATATTATGTCTTACCAGGTTCCCAGATCCTAAAATGAGGTTTAGTTTGTTTGCTGCAGTATAGCAAGTTTCTCAGCCTCCAAGAGAAAAAAACAAGTCTGTCTGACTGGCTTCTCACTGTATAGTTTGCCTGAGACAGCTCAGTGATGAAAACTCCACCCAGAAACAATTGATTGACTAGTGACACCTGTGATGTAAGCATGCATTTCTATGTAGACACTCTGCTATGTCTGATTCTAATACACAAACCCTTCACTGAAACCAGGGATAAAAATGAACTCACTCCTCAGCCGGCAGGACACTTCTAAAATGTTGCAAAAATATCCTTCCAAATCCTAGGTCTCAACCACAGTAATCAAGCAAATTCAGTTGTATTTCACTCCCTCTGGTTATAAAATTACTACACTTTAATGGAATCCTGCAATTCTCTTCTTAATGTCAATAAGCAAAAATGAAACTTTCAGTAGAAAATGTAGCTCACCTTTCTAACAAGTCCCAAACAATATTATGTCTTACCACGTTCCCAGTTCCTAAAATAAGGTGTAGTTTGTTCTCTGCAGTATAGCAAGTTTCTCAGCCTCAAACAAAAGCAATCACATCTGTCTGTAGAGCTAATTGTTTTCACTCAGAGTTTGTTACTAACCTACCAGGTTTGTGTTTAGAGAGATTAGCTTAAAATCTATCTTTCTATTCTCATAAACAGTTGATCATTTGGGGTTCAGTGCTGAACTGAAGTGGTATGAATGAATTACTGAGAAATTACCGTCTGTATCACAGTTGTCTGTTCTGGCTATATAACACAGGGTTGTTTAATGGATATAAAATAAATCTACATTCCATTAATTCATAGAAGCAGTGTCTTTGATGCAGCCTATAAATATGCTCATGTGATAACAACTTTGTTTTCATTTCAGATTGACAAATGTGTATCTGCCACACTCTGCTATTTCAGGAACATGTACTTACTGTATGAACTCATAAAATTCAGTTCTTTGAGGGTTTCTGTGTGAAAATACATCATGTATGTGTATAATTAGAAATACTATATGGCATCCTGATGCCCCTGTCTCCTGCCTGATCCCCAAATGATCAACTTTTTAGAAGAACAGAGAGAGATAGATTTTAAGCATATCTCTCTAAACACAAGCCAGATGGGTTAGTAACAAACTGAGTGAAAACAATTAGTGCTACAGACTGCTCTAACTAGGAACTGCAACAGCTTAGTCAGTCAATCAGGGATTTAATCGGTGAAGCAGCAGGCTGGACAAGTATGATGTCATTGCTCACTGACAGGGAGAGAAACATCTTTACAGTTTCTTCACTGTTTTCAGTTACTACAGAGCACATTAACGATGCTAGTTAAAGAAAACCACAAAACCAAATAGCATGATATTTTATGGAAATATTAATCATGCCACAGGGACATGAATTCAAGTGAATTCAAGCTTTTTATGAAATATGTGTGCACTTGATCTCAAAATCCATCTATCGCTTCACGTTAGATGCCCCCCTCACTCATCACTGTAACCTCTATCACTCCCTATCTTTTCCTGCCTTAGATAACCAATGCCACCTTCATTGTGCCAAATTCACATCCAAATATTGGTTTGGAACACTCCCCCTAACCCTGCCTCTTCGCTATCCTCCCTCCCCCTGCCTAACCACTCCCTCTGATCTTATGACTCCCGATTAATGGCCGTCCCTCGTCGGTCTTCCACGGTCAGTCAGGTGGCCTTTTCTCAAAACCTCCCTAAATTATGGAATGCTCTCCCACACCAGATTCACCACTCATCTCCCTACTCCATCTTGTTGATGCTGCACAACTTCCTCTCTGTAAATTGTACCTGTACTTAATCAACTGCCTTTATCCCAGCCCCCCACCTCTCCTACTTATTCTTCCCTGTTGCTTCCTTCCCCTTCTGTCTCCTTCCCCCATCCCCCCTACCTTATCCCCATTTCCTCTAACCCTTTTCCACCAGGATAGCCACATCACAGAATCACTGTCTTACCCTGGGGTCTGCCCCCACAGGTATTTAACACCTACTGTTTCCTTAGACTCCCATGGTTTATTGGTTCTAATGATGCCTAATAATATAAGTGTAAATAAGTATGTTTATATATATATATATATATATATATATATATAGCTTCCATTTGTATTCTGCTGTAACCCACCAGAACTACAGTATTACCTGTCATGTTATTTTGTCAATGTGTGCAAATATTTATGTGTACAAATATCGATTGTATTTGAACTGTTCTCCCTCCAACCCCCTTCCCCAGACACACTGTGGGATGAGCAACCTGTTGTTCAGTGTGTCTTTTCTAGTGAAACATTTCAATAAATAAATATATATATACAGTAGGGCATTACAAACAAAACAAACAAGTTAATAAACTTCATATAGAAGTAAAAGTCTGATAAATACATAAAAATGACAAATAACTCAAACAAGGCCCAGGCCCCTGTCTCCCGAGCCCCCTTCCCTCCCTCCCTTTTCCTTTTCTCTTGCATCTCCCCCCCCCATCCCTTGACACCTATGCCTATCTGGACAAAGTCATCTTCTGACTGTCTCACCCCTTCATTCAATTCTGCTTTCTTTCATCCCCTTCCTCTCCTTCACCCTTCCCCTTTTTTAATCACTTGGCTGCTCCCCCTCCTGTCCCCTGCTGTTTTTTTACCTTTGCCCTCTACCTTGACTTTTTTGCCTGCACTCCTTAAAGGATACCTAAACATTTTGACAACAAACAATTCAAAAATCTGACTCTGTAGGTGACTAAAGGAAAGGCTGCTGTGTTCATTAGTGCTAAAGCTACATTTACATAATTTACCTAAATGTTGTTCCAGAGCATTTGAAAATTGCAAAATCAGCCTTCCAATTCCAAAAAAACTGTCTTACCTGCTTCTTAAAATGGCCGCCAAATGTGTTATGTGATGACATCATTTGAGCCAAAGTCAGAGAACTATGTGGCTCTCTATAGTGCTAACTAGTTCTTTTTTCCCTTTGTTTAGAATTATTTCACCCAAATGGTCAAAACCATGTGCATTATTTTGTATAATGCACGTTAGGCTATAGTTCTATTCATTTTGTTTACTTTAACATGCTGAAAATGTGTTTTAATCCAACTGACTTTCTCTGTGGCAAACCGAAGTGCAGTACAAATCTTGAGTAACCTGGTGGTCTAGTGGTTATGGTGGATCCAGGATGCTACAATGGAGGAGCTGGGGTGGTGTGCATACTTAATATGCATTTTTTAACATTTTTATTAAACCTTTATATTTTCTGCTGTTATTCTTTTCTAGTATGCTTTTGACAGAACCTACAAATGTAATTCATAGTTTGAATGTAAACATTTGTACAATCAATAAATTAGACTTCTTCAACAAAGTGGAATGCAACAGCAGCAGCAAGCAAGTATGTTACTATGTGGGGGGGGGGGTTGCAGCCACACCCTTCACCACCCCTGCAGCCACCACTGTTTTGTAGCAAAGTTCTTGTGAAGTCCAATGTTAGAGTTCATACTTTCTTAAAACTCAAATGTATGCTTGTCTTGTCTTCTTTTTCTATGGGAAATAATAATAATAAGAATCAGCATTTATATAGTGGTTTTCATATACATTGTATCCCAAAGTGCTTTACAAGCAATACTAGGCTGGTAGTGAAGTGACTGAACATGTAGTGGCAGCCATTTCATACATTAATATCCACACACAGCCTTGGACAATTGCAAGAACTGGTTTTATGGGAAGGGGAATGTTGGCCAGGACAACGGGGTCAGGTAGTGATCAAGGTACTGACAGCCCCACATCTTATTTCTCATAGTAATGTGCTCATATTTCTCTCCTTCTGTCTTCTTCCTTCCCTAAATAAAGCAGTACCTTGCAAGAGTGGCCTTCTCAGTCCCCCTCTGGTATTCATTCTTCACTATTCCTCCTCACACTAAAAACTGGTGAGCTCATCACCCTTCTGCATCATGAATGCAAGCAGTACAGTCCCCGGTTTATTTTGACATATCAAATATAAACATATCTTTCCAGTAAGTCAGGCTCATAGCAGCAGGGAACAAGGGGAATGATGGTCTTTCCTATCCTTAAAAGAGCTAGGTTACCTTTGATTAGGAACTATTAAATGACGGGTGTGCACATCATTATGCACGTCATATAATAGTACCTAATCATAGGTGGCTTAGATCTTATATGGGTAGGAAAGCCTATTTTTCTACTTATGCCATGCTGCTATCAGCCTGGCTTACCAGAATATCATGTTTATTATTAATATGTAAATATAACACAGGAGACTGTACTAAACACATTCATGATGTGGAACGGTAGTGAACTCACCAGTTTCTGGTGTGGGGAGCAGGTGAGAAGAATGAATGCCAGAGAGGGACTGAAGAGGCCATTCCAGCAGGGTATAGCTATATTCAGGTTAGTTGAAGACATGAAGGAGGACATTGAGCAGATCACTGTGAGATCTGATATGTGGAGCTACCAGCATCGTGATCACTACATGAATGTGGATGAGAGTATCCATTGATGAGAAATACTCAGAATGGCAGGGCTGCATCAAAACTGTTACTTGAATTCAGTGTAGGGAGATTACCCTCGGGTGGGGGGATGTTGACGTTGGTTAGGACAGTATTGAGGGAATTGTGTATAGCTCATTCAAGATTTGGAAGGGTGGTAGCCAGCTAACGCATTGTGTAGCAGAACACAGAAAAGTACTGGAGAAGAATTGCTGGGAACTGTCCTGCAGGGTTCTGCAGATCACAGGTAAAGGAGTAGACTGACACTGAAAGTCAGGTGAATTTGCTCAGGGTATTAGGATGCCTCTCCTACTAATAATATTGTTATCCATTGTAAGTGCAGCCCTAATGAGGGCATGAACGGCAGTTTTTCTAGTGTGTCATGATGCTTATTGCTTGGACCTCCAGGAAGACCTAGTTGTTGGTTAATGAGGTGGGGAAAAAAAACACAACAGGGAACTGTACATACTACCTTCACTGTGCAGAAGGGTGGTGATCCACTCAATGTTTACTGTGGGTGCAGAAGTCAAACATTGAGAATGTGGACTGGAGAGTGATTTGGGAGGCATTTTTAACAGTGCCAGCTGATGATGCGTATCAGTATAGGTGTACACAACTCTCTGAGGTACAAGATTAGAATCTGAGGTGTGATAATTCTCTTCATGAGACCACAAGCTCATATGTGGCCCCAGGCAGTACTAAGGACAGGATATAGATGGTGGGATGTTCAACAGAAGGCAGGCTAGGTGCAGGGGGTTCACATGGAAGAAGAAAGCCTTATTTGTGGATTAACAAGAGAGCATGAGCTTTGGAACTGAACAAGATTGGTACTTTGCTGTGTGACCCTAAGCAAGTCACTAAACTGCCTTGTGCTCCCAGGCCATCCCTGTAAACAAGCTTTCAGCTTAGTGTGTCTGTCCTGGTCAACAAAAAACAAAATTCAGTGCATCATATAACCACTAGAGCATCAGGTATTTGACGTGTTGTACTGTAATGCAGTTTGCCAAAGAAAAAGTCAGCTGGATTGAAAAACATTTAGCGAAAGTTAAAGTAAACAAAATGAACAAAATCATAGCCTAACATATGTACTGATCAATATAATCCAAGAGTTAATACATAGTGTTGATCATTCAGGTACAACCATTCCAAACAAAGAGGGAAAGAAAAACTAGTTAGCACTGTAGAAATATAAGTGGATCTCTGTCTCTAACTCCAATGATGTCATCATGACTCATCACTTAACACACTTGGCAGACATCTTAGGAAGAAACCAAGGCTGTTTTCTGAAAGTGAAAAGGCTGATATTTACATTTTCAAAAGCCATGAAACTGCATTTATGTTATTTACATAAATGCAATTTTAGCATAAATGTAAAAAGCAGCCTTTACTTTACCTTGCTATGAAGCCAGAGTTTGGAGTTTGCAGTTTTAAAAAACTGCTTGTTTAGGTACCCTAGTCCTCCCCTTGACCTTCTGCCTTCCATTCTTGGGATGAACTGTAAATAGTTGTTTTAACCTATTTTGCCAGAATTCCTTAATTGTTATCCTACTTGTTCTTTTTGGTTATCCTCAAATGTGATGAGTTGTTAATAGTTACTGTATATATACTAGTACCTTTGCTGTAACTGGTATCACTCATGTTATCACCTGTGTTCATTTTTTGTCATCCTGTACTGCATTCCTTGTACTGTTTGTATTTGACGTGGAACCTTTGTAAAAGAACCTCTGGTTCAAAAGTATTATAATCATAGTTATAAATAAATAAATGTTAATAAACTTTATATAGAACTGAAAGTCTGATAAATTCATAAAATCATAAAACCTGTCTTGGATTAATTAATAAATAAATAACTCATAACAGCCTGGGGTGATTGCAAATAGGGAAATCAGTCCCCAAATGCCCATGCAAAGAAATTAGTTTTTAGACCCCTCTTAAGGCCTCCACCGGGGGGGGGGCTCCTTTATTGCTCTTGGGAGACAGTTCCAAAGGACAAGGCCCACCACTTCAAAGGCCCAGTTCCCTAAGGGTTTTAGCCTTGCCCTTGTCACTACCAGGAGGCTCTCCCTAGTAGAGTGGAGAGGGTGCAAGGGTATGTAAGGAGTCAGGAGATAAGTCAGGCAGCCCAGGCCCAGCCTGTGCAGGGCCTTATAAGTGAGCAAACTCACTCTGAAGGAGATATACCACTTAACCAGCAGTCAGTGCAGATCATGCAGCACCACTTAACCGGCAGTCAGTGCAGATCATGCAGCACCACTTAACTAGCAGTCATCGCAGATCATGGAGCACCACTTAACTAGCAGTCAGTGCAGATCATGTAGTGCCACTTAACTAGCAGTCAGTGCAGATCATGCAGCACCACTTAACTAGCAGTCAGTGCAGATCATGCAGCACCACTTAACCAGCAGTCAGTGCAGATCATGCAGCACCACTTAACCAGCAGTCAGTGCAGACCATGCAGCACCACTTAACCAGCAGTCAGTGCAGATCATGTAGCACCACTTAACTAGCAGTCAGTGCTGATCATGCAGCACCACTTAACCAGCAGTCAGTGCAGCTCTTGTAGCACCACTTAACTAGCAGTCATCGCAGATCATGCAGCACCACTTAACCAGCAGTCAGTGCAGATCGTGTAGCACCACTTAACTAGCAGCCAGTGCAGATCATGCAGCACCACTTAACCAGCAGTCAGTGCAGATCATGTAGCACCACTTAACTAGCAGTCAGTGCAGATCATGCAGCACCACTTAACCAGCAGTCAGTGCAGATCATGCAGCACCACTTAACTAGCAGGCAGTGCAGATCATGCAGCACCACTTAACCAGCAGGCAGTGCAGATCATGTAGCACCACTTATCTAGCAGGCAGTGCAGATCATGTAGCACCACTTAACCAGCAGTCAGTGCAGATCATGCAGCATCACTTAACCAGCAGTCAGTGCAGATCATATAGCACCACTTAACCAGCAGTCAGCGCAGCTCATGCAACACCACTTAACTAGCAGTCAGTGCAGATCATGCAGTGCACCAAGGAGACATGACAAGTCCTTGAAAAATACCAGTCAGCAACCTAGCAGCTGCATTCTTGCACCAGCTGAAGGTACCACAGCATATCTCCACTGACCAAGGTAAAGAGCACTATAGTAATCAAGCCTGAAGTCAAACGTGTGCACCAGTGCAACCAGATCACCGGGGGGGGGGGGATAGGGGATCTAATCCACTGAGGAATACAGTTACACCTCTTAATGAACACTTCACTTCTATGTTGTGAGACACAAGGTCATTGCATACAGGCCTGGGGTGATGTGAGTGACATTGCTGCTGCTTCATAAGTGGCCTTCAGGGCCATTTGCAAATTCTTCCATAGGTGTGGTGGAACGTTGCCAGGGCAGCTACTTTGCACATGGCTCAGATATGTAAAGTAAGGTACCATAACTGTCTAAAAAAAGGGCAGAAAATTCACAGAAAAAAATGTATGCACAAGTTACTGCTCATCATTAAACCAACAAAAGTAAGGAAATATTACATTAGGGTGTTAAACTCCAAATTTGCCTTCCACCACCCCCATCCACCACCCCTGTGAACCACTCAAAAACACAACCAAAGTTTATACATGTTTTAACATCCTAAATAAATAACTCCACACGTGGAATATAGTTGCACCTCTCTTCTGTACGCAGATAATCTTGTACTCATATACATTTCAAGTTGTACCAATAACCACAACAGACAGATCAATCAGGATTTCAATTCACTTCAGACTTGGGTTATATAAAAAATAAATTGGTATTAAATACTAGCCGAACTCAGGCCAAGTTGTTTGTGCCTGCTCCAAAACTCTGCAATTACCTTAATAAATGTTATAATGGGTAAGAAATGTCCTGCATCTTAATTGCCCAACAGAGTTCAGAACCCACGTCCTCAAGGGTGACAACCACCTGTCCAGGGACTCAAGAACCCTTCCAGCAACCAAGACACAGCACACCTGGATATCCCTGCCTCAGTTCCACCAAGCTGCTTCAACAACGAAGTTGTCGAAATCCATTACATCGACAGGCACGATGCCAACAGTCGACGCTGTGCCATCAGAAAAACACTTCTTTTTGGGGGGCACCCCATTTCTAAAATAATCATCTTCGGATCAAAGCTGATTCAGAGAGGGGGTGAAACACTGGGTGAAGCAGCATCAGTGTACAGCAGGACAATTACAGCGACCATGCCGATTTCATCACTGTAATGGTCTTCACTGTATTGTTTTCAATGTTTCGACAGTATACCCCTGCTTCCCAAAAACTTCTTGAAAGCTGGAAACAAATACCTTTGAAGTCATTTTACTGTCTTTTTCTACTAATATGTGCAAGTCAGAGTGAGGAGATAAGTTGCAGCATTCTCGGACAGCTACAGTTGTCTGACCTGCTATATACTACTTTACACAACATACGGTTGCATCACCTTTTACACCCCTCAGCTTCAAGCAAGGGGTTGAATCCGTTAATATTAAAAGCAGCATTTAACTACAGCCAACATCTTGGAATCCACTGTAATCAAACATTAAATCCTATATGGATGGGCACCTACAGGTATCTTAGTTCCTTGAACCAGACACATTTTCAAGTCTTGTTGTTGTCGTCATAGAGGGCTATATAAGACGGTGTGCCCAGATATGTGTGAAACATGCGTTCTCAGCCCCTACAGTTCTGCATCCATGGAGAGGTGTGTGAGCTTGATATGCACGAATGCTATCCACTGCACCTGTCCACTGCCACAGCCCCTGACATGTTGGTACATAAGGGTTGGATTGGTGGACATCCAGTCAGATGCCTGTCCTAGTCACAGAGTGGATCCCCTGCTCCACATGGGGCATGGGATTGTGGAATGGCACAAGTCTCAGGTGAGTGCCCCGATGGCCACCCCCAGCCCTCCCTTCCTGACCGGGCTGGGCAGCATGGCGGGTAGGTTATGTCCCACTGTGGACAGCTGGTGTATTTGTGTGGGAGTGCAATGGATACAGCAGGGTGCCTGCTGCCATATGCTGTGCCTGCTCACATGGCATTCTGCACCCCTGTGAATGGTGAGGCGTGCGGACACACCCACTGACATTCTCCCGGACTGTCTGCACAGGCAGCAGTGTAAAATGCCTGGGGATCAAGTGCACAAGGGTTATGCACTTCTCGTGTGAATGCCACCTTGGATTCATGGGTCCACCCAATGCGCAGCTTGCAGAAGTAGGGTTGCCTATGACCAGAGATATGCAGCACATAGGCATTTTGTGTTTTGTGCATAGCCCTCACAGTGAGAAAAAGAAGTGAAGCAACTGAAATGCTAATAGCAAAGAAGAGAAATATGTAGGGTGCATAAATGGTACAAGATGGCACAAACTTTCCAATATGCATGATTTCTCTAAACACACGTGAACTTTTAAAGTTTTGTGGGGAATACTCTCTACAGATTGAATCATCATTCAAAACATGTAGTATCTATGCTTCCTCCTGTCTTTGTTTTAGTGCCTATTGAAATATACTTGGCAATGCAGGAACACAGTTAACATTCAGCCCTAAAGGGACAGCAGCAGTGCTACTTATCATGCTGGAAGCAGAAATCAAAAGCTATAAAAGAAATTAAAGAGAGTCTGTGGCAAGCAGTGCATGAGCACACACAAATTAGTGCACAGGGATCAGCGAGTATTTATATAATTGCATCTTAGTCATACTATCTTAAAGACTTGATAAAATCTAGACTGAATTACATGCAATATTTAAGCAGTTTAAACATACTGAGCCAGTCTCACAGGAAGATTGCTCACCGTGAAGAAAGACAGAAATAGTATTATATACAAATGTTTTGGGGATTACTATAAATAGTAATGCTTAATCCTTAGGCTGCCAACAGAACTAGAATGTATAGGAATTCTGGACTGATATATCAGTGCATGGCACAGCAAGGGTTAATTGTATTTATTGAAAGCTTCTCTTACTTCATTTTAGCATATACAGTATTTGGTATCAGAATTTGTTTTGTTTATTATTAGTTTTATTTATACAGTTCTGTTACCATAGTTCTAGTAAGGGGTATAACAGAAATGATTTCCACAGGGGCCAAAAGCACACTGCTAATAAGGCTTTGGTCTCACCAGTTTTAAAACAGCAAAATGGTAATTATATATGTAAACAAAAAAACAAGGATATAGACTCTCAGGAACTGAGTAAACCTCCCAGTCAATGAAAACTGTTGGACTTCACAAAAAGTAAATATTGGGTCAGAAATATGGCAAACAATGATTTAACTACCACTACTCCTAAGAAAATGAGCCATCCCAAAGAAAAAAAGCAGTCATTTTAAAACCTGAAATAATCAAGAATAAAACTTCCTTATGTAAATCTGGACTGGAGGAGGGCAGATGTAGTCCTACTTCAGGGCTAGCAAATATAGATTAGTCAATCTGACATTAGTAGTGGGAAAGTTAATGGAATCACTGCTGAAATAAAGGATTTTGGATTATCTTGAATCCAATGGTTTATAAAATCAAAGGCAACATGGATTCGCAGGTGAGGGGGGGGGGTAGTCATGTCAAACTACTCTGATAGTTTTTTTGACTGGGTGACCAAGAAACTAGTTCTGGGTGAAATGTTGGATGTAGCCTCCCTAGATTCCATCAAGGCTTTTGACACCATTCCACATAGGAGACTAGTAAGGAAGCTTGGTAGTCTAGGAGTGTGTCCATGGGGGTAAAACTGTGTAATAAAATGGTTAGGGAATAGGCGACAGAGGGCGGTGGTATTTCTGGTGAACAAAAACTAAATAAATAAATGGCATTCACTCTGAGGAAGGGAGGATGACTGACAGGGTGCATCAGGGATCAGTGCTGGGACTGATCCTCTTTAACATCTTTATAAGTGACATTGCAGAGGTGCTGGAAGGGAAGATCTGCCTCTTTGCAGATGACACCAACATCTGCAATAAGGTGGACACTTCATGGAGGGGGGAGCGGAAAGGATGAGCAGTGATCTGAAAAAACTTGAAGAGTGGTCAAGGGTGTGGCAGCTGGGTTTCAGTGCAGAAAAGTGCAAAATATTGCCCTTGAGGCAAAGAAATCCAGGGGCAGAGTATAAAATGGGTGGGATGATACTAGCAACCACTAAGCAGGAAAGAGACCTGGGGGAAATCATAAAGGATGACCTAAGGTGATCAGGCAGTCCAACAAGGCAGTGGGGAGGGCTAGTGGGATGCTGCAGTGTACAGGGAGAGGCATCACCAGCAGAAAGTGGGAGGTAATGTTGCCACTATATAGATCACTGGTGAGACCCCCACCTGGAGTACTGTGTCCTGTTCTGGAGACCACATCTCTGGAAGGACATTGAGTGGAGGCAGTCCAGAGCAGGGCAACTAAAATAGTGCAGGATCTGCACCAGAAGGCCTATAAGAAGACAGCAAAGTAGCTAAATATGTACAGCCTAGAAGAGGAAGGAGAGGAGGAATACGATAGAGACCTTTAAATACCTCATGGAGGTAAACAAGGTACAGAACGGAAGTATTCTTCAATAACAAAGGTGCTCCAGAAAAAAGGGACATGCTATGATGCTCAAAGGGGGTAGATTCAGGAAAAAATATTTATTTATTTATTTATTGACTTTATTGACCTGGCAGGCCCACTGAGACTAGAAGTCCATTTTTCAGGGGTGACTGGGGAGAGGGGGACACAGATGGTAACCAACTGAAACTGAACCAGATTAAGCTGTTGGTGGTATTTCTAGTGAATGGGGGAAATTTGGCCCAAAGGAATGGATACCTTAAACTGGGAAGAAAAACTAACCATTGGGAGAAATAAAGTGGTGCAGCGGAATAGAAGTAAAATAGGAAAGAAGAAAAGTGTCTTTTTAGTTAAAACGTTTCTCATTCTGGTTTTCTTGTATTTAAGCTATTTTTTTCCGATCCCCCAAAAATTAGAAACATTCATTTTGAGTATATTTTTTCAGGCTATTTGGGGGAGTCGCCTCATTCCGATCAAAAGAAATATACTATATTTACCCATCAAAGAAGTAAGCTTAGATATGGTTTACCCCATTCTATTCTTTAATAGTATTTTTATTATGAGTAACTTAAAGCCATTGTTTGTGAATAAGGGGAGGGGTTGGGAGCTGTGGCTATATGGGAATTACAAGGTCTGGTTCCAACAATGGGAGCAAAATGCATTGAAAACCTTGAAAGGACCAGTGTTCTTGCAATACCTCAGGGAAACATTCTGTAGGCTGAAACAGTGGACGGTGACAGCCCAACAACTTGTGTCTGCCACTACACATAAAGTTCTTTACAGAAATCTAGTTTTCACATTCTGTGGGAACACAACCCCCTTTGCAGGGTACCCAGATCAGTTCCAAAACTCTTTGCAAAACCCTGCTAAATAATCCCAGGATTCCTGTTCACATGTGGGATTTCCACTGGCTTTGCTGCCACAGGGAAATAAACGTAAAAGAGAATCATAAACACAAACAGAAGGAAGACAGGATTTGTGGCAGATTAGGCTGCATTAATACAATTGAGACCATGAAGCACCTTTTTTTTATGATAGTTCCTTTCTTAAAGATTTTTGAACTTATATGGCAAAGATATGGAAATAACCTTTTTAAGAGAAAGTAAATTATGTAAACATAATGTATGGCTTTGTTCCTACTAATTGGAAGAAATGGAATGTGAGTACTCTCCATCTGCTGTTCACTATAATTAAATGGAATATTTGTCTGGCTAGGTGCACTTTTACTTTACAGCAAAAAGAGTGTACTCACCTTGAACTAAGTGGAAAAATCTTGAAAGATGTCCGAAAGGTATATGAGGTTGAATGTGCTTGTTTGTCTGGAAAGCAGATCGCGGAATTATGGAAAAAATTGCCTTGGATCACTGAAGTACATGCAGTAACTTAAGGAATTAGGGGTAATATACATAAATGATTGTAACAAGGAAATAAAGATATCATTTAGGTATAATTTACTTTCTCTTAGAGACCTCTTTTGTTGAGAATTTGATTATTCTTGTTAACAAGAGAATGTTTTAGCTCTAACCACATAGTTTTTTCCTGTTCCTTTGTCTTCTTTTCTGCTTTTTTGTGGTTTTCTTTTCAATTGTAGTATTACGATTTTGCGTTTAATAAAATTTACCCCTACTCTTTTTCGAGAAGTGCCATGGGATCTTTAACGTCCACCTGAACAACCACCAGAACAGGCAGACAGGACCTCGGTTTAACGTCTAATCCGAAAGACGGCACCTCAGGAGTGCAGCACCCCCTCATGCTGCATTACTGTGTCAGTATTGGGATATTAACCCAAGTGCAAATGTGAGGAAGTACTTCTTCACAGAAAGAGTAGTGGATCCCTGAAACATCCTTCCATCTGAAGAGGTGGGGACAAAAACAGTGGTGGGGTTCAAGAATGCATTGGACAGGCATAAAGGAATCTTTGGGAAAGGAAGGGGAGAGGGAGAATGGGTCAGAGATCAGATTGGTTCTGCGGTGATACTGTAGGCAGGGAAAAATCTGAAGACTATGTGGGCCAAGCAGTCCTTATCTGCCAGCAAATTCTATGCAACCCAAAATACCTATCTGATTCTCTGGAAAAGAGCCCAGTATTATTAACTGACTTAAATACTAAGCACAAATCAATCTATTATGATGCCAAAGATAATCTGAATGAGCCAAGAAGTAAAACTGGGTCTAACAGTACAATAAATTCACTTATGGAAGCAACCAAAAGCTTCCTGTCACTTCCAGGGGAAAATACACTGGAGAATTTAGGCACTAAAAAGGGCAATCTTGTAATTATCCAAAATCAAGATCTAGCTTCAATAAATGACCATCATCACAACGCCATTATAAGTCTGATCCTCTAGTTCAACAGTTCTCAAACTTTGTCATAGTGAGCCTCACCTAAGCCATGGAAAAGATGTTGAGCCTCCCCCAAAATACTGAAATATTTTTGGGCCTCCCCTTAGAAAAATAGCCTACTTTTCACAGGTACATCAGGAATAAATTGAAACCTCTTTGCATAGCTGGCTTTCATGTTATTACGCTTATTGTAACCCCTCCCCCAACAGGACAACCTACTTGCTCCAATATTTTGACTCTCAAACCACTGTTACCCATTACTGCCATATCTTCATTGGTCAGACTGCTTTTTCTGTTTCCCCTCTTACTGGAATAACCTTCCTGCCGACCTCTGCCTCTCCCCCTCACCCTGCTCTTAAGCACCTTCTCAGGGATCATTTTACTCCCTCCTGCTCTTATTCTTAGCACCTGTATGGTTAACTCTTGTATTTAGATAGTTCTGCTGCCAGTCTAATTGATCAATTGTTCCTCGCATTGTTAGTTTATTGTTCTTAATTTGTTTGCACTTTTTTTCATTTTGTATTGATTGAGTGTTCTGCGGTTACATTTTGAATTGTATTCTCTCACTACCCCTCCCTGGGTATACCTAAAATAAGCCATGGCTCAGTGTACAGTACCTTCCCTTGTCACAGACGTGTGAATAAATACATAAATTCACCTACTGTTATCCTGTTTCAGTTTGCCTTATCACTTCACACAAAATCTATAAAGTTAAAAATTGAAATATAATACTTTTTCAAGACTTGCTTGAGCCTCCCCTGGAACAGGCTGGGGCCTCCCCAGGGAGGCTGGCCTCACCATTTGAGAACCCCTGCTCTAGTTAGTGATGAAGGAAGATTTGCGAGCCATTAGAGACTGGGGCCTCATGCGGCTTTCATCTGGTTGCACCTGTTGCAGTGATTGAATTGGAAGCATGCCAGAGTTCAAGGGTTGTTAAATCGGGCATGCACATGGTGAACTGGGGGGTAGAAGCCATTTGGCTTCTGTAGGGAGTGCACTTTTGAGATATAGGGACATTTATACCTCCCGCCAGCCCATTTTAGTGGAGCTGGATAGCATGCTTATAGCTATTAGAGGTCTTGGAGGAACAGCTTGAGTGAGGGACTTGGGGGGGCAGACAGGACAGGTCTGGCCTATGGCAACTTGAAAGGAGTGCAGACAAAAGGTATAGGGGGAACATGGGGGTGAGGCCAATTTTCCCAAAGGACTCATTGTCCCCAGTCAGCATGAGGCCAGGGGACTGCTTGACTATGACCCAGGTGGGGTCATGGTCCAGCCTTATCAGGTGACACTGCAAGGACAGTGGGCAGCACCGGACAGTGGTGGCCACCGGAGCCTTGGCCATATGACCTCCCCCAGGAATTAGGGGCGCGTCCTCCCAGCAGTGCCCATGCTCAAGATGGTTGTACATATTCAATAAACACATGTCTGTGGCCATTTTCTCCAAGTGTTGGTGTATGTGTCTTCTTGGGGAAAGGGAGATAAGGGGGGTACCAGGCAATAGAGAGGCTGGCAGCCTGTTGCAGCAGCTGGCCATTTGCCTGGGCCCCCCCTTCCCGGACCTGGTAAGGAAAGGGGAACGCCTCCATGGGATGAACACAGGGCCTGGCAATGCCCAGGAGGAGGTCCCCAACAGGCCACCCTTAGGGTCGGATGGCATAGCCGGAGGGAGGAGACGGGAGATATTTAGTTCTGCTCCGTTAGCAGATCCCCCTCTCTCTCTCCTCCTTCCAGTGGATCCCCACCTACCCACACTCGTAAAAGCAGGATAGGGGGTCAGGGAAGTAAGGCCCCCTTTGGCCCATTATGGGTGACTGCAATAGGGGTCAGGGAGTGACTTTTCCCAGTTTTTCCCATTGATCATTAGGGTTTTCTGTTTTTTTGCCTCCTCCAAAGGGATGTTAAATCAGGTAGTCCATGTAGGCATTGGTAATACTGTCTTGGAAAATAGGTTGTCATTTCCTAACAGAACTGTCGCAGCCATGTAAGGAGCTTGGGAGGAGCACAGATCAAAGGTATTAGGGGAGCATGGGGGACAAGGCCAATTCTCCCGAAGAACTAGTTGTCCCCATTCGGCATGGGGCCAGGGGACCGCTAGATTATGACCCAGGTGGGGGTTGTGGTCCAGTCTCATCGGGTGACACTGCAAGGACATAGGGCGGCGCTGGATGGGGGGTGGCCTCCAGAGCCTTGGCCATACGACCCTCCCCAGGAATTAGGGGCACATCCTCCCAGCAGCGCCCATGCTCAGGATGGTTGTATGTATTTCAATAAACACATGGCTTTGACCATTTCCTCCAAGTGTTGGTGTATGTGTCTTCTTGGGGAAAGGGAGATATGGGGGGGGGTTACCAGGCAATAAAACTGGGTCTAACAGTACAATAAATCAATAAATTCATTTATGGATGCAACCACCAGCTTCCTGACACTTCCAAGGGAAAATTCACTGGAAAATTCAGGCACTAAAATAAACAGTCTTGTAATTATCCAAAATCAAGATCTCGCTTCAATAAATGACCATCGTCACAACAACATTATGGGTCTGAAGGATCTACAGCATTCAGTTATTAGTGATATGAAATACAGAGAGATTAGCCTTCAGAAAGAAGAGTCACAAGGCCTAAAAAACAGGAAACTGAATTATTTCCAAGCTGTCTAGTTGAAGATATTAATTTAGGTAGGAATCCATTTATTGTTAACCTTGTGGTGATGAAACAGCTAGTTATTTTGAGAAACAAACTGGATGTTATACATGAAGATATGGCTAATAATGGTGCTAGGCAAGAGGACCTAAACAGAGTTGATTCTGAGTAAGGCCAAGGCCAGTACAGGTCAATTTTCATTCCTTTGGAAGTTTCATGTAACACACGAACATATGAAAAGAGCCAGCAGAAGACCACCTGGTCTATCGCTTCTGCTTAGTAAGTAATGCAGGATCTGGCCTTACAATTTATGCCAATGACCCTGCCCCCACAACTGTCCCTCCTTCTCCCCCCATTCTCCCCTTCCTTGGTCCCAGGGGTTCCCTTTGTGCTTGCCCCAGGCTCTCTTAAATGCTCCCACCTCTTGAATGCTCCCACCGTCCTTGCTGATACCACCTCCTCTGGCAGCTCATTCCAGGTGGACACCACCTTCTCTGTACAGAAATGCTTCCTTATACCCCTTCTGAATTCCACCCCCCCCAACCAATTTTAGGCTGTGCCCCTTAGTGGTGCTGTTGTCACTCATTTTAAAGAGACCCTCCCTTTTCACTCTGTTAATTCCCTTCATGTACTTGAAGGTCTCCATCATATCACCCTCTTCCTCCTCTCTTCCAGGGAGTACATCCCCAGGGCTCCCAGCCTCTCCTCATAGGACCTATCATGTAACCCCTTGAACATCTTGGTTGCTCTCCTCTGGACCCACTTCAGCATACTGATGTCCTTCTTAAAGTTAGGATTCAAGTGCCTCACCCCATATTCTAAATGTTGTCTCACCAATGACCTGAACAATGGTAAAATAATCTTGTTCTGTCTACTACTGAATCCCCTTGCAATACACCCCATCATCTTGTTAGTCTTTGCCACTGCCTTTTTACACTGAGAGGTGTGTTTCAGGTCACTCGTAGACATTACCCCTAGACCATTTTCCTCTTTGGAAGCAGTTACCAGAGCCCCTCCTATGTAATACTCTGTCCTAGGGTTCTTGGCCCCTATATGCATCACTTGGCACTTTCTGGCACTGAAACCAAGTTGCTAGATTCCTGACCATCTTCCTAGTCTGGTGAGGTCCTCCCTTAGGTCCTGTATCCTGTCCTTGATGTCCACCCTTCCACAGAGTTTGGCATTGTCTGAAAATATTTTGCCTTTAATGCCTTCCTGGATGTCACTTATGAAGACATTGAACAACACAGGCCCCAGAAGCGATCCCTGCAGGACCCCACTGGTGACCTTCTTAGTGCTGGAGAACTCACCCCCCAGCCACTACTCTCTGGATTCTACCACTCAACCAGTTTTCAACCCATCTTACCATAGTCTCCCCCACCCCTGGACCCTTCAGTTTCATATCAACCCTTGGTGTGGTACAGAATTGAAGGCTTTGCTAAAGTCCTGGTATATGATGTTCACTGCCTGGCCTTTGTCCACTGCTCTTGTGACCAAATCGAAGAATTTGATCAGGTTCGCTTGACACGATTTGCCTGCCACAAACCCGTGCTGTCTTTTGTCCTGTAGAGAGAATTCTCCTCTATGTACCTCACCAGCCTTTCTTTTAGTATGATCTCCATGAGTTTAGATACGATTGAGGATCAAGGTCAGACTGACTGGCCTATAGTTACCTGGGTCATTCTTATATATCCTTATATTGGGTTATCCTTTATGGAAAAGCAAAATCCACTAGGCAAACAGAGGTCAGGGAACAACACTTCTGACTTACTGGAAAGCAAAAATGAAAAAAAAAAGTAAAAAAAGAAGAATAACAAAGGTACAAATGAGAAAGGTAATCAAAATATAGAAGCAATGAAGAGAAAGAATATGTCATAACAAGAAACAAAAGGAAAATTGGAGGTTAACTTGGGGGAAGGAAGAGTCAGCGGACCCTCAGGTAGGAAATGAACAACCAAGATATAATCATACTCAAAGATCAGAAACAGCAGTCCAAAATCCACCAAATGAAGGAGGCAATAACAGACAAACAAGATTCAGTATTGAAGGGTAATTTTAAGGGAAATGAAGCAGAGATACTACTATAGTGTATGTTAGAATGTTATATTCATTAAAAATCTAATATTCCCTAGTCTTCTTGTACCATTGATATGATGTCACGGTGTTGTTGTACCATTGTGAGTATGTCACATTGATGGTACAACAGATTTGACCACGTTTGCGCATGCGCGACTTGTGGTTCGTGGCAACGGAAAAATAGGCACCGCAGTTCATCGGAGGCACAGGAGTACATTTTCAACTCTCAGTAAGTACCGTTTTCTTAAACAGTTGCCGGCACGCAGCAGGACAGCCATATTTGTTTTAAAATTTATGATCGCGCATGATCTTTATGGACCTGGAAGGAGTGCAGTGTTTTTAGTGACACGGGCAGTGAGGGGCAGGGGGGTCACTGACATCATGGCACGACCTTTGAAACAGACAACAGCTGATTGCTTTACTTTTGTCCATACACTATAGCAGGATGGCACAGAACAACAACACAGTCGTCACTCGAGGTTTCATACATCTCAAACCTCTCAAGCTTTGCTCTCGAGGTTTTCTAGATTGTCATGACAACCTCTAAAAGTGAACAGCTGTGTTGTTGTTCACTGTTGCCCATCCACTATCCTCTATGCTCTGCATTGAAAAAAGCACATAGTGAGCTTGGCCAGGTGGCGCGGAGGGTTGAGGCCCTGGATGTCATACCTTGCACCACACTGGCGATCTGGGTTCAGGAACAAGCCCAGGTTGACAAGGGTCAGCAGGGGCTAGGGTGTGGAGCAGTACTGAACTGCGGTGAGGTGGCTCTCCTCTTCCAGGGAGGGATGAGGGTTTTTTCCTGGCCCTTGGCTGCCATCTGGTGGAGGATGGATGGCAGTTCGAGCTGAGGGGGTGGCGATAGCCTAGGGTGGGGTGGAAGGGGCCGAGTAGGTACCCAGAGTACATGTGCACCTCCACGTGCACGCACTGCCCTATCTATTGGGGTTCCAGGACTCTCGGTGGAGAGGAAATCGGGGTAAAAGCATAAAAACATACATATCGAAAAAAAGGCACACAGTGAAAATGAGGGGAAACTAGATAATCAATTAATGTCTATTTTAAAGACTCAAACCTGATCTAGAATTTGGTAGAGATATGAACCCAATTCATAGACATTCTAGCTTGAATAATGCAGGCCAAATAACATTTGGTCTTTGATTCATATTGCAAAGCAGAGACATGATGGGGAAAAAAACAGTGAGTTGGAACAATTACAGGTGCTATTCAAGTCACCAAAGCTGGTGACAGAATTTTTCTATGGTGAAAAAGATAAAAAAAAATACCACCATAAATGATTTTTTAAGTTGGTACGTGAGCTCAAGAATAGTCACAAAAAAATGAGACAACTGAAAAGTCAGTAAGGGTGAAATAATTTTCACAGTATTTGGGATACCATTTGTAGGGAGGGAATCTAAAAGAAACGTCTCATGAAGAGATTTAGTTCATTATTAAAACATATATTGGGAGTAAAACTGGGATGGCAAGGCATAATATGACGGCAAAACAGGTGGACCAGGGGCAAGTAAATTTTGGGATTCAGGAAGAACCTTTAGTAAACCAAATACTGGAGGCATCCTGGAAGTTAGTTTGGATATATTTAGTTCAGACTGGAAAGTCATGGAAAGGGGAAAAGGTACAATCCAGGAGGGAAAAACACAAACAACTTAAATAATGAATTTTTACCAATTACTAATTATTTTACCAGGTGAGACACACTAGGCTGAAAGCTTGTTTGCAGGTGCAACCTGGGAGCACAAGGAAGTTAAGTGACTTGCTCAGGGTCACACAGTATGCACCTAGCAGGCTGTGGGATTCAAACCCAGGTCTCCAGATTTGTAGCTCAGAGCCTTAACCCACTGCACCATACTGCCTCCTAATAATTATCTGAAGTTAGCTCTAGAAAATCTTTTACCTATGAAACAGGTTTTTGGTGAAAATGTAATTAAATTGTCGAAAAGGCACCAAATTTTATAGATCACAAGAATTAACTTAATCGGAAAAGTGTAAAAGATAAAAATGATAAACTTCCTGTTATAAAATGGTTTCCTGGAATGTTTCAGATTTTAAAAACAAACTTGGTGACACTGAGTTTATAATTTCTGCAGTCAAATGAGACATAAGGCAATTATAGTGGCGGGGGGGGAGGAAGATGTAGACTGTTGGTTAACTAGAATCCAGCGAGCCTTGACTAGTCCAGGGACCCCTCAATTTCTTGAACCTAAACAGTGGTTCAGAAATCCTCCATGAGCTACAGCTCAGCTGATTCTTCAAGGGGTCTAGCGAGCAATGACAAGGCCAGGGACACCTCAGTTTCTTGAACCTAAACAGTAGTTCAGAAATCCTCCATAAGCTACAGCTCAGCTGATTCTGCAAGGTACCAGCCCGGACTTTTGGATTTGGTACCAGTGGAAGCTGATTTCCAAGTGGCCTACACTATCTCCTGGTGAACACATCTCTAACTACTGTATCTCCCTCTGTGTCTCTAGCTGAATTTATGTGCCAGGGTTTAATACTTTGTTTAATCCTTACAGTCATTTTAAGTTTTGAGTTGATATTAGAAGTGAATTTTGAGTTTTATTTTTGTTCGTTTTTTTACTTTTCCATTAGCAGATTATATCCTCTCACCACTAGAGGGCTATATCTCTGGTAGCAGCTCCTATCCTATCTGGCACATCACACACTCTGTTCTTTTATCATCACAATGCTCCCTCCTCAGTGGGCTCTTCTTTCTCTCTCTCTCTCTCTCTCTCTCTCTCTCTCTCTCCTCTTAAAAACTAGATAAGCCTGCCATCAACTCTCACCTCTAACCACTTGTGCTTCTAGCTCCAGTCTACCTACAGGGGTTAAACGCAGATGCTCTCCCACCATCTGTAAACACACCTCTTGAACAGCAGTTGATTGGCCGGCCCTGTCTTCACTGCCTTGCTTTGTTCTCCAGGTGCTGCGCCCATTGACTTTGCATTAGTTTTGCTGCAAAATTTACCCCACCCCCCTCCTACCTTACTTAAATAGACCTCTAACCCTGCCCTCCCTCTTACTTACCCCGCCTCCCACTGCCTATTAGCCAACACCTGTAGCTTCCGCTGCTCTGCCTATGCCTCCCATCCTCCTTCTCTCATCCCATGTAGTGCTTACTGATCGAGGTGCTCTCTTTCTCAATCTCTCTATCTGCCTCCTGCTAGCCAAGTTACTCCCTCCTGTTCAACTCGCTTCCCCACCCCTACTGTGCTAGTATGCAACCCATGCGGGTTCTCTCTGCCTTTCTCTTGCCTCTCCTCCTCCTCCTTGCCTTGCTCCCCCCTTCTCTCTCCGTGCTGCTAGCCACCCCACCCCACCCCACCCCCATCACCCTCTACTCTGATTTTCACTGCTACTCCAAGAGAACCCTCCACTTCCACTCGAGACTTGTGCTTGGTCCACCATTTGGATATTCCTGGTTACTTACCCCAACCACTACTCTCAACAAGTGTGGCCACCTCTCTACACTGTACCACCTTGCTGTCCATATGGGATACCGACTGGAACCCTGCAACCTTTACTCCCAGAAACAACGATCAAAACTATCTCTCAAAGAGCTGCGACTCTGCTCCTTAAAACTCCTACTCCTCCTCCTCCTCCTCATCTCAGGCAGCGTACATCCCAATCCTGGCCCTAGAAGCTCAGGCCACACACAAACTCCAGGTGCCCTTATCCTTGCAACCATTAATATCTGCAGCCTACAACCAAAGCTGGATGCACTCCAAGCCTTCATATGCCAACACAACCCTGACATCCTTGCATTGGTGGAAACTTGGCTGACTCCTAAAGTTCCTGACTTGGCAGTAACAATACAGGGCTACAATGTCCACAGGCTGGACCAGATATCCAAAAAAGGTGGTATTTGCCCAGTCTCTATCAAAGACTCCCTGTCATGGCACCCTGTAGCAACCCCATCACTTTCTGCCTCGGCCCAGATTCTGCCAATAAAAATCATCCTAGGTCACAACCAAAAAGCCCCGACTATTGTCTCTGTATACATTCTGCCCAGGGACCCTAAACATGGCTTCAACGATGTCCTAAACTTCATCAACTCTCATCCTCTTGAAGCTGAACTTATTCTACTAGGGGATTTCAACATAAGCTGGTTAGCATCAGGCGCCAGTGCCTATAAAGACTCCATCTCAGCTGCTAACCTCACGCAAATGATAAACTCCCCTACTAGGATTAACTTCAAGACTGGCACCAGTACCCTCCTGGATTGGGTCCTCACCACTCACCCCACATGGATTTATCATACGACCATTCTCCCAGACTCTCTTAGTGACCACTCCCCAATCATATGTGCATGGTCTAACAAATTCCTCAAGCCCCCTCCCAAAATGATCACTAGCAGAGTCCTTACACGTAGAAAACTTCCACATCGCAAACAATACCTGCTTCTACAAGACTGGCTACCCATCTACGAAGCAACAGATGTTAACTTGGCTCTTGATCAATTCATCTCAATTTTCAACAAAGCCTGTGACCTCTTTGCCCCTGCTAAAAGGTGCAAAACAAAATCTCTCTCTAACCCATGGCTCACCATGGCTCTTCTCTCACAGTTGAAACTAAGGGACCACCTCTGGGCAGCTGCCAGGGCCACTGGCAATCAACTGGACATCCAAAATTACTAACAAGCATGAAATGCCTGCACAAAAGCCATCCGGCTCATGAAATCCACCTATTACAAAGACACTCACCAATACATGGGGAAATTGTCATGCTTTTTGGAACAATATCAAGGATGTCATGGGGAAGCAGCTAAAAACCTCTCCGGCCATGTTAATGGTTGATGGATCCTCAACCCTTGACCCCAAGGTGATCGCAAACATCTGTACCACGGCTTTTTCAGACCGTAGTGATGTCCTACCCCATGACATTTTTGAAAACAGGGCCTACTCCACAAATACCTCAGCCCCATAGTCTAACCATCCCCTCTTCTACTTCAGGGAGGGAAGGCTGAATGAAGCTCACCGCTATATTACTGCAGCTATCTCTAAATCTAGATCTAGTAGCGACACCCTGGCCCTAAAGCTTCTGTTGCTCACCCTTGATGAGATAATTCATCCATTAACAAAAATCCTAAACCTCTCTCTCAGCTGTGGAAAATTCCTGGACTTATGGAAAACAGCAACCATGATAACTGTCCATAAAAGTGGGGATAAGACGAATCACTCAAATTATTGCCCTATCTCCATACTGCCCCCACTCTCTAAGGCACTCGAGCGCATCATGGCTGATCAACTTACAGACCACTTGGATAAATACAATATACCTTGTCCACAACAACATGGTTTCTGGAATGGTCACAGCACCACCACAGCCTTTCTTAAGATCACTGGAGCTTTGCACAAATCCCTTGACAATGGCCTTCTCACAGGGGCCGTTTTCATCGACCTCTCCAAGACCTTCAATACAGTACACCATGGACTACTAATACATCAACTACTGAATGCCGGGCTATCACCTGACTCTTTTCTCTGGTTTAAAAGCTACTTAGAAAACCGGTTGCAGAGAGTAAAAACTGCTGATGCTCTTTCTGACACCCTGCCTGTTCGCTCTGGTGCCCCACAGGGATCCATACTGGGTCCCCTCCTTTTTAGCCTTTTCTTAAACTCCCTCCCTTACCACTGCTCTGAGCAGATCATACTATATGCCGATGATGCTGTTGTATTCTCCACTCACAAAGATCCTGCAACTCTTCAACACAACCTTCAACTTGGTTTCAGTTCTGTAGGGACAAGGTTTCTTAATCATAAACTGGTCCTCAATGACAAGAAAACCAAATCTATGCTCTTCTGCAGCTCTCATAACCCACACAAGCTACACCACTTGGCTATCTCCACCACCCAGGGAACACTCTAGATCAGGTGGGTCCTTCAAATACTTAGGGATACAGCTTGACACTAATCTCTCCTATGGATCTCACATAGATAATGTAGCTAGTGCTGCTAATACATGGTTTGATCTCCTCTACAAACACAGACAATACCTCACGCTAGAAGCTTTGAAGGTTGCAGTCCTGAGCTCAGTGATCTCTGTAATAGACTATGGTCTGATCACTTATGGCTCGGCCACAACCACAACCCTTAGACACCTCTCAACTGCCTTAAATAAGGCATGTCGGCTCATCACTGGTGCTCATCGTCTCACCCACACATGTGACCTGTACACCCAGACCGGCTGGCTCCAACTATCAAACCGCATAAAGTTTCTCACCTGCTCCATGGCGAAAAAAATCTACCTTGGCCTTGCACCTTTTGGGGTCTCAACTCTGTTACAACACCGAACCAACAAACGATGCCTTTGGAGATCCACGCTACAGCTACTGAAAGTCCCCCACTGTCACACTTCACAGGGACAATGCTCTTTTGCTTATTGAGTGCCACTCTGGTTCAATGGCATCAGCCCCACCATCTCCTTTGCCCCAACAATTGGCATGTTTAAAACTAGGCTCCAGGACTATCTCACTACCAGCAGTTCCTGTGACTGCCCAACTTAACCTTGTTTCTCCACTTTCCTGCCTGTTCTAGTGCCTCCCTTCCCTCCTCACTGGATTCTACCC
Organism: Neoceratodus forsteri; assembly: GCA_016271365.2. Taxonomy (NCBI): domain Eukaryota; kingdom Metazoa; phylum Chordata; order Ceratodontiformes; family Ceratodontidae; genus Neoceratodus; species Neoceratodus forsteri. Next base: position 1,466,817,276 of record CM057449.1, read on the forward strand.
TCACATCTTGGTATACCCAATGCTGCACTTTTCACCCTCTCCCCATCCTATCTACATTCCTTCTTCCCTCCCCCCTTCCCTCTTCCCTCTCCCTATGACTCTGTCACTTCTTATCTCTTGTCTGTTTTCTCTAACAAATGCCGCTGGCTGCCTTGCTTACAATGTTGCCCTTGAATTGTATTAATCTGTAATCTGTCTGCAATGTCCACATTGTTGTAATGTCTGTCTTGATGTTCCCCATAATTTGTATTTCTCTGAGGTGGAACCTTTGTAAAAGAGTCTTGGCTTAAAGGTATTTGTAATCCTAGACTTGATAAATAAACAAAAAAAATAAACAGAATCTGCAGTGTATCCAATAAGTAGGGAAATGGGCAGACTAGGTGGGTCAAGCGGCCCTTATCTGCTGTCAAAGTTTATGTTTCTATGCTGATCCAGGAATCATGGCTCTCAGGGGACCAGTTTGTGCTAAATGGTTATGTATCACATGTTTATAGTAGCAGAATGAACAAGAGGAGTAGTAGAGAATCAGAAGGTTTACTGCATTAATAAGAAATTATCCTTCTATGTTAACAAATACTGAAACAGTATTATCATATTTGCTAAATTTCTTGCTGATAAAATTAGACATTAATGCTAATAAATAGCTGATTAATAACATTCATTTTCACCCACAAATTACCAAATATTTCTCTGACTCAATATGGAGAATTAGATAAACATTGCTACTTATCAAGGAACATTATCTCTCCTATAATGTACTGTGGTCAGGTGATTTTCATATGAGGATGGAAAACCTAGAGTTTAATATAGACAAATTTGGAAGTTTATCTTCAAGATTTAAATATTGATATTATAATGGTAGAAAGACACATGAAAGACAAGTCTCAAAAAGTAGGGAAAGACTGCATACTTTAATGTTTGAATCAGCATATACAGTATCCTATTAAATGGAAGGACAACTGGTGACTTTACTGGGGAAATATACATTTATAGGGCCTTTGGACTCTTATATTATTGATTAAGTCTGGTCAAACTTCTTAGCTGTAGATAAATGTCTCTCATAATTAAGGAGAAAGGGTTGTGCTGCAGTGCTGATGACCTGCATTTGGAAACAAGGCTAGAAAGTCACACTGGGGGACAGCCCATGGCAGAGACAGCTGTTGCTTAGCAGTACGTCAAAGTCGGGGAGGGCTGGCAGTGGACTCCACCGACACAGGGACTCCTGCAGCTGGGTCAGGGAGCTTTCTTCTGCTGCATGGGGAAGATGAGGCTGACTCAGGCATCATTCCTGCCAGGGAAGGTGGGAGGAAAAACCAAGAGAAGAAAATCCTGGTGGTCATCTGAATAATGATCCTGTTTGGCCTGACCAGGATATATACCTGTGAACAGGTTATATCCCTGCAATGATGAGCTACCAGCCTGGGAGAAAAATCAACATGGAAAAAAAGAATTAAAAACAAAGCAGACAGTGATCACCCTCCATTGACTGTTTCCCTGAACAGTCAGTCAAAAGCTATTTTACCCACTGGGCTTATCTCAGGTAAAAAGGAACTAAGACATAGAAGAAGGATAAACGTGAAATGGGATAACAGAATTAATATAATGCTAAGCAATATACTGTAGCCAGTATTGACATAAGAGACAACATTTTGCAAAGTAAGGTCCGGAGAGACTCCAGCATTTATTTTCAGAGCTATTCATTAAGTTGAAAACATTGGGGTCGATTCTCAAACCACTTTAGAATGACGCAAGGTGATTGCATCAAAGATGAAAGATGCAAGTGGCACCTTGTATCAAAAAATGTACCCATAGCAATTTCCAAAAGCAGCCTGCAACAAATGCAGGCTACTTGGGACAAAGAGGGCTTTTGCCAGCCTTACACCATAAATCAGGCTGCGGCATGGTGCAAGGGGGTACGCAGCAGATGCAGGCTTCTACATCCCCTAAAACAACATTCCCAAATGACCCACGGAGGATAACTGTCAAAGTACATTTAGACCAGCCAGGGGCCAGTCTAAGTGTACTTCAGCATCCTCTGGGGGCTATGCTAATGTGCCGTCAGCCAATTCCCCATAGTACATGCAGCCTCCCCAGCCCCGATCCCCAATAATATTAGTTTCATTCCCCTGGCGGGCTACTGGACACCCCCAGCCCCGATCCCCAATATTACTTTCATTGCCCTGGTGGGCTAGTGGCCCCATGCCCAGATTGCCACTAATATTAATTATACTGCCTTGATGGGTTAACAGATTCCCCCCCCCGGCCCCAATCTTCCCATTTTGCTTAGTGACCTATACATTGGTGATCAAGTGGATCCCAAAGCCTGATCCCCCCTTACACATATACACAACATATCAGGTGGTCTAGTGGACCACCACCCAGCAGTGCCCTACCACCACACTCCCCCCAACCCCAAACCCAGCTGGCGACTCGCACAGCCCACCACTCATCACCACGGCCAGCCACTGACTGAGCTCTGCATGAGTGTATACTGTATATAGTATGCATTCAGTGAATGACAGCTGCTGTCATTCACTGAGCATGTACTATATACAGAGGGTACTCATGCAGAGCTCAGTCGGTGGCTGTGCATGGTGGTGGTGGTAGGCCTGTGCCAATTGGATGGGATTACAGGTGGGGAGTGGAAATGTTAGAGACACCTACCAGGTGAGGGTGTTGGGTCCACTAGACCACCAGGTATGTTGTGCATGTGTGTAAAGGGGGGGGTTGGGCTCAGAGGATCCACTGGACCACCAATGTATAGGTAACTTAGCAAAACAGGAGGAATTGGGGGGTTTCACTAGCTCACCAGGGCAAAATAATTAGTATTATTGAAGATAGGGGAAGGAGGTCGCTTGCCCACCAGGGCAATTGAACTGATATGATTGGGGACTAGGGCTGAGGAGGGCGCATGCGTTCTTTCACTGTGCACTGCCACAGGCTTGCAGCACCTGTCCCTCTGTTTGGCGCACTGCTTGGGTTGCTGCAAGCCATGGGACCTTTTCACTGGAACCCTGCCCAATAGAGAAATGGGCACAGGGGTCCCAGCACATCAGCAGTCAGCGTAAGTCACCTCTGTTGCAGCATGTGCTGATCTTTTGGGAATTGGCCCCCTTATATGTGGAAGTTAAGTAGAAAAATAATAATACATCTCAGACAAATATTTGGTTTACATAACTGTGTAGGACAGAAACAGGCAAGTTAAAAAAAGTGTAGGAAATTGCAAAGAACTGAAAAAAACAAAACAAGGATGACTACAACAAATTAAGAATGCAAAGGGGTACTTATTTTTAAAAGAATTAAAAACTAGCTATAGGAAAAAGTGATGATCTACTTTTCATGGAGCTGTGATAACAAAAAAAAAATTGTGACATAATTCAGGCAACTGGTTACCAGAGACATGCGTAATTTAACACAAAATATTAATACAGAAATCCAACCTCAAGTATTTATAGAGTTTCCTAAACAAACAAATGATGACCCAAATTCTGTACAATATATAGGGGTGGTTTAAGAGGTTAATCAGGAACACAGAGTACTCCCAAAAGAGTATACAGAATGGGCAATGTATTAGCAAAAGTTAAACAAACTCACCAGGGTTGGGCAAAATCCTTACAAAAGTGTATAAGTTAAACCAGGAATCATGGGCCACGTCATTAACTCACTTTTTCAGTGTAATTATTCAAACCAATTTTATACCAGATTCATATTAGCACCTCTTTTTCAAAAAGGGAGAGTGTAACAATCCACATATGTACCGTTTTATGTAAGTCTGGGAAACAATAAGCAAAAAATATTTACCAAAATTATTCTAAATAACTTGCCATTCTTTTACCATACAAACAATACTTTTACAGCCGCACAAATGGGATTCAGGACTTACAGATCCACAATACACAACTGTATCTATTATGAATTACCTTACTGATAAATATGTTTTCAAAAAAAACACTGTATACTGTATTTGTTGACTTCAGCAAGGCATTTGACAAAATAGACAAATGTATTATGGAAAGAGATGAAATATCAGAGTAACAAACCATCACTACTTTGCACTGGAACCCTGGATGAGGTGAGAACCTCTCTGAAAGGTAATCGTATAAGTTTGAAACAAACAGAGGAGTAAAATGGTATGCCTCTTTACCCCAGCTCTTTTCAATATCTGTATCAATGCCTTGCTGGAGTCAATAAATAAACCAGAATTTCATAATCCAAAACTCAGAAATAATAATATAAGAGCATTAGCTTATGATAATGAGACAGTGCTGCCATCTACTTCCCAGATGGGTTTAAAGAGAAAAGAGTTAAAATTTGTTGTGCATTCAAGAAACTGGAAATTAGTAAACAAATACCCAAGGCAATGGTAGTTACAAATATATATATATATATATAGAGAGAGAGAGAGAGATTATATATATAGCTTGCAAAAACGTCATTAATGTGCTAGTTAAAGATTTGAGCGACAAAAGCAGAAATGTGGCATTGGTTTCCAACCCCAATATACTCCCCGCCCACCAGACAGCAACTGTAAAAAAACATTATTGTTTCACCTCTGTTACATCTTCGCTAATCAGACATGGGGTGTGCCTTGGGATTGTCAGCCCTAACGCTCACCCCATTCGACCATGAAACAAGCTGAGATGTGTAGAGTATATGAAAATGAGGTGAGCGTTACGGCTGACAACCTCAAGGCACACCCCATGCCTGATTAGCAAAGACATAGGAGATGTGAAACAATAATGTTTTTTCCTGTTGCTGTCTGGTGGGTGGGATGGGGTGTTAGGGTTGGAAACCCTACTACCACATTTTCCTACTTTTGTCACTTCAACCCTAACTAGTGCATTAACAAAGTTTTTGCAAAGTATTTCCTTGCTTTTTGAGATAGTATAATTGTATCCTTATTTGACTGGTGGAGCGCAGGGCCCTCTCCATCCCTCCTTAATTGTGTACATATATGTTGTTGAGAATGCACAGGGCCCAGAAGGCCCTGCACTTGCATTTGTAGTAAAACAGGGATGAAATTGTCAGCATAGCCTTGTTATCCAACTACATGAACCAAGTAATACAAATTTTGAAAATCCCCACCAAAACCTGATTCTGCACCACCACAATACCATTGCATGCCTCAGGTGTGATGTGAAAACACAGTTTGGCCAGGGTTTCAAAAATGACCAGCTGTCACATTCATGAGGTGGTGTAAAAAGATGTTTATGTTCAAAATTTCGAGTCAAAATATCTAAAGTTGCAAAAGTCATGAGGGAGCATAGCAGAATGTTAATGTTTGTACATAACTTTGGCATGTTTATATATTTTGACCCTAAAATTTCAACATAGTCTTCCTATGACCCCACCTGATGAACAATGGCAGTGAAAATTTTCAAATTCCACCCAAAAAGTGATTTCAGCAAGCGACTGCAAAAACTGCCCTTCCAGCCAGATTTGCATAATTCCAACGACACTGTTCATGAGGTGGGGTCTCAAAAAGGCTGTGTTGAAAATTTGGTGTAAAATTTGAAAACTTGGCAAAGTTATGCACCAAAGTTGAAAACCCCATAGAAATACATTGATTCCCTATGCTAAAAAATATCTTTTTTCGTGACTCATCATACAAACCAAGAATCTTGTTTCATAACACACGATACAAAAAAAGATTTACAATGTTTAAAAAAAAACAACATATTTTAAAGGGCATTTCTGGAACAGATAAGTGCAGAATCCAGCTAAGGGGGTCCAGATAAGCAAGCTACATGTGTTGGTTCCTCTCAGGAATGTCATTTTTGTGGGTTTTCAAATCTGAATTTTATGGTAAAACAGACAAGAAGATGGTGTCCAATGAAACAATCACTTTCCCCTCATGAAAAGAGATGACATGAATATGAAACAAGAATTATTTTTTAATTTCATGCAGCAATTTTAAGTCCTCACTGAACATGCTTAGAACCCATTTTTAAAAATTTCAAAATTAGATAAATTTGGAACAGATTAATATTTTTTTCACTGAACAAAAGACACATCTGTGGCCCAGACCCCTTCTACCCTGAAACTTTCAGATCAAAATTCAAAACCATTTAGGCTATAGCCAGATTCAAAGAAATCCCATTTAAACCTTTAAAGTGTCAGTGGCTCAGTAGGTAGCACACTCGCCTCTGAGGCTGAGAGATCAGAGGGCTGTGGGTTCAGTACCCACACCTGGCACTTGGGTTAATATCTAATACTGACACTGTAGTGCAGCATGAAGGGGGTGCTGCACTTCTGAGGCACTGTCTTTCGGATGAGACATTAAACCGAGGTCCCATCTGCCCGCATTGGTGGTAGTTCAGGTGGATGTTAAAGATCCCATGGCACTTATCGAAAAGAGTAGAGGAATTTCCCCAGTGTCCTGGCCAAAATTCTCCCATTCACTAAAAATACCACCAACAGCTTAATCTGGTTCAATTTCAGTTGCTTACCATCTGTATCCCCCTCCCCCCGGTCATCCCTGAAAAAGGTATTTCTAGGCCCAGTGGGCTTACCGGGTCAACAAAATTCAATAAATAAACCAATGGGAAAAAAATACAAAAATTCACTTTTTTCACTATCCAGATCTTGGAAACTGCACATCCGACCAGAACAAAACTTAGCATATCCAGAGATCTACCACACAAGGCCACACATGCAAAATTTTGTGCAAATTCATTAAAAGGTTGTGAAGATATTAAAGTACAAAATTTTGAGTTTAACATAGACACACCAGTTCAACCCTTACTATAGTGGTGCTAAGCAAACAGAAACTGGAGGTAGTCAAGCATTATGACTATCAGGGAATTAAATACTTGCAAAATACAGTTGCAAAAAAAATGTTTTCTTTTAATATTAAAGGACATCGAAAAAACAACTGCCAGAATCCAGAGATTCTACGATAAATATGGAAGAATGAATATACAAGAAGTAATAAAGGTAATTAGGGCAACAATAGATACCCATATATTGTACAGCTGGGAAATATGGGGTATAGGACCATTTGAAGTGTTAGATAAACCATTTAAAAAGAATACACAAGAACCTCTTTGGAGTACCAAAATCTACCTCCACATCACTAACCCTTGTAGAACTGGAAATATGGAACCTTTAACAGTAATAGATAAAATAATATTTAAATATGGCTAAAAGATTTATCTTTTTCTGAAGCAGGCTGGGTAAACATAGCAGTAGAAGAAAAATGATATTCAAAGGAAGGTTTTATTCCTTCCTTGGATTACATTTGTGCAGGGCAAATGAAACTAATCAGGATTGGGGTACCTATTTTCATTTCCAAAGCTTAAACCATTAATTTACAATATAGTTAAAATTGGCAAAAGAATGGAGAATACATTTTTATGAAAGGTAGATAAATATTTGTCTTGGCGATATTTTGGCAAATTTGCACAAGTCAAAATCCAAACAATTATATAGACTTTTCACATCAAATGATTCACATATGATAAAATGAGCACTGGGATTTATTAAGGCACTTCCGAGGAAGCTAATCTTACAACTTTCTGTCATATGGCAGGTTTACTGCTGATGTACCTTTTTGGTCAACAAAGGTAATTTATCCATAGGGAAAGGAGACTATGGGCTCTGCTGGGATTGTCTGTAGGTAACCAGGCCCAAACTACCCAGTATCCTATTTCATATAGAGATTAGCTTTATAGTTGCTAAGACCTTGTAAGTAAAATCACCTTGATTTCAGAGTAAAGAAGGTGTTAGACCCATGTACCCCTAGATTTACACAGCATATGGAACAGGGCTGCACAAATATATTGTACTTCATGCTAATGGTATGTAAATGGGAGTTGTTAAACCTGCATATCCTTACAACTTTCTATTTATCAATAGTTTAAGTTTTACCATAATCTACAACCCTCTAAACAAAATCCATGTTTTAAGTAGAAATGAATGAAGGAAACTTTGAAACAGTGCCACAATATTTAATGTATGTATGTGTGTTTCTGATCTTAATGTATGTATTTTAATTGAGATAAAACAAAAGAAACAGAATGTTTTATTGGTATAGTACTGTAAGTAAAAAGAGGTAATGTGATTTAAATGCTGATACGAACAAAAGAAGAATATGTAGGATACATAAATGGTACATGAAGGTAGACATTTTCCAGTTTGCATGGTTTCTGTAAAGAAAGATACATCTTTCTTTTTGTAAAGAAAGATACAATCAAAAGCCTCAAACCCAGCACAAAGCATCATAGATATGCAAATCTGTGTATGTGTGTGTGTGTGCCACATTCATTTGGTACTACATTCTGTTTGGCAAAACATTACTTCTGACTCCTGTACACTAAACATAACAATAATCTTTAAAAGCTGTACAAAAGAGTACACATAATGACAATAAGCAGAAGCTATAGCGTGTTGCCTAAAGCCATTTCTGGCAGCCATGTTGGTAAAGTTGAAAAACATACTACACCCCACTTCCCATAACTTAACAAATAGCGTTATAAGACATTTTAACATAGAACCTGACAGGCAGATGAGGACTGCTTGTCCTGTTTTTCCCTACCTACCTACTGTATCACAGCAGACTGTACTTGATCTCCAGCTCATCCCCCACCCTCCTTGTCTTATCACTGAAGTTCCTTTATGCCTATCCCATGCTTGCTTGAACCTCGTTACAGTTTCTGCCCCCATCACCTCTGCTGGGAGGCTGTTCCAGGCATCCATCACCCTCTCAGTGAAAAAGTCTGAATCTACCCCCTCCAGCTCCATAGCATGACCCCTTGTTCTTAAGCATCTCTTTTTCCAAAAGATGCTTCATTCTTAAACCTTATTTAAGCCCCTTGATCTCTTCTTAGCTTTTGACACGGTGGACCATTGTGTATTACTTGACTGCCTGAGGGAATTGTGTGGACTCACCGGCACAGCCATCTGCTGGTTTGAGTTCTTTCTCACAAAATGGAGGCAAAGGGTAGTGATGGGGAATTTCTCCTCCTCCCCTAGTCTCCTATCTTGTGGAGTACCTCAGGGTATGGTCTTGTCACCAATGTTGTTCGCCATGTACATGCTGCCTCTGGGAGGGCTCATTAGGAAAGGAAATACGGCTTGGGTTTTCAATGCTATGCTGATGATACCCAGCTGTATCTTTCTTTTGCACCTGGGACATCCAACACAGTGGATATGCTTAACAACTGCCTCACTGAAATTAATGACTGGATGGCCTCCAGCTGGTTGCGAGTGAACCCTGATAAGATGGAGGTACTGGTAGGGGAGTCGAACAGAGGGCATGATAGGATGGCCTCGGGTGCAGAGACATGACTCATCCTGGGTTTTTTTGCCTTTGAAGGCCTCCAGGGTGCATAACATGGGCATTATTTTGGATGGTGGTTTGACACTTGAGGCTCAGATGTCGGCCGTTGTCTGTACCAGTTTTTACCATCTGAGGAATATCATCAGGATTACGCCCCTGGTTCTGCCCCTGGACCTCCCTACCTTAGTGCATGCCTTTGTGACATCGAGGCTTGATTACTGTAATGCGCTCTACATTAGGGTCTTGGGAGGAACCCTCCGTCAGGTTCAGCTAGCACAGATCACAGCTGCCAGGTTGTTGACTGGGCAGTCTAAGTATTGTCACATCACCCCAGTGCTGTGTGAATTGCACTTGCTGCCAGTTGTGTGGAGGATCCTCTTTAAGATGGGCTTGCTCGCCTTTAAGGCCCTACATGACCTGGTTCCTGGTTACCTGGTGGATCTTCCTACACCTGTTACCTCAGCCAGTTCCCTCTGATCCTCCTCCAGGGGCCTTCTTGTGATTTCCAGGATGAGGTTAAAAACTGCCGGCAGCAGAACCTTTCGTGTCGCAGGCCCCATCCTGTGGAATTCGCTTTCTCCATCTGTAAGAGAGGCCCCCTCGGTGGAAGTATTCAAGGCATGCCTCAAGGCCTTCTTGTTTGCGCAGGCTTTTCCTGACCCAGTTTTGTAAATATTGTCCTGTTCTGACCTATTGCACTGCTTGTCCCTGATTTTATTTATTTATTTGTTCTAGGATTACAAATACCTTTGAGCCGAGGCTCTTTTACAAAGGTTCCACGTCATTGGTACAATTGAGACAATCGTAAGCAAAGGTAACAGTTTATAAAATTAAAAAAAAAAAAACCTAGTTTGTAGATGAAAAAAGAACAATAAGGTGAAACTTTGGGGAAGGGAAAGGGAAAGGGAAAGGAGGAGGGTGAAATCAGGGAGACTAAGTGGATGGGAGAAAAGGTGAGGTAGGTTGGGGGGACAGAGAGAGGAGAGGTGGAAGGTGGATAAGAATAGAGGTGGTGCAGCTGGGTGGCATTTGTCATGGGCCAGCAAGGGAGGTGACGATGGCAAAGTGCAGGAGTAGATGTGAATCCAAAAGGGCATCTTCAGCTATGGAACCAAAAGACATGTTCAGCCACAAAAGTCACAGAGGTTGGAGGCAGTGAGTGTTAGGCGGAGACGAGTCTTAAAAGTGCTGAGCGATAGTGATTTGTGTTATTTATTTACCACATTTTTATTTAGTTAGTTTTGTAGCTCCATGATTATTGCTATTTACTGATGTTGTTCCATGTTAGTTTTTATGTATGGTGCCCAGAGCCCCCTGGATAGGGCATCTTTTAAATAAAATTTGCCTTGCCTTACATATACCTGTGAGGTATTTTAAAGTTTTTATCATATCCTCCCTCTCCCTCAGTTTCTCCAGGGTATACATATTAAGGTCCTTCTGTCTTTCCTCATAGGGCTTTTGATACAGACACTGCACCATTCTGGTTGCCCTCCTCTGGGCTGTCACCACTCTTCCCGTGTCCTTCTGGAGATGAGGACTCCAGAACTGGACACAGTACTCCAGCTGAGGTCTCACCAGTGATCTATACAGGGGTAACACCACCTCACTTTTTCTGCTGGTGATCCCCCTCCATATGCACCCTAGCATCCTGCTAGTGCTCCAGACTGCCTTGTCACACTGTCTAGCCTCCTTTAGGTTATCAGATATAACTCCCAGGTCTCTTTCCTGTTTGGTGGTTGCCAGTACCTCTCCCCTCAATTTGTACTCTGTCTCCGGATTTCTGTGCCCCAAGTTAATTATTTTGCACTTCTTTGCATTGACGTCCAGTTGCCATACCCTTAGAAACATAGAAACATAGACTTTGACGGCAGATAAGGACCATTTGGCCCACCTAGTCTGCCCATTTCCCTACCTACTGGATAAGCTGCAGATCCTAGTTAACCAGCAGCCTACTTCTTCCTACCTCCCACCAGACTTGCCCACTCCTCTAACCTTTTCAGATCCCCTCTCCTTTCTTCCACCCCCCTGGTGTGTCTATCCTGTTGCAGATTTTAGTGTCATCTATGAACAGGCAAACCCTTCCCTCCAACTATTTTTCAATGTAGCTAATAAAGACATTAAAAAGGACCAGTCCCAGCACAGATCCCTGAGGTACCCCACTGGTCACCCTTCCTTTCTCAGAGTGAACTCCATTTACCACCACCCTCTATCTCATATCCCTTAGCCAATGTCTTAGCAATTTACCACCTTTGGTCCCACTCCTAGGCTACCCAGCTTGCTTATTAATCACCAGTGTGGGACTGTGTCAAAGGCTTTGCTGAAGTACAGGTAGGCTACATCCACCGCTCCTCCCTGATCCAATTCCCTGGTCACCCAATTAAAGAAATCTATTCATCCGATAAGACCTCCACCCCCAGCCTGCCATGAATCCATGCTATTTGATGTCCTGTAAGCCACTGAATTCAAAATATTTCACTATCCTTTCCTTCAGTAGTGATTAAAATAATTTCCCCACCACAGAAGTCAGTCTGACTGGCCTGTAGTTGCCGGTCTCCTCCCTACTACAGCACCACTTTTGTGAAGTGGGACTACATCTGCCCTCCTCCAGTCTCCCAAAAACTCTCCCATCACCAGTGAGAGGTTGAACAGGACTGTCAGAGGTGCAGCCAGCACCTCTCTGAGTTCCCTCACTATCCTTGCATGGACCCTGTCAGGCCCTACTACCTTATCCACTTTCAGATTTGTGAGTTCCTTCAGGACTCTCTCCTCTGTAAATGGACTAGTGTCAATCTCTCTTCCTTCGATGCTCCCGTCACTTTTCTGTGGCTCTTCTCCTTCCCTTTCTTCTGTGAACACTGAACAAAAGTATTTGTTCAAGATGCCTGCTTTGTCTTTGTCCCCTTCCACACAATCCCCCCATTCACTTCTTAGTCTTGCAATCCCTCCCCTGGTCTTTCTCTTTTCGTTTACATACTTAAAAAAATGTCTTGTCCTCTGTCTTTACTTCCTGGGCTATTATCTCCTCTGTTTGCACCTTTGCACTTCTAACCGATTTCCCTGCCTCCCTCTGTTTCTCCAGATACAGTTCCCTATCCTCCTCTTTCTGTGTCTTCTTATACCTTCTGAATGGTAACTTTTTTGCCCTTACCTTCCCAGCCTCTTGGCTTTGCTTACTAGCCTGATTCAGAGGTTTGTTGCCTTCTCTATGCCCCCTTTTAGTTTTGCCCAAAGTTCCTCCATGCCACTAAAGTCCTCCCCCCACCAAGGCATCCCTGAGGCACTCCATCTTTTTCAAATGTAATAATCTGGGCCAGCCCAGTGGTGCTGAGGGTTGAGGCACTGGACGCCACACCTCACGGCTTGCCGGCGACCCGGGTTTGGGAATGGACTCGGGCCGCCGCTGGCTGGCAGGGCAGAGGAAGGATTGAGAGTCCCATGACTGCTCTCCTTCCTCTGGGGTGGGCATGGGACATGCACTGCACTGCAGCAGCACCTAGCGGAGGCTAGGTACACTGCCAGTGGTGGGCATACTAAGAGGAGGGAGCACGGTGGGCATCCGCACACAGATGCATCAGATGCCACTTCACATCCGGCTCCCTTAGAGGGTTGTAATGGCAGAAAATTGTTGGGGGGGGCCGTGGTGGCTCATGGCCGAGCCCTGCACCCCCTGACACAAGAGGCATGGCCACCTGGATCCTGGTACAGGCCCCTGGTGGGGTGTTCTACTTACGAACCAGGCCTGTGTGAGTCAGGTGCACAGAGGTGCATGCCAGACCTGGTCAGGGGGTGCAGGTGCCAGCGGCTGACAGTTGCTGGGGCCCACTCTGCAGAGAAGGAGGAGGATAAAATGTAATAAAAAAAATGTAGTAACCCTTGTTCCACCCCCCCAACCCCACTTCGGATACACAGTAAATATCAGAAAAACATAGTAAGACCCCTTCTCTCACCTTGTTTATCTTTCTGTTAGCTTGATGTTTCAGGCTGCTAAGGTTCTGTGGTTGGTGTCCTGACATTTCCTGCATAAGCACATCATGGCACATCTTACCTTTTCAGTCCGTTCCACACACCCCTGAAAAACTTGTGCCCTACTTGACAAGCACACATGCTTGGTGGACCTCAATTCTGATCCCACTATTTGGACAACACAACACAGAACCACAGAACTAACACTGTATGACTTTACATCATGTTCCCTGTGAGTGAAGCAGACAGGCTGAGCTGCCTTTTTTTTTTATTCTACAACTCCCCTAAGATCAGAATAATTTCTGTTTCAGCGTTGAAGTCCCGTCATCCTCTTTGCCCCCGAATTCCACAGCCAAGCCTCATGCTTACTCCTGTCTCTTCCTACCATATCTTGAAACAGATAAAAAACAATGTTAGCAACACAGATTGAGTGAACAAGTACAATAAGTGGGGAAGCCAGAGAGTACATGGACAGGCAGCTAGAAAGAAAATTTGGCCTGGATAGTGGGAGTAATAATCAGCCTATGAGGGGCAGGATAAAAACTATCATTTGTTCCAATTACCTTCATTGGGAAATTGAGAGGAAAAAACACAGACTCTTTACCAGAATCTTTTTTTTTTTTTTCAGAAAACACCCTCCTTCTCAGTTTTACCAAACACAGAGACTAGTTTTGCTTCAGCCCATTTTTAGGTGCCAACAAGCATGGCTTTTAGCATCTCTTGCAGGCGTGTGTACTGCTTTGTGCATTTACTGAAGAGTAGGGTTACATTCATTAAAGATATTCGGTTGCTGATGTTTTTGTTGATGTTAGTGATAGGGCTTGGAGTAGGTCTGCAGACCAAGGAACTACCGTATTTCATCAATTAAAAGCTGCGGCTTCTGTTACACTTTGGGATTTTCAGCCATGGATTCTAATAGAGGGAAACTTGTATTCAAGGGCTGATTTTATTTGAAAGCTACGCAAATGATCGAAATCAAGATTTTTTTATTTTTTTTTTTTAAATATATTCTGCATTGCCTAGCACTATGCCTGATCCAAATACTGTACAAGTACTGTAGGAGCTGAGTACTGTGGAAGGCTGCTAAAGAGAGAGTCTACAACAACTGATTTAGCATACCAACATGACCATGTGGGTTACAATACACCCTTACATAAAATTAAGGGGTTAAATAAATTAAATAAGAAATACCCAATTCAGCTGTTCACAAAAGAGGGCCAAAAAGGCTTTCAGCAAAATAGGTAGAATGTTTCTAAGAGGATGCTTTTCATTATAATTCAACAGAATATTAGTTAGTTATTATGATACTGGCTGAAGAAAGTCGCTCCACTCTCAGCATATACACGTGGTAGGCAGCATGCCACTTCAAAGGACACAGTTTCATGAAAGTTTGTTAGTGTTTTGTCTGCACTAGTAGAACTCATCAGTAATGCTAATACATAGCCCAGTGGCACTGAGGGTTGAGGTGCAGGATGCCACAACTCGCACCACACCAACCCGGTTCGGGAATGGACTTGGGCTGCCGGGGGTTGGCAGGGGAGAGGAAGGATCGAGCATCCTACGACTGCTCTCCTTTCTCTGGGGTGGGTCAGGGCACTGCAGCGACAGCTGGTGGAGGCTGGTGGCGTAGCAGCGGGCAGCAGAAATAAGGAGGAGTGCACGGAGGTGTCGGCACGTAGTGCCTTGACGCCATTGCACGTCCGGCTCGCAGGGAACACAAAAATCAGGTGGAAAATGGCGGAGGAGGTTGTGCGTGATCTCTGCAGCTGATGGCTGTGCCCGACATCCCCCAGTACCCAAGAGGATCCTGCATACAGGGTGCATGAGCGATTAAAGGCCGGCCCTGTGGGGGTGCCAAACCAGGCCCGGGGGTGCTGGTGTCGGCGGCCAGAGATCGCGAGGGATCCACTTAGCAGGAAGGAGCAAAAATAAAGATGAGATAAAAAAAGTACTGCTAATACAGTTTACATTTATAAACATTTAAAGTGCTGTATCTCAGAAATACAAAATCACTCATACCCCCATAATGCAAAGCATCATGGGCTATATATGCAAATCACCACAAAATGTTATGATGGTTCAACTTTAAGCAGAAATGCATGATGCCGAAAGGCCTCTCACACAGTCTGCAAAGGGTGCCAACAGAAGACAGACACGTGTTTCGTCCTACCAGGACTCATCAGTGTGGTTCATCTGTATGACACCCCAGTGGAATGAACCAGCTACCAAATGTTGGGCTATCTGGGTTGGGTTGTCATGAGCCCAATAAAAACAAAAAGCAAGCTAAAAGACAAAGAACCTTAGCATACAAGCACTGAGGCAAGGGTTACCCCAAAGGGCATTGGCCGGGAAGCCAAGTTTCAAAGAAATACAAATCACATATACCCCCATAATGCAAAGCATCATGGGCTGTATATGCAAATCACCACAAAGGAGAGGTGGGGGTTGAATATTCAATACTGACCTGTAAGTCATACTCAGCTAGAAGCCAACTGAAGCAGAAGTCAGGGCATTTAAACAAGAGTGGCTTTTGCACATTTTATTTTTTAGCCATAGCTTCTATTTCAGAGCAGCTTCTAAATGAGGGTGGCTTCAAATCAGTGAAATGTACTGTATTACTTCTATGTTGCAGATGGTCAACTTAATTCTGACTGAGGCGTGTGAGTAGCTTTGAAGGCAACTTGAATAGGAAGCATTCCAGCTGCATATGTGGCAGGGGGAGGAATCTGCACTAAGCTGAAATTCATACACAGACTACTACACAACAAAGACAAGCATTGGTGAGGGCCTTAATGTTTGCTTGCATGTTGTACATTACTTCTTTGCTGCTTCTCACTACAGTCTGTGATTCAGTTGCTAAGCAGTGGCTAATACTCCAAACACCTAACTGTCTTGATTGTTTCTTGTTACAGGCAATGAGATACCAAAGAAGGGAAGTCTGTTCGAAAACCCAGCAATAGATTCACAAACATCTGAAATACCCGGAGCTGCGGAAAAAACAGGTACAAAGGGGTTGCCACTTGTGGATCCGCAGGTTGCTGCAGTTTTCCCACAGCTGCAGGTATTCTCAAAGGTGGATTACATCCGGCTTCACGATATACAGTAGCTTGCAGGTGGTGTTGCCCAGGAAATCCCCGCAGTTGTGGAAAACTGTTATGGCCAGTGGAACTGCTGCAGCTGTAAATATCAATCACCACAGTTGCTTAGATTTCAGTCCGCAAATAGAGTTGCGGCATGGGACTTAGTCCCAAACCATGTTGCGAGTCTCGCCACCATGTTCAACAATGTGAACCAATAGTTCAGTGGTAGAGCAGAGAGAGAAAGTCCTATGGGGCCCAGGGTTCAATTCACAGTAGGTTACATTATTTCTTTCTTACTACAATTTTATGCTGTACATGTGAACTTACATTTAGTAAGTGAAGGAAGGCAACTCTCAGCACTATTGTATTTTTTTTTCTTTTTTGCAATTTATTTATTAAGAAAAATGCAGCTAAGATGCAATATTTTTTTGTTCCAGTTGGGTTCAGCTTTTACACATTTTTACAACATAGTTAGCCAGGATCGTCCAGCTTATATGTAACATCTCATTTTCAGTAACTTGCTCAGGGTCACACAGTATTTGACTATAGTAGGGTTTAAACTTGTAATCTCCTGGGGCTAGATTCTCAAAGCAGTCAGGGATTAGGTCTCATGTCATAGCCACCACTGTGGGATGAAAGTTCCACACCTGCAGAGTTCAGTATTTTCAGCCAGCATAGCTGCGGGGGATGCTACACATGGTTCCTCCGGGTGTAACATTTCCACATAGCTGCAGCAAACAAAACGGCCACAAGCTGCCATATATATCATGCAGCCAGTTGTAAACTGACTCCACCACTGAGAATACCACTGCTGTGAGAAAAACAGCCGCTCTGCAAGTGGAGACCCACTTGCGCCAGTTTTTTCCCACAGCTGAATTTCAGGGGCTTTGAAAATTCAGCTCCTGGTTCCCAACAGTGCTTCAGCCACTACAGCATACCTTACTACTTGACGGGCACTGGGAAAAGCCAATGGCTGCCAGACATGTTTTGGGTGTTTGTTTTTTTTTACAATTTATTTGCCAAGAATGACCTAGCTGAGATGCAATATCTTTCCAGTAAGGCCCTTCTTTTATTAATTTTAACAAAGTATTTACTCAGAACAGTGCATTAAGATGCAACCTCCCAGGGACATCATGACATGAGAATTTCTGGAAGGGGGCACTCAATTAAACATTAATCAAAGAGGAACACTAAAAGGCACTTTTATAGGTTTCTTAAGCTCAAAGTGCCCTATTTTGATGTGTATTTGGGAGAGGGGAGGGCATGCTGCCCTAGACTCACTTTTACAGGTTTCTTAAGCTCAAAAGGCACTATTTTGATGTGTATTTGGGGGGGGAGCGGGGAGGGCATGCTGCCCTAGACTCACTTTTACAGGTTTCTTAAGCTCAAAAGGCCCTATTTTGATGTGTATTTGGGAGGGGGGAGGGCATGCTGCCCTACACTCTATGGGCATGATGGCCCTGCAACTTCCCATTTTCAGTGGTATCCTACTTCTACCCGTTTTGCTGCTAGGTGGGTTAGAGCACTTGGAGGTTAAGTGATTTGCATAGGATTACACAGTGAATATTTCTCTGCAGTCTATCACAGGCAGTTAAGGCACAGTACACTGGAACCAGAAGCAAAGTAATCAAGATGTACTCACAGAAAGAAGCTAGGTTACTCAGTCCTTGACAGCAGAAGCATACACTACAGTACTGTTGCAGGATGTAAAACATCTTCATGTTTTAAAACCAGCAGCGAGCTAGTGACACTCCCCCACAAGCAGTCAAATGCTTTCATGCCATTCGAGCTTTTTCAAGACTGATAACAGCATCAGACAGCTCATATTATATAGGTGCTCCCTTGCGAATGGATACACCTGAAAACCATTATCCAATGGTAAATTTAAATACATAATAAATTATTTTAATGAATCAATGACTGTTATAAAAAGCCACCAGTGCAAAAAGCAATCAATAATAATAGATAAATACACATCTATTGCACACATTCAATACAATAAAATGTGGACAAAACAATATGTGGAATGCAAAAACATGCATGGGTATATGTCACATCCCAAACAGATAAGAAGTATTGTAACATAGTCTCAGAAATACTGAAAAACTGGTATAATATCAGTACCTGCTGAATGAGAGGGGGAAGGGGGACAGAAAAAAAAACAGAAGAAAGTAAGGAGGGACAGGAAAAGGGAAAAACAAAAAACAACAAAATATATTTAATGGAACATTAGTTAAAATACAATACAAAAACATATACCATGATTGCAAAGAAACAGTGCATGATATCAAAACAACCATAAGCTAATAACAGTATATCAACCATACTCAGTACTAGTTGTAAAATCACTATAGCATTAGTACAAACAAGCATACCAATGGATTAGGAACTAATATAACAACAGCATCATGTCATCTGCAAAAGGTCTTTATATCAGAAACGGTGACAATAAAAGTAACCATTCAGACCAGGGGACTGCCTACATGAATTTATTCTGCCAAAATGACTCTGTCTTCAGTAACCTTTTATCGTGATCACCACCCCCCCTCGTACATTATCATAGACCTGTTCAACAATTTGAAAACTGAACTTATGTTCTTTCCCCTTATCACTGGTAATTGGGACAATGTACTTATGTCATCTTTTTTCATCACTGCTGTGATTCTTTTCTGCTAGTCTATCTCTCAATCTACCTTTCATTTTGCCTACAGAAAGCTGAACAAATATTGCAAGTTGCTAGATAAACCACACTGCATGTATTGCATGTTGCAACATCTCTAAAGTGTATTTGTGTTTAGTAACCAGACTGACAAATTCATTACTCTATTCAGTGTATTTATACTGGTTACAGTTTCTGCACTGGTGTCACGGGTAAATGGCCCTTCTGAGATGTCTGGGAATTACTATTCCAATATAGGATATGAACTATTTTATCCCTAATATTCTCTCCTCTCCTATATATCATCCTCAGAGTATTTGTTTTACAATGTCTATAAACTTTCGCTCAGTATTCAGTATACGCCAACTGTAAACTCCCTCCCCGTGGAATGGGCATACTAGTTTCTGTCTCCTGGTGTCTGGTCCCTGTCAGCCTTGGGTCACTGGTACCCAAATATGCTCTTCCAGCCTGCTGAGCCTGCTTGTTTTGAGGCGAGGAGCCATGTAAATAGCTAATGTTCTGCCTGTACTGGCATAGCACTGTTTGCGCTAGGGATGCTGCCTAGCTCCCACTGTTTTTGCACTTGTTGGCTAACAGGGCTTGTTTCTAGAGTGTCAGACTCCTGGGATTCCTTAAAACATATGTAGGGGTTCAGACACACTTTCTGGGGAACAACCAGAAGTGTTGAGCAAATGAATGGGTAAACTGTAAAATTGTGTGCTGTTGCTTTAAATTTTATAGACTGCTCTGTGTATGTTTTGCCTGCCATAATGGGACTTAGTGTTATGGCGCTAGCAACAGGCAAACCAGGACTTTGTCAGCACCCATTCTAAAACTGGAGGACAGTGCACATTTGCAGGCGTTGAACCCAAAGATTTTTGCTTGTTGAAACAGTTTCTTTTGCTTGCAGCAGGATTTCAAAGTTGTATTTGTTATAAACTGTTTTAATGGACACCATCTTTGTGACCTCTGACCTGCTTTCATCCAATCAGTGATCAGCAGCGGCTCTAGCCACAAATGGTTACCAGGGCACAGCCGGGGCACAACAGATGGTAGCCAGGGCACTTATATATTGTTACTATGGTGGAATCTCTGCACCATATGGGGCACCAACTGGGGCACAGCATTTTTTTACCAGGGCACGTGCCCTGGCGGGCCCTGGTGTAGAGCTGCCACTGTCAGTGATCAAGGGGCACGAAGACCTGCAGCTATGGCTCCTGGGTAGAGGGTGTGAATGCTATTCTTGTGCCTTTATTATCATCTGATCAGTTAACAAGAAAAACATAATGCATATATTTATTTCTATGACGGACAGCTATGTTAACCAATGGTGAGGGGTGGTTTTCCCTTGAAGCAGCTGGGTAGAAAGCTGCTTGCAGGCAGTCAGCAGCTATAGCTCTCTGAGGAAAGAGGGGAGCTGTGAGTTCAGAGAGAGACTTGTGTGAATTCAGCCCACGGCTCCTGGGAGCATCTACAATGAGACTTGCTGAGCTCTCCAATAGTCTGGGAGAGCCAGAATCCCAGGTCTAGTGAAGAAAGCAGTTAGGCACACTGCAGAATAGTCCCTTACAATTACAGGGACTGGGACTGTGTTTGCAGAGCTTAAAGTGAGCTTCCAGCATCTGGAGTCAGCATTTCACATCAGAAGGAGCCTGTTTGGGTCCAATAGCCTGGAAAGCCAGAGTGCAGATTTGGCTATAGCCAAAGAGCGTGAGGTCTTGTTAAGAGACTGTGTTTGCTGCTGGAAGAGTATCACAGCTGCCGCAAAACTGTGCTTGTTGTCTGCAGAGAGCAAGAGACTGTCCAAATTGCCATGTGAGAAGAGACTGCTTGCACTCAGGCTGGTCTTGGGAGTCAACCCAGTACTGTCAATGTCAGACCATGCTGAACATTTGTGTGGCCCTGGTCCTGGGTCTGGCCTAATCCAGCCTCTGCAGGAAAACATCCCAAAGGTGAAAAGCTACAAGAGCCTGCAACCACCTGAAGGGGACAATCTGCCAGACATTGCTGCCAACCAAGACAACTGCCAGCAATCCAGTCACAGACCCAGCATCAACCAAAGTCATTGCCAGCAACTGATTCTGTTAAGCTCCTGCACAGTGAACTACAAAAATGTGAGTCAGTGCAGGGCCTGCCCTGAACGGGGGATCAACTATGTTTTCCAGACTTACAATTAAATAATTATATGTTTAGAGTCAAGTGCACCAATGCTGGCCAACCCATGGCAACAAACAGGTCTGTACCTCAGTCTGGGTACCCAGGCAAACCTAAGAGATACTGGTACAAGTAGGGAGGGGGTTGGCATATGGTGTTACTGTTGGGGTATGCACAACATTGTTCAAAATCTACTGTGTTTAAAAACTGCTAATCATTACCAAATGCTTCTATTTCTGCATTTCCAATTCCCCATTCCCCTAAAATAAAGCAGTTATTATTGTTACTTTAATTAATGGGTCACGTTTTTCCCATACAAACAGCCGCATAATAAACGAGTGTTAATTATTCCATTTAATACATGGCTCTTTGTGTGAGTGAAAGCAGTGAAAAAACATGACCCTGCAATTAAATAAAACAAAGTATGGGGTGTAGTGTGTAAACTTGCATTTTACACACACCCATGTTGCTGGGTCGCTGCATAAACATGTGTACCATCCAGACCACTGTGTGTAAAATTCTCACTACACACTGCACCCCATACTTTATTCTAAATGTTAACATCTGTCTGTCAGCATATTATTAACAATAGCAATTAACTGCATGCAACTTAAAGTAATAAGTTGGTTTATGGTATTCTATGTGGGGGTGACTGGAAAGAGAGGTGGGTAGGTAGGACATCCCGGGGGTTATACCATACAAATATCTGGCCCACTACAATCAGTCTAGGTGGAGACACTGCACATTGCCTTTTTTCTATTGGGGAAAGAACCCCCCAGTCACTATCAGAACAGAGCCCAGGCCCCTCAACCTGCGTTGAGGTTATCAGGCAGGGGTAGTAGCCCATTGGTACATGGCTCCTGAGCTACAAAATTTCTCTGTAAGATCAACAAAATACTGTGTGCTTGAGGAGAGAAAATGATGCTAAAATTTGGTGTTTTACTGTACAGGGGTATTTTATCAGTTCCAGTCCTGGATGCTAGCAATGATTCCCTACTCTGGTAATTAATCTGATTCTGAGCTTCTTGAACCATCTCACTTTTGCACCCTCTTACCAAGAACTGATCTGTCAACTCATCTGCATGTATTTTGTAATCACATTCCTTACTGCAATTACATTTAATATGCATAAACTGCCCTTTTGGGGTATTGCAAGTCACAAGAGGTGGATGACAGCCCGATCTATGCAGTAAGGAGTTTCTATTCGTCTCCATATGAAAGAGACTGCTAGTCAAAGCACCATTTTGTTCTTTTTTGATAGTTAAATCCAGGAAATGAACTGACTGTAAATCACAATTAACCAGAAACCTGAGATTGACATTAGATCTCTCAAGATACTTCACAAAGCTATTCAATTCTTCCCTGCTCCCCTTCCAAGTAAAAAATATCTATAAACCTTTTATAAAGGTCAATGTGTCTCAAAATGGGGTTAGCATCAGAGAATACCAAAGCATTTTCCTACTCAGAAAGATAAATATTTGCATAATTAGGGGCTAGAGCCACCCCAATGTTGGGACCTTTTGTCTTAAAATACATATGGTCACTGACTAGAAAGCAATTACATTTTAGGATTTTTTCTGTTAAGGCAATAATAAACTCAAACAATGCAGCACAGAACTCTGTTTATATAGACATTGCCTTAATGCTTCCACCCCTTTGTCATGGAGGATGTTTGTGTACAGTGCCTTGACATCCATAGTGACTGGATAACAGGCTGTACACTAACATCCCCCAAAACACTAAGAATGTTCCTGGTGTCTCTGATATATAAGAAAGTATGGCTAGCCAGATCCTTAATGAAAAAAAAAAAACAACAAACTGATCCAAAGGCACAGTCACGGAGCCGATACTGGGTCTGGCAACAACAGGTCTGGCTGGCAGTTCCCGTAAATCTTTATGTATCTTAGGAAAACCATAAATGGCTGCTCACATCAGCTGATCTACAATCCAAAAATCATGAATATCCTGAGAAATTATACCACTTAAGAGAGCCTTGTATAACAGGAGGTCAATCTGTTATTTGAAAACTAATGTTGGATCATCATCTAAGGGATGGTAAAAATTCACATTTGAAGTGGAAGCTGAGGTTCAATGCAGGGAAATGCAAGGTACTCCACCTGGGGGCCAGAAACCCGGGCCAAGTGTATACCCGGGGGAGGGGGAAATGCTACAAGTCTCGATGGCTGAGAGGGACCTGGGGGTGGTGGTGGATGTCAAGATGAACAACTCTGAGACTTGTAGGAGGGCAGCAGCCAAGGCCAACAGAATGCTGGGTTGCATCACTAGGGGGATCACCTCCAGAAGGAGGGAAGTGATACTCCCTCTGTATAACTGCTTGGTGAGGCCGCACCTTGAGTACTGCATGCAGTTTTGGAGGCCACACTTAAAGAGGGACATTAAACTCCTGGAGAGGGTCCAGAGGAGGGCAAGCAAAGTGATTTGGGGCTTGGGGGACAGGACCTATGAGGAGAGGCTCGAAGAGCTAAATATGTACATATTGGAAGAGAGAAGGAGCCGGGGGGACATGATAGAAGTCTTCAGGTACATGAAGAGGGTAAATAGGGGAGGAACAGTCACGGTGCTTTGAAGGAAGGAGGAGGGGGCCACTAGAGGGCATGGGTGGAAGCTGGAGGGGGGAAGATTCAGGGGTGAAAGGAGGAGGTGCTACTTCACTGAGAGGGTGGTGGAGCCATGGAATGCACTGCCTAGGGGGCTGGTGGAGGCAGAGACGGTGGAGGGGTTCAAGAGGGGGTGGGACAGGTACAGGGGAAGGGTTCTGGAAGCAAAATCCAATGCAGCAAAAATATCCGGAACTGGGAAGGGAGAAGCCAGAGAAGAGAGGGCAGCAAGGTCAGCACCCAGGGTGGGGGCTGACCAAACGAGCAGACACAAAAGACCATTAGGCCTAGTCTGCTGGCATTTTAGTATGTTAGTATGTAAGCTGTTTTTTTTGTCGACTCTGTTTATTCAAATTCTGTGAGCCCCACGTGTATCGGGAAGAAGGGTGCAAACCAGAAAAATTCACACACTGATTCCTTTATTATAAATAATGGTCCAATTCCTCTACGTTTCACCAATAAATTATTGGCTTCCTCAGGAGGTGCCTTTTAAAAAACATCCTTTCATTAATGTAAATCAATGTTATTCACTTTAGATTGACCAAAATCAATGTAGTTTCTTATTCAAACTCTTATTTTTCAGCACATCATAGTTTACAGTACTGGTAAATGGCCTCTTTTATTGGCAATTCTTTGCTTTTCTCATGTCCGTCCACGCTGCAGTTCGAATTATACTACTGTACACCAGGGCTTACTTGGCCCCAATCTGCCCTGTACGCGAGACCTCAGCTACCCCCTAGCGACCAGCCTCTGCCACAGAAGCACAGCAGAAAAGGACTTTTCATATTTTACTCTGTACCAAACCACAAATGACCTCCCCCCATCTGCTGATTTAATAACATAACCATGATTGTTTTATAAATTCTCAGTTGCCTGTCTTTCTTCTTATGTACAGTTTGTGTGTTCTTCCTGGATTTTTAAATAATTTTTCCAGATCCCGCAGACAGGCTTTTGCAAATACTACAACTGTAGTATTGGTCAGTGAAATAAAAGTAGATTTTCTCTTAAATACATTATATTTTTCCCCTCCCCTTCCCTTGTTCCACTTGCATAGTAGATTCAGTAAATATGTTATCATTCGTACTTATCTCTGGGATAATGTGATTGGTTCCTGGGTGACCCATGTTGTCCTTATAGAAGTATGCTCTTAAATGCAACTTATGCATGAATTTATACAAGTCACCCACAGTTTCAAATAAGTCCAATTAATTGGTTAGAATACATGGCAGCACTTTTTGCAAGACACATTGCTCTGTTTCTATCAAGTCATGTCCTGAAATATTAATTACAATAGAGCATCTGTTGCCCCCCCTGGATCTCTTGTATGGTCTCCTGTGATACTTGGCCCTCTGCTGATGTCCACTTCTGTAGTTTGGTCCGTCTCCCTCTCTCCTTACCTCACCTACCCCATCATGTTCTTCTGCTTTGTGGAACTAAGCAATAATCGGGCTTCTCTTCAAGGTGCGTTGTGGTAAGTGGATAGTTTGGGAAGCAATATTGCAGGCAGTTTTTAAAGCTTGTTGATTTGGCGGCAATTTCTCCTACTGACTGCAGTTCAAAAAATGGCTCGGATTATTTGTTTCAGACTCAGAGCCACTTGGGTAAGTGTTTCTCTGTGGCAGTCATGAAGGTAATTGTTGCTGGTTCATCCATGTCATAGCGACAAACATGTTGCCGACACTGATTATGGCGTCGGCAACATGCCGCCTGGCATGATGATTCCTGAAAGTTATAGTGCCAAAGTGCCCTCCCGGGAAACAGTTGTTTTTTTGCATGGGGCTTCACCCCTGGCATTCCCTGCATCCCTCCAAAAATAAATAAAACCTCCTCCAGGGTGGACATGCCCCAGAGGGGGTACGAACTGTGTGTGGGCAAAGGGGCGACAGTTGTGAGGGATAATCTAAAATCAAGATTGCCCCTTTCACTGTTGCCCTTGTTGTGGCACTGTAATTGCAGCAACAAAATTCAGTCACCACCCTAGTGGTATACCATTGTTGCTGGGGTAATTGTTGCTGATTATTACCACTAGCAGAATTCTGTTCTTTGAATATTGACTTACTCGGTCTCCTGTTCTCATTCCAATCAAACATTTTGCCCTGACAATAGTCTCTCCTGTCACACTCAGATGTCCTGTCTTTAGCTCTTTCTATTCTGACATCATAATTCTTAATAGTTGTCTCTAATTGTTGTTTCAAAATGATGAACTCAGTGTGACTCTCAAATTACTTGACTAATGATTCTTTTGCAATTAAATCCTGCTTGACTTCATTTTTTATTTTTTCTGAATCTTTCAAAATGTATTTTATAAGCCCAGCAGAAAATTCCAGGAGAAGTGCCTGGTAGCCTGCCAAAAAATCATTATGGTCTGCCAAAAATGATGGATTCCTTATCAGTCTCAAACCCCTGGGGACCCTACTGACACTTAAATGGATTGTTAAAGTTACACGCTGCCAATAGGGTCACCTAGCCATTTAGGCTAAATGTCCTAATATCCAGAGAGATCTCTTCTGAATAATCAGTAGTTCAATGTTTGGTGAATAAAGTACAGTGCTTGTGTATACTTTAACGTTGGCCTTTCTCTGTTCCCACCCTCAGTAGAGGAGCCAGGCAGCGTTTAGGGAACAGAAGGCTCAGCACCAAGGGTTAACAGAGTGCCGGAGGAGGAGGAGGAAGCTTGGAAGGATGGTGGTGAGCAAAACATACTGAGCACTGGCTGCTGTGAGAGGCTGGCTTATATTGGGAAAGGGGAGGAGTTATTCCCCCACATTGAACCACAGGAAAAAGCCCTCCCATTCAATGTTTGGTGAACAACATATAGTGCTTGTGTTTACTTTAACTTTAACTTTGACCTTTCTCTGTTCCCACCCTCAGTAGAGGAGCTGGGCAGTATTTAAGTAATAGAATGCCCAAAAAGAGATATTCTCCAACTCACAGACAGTGTGGACAGTAGCTTGCAGGAGATACCCCCCCACCCCCATGGAGGAAATCTCTGGGAATCCACTGGCCATTGACCTGCCTGTCCTCTAGGCATACTAATAGGAGATGATACTAATTGGTTGATTGTTTCCCTGTTCTAGATTGGAGAAGATGCGCCATACTGGATCTTCCTTGTTGGTGAAGGAGCAGGATGTTGTATTAGATGCTGAAGATGCTACTTCGGTTGAAAAAAGTCTTCAGAAGGCATATGGTGTGAGCTGTTGTAGAAGAGTTTGGAGATACTTTGAACAATGTGATAGTTGTCACTAGATGACAGTTGGAAGTCAAAAGACATGGAGAAGTTTCCAGGAAAGTTGGTGAGTAGGCTATTGAAGAAGCTGATGAGTAATGGCTCTTGATTATCAGGAATAGGAATTTGGACTTATCTGGAACTTCTGATGGTGGTGTTGCTACGGAGTTTGGTGCAGTGAAAGGGGGTTACTAACCCCTGTACTTGCTAGAAGTCCCGAATGACACTGCACTCAAAAGTAGAAGTAGGATGAGATGCTGTACTTATTTCAAATCCAAAAATCTTATTTTGTGAAATAATTCCAAAGACAGAAAGCTTGTCTCACCAATGTGGAGTATACATTCCTACCCAACTGTAGGGGCAAGTTGGATAGGAGAGTATATTCCATGGTGGTAAGACAAGCTTTCTGTCTTTGGAATTATTTCACAAAATAAAAGTTTTGGATTTGAAGTAAGTACAGTGTCTCATCCTGCTTCTACTTTGCAGTGCAGTGTCATTCATGACTTCTGGTCAATAAATGGGCTCGCCAGTAATTATATACCTTTTCCTCCCATGAATGTGAACTCATGCCGGTACAGTTCTATCATGTCACATGTTTCCTAAATATAAGCTGAACTGTATCTATATATATATATGGTATTCCAAGTTCTGCCAAAGCTTTTTCAAATTCTCCCAGCTGCTTGTTGATGACTGTAGTTCCAGTTAGCAGATGATTTTTCTGTTTGTTTTTTTCAGGGCATTGATTTAATGTGTTTGTCATACGAATCCTGATTCATACTGAACCATGTTCAAGCTCTAGTTATTTAGGATATACTATCAGACAATGAAGTAATAAAATAATATAACCATTTTGAGATGTCTTACTTTGTCTCTGATTGGTAATTTACCTACCTGTGAGCTAATACGGCAGACTCAGCATGATAAAGTCGACAGAGCTGGCAGGCATGTTCATTCTGGCTGAAAGCCAGCATTTCCCCAATGAGACTACCAGATGAGTCTGCAAAATGTAGCAGCTGTTAGCTTTAACCAGGCTGACTCAGGCTGCATTGCAAACAAGTAAGCATGTATGGCACGGGGAGCAAAAATGGCTCTAAGGACAGAGCAAGGAGAGAAAATGGCTCCAAAAATGCAATAAGGAAAGAGGAGGGAATCCCCAAAAAGAATGAGTGAGTAAGGCAACCAAGGTGGAGGAGCACAGACAGGAGGGAGAGCGAGGAGACACACCAGGGGGAGGAGAGGTAAGGGGGTGGAGAATCTCCAAGAGAACGCCCCAAGCCACGGCAAAAGACAGAGAGAGAGAGAGAGAGACAGAGAGACAGGGAGGCAGCAAGGGGAGATAAGGGTGGAATGAGAAGAGAAGGAGCATGACCACACAGCCACCCAGGCACAAGGAACAAAATATGTTGAGCACTGGCTGCTGTGAGAGTCTGACTTATATTTGGAAAGGAGGAGGAGTTAGTCCCCCACAGACTAAATGATGGGCAAAAGCCCTCCCATTATTGAGAACATGAGGAAGTCATTGCTAGCATCCAGGACTAGAACTGATAGGACATTACCATACAGTAAAACAGCACAACACAACACACACCCAACTCCCCCCCCCCTCCTTACCGGGCAGAACAGGCACATACAGCTCATCCCTCTATGATGACTGGCACAGCCCCCTCTCACTTCCTCCGTCAGCCACTGTACAAGGTTCTGGAGGGCTAGAGAGCACTGAGGGTGGACAAGGCTCCAGGGCCAGATGGCATTCACCCCAGGGTTCTGGGGCAGCTGGCAGAGACCCTGGTGAGGCCTTTGGCAGACCTATCCAATACCAAAGTGAACTCAAGGTGTGTACCTCAGGATTGGAGAATGACTTACATGGTATCCCTCCATAACAGTGGACCCAAAGATGAACTGGAAAACCATAAACCAGTGAGCCTCACATCCATCCTGGGTAAGCTGATGGAGACAATCATGAAGGAGAGTCTGGTGGTCTTTCTGGAGGCCAATGGGCTACAGGACAGTAGGCAGCATGGATTTGTCACTGGCAGATCCTGCCAGACCAACCTGGTGGAGTACTATGACTGGGTAACTAGGCAATTTGGAATTTGGAAATTGAAGTTGAATGTGTACTCACTGGATGAGAGGAGGGACAGGGGAATATGATTGAAACCTTTAAGTACATGAAAAGAATAAACAAGACAGGTACAGAGGGGCTTTTCAAAGTAAAAGAGGGGAGGGACACTCAAGGCCATGATATGAGATTGGAAGGAGGAAGGTTCGCGGGGGAAATGAGAAGACACTTTTTTATGGAAAGGGTGGTGGACAGGTGGAATGTGTTACTGGAGGAAGTGATATCCTGTAGAACAGTGGGCTTTTTCAAAAAGGGTCTGTGACAGGGCAAGAGGGAGGATGGGTCAGGTGCAGAATAAGGGCTGCTAGCTGCACAATCTAGCAGACTTGACAGATCACAAGGCCTTTATCTGCTGGTTATTTTTGTATATTCATAAGCCACAGTGAGTGTGTGTACAGTATAATTATACAGTGACCAGCCAAGGGGGCCAGAGGAGGGCTATGTCGGTCACTGTAGAGGGATGTGCCGCATGTGTCTGTCCTGCCCGGTAAAGGGGGGGGGATTGGATGGCTGCTGTGCTGGGGAAAGTGGGGGGCCATGGGACTGCTTGGTCGCCCGGTGTTTCTGTCACTCAGCATTCAGGGGGCTGGAGGCAGGGGTACCACTGGATGCTAGGGACTGTATAGGGGACATGGACTTGGAGCCGGGGGATGCCACTGGACACCAGGGACCACACTGCAATGCACGGGACAGGTGTTGAGCTGAGGTGCTCATACTCAGGGGGGTACATCCTACCATCACGAGATGGGTGTGTGGGGGGGCCACTTATTAACAGTGACTATATTCTCAGCATTGGGATGGTTGTTCCAGGGGGTGCTGCTAGCCACCAATGATGGCTGTCATCTAGGAGACGGGCTCATCAGGTGGGGGGAGTGCCACTAGACACCAAGAAATCCATCACAGTACCCAAGGTGAGGGATCTGTGGGTGGGGGTGCCACTAGACACCAGGAAGGACATGGACGGGATTGGGATGGGGACTGGAGGGTGTGGGGAGTACCACTGGACACCAGGGGGAGGTAAACAGTGCAGGGAAGGGCAATTGGAGGAAGGCAGGTGCCACTAGACACGAGGAAGGACATAAGCAGTATTTGGATGGGGGATCAGAGGATGGGGGGGTGCTACTAGTCACCAGGAAAAATTGGGACAGAATGGAGATGGGGATCGGAGGGTGAGGGGTGCCATAAAACACCAGGGAAAACATGAACAGTACAGGGATGGGGGATCGAAGGGTAGGGGGTGCCACTAGACACCAGAGAAGATGTGAACTGTATAGGGATGGGGGATCAGATGGTGGCGGGTGCCACTAGACACCTGGAAGGATGTGAACAGTACAGGGATGGGTAATCAGAGGGTGGGGGGGGTGCCACTAGACACCAGGAAGGATGTGAATGCTACAAGGATGGGGGATTGGAGGGTGGGATGCCACTAGACACCAGAGCATACTCTGGTTCACTAGAACAGAGGTTCAGAGAGTGGGGGGGAGGCAGGTGGCAGTAGTACAGCCATCCTGCCACAAGGGCTTTGCACCCAGTTAAGGCTAGGTTTGAAAAAGGCAGCAAATAGCACCACTGTGGGTGGCATTTACAGCCAACAAAAACCTCTGAAATTGCCACTGCACCCATATGCAGGAGTCCCCGTCATTTGCATGGGCACAGCATTATGTTAGTACTTGGGCACTAATGAGTTTTGCCCGCCCTACAGGGGTCTCTGAATACAGACCCCACCCATGAACTGGGCACAAAATCTGGTTAGCACAGGCAAACACTCCTTAGTGCACATGCCAATTTTGAATATCTGGCACTAGATGTCTTATTAATACATTTCTGCAGCATGACACCCCTCCTCCTTAGCCACACACCACAAAAAAAATCAACCAGTGCCTAATTCCTAAGGTCCTTAGGGCAGGCTATATATATATATATGTGTATATATATATATATATATATATATATATATACTGTACATATATATATATATATATATATATATATATATATATGACAAAGAACCTCTGTGCGCAAACACTGAGGCAAGGGTTACCCCAAAGGGCATTTGGCTGGGAAGCCAAGTTTCAAGAAAAAACCAAATCACACATGCCCCCACAATGCAAAGCATCATGGGCTGCATATGCAAATCACCACAGAATGTTATGCTGGTCCAACTTTAAACAGAATTGCATGGTGCCGAAAGGCCTCTCACACAGTTTGCAAAGGGTGCTAACAGAAGACTTAGACACGTGTTTTGTCCTACCAGGACTCATCAGTATGCCTCATCTGTTTGACCCCCAGTGGAATGGACCAGCTACCCTTAAGATAGTGTGCCTTGGATATGTTGTGGTGAACCCATTAAAATAAAAAACTATTTAAAAGACAAAGAACCTCTGTGCACAAACACTGAGGCAAGGGTTACCCCAAAGGGCATTTGGCTGGGAAGCCAAGTTTCAAGAAAATACAAAATCACACATGCCCCCACAATGCAAAGCATCATGGGCTGCATATGCAAATCATATATATGTATATGTATATATATATATATATATATATATATATATACACACACATATATATATATATCTATATATATATACATATGAGACAAAAAAAACTCTTTGTGCAAGCACTGAGGCAAAGGGCATTTAGCCAGGAAGCCAAGTTTCAAAGAAATACAAAATCACACATGCTCCCACAATGCAAAGCATCATGGGCTGCATCTGCAAATCACCACAGAATATTATGTTGGTTCAACTTTAAGCAGAAATGCATGGTGCCGACAGGCCTCTCACACAGTTTGCGAAGGGTGCCAACAGATGACATACCTGTACCTGGCACCCTTTGCAACTGTGTGAGAGGCCTGTCGGCACCATGCATTTCTGCTTAAAGTTGAATCAACATAGTATTCTGTGGTGATTTGCATATGTAGCCCATGATGCTTTGCATTGTGGGGGCATGTGTGATTGCATATATATATATATATATATATATATATATACATATATATATATATATATATATATATATATATACATAAAATGGGTAGAAATTGCCTAGAATTTATTGGATGAAAAGCATCACATGACTGTGCAAATATCAAAGCGTGACCGCCACCTGCACCTTTACCCCCTCCAAAACAATTTTGCCATTTTATAAGATAGATAACCCACTCTGAGGTATGCCGTCGCACTCTGATATCGCATGCTTTGGGTGGCTGACGTACTTGCATGTGGCCTAGCGTAACAACACACACCAAGGCATGCATATATCAGAGTGCAACCGCACACCTCAGAGTGGGTAACTATTATATATATATATATATATATATATATGTGTGTGTGTGTACATATATATACTGTATATATATATATGTGTGTGCATATATATAGTATTACTTTTCTATAACTTTGCAATCGTTGTGACACTTAACTTCTCACTTTATTTATTAATTAATTAATTTATTTCCTTCGCAAATAATCCTTTAGGCAGGGGCCTATTTTCAATGGATACAGAGTCATAGACAACAGTTATACATAAAATCCCTGGCTACATTACAGTCAACTGATGTACATTACAGCAGGTGGGCATACAAATACAGCAAATTATACATAGTTATACAGTAATAATAAGAATGAGCTGGCAATTAGAATGGGTGCACAATAGGAATAAATAACAAGAAATAAACTAGTATAATTAAAGCAGCAAACATGTTTACCTTGTTGGCTACACACAGCATTCATTTAAAGCATCAACAAAAAGCAACGTCCTTTAGTGAGGTGAGCAGCCTAGATTTGAATACAGTGACAGAGTTGCATTCTCTAGTAACACAGTTCAGGCTATTCCCTTGTTTGGCAAACCAGTAAAAGAAACAGTTCTGTCCCATTGCAGTTCTCTGCCTTGGAAGCAGCAGCATGCAACTCGCTCCCCCTCTGGTGGTGTACTGATTGTCAATAACAGTGAGCGGTAACTGCAAGCCTGGGGAGAATATGCAATGTAATGCTTGGAAGCCTACTACAAGTGTGTTGTACAGAAGTCTCAGATTTAGGTTTAACAGGTTCAACCTGGAGTAGAGATTGCATGTATGGGTGTCTAATTTAACACTGAGTGCAAAAAAACAAACCCCGTTAAGCAACCCTCCTACCCGGTTTAGAGTCCCATCATTCACAGGAACGTAGACCACCAGGCTATAATCAATTATGATAATTATGAAACTTTGAACCAGCAATTTTTAACCTTAGGTAGCAGGCTGCTTCTGTGTCTATAAAGGAAACCGAATCTAGAATTAACCATTTTTACTAAGTGGTACAGGTGGTCAGTGAATGTCAAAGTACTGTCTACGATCAGGCTGAGATATTTAAAAGTTTGTGCCTGCTCAAGTGCATCACCGGATGGGGTTGAGACTAGTGGCTAGATCACCTTTGCTGCATTTGCCAAATAACATACTTTTCGTTCTTATGATGTTCAGCACCATTAGGTTGCTAGCAAATCAGGATTGCACAGTCTTCAAGTTGGCCTGAGTCTCTGCCTAAGATGGTTGATGCACCTATCAGAGGAGAAAATGATGGCATCATCTGCATACCAGATAATGGATAATGTGGGCAGACTTACATACTGAAGGAAGTTCACTGATAAACAGGCTAAAACGAAGAGGCTCGAGGATGGATCCCTGTGGGACACCAGTACATACAGGCCTAATGTTAGACAGGGAAGTTCTGCATTTGACTAATTGGGTTCTGTCACTCAGGTAGTCAGTGAACCACTTGGCCACGTCAGTAGAGACCCAGAAATAGTAGCTTGCTACAGAGGAGAGCAAGGTTCACAAGACTGAATGCCTTTGTTAGGTCAATAAATACAGAGCTCATTTGTTGTTGTCATCATCCCCCCCCAAGTGCACTATGAATTGACTCTGTGAATTCTAACAGGGCTGACGTAGTGCTGAAATTCTTTCTAAACCCATGTTGCACATTAGATAGAAGGTTATACTGATTAAGGTACTCAACAAGCTGGTCATTTACAACTCTTTTAAGTACTTTGGATAATGGCAAGAGAATGGAGATGGGGCGATAATTTACAGGATTACTAGGGTCACCACCTTTAAGTACAGGGACCATGTGTGCCTTTTTCCAGATGTCTGATATTTTACCAGTGGCCAGCGACAGGTTGAAGATCTGCTGCAGGGAGTAGGTGACTTCCCTAACACCAATTTTCAGCAGTTTCATGTCAACAGTGTCTGGTCCCACCCTTGTCTTAACTTTCATCTTAGTCAGGTAGTGATGTATGTTTGCCCCCAATTCAGTTATTAAAAGTAAAAACTAGGGTGATTCTGAACCCCTGTCAGACCACCTGGCATGGCGGGGTGAGTGTGAGCATTAGGGATGTAGGCAGCTAAGTCTCCAGACATCATACTGAAAGCTTCAGCTATGTGTTTGTCGCCAAATATAGTGGAGTCGCTAAGTATAATAGACTGCGGCAAGGATTTCTTGGTGTTGCCCAGGAGTTCACTGATGCTATTCCATAGCCTTCTGGGCTGCTTCAGTGAGGTTAGTTGTTGATATTTAAAATAGTTTGCTTTTGCTTGTTTATACTTTTATTTCCTTACATTTGCTATGCTCTTGTCATGACCAACTGTAAAGTGTTGTCTGTTGTACCTCCTCCAGTAGCTGTTAGAGTGTCCTACAATCTAAGCTAGCACTGAATTGCCAACAATGTGTGACTGAAGTATTTATTGTCTTGCTTGTACTCCCCTCCCCCTCCCCCTGGGTCACACCTAGAAATGAGCTTTGGCTCAGTGTGTGTCTCCCAGTTACCAATTTTCAATAAATAAATAAATAATACTGTAACACATCTGCTCCTTTTATCACATTGTAACCTTCTAATCTGTACTTGAAAATAGACAGTTTTGTGTACAGTGCACTTACCTTGCCTCCAAAAAACTAAATAAATAAATACATAACTAAAAAAAGTAATATATATATAGAATAATACATGGGTGGGTATGTGTAACCAGAATATTACACATACCCGAGGTGTGGGATACTACATAAACCCTGAGAGAAAAACTTGAGGGCTTTATACAAGCATCCCACACCGAGGGTGCATATAAAATTTCTGGTTCTACATACACCCACCCATGTTTTATTATTTATAATTACTGGTGATCATTTTTAGTCAGTGCAGGTTTGCATGTTTGAGAAAGTGAAAGCAGCATAGTGGTTAAGGGCACTGAGCTACAAACCTGGAGACCTGGGTTTGAATACTATCAGACCCCACTTGCATACTGGGAGACCTTGAGCAAGTCACTTAACTCCCTTGTGCTCCCAGGTCACACCTGGAAAACATGCTTGGGTTTAGTGTGCCTTTCTTGGTTAAATAATGTCCCTTTTCCCTTTTGGTAGAGTTTGCATCTATGTGAGCGTGGTTGTAATGCAAAATAACAACCGGGCAGTTCTAACATGATCTTAAGATTTGGTTATCCAGATATTAACAATGATCACAAATAATTATATAGAGAATAATATACGGGATGATGTATGTAATGAGATTTTACACGCACCCTATTTGTGTGATGCTACATGAAATTCATCCCACAATGAGGGTGTGTGTAAAATTGAGTTTTACACACCACCCCGTATTTTATTTTTTATAATTGCTGGTGTGTGCCTTTTTGCCTCAGCAATTATATAAAATTAGAAAACAGACTGGCGTTCAGACTGCCATGGACTAGTCGGAATTCTGTGCTGTCCCGGTCTGTGGTCTGCAAAGTTACAGCGATCAACTTACGTGGAGAAAGTAAAAGTAGTAATTTGCGTATTTTTATTTTTTTTTATATTTGTGAACTTACCAGCGAACAGTGGTTGTGGAGCTGCGGTGTGCTTCTGGTAGGAAGAGGTGGGGAGACTTGCTGGCTTTGCCTGCTGGCAGGGAAACCAGCTGGTGTGTTTAAATATTTTCTGTTTGGTTTTCCCTGCCAGTGACTACAGGAAGAGACAAAGATACTTTTTCTTGTAATTAAAAAAGAAATCATTCAACGTTGACTGCGACGGGGCGATGTTCTGAATGTAACAATCTGAAGGAAGACCACATGCCTGGCACATGCGTGGTCTGAGGAAAACTCGGCGCGTGTTTGCCATTATAACCAGCTGGTTATAATGGCAAATTATAACCGGGTTTCCCTATAGGAAAAAGCACTAGTCAGTAATTATAAGGTTGTTAAGTAATCAGTAAAAGTATGTAAACCAGGGGTTGTTAATCAGCAAAAGTATGTAAACTAGGGTTTCCCCCATTGGTGCAGTGGCAGCTTTGTCACAAACTACACCAGCAACTCTGATCTGGAAACAAGCCCAGAACATTGGAGGGTTGGCTATGGTGAGGATAATCAAGCATCCCAGAGAACTCGCTACACCTCTGGGAAGGGAGGGTGGCAGACTCCACTGTTATACTGCTACCTGGGTGGTGACAGGCAGCAGTACAGCTATAGCCGGCTCGTGGAAGGGGTGACATGGCTGCCTGTAAGCACTGGCAAGCATCTGCAAGCACATGCACAGTAAGGACCTTGCTGTTGGTATCACAGGGGGAGGGAGACACTAAAGAGGAATAGCCCTGGTGTGAGCAGGATGAGGCTTGGCACCACTGGGCCCCACTTGACTGACCTACCCCAACCTCCACCGATTCACCTGTCTTCCAAAGGGAAATCTGATCCCAGGAGGCTCCATTACAAAAGGGTAAACCTGTGGGGTTGCAGGTATGTGAAAAGTGACAGATAAGGACTGAGTGGGTTGAGAGTAACTGGAAAAGAGGGAATAGGCAGTACCTGTAAGAAGGTGATAAAATACAAAATGTTAGGTTAAAGTGTATACATGGATTCAATTAAGTCAGGAAGGAAGGGAGGGAGAAAGGGAGGAAGGAGGAAGGAGGAGGGAGGGAGGAGGGAGGGAGGGGAAGGGAACGGATAGCAAAGAAAGAAAGAAAGAAAGAAAGAAAGAAAGAAAGAAAGAAAGAAAGAAAGACATATTTCCACATTGGAATGCTATGGATTTAGCAACCCGTATACCACTACAAAGTAAATCAGTTGTGACATCACTGAATTATATACCTCTGCTAATTAATCTTCACTATTGTAATATACATTCCCAACAATAACACAACCATCACATCATAAATGCCAGCTAAATTACTGAAACAACACCTGCCAAAGTTATCACTGAGCCCACACAAGACTGACATAAGCTTAGATTTTAACTACCAAAGAGTAATTAGAAAAAAATCAGCATACCAAAGAATTTCTCTGAAGCTGCATACCCACACTGTGCTGTATGACAAACACTACGACTGGTCACACGGCCATTTCTGTGCCAGTG
This sequence comes from Neoceratodus forsteri, assembly GCA_016271365.2. NCBI lineage: Eukaryota > Metazoa > Chordata > Ceratodontiformes > Ceratodontidae > Neoceratodus > Neoceratodus forsteri. Next base: position 1,466,854,723 of record CM057449.1, read on the forward strand.
TGGGTGGTGCACAACTGTGAGATCATTGCCACTTTTGACATGTGAATGCAACCCACACATTGCAGTGTCTGCATAGCTTGTGTTTCACTGTGACCCCTCTTTTCTTGGGATCATGTACTGTTATAGGCATTTCCTTTGGCTGTCTGAACAGCTGGCACTACCAAGAAGGTTGCCAGACTACACTCCACAGTGTCTCCCGATCCCCCCCCCTGCACCCCACCAGAACACTCCTCAAAATGCAGGAAGAAACACCCAAAACCAGCTCTATGTCAAAATAGCATGTTAATTATAGCAACCGTCAAAATTGCAATTGCAAAGTGAGCGAATCCACAGAATAGTAATGTACATAACAGTGACTATTATCCATACAATACAACGGGTATGCCTTTCTGGCTAAGGAGAAACTCAACCACCATCCACGCAGCAACCAGGACAGGTAAACACAGCACCTAACTACACACCCACATATACTGCTGTCAACAGGTGTTGCGGATACATTCATATACAGTGGAGGGAGGGAGAGAGAGAGAGAGAGAAAGAGAATCCGACTGACATATACACAGCAGCGGAGGGAGAGATTGAATCAACGGGAGAGACTGAGTGTTTCTCTTCCCCGTGCCATTCTTTCTGTGGCTGTCTGAAACCTGACTGTGTTGGCAGTGTTGTTTGAGTGCTAATTTGTCCTGTGCAGGCTGTCCTTTTGAATCCCCTCCCCCACACGACCTCCAGTTCTAATGATCTCTGCTCCCATCATCAGTACTGAAGCAGACTGAGGAAAGGGGCAGAGAGTGGGACATGCAGGTTACCAATGTACTGACAGTGGGTCAGAGATATGAAGGTGAATATGCAGAGAGCTCCCAGTTGCTGTCAGTCCCCACTGAGGGCCTGTGTACTGTTCCCTCTTTGTGCGGGGCCCCAACCACCCTGACAGTCTCCTCTCCTCTCCTCTCCCCATCCTCTGATGACTGACAGCAGAACTCACTATACCAGGCAGTTTCACAGTGCACCTCCCACCCGCCCCAGTGCTCTCCACTCCCCATCCTCCGATCAGTGAGAGCAGGAGTCAGTGTACCAGGCAGTTTTCTGAGTGACAGTGGCACAGCGGGATCAGGACATTCCAGAGAAAGTTGCGGCAAGCTCTCATATGTGTCAGTCATTGCAAAGTGCATTCCCCTGTCTCATGTGTGGGATGAGGAAGTTGGTGCCATTCTCTCTCTCTCTCTCTCTCTCTCTCTCTCTCTCTGTGTCTTTGTTGTGTGGGGAGTGAGAGACACAGAGACAGATAGCCAGAGAGACATGTGGGAGAGAGAGTCATGGCTTGCTTAACTATGTTCATAGGGAGAGAGGGGGAGGGGGGGGGAGAGAGAGAGAGAGAGAGAGAGGGAGGGAGGGAGAGAGACATGCTGCAGCAGCACAGTGAAAGGTAATGGCATTTGCTGTGACTTACAAGGATCAGGTCACAGTACGTAGTTACATTTTGCCAGTCAATCTGATGCTGTGCCAATAAATGTTAGTGTTTTGCTCTCTAAACAGTGTGCCTGTTATCACTGTGCAATATCTGTCTGCGGCATTGAAACAGTGGGAATACTCTGTGTGGCAGAAAAATGCTTCATAAAGTCTTTCCTTTTTCATCACTTTATAGGACTTGCCTGTCACATCACACTATAGTCATGCCATGTTATAAGCACAATAACCCACTCCAGTGTGTGTGGTTACTGGGGATTAATCAACACCCCGGGTGTTGTGAGAGCACTTGGCCTGCAGCCTCATGCCTCACAATGCACCCAGGATGCTGATTAATTCCCAATAACCGCACAACCTGTCGTGGGTTTTGCTTTCTTATTGCATACTTCCTGAACATTAGAAACACCCTCAAACAGTGCAGTCACTCATGATATAATAGTCTCCTCTATACCCACTGCATAGTAAGTGGCTAGACAGTGTTTGGGATGTTCCTGAGTCCAAGAAAGATGCAGTGGGAGTTGGTCAGGAAATGTAAACAAACTTGTTTTGGTGTGGTAACACCAGTATGGTGGGCACTCAGTTTTTCACTTTTTAAAAGAAAAAAGGGATCTGAGTCAAACTACCAGCTACACCCAACAGTCTCTATAGTACGTGAAGAATTATAAAATGTGTTTTTTTAAACTAGGGTCACTTTGAGGCCTAAGGGGGTTGACAGTGCCCGTTTGATAAGTAATCCAAGTGTTTTAACTAATAAAATAAATTATCCTCTCTGTGTGCCTGCATTTGTTTTACAAACAATGAAAATATGAGTCTACACATGCTCCAACTCGGTTAGTATTTCAATCATTTAAAACAAACAAAAAACCTCAAGATTTTAGAGAGTTCAAACACCCACGGCTTGCTTGCTTTGTTCAGTCAGACAATAAAACTATATATGTTTCCCTATCCCAGTGAACACAGACATTACATGCCCAGTGAACACTTACATGATGTCCATGCTTCTACGTGGAACTCCTGCAGACCAATGTTACTGTTTTTATCCGCAGTGGTGATATCCAAACACCTCACAGCTCAATTTGGGATTTATAAACATAAATCAATTGAGTTAGACAAAAGCAGGCATTTCTTCTATCGTAGAGTAAAGCCCAAAGCTGATTCTATGGTGCATTCATCGGTCGTCCACATCTGTCACTCTGGTTACCTTAACTTACTTACAAAGAGGTAGTCCAGTAAGGCTGTAAAAAGGCACTTTGCATAAAGAACACCCTGCTTATTTTTTCTCCTGGCTTCCTGCCAGTGCTGCTGCAATCCTTTTCTTTGGCACTACTTGCTGGACTTTCTCAAAACATGGTGCCTTTGGAAAGAAGCTCTTCAGGCACCCTGAAACCAAAGCAAAGTCTGGTGGCAGTGGCACTACTGAAACTACTGCCTTGTGGCATCCCTACACTTCAGTACTGCCGATCCAGGGGGAAGTGGATATTTTCCTGTGACTCAAATCTGAAACACTTGCTACTTGTCATCTGTAATTTGAAGCTGAAGTGGTCTGTCTTGCACTTTTTCCAAAAATAGCCCTATAAATGTTATATGGCCTATCAGCGTACTGCACTAAGGTAAGTACGTTGTTGAAACCTGCAGTACAGTAATTAGTTAGCATATTATTCTTCCAAGTTCAGTGCATTGCATTGATGTAAAGAGTGCATGTATAGTGACAATATTTAAATTTTACAACAAATCTAAATGATGCACTTTTTTTTAAAATTATATGGTGAAACATCTTTGTAGACATCCTGCAGTGATGGTAAACAACATACAATAGATGAACTTTACAGAACATCTAACAACTTCCTAGTTTCTATAGTACAAGTTCCTATATGTTGCCTGTAACAATTCTATTGCACATTGAGGAAGCAGCATACTCTATTATAAGGGCCTAGAAAACAATAGGGCAGCGTGCACCTCACGAGTGACAATCTGTTTCTGCAAATTCTTATAAATCATTGAATTAAGAAGGCCACCTTAAACAACGTGCACTGCTGTTGCGCTTCACCCTCCAGGTCTGAGTGACTGGGCTGACTGATGGCAGCAGCTGATGGGGCAGTGACATCTCCTAGCTAAAGGTCATGCAACATGTTGCCAAGCATTCTATACAGCCATACAACCACCTCCAGAGACCAGCACTGCCGCAGGCAGCTGCCCTCCAAGCCCACCCCAGCAAGTTAGTCTCTTCATAAACCATCTCTGTCTGGGTGGGCATCCTGTTGCTGTTAAACCTGTTTTCCCTTTAAAGAGCAACTCTCTACTATAAGAAAACCCTTAAAAACAGTAGATTTACACCAACTATGTTTTATCTTTATTGTTTTCCAGCTGTTTGTTGTTGTTTTTATTTTTCCTCTGCTGTTGGTCTACTAAATATTGTAGCTAATGCAGCAATTATTTCACTGAGTCTTTTAAAATGTATCTGACTTTCCCCTACTACCCACACAACTGCTGCTTGTGACATCAAAGTCTGTTGTCATGGTGAGCACTATGATGTCATAAACAGAGGCACTGTGAGGTTAACAAGGGAGAGACACATGTTTTCTGTACTGACTTTTTAGATGGACTACCAAAATGTGCTGTTCATCTTGGAAAGGGACATTGAAAATGAAAACAAAAGCATTCTCTAGTAAATTCTAATAGCTGAAAGAAACATCTTATTAATGAAAGCAAATGCTGAAGTACAGAATTGCTCTTTAAGAACCATTAAAGGTCATCTCCCTATGCAAAAGTGAAGTAAATACATCAGCTGGTCCCAAATAAATAAAGAGCTGAGAGGTGCTAAGTGTTGTGCCTCATCCAGATTCATTAATGTGCTGGCTGGCTGCAGTGTATGTAGTCCTTGGGATAATCAGGGGTGCATTGTTAGTACCCTCCCAAATTCAAGTAACAGGTAAACTGCAGTGTTGGGAAACACATATGAAATGTTGCCAGAAGTGCTGATTCAGCTCATTTGCTCAGTGTAATTCAGGTCTTGGGCCTATATCATCATTGGCAGTTATCATTTTATTTAAGGTCAGTTCCAGCCTAATAGAAACATACCGTACAGCACAGTATAAACCTACACTGTTAAAAGCAGTAACATTAAAAGCACCATTCAAGTGCATTTCTACCCAAATCCGTTGGAAGAAATGCACATCCCGCCCAAGAAAATATTATAAGCTTTCACTCCACAATGATAAGGTGAATATTTTTTTCAGAAAGAATTTAAATGCCAACAAACACAAAGATGCAATTACTGTACATGGAACTGAACTTCCTTTATTGCATTTTCATCATCTAGTTCTGCCATTTTTTTATAAATGTGTATTTTTGTTACATTTCTTAATTATGTGTTCCCAAGAGGACACACTTGCTGATACAGATGTGCCTCTTTTACAACAGTGTCAACAGGGAGCAGCTATACATTTGTAATATGTTGTGAAGAAGAGATTAGTACAGAAAGTACATAAGCTTAGTGCAGAAGTGGCTGTCTGGGTCTTGCAACCAGAAGTACTTCTGCAATTTCATTTTATTAACTTTCTAAAAAAGAAAGAAACTTCATTGCAAAAAATCTACATTAACTCACCAGTTAGGGTTCAGCTTAATGCCACAAAAGTAGGGAAATGGGCCATTAGGATTTCCAAACTTAACTCCCCACCCTCCCAAGCAGCAAAAGGACAAAACCACACAAGCAACTGGTATACCATTATATGGGCATCACAATTAGGGTGCTGCAATCAGTTCACCCATCTTGCAGGTGAACTCAATTTTGTGGCCCTCGGAAAGGAGGGTGCCATTTGGGTGTTGTGTCTCCTGCCCCAAACACCTCCAACCTGCAGGTGATTATATTTAAGTATGGGGGGTTTGAGGGTGAAGCCCTCCACAGTGGGGGGTGCAGATCCCTGCAAACAGGCAGAATGTGCCCCGGGCATTGAGCACACTGTAGGGTTGGGCGGCACATCTGCCGGGCACGATGTTCATGTACTCGCACCCTAATGACAGTCACAGCTTTTCCTGGGTGAACCCAAGCAAGCATAGACAGCCATAATTAGGTAAGACAAACAACAAACAACTGTTTATAGATGACACAGAAGACATCCATCATCATGGTTCAACACTTCTGCATCAGTGGCTACAGTTGCACACTTTAAGACACACATGCCCATGTCTGCCTGCAGATGAAAATCCACAACACTAAAACCACAATACTTCCTTCTGCAGCACTCCTGCAGCCACAGATACCCATGGATACTGCAAGGCATACACACTGAATTCTGGCTACAGACAGAGATCCATGATGTTCAGATCACAACACTACTTCTGCAGCCACAGATACCCATGCATAATGCAAGACATACACATCCACTTCTGGCTGCAGACCGAAATCCACAAATACTCAGATCACAACAATACTTCTGTCTGCAGAAGTTCAGGCACCAACAACTGTTTCCAGATGACACAAATGAAGTAACACTAATGTGATAGCTTAAAAAATATATTTATACAGCACGCTGCCCTTTAAAAAATAATAATCAGTGCTGTTTAGAAACATAACAGTGTGACTGCAGAAGTAGGTTGTATGTTTTACAATGTGTACGTGCATCTGCATCTGTCACTGTTGAAGTGCGAGCCTGTACTTCTGCAGACAGATACAGTGCTGTAATTTGTGTACCATGGATTTAAATCTGTCACGGCAGAAATGCTGACCCCAGAGGGGCTGCACTTCTGCGGTCAGAAGTATACGTGTATGTCTTGCACTATGCTCGTGTATCTGTGGCTGCAGAAGTGCTGGTACTGCATGAGCCTGCACTTCCACAGCCAGACGTGGGTGTGTCATACATTATCCTTGGGTATCTGCAGAACTGCTGGCCCCACAGGGGCCTGCACTTCTGCAGACAAAAGTAGTGTTGTGATTTGAGTATATGTTGATTTCTATCTGCAGCCAGAAGTGGGTGTGTATGTCTTGTACTATGCATGGGTACTACTTGGGGCTGCAGAAGTATTGTCATGATTTGAGTATCACGGATTTCTGTCTGCAGACGGAATTGGGTGTCTCATGAAAGGTCTCATGAGGAGTCTGGGGGGGTTTGAACCAGTCTCTGCATTTCTGGGAAAAGACACAAAATAGGATGTACAGGGCATCCCCCAAAGGACTATATATGCATGTGACTTTTCTGGTTCATAGTGTTGTGGCTGAGAGGGTTCTCTCCCAGGAACACAGACTCAAGATTATTTTGCACCCCCTCACATGGAGAGAGGGAGCCTTAGTATCCTCTGGAGTATGTTCAGTTGTGAAACAGTGAGCATATTAAAAGGACAGAGGAGAGGTATCCCTGACCCTAGTTACAAGATGATTCACTGGAGTCCAAGGAATTCCAGCCCCACAGAAGTGGGCTTGTGACAAGTACTATGCAGTAACTGTCTGGTGAGCCCCTATGTTCCATAACATGCCAACTTCTGCTGCTGTCATAGTTACTGCTGGAGGTGGCAGGCATCACACCCACCACTGTGCTCCACAAAATGCCTAGAACTGTTTCTGTCACAGTTATTGCTGGAGACAATGCCCAATACAGCCACTGCTCAGTCGCTGTGTGGGCACACGTCTCTGGATAGCACACCATATGCACTACTGCTGGGGTGTACTGTGCACCATTGCCAGCCTACCACTACCATGCAACTGCAAATGCTGTGGAGATAGCAGTCACACTCTGCTGATCAGCTGTGGACCCTCGATTGATGAGAAATGGTCGCCTAAGCAACAGAGACCTACTGGTCTGTGTACCGTACTATGACAGGTTCCACCGTGCCATGCATGGACTGCTGACATGCCCTTGGTGCACTTCTACATGTCTGCCTCTTGGACTGTTAACTGTGTGTAACTAACAAGGTCGTTTGAATGCAAACTCGCCTAAGGCAACTGTAGTAATGTTTATCCATGCGAAACATATACATGATCAATGTACCATATACTGTAGTACAATTCAAAAGCATTGGTTTTATTTTCCCCTCTAGGTACATGTAACTAATCCTGGGTCACCCCTGAAAAGGGGACTGTCAAAGTCTCAGAGGGCCTACCCGGTTACCAAAATTTAAATAACTAAATAAACAATGGCAAAACTGTTATAGCATCATACCGTGTTTATTCAGCGTCACTTGTGCTATACAAACAACTGTTATCTATCTTTGCTTCCTACAGAAAACACGCACACACACACACATACACATGCACACACAAGCAAGTCTGCCAAAACCGTGCTGATACAAGACATGCCACTATGTTACTCCTACTGTCATGTGAACAGTAGAAAGCAACATATGGTCAGAGATTGCATTCTTCTTTACCCACTGTTGGATGCACTGTGTCAGTGCTGTACTGTAGGTGTCAGTCCAGCTCACTCTCTCTCTCTCTCTCTCTCTCTCTGTCACTCACTTTGTCAGATGCTTAGTCTGGCTCTGGTGCAGCAATGACCACAAATATGTACTGCACTACAGCATGGGCACAGTTTTCACTCACACAGTCTGCCAGCCACATGGACAGCAAACCAGAGGTCATCATGTACCAACTTCATTTACTGCTGGCAGTACTCCTGGATTTCGTGGATATTTCCTGTGCTATTACTGCTTTACAGTGGCAGGAGGGCTCCATGGCACTCAGCCCATATGCCAACAATGATATAGGAAAAAGCTGTACGCCTCCACTCCCACCCTTGTCTGTATGTGTCTGTCAGCCTGTGCCACTCTGTTGCAGTAGTGGTTGTCTCACATATAAATTTATACACACAGTTACTATGTCACACTCCAATCATATACATAGTTTCTATGTCACTGCACACCTTTGAATTTCATTTCAAGTTTCTTGTTTTCTGTCCTCCTCAGACTTTGTCCATAGTCATCAGCCCGCCCCACTGCCCTGCCATGCCTGTCTGCCTACCTGCTCCGAATCTGACAACTCCCATTCTCCTCCGAACCCATGATCTCCACCCTGCTCTCTTCTTCAGTGCTCAACAACAGCCTCAAAACAAGACATTTTTTTTCCTTTTTAAACAGGCATTTCCGAACCGTGCTGACCAGTGGTACCATTCGCTCGCTCCCCGACTCAAACAGTGCAGTCGCTCACTTGCCCCTTACAAAAGAAAAATGCAGGATCAACCAGATACAAACATGTTACCATTTTATTAAAAAAAAAGGACCACTTCATGCACACAGTAGCAGGTGCCTCTACCAAATCCATCGCTCACTAACCACCACCACCATCTTTTATGAAAAGTTTTCGGAGGCCGCATCCTGAACAAATCAGAAGCTACATCTTCATGTCAGCATGCCATAACCAGCCAATCACATGCCAGAATAAAATCCCATTCAGAAAAATCCCCTAATAACGCAGAACCACAAAAACACGAATTACGATAAGTCCCTCAAAATTCATATAAAGATTACTGTTCTAAAATAATAAAAATAAACCAAATCAGAGAAGAGCCTGTTGCATAAATCAAATATGTAGGGTGGTGACTGTGTGATAACTCATTTATCTGGTACAGTTGCCTGTGACCTGTCATAACCCTCACTTGTGGCTTTGCCACTCATGAGGTCACTTGGTGGATGTTCAGGTGGATACTGTAGATCCCTGGCACTTTAAGAAAAGAGTAAGGAAACTTACCAGCCAGATTTCCTCCATTCACTAATAAATACCACCAACAGTTTAATCTGATTTAGTTTTACGTGGTTTCTATCTGTATCATTCCCTGACACTCCGGACAAGGCTGAAAATAGGAAAATTGCCTAGATCTTATTTCCCACTCAACAAAAACATTTATAAGACATTCCACAATTTCAGACACACCATTCCATGCTATTCATCTGAATGGCCTGTAATGGTGTAGATAATATAATGAAATGTTTAGGTGGTATAACAAATGAGAACAGTAGCTGCTGAGGATTCAGAAGACAAGTAATCAATGTACTGAAGGTTAATACAAATCAGATGATTAATTTAACAACAATGGGTCTAAAATACAGTATATCAGAATATAGGACAAACAAAAAAGGAACACATGAGAGCACATAAAGGTATTAAAACAAGTTCATATCCACAGCAGTAAAAGACCATACTTAAAATTCAGAGTGGAAAAGACTAGGTTGATTGACAGCTAATGGTCTTAATTGTCTTACTTTACACCTCCCAGACAAGCTGGTTTTACAAACAAAGGCATGTGACATCAGAACTTCTTTGTAACCTGGACTTGTAGCCAAAACAGTGAATGATTTGATACAGTCAGTTTTAATAGTATGTGAGCACTTAAAATGGGCTCAAAACTGTACTACATTTAAACAAAACCGGATTACCCTAAAATACAAATTATTCAGCCTAAAACTGGACAGGTGGCAACCCTAACTGAATTACGCAATCCTCCTGCCCTCATCCACATGCTAATTTTCAACATAGGCCTGTTCTTGACTATGAGAACAATACAGCTCTACAACCTAAAACAGGGAGGCCTAAAACTATCACAGGAAGCAGATGGACACAAATACACAGAATATATAGAACATTATACTGCAAAAGATCACTCTTAGCCAATCATAATGAAGGGTTACTGTCTGGTTATTCTGTGAAAACCAGGCAGTAGACTGAATCATGGGACAGTGATTCGGCATTCTGATTGGCTGTTGTGTGTGTACTCACCCAATCAGAGATCAATCACAGTTTGCCCTCCCACTTCAACATGCAGCAGCCAATCAGAGACTCCAAGGAACACCACAGCGCTTCTGTGTGAAACAGTTCCTACTTTCTCGTTTCAGAACTGTTTCTCACAGCTGCATTGCAATGTGAGGATTTGGCAGTTTAAATTTTTTGGGGGTAGTTTTCCAGTATAATAGCAATAATACTGTAGTGGTCTGGGTGTCTTTCATAGTAACCAGGCCAGGGAGTTAATAAACACTTTGTATTACCCCTGGTTTTGTTATTACCTTGTAAACCCAGACCACTACAGTATTATTGCTAAGAAAACTGCATGTTAAAAACAGGAAATATATATGTATTACTATCAGTTTTGAGTTCTTACTTCAGGCCAGTGTCTTGTTACGGTGTCTTATAGCCACAGCAGGGAAAGAACATTGCAGCCAAGATTCACATTGCTAGACTCTGGGTAAGTATGACAAGTTTCCTAAATATTGGTACCTTATCCGGCTGTGTTCTGCTTAGGGGTGTGTGTGTGTGTGTGTTTAAACATGTAACTTTCTATAGTATATTGTATAGTAGTGTGACTCCTGGCTGCAGTGTTCTGTCTCTGCTGTGGCTAAGCAAGACACTGTAACAAGACACTGGCCTGCTGTAGGGGCTATTAGACATCAAACCAAGGGCACTCTGGGAAGACTAACTTGGAGAAGATGTAATAAAACAAACCTGAATGACAGCCCCCAGACATCATAAAACACCCAGGGAAAATTAGAAAAAAATTCTTCTCACAGCCTAGGCAGAAACAAAACACTGGGATGACGTGAAAACTCAAAACTGGTAGTAATACATATATTTTCCTGATTTTAACATGCAGTTTTCCTTTAAACCAAAATCAGAACTAGATCAAATCCAAGAGACATAAGAGAAACAAAACCAAAAATGCACCAAAATACAAAAAAATCCAGAAAGAGATGCCATAATAGTCTAAGAAATATATGCACAACACACGCCAGAACAAATGATGAATGATGATGCACCACTTTAACTGGTACCAAATATAAACCACAAAACCAGACTCGCTGTGGTTCAGGAACATGAAAACTGGTGAAACTAAACTCTGTATATTAATGGAAATCATCAAGGATTAAGCATCACTACCAGACAACAAACAGATCACAAACCACAATACAAAAAAAACTTGAAATAAATGCTTGCAAACTATAATTTGCCACCGACTGAAATAGCACAATTTTGTGGACTAAGAAACCCGCAGTCACTTAACAGTTATGATACACTTGCAGACTGAAAACAAATAATTGTTTCAAATATACCTGTAGGGCAACCAACCATAATTAAAAAAAAAAAACTACAACCTGAGACACATTTTGGGACCCTGAACCAAACCTATAACAGCCAGTATACACATGGAATGAGGAGTCAGACCTCATACACTTCAAAATTAAATCCCATAAAACATTCTAAATTTAAATACAACGAAGACCCTGACCTAAGAGATTTTAAAAACTATCCTATTGACCAACAGCCTGGAACCTCAGAAGAAATCAAAGAAGCACTCCTGCAACATAATAAATGGAAGCATTAACATGCAGTATTTCTTCTAAATGCTAGCATGCAATCACCCCATAGAGGCTGAACCACCACTGTGGCACCTCCTCTTATGCAGAGATAAGGATGCAAAAACCCAGAACTAACCAATCCGAGGGCACAGTCAGCATGCACACCAAATTCACAAATTGAAACCCTTAATACATGACAAGCACTCATGCGAACATGCACCTCCTGAACGTGCAGACTGGTGTCACAACATGACCAACATACACAATACGGACACCAGCAGCCAGAGCGCAACCAACACTTGTCCGCAGTCATGCCTGCACCACAGAGAAGTCTACTGTGATGAGCAACACCGGCATGAGTATCAGCATGATGAAGTGTGACTACAACATGAACGCAGTAACGCACAATACTAGTGCAAGCATGCCAGCACCACAAAAAAACAACAGCAGCCTGCACAGTAGGCAGACAGCCACACATTCAGACGCAGCTGAATACTGCATGCAGTGCCACCACCAGCAATCTAGACAGTAGGCGAACAAGAAAACCCAATCACAGCAACAACTGATTTTACAAATAAACAGCAGCAGGAAACAACTGAACAAGGTAACAGACTTTCACAGCATATTTCCAATCAAGCATCATTAATGTCATATACCACATTCCTGACAGCTGTCAATCTTTATGTGATAGCACATGGAAATGGAATTATTCTATTTGGCAGCACATGCAATGTCCATGACAACATGTCAGTCAAGATATGCAATGTGCTAAAACAAAAAAAGGAAAGCAAAAACTAAGTGGATGATTGACTTTGACAGTGAACAGACAAAAAAATGTAAGTGAACTGAAAATAACTACCACAAAATGACTTTTAATAAAATAAATTAAAAAAATGTAAGACAAACTATCCTTAGTTTAGACTAACAAAGACCTACAAGCTCTGAATGCTACTCAAACAACTGAGAAATTAAATGTTAAATAAACATTGTGAATCACTGCTCACTGGATGCAAAATGTTTGTACATTACCTCCTTTGACATGGCATCTCAACCTACTATTATAAAACAAACAACTGGTAAGTTTATTAGACATGGCAATAGATCCATAAAGGGAGGGAATAACAAGATCATGAAGACACCTGGCTTTTGTCCTTGTGGCCATTATAATCTCATTCTCCCTCTCCATGGGCTTACTTACTTGCTACCACACATCATTTATCCTGTATTTACTGACATGTGAGTTGACAGATAACGAACTGCCTGTTGAAACAGCTGCAATCGTACAGCTCAGAAGACGCACTCTAAAACAGCCCTATCAATTTATGTGTTTTGCAACCTGTTAGCAAAGGCACAAAGTAAACAAAAGGTGTTGTGGTTCAAGGACTGTATGAGTAAATTGCCGCGCAAGACTCCCAATAAGGCAACTACCGTTTCAGCTCTAAAACAAAGGCAACCAACTACATTAACCCATGCTGCCGCCGGTACATCATATTGCAATTGCCATAAGGACATGCAGTCTGTATGAAACAAAGGAGTCTTATTTCATATGGCTCCTGACTGTCACATTATTCAAATAGCCTGCCTTTCAGTGCAGCACCAATGCACTCAGCCCCTCTTTTGATCTTGCGTCATTTATTTACACCTCACGGTGAAGTTACGTTGCTAGCTCTATAAAATGTAAGGAAAATGTGATAGCTACATCAACAGGTGGGCTACCTGTGTACAGCTAGCTCCGGGAGAGGTGACTTACCTTTCCGGAACAGATGGCCCCTTTTCAGTAAGACTGTAACCCATATGGTTCGCAGTTATAAAGACTGTTTCCTTTATTGTTTTTATCCGTTTCTAATTCACAGAATACTGTATTGCTAGAACAATGGTGTAACGCTTACACCTCTACCTGAAAAGGTGACAGGCACAGCAAACACCTCCTCTGTCTCAATTTCCCTGCTTTTTGTTAGCTTCTTTTGCACCCACAGACGGCGAAGGGACGTCAAAATAAGCAAACAGACAACATCTACTGTATGTTGGTAATTGTATAGATAAATATTTACATGTTCGTGTTGCGGGCGGGTCCACTTATGCTGGCACGCGGGGACACCGTGGGGCTGCAGGCGCCGTCACTACCCTCACTCAGCTTTTTCTTCTGGCGAAAGCTGCCAAAATATTTCCTCTTGCTCTCGACGCTGGGAGGTGGGCTCTCCAGCTCAGTGGGCAAACTTTGTCGTTTCTTCAAGCCCTTGCCCTGGTCACCCTCCTCTAATTTCTGCGTCGTCTTAGTTTTGTGAAACATTTTCCCCAATTTCGAGAAGGTCCCCTGCTTCTCCATGGTGCCCCTTCCCCCACCCGGTGGTATTGGTGGTTGTGGTGGTTGCGGAGCTGCTGCGGCTGTGGCTGCTGCTGCTGGCGAGCTCCCGCTCGCTGTTTACAAACTCCCTTCCGCGGGCCGACGGCTGAAGCTTCAGAGCGATAGATCTGTTTCATTTATTAAGTGCGATGCCTGCACCGTGACGTGGAGAGGCAGGTAGAACTAGCCGACGGCATTCAAAGACAAAGCCCGGAGCATGTTACCCGTGAACACTGGAGCTGTTATGTCCTTCTCCAGAAGAACACTGTACCACCCCCACAGTGCATACTGCAGGTGTGAGAGCGCGAATGACGGCTGCTGCCCGGAGCTAAACTGGCGCATTGTGAGTTGATGGCTGAGACTTCGGTTTTTTTGTTTTTTTTTTGGAATGTAATTTGCTATCAATTTCCAACGTTCAGTTGCAAGATATAATGCTTCCGGTTATATAACATGAGCCAACATTTCAAAATATATAAGCACTGGCTTGCCGATGTCAGATTACTTGCAAAGCGTGTTAGTACTGCCGCCAAATGTCCACGCTGCACAATAGCCCAGGTGGACCAGGTTTGAGCTGCAACCTACTGCTATTTCTCACAAGGAAAGGGGACTCTTACAAAACCGAGACGTATTAACTCCTGAAATGTGAGCTTGAGGGAACGAGGACTCGTAGGGTTCCACCTTTTAGGAAGCCCAAAGTGGGACATTGCTTACTTAAAAATTATTTTTTGCAGGACAGCAGGTAACCTTGACCAATGCAACAGACTTGTTTTCTCCATATGATCAGAATTACATCTAAGTATTATAGTTTCTTAGTTGCTTATCATTTTAAGTATTTTAGTTAAGGCATTATAGTTTTCTGCAACATTTAGTGGAAAATCAGAAATTTGCAACATTTAGTGGAAAATTAGAAAATATTTTTCTACTATAAAGTCAGGACATGTTGTATTTTTCATGTTTTTTTTTGCAGGACACAGCTGCCCAAATCAAGACTGTCCAGCAAAAATCAGGACAAGGGGTAACCCTAAGGAGGAGTTGTAAACACTGAAACAAACAGATGGAAGCTGTGCCTTGATAGTACAATTGCAAGGAACTGTTGCAGCACCGAGACAGATTTATACAAGGAGGGGCTATGAGCCAGGTGCCTCAATGTGCCATGACCAGCATGGGTGTACGCAGGCATACTCCAAGCACTCCATGGTTTGCAATTTTATTTAAGGGGGGTAGCAAATGGGCTCTGAACTGCTTCCTTTTTCCATGAAAACTAACAAAGAAAATACTGAACCTTTTTGTAATTTTATTTATAGGAGTCGAAACTAGAATGACTGGTCACTAATACTCTCTTTGCATCACAAGGACAATACAGAATTACAGGCTATGGGCTGGTATGTGGGTTTCTTAGGGAACAATGCATGGCATTTGTATTTACCCATGCATGGCAACAACCATTGTCATGAGATACAAAAGTTGTATTTATTGTGTCAAATAAGGCAACAAACACGGTCCTGGTGTACACTTGTATATTGTCTGGCTACACCCGGGGTGGGGGCAGCGTACCCCAAAAAAGAGGGGGGGTAGCATTGAGTCCACTTGGTGTGCAGATCTGAAATCCCTGGCTACACCCCAGGACCACTAGCCAAAACATAGTCCTTAATTCTTATTTGACTACAACCTCACTGTGTACCACTCCACACACACACACACACACACACCACCACCACAACAATATAGGTGTATAATAAAAAAACAGACATTTTTAATGTTCAAACGTCCCTGCAACCTCACACATGCAGTACTATCATGTACCACAGAAATGCCTAAAATATGGACCTCCCTTCAGTTACTCTAGTCGTGTGTAGGAAATACTCTCTGCTGAGGGCATTGAGTGGGGGAAGGGGAAGTAGTATACATGTGTCAAAATACCATTTACTGACATGAACCCCGGCTAGACTGGACACCATCCTGGAAGTGGTCCTCCCTAACTCAGAGGTAGTAAGGGCTACAAGGGTTGGGGAGCCAGTGGCCAACAGTGACCACAGCTCGTTTGAGTTAGCTCTAGGGGTAGAAAAATCACAATCCAAGACAGAGGTTTTAAACTTTAGAGGAGGCAGTTTTGGCAAAATTAGGAATGTAGTCAGAAGCAAGCTGTTAAGGATCCAGGCACATTTAGATGTGAAAGAAATATGGGGGCTGGTTAAGTTAGCCATTTTCGAGGCTACCAGAATATGCGTAAGAACAGTGACCAAAGAGAACAAACACACAAAAAAAATTTGGTTCAGTAACCAGATAAGGACTGCAATCAGAACCAAAAGGGAGGGCTATTGGAACTATAAAAGAACTCAGGAAGACAGCGCATGAGAAACCTATGTTCAGAAGAGCAAAGAAGCAAAGAGTATGGTGAAATCAGCTAATGGCACAACAGAGCTTTGGCTTGTGGAAGGAACAGGGCTAAAGAAGGGAACAAACACTTTGTTGGATATATACAAGAAAAAAGGGGCAATATAGTTAGACTCAAAGATGATAACAGCAGTGGAGGAGGATAGACAGAAGGCCACTGTTCTGAACAACTTTTTTTGCTCAGTATTCAAAGAGGAACACAAAGGCCCAGTACCAGACAGTGGCATCAAGGCTGCTGCCAAAGGTGTTCCACAAATGGAAGCACCATCAATCACCAACAGTAGGGTTAAAGAGGCCCTGGATCTACTCAGGGAAGACAAGTCACCAGGGCCTGATGGAATACACCAGAAAGTGCTAAAGGAGCTAGCAGGTGAATTGGCAGGTTCAGTAGTACATTTATTCAGCAGATCACTTAAGAGGGTGGTTGTGCTGGGTGACCAGAGAAGAGATAATGTGGTACCTCTCTGCAAGGGAGAGAGTTGGAAGGAAGCAGGCAACCACCGACCGGTCAGCCGTACATCAGTAGTAGGGAAACTGATGGAAACCATCATAGAATTGGGTTCGAGTTTGCTGGTGTTAGCCTTAGCTAACTCGCCACATATCAGTGCTAGAAGGTAAATTTGGATTCTCCCTTATGTACATCGAATAGTCTTTTGAACTGCTTTATATTATTACTGTGATCAATGTTTTCTGGTAGCGAGTTCCATTGTGATACCACTCTGTGTGTGAACCATCTACTTCTCATAGTTGTGTTAAAGTTTTCATCCTTTAATTGTAAGTCATGAGACCAATTTTTTCTCTCAGTGTTCTTTATGCATAATCCTGTTGTCTCCCATAACTCCTCATTATTTAAAGTTTTTTATACGTAACATAAGCCCCCCCCCCCCAGTCTTCTATACTGTAAGGAGTGTAGACCCAGACTGTTCAGTCTTTCTTTGTATGTCAGATCAGTGAGGTTATTAATTCTTTTTGTCATGGTCCTTTGTACTTTCTCTAAAATTTTAATACTATTAATATTTTGTGGTGAACATATAGGTGCATAGTATTCAGGATGTGGTCTAACCAGTGATGGACCAGAGTAAAGTGGAGTGATTACTTCTGCTTTTCTATTTTTAATATGCCTGAAGATACACCCAAGAATGTTATTGCTTTTTTTAACCATCTCTCCTTGTATGTCAGTCAAATGTCAAGTTGTCCGATATGTATACTCCTAGGCCCTTTTCATATGTTGTTATGGCTAAAGTCTTAGGGCCAGATATTCAAAAGGGTTGCGCCATGTGCAACAGGGTTGCGCGTGCACAAGTCCTACATTGCGCCATTCTGCGATATTCAGCAGGAGGCAGTTGTGCCACTGAAAACAGGCTGAGCAACAGTGCAATGCAAATGAATGCATGCTCAACAGGAGGGGGAGGAACCATGCATAAACTGCACAGCCCGATATTCAGCTGGGCTGTGCAGAGTTGTGCAGGCGCAACCCCCAACCTGAGCCTGCAGGATCTTGAGCCAAAAAAAAAGCTGAAGTCGAGGGCCACCCACAGGTGAGCTGCTGTATTGCAGGGCGCAACACAGCAGCTGCCACCTGTGGCTGGCCCCCATCAGTCCCTGTGCCCCCCAGCCCGATCGTGGGCATAGTGTACTCCCCCCCCACCAGCCCGATCACGGGCATCAATGTGGCTCCCTCCCGTTCACATTCCTGGTGGTCCAGTGGACGAAAATGCCCGATCGCGGCAGAAAGTAAAGTGAACCCTCGAACATGTCCCTAGTGCCCGATCGTGGGCAGAAAGTAAATTGAACCCTCTCAACATGTCCCCAGTGCCCGATCGCGGCAGCAGTAAAGTGCTCTTCATTTCCTCGAATATCTTCTGGTAATGCTTTCATGTTGCTGGCAGAATGTAACTGACTTCTAAACATCTCCCTGTGGTGGTTTCACCACTCATTTGTTACCACTGCTTCGGCAGCCGGGCGGGCAGAGTCGCACTCGCTGCTCTTCGCCGCCGACGACGACTGCCCAGTAGGGTTGCAGCGCTTATTATGAGTAAGAGCCACGGCGGCAGCTTGATACTGTATATGACAGTCCAGATTTGTGAATGAATCATCACAAATCTGGACTGTCATATTATATAGCTGCACGCCCATTGGCTCTTGCTCTGCACCAATGGGCATGCAGTCTCACCGGCAGTCAGTCGGCGGGAGGCGGGGCGGCAGGCGGGTGGATGCTGCCCCGCCGCCGCGGGGGAGCGGGGTGGGCTTCGTGGGTGGGTGGGGTGGGGGACACTCAGCCACCAGAGAGATGTTTGGGGGTCGACTTACATTCTGCCCACGATCGGGCATTACGGTCCACTGGACCAGCAGGGAGATGTACGGGAAGAGGTGGGGGAGCCACATTGCTGCCCGCGATCGGGCTGCAGGGTGAGTCGGTTCCCGACGGCTGCTGCCTGGCAGGGCGCCAGGCGTAAGTCCTGGGGGATCGGCGCACCTACATGCTAATGGCATGCAAATGGGGCCATAATCAGATGCAAATGCCCCCCCCTGCGCCTTGCATGAATTATGGCCCTATTTGCATGTCACCTTGAATATCGTGATTTTGCGCATGGCGCAATGGTACTTGGCCACCGCAAGTTGAATGCTCCACTCTGACAACTTGTGGTGGCGCAAGTTCCACTGCGCCATGCACAGTGGCTGTGGCTG
This sequence comes from Neoceratodus forsteri, assembly GCA_016271365.2. NCBI lineage: Eukaryota > Metazoa > Chordata > Ceratodontiformes > Ceratodontidae > Neoceratodus > Neoceratodus forsteri. Next base: position 1,466,873,885 of record CM057449.1, read on the forward strand.
GGGGGTGATATTCAAAGGAGTTGCTCAATAGCGCAACTCCTTTGAATATCGCCCCAGCCACACCCCTGCGCAACTATTTTGCGCAGCGCAAGGGCTTGCGCCTCAGAATGGCGCAGTTTGAATATCCAGCCCTTATTGTTTAGTCTATAACTTGCATTGATGTTGTTTAATCCTGAATTCATCACTTTGCATTTATCAACATTAAATTCTAGTCCATGAGGTCACGTGATGTATCTGACCCGCTAGCTGCTCTGCCTAGGAACTCCTGCTTACCTCCTTAGCAATCCATCCTAATCAATGCGCATATAGCTCTACATTGTTCACAATATAGCAAAATTACTCTTGGAGCTGTCTTTCTGTGAGGATTCTGTGTTTCTTACATCGTGATCGGCTTATTTTTAGCCGCGATGGAGGCAGAGATGAAAGCGGCCTTGCCAAAGCGTACACCCCTAGCCTCGCCTGAGAAACAACCTAAGAAGTCTAAACAGCATCAACAATCTACAGCCAGGCAGTCAAGCACCGTGCCACCTCCAGTGCCACTAATGGAGGAGAGATTCCTCCAAGAACTTCTACCATTCAAAGAAACCCTGCAGGACATCGCTTCTGATCTCAAAAATGTGAGAAGTGAGCTGGGAGACCCGAAAATCATAACTTTGGATAGTGAGGCCTGCACTATTTCCCTCGAAGCATGAAGGGGCAGATCAGAACCCGAAATTACAAAACTAAAAGAGCAAGTCGCTAAACTACAGTTAAAAACGGAGGACCTGGAAGGAAGATGCAGGAGAAACAACATTTAAATTTTTGGCCTACCGGAGGGTGATGAGGGCTCCTCTGCACTTGCATTCACTCAAAAACTGCTTACTAAAATTGCCGGTCAATCTCCACATAACTCTACCTACCTAATTAAGTGAGCTCACCGGTCCCTGAGACCCAGACCTCCAGAGTCTGCTCCTCCTAGACCCCTCATCACGCATCTGCTAAACTACCTAGAAAAGCAGCACATTCTATCGAAGACCTGAGAGCTGCAAACAATATTATGGGAGGGCAAGAAGCTACGCATTACACAGGATCTGCCCCTAGAAATCCGGCAGAAGAGAGCTACCTTCCACACCATTGTGAGCAAGCTAATTGCTGCAAGTATCAAGTTCCTCATGGCCTACCCAATGCGCCTGAAAGTCCTGGTGGATGGGGTCTGGTCGTCCTTCGACTCAGCTTCCCAAGCTCACACAGAGCTCAGCATGAAAATGCCATCTCTTTTCAAGGCCTCCTAATGTTGTTGGTCTACACCCGGCCTTGGCATTTCAGATTAAGTTGGGAGGATATTGGTGCTTACTTACGTATTCCACCTTGAAGATTGCGGTTTTGTGGTTCCGTTTGATTTAGCTCATATTAAAGTGGTGGATATCCCCACGAGTCCCTGCATCCCTAGATCTGTGCCCAGGTCTCAACGGACCAGTTTCTGGTGATTGAAGCTGCTAGTGACCGGCTCTGATTGCCCCGAAGGTGGTTTCCCAGGGGACTGTTTTTTCCTGCTACACCGGTCTGGCTGTCTTAAGATTCCCTTGATGGACTGCTACACTTGAGACAGGACAGCATTGGTAAAGCTAGTTCATGCTGTCACAGTTACATAGGTTCCTTAATGTACACATTCTCCTTCCCGTACCCTGTTTATTTACAGAGTAGCACTTGCAGGTCTCTTTTCCTTGCTATTTCCTCTTCTTACCTATATATCTACCTACTGAGTCTCTTCATCTTGGTACCTTCTGAATTCTTTACTCCCAAATCTCTTCAAGCTGCCTAGCTCTCAAAGGCAGTTTTTGACATCCTTTCACATGTTTTTTTTTTCTTCTCCTGTGACACCTGAGGAATAACCTTTGAAGATGTACTCTGAGCACAAGTAGGAAACTATGTTAATAAGTATTGTTGCCACTACAACAGTTTGTTGAATCTGACTTCCAGGCACTTTTATCTACTGGTTCTGGATTTCTGGAGAGGGAGGTGGGACTGTAGCAGTTGAAGCAAGTCAGCCTCATGTACTGGACTGTTGGGGGGCGGACCCTGGCTGTCTGAAGTGTCCTATTATATCAGTCTTTTTTCCATGTTCTGGCAAATGTTGAAATCCGCTCATACTGTCAATACTTTCTGTATATTAAGGAGAAAAAGGTTCCCAGGGTCATAAGGGTTTTGCCCAATGCCCGACAACTATATTCTGTGTTATGGGGTCGCAGCAACGGGTGGGTGGGTACTTCTAAATAGTTTTTCGGGGGAGAACAGGAGGAGGTTTCATACTTTTAGAACTGGGGCCACTTCATATACCTTTCATAACTCATGGAACTTTTCACAACAGGACTGTCAAGTCAGACCTTCCATATACAAACTGCATTTTGCAACATGGCTACCAGTGTATACGTCATCTCTATGGAATGTGTTGATTATTGGGGGTTAGGGTAGGGAGCGAGGTGCACACCAAAAGATCTGTTTACTATTGTTTTGTGTTTTATTTTTATTTTATTTTCTCATGCTGCGAATATGGCTAGTACAATTACAAGATTTCTCACATGGAATGTCAGAGGTGCCCGTGGCCATCCCAAACAATATCAAATCTTTAAACATATCTCGCTTTTACAGACCAATATTTCATTTCTTTAAGAGACCCACTTGCTCCCCTCAGAAGCCTCTGCCCTCCATAGGCAAAATATTGGACAGGTTTTTGCATCTGGGGTATCCACGGCCTGTAAGGGTATTGCCATTCTGATAAATCGTTTGGTACCTTTCCAAGCGGGCCAGTCCATTGCTGATCCACAGGGGAGATTCATTCTGGTAAAAGGCCTGATTGGGCATATGGAATTACTGTTAGGTAGTATTTACGGTCCAGTGGGTGGTGATCCCACTTTTCTTATGGACCTTATCGACAGGTTGGCCCCTTTCTCGTCACTCCCAATGATTTTAGGAGTGGACTGGAACCTCCCCCCTACCCAAGACCTAGGCCGGTCCAACTGCCCTCCCAGACCACTGTTGGCAGCCCAAAGAGCGCTGCATGAGTTTTTGGATTCACTGGGGCGATGTGATCCATGGAGGGTTCTGATCCCACTGTCCTGTACCTTCTCCTTTTATTCCAGTGTCCATCATTCTTCGTCCCATCTGGATTATGTTTTGGTCAGTCGTTCTCTCCTCCAAAGCCTCTGTAATGCTGAGGTGGAGCCCATTGTTTTATCTGATCATGCAGTATCTTGGGTTTCACTGGTATTGGATACTAATATTCAGAGGGACACGTTTTGGAGGTTGAACACCCAGCTCCTCAAGGATGAATATATAATCTCCAGGATCTCTGTTCTGATCCAAATGTTTATGGATGCCAATCACAGCTCCATCTCAAGGGTAGACCATGAATGGCGTGCCCTAAAATGTTTTCTCAGGGGAGAATTTATACGGCTTGCTTCCACCCATAAGTGTTGAAGAGAGGCAGAGGTCCCTTCTTTGCTTGCCCAGATTCGTACATTAGAACAATTCCTTTCTACCTCTTCTTCACCTGACTCCCTACAGTGCCCTTTTATCATACCGGAATAGGCACTCTTCTCTTCTGCAGGAAAAAGTGGAATTTGCTATACTGAGAACTCAGGCGACATATATAGAGCATGTGGAAAAGGCAGGTCATTTGCTGGCTTTATGCCTTAGGAAATTAGAAGTCTCCAGGAGTATACCGGTGATTAGTGCCCCTGACGGCTCCGTTAAAAACCAGCCTAGAGATATTGTTGCTATTTTCAAACAATTCTATTCTTCTCTCTATAGCAAACACACCTCCTCCCCATTGAATGAGAACCTGACAGCATATATAGATTCCTCACCATTACCCACTCTATCAGCCCCAGCCCAGGCTTTCTTATCTACCCCACTGGCTCTATATGAAGTAGAATCCACTAATAATACTCTGACACTGGACAAGGCTCCAGGCCCTGACGGTCTCCCATCTAATTTTTACAAGCTCTTTTTTAAAGACCTGGACCCTATTCTCCTTCGTTTTTACCACTACATGCTTTCTGGTGAGACCCCTCTCTATTAGAGGACACAATTATTCTCATTCTCAAGCCTGGCAAACCTCCCACTTGTCCAGCTAGCTACCGACCAATATCACTATTAAACTGTGATATCAAAATTCTCACAAAAATTCTCACCACTAGGATAGAGAAAATCTGGTCTTGTCTTCTTAGCTCAGAGCAGGTGGGTTTCGTCTCTGGCAGATCCTCATCAGATCATATATGTAAACGGTCTCATATCCTCCAAACAGCAGACTCCTCCCCCCTGTCAATGGCGCTAATCTCTCTAGATACAGAGAAAGACTTTGACAGAGTGGACTGGGACTTTTTCTAGGCGACATTACATAAAATGGGCTTTCCCTCAGAGTTTATCCAATGTATATGGACATTGTACACCTCTCCATCTGCTAAAATCCACTGTAATGGGGTACAATCGTCTCTCTTCTCTCTTTATACCAGCACACGCCAAGGGTGCCCATTGTCCCCTTTTCTCTTCAGTCTCTAACTAGAACCTCTAATCAGGCATTTAAAATTCTCTCCCATCATTACTGGAGTCCCCACCAGAAATCTTGTTCTGCAGCTTTCGTTTTACGCGGATGACATTCTCTTACACTGGTCAAACCCCGCTTCTTCCTTAACTGAAGTCCTGAACATAGTTGACACCTTCGGTATGTACTCTAACTATAAGTTGAATCTAACCAAGACAGAAATTTATCCCCTAAACCATCTTACACACAGTCATTCTTTTACCCAGTTTGGTATGAAGTGGTCCCCATGGTATATTAAATATTTAGGTATCTTTATCACTTCCGATCCCTTCCTTATGCGCAAACATAACTTCCTAGATCTCTGGAGCAACATCAAGCAAGACCTTTTGCGATGGAGGTATCTTCCATTCTCGCTGTGGGGCAGGATAAATATTATTAAAATGAACATCCTCCCCAGGTTTTTTTACCCTCTTAACATGCTTAATGCTTGGTGGCCCTTGTCCTTTTTTAAACACATTCATGCTGTTATTACTTCCTTTATCTGGTTGGATAAAGCCACCAGGAGATTTTACCTCAAACTAAGTCTGCCTAAGAAACTCGGTGGACTTCGCTTACCTAACTTTTTGCTTTACTATTGGGCGAGCCACCTTTACAATTGAGGGAAATGGTTATCCCTCCCCCAGTACCGACAGCAATCAGTTTACACTCATCTGGCTATAAATTGAAGCCGACTTGCTTTCCTCTCACAGACTGAGTCCCTCTAGGATCTTTTTCTGTCCTGTGAAAGCCCTGTCAAAATCCCTGCACCCGTCCCCAATTGGCACTTCACTCAAAGTTCTATCGCAATTATGCGGATACCTTAAAATGTACCCTATCAGAGACATCTCCCAACCTATCTTTGCCAATTTAAATATCAAAATCGGGGGACAGCCCATTCCCACGTCCTGACTTCAGATGACTCATGAAACTAGAGTCCCTGATTTTTACTCTCAAACCTCTATTTTAACTTCCCAAGAAATACTAACCAAGCTTGGACTGGCACCAACGCTTATCTTCAAGGTATATCAACTCCGCCACCTACTGGTCAGTTTGCTTGGGCCCCGACCACAAGCTCCTACTTTTGGTAAGTTCCCACAGCAGATTTCTGGCCCAGTGGGTAAGCCTCACGGAGTCTCTGCATTGTATAAGTTCTTGCTCACTAGCCCCCAACCCCCCTCATCGGTGGGCACTAAGGTATGGAACACTCTCCTATCAGATCTGATAATCAACTGGGTCCAACTTTGGAAAGATCTCTACACCTATGTCTCACATGATAGGTTTTGGTTAACTCTGTACCGAATTCTAAATAACATGTATTACACTCCAGTCAAATTAGCCAAAATGGGACGTCTTTCATCAATGGCATGCTCCAGATGTGGTAAAGAGGAGGGCTCTCTCCTGCACATCTTTTGGTCTTGTGAGAAGGTATCTCCCCTGTGGACACAAATAGAACTTCGGTTGGACCCGATGTTGTGCCTCCAAGGTCTTTTCTCCCCAGCCACCTGTATCATTGGAGATTTTTCGCAAATACAAGTAAAGGAAAGAAGGTACCACATGGCTCTTATCTCTCTGGCAGTAAAAAAGCTCGTACTCAGGCACTGGGTGGGATCAGGCACCCATCTTCTTCTCGGAATGGCTGCATGAAATGTCCTTTGCCCTAAAAGGAGAACAACTAATCGCCAGTGTTTGGTATCATAATCCTCATTTACCAAAAAATGGGGGAACTGTATGCTCTTTATCTGTCCTAATTCCCCTCTTTTGACTGTCCCGGGCACCTCTACACTTACTTACAGGATAGTATATAGGTCGTAACTTGCCTATTATACTTTTGCAATCTCAGGCTTGATTTACTCTTCATTATAGCACCTCGCTTGGGGTGGGGGGTTGCTGGTTGGGAGGATTAGGGAATTGGTGGGGTTACTTTATCCAGTTCAGTCCATTGGCAAATCTATTGTACTGCCATGTTGGTGTTTGTATTGTGGTTGTAAAATTAATAAAACTTCTTTGATTTAAAAAAATATATATAAAATTCTGGTCCATGACTCTTAGCCCAGTTTTCTAAAAGTGTCATGTCCCACTGGAATTTTTCTGCTGCTTCCCAGTCACTAATTACTGCCCCAATCTTTGTGTCATTGGCATATTTGCAAGACCATGACACTTTGGAGATTTGCATACTAGAGACAAAGATGTTAAAAAGGGTTGGCCCCAACACTGACCCCTGGGGGACCCCGCTGGTAACCATACCCCTTCTACAGTAATAACCCTGAATACATACCCTCTGGTATCTGTTATTTAACCATGCGTTTACCCATCGTATGACATTAGGATGTATATTCAAGTTGAACAGACACTGCATAAGTTCTTTGTGTGGTACTGAGTCGAATGCCTTAGCCTAATGTAAATAGATTATGCTGACCGGTAGCCCTTTATTAAGGGCACAATTGACCGGTTCAAAGAACTGTATCAGATTTATTAGGCATGATTGACCAGGACAGAATCCATGCTATGTAATATCAGTTAACCCCAAATGTTTAATATGTTCTTTTATGATTTCTTGAATGAAGTCTCCCATTAGTTTACCAATAATGGATGTTGGGCTGATAGGGCTATATTTTTTTTTGTATCTGTTTTATCACCATTTCTAAAGATTGGGGTCACGTTTGCCTCATGCCATTCCTGGATTGTCATCCCATTTTGTAGTGACATATTAAACAACATGGCTAATGGTCCTGCCAGTTCAGCCGCTAACTCCTTAAGAACCCTGGGATAGATTCCATCTGGCCCAAGAGATTTATACACTTTTATTTGTTTTAGTATTTTCCTAACATCCTCAATTGATATTTTAAATTGAGTTTCTTTTCTCCTACTCATAGCCAGGGGGATGTTGTTATTCTCTTCTGTTTTAAAAACACTGATAAAGTATTCAACTTATTTGCAATCTCAACCTCATCACTTAAGGTAGTACCATTGTGTTTTAGTTCACCTGTGCTTTTCTGACCCCCTTTTAAACTCCCAATATAAATAAATAATTGTTTTTTGTTGTCCCAAACTGAATTTGCCAACTGTATTTCCAGTTTGGTTTTAGATTTTTTAATCAATTTTTTACATTTGTTAGCTGATATCTTATATTTGGTTCAACTGTTAGAAGTAGGATTCTTGTATTTATTATATGCTTTTCTCTTTATGCTTTTATTTATAGTTTCAGAAAACTATTTTGACATTCTCAATATTCTTGAATATTTCTTGTGAACTGGCACATACTGTATGTATTCAGGCAATAATGAATTTTGTTATTTATTTGTTTCCATATGGAGTCCGAAGTTTGTCTTTCTAAATCTTTTTTTTCAATCCCATTCTGAAAATATGCTCTAATATCCTCATACCTAGCCTTATTGTAGTTTCTGATATATGTTGCACCACCATATGTTTAATTATTCAACCTTAATAAAACAAGACTTGGTAGAGTACCTAGATAAGAACGGTCTGCAGGATGACAGGCAATATGGGTTTGTGACGGGAAGGTTTTGCCAAATGAACTTAATCACATTTTTTGACTGGGTCAGTAGAGAACTAGACAGAGGTCACCCAGTGGACTTCGTCTTCTTCGATTTCAGTAAGGCCTTTGATTCGATGACACACAACTGCCTGCTGAAAAAGTTGGAAGACCTGGGTGCAGTCAAGTGCATAGTCAGTTGGGTAGGTAATTGGATTAGGGACAGAAAACAGAAAGCAGTGGTCAATAGGGTGTGGTCTGATGAAGGCACAGTTAATGGCAGTGTGCCCCAAGGCTCAGTGTTGGGGCCAGTCCTGTTTAATGCCTTTATCAGTGATATCAGCATAGGTATTCAGGGCAAAAACTGCCCTATTCACAGATGATACTAAGTTAGGAGGAAGGGTTGACAGCAAGAAGGTGGTTAAGGACCTATAAAAAGACCTACCGAGGCTGGAAAGCTGGTCAAATGTCTGGCAGCTGAAGTTCAGTGCAAAAAATTGTAAGGTGATGCATTTGGGTAAAGGGAACCCAAGGACAGAGTACCACCTCAGCAGAGTCCAGCTCAGTGCTGCGCAGGAAGAACAGGACCTATGTGTCATCATAAGCAGCACCCCAGTGCAACAAAGCTTATAGCAAGGCCAACAAAATACTGGGGTGCATAAGGAAGGGATTCTACAGCAGGAGGAGGAAGAAGATAATACTGCCACTTTACAGATCCCTGGTAAGGCACCACCAGGAGTATTGTATCTAGTTTCTGAGTACACATCTGAGAAAGGATATAAGTAGGTTGGAGGCTGTTCAGAGAAGAGCAACCAAAATGATCCAGGGCCATCAAGGGCACTCGTGCAAGGAGCATCTGGAAGAATTAAATATGTTCTAACTGGAGACAAGGAGGGTAAGGGGAGATATGAAACATAGAAGTTGACGGTAGATAAGGACTGCAAGGCCCATCCAGTCTGCCCATTTTTTCTACCTTATGAATGTCCCATAGGCCTTTACTCTGTTAATGGCGTACCTATTCATACTCATCTGTTTTGCTCCCTTATGCCTATCCCATGCCTGTTTGAAGCCCTGCACTGCATTCATATCCACCACTACCTGAGGTTGGCTGTTCCATGCATCCACCGCCCTTTCTGTGAAAAATAACTTCCACATTACCCCTTAATTGGCCTCCCTCTAATCTCATGCTGTCCTGTTGTCCTGCTATTTTTCTTATATTAAAACATGTTAGACTCTTTCACCTTGTTAATGCCCTTAAGATGTTTGAATGTTTCTATCATATTACCTCTCACCCTCCTTTGCTCTAGGTATACATATTGAGCTCCATTAATCTGTCCTCATATGTTTTCTGATGTAGTCCCTGCACCATTTTGGTTGCCATTCTCTGGGCTGCCTCCATTTTGTTAATGTCCTTATGCAGATGTGGCCTCCAGTACTGCACGCAATACTCCAGATGCGACCCAATCAGTGTCTTGTAAAGAGGGATTATTACCTCCCTCTTATGACTTGCGATACCCCTACTAATACACCCCAACATCCCTCTAGCCTTACCTACTGCTTTAGTGATCTGCTTGGATGATTTCAGGTCATCTGTGATGATGATGATGCCTAAGTCTCTTTCTTCCCTTGTGATTGCCAGCAACTCCCCTCCCAATCTATAGGTGGCTTCAGGGTTTCTCTTCCCTATGTGCATGATCTTGCACTTCTTTGCGTTAAACCCCAGTTGCCACTCTTCTAACCATTTTGCTAGATTATCCAGATCTCTTCTCATTCTGCCCACCCCATCTGGATCATCTACTCTGTTGCTATTAGGGAAACTTTATGTCAGAATACAGAGTTTTTGGACCAATTTATTGGTTTTCTTTTAACTTTAGCTGAATTTGTACTCACCAATAATATTGTTATGTTTAATAATTATTTATTTTGTCAAATTAAAGGGACAGCTATGGGGGCGTATTTTGCCCCCAATTACGCCAATATTTATTTGATGGAATGGGAAAAAAGGTCAGTATTTTCTAATCAGAATTCTTTTTTTGGCAAATCTGATATGTTACATACGTTTTATAGATGATATGTTCATAATTTGGAGGTTCTTTATCATCTTTTGAAAATGTTGTAAATTATTTGGAAAGTACCAATTCTAATCTGCGGTTTTCGAAACAGATGGAATTACAACAAATTGAGTTTCTTGATTTATGTATATTTAAGAATGAAGAGGGGGGTTTGGGTACAAAGTTATTTGTGAAATCTACAGCTAGAAATTCTTTGTTGAAATATGATAGTTGCCATCCAAGACACATTCCCAGAAATATTCCAAAGGGACAAATGATGAGACTTAAGAGGAATACTTCTTCTCCAGTTCAATATGAGAAAGATATGGGAAATCTAATAGATAAATTTGTGCAAGAAGGATATAATAGAATGGATCTTATAAGTTCTAAAGAAATAGTGGATCAGATGGATAGAGATAATTTGTTTAAAAAAGTGGTTATAAAGAATGCTACTGCTCACATGTCTTCTTTTCATTTTATTACAGAATATACCCCATGTAGTTTCAAAATGAGTAACATACTGAGAAAGCATTGGAACACACTAAAATTAGAACCTAAACTGGCAATGGAAGAAGTGGAATCCCCCTGGATGGTATACAAAAGAGGACAGACTGTAGCAGACCTAGTTATGAACAGTCATTTTCGACCTTGTAATGATACGAAATGAGGGACTTTGCCAGGTGGGACTTTTCCATGTGGAAATTGTAATTTCTGTGCCTATGTGCAGTCTGGCACTACGTTTGTACATCCAGTGACTGGTAGAGAATACTTTAATAGAGACTTTAGAAATTGTGTTTCTTCATTTGTTGTTTATGTGGCTATATGCCAATGTAAAAGTTTTTATGTAGGTAAGACTAAAAGAAATGTCAAAGTTTATATATCTGAGCATTTAAGATGTATAATGAATGGGGATTTAAACAATGCATTGGCATAGCATTTGAAATAAAAAGGTGATGGACACAGTTTTAAATTTCTAGATCTGCAAAAAGTGTACTTTGGTCCTGGGGGGGGATAGAGACAACAAACTGCTTAAAGTTGAAAGTAAATGGTAGTGTTTGTTGGGAGTACATAGAGAAAAAGGGCTTAATGCCATGTGCAGCATAGTCCCTTTTCTAAAGGAGATGAAATATTGATTTTCTTTAATATTACACTTTTTTCTAAATTGATACATAGCTGAGACAAACTTGGAAGAGGTGTATTAAATTAATATATTGGAGATTTATATATGGGTTCTGCACTATAGGTCTGAATTTTTTTTTAGATAAGATATGTGCAATAGTTAGTTGCTTTTGTTAACTGTATTGTACTATTAGGTGTATAAAATGTGTGTGTATATTTGTGCCTTTCTTAAAAAGGTTGTTTATTGTAAACAAGATGGAATACATTAGGCACTTTATTGAAAACTGTCCCTTTAAAGACAAACACTATAAAACAGGGCTATGTGAATGACATAGTATACATTGAAAAAGCGTCTATGACGTGAAATGTATGTCTGTGTGAGCACATGGGGTGCTGCTGTGGTTTTGTATCTTGTGAGAGCTGCTATTTATTATGTAATAAATCGCTTTTTATCATGACCTAGCTAAAAGGTTATTCTTTATATTCGCTGAAGCTGAGTAGCCCTATTTTTGGAGGTTCTGAAATTGCATTTATGGTGGCACCAGCTTTTTAAACAAGTCACCACCTGGTTCCTGGATAGATTTCTTTAACTTAGGAGCCCATTTTCTAAGCTCAATAATGCCCTCGAGGGTGGGCGGTATAGACAGTACCAGACAAGTCTGCTTTGGCGCTCAGGCATGCCATCATGGACCCGAGGTAATCCTTCCCCATTGGTTCCAAAGTGTACCAATAGCTTTTTTTATCCAGGTACCTTTGTGGAAGTCTGCGTGGGTGTAGATACAGTGATTGGGTATTTGGAAGGATTTTTGAAATGTATTTTATTTTTAGCTTATTTGGCCCTGCCCCCTTGCCCCATTACGGTCTGAGGCTCAGCCCCTGCCCCGCATGCCACCCCCTTGCCCAGCCTTAACCCCCTGGGTAGTGCTGCTTGGCAGGCACCCCCTGCCCATGGACAATGGTCTCTTAACCCAGGCTTGCCCCCCCCGGGTGGGACTACTGGAGTAGGACCCCACCAGCAGACAAAGGTGGCAGAGGGAATGGCAGCTGAGGGGAAGCGTCATGGATAGGGGGGCTGGATTTTTACAATGCTATTCCCTGGAGGTGGGACATGCAATGACATCAACGGTCACACCCAACATCTGTCTCACATTCCACAATGTCCAGCACTGGTTCCCATGGATCCCCCAGCCTCCGCCAGGGGCCGCTAATGCGCTGGATACTTCCCCACCTGAAGGAGAGCCTCCACTTGGGTGCTCAATTCTTCTCCACCCAGCTGGCCGTCTGACTCCTGGGTCCATTCTCAAACCCAGGATGTCGGTATCGCAGGTGGATGCCTTGCTGCTGCACCAGCGAGCTGGCTCTTTTGAAATGTATTTTTGAATTACTTTAGTAGGCATAGATGGTTTCTAGGTTCTTTGTACATGAACCCCCTGTTTTCTTGCTTGTTCTGTCCCAATGGATTTTAGTGTTTTTTTTGTTTCTTCATTATGTGACAGAGTCACATAACGGGCTCTGGATATAGCTGTTTTGACGATAAACGAATCTCATAGTTGGCACTGCCGTTTCTGTCCACTCTTGGCCATATACAGCTGTGTATCAAACCAGACTTTGGCAACCAGACCAGGCATGGTACTGGGGGATAAATCAGGGGAATTCCTTTGTTTTTGTAAATCTGCGTCTGTTATGGCTGGGTGGTATGCTGCCACATCTCTATGTTCCTTTCAGAGCTTTTTCAGCATAGAATACAGAACATTGTTGGCTGGCTTAAAAGTGGAGTCTGGTATGATACTAACTTTGCAACCTATGTTCAGCATCTTAAGGTGCCAGTTTAGTCCTGCTCTGAGCATGCAGCACCCCCATTATGGAGTACTGGTCTCCGCTGTTTGTCCACACCGCAGCATACAATTTCCTGAGGTCGTTGCTTAGTGTGTCAAGGCTGTCATTCTTAAAATTCACCTTTGGTTTGTTGTGGGCTGCACAATGCATAAATACTCCGACTGCCCACTGTGTGTTTTTGTGTGTGTTTATTTCCTGTTCACTTTTGATTACGTCTAGGTCTGAGGTACTAAGGGATACAAACCTTTTGGTAATTTTTTTTGTTCATTTTCTGGCAAGTTCTTCTATTGTCTGCTCTTCAGGAAAAAGGTTAAAGTTTATTCAGGTTGTCACGAATCCACTCCTAAGGGTCATGTTCACTGAGCTCACAGTGCCCTCCCCTAAGTGCAATCCATGATGGGGGGGCAGGAATACTCCCTTCATGTCCTTCTACAGTGCTTGCTAAGTTCACAACTGAACACTCACCATGAAGTCCCAGGACGTTCCTCTTTAAACTCTGGATCAGGGTACAATACCAGTCTCGAGTCTTGTAGCCAAATATGAGCCCTTCTTGGTTGTTACACAAAAGAGGAAGATCCAGGTATCACATGCTCTTCAGGGGTAGCTGTGTAACCCTGATTTTGTCTTCTTCCACACAGAATGCAACAACCTTGGTTCAAATCCCCACAGACTACTTTCTGAGACTTCTATATTCTCCCTATCTCTACCCAGAGTCCCCTTACAAATCCTTGCTCGATTGGTTGCTTCTGGTGGTACTCCTTTAGCAATAACAGTTTGATCACAGATTATTAATAACTGTCCCACAAATCACACACAATATAAAAATCTTGCTTAGGCAAAATAACACAAATAAAAGTGGAAAATATACACGAAAAATGCACTATAACTGTTGTCTAAAGTTCTACCTTAAGTTTGTAGTGAATTGAGAGTACAGAAGAATAAATAAAGTCTGAGGAATCCTTTCCTCCCTTTTCAGCCACTGGCCTTTGAGGTCCTCTGGCAGTTGGTTCTGTGTCTTTTCAGGAGAGTGTCCAGAATTAAATGCTCCAGGAAAATGAGAGAATTTGCTCTGTGTGAGCGCTTCTTAAATAGTCTGGGTCCAGACTGCCGAACTCTGTTTAGTCTTAAAGAGTGTCCTTCTTGATGGCTTTCTCTTTTAGGCCAGTTGAGGTCACTCTTGTGCTTTCCCAAATTCTTATTTAGGTTCTTTTTTTCCTCAGTTTCCGTACTTCCTTGACAATATGACACCCGTACAAGAATTCACACAGGTCTGCCAGAAAGGATATTCCTGTCCTTTCCTTTCACCTCATCAAATGCAATATACCATAATAGCTTCCTGACCAAAGCATCCTGCCTTTGAAGTGCAAAGGTTTAATCTCTTGACTTTTTATTACCTCTGCTTTCCTCAATTAAGTTAACCAGGGATAGACCCTTTGAAAGTGGACTCTTGGCTTCCTACTAATCAGCTTGTTCCTCTGAGGACAGAGGAAGTTCAAACATTTTGCAAGGCCCCCTTTCTTTCCTATGTGGCCTTTCCTTAACACTGGCCTTCTGTTGTGATATTTAACATACACAAAATCACATAAGAAAAATATACAACAGAATTATATCTGCAAATATTACACACCAGGGGCCAATCTCACTACATTCCTCCCTCTTTAGGCTGAATTTGTGGGAATATGCTTCCTAATGCATTGTAAGGTTTTCACAAATTCTGTTACTGTTCTAACTGGTGAGCTAGGCTATCTGTGTTTGCGCTGGCTGATCAGGCCTGGTACGTAATGGTCATGTTATAGGCCTGCAGGGCAATGCTCCACCTTAAGAGAAGACCATTTGTTTTACCCATCTGATTTAGCCACACCAGGGGGTTGTGGTCAGTCTGTACCATGAAGTGCCTCCCATAGAGGTACAGCTCTGATTTCTTCAAGGGCCATACCAGCATAAGGCATTACCTTTCAACTGTGGAATATGCCTGCTCCCGGGAAAGTAACTTTTTGCTCAGGTATATGATTGGGTGGTCCTTTCTCTGATTTGAGGTCTGACTGAGGACTGCTCTAATCCCCACATTGGAGGCATCTGTCTGGACTACAAATGACTTACTGTAATCTGGACTGGACAACATAAGGGCACAGCACAGTGCCTCCTTTAGCAGTGTGAAGGCTTGTTCACAGGCAGGTTCCCACTTTACCTTTTCTGGCTTTCTTTTCTTTAGCAGGCCAGATAGAGGAGCTGCCAGGGTACTGTAATTTGGTCCAAACTTTCAATAGTACCCTGCAGTCCCTAGGAAGCTCCTAACCTGCTTCTGGGTCTCATGCATGGGCCACACCTCTATCGCCTCAATCTTTGCTTGATTGGGATGGAGCTGCCCCTGCCCCACTACATGGCCTAGGTATGCCACCTGGCCACCTGCCATTTTTCAGCCTTGACAGTGAGCTCTGCCCTCTGTATTCTGCTTAACACTACCTTCAGGTGGGACAGGTGTTCCTTCCAGCTGGTTCTGAAGATGGCAATATCATCCAGATAAGCTGCTGCATTCTCGTCAGTACCATTTAATACCTGGTTTACCAACCTTTGGAAAGTGGCAGGGGTGTTCTTCATTCCAAGAGGCATTACCAGAAACTCAAATAATCCTCTTGAAGTGATGAAGGCCAACCGTTCTCTAGCACTGGCAGTTAACTCCACTAGCTAGTACACTTCCATCAAGTCAATTGTGGTAAGGTAAGTCACCCCTCCCAACTTGTCCAGTAGTTCATCCGTCCATGGCATTGGGTGGGCATCAGACTTCATGACTGCATTGAGTCCATGATGGTCCACACAAAAGTGAGTAGAGCCATCCAGCTTGGGAATGAGGACTACAGGTGAGGCCCAGGGGTTGTGGGATTTCTGGGTTACCCCTAAATCCAGCATTTCCTCCACCTCCCTCCTAATGTTCTTTATGATGGCCTCAGACACCCGGTAGGTTATCTGCTGAATGGGCGCTTGCATCCCTGTGTCTACATCATGTGTCACTAAGGGGGTTTGGCCAGGCTTGGCCATAAACAAAGGGGCCAAATCCTCTAAAACCTCCCGCACTTCCTTGGACTGTTCCAGGATCAATTGGGGCGACAGTTTGATTGCCTCCATAGATGACTCCTGCTTGCTTTCCCTCTAGCAGGTCTAGTAGGGGGTCCTCTTTGTCTGTTCCCTTCCCAGGACTACACACTGCAAATACCATGTCAGCCCTATTTAAATATGGCATCATCATGTTGACATGGTACATCCTATGGGCATGTCTCCTGTCAGGCAGTTCTATGATATAGTTCATATCATTAAACTATCGGACTACCTTGTATGGTCCCACCCACTTGGCCTGCAGCTTGTCCTTCTGGATCGGAATTAGGACCATGACTTCCTGACTTACACTGTACGAGTGAGCTCTGGCTCCACGGCCATACCAGCTCTTTTGCTTCTGTTGGGCAGCTGACAGGTTGCTTTGGGCCACTCCTGTAAGCTCTTTCAGTTTCTCCCTAAACTTTTGGACATACTCCACTTTGGGAGTTCCCTGGGTGGCGTACTTGCCTTCCCAGTCTTTCCTGATCAAGTCTAAGGGCACACAAACTGTAAGTCCACATAAGAGTTCAAAAAGGGAGAACCCTGTCGACTCTTGTGGCACCTCCCTGTATGCAAACAACAAGTGGGGAAGGTATTGCTCCCAGTCCCTCCCATGCTGTTCAGAAAATGCTTGGAGCATCGATTTTAGGGTACAAGTAAACCTTTCCACAAGCCAATTGACTTGTGGGTGATAAGGTGTGTGTCTCTGCATGCCTCCTACACTTCTCCCACAAACACTTCATCAGGTCCAACATGAAGGTACCCCCTTGATCAGTGATAATCTCCTGCGAAAACCCAATGCAGGAGAAAATCCCTAGCAAGGCTTCTGCTAGTTTGTCTGTCCTAAGTGAAGAGAGGGTGACCGCCTCTGGGTATTGGGTGGTGTAATCGACCACCATCAGGATAAACTTCTTCCCAGAGGAGCTTGGGGTACTTAAAGGTCCTACAATATCCATTCCTACCCTCTGGAATGGCTCTTCCACAATGGGCAAGGGGACTTAGAGCAGCTTTGGTTTTATTGCCTGCCTTACTTATTTGTTGGCACTGGTGACAAGACCTACAATATTCCTTTACCTACTTGGTGAAGTGGGGCCAATAGAAATTCTGGGTCAATTGCTGCATTGTGTGTGCAATGCCCAAATCTCCAGACATAGGGATATCATGATCAATCCTGAGCAACTGCTCATGATACCCCTGGGGAATGACAAGCTGCCTGCCCATCACCCCTCCCTCTGTCCTCACGTCCTGTGTATACAGCAGTCCATTGTCCCAAAATACCCTATGTCTTTTGTCACCTCCCTGTGTCCCATCAGATTCTTCACAAGCCCTCAGCCTTTTCAAACTATGGTCAGTTCTCTGAGCAGCTGCTAAATCATCACATTTTCCCAAGGCATTGGACGTGTCCCCTTCATTTCCTAAACTAGGCTCCATAGCGCTAGCATCAGGGCATTCAGGGTCACTGCCATCCCTAACCTTCTTATCATTTGTTACCCCTCCCTCCTCAGAGTAACCTTCTGTAGCTGTTTTGGAACTGCTACTTGGGGAAGTCCTACCTCCCTTTCACTATTCTCCATGTCAGGAAACACAGGATGGAGAACCAGCTTCCCATTTCTTTCCACAGGGGCTTCTATGGGGTTCAGAGAAGTACAATCAGCCTTTGCTGTCTGACTGCAGATAACTGCACACACCACCCTCTTCTGGAGATTGTTCCCTATAATCACATCCAGGGTGAGGTTGTCTGCCACTGCCACTTTTTGCACCATCTCTCCTGTCTCACCCTAGTCGAAGAGAACGCTAGCAAGTGGACATATTTTCTCCTCCCCAATGAATCCCCTCACTGTTACAAACTGATTAGCTATAAGCTGTTCAGGCCCAACCAAATCCTATTTTACTAAGGTAAGAGATGCCCCCATGTCCCTTAACCCATGGGTCTGCACCCCATTTACAGTAACTGGGTGTATGTGCTCCCTCATGTTTACAGGCATTGTTTCAGGGATACACAGTGCACCTAACTCTGTTTGAGAACCACTTTGCCCACTCTGTACCTTTTCAGGACACTGTCTAGCAAGATGCCCCGGCTATTTACAAAACCAACAGTTATCATTTCTTTTATCTGAGAAATCCATTTTGGTAACTTGGGGATTCCCCCTTTTGGTGGAGGTGGTAAGGGTTTTAGCTGCCCTGAAGGTACGCTTTTCCCTTTTGTCCCTGCCATACCTGCTCCACTTCCTTTCAGAGCAGGCCTGCTCCTGGCATAGTGATCCGAGAGCTCAGTAGCCTGCTGTGCTGTTTTTGGATCTCGGTCCTCTAGCCAGGTTTTCAACTCTTCTGGGCAAGCCCAAAAGAACTGCTCTAAAAGTACAACCTCCTCAATTTTCCCCACAGAGTTTGCTTCCACTCCCTCCCACCAATGTTTCAAAAACTGACATTGCTTTGTGGCGAGTTTCTCAAAGCTCATGTCAGGTCTTTCTCAGAGTTTACAAAATTTAACCTTGTAGGCCTCAGGAGTCAGTTCATGCTTTTTAAGCAAAGCAGCTTTAAGTTTCTCATAGTCTTGGTTATCATCATTATTCAGTTGGCCTAGTGATTCATGCCCTTTAGCAGTAAGCAGCAGGGACAGCTGGAAGCTCCAGGACTCCCTGAGTACCTTGGGCTGGATACAGACCTTTTCAAACTAATTCAAAAGTGCATCCATATTCTCCCCCTCTTTAAATTCCACTATTAATTTGGAACTTAATTTATACCCAGGCCTGGAGTTTCAGGTCTATCGCTGCCACTTACCTCCTTTGGCATTAGTTGTTGGAGCATTATCCTCTCCAGTTCAAATTCTCTCTGGTGCTCTTTTTCCTCTCTGTCGGCCTCTCTCTGGTGCTGTCTTGCTTGCAACTCCATCTCGAACTTCCTCTGCTTGAATTCCATTTCTAATTTCCTCAACTTCAGCTGCAGCCTGATCCCTTCTGGCTCCAGCTTTGTGGTGGCCTTCCCCTGATGCTGTGCCTCTGGGTTCCTTCTGGTCTTGCTGTCCTCCTCCCTGGACTGGACTCTGTGATGTCCCTTGGCACCACCACACCCAAGGTCTGATCCCTTTCAGTCACCTGCTGTGGATTGAGGGTTGAGGCAACTGCTTGCTCATCGGCTGCCATGAGAGCCTCCATGAGGTGTTTTTTTGGTTCACCTCTCATACTGGACCCCTCTTTCCTGACACAACTGCCTTAGGTAGTATGTAGCGTATTCACTGTAGTTGGAAGCCATCTTCTTCCCTAACTACTGCTACACTAGCTTACATTGAAAAAAAAAACAGGTAGGGAACTTTATACTGTAACCAAATAATTTTTTTCCAAATCCCTGCCTTGATTGTGTGTCATTCTTTTCAGTTTATCAATCTGATACACTGGTTTCAAATTCAACTGTTATACCTGTGCCACCAATATCTCTCGAATTGCAACACTATGCAACCAGATCTCTCGGATCCCACCACTGCCACCAGATCTGTCACAAACCCACTCCTTAGGGTTAGGCCCACTGAGCTCACAGTGCCCACTCCTAAGTGCAATCCGTGATGGGGGGAAAAGAAAACCCTCTTTGTGCCTTTCTATAGTGCTCACTGAGTTCACAACTGAACACTCACCACATAGTCCCAAGGCATCCCTCTTTAAACTCTGTATTAGGTTACAATATCAGCCTCAAGTCTTGTAGCCCTATATGAACCCTTCTTGGTTGTTACACAAACGGGAAAGATACAGGCATCACACGCTCTTCGGGTTAGCCATGTGACCCTGATTTTGTCTTCTCCTAAGGAGCATGCAACAACCGTGGTTCAAATCCCCACAGACTCCTTCCTGAGACTTCTATGTTCCCCAGTCTCTGCCCAGAGTCCCATTACAAATCCTTGCTCGATTAGTTGCTTCTGGTGGTACCCCTATAGCAATAACAGTTTGATCACAGATTATTAATAACTGTCCCACAAATCACACACAATATAAAAATCTCACTCAGGCAGGTTTCTTAAAAATAAATGTTTTTACTAAAGCACTTAATAATTATACAGTTACAGCTAAAAGGTTTTATCAATTTGGTCACAGAATAACACAAATAAAAGCGGAAAATATACATGAAAAATTCACTATAACTGTTATCCAAAGTTCTACCTTAAGTTCATAGTGAACTGAGAGTCCAGAAGAATAAATAAAGTCTGAAGAATCCTTTCCTTCCTTTTCAGCCACTGGCCTTCGAGGTCCTCTGGCAGTTGGTTCTGTGTCTTTTCAGGACAGTGTCCAGAATGAAATGCTCCAGGAAAATGAGAGAATTTGCTCTGTGTGAGTGCTTCTTAAATAGTCTGAGTCCAGACTGCCAAACTCTGTTTGGTCTTAAAGGGTGCCCCTTTCGGTGGCCTTCTCTTTTAGGCCAGTAGCGGGTCACTCTTGCGCTTTCCCAAATTCTTATTTAGGTTCTTTTTTTCTCAGTTTCAGTTGTTCCTTGACAATATGACACCTGAAAGAGAATTCACAGGGGTCTGCCAGAAAGGAGAGAAACATGGAAACATAGAATATGATGGCAGATAAGGACCAACTGGTCCACTTAGTCTGCCCGTTTCCCTACTTGGTTTGGCAATCCCTACTTTTATCTGGACTGCTGTTCCCCTGCTTCGCTGCACAGCAGGGTGCCTTTATGATTATCCCATGCACTTTCCAATCCCCATGCTGTTTTTGCTTCCACCACCTCTGCTGGTAGGCTGTTCCACAGATCTACCACCCTCTCTGTGAAAAAAGTACTTCTTAGCATTCCCCCGAAGCCTCCCTCCCTTCAGTCTCATGTTATGTCCCCTTGCCCTTGTGCACTTTCTTCTCTGAAATATGGATATTCCTGTTCTTTCCTTTTAACTCATCAAATGCAATGTACCATGACAGTTTTCTGGGACCAAAGCATCCTGCCTTTGAAGTGCAAAGGTTTCATCTTCTGACTTTATATTACCTCTACTTTCCTCAATTAAGTTAACCAAGGAAATACCCTTTGAAAGTGGACTCTTGGCTTCCTGCTAATCAGCTTGCTCCTCTGAGGACAGAGGAAGGTCAAACATTTTGCAAGGCACCCTCTTTCCTATGTGACCTTTCCTTAGCACTGGCCTTCTGTTGTGGTATTTAACATACACAAAATCACATCAAAAAAATATATAACAGAATTATATCTGCAAATATTACCCGCCAGGGACCAATCTCACTACACAAGTCTCATATCGAACTCTACTGGTACAAAATCTGACATTTTGATGTGATGTTTGGCAGTTTTCTGTAGTGGTCTTAGCTGGTAATATGGCTCCTGTTAAGGTGAGAAAATCAGGGTGGCACCAGGATACCAGTGATGGGGTTGGCATACTGTTTACTTATTTTTTTACAGGGCTCTAACTTTAAGTTAAAGTACCCCCTGCATCACTGGCAGCCAATCAGAATCCTAGTTAGATTTATAAGAAAATGTTCTATTCCCTTTTAGTTGAATGGGTGAGAGGATTATATCTTATGATGTGTTAATACACATCACTCAGTTAGTGGACTTTCAAATCTATTTTCTATTATGGTGTTTACCTATGTGGCATAAGTGATGTGCCATAGTATGTAGGCTTATCCATCAACTTAATTGAGTCTACGCCATCTGGAAATGTACAAACCAAACAAACAGTAGTGGCACTACTGTTTGTTTGGTTTTTGAGTTTTACAGTAGGCTGCCCTGGTTGTAGTGAGCACCAGCTCTGCAATGCTGATCGTGGCCATACCTGTTGAACTCCATCTAGAAGTGTTACTGTCTCTTACCCATTAATTGCATCAACTCTCCACCCCTGTACTTTCCCAGCCAGCAAGGAGCACAGAATCATGGCAAACTCCTACATGCCACCACAGTGGTGAGAGTGTAATCTTCTACATTAGTACCATGCTGGATTTGTGCTTTGTTTTATTAAATGTCCTGGCTCACTCTCATGACTGTTAGGGCACTTTCTATACAACTAATAGATATTTGTACAGTGTCTTACTTACCTGTAACAATTAAGAAGGTTTGCATGCTTGTCTTGTACATTGTGACTTTTTTTATATCAGTTTTTCCCTCCATGACCGGCCCGAGCTCAATGGCAGCGTACCGCCTATCCATGGTGTTCATCACCTCCCCATATAGGGATCACACTGCACAGCCATGGGGTTGTGATTTTTCAAAGTTGCCTAAGTGACTGCGTTAGTCCCCTAATCCCCACCCCTGAGGACAGACCAAAGTCCAGGCGAGAAGCTGTATTGAGACGCGCTTCCATAAAGCGCTTCACAGGGTCCTCCCCACCCGACACTGTCCGCTACTTGAAGCAGTTCTTAGCTCTCCCCAGAAGTGAAGAGCTGCCAATCGGTGATTCAATCCAGCTCTTCCCTCCCCTCCCAGCTGACCCGCGGTGACCCATGTTCATTCCCAAACCTGGGTTGCTGGTGTAGCAGGAGGTGTGGTGTTCAGTGCCTCAACCCTCTGTGCTACTGGGCTGTCCTGTGACATGACTCATGTTGTATATCATAACATACATAAATAAAGTTTACAAAAAAAGTTATTCAAGGGGATTAACTGTGAGAGTTTGGGGTAAAAAAATTAAGATTGAGACCACCAGTAAGCTGTAGTGGCAGCACACTGAGGCCACCAGAATGGAGGACTTGAGAACCACTACTCTAGGCCACCAGGGTGGATGGGTTTTTAATATAGTATAACTTTTAAACAGTGCCTTTCTTAACTTTTCCAGTTATACAAAGAAGAAATAGAGAGCTCTCTTATCTCACTGGGAGCTTCTCCAGGCTGCTTGTCCAATTTCTTAAATAGCCCCCAAAAGAAGGGAAAGAATTATAATTTGCCCCCGAGGGGCTGGCTGCATGATCCCTTTCCACTTCCTGACACTCTGAGCTGCCCCACACTCCAGTGTTTTCATCTTGATAGGTCAAGTGCCGGGACACATGCCATTCACTTGCGTGGAGCATCTTTTTCAAATGTGATTTCCTGAATTTAAATTGTTTTTTGGTACCAGGGTTCAAGTAACAAAAGCCCTGTTAGTTGAACCCCTGTTTCAATCGATTGAAGTTTCTTTATTTTTTTCACAATAGAGTGCTGCTGTGTGTGACTATTTAGATGCCATCGAATTCTGGATTTCAACTAGACACAAATTAAGCACCTCCACCGCGTCAGGTGTCCTGAGTGCAAAAGACAAATATAGATGGGTATCATCAACATACACACTGTATCACAAGGGGCAAATTCTTTCATCAAAAGTTGTCTTCAGTGCAGCCCTGCCTATGAGGCAGTGCTGTCTTGGAGGCAAATATTATGGATAGGTGTGCTTCTCAAGCAGGGCTTTAACTTCTACAGCGGAACAGCTGAGCTTCACTGCTGTGCCAGCTTGGTGGTCTAGTGGAAAGGTCTAAAGCCTGATAAACAAGAGACTGTGAGTTTGAATCCGGACAGGATCCCCTCAGTTTTCTTTAGTCAGAATTTCCCCAGAGTGGTGATCCATGGGGTCATAGAGTTAAAATAGTAAATACTGTATATAGGAAAAGGGACTTAAATGTGAGAAAGAATAAGTGCAACAATAAAGTGTTGACCTGGAAGCAGGGCTGCCCTGGAGGTCCCATTCATTGAAAGAATCAGTTCCTTTGCCACCATATCATCTAATGATGCTCCCCAGGGATAGCATGTATGCTGCAAACAACATGGGTAAGAAGACTGACCCATGGGGTACACCACAGGGCAGGGGCAAAGGGCATGAGGAGAAGTTCCTCACTAATTACAGTACATCTTGAAACATCAATGGTACTCCCCAAAATCTTGATAAAAATTCAGTTTATTTCATGTTAACCACATATGGTCAATCAATATTTCTTAATTTTTCATAGTGTAACCCATTATTTCTTCAGGAGATTGATTTTCACCTGTTAAAATATATTTGCTTTTATCTACATACATTTTTATATATTTTATTTTGTAATATATTAATTCACACCAGTTGCTACAGTTTTAAAGTGACTACTACATGCTTGTACCCAGGGCTCCAGATACAGCTTTTTGGGATGAGTACTGTACTCCTCATTTTGAAAGTGAGGTGAGTAAAACCAAATTCAGATGAGTACAAATGTCTGGATAGAGTGGAGTGAGGAGTACATGTTTACAAACAATGTAGTTTTTTTTTCTAGATAAGAATTGGTCAAGTGCCAACAATGCTCCAGATAATGTTGGCAGGTAGGAGTAATTTACTCAACAGTTTTAAAATATAGTGAGTAAAACAAAATTGGGATGCATACAAGTGATGTAAATCTGTAAAAAAAACTGCTCCTTTGAAATCACCATTTATGTTATGAAGCGCTGTTCTGTGGAGTGTGGAGTATTTACAAATGTTGGATGAATATTTGCACTCATTAAACATTTTTTTCTGAAGAATATTTCCTAAAATGAGGTGACTAAAACAGGTCAGTACTCCACTTATCTGGAGCCCTGCTTGCACTAATACCTGCTTAAAATCAAATTATATGGTCACGTAAATCAAATTTTTTTTCTCTATATAATTTATACGCCTGCATCTTGGGGGGGGGGGGCAGCTGCACAGCCCAGTCCCCAGCTCCCTGAGCTGGTTCCTCTGCCTCATTTGGTGTTCAGATGCTGGTCCTGAGTCTCTCCGTGAATCCCCCCTCATGTCGGGGCTGAAAGGGGAGGGCCATTCTCCCCCAGAGCATAATCCATGGTGGACCTGGTCATGAGCAGAGTGGCAGCAGGTTTTCGTTGAGCCCTCTGATGGTTCATTCTCTGTTTTCTCTCCATCCTACTGTGGAGCATTGGACTTGTGTGTGGAGGTGCACCTATCCAACATTCTCCACAGTCCCCTCCCTTACATTGCCACACGCATGGTGCTCTGCCACCTGTCCTGCACCTGGGGCCAGCCATAGCTGGGAAAACATGCCTCCCCACCCGAGGAGAGGAAAGTAGTCCTTCGGATGCTTGATCCTCTCCCAGCCCAGCTGAACCTTAATGACTCAAGTCTATTCCCAGAGCCGGGTCATCAGCTGGGCTGGAGGTATAGTATAATCACCTTAGCCCTCTGTGCCACTGGGCTGGCAAACCAAATGTTATTTAATGTTATTCAAACATTCCAATGTTTTTAATAAAATAAACTCTGATGGACAAATACCTTGTTATGGCTATCATGTTTATGTAGTGGAAAAACTCCACTTCCTGTACTTTTCTGTTTTGCTGCTGGCTGCTTTCAATATAATCAAAAAGTTTTTATTTACTATTTATTCCTCATATTTCTTCTCCCATATAATAAATTATATATTAATTTACAACCTATTCTTACCTTCTCTGATAGCTCTCTAGTATTTATCCATCTTTTTCAGTAATGACACTCTTCATTCTGTAAGGATATTTAGAGACCTTTTAATGTATATCCATTTCGCTGATCCAGTTAGCTCATTTTACTCCCTTATTCTGAAAAGTAAGTGACTAACCTTTATTTTCAGAAGGTTTCTCCTCTTAAATTGTGCCACTCTGTATCATTATGTTCAGAATCTGTAATCATTAACATTTAAAAACATTTTACTCTCTGTTTTCCTCTTATACGCCATTCCATTTATTCAAGTTAATTTATACTTCCTACCTCTCTCCATGTGGTGTTTGATAATGGCAGCCAGTATTACTTAAATGCCACTTTTCTCATTTTAAAGCTTCCTTTCACTCATGCCAAATCAAGCACCTGGGGGAAGGTCTTAAATGATGGCTAAAAAAATGCTAAAAATCTGAAAGACAGGTTGTGTCAACAACATAGGATGCCTGAAGAAAAAAGAAGTACAGGCTGGTTAGCAAACAAAATCACAGGTAAGCTGGTTTACCAGCACAGTAGTACTGCTACCACCTGTGGTGCTGAAAATCTGTGTTTGGAAACAAACATGGGATAACAGAGGATTGGCTAGAAGGAGTTAGGGTGAGCATCCCATGGACAGCTCTCCTCCTCTGGTGGGGGGCAGGGTCATGGTCCCCCAGCAAAGTCAATGACACCCAGTGGAGGCTGGGTGTGCAACAGCCTGGGCCACTCTTCAGTGGGGAGGCAACAGCAGACCTTGGGTGTGGGAATGTGCCTGACCAGTGCTGATGTCATTGCATTTCTATACCTCCGGGGGAACTACCAAGGAAAATCCTCTAGGCTGGTATCACCATGATGCCCCCAGACCTCCTCCCGAATGATGCCCAGGTGCTAGCCTCTGCTGGGGCCTCTGGTGGAACACAGTCTCTTCTCCTCCCTCCTGGGGGAGCCCCACTGCAGGGGGAAAGCTGTAGGCCTCCCCAGTCTGAGGCAACTTGGTGGGGCTGCTGGGTGAGAGGCCCAGGTGCTGAGAAGGGGATAAATCTCCCACACCATACCAGGAGCAGAAACAGGAATCAAAAAAAAATCAGAGGTAGCTTTCCATGTGGTAAGTGTACTCAGTGTCAAATAAAAAAAAAATACCAGTGTAGCAAAGAAAAAAAAAATGAAAAATAGAGATTAAAAATTTCAAACTTTGATTCTAGTCTATATGTTGAAATGTTCCTGTGACCAACCAGACTAAGTAACAGAATTTCACAGCATAAGAGCTGTATACACTGTGAAGATATGATCGCTCCAATAGCATGACATTTGAGAAATAAGAAACATACTAAACCCCACTTGCAGTTTGAGGGTATGGGGTAGCACCATGATCCCTAAGGGGATGTAACTGGGAGAAAAATGTGCTTCTTTAAAAAGACAATTGGATTATAAGACTGGAAAATGTGAACCCAAAGTATGGGCTTAATGAAGCAGTGAATTGGTTGAGCCTGTTTTAAAATAATGCAGGAATCTTACAGTGTACTGTATATATTTGACAGGATTGCTGGTGAGAAAGCCTGAGAATAGGTAAGTAGTGAAAAAAGAGATAAAGAAAGGAGCATAGAGTGTTATTAAATGGAGAAAAAGTGATGGGAAAATAGAAAACAGAACAGGCTATATTTGAAGGATTACCGTAAAATATAATAAGTGTTTGTAACTTTATAATGTTATTTGGTTTATAGATAGGGAGAGAAGAAACTGCTTGGTGTAGGTAAGTACAGTATTTAACAAGGGAGCAAACTAGGAATCTGAGTTACATTTAGTTGGGGGACATGCTAGGTAACATACATGTTAGATAGGGATATGGGTTAATATCCCACCAGAGCCACTGAGACAGCTTGCACGTGCATACAGTAAATCTGGTTCCTCTAAAACTAGAAGTACAGCAAGTTAAATAAGTAATAAAAGGAGAAGCTATTCATTTTATAGCCACAGTCAAAATAGGGGGGAGTGTTCAATTCCAAGGCAAAAGTCTGTCAGTGCTGACAGCTGCTATGGAAGCTGCTGCTTGGTAAGCAGGTGGGGGGAGTGGTCCATTGCTACAGACAACTGGATACTTGACATGATGATGTCAGCATGCTCTCACAGCTGGTGATATCTACCCAGGGGCTCAGTTTGGCACGAGTCATTACTAGACACCACATGAAGAGATGTAAGGAGTTCAAATTGATTTGAGTAAATGGAATGGCATATAAGAGGAAAACACAGAGAGTAAAAGGTTTTTAAATGTTAATGGCTACAGTTTCTGAATATAAAGACACAGGGTGGTAAAATGTAAGAGGAGAAAAACTTATGAAAATAAAGGTTAGTCAATTACTTTTCAGAGAACAGGACTGAAATGAGCTGAATAGAGCAGGGAGATGGATACACATTAAAATGCATCTAAGCATTCTTACAGAATGAAACAAGTGCAATTACTGGAAGAAATAGGTAAACACTAGCGAGTTATCAAAGATGATAAAACATTTATTATAAATTACTATAACATTTATTATATGGGGATAGAAATAAGAGGAATAAAGAAATTTTTTTTACATTTTATTTTAATGTGGTCCGTGGCAAAACAGAAAATTATATGAAACTGAATTTTTGCACTAAATTAAAGGCAACAGCCATGACAAGGTATTTGTCCATCAGCGTTTATTTTCTTAATAACACTGGAATGTTTGAATAAAATTAAAGGGACACTGTCAACCTGTTTTTCATCTTATTATTTCAAGTTAAAACCCCACATTTTATGATTGTTTACCCTGTCTAAAATTCACTGATGTTGCTGTTTGTTGTGTCTGTCTACATGCTTAGTAGAACTGAAATGCATGGCAATGCATATTTATAAAGAACCTTGTTTGTGTTTATAATCCTGATTCTGTTCTTACTGCATACTTCCTGAGCATTGAAAACACACCCAAACAGTGCAGTCACTCATAAGGAAGTAGCCTCCTAACCTCCCACTGCATCATGAGGGGTTAGACTGTTTTGTGGGTGTTCCCAAGTCCAGGAAAGATGCATTTGGAGCTGATCAAGGAATGTAAACAAACCTGTTTTGCTGTGATAACACCAGTATGGTGGGTAGTCTGTTTTGTACTTTTTTAAAGAAAATAAGAGTCAGAATCAAACTACTAGATACATCAACAATCTTTACAGAATGGTGGCAATCATAGAATATGTTTTTTAAACTAGGGACACTTTGAGACCTAAAGGGGTTGACACTGTCCCTTTAAATAACATTTGATTTACATGACCATACAATTTGATTTTAAGCACGTATTGCTGCAAGCATGTAGTGGTCACTTTAAAACTGTGACAATTGGTGTGATTTCATGTAGTATGAAGGAAGATACATAAAATAATATGTAAATAATAGAAAATATATTTTAACAGGCCAAAATCAATCTCATGAAGAAGTAATAGGTTACGCTGTGAAATGTTGAAAAATATTGATTGACCATATGTGATATGTGGCTAACATGAAATAAGTTGAATTTTTAACAAGAATTTGGTGAGCAGCATTGATGTTTCAAGACATATTTAGTGGTGGTGTACTATTGCCTGGGTTTAGAACAGACTTCTCCCAGTATTTTCTTTTTCATCCTATAGAGGGAGGTACACTGCACACAGCATTTGTGACAAAGATAATTTCCTCATCACTTCCCTCTGTGTCCTATACCTTAGGTAGGAGGACTCAAACAAGCAGATGATTTTGATAATGAATCCAACATACTCCTTCAGCTGATCTGCCTTAACAACATGGCAACTGGGATCAGAAGACATGCTACAGCCAATAAGGTTTAGAAGCCTGATCCAGAGCCACAGGAGGGCTCTAGGGCTACTGGAAGACTTTGTAATTCACCCAGAAGGCATGTGGATGATCAGTCATTGAGCAATAACCAGACAGACCCTCCCAAGAGACTGACAGGAGAGCCTGGCCAATGGGTAGATTGTTTGTGCTGAGACTCAGAAATCTTCCAGCATGTTCTCAGTCTGCTGTAGAGTCAGGTCCACACACTGTGGGAGGTGTTGAGGGTTTGGACAAACTCCCCAAGACAGATTGAGTTCTGCTTGACCAGAAGATTCTTTTTGTTTTGTTTTTTGTTTTTGTTTTTCTCTCTTATAAGTTAATGCAGTTTAAAGCCGGAAGTCTCCGGGCACTCTGGGTCAATTACAGGGACGGACCAGTGGTAGCATCAGCTATGCACTGGCGTCGAGATGCACGGGGCTTCATGCTTGCTGCCACTCTTAGATTGTGCACTGGAGAAGTAAATTTTAGTGACTGATTGAAGTAAAGTCTGCCCACCTCAATCGCGCCACACTCACTGATCGTCAGCACAGGTACAATTATTTCAAGCGAGTCTGAGACCCTACCTGGTTGCTAATGTTTTTTGTGAGGGAGACTCAAAGGTAGGTAAAAATAAAATGTAGCCAGGCATATGAGGATAGTTACTTGCTTTTTTCGGTCCTGCTAGTTGCTACTACTGACCACCAATGACACACTCAAAATCATCACTGTGCCAGCGCCATATAGTTTATTTTCACTTTCAGTGGTTTCCCAGTGACACCTGTTTTCATTTGATAATCTCCAAAAGATTCTAGCTTGCCCTGGTGCACACTAATAGTACTGAATTTACAGCTACGGTGTAAATAATAACAACATGACTGTCACGATCAATATACTGCTGTTGGACTAGTGCTGGGCCATGGGAATACAGTCATGCTGATATGCAACACCCCAACCACGGACACACATATGCACTGTGTATGATCTCAAAATGTGGCAAATATTTATTGCTGAAATATATGGTATTAGGTCATACAGAAACAGATTAGGTGCCGTATTGGTCCTTGTAAGAACAGATCCAGAATCAAATGGTTCAAAAAATCAATGTCTAAGCTTTTGGATCAACCAAATCCTTCCTCAGAGACTTTTGACAATTGTTCTGAGAGTACCAATCTATTATCATCCAGATCATACACAAAAAAACAGAAACAATTCTCATTGGTTAAAAGTACTTATTTCAAAAAATCACACATTTAAATGGAATGAATAGCCTCCCATTAGCTTGCTATTACTGAGAATCTTTCAAGGTCAAGCCATTAGATAAACTGAACACTCAAGCAGGCAAACCTTGTAACTAAAATTATGAATGAATGTGTGTGTTAGGAGAATATATACAAAATTAAAAACAAGACCTTAAGATTTAATACCACAAATGTCCAAGTTAAAACTTGAAAGTATTGTATGATAAAAAAAACTGTACAACAGAAATATATGTATGGAAATAGGGGAATAAGAAAAATGTACCTTGTATGAACAACTGTTTAAAACTTAAATATAACAATCTGCTATATTTTATCATCTTAATCATTCCTAATTGCTGCCTATCAAGTGTCCTGGCTGTGTGGGCGGATGGTAGCTGGCTGAAGAGGGCCTGGGAGGGAAGCCGGGAAGGGGCAAACTAGGAGTGGGTCCTGGAAAGTTGTTCTTCACTCCCCCAGAACCTCCATGCCCCCTCTCACCTGTCCTCTATGGTTAGATTATGTACAGGCCTGATTGGAATACCTAAATATTGTATCTCCTTTTCCTGATTCCTCTTTAGGGACTTATATCTGGCCTACTAGAGGCAATAGTCAAAAACTATGATGTTCATCTATTCCTTATTGTCTCAGATTTTCCCTGCAATTTTGCTGTCATGGTTTCCATCATGTAAATGTCATAGATCAAATCTTCCCATTGAATAATTGAAGGGGGGCCTGGCTTAAGCCAGTTTCGGGTAATGACCTTCTTTACTGCTGCTAGGAGAATAGAGAGCAAGTATATCAGGTGTTTAGATCTAATATGTCTAGGGAAGTTTAATAATATTGCTAATTCTGAAGTTAAATCATTCGGTTCAGGAACTAATTCAGTAACTATTTGGGCTACTGTGCTCCAGAACTGGACCAGGACAGGACAGGACATACCAGAAAATATGTGCGTGAGTGGCAACCTCTGCCCCACATTTCCTCCAACAAGAGGAATCTGCAGTGGACAGAAATTTTGCTGTAATCTACAAAAATACCTCCCCACTACCTTCTACCCCAACTCCCTCCCTCTACAAATATGAGTTTGTTATATGATAGTGTCTGTGCCATATCCAGAGCCAATTCCATTGTGTCAGCACAGTGATTAAATCTGACTCCCAAGTCTCTTGCATTCTTTCCCACTCTGGTCTAGGCAAACTCTTATCAGCTTTATAAAAAAACGAGATCTGGGGCCCGATTCCAAGACATATGGTGCAACCCATTGGCGTATGTGAGTTGCACCATACGCCTCTATGTTGGGGATCCTGCACCAGATTCCAGAACAGGCAGGGTCACTGGCAGCTATGCCCTGTGAATTGCGGCATTGCCAGAGTTGTGCCACAGGAAGGGCACAGCTGACCTGGGTGCCTAAAGCCACCAACATGCCCTATGACAAGGTGTAGCCCCCCCAAGCCCCAAGCCTCAAGACATGCCCACAAGCCCCGTGGCCCATGGGGAGTATTGGCAGAGTGGCACTGGCACCAAGGGTGGCAACAGCACATCGCGAACCCGGGTGCTGGCGGGTGGAACCCCGGTATTGCCAAGGGGGTGGGGGGTTGCTCTGTGGTGGGGGGGGTCCGTGAGACATGGCAGTATGTGGGTCAGGGCACTGCAGGGGGCAACAGGCAGTTGACCAGGATGGAAGCCCGTTATGCCAGCTCATAGTTGGTCTAACCCTGCAGTGTCGTAGGGCCTCTTGGAATGGCATTGCGGGGGTTATGGCGGCTGCGCTTTTGGAATAGGGCACAGCTGCTATCGTAACCCCCACTTCTGCCATGCCATAGGGGCCTTGGTGGTGTAAGTCCTCGGTGGCACAGGCCGCCTCTCTGAATACCGGCTGGCAGAACCCGTGGTGCAAAGTGTGACTTGCACCGTATGTGTTAGCACAAGTCGCACTGCGCCATGCGGACCCGTCCTGGAATCGGGCCGCTGATGTCTAGGGACATTGAAGCAAATGAAAAAGTGGGCGGATAGATGTTAATTCCAGCTGTAGGCCCAGGGTATTCCCCATGAAGTGCCTTATTTGCAGGTACTGATAAAAATCCCTTTGGGGGAGTGCATATTCTGATTGTAACTGCTGGAAAGTTTTAAACTCCTCTTGGGTGAAAAATTGAAAGATGTGGGCCAGGTCATGCCTCGCCCAGCTCTGGAAGCCATGATCAAGCTTTGCAGGTAGAAAGGCAGGATCCCAGGCTGACAATCCCAACCACCTCGCACCCCTCCCATTTCTAGGCAGTCTTAAATAGGATGCCCAATAGTGCAAGATATCTCTAGTGTACCGTGATCTCACGGAAGTAGGGATGACGTTGGATGGCTGAAACAATGTTATGTAATCAAATGGGAGTGTTGATTGGGATCTCTTTATGTCCACCCATTGGAGTACTGGTGCCATGGCTGGCAGCCAGGTTACCATATACGACAACTGAGCTGCAAGGGCATAGCCTGACCACAACAGAAGGGCCAAACCCTCTCTCTCTTTGGGAACCTGGAGTCTAGAAAGGGCCATCCAAGGTCTCTCCCTCTGCCATAAATATGTAGAAACTAATCTGTTCCAGTGGGACTCCTCCTTTTTAGGAAAAGGCAATGGAATGGTCTACATTAAACAGAGCAGCCGAGGGAGCAGATTCATTTGCACTGATTGCACCCTATTTATAAGGGGTATTGGCAAATGTCTCCAGGAGCGCAATTTTTCCTGCACCTCTCTGAAGAGCTTGTCATACTTATTAGAAAATATTACAGTTGGATTGGCAGGAATTTAAATTCCCAGGTATTTAATCTGGGAGTAGTGCCATTTACACTTAAAAAGTTTCTGTATCCTAATCGAAAGAGTATTCCCCGAGAACAGCATCTCTGTTTTCCCCGTGTTCATTTTATAACCTAAAGAGTTTTTCTATTTCTGCTAGGGAATGTAGCAAGGCATCTAGTGATGCCTCAGGGTCTGTAATAAAAAGTAATAGGTCATCTACATAAAGCGCGACCTTATGCTCATGATCTAAAATCTTATAGCCTTTAAATACTTATTTGCTGTATAAGGTGTTGTGTTATAGGTTCTGCATAAATTGCAAAAAGGTAGGGTGAAAGGGGAACTCTTGTCTCATACCCCAAGTAAGGGGGAAATGAAAGGAGCAGGAGCCATTAATCTTAACAACCATAACATTTTCAGGGAAAGCAAATTTTTCCAGGGTATAACGCTAAAAAGGCCATGACACCTTATCAAAAACCTTTTGGGTGTCTCGGCTAAGAACTAACAGGGGCTTTTTAGCTATGGAGGCATGCTCTAACAAATAAAGGGTTTGTCTGATATTATCTGCAGTTTAGCATGATTTTATAAAGCCTGTTTGATCTTGGTGTACTAAAGTGGGCATCATGGCATCCAATCTATGTACAAGAATGCTTGTATAGATTTTGTAATCTTGATTAAGCATAGCGATTAGGCAGTATGACTCGCACAAATGAGCAGGTTTAAGCACCGCTGAAATCATAGCTTGGGCCCACAGTCTCGGGTAAACTGCCTTCAAGTGACTTTTCTGCAGTGCTTGATTTAAAGGAACTTTTATCAGTTCCCAAGTTGCCTTATAAAATTAAACCCCGTACCCATCGGGTCCCGGACTCTTACCATTCTTAAAGCTCTTTATAGTGTTATTAATGTCCTGCATAATGATTGGACTTACAAGGCTTTGGGCCTGGGTTTCAGATAATGTGGGCAGATTAAGCCAAGAGAGAAAGGTTTTGATCGCCGTCTGGGTGGGATTGTCTTCCTCTTTATAAAGTTCAGCATAAAAATGTTTCAAGGCCTGTAAAATCTGAGATGTTCTTGGGTGCAACTGCCCTGTGAGAGGGTGTTTAATCTTAGAGATAGTTACTTTTTAAATTTTATTTACGTAAACGATAGGCCAGAATGTGAGAAGCACGAGCCCCTCCTTCGAAGTATTTCTGCCACAGCCAGAGCAGTGCTTGCTCTATCTTGGCTGTAAGTGTCTTTTGCATTTCGACTTGTGTGCTAGTTATCTAGTCCAACATGGAGGCATCCCCTAGCACGTGGGCCTCCTGCTGCTTACGCAGCTGTTCCTGTAGTTCTTTAAGGCTGGATTCCCGTTGTTTCTTTTTGCGTGCTGCATAGGCTATTATATAGTCCCTTAGTACAGTTTTCACTATATCCCACAGAGTCTGTGAAGAGACATGTGGGGAGGCATTATATGCTATAATTTCTGGTATTTTCTCCTGTAGGAGATCTTTAAATGCAGGATCAGTGTGTAAGGAACTCTTTAATCTCTAAAACATGTTTTTCCTTTCTGGGAGTGTCTGCAGTTCCAGAGTGATTGGGGCATGATCAGAGAGAGATGTATTATGAATGCCCACTGACTGAATTTGTTCTATATGTCCACTGCTCATGCAAAAATAATGAAAATGCGTATGACGTCTATGGGCATGGGAATAGAATGTAAATTTTCTAGTGGAGGAATTTATATGCCTCCACATGTCAACCAGGCTCAGTTCATATAACATCCTTCTTAAATGTTTCTGGCCAGCAGTCTGTGGCTGCAGCCTAGAGACAACAACTGTTTAAAACATTCATACAGAATTACACTTATCTGGAGTTATTTTCTAAACTATACTCTCAACCAGTTAACACACTCCATAAACATTAAAACCTACAGAGTTGTAACAATATTTTTTTACAAGATAATATCAATTGTCAGAATTATTGCCAAATAAAAAAATAAATAATAAAAAATAAATCTCTCAAGAACTACCTAGAAAATGAGTTCATGCATCTTAAAACATTCAAAGGTCAATAATGAGTCAGTATATAATCAATTAACTATATGAGCAGAAACAGTCTTAAGAATCAGTATATCCCCCCAGGAATGAAACTCTCCCCACCAAGAAAAGATAACTAGAAACACAGAGTATATTCACTATGCATGTGAACCAAGAGTCCTAACACCCTATAGCATAATTATGACAGGTACCCAAATATAAACTTTACTTTAATATGTAAGCAAAACGCCAACCCCTTCCCCCACACACAGAGCATCCTCCCCACAGAAAAAGCACCATCCTCCAACCCCCCCAAAAACACACACAAAATTACCCCACACACAAACTAAACTCCATCCTCCTACACACTCACCCAAGACAACCAAAGCCCCCCCCATCCACACACATATATTTGGTGAGAAACCAACATATTGTTAGCCAGTTAAAAAGGACTCTATGAAAATAAAAACAAAACAACAACACATTGAAGTCCTGTAAAATGTCCATCCTATAAAGTAAAAGTTTGTGTAAGTTTATGTTGGGTAATGTGTCATGAAACCCAAATTCAAATTCATGCCATCTGCTACCATATTGAGAAGTAAAATAATCTTAATCTCAAAAATCTGTTTCTGTTGTGTATTTTTTAAAAATCCTTTTAAGACCATTACTGACATATCTGAGATTGAGTGGTCATTCTGAGAGAAGTGTCGCCCACTAGTTTGTCAGTCATCTTCATAGTAATGGTATGTCTGTGTGCATTCATTCTAGTGCAGAGAGCTTGGCTTATCTCTCCAACATGCCTTGTTTGTGGACACCTCTTGCATTGAATGAAATAAACAACATCACATGATGTACAGGTATAATTCCCCTGTATCCTGAATAGTCTGTTTTGTGATGTAACCACACAATCATAAAGTGGAAATGAGCTCGCAAGTCTTACATCTGGGTTGAGTACAGGGTCGCGTACCATTTAGTGTCATGGTACCCTGTTCTGGTTCAAGTTTACTCCTAACAGTCAGGTTGGCTAAATTAGGTGGTTGTTTAAAAGACATTAGTGGTAGTTCTTGAAAAATACAATTTAGGGTCTTATCTTCTCTAAATATAGGGTGGAGGTCCTTAATAATTTTACGAAGACGCTCAAGGTCAGGATGATAAGTGACTACTAAGGGTATTCTGTTGATAGTGGTCCTTTTCTTATACTGAAGTAGTTGCTCTATAGGCACCTGTGTTGTATGTTCTATTGCTCTGTCAATTTCTCTGGAAGAGTGTCCCTGCTCCATAAAGGTGTTTTTCAGCATAGCCAAATGTGTATCCCTGTCTTCCTCATTTGAACAGATACAATGATACCGAAGTGCTTGACTGTACCTGACAGATTTTTTTGTGTGGCTCGGGTGATTACTATTCCTGTGTAAGTATCTCTGTCTGTCTGTTGACTTCCTGTAAATACATGTATGTAAGGTTCCATCCTTGATGGTGACAGTTGTGTCCAGAAAATTAACACTGGTGGCAGAATACTCCAGGGTAAGCTTTATGGTAGGGTGGAGGTTATTAAGTTCCTGATGAAAATCTTTCAGTGCATCAGTGCCTTCTGTCCAAATTATAAACAAATCATCAACATAAAGGAAAAAAGTGAGTGGTCTGTGGGGACCATGCCTTAAAAAGTCCTCCTCCAAATTTGCCATAAAGAGATTAGCATACTGTGGAGCCATTCTGGTGCCCATTGCTGTTCCCATAGTTTGAACATAATGTTTACCATTGAAGCTGAAGTTATGTTTCAGAATGAATTCCATAAGTTTCCCCACCACTCCAGGGTCAATGTTTTGGTCTAATCCTTTCTCATGTAGGTACTTATGGCAGGCTGAATGCCATCCATGTGTGGAACATTAGTGTAGAGGGATGTTACTGTACATCCATCGTTGCTAAAATGGTGTTAGGCGGTAAGTCCTTATAACCAGAAAGTTTACGCAAGAAGTGTGTGGTGTCCTGGATGTAAATGTCCCTTTCTGTAACCAGTGGTTTTAAAATGGTTTCTACAAATCCTGAGATCCCCTCAGTCAGGGTACCATTGCCAGAGACTATGGGTCTCCCCAGATTGCCAGGTTTATGTATTTTAGGCAGCAAGTAGAATGTCCCTGGCTTGGGTTCAATAGGGATAAGGTCCATTAGTCTGCCTTAGACATGGTTAGGAAATGATCTAAGTAAGTCCTGTAGTTCTCTTTTATATTCTG
Organism: Neoceratodus forsteri; assembly: GCA_016271365.2. Taxonomy (NCBI): domain Eukaryota; kingdom Metazoa; phylum Chordata; order Ceratodontiformes; family Ceratodontidae; genus Neoceratodus; species Neoceratodus forsteri. The sequence goes on from CM057449.1 coordinate 1,466,911,479, forward strand.
TGGTGGGGTCACTTTCCAGTTCTCTGTAGTAGGTATGGTCAGTGAGCTGTGTGTTGAATTCATTAATATAGTCCTCTCAGTTTAATATCACCACTGCAGAACCTTTATCTGCTTTTTTTATGACAATGTTGTGGTTAGATTTCAGTGTTTGTATAGCCCTCCATTCCAATGGAGAGAGGTTGTAATGGGCCTGTTTTTGCCTATTGAGGCACTCTAGTGAAAGCAGTGAATGTAATTGTCCAGTTTCTTATTACGCCCACTTGGGGGGAAGGGGTCAGATGATTTCTTTTTATTATCCAGTGAATTGCTACTGTTTGTGATCTCTTCTCTGCCTGTGATTTCTTCTCTGCCTTGAAATAATTCTTTAAGTCTCAATCTGTGGAAGTATTCCTCCAGTTCACCACAAAACTGTATTCTATCCAGTGGATTTGTTGGGCAGAAAGTTAGTCCCATAGAAAGTACACCTAATTCCCCAGTAGCAGTGTGTGGTTGGACAAATTAACCAATGAAAGGTGGCCATCTGTGTGGCTATGTTGTTCAGTCACTCTATTCTGTTCTTCATGGTTGTTAGGAAGTATAGTATGGTACTTGGCCCCTCCCGGCTATCTCTGGGGGGACAACTTGCCCAGAGGCCATGGCCAATCCATAGGTCCGACCTTGCCAGGCTGAATGGCCTGGGAAGGGAGGACCAATAGCCTTCAGACCTGACCACAATGGGGCTAGGAGTAGCCTCAATGTGAGTGGGGAAAAAGGAGGTTTCTTAAGGAACAGGAAGAAGAGAATCTGCCTCTTTTTGCCTGATGAGAGTATGTCACACTACAAAGGTAAAGAACCTTGTCCAGCAGGGTTCAGCATAGCCAGGCTTTCTGTGTGCCTATCTTCCAGCTAACATTTGTGCTGCATGCTAACCACCCTGGGCTACACCTCTGGCTAGCCAGGGGCACGCGGTCATCGAGTTAGGGAAGCTACCTATTTTCCTTAGGCTGTTTTCAACTTTTCTCCTTATACCTAGGGTAGGTTCAATTGTCGTAGGTTGCAATTACGCACCCCAGCCCCAGCCCTCCTTTCAGTACATTGTACATGCAGTGAAAATTTTTATCCTTAAGCTCCAGTTTGGTGCCTACTTAGATTGTGGGGCAAAACACCGCTCCCACTCTGCAACCGTCAGTTTTCTTACGGTGGTATTGTCAGACCCTTCACCCTCCCTAGCGCAGTCGGGCCTTGCTGAACTCTAGCCCCAGTCCTGGACCGCCATCTGTCTTGCCCCCCCCCTGCAATTTTCTGAGAAGGCTCCACCAGTTCAGAGGTACTTTATTATCATGAAACAACATAAACAAAATAAGATGTAAAATAAAAATCAAACTTAGAAGTACTGATGCAAGGCCACTTTGCTCACTGTTACTTCTTCTCACTAACAGAGGCTTACCATTTCACACCCACCCCCGTCCCCAGTTTACTTGGTGTCTCACGTGTTCACCAGCCCTGTTGCTGGCCTGTTTCAGTCACAAGCCCTGCCGCCCACCACAGGACTGTGACCCTCTTCTCTGTCAAACTCCAGATCATGGGATAGCTCCTCCTGGCCCATACATCTCCTGGTAAAATGTGTCACTGGGGAACTCCATCAACATGGCCACAAGGAGCGAGCCCTTCTGCCAGTCCTTTAAAAAAAAAAAGAATAAATAAATATGAATAAATAAATAAAATACAAATCAAAGAAATAAGCTCTGCTCTCTCGCTTGCTCACCGGCCCCGTTACTGGCCTCATTCTGTTGCAAGCCCTCCTGCCCATCCCTTATCTAGGCTGTGACTGCCTTTTCCCTATGTGTTGAACTCCGCACCACAGGACAACTCCACTTGGCCCCATACACCTCCTGATACAACGCAGCACCGGGTAGCTCCTTGCAATGTTAGCTATAAAGAGCGAGCCGTTTCGCCGGTCCTTTGTTTAAAAAAAAAAAAAATACTCATGCCTTTTCGTTGGATGCACACACAATGAATATTGCGCACAGATCGCAGGGCGTGGATCGCAGCCCCAGTGATGGCAGCAGCTAAACCGCTTTCATATACATTAATTTTAAAGTGAAACGCGACATATAGAGCCTCTTTGCCAACACACACAAAGCTACCTTATCGATTTGGATTTCAGATATGAAAACAATGTTTTATCAAAAAAATAAAATCTCTTTGATTGTTTCTCACAACTCTCCCATAACTTGTGCTGCACAATGCTACCTACTGCCATCTGGTGGGCAGCAGTTTGCTTCCACCTCTCCTTCGGTGTTAGTGTGCACTACCAGATATGCTCCAATCATGTGAGCTACTTATTTTCGCTGTAGTTTTAGCACAGCCATTTCTCTAAGTATAAGGCACACACCAAAAGTGCTACATTCTTTTCTGTGCAGATATAACTCTATCTACAGCTCAGCAAGTTATAAGTGTGAAATTTAAAATACCTCAGTTACACCCAGTACATTTTATCAGTTGGTGCAGGACTTAGAACAGCTTTTAGGAATGGAAATACGCAACTTACCAGAGAACCTTCCACTGAAAGTCTTTCCAGTGGTTTTCCTGTCTAAAATCTGTGGTTTTCCTTTCTAAAATCTATGGATGGTGGCAGGTTTTCTGGGTGGCCATTTTAGGTGGGGCCACTAGCCGCCATTAGGGAACAGAAATACCCCCTAACCCCTCCTCCCTCGTCAAGGGCAATCCATCACTCAGTTCCTGGCAAACCACCAGTGGTAGGCTTCTGTCAGGGGGTTCCAGAGTGGGGGTAGGGAGGCGAGTAAAGAGTCCCATTTTAAGCCAAACAGGACCTTGCCCTGCAGGCCCTTGTCAGGGGCAGCAGCCATATAGACATCTGTGGCCAGATTTATGAGAAATTTTTGCCATGCTGCCCCATCCATTGGCGGCCCTCTGTGACATGTCGGGTGCAGTATAGGCCTTGTATAGGCCATCAACGGTTATCCTCCTGGACCGGGCTGCTCCTGGTTTTCAACACACACGTTGGGGGGCCTCTAGTACAACCTCTCTATCATCTTGTACATTTTACAATCTCAACACGAACAGCTACATATGGTTGGCATCTCAGCAGAGTCACTTGACTGGGACACCCAAAGGCGAAACAGACCAAGCCACGGTTGCATCGCAGCTTAGATGCATTGCAACATAGGACAAGGAGACAACACTCACTTACCTGAGACATAAATGAAGAGACCTTAACAGTCACCCAATAATGACGTGAGGCCTCAAATCCATGCACGTAGTGCACTGGAAATGGGGAAGAATTTAGAAAGGTTATTCAGTTCGGTAGCTGCAACTTAGCAGGCACAATTTCTAAATTTAGAGGTGCTCCCTGTCACCAGGTGGCCTCAGTCTGCCCCTCAGTTGCATCTTTATTCATAGATTCATAGATGTATACAAGTTCAAGAGGCATATGCCCATTTAAGAACTTGCCACCGGCTCTTCAGTGGTGGAAGGAGAATTTCCTATCACCCATATAGGAGTCTAATCTTTTTTTAAATTGTTCAACATTGTCACTATTTACAATGTCTTCAGGGAGTGTATTCCAAGTGGGTGGCACCCTCTGAGTAAACAATCTGGAACACTTAGTAGTTTTACAAAGAAAAGTTTTAAACTTAAAATTATGAGATCTAGTATTGTTGTATGTCAAATGTTTTTCCAAGCCAATAGTGTTTAACATGTATTCATTTTGAAGGGCCTTGAAAGTATAAATCAAGTCACCCCTTAAAACTCTGTATTCCAAAGAATGTAGTTGGAGTGTTTTGAGTCTGGCCCCATAGCCTTTATCAGACATGTTTTGAATCCTTTTAGTTACTTTGCGCTGAACCCTTTCTGTCATACTTTGACATCCAAAAGAGGCTGGAGCACAAAATGGAGCACAACAGTCCAAGTGTGGATGCACAAGGCTATAATGGTAAGATAACTAAGGGGTTCCTGCTTTTAATATGTTTCAGAATACTTCCTAGAATCATGTGACATTTTTTAACTGTTTTGTTAGTATGTGTATTGAATTTAAGTTATCAGATATTGTAATGCCTAGATCCTTTTCTTCTGTAGTTACCATCAAGTTTATATTATTTATTGAATACATAAACCTAGTATTGTTTTTCCCCATCTTTAAAAAAAATCAAAATAATAAAAGTTTCCCTGCAGAGAATCTTCCACGCTGTTGACCCCTGAGAAGCATGACAAACACTAGAGAGTCCTTGCTATTTGGAATGCTCATATGCCCAGGATTCCATGCTGCCTCACAGCTTTGGGTGGGGCCACTACCCCATTAGGGAGTGCACATTACTCACTTGTGCTAATTCCCCATAGACAATGTGGAGCGCATTGAAAGCCACCCGGGGTGCACTGCCATTATACTTCAATGGAAACCCTGGAGTTTGATACTGCACATGTGTAAGGGATTTTAACAAATAAAACATAAAATAGAGCAAAAGTGGTAATTGAATTTGTTTTACAGTATCACTGCACGGTCATGTGATTCTTGGTCAATCATAGCTCTCTATGTTAGCTCTCCATTATATAGGGACACGTAATTCAGCTTCTTTTCAATTTCTCAGCACAGTTCTATACCCCGTTTCTGCCATGTGCCACTCCCAAAATCCTTATCCATGTTCCAGACCCACGGAAGAGCTAATGGCTTTTAGTGGGGAAGCTGACAGATAATGGCTGCTAACAGCTCCTAGGCTCGGTCAGCAGCAACAGCAGCAGTCCTCTCTTGCCCATGGGCAGACATTCCCTTATGCTACTGCCATTCAACCTCCTGGTTGTGTGTGAGGGGATCTTTGGGTCCATTTTCAGCTGCAAATTGTGACTTTCGGTCACAAGTTAATGCAGCTTCTGAAAACAGCTGCCGGGCCGTCTGGTTGGAAGTAGATGGACGCAGACACAGTCACAGCATTCTTATGTATCTGCGTCCCATGCTCATGAAAATTTCCCACTCAGTTTTAAAAGCCCCACCCCCCCACTCACACACACAAATTTCGCCTTGGCTTTTCAGTTATGTTTAGTGCCACACTGACATTGCAGTCTACTCTTCTGTAATTGTCCGATCCACATTTCCAGCTGTTTGGTGGTTTGGCGAAGCAGTTCCTTATGTATTATAGCTGCTGAATGTGCATTGATTTTGTCCTGCCGGGGAGGCCAGAAGGTACACACCACAATCTGGGCTTCCAGAGATATGAAATAGCAGGTAAAGGAGAGAGCTAGCAGTGCCCTAGATGCCAACCACTGTAGGAATGGGTTCAAGACTAGGTCTGGAATTGACTCAGCCAGTTCAATACCAGGCATGACACACAGTGTTTTTGTTTGGCCAGTCTCTTGCTGTGCACTGTGCAGGGCAGTATGAGCTGTGCTGCTGCTGCTGCTGCAAAAGGTTGTTTAACTAGTGTACTCCAGGTACGCATATGGACTGATCAGTCCATTAGATAATTCACTGGCTTTCACCAGGGGCAAATAGGTGAATTCCTCTCAGCAGGGTCGGTAATTGGACTCTGTTTCAGGTCTGGGGACAGGTGGCTAGCCGTGCAGACCTGGGGTACTCAGCAGTTTTAGACGATTTCTGGTACCCACTGGGCCCCTACTCCAACATTCGACAAATGTACATGTTTGACTTCCAGGGTATCTAGGGGGTATGCTGTAAACTCCTAAATAGTAGTGTGACCTCCTCCAAACACACCCCTTTCCCATCATCTACGTTGGCAGCTTTGTGCAGCTGTGATCCGCGACATATACTGTAAGAAGAACACAAAGAATGTGGAGCAACTATATCTCTTCATGGTTGCTGTGATAGTCCAACTCCATTTCTAGCTTAAACACATTTTCTGCTCCCAGTTTTCATCACCACCCCTCCCAAATTATAGGGAGTCTGTATTAGAGCACTGATTCCAATTAGATTCTGTTGTAAAGCCCACTGCTCTATCCAGATCCTTCTAGTCACTGTAACGGCCTGTTTTGAATGAATCTCAGATACCATAAGGAGTCCTGTCCTTAACAGCTGAAAAAACAGTTACTCTTAGGAAATATTTAGATAAGAATCCAGTATGACCTGACAACAATGGGCGGGGGGGCAGGGCCCCCTTTTTTGCATTACCACGCATGGGACTTTGGGCCTCCTCTGAACTATGAGGTAGACAGAACAAGGGGTAATCACCCATGACATGATGACAGAGTAATTACAGGGGGCCTGCTGGACTGGGACTCAGTCCCCGAGGCATCTTGAATGGAGCACGGCCACACCAACCACTCCGGGAGCTGCACCATTTTTGGTGTGGGGAACATGTACCCACCACTGAGCGGTTCAATGCAATCTGCACCAAGCCTGGGCCTGCAGGTGCCAAAGAGCGATTGACTGTATGCAGTAGCATGCACTTAGCACAGCCATGGGGAGAGACAATAGTATATTTCCCGAATTATTGCTGCTTGCACGCAGCTGATGTGGGGAAACTATACTAGCTGTGCTCTCATGATGCCACTACCTTCACTAAATTAAAATTTCCTTTCTCAATACATTTGTAGGATTTCTGGGTAAATGATAATGTTGACTTAAATGTTAGTTACTCAGAGAGGCAATCCCATATTTTGGCAGTGGGAACTGCAGACACTGGCTACACAGCTTTATGGGGGCAGCCAGGCCTAATAGGCAGGGAAAGGGGGTCTTACACCATGGGCCAGCAGCTACTAGGTAGTGCAGTGGGCCAAGAATGCACTAAGCAGAGGCTGAACCCCCCCCTGTTTTGGAACAGTTTGGGCACAGAATAACTCTTTCTATAGGGTACATTTAGAACATTACAAGGGCAGCAGCATAGGCCGACCACCATGTTGGACACTCTGTTGGCATGCACAGGTAGGCCTTCAGTATTCCACACCCTTATTGTAGCTCTTTCCAGCTTATTTTTCAAGGGAAAAGTCGAATCAGGCTTTTATTGGGAAGCTCAGTGCTTCCCCAGTTAAAAAAAAAAAGAGTGAGGAGTGGGCGTCTTCCATCCCTTATGAATGATTAAGGCATACGCTCCTCAATGATTAGGCCCATCGCAGCCGATGGTCACACTAACCTATCGAATGGTGGTTTCTTTTCCCCAATGCACTAAGCCAGAAGGCTATCAATGCTGATTACCCACTTTTACACGGGCAATAAGACATGAGTCAGTTTTGCATCTCAGGAGTACTTCCGAGCATATATATATATATATATATATATATATATATCGCCCAATGGGACATGCTTCTGCCAGGGCACAGCACACTCAGTCATTGAGAACTGCGGTGGGCACGTTCAATATGACAGGTCACCATCGGGAAGACCTGGGCGCCAGTTTGTGCGAACTCCTATCGGAGCGTCCCCCTGATCCCTTTAATTGGGGGGGTAGACAAAAAAAATTTAAGGGGCAACTAATGTCCAGGGTGGGGCAACTGCCTACAGTCAGGGTAGGCTTTCTTTCCTTTCATGTAACAGGGCTCTGAAATTGCCAAATCACACTCTTGTTCTTGTGCCTGAGGTCAGCAGGAGAGGGGCACGGGGCTTTAAGCAGCATAGATTTCTGTCAGGGAAGTCTATGGTCCTGAAGAGCACCAATATATTTCCCTAATGTATCTGCTTGTGTTACAGGTTGTGTCACTCCGGGAGAAGGTCCAGATGCAGTGCCAGATGAGCTACATGGTAAAGAGGCAGACAGAGCGGCATCTAGAACCATTGACTTTGGAGTGGTGCACAATGTGTGGAGGATCAATATTCAGGGGGTTAGGTTTGGAGGCAGGGTATTTACCCTGGGGGCATTTTTGAGAGCCGCACAACTGCATTGAGCATCTTGTGGCAGACTGTTCGGACCTGTAAGAAAATTGCTGAGGTGAAAAGTGGCCTGGTGAGGGCGCACTCCAGAATGGGTCACTTGTGCAGTACAATGCGCAATGGAGCAGGGGACCACGGGGGTCGATGGCTGGTCAGTGAGGCCCTGCGATAGCAGCACTGCATGGCTATGGGCTAGCGAGTCTGAATCCATCAGGTCAAGCCTGTCATGGGGCTGGCTGGCCCGATGGGAGTCTGCCGGGCTACCTTGACCAAAGGTTGGATGGGACCAGTGTGACCACCACCCTCAAGTTCCACGAATGTGCCTTCACCTTCTCACCAAGCCTTGCCATCTCCACTGATGGAGAATGGAATAGTGAGCATGCCTATGGACACCTGAACTCCAGATAAGGGACTGTTACAGCCCAAGCTTGCCTGAGGGACATTGGGACCTGGTTTAACTGTTATTGTTGGCTCCCGGGTTATGTTCTTTACTGGATGCTGAGCTGTGTTTTTCTATGTAATACTGTGGTTTCCCAACCCCTGAACTACTCCTTTGCCCATGTGGTGAAGAAGGCAGCATGGCAATTGGCTCATCCCTCAAACAGACAGTGACTTGACACAGAAACAGGGCTGGTTTTGTTCTCAGCTGATAAAAACAACTTCTGAACTGCTATCATTGCTAAAGGGGTTCAATAAGTTTTATAGTGTTACTGATTTTACAATTAATAGTGTCTAAAAGAAGTCTAAAATCAGGGACACCTCATTTGATTAGGAGAAGAGTAATTCTGGTACAAATGAGAAGACCTGATCCTAAAGTTGGCAACTATGATGGGTATCCCTCCCCAAGCTCTGTCTCCAAGGCAACACGAGCATAAGAGTCACCCTGGCGGAATGGCACCATGCTTTTCATGGCCTCACTGTAACTTTCACCTTCTTTGTCAGACACCCTAAACAGTCTAAACTGGCTGCTTTTCTCACCCAATTAACACTCAGATGGCACAGTGAGCAGGCGGCGTCTGGGTGCTGCCCGTCTGCCATTTCCAGGTTCCGTGAGATATGGGCCTAAGTTCCTTCCTTGCCATGGTTAGCTGCAGCAACTGGTAAGCCTCTACCAGAGAGAAACGTTTGAGGAGTGCTATCCTTCCTTTACTTCCCTATCAATTTTGGTAAGGGCTTTGTGTTCTTGTTAAGTTCTAAGTGTCTAATGATTTGGGCGCTCTATTGCTGTACATATTTCTTTGCTGTGTGGGGAACTGGGTGGTGGTGGGGGCAGTCTGGTGGGAGCTGGGGGGAGGGAAGATGGTCCTCATTAGTACCAAGCACCGGACATTTCATTGTAAACATGGCATTGGTTGATATACTTAATGTGGTATCCTGGAATGTCTGCGAGGCTAATTGCCCAATTAAATGACGTAAGATTCTCCTGAAACTTATGCAGATAAACTGTGACATTATGCTAATCCAGGAGACACATTTATCTGAATTTGAGTCCAAACACCTGTGCTGCTCCTGGGTTGGCAAGATGTGCTCTAGTTCCTCTGTATCTAACAATTGGGAAGTGGCAATACTTTGCAAAAAAAGGTATATGACTGGGGATAAACAAAGTGACTAAGGATCAAAGGGTTCCTACAGTATTATGGATTCCCTATTGTCCTAGGTAGTGTTTATGCTCCTAATAATCCAGATCTAATTCTTTGATGCAGTGTTGGCTGGACTACCTAGTCCTCTGCAGGTATAATTTTGGGAGGAGATCTTAATTTGTCCTTATAACTGGATCTGGACAGGACAAGGACCTGTACTAGGGTGGAGGCATGGGTGGCACTTTGTGTTCACACTTCATATACTCAAGCTGGTCTGATGGACAGCTGAAGATCCCTACACCCCATACCACAGATTTTACTTTTTACTTCTTAGTCTATGACAGTCCAAGCCAATTGGATGTTCTCTTCCTTTCAGCTCATTTACTTCAATCAGTTTGGGAGTAAGGGTGGGCAGTATAGTAATTTTTTATCATGGTCCTGTGTGTCTCTGTCTGGTGTGGGAAGGTGGCACCAGGCCCCAGAAATAAGTCTTAATACCATGCTTCTTCAGGAACCTACTTTCAAATCCTGGCTCACTGGAGGACTGCAGGAGTGCTTTGCCTTGAATGACACCTCTGAGACTTTTCACCTTACTCTTTGGGTTGCCATGAAGGCAATTCTTAGGGGCAAACAGATTGGCCATATGTCCAAATTAAAAAAAAACCAAAACAAAGAGACAGGACCCAAGACTCCGTAAGAAGGATTTGAAAAAACTAGAACTTGAGCTTAATAATGACCCTGACCAAAGAAGCCTCTTACCTGTGGTGTTCCGCAGGGGTCGGTCTTGTCACCCTTATTGTTCACAGAGTACATGCTGCCATTGGGAGACATTATCAGGTGGCATGGGCTGGGTTTTCACTGCTATGCAGATGATACCCAACTACACCCAACTATACTAAGGCAGCAGTTCCTCCCGAAGCTGTGTTCCCTGGTGTTCCCTGGTCTACAAAACGAAGGACTTCATCTATATTGGAGCCAGAGTGAGAGTCTGCTTGCTTCATAAACTGTGTTTGTGACTTTTGTTGTAGCGCTAAAAAGATCTGAAGCTACGAGGGAATTTGGGGAGTGACTGCTGAGGTCACTGAAAGGGGTGGGAACATCTGCTTAAATCAACGCGCTGCTCTTCTTTGAAATATACTAAGGCAGCAGTTCCTCCCGAAGCTGTGTTCCCTGGTGTTCCCTGGTCTATGAAACGAAGGACTTCATCTATATTGGAGCCAGAGTGAGAGTCTGCTTGCTTCATAAACTGTGTTTGTGACTTTTGTTGTAGCGCTAAAAAGATCTGAAGCTATGAGGGAATTTGGGGAGTGACTGCTGAGGTCACTGAAAGGGGCGGGAACATCTGCTTAAATCAACGTGCTGCTCTTCTTTGAAATATACTAAGGCAGCAGTTCCTCCCAAAGCTGTGTTCCCTGGTGTTCCCTGGTCTACAAAACAAAGGACTTCATCTATATTGGAGCCAGAGTGAGAGTCTGCATGCTTCATAAACTGTGTTTGTGACTTTTGTTGTAAGCTTAAAAGATCTGAAGCTACGAGGAATTTGGGGGTGACTGCTGAGGTCACTGAAAGGGCGGAACATCTGCTTAAATCAACGCTGCTCTTCTTTGAAATATACTAAGGCAGCAGTTCCTCCCAGGCTGTGTTCCTGGTGTTCCTGGTCTACAAAACGAAGGACTTCATCTATATTGGAGCCAGAGTGAGAGTCTGCTTGCTTCATAAACTGTGTTTGTGACTTTTGTTGTAGTGCTAAAAAGATCTGAAGCTACGAGGGAATTTGGGGAGTGACTGCTGAGGTCACTGAAAGGGGTGGGAACATCTGCTTAAATCAACGCGCTGCTCACTAGCGCAAGTGTTAGTGAGTGGCGCGAACGCCACTCGTCCACAGAAAATGTTGGATTAGATCTAAGGTAAAGACTGTAGTTTTAACTAAAGTGTATAACCTCAGAGTTAAATTAAATATTGGAGGGCGCTTAATAACCTTAGTAGTTGTTGTTAGATTTGACAATTTGTTAATCTATTTGGGAATCTATACATAAATTAAAATTGTGGTTAGGATTGTATTTATTTTAAAATTGCTGTAGTAGTTTAGCATATTGGGAGTATTTATATACAAATTGTGTTGTTTGTGTTAATTTTGTGTGTGATTTTAAAAAAATGTTGTTGTTTCAGTTAGGAATTACGTGGTTGATGGGTGGGTATATGTTTTCCCCAGCTCCGAGGGGTACTCTGAGTAATATAGATTGCTCATTGACTCTCCGGAGTGATTGGTTGCAGGGGGACACATTAAGTATAATTAGTAAGGGGAATCAATCATGTAGTTATGTAATTTGTTCAGGTATACTGACTGTTTATCTTGAATCTTATTTATTCAAGTGGACTTCAATGTATAAAGGCCTATTGGTGGGTTGGAGACAAAATACAGCTTATTCAATTGTCACTATAGTAAGATAATTAAATTAAAAAGTCAGTTATATAAAGTTTGTAAAATGGTAATTATAATTAGTTTGATTATAAGTGGGGATATTCATCCAAATCCGGGACCCTGCATTAGCATGGATTCTGTAAATTCTAACTTCAGTGAAGTATTAGGTTTTGATTTAACAGCTGATATATTAAAAAATGAAGGGATGTGTGTGGTTCATATTAATATTTGCAGTTTGTTGAGGAAAATTGACCATTTAAGGGAATGGACTATTAAATATAGTCCTGAAGTTGTTATTATTACAGAGTCTTGGCTATCTGATAGGATCCCTGACAGTATGGTATATATGAATGGGTATAATTTATGGAGGAGAGATCAAACAAAGAGGGATGGGGGAGTTATTATTTATGCACTTAGCTCTCTGGATGTTTCTATGGTTAACTGCCAACTGGATTGGTGTGGATCTGAAGTTCTTCCTTTATTGTTTAACTTGCCGTTTAGTAAACCTTTATTATTATTGGAATTTATCGTTCCCCAAAAGCTAGTGTTGAGGTGTTTCAGGTTTTGCAGGATTTCCTAGGTGATTATTTAAGCAGATATGAGATTATGTTAATTGGGGATATGAATGTAGATTGGAAAACTGTAGATGCGAACCATAGTATTGTTGAGATGTGTAATCTTCTGGGTATGACTCAGTTAATAGCAGAAGTAACTAGAGTGAATACCAAACGACCATTTTTCTCCACAACTTTAGATTTATTATTTACTACTGAACCAGATAGGTACATTGCTAGTGGTGTTCTTCCAGATTCCTTTTCGGATCATCAGATGATATATGCTATTAGAAATCAAAAAAGAATAAAGAGATCAGTAAAAACAGTTTATTATAGATCATTTAAACATTTTGATTATATAAAATTTATGTTAGAATTGGATGAGTTTAATTGGGGAAGATTGGATTTGGTTCCTACAGTTGCTGAAGCTTGGAGTTTATTTCAGGAGGATTTTTTGATAATTTGTAATAGGCATGCCCCATTAAAAATTAGGAAAATAAAGTTTAATAATTCCCTTTGGTATAATTCATATTTATTTAAAATTAAGAAACAGCGGGATAAGGCTTGGAAGGTGGCTAAATCCACAAAACTGGACGATGATTGGGTGAAGTATAAACAGATGCGAATTATTATAATTGTGAACTTAAGAAGGTTAAAAAAGATTATTGTAATAGGGAATTAAATTCTAATCTGATTAATGACCCAAGGAAATTTTGGAAAGTTTTAAAAAAGGTGAAAGGGGGTCAACAAGTCGACTACCCTGAGAAGTTTAAAATAGGGGATGTTGAAGTTCCTATGGGTCGTCGGGTAGTGGATGGGTTTAATGATCTTTTTGTAACAGTGGGTAAAAAGGCCTTATTACAAGATAAGTCTTGTTCTTCTCCCTTAAATCCTCAAATTAGAGCTATAGAGGTTGTCCCTTTAAAGAATAAGGAGTTTGTGTTTGAATTAATATCCCCATTGGAAATACAAAATGCATTACTTAATATAAACGTTAACAAGGCTGGTGGGTTGGATAAGATTCCTAGCATTTTGTTGAAATATGCTGCTCTGGTTATTTCTTACCTTTTAGCTAGTATTTTCAACATGTCCCTTATGAGTGGGGAAATTCCTGAAATGTGGAAAATGGCTAAAATTATTCCTGTTTATAAAAATGGATCTAGGTCTTTCATGGAGAATTATAGGCCTATATCATTATTACCAATAGTGGCTAAGGTCTTTGAAAGTTTGTTAGTTAAACAACTTCAGACTTATTTGGAAAATGGCAAGTTGATTAATAAGTTTCAATCTGGCTTTAGGCCCTTGCATGGTACAGCTTCTGCTTTGCTGAGGGTTACTGGGGATATTGTGGGTGCTCTGGACAGGGGGATGTCGGTGGGAGCAATTTTTGTAGGTCTATCCAGGGCATTTGATACCCTGGACCACGACATCCTCCTGTCCAGACTACCTGCTTTGGGACTTTCGACAAGGGTGGTTAGGTGGTTGGAGGCTTATTTAATTGGTAGGAAACAAATGGTTTCAATGAATGGATGGGATTCTGGTTTTAGGGAGATAACATCTGGGGTACCCCAAGGATCCATTTTGGGTCCAATATTATTCAATTTATATATGAATAATTTTGTTTTAATTGATTCTAATGTACAGTGTCATTTGTATGCAGATGACACTATTATTTATGTAAAAGGGTCATTATTTACTCAGATAGAATCTACTCTTCAGAAAGCATTTGATGAGCTTCAGTTATTCTATAGGGAATCTAATCTTGCTCTTAACCCAAAAAAATCTCAGGTAATGTTGTTTTCTAGGGAAATAAAAGAGATTTATTCTAATTTGGGTTTGAGTATAGTGACACTGGATAGTATTGTTCTTGAACAAGTCCAATGTTACAAATATTTAGGGATTTATATGGATAGATCATTGAATTGGGTTTCCCATATAGAATATATGATTAAAAAAGTTAATTGTCGTTTGGGTGCACTTTATAGAATTAGGAGTTGTATGGATGTTAATGTAAGGAAACAGGTAGCCATGGCTACCTTGATTCCTTTGTTAGACTTTGGGGATATTATTTATATAGGGGCTACCTCAACCCAGTTGGCTAGATTAGATGTTTCCTTTAATAAGATAGCTAGGTTTATTTTGGATGTTCCTAAGAGAACTCATAGGAGAGAGTTATAGCAAACTTTAAATTGGATGAGCCCTAATGATAGAAGGATATTTCATGTTTTGATATATGTGGTTAACTCAGTTAGGGGTAGGGTACCAGAATACATTACTGATGAATTTCAAATTAGGATAATAAGAGGAGGTTCGTTCTGCTGAGGGTATGGAATTTGTTTTGCCCAGAAGAAGGACTGACCTGGGTAGAGAACATTTTTCTATTTGGGTCCTAACTTATGGAATTCACTTCCAACTCATTTGAGGCCAATTGGTTCCAGTCCCAATTTGGGTGAAATAAAAAGTTGGTTTAAATCTGAAGCTGTTAAAGGGTTAAATGATGAATAATTATGTATGTTTTGTCTTATGTCTCGCCTTATAATAGGATACATAACTGCACTTTATATGTGTATTTTGTTGTTTATGTTATATGGATGTTAGTGTTATTGTAAATAATTTTATGTTATTGTTGTTGTTTTCTTTTGTGTTTTCTTTTAATTAAGTTAATTATGTAAGTATGTTTTAAGGACCTCACTGGAAATGAGCTTGTCTCAGTTGAGCCTCCTATTCTTTTGCTTGTCAATTGAATAAAAATTTTACTACTACTACTACTACACTTGTCCTGTGCACCAAGTAACCAGGCAGTGGACTCTGTATTTAACAACTGCCTGTCTGAGATCCGGACGTGGATGTCCCATAACTAGCTGAGAATCAACCCAGACAAGACAGAGGTGCTGGTGGTGGATCTGGGTCATCGTGGGGGGAGGATGGGTGTTTGTGGAGACCACCTAGTCTTTCCCTGGGGAGGGTGCCGCTGACCCCATCCGAACAGGTGAAGAATCTGGGTGTGATCCTTGACAGTGGCTTGACACTTGATGCTCAGGTGTCGGCCATTGTTAAGAGTGGATTTTATCATCTGAGGAACATTACTCGGATTCGGAACCTGTTACCCCCTGAGCACCTAGCCTCGCTAGTACATGCTTTTGTAACATCCAGACTGGATTACTGCAATGCCCTGTACCTAGGGCTATCTGGAGGTAACCTCCACTGACTGCAGCTGGTGCAGAATGCGGCAGCAAGATTATTAACGGGTGTGCATAAGTATGATCATATCACACTAGTCCTCTGCGAACTGCACTGGCTGCCAGTTAGGTGGAGGATTACCTTCAAGGTCGGGTTACTGATCTATAAAGCCCTACATGAAGGGAGACCAGTCTACCTGCAAGATCTCCTTGTGCTGCACAGCCAATCCTGTGCTCTCCATTTCACCGAGGGTTGTCTCCTGGGTATTCCTAGGATGAGGTTGTGCCACTCGGGTGATCGAGTATTCTTGGTGGCTGCACCTACCCTATGGAATCTACTACCTAAACAGCTACAGGAGGCATCCTCGGTGGATATCTTAAAAAGAGATTTAAAAACTTATTTATTTAACCAAGCTTTTAATTTTTAGATAATTGAGTTTACTGGGATTGATTAGATTGATAGTTTTATTTATTATGTTTGATTGGATAATGGTGCTGATTTTAATTATGTGTTTTATATTTATAAAGTTGTTGTATTGTATTGACTGTGAAGCACTCTGAGTCTCCAGAAAGGAGTTAAAGTATCTGTCTGTCTGTCTGTTTATCTATCTATCTATCTATCTATCTATCTATCTATCTATCTATCTATCTATCTACCTACCTACCAGTGAGACAACATTGCCCCTTGCCTGGCCACTGCCTGGTGAGAAATAGAAGACACACTCTATCACGCAACAGAATATGCCCTTTACAGGCTCCAGCAACAGCATGGGAAGCCAGTAAACAGCCTGGGAGACTGCTTGCTCAATTTCTGAAAGCCCAGGAAACAGAAAAATGTATGCTCTCCATAGTAACTGAGGGAGAGGGGGTGGTAACCACCCATTTGGCCATTAACAGAGAATTCCAAAAATTCTGTAACTTTGTGTGCCTCTTAAAGTTTCCCCAGCTCAGACTCAGTCTGATGATTTCTACCATAATATCATACTGTCTGTAGTTTAGTGTATTCATTTAATAGAGTGCTTTAATTCATTGTGACGTTAGGCACTTTAGAGACACCAAACATCATATCAATTTAAAAACATACATAAATATAACAACCCATTTAGCTAAAAGTTAAAAAGAGGGAAAGGTTTGGCTAAATAGGAAGGTCTTCAGGTCCCTCTTGAAGGCACTAACCGAGGGGACCTCTCTGAGCAACCAGAGCAGTGAATTCCACAGGGTCGGCACCACAACAGAAAAGGCCTGTGCGCCAGATGATTTCGAGTGGACCCTGGGAATCACCAGGAAGCTCCCATTGGCTGACCAGAGGGGATGAAATGAGTGGTAGGGCTATAGGGGGTCTTGCAGGTGACCGGGCCTCAGTCCATGTAGCGATTTATAGGTCAGTAATCCGACCCTGAAGGTGATCTACCACCTAATAGGAAGCCAGTGCAGAGAGTGCAGCATAGGTGTAATATGACATTACCTCAAAAGGCCAGTCAATAACCTGGCTGACGCATTCTGCACTAGCTGTAGGTGGTGGAGATCAACCCCTGATAGCCCTAGATAAAGGGCATTGTAGTAATCAAGCAGTGATGTCACAAAGGCGTGGACTAGTGATGGCAGATCACCCAAAGAAATCAGATGTTTAATCCTGGTGATGTTCTTAAGATGGTAAAAGCCACTCCGGACCACAGCCGACATCTGAAATTCAAGTGTCAGGCTGCTATCCAGCACAATGCCAAGATTTTTCACCTTGGAGAAAGTGAGAAGCTAGGAATCCCCAAGTCTAAGCCCAGTGACTCGAACCAGCCTACATACTAGCTCTCTCCACCACCAGTACTTCTGTTTTGTCAGGATTTAACCTTAATCAGTTGGCACTCATCCAGTCCTGGATTTCAGCAAGGCACTGATTGAAAACTGAGACTGCATCCTGTTGTTCAGGCATGAAAGACAGGTACAGTTGAGTACCATCAGCACAGCAATGAAAACTCAGTCTGTGCCATCTAATAATGTCCCCTAGTTGTAGCATATACACTGCAAACAACATGGGGGACAGAATGAAATTCTGCAGAACCCCACATTTTCAGGGACAGTGGACTGGAGGAAAAAGTCCCCAAGACCACCCTCTGCATCCTGTCTGTGAGGAAAGAATGGAACCAGTTGAGGACTATACCACAGAGTCCACAACAAATCTGCTGGCGACCCAATAGGACCCCATGATCCACGGTGTCAAATGCAGTCGAGAGGTTGAGGAGAACAAGGCTGGGGCATTCTCCTCTATCCCTCACCACTAGGAGATCATTAAACATCAAATAAGGCAGTCTCAGTACTGTGCCTTTTCCTAAAACCCAACTGGAGAGGGTCATAGATGTCGTAAGTTGACAAATTGGCCTCCAGTTGTAAAGCCACCACCTTCTCAATAACCTTCCCCAAAAAGGGTAGGTTAGAGACAGGTCTGTAGTTTGCCAGACAGTCTGGATCCAATGATATTTTTCTCAAGAGGGGTCTCACCATCACCTCTTTAAGGGGCTCAGGAAAGATCCCCCTCGCTAAAGAACACCAGCCTATGCTAGCAAGGACTGGGCCGATGGAATCAATTCACCCTACAAGAAGGCACATCGAACTGGGGTCCAAACTACAGAAGGTGGGCCTCAACTCCTGGATGACCCTAACAACATCCTCAACTGCCAACCGGTCAAAGTCAGACCAGATAAACGGACTGCATGTGACAAACACTGTCTCGTTGCCACAAGCCCCAATGGAGGGACCAACTGGATCCCCGATCTGATAGAGGAGATCTTAACAGCAAAAAACAGAGTAAACTCATCACACTTAGATTGTGAAATAGCTTTAATGGACTAAAAGCAGGCTGAATTACATAATCTGTCGACAGTCCAGAAGAGCTGAGCTGGTCTGTTAGTTGTTGCAGCAATTTCCCTGGACAGGAACACTGCCTTCTTATGGGAGATTGCTGTTTAATACTCTCTATAATGAGACATCAAAATAATCTTGTCCTCATCAGACCCGGATCTCCACCAGCACCTCTCCAACCTTCAGCCCCTAGTCTTCAACCCCCCGAGAATCTCATCAAATCATGGGGGTCTCTGGTGTGAGGTGAGGGGCCGAATACGGACCGATGCAACAGAGTCGAGGGTGTCAGTGATGGCCCTGTTTTAAGCCAACACCAATTCCCCTGACTCATCACAAGCACTCATCACACCTGATAGGTCCAGCACCACCACTAGACCCTCCAGGGTCAAACTCCTCAAAGGGAGGTACTGAATCATCTCTGTAGGGGAGGGTCTATCGAGGGGGCTTCAAACGAGAACTTCACGGTATAGTGGCACAACCAAACGATCAGTTCCACTATGAAGTCTGTGACCTCCAGTCCCAGTGAGAAAACAAGGTCCAAAGAGTGGTCATGTACATGAGTTGCAGAAGTAACCACCTGTGTTAGGCCCAAAGTTTGCATCAAGGGGAGGAAGTCTTGTCCAAACAGTAAGAGTTCATCATCGACACAGGCTTGAAGGCACCCAGAATTATCCATCTGGATGACTCCAACACTAGTCCGATGACGAAGTCTGCGACTTCCTGCAGGAATTCCTACTTATGTCCCGGGGTCGGTAAATGAGAAGTATCCTGCAACCTGCACCTGCAACTCCTTGAACGGCCACACATTTGAAGGACCTTGCTGTTCCCACTGGGATGGCCATGAAGTTCAGGCCTGACTTAAAACAAATCACCACACCCCCACCCTTATGATCCTTTCTCAGGCAGTGGATCACCGAGAACCTGGCAGGAATCGCTAATTTCAATACTCTCACAGGAGGTGGTGATAGCCCTCCAGAGATGCTTCTCAGCCAACAAGGTGAGAGACGCTATCCATAGCATGACTTTACGAAAGTCACCAGGAGTAGATGGTTTTCTCAGTGACTTTCGCGCAGCCTATGCTGACTTCCTCACCCCCGCATTTAGCTGAGACTTTTAATAAAGCCTGGGACATTGGTCACCTTCCCCTTTCCTATCAACAGGCCCTTGTCACTCTAATTCAAAAATAGGGAAGGATAGCATTAGATGTTTCTTGTTTTGTCCCATTTCCCTTATTACTATGGATGCCAAACTGTTTTCCCAAACCCTTATGCATCACATGGAACCATTTATAGGAGACCTGATCCACCCAGACCAGATTGACTTTGTACCAGAACGGCTGGGGGCAGATAGTGTCTGCCGGATATTTGACCTGGTCTGGGAGGTTTGAGGAAGTGAGGTGCCCACTGCCACCCTGACTCTTGATGCTGGAAAAGTGTTTGATGGGGTGGATTGGGCATACCTATTTGATGCAATGTCCTGATTCGGCTTCCCCAAAATGTATAGTTTTAGTCCAGTTGCTGTACAGCAAACCTACAGTACTGATCCTTATCAATTCGGTCATCTCTCTCTCCTTCACACTACAATGGGGTAAAAGGCAGGGTTGCCCCATCCCCATTTGTGATTGAGCCCCAGTACAAATAATACATGCCTCTCCCTCCTTTCCAGGCATTACAATAGGGGAATTTACCCACAAATTGTCACTCTGTGTAGATGACTTTGCCCTACTTGTGGTGGACATGTCAACATGTCTCGCCACCCTATCCACTATTGTCACAGAGTACTCGACCCTGTGAGGCAATAAGCTAAATGGTGCCAAGTCCTAGATAATGCTATTGAACGCTTCTTGTACCCAAAGACTCACCCAGGGCTATCCCTATCAGTGGGCCCCTATGGGAATTACTTGTCTTGGTGTGCAACTCTGTCCCACTATTAAGGCTTCTATCGTAGCTAATACTCAGGTAATGCTAGAGAAACTAGACAAGGACCTCTCCAGATGGGGTGATGTTATGCTTTCCATCTGGGGCAAAGTGAATGCACTGAAAATGGTGTTACTTCCTAAGCTTCAGTATATTCTCACTATCTACCTGTCAGAATACCAGCAGCCTTCTTTAAGATGTTAAATACTAAGATGTCTTCCTCTATTTGGGGAGGCAGAGCCCTTAAAATCAGACTACAAACCCTGCAAGCTCACTAGTGGCAGGGGTAATCTGTACTTCCTAACCTTCGCATCATACACGAGAGAGACCTCATGCTCCAAGCTATAGTATGCTGGGTCACACCTGAAAATAGGCACTTGGTTGTCTAGTGTGCTTACCCAGTTAACAACAGCAAATAAATAAATAAATGTATTAAACCTGATCTCTCTGTCCACACCCCAAGTGGATCCCCCTAGAACAAGTGCAGACCCAGATACCCTACATTCAGGCCCTCATATCTCCCAACTGGGGCTCCCCTCAACAGCATGCACGAACCACACTGAGAGTCTGGCTTAAAATGGCACCTATGTTGGAGGTCCTCAACCACTCTTCAGAGGCCCCTCTGACTCAAGCCATAGTTTGCTATAGAACACACAGTGCTGGACTGGCCATTGTGGAAAGAACAGGGGATTCATACCTTACACAACCTGTATGACCCTCAGACTGGAGTCCTATAGTCCTTCAAAGAGATGGTCACTAAGCATTTGCTCCCCAGGGCCCATTTTTGGAGATACCTCCAGCTGAGGGACCTCTTGAGAGTGAAGGTTTCCAACAGCCATGTTTTACCACTGAAGAGCCCTTTGGAAGCATGGACTGATCATCTTACTTCCTTTCAACACTTGTCCAAACTCAGATCTTTGGTAGAGACCATGCAACCCCCCCATGACTATCACCACTTCTCGCCCATCGTGGGAGCAGGAACTGGGGATGGTTATTCCACTAGTAGACTGGGATCAAGTGTGGCCAATAGCCTACCATGCCTGCAGAGAGCTGCAAGCTAAAATTCTGTAATTTAAAATACTCCACAGGGCGTACCAAACCCCACTTTGGCTGTATAAAGCAGGCCTCATGACAGTCAGCGATTGTTGGGAATGTGTCTCACCCCAGGCCTCATCATCCACATATTGTGGGCATGCCCCTTACTCGAGAACCAGTGGACAACAATCTGGAGCAGATTTAGACAGGTGACCCCCATTTCCTCCCATTGTGATACAGCGTTTGCCCTACTGGGCATTCAGAATCATAGCCCTCCGCCCCAGCCATAAATACTCTGGGTGACAAGCGATTTGCTGTAGTGAAACACATCATTTTAGGAATTTGGAGGTACCCAACTCCCACTTCTCACAAGGAATGGGAGAAAGTTTTAGCCATGACTGCTAAATATGAAAGGATGGCATGTGTTGCCGTGGGTTCACTTCACAAATATAGTCTAATATGGGGTCCCTAACTAGAGCATCAGAAGCAGCATAGACCAGGCCATTCACCTGAGAGATGAATGCCTCCAGTGGATGTGCCCCCTTATTCCTTGGTGTGGGTACATTGTTCCCACTCTGTAACATCAGTCTGTTGGACTATTTACCTGTTTCCTCTCTGTATGAGTGTGTTTGTCTTACTCCTTCCCACCCCCATGGGAGCCCCCTTCCCCAGAGGTAGCTATATGGCATACACTATGTACAGCATTCCCCTACCACCCCTCCTCTTACCCTAGACTGAGGGCAGAATAGTCCATGTACCTACACCATACTCTGGCTCCCCCTACTGAGGAAGATAGATTACATCTATACTCCAACAATAGAAGAACTGATGTATTGTCTGTTACTTTCTATGGCTCAAAGCTTGCGGACCAGGTTGGGTCTGGATACTAAGTGACCTGTCGTTGATTTTCTAAATTGTTATGAACAGGTGTGTTAAACTGTTTCATCTCATGAATTACTTGTTGTCTGTTACACACAGGTAATGTCCATGTATCAAGTACATATGTATCCTGCTCAACAAGAATCATCCATTGGTATGTACTTACTTTCAGTACTGTGTATTATGCTTAATATTATACTTTTGTTGGCTTACATATGGTGGTTACAAACTGAACTACGTAAGTATGTGTTTTTCTGACAATAAAAACTTTCATGGCAAAAAAGGGCAGCAGGAGGTGGTGGAGGTGTTTTTTTCTGCTGCCAAAGTTCCCGTGTAATCACTGCTGACAGCTCACCAACCCACCGGACCAGCAGCTGTTGCAGGTGGATTTGTCAGTGCAGAAGATCATCACTGCTCCCCCCAAGGTTGTTATACCGCCACCATCCTGCAGCACCCAGGCACCTATGGAAAGAAATACATTGAACTCAGTCAGTTGAGCACACAGAACAAGGGTCACAGGAATGGCATAATTTGCATAACAGATGTACAACCAGATGACACATGGGTCATCATGTCACACATAAGTGGAGGGAGTCAAACAGTCACAATGGAATGTGCATGGCATACCAGTAATAGCACTGTAGACCTGAACAGTAGGGGACTGTGCACACAATAAGTGTGCAGTGCTGCAAAGGAGTGTGTCCGAGCTGTGCAATGGACCTATGATGACACCAGCAGGCATGCCAGATGTGAAAACACAGCACAAGCAACAGCAGTACCAAGCCAGAGTGTGGTGGGCCATGTAATGGCCAAGGGGCTTAGAGCCGCACCCACGCACCCAGCACCCTGCACACCAACCATCCAGCCAACAGACCAACACAGGTGTGCAGGACAACAGATGTCCATGAGCCACCCTGGTTGGCTGCAGGGACAGGCCCAGGCATACAGGTTATAATGACAGCACATCTGTATATGGACAGCACCATCATGCAGCACTGTGTGCAGCAGCTAGAGTAACATGTGAGTGCAGTGGTATTGTACATGGGTGGGCACCTGACACACTGTACCTCATCAGCACAACACCGGTGAGAGAGGTTGAGTCACTTGGAGGCACCCCATCTCTACAGATGCCAGTCCCACCTTAGGTAGAGGGTTTCCACTCATATACAGCCAGTGCATGACAGTGGCCCTGCGAAGACCCAGTTGTGTCTGAATGTGTGCATGGCCCTTCCCATGTGCTGTGGAATAATCATACTCTGGACATCACTGTGTTGGTTAGACAGTACCAACTGTGCATCACAATGTTGATCACATATGGTAAGGTACTTGCAGTGTTTGTACAAATGGAAAAGAAGACTCTCAGCCCTTTAAATCCACAACTTTTTTACTTGACCTGTGGTATTTCAGTATTTTTTGTCATCTTTTTTACAAGTATCTCCATCTTTATAAACATAAAAAAAATGTAATTCCATTGTTAGGTAACATCATAGGAGCACTACTCTTTTTCTATATATAGAGTAAGGATTGCAAACAGTTAAGGGGCCAGAAATAAGACATGATGGGAGTGGTGCAGTGCAGTGGGTGTGGAGCAGCAGTCTTCCGGGAGACGTTCTGGAGGATGCGGTGTTGTCCCATCTGCAGGCACCTCTCTGGGCTGGGAAGGAGGTTGCTTATCTCCAGGCTGAGTTGGCCAGGATTTGTGAGACCTCCTCTTCCATCCAGGGACCACCAGTGCCACTGCCGTTGCCTCAGAGGTTGCCAAGAAAGAGGAGCAGTTGGACCACAGTGGGCTCAGGGAGGGTGAGGGTGGTGGAACAGAGGTGCATCCCTCCAGCTGTACCTCTCCACAATTCCTATGCCATTCTGGCAAAGTGTGGTTCCTCTATGGAGGCACCTGCAGTGGAGACCAAGGAGGATGCTGGGAACCTCCACAAAGGAGACCCACAGGAGGGTGGCAGGGGACCCCGCAGGGGAAGGAAACAACTCCTGGTGGGGGACTCCATTGTTAGGAAGGTAGAACTGGGGGAGGAAGGGGAGAGGGAGGTAAGGTGCCTGCCTGGCGCCATGGCTTGGAGGGACAAGGAGCGAATCCTCAGGATTGCTGGAGCAGCTGCACAGGGGAAGGAGCTGGATGTCATTGTCCACCTAGGGACAAATGACCTGGCTAAGAAAGGGATTAGAGAAGTGCAGGAAGAGTTTGTGGAATTGGGAGGGCCTTAGACAAGTAGCATGCACTGTAACCTTCTCGGAGGTGCTGCCCATCTATGGCGTAGGAGAGGCTAGGGTGTTCTGCACCATGGGATTCAATCAGTGGTTGAAAAACTGGTGTGGAGCTCAGGGATTTGGCTTCATTGGGGACTGGGGGTCCACCTGGAGTGATGCAAGCCTATACTGGCATGATGGGCTGCATCTGTCCAGGAGGGAACCAGAATCTTAGTTGATAGGTTTAAATGCTTCATTGTCAAGCATTTAAACTAGCCAAGGGAGAGCACTGGAAAGGAGCAGAAATCTAGCCCCAAAAAAATCATGGTAGTAAGTGCGGTAAACACCAACATAGAGGTGTCGATAGGGAGAAGGGCAGGGGTAAATGGAGAAAGTGACAAAGGCAAGAGGGACAGGGATGGGGCAAAAAGGAGTAAGGCCATCAGGAAATGGAGGGTAATGAGTACCAATGCCCATAGTCTGGGCAACAAGCTCCCTGAGCTGGTGGCCTTGATGGAAGAGGGATGCCTGGATATCGTAGCAGTCACAGAAACATGGTACACAGAGAACCATGACTGGGATGTTAACATACCAGGGTACATTACCTACAGGAGAGACAGGCAGGGGGAGAAGAGGGGGAGGAGTAGCTCTCTATGTAAAGGAAGGGATAAAAGCAACTGAACAAAAGAGTAAACAGGGAGGAGAGGAGGCACTGTGGGTCACCTTGGAGACTGGAAAGGGCACCACAATCCGCACAGGGGTTGTGTACAGACCCCCATGTCAGGAGGAGGGAATGGACAAGGATATGATAGAAGGCATTCTTAGAATGGCAGAGAAAGGGGAGATACTGTTGATGGGAGACCTGAATATGCCAGATGTTAACTGGAGCACATTTGCTGCAGCCACATCCAAGAGCAGGGCCATTCTTGATGCTCTACAGGTGGCAGGCCTCAGACAGCTAGTTTCGGAACCCACTTGTGAGCGAGCAATCTTAGACCTCGTACTCTCAAACGGGGGGCAGTGAGAGGATCTCAGATCTAGAAGCGGGTTGCCATTTGGGAACAAGTGACCATCAAACAGTGTGGTTCACGTTAAACTCAGCTACAGAGTCAAGCTATACAAAAGTGAGGGTACTGGACTTTAGGAGGGCTGACTTTGGCAAGATGGGAGAGTTCCTCAGAAAAACACTAGCAAACAGGCTAGAAGGAGGTGTGGAGCAACAATGGGGAATCATAAAACTGCCATCACAGAGGCAACAAGCCTTTGTGTGAAGCAAATAAATCAAAATGAAAGAAAAAGCCACTATGGTTCTCAAAAGAGGTGGCTGTGAAAGTCAGGAAGAAAAAGATAGCATTCCGAAGTATAAGGAAACACAGAAGGAGCAGGACAGAGAACTGTACCAGTTAAGGCAGAAGGAAGCAGGGAGGGAAGTCAGAATAGCAAAGGCCCAAACTGAGGAAAAGACAGCCAACTCAGTTAAGAAAGGGGATAAAACCTTTTATAGGTACATCAGTGAGCATAGAAAGACAAAGGGAGGGATAGTGAGGCTGAATAGAATGAATGGTGGGTGGGCAGAGGGGGACAGTGAAAAAGCAGGGATACTGAATGAATATTTCTGCTCAGTATTCACAAAAGAGGAGGCGGAAGTGCCTAATCCAATTAACAGAAGCACTCTTGATAGGGGGGTCGATCCCAGTCCTTTCACAGAAGAAAGGGTTCTGCAAGAACTCCTAAAACTGAAGGTGGACAAAGCAATGGGGCCTGATGGAATTCACCCCAGAATTCTAAAAGAGTTAAGGGGGGAACTAGTGAAACCACTGGCTACTCTTTTTAATAAATCATGGGAGGATGGTGTGGTACCCGAGGACTGGAGGATGTGATTCCCCTTCACAAAAGTGGGACCAAGACAGAGGCAGGAAACTACAGACCTGTCAATCTGACCTCTGTGGTAGGGAAAGTGATGGAGTCACTTCTGAAGGAAAGAATAGTTGAGTACCTAGAGGCCAGTGAGGCACAGGACCCAAGGCAGCATGGGTTCACAGTGGGAAGGTCATGTCAGACAAATCTAATAGATTTCTTTGACTGGGTGACCAAAGTAATAGACCAGGGAGGGGCTGTGGACATGGCCTACCTAGACTTTAGCAAGGCATTTGACACACTCCCACACAAAAGATTAATAGTCAAATTAACCAGCCTGGGAGTGGGTCCCAGGGTAGTAGCCTGGGTAAAACATTGGCTGGACAACAGGACACGGAAGGTAATTGTAAATGGAGTCCACTTGAAGAAAGAGGGGTTACTAGTGGGTACCACAGGGTTCAGTATTGGATCCAGTCCTTTTAATGTCTTCATAAGTGACATTGCAGATGGACTGAAGGAAAAGTATGCCTTTGCAGATGACACAAAGATCTGCAACAGGGTTGATACACAAGGAGGCGTGGAAAGGATGAGAAGGGACTTGGCAAGGTTGGAGGAATAGTCAAGTATGGCAGCTAGGATTCAATGCAAAGAAGTGCAAAATAATGCACCTGGAAACAAAACCCAAGGGAAGAATACACAATGGGGGAAGGTAGTAACAACAACAAAAAAGGAAAGGGACCTGGGGGTAATCATATCAGATGACCTTAAGGTTAGCAAGCAATGTGAGAAGGCAGTAGGGAGGGCTGGGGGTATACTGGGATGCATAGGGAGAGGCATCAGCAGCAGAAAACAGGAAGTTGTTATCCCTCTGTACAGACAGTTGGTGAGACTCCATCTGGAGTACTGTGTCCAGTTCTGGAGACCCCATCTCCACAAGGACATAGACAGAATAGAGGCAGTCCAGAGGAGGGCAACTAAAATGGTGCAGGGTCTGCAAGAGAAGCCGTATGAGGAGAGACTAAAGGAGCTTAATATGTATACACTTGAGGAAAAAAGGGAGATGGGGGTCATGATAGAAACTTTTAAGTACCTCAGTGGAATCAACAAAGTCCAAGAGGGTAGCATCTTTCAGAAAAAGAGACGTGCGAGAACAAGGGGACACAATTTAAAGATGGAGAGGGGCAGTTCAGGGGCAATGTGAGGAAGTATTATTTCACAGAGAGGGTAGTGGATGCATGGAACAGCCTTCCTGAGGAGGTTGTGGGGTCTAAAACTGTGGGAGAATTCAAGAATGCATGGGACAGACATAAGGCAATTCTTGTGGGGGTAGGAAGAAATAGGCTGTTGGTTAACTAGGATCTGCGGCCTATCCTATAGGTAGGGACATGGGCAGACTAGTTGGGCCAAGCAGTCCTTATGTGCCGTCAAAGTCTATGTTTCTATGTTTTCATTAGGTGAATATTTTCAGAACAATCCTGTCCCTTCTTCAGACCATTTAAAAGTGCTCTAGCAAAGAAAAATGATAATATACAAGTAAGTGGACAATAAACCGATATATTCATAAAGATAATTAATAAGAGAAATTGACCAAAACATAGATACAGGGGGAACACACTGGTTATGAATCTTTCTTGTTGATTTGTATTTTTATATACGTTCTTGTGAGTGTCCTGGTATGACCTTAATAGAACAAAAAAATATTTTGTTTTATTTAAACATAGTTTTCTTTTAGGTCATTAATACATTTTAATTCCCAGTCTAATTTTTTCTTAATGACTGACACTCTGGTGAGACTATTTCAGAATACCTATTATGGTTCTTTCAGGTCGCTGTGGACTTCTCCCTGTCCTTCAATCCGTTTTTGGAATTATCTGCATTTTAAAGAAACAAAATCTTTCTTTAGTTTCTACGGTGCACGTTTCTTACAATGTTTTTCACAGACCAGATATGCACAACAGACTTAAATGACAATGACAGGCATACTGCCTGGGGCTGTGAGCATTTCCACAAATGCCCTGGTGTACCAGGTCAGCAGCACAGGGTACATGCAACCTCATGATGTAATGCATGCCAAGGTACAGTACTCTCACACAGGACAGCATGCCTGCAATAAGGACATGCACAAAAGTGGACTGCACAGACTCTGATATGCCATAGTGTCAGTGATAGGACAATGCCCCAAGGGCTGGGAGTGTGTCCCCAACCACATCTGCAGGGGTGCTGTCCCCACAAGCATGCATTCAGCTTGCAGAGACACATATGCACATCCCCCTCCCACAGCAGAACTATGCAACATATTGTAGACATGCAATCCAGATGGCAAAAGACCAATGCAGCGTACATACTTGGATGCATGTCTGTGGACTGTCCCCATGGGCTGGCCACGTTAGGCCCTGTCTCATCTTGGCATCCCCTCTCACCGACACTGGTCCTGGTGGCCCCACTTCTGCTACCTGGACCTGGCTTGGCCATGATGGGCCCTGGGGTCTGTGGAGGAGAATAAAGGAGATGTGATCAATAGCATGCAGTGAAACACATGGCACAGTACCATAAGCCCTAAACATTACACATGCTGATATACCAGCACCGTGCATCACTAGCCACATGTGCATGTTGTGGATGGACAGAACCAAGCAGGGCCACTTCCTTCCATTGTGCACAGCTGTGGCACCCCCCCCAAATAGGTGTGCCAGGGCCCAGACAAAGCCAGAACACTATATCCCACTATTGTAGCTACAGCCTAGCACTGTGTATGAAAGCCCTTGTACCACCCATATTCAGATGTCCTCACCACTCCTGTCCAACATACCTATGCATGTCAGCTACAGGCCATGTGCACCTCATAGTACACAGTAGGATTCAAGTAGCCCTAGTCTCATACAATAGGGGCACAGGAAGCATACGTGTGCAACAGCATGGGAGGACATTGTACCATGGGTGTAGCCCAACACAATGGCCAGTCCAAGAGTGGCAACCTTGTGCTGTATAATAGCACACCATGCATTACATGGCATATGCATATCAGCACCCATGTTACAGAACATGGACAGTGTACATGGAGCAGAGGGTGGTCTCTGTGAAGTACCATTGGGTACAGCTGCCACCATAGCTATATGTAGACCACATGTCACATGACAGAGTCATCCACCTTAACACTGCAACTATGTCACTGTGTAGCCACACACCCTAAGTGCCATGACACGTGCATGTCTCAGTGATCCAAAGTGGGTTCTGTAATATGCAGTGCAATGGGGACATCTGTTGGGACAGTGGTTCCATACACCTGCAATGGTAAGAGCAAGCTATATGATGCAGCAAGTCACATAGGACAGAAGGGATGCAACAGAGTCACACAGGTACAGTGCACATTCCCTCAGGGACAATAACCCAGAGGTATACTAGCATGGAAACATTACTGCACACAGGACACAACCCAAACCATACATACAGTATCTGTACTCACGTGGCCTTGGCATAGTGCCACTCTCCACCATCTCCCTCAGCTGCTGCAGGCAGTGTGGATCCCTTCAGCTCAGATCATTATATCTGTGCCTACACTGGTCCCCATTGCGGGTAATCCTTATGTAGCATGTAAGGTGCCTCCCCACAGAGGCCAACATCTCACACCTGGGCCCATCAACTTTAGCACCTTCACCCAGTGGCAGGTCCTCCCTGGCCACCACCAGTTCAACTAGGGTGGCCACCTCTGCTGCAGACCACTTGGTGTCCCTCTGCATGACTGCCTTCTTTCTGTCAGCTATTCTTGCAGTGTCATAGTTCCAGCCCTTGCAACAAGCTAGGGAGAAGTTCTTGGCTTTCTGGGTGTGGCCTTCCATTTGCAGAGCACGTTTCATCATTAGCACACTAACATTGATTAGCGCGATGCTGTGCATGCTTCCAGTAGGGGGAGGGGCATTCTGCATGCAGCAGGCATGTAGGGGCACGTGTGCATGGTGTGCAGTGCCAGAGCATGTCATCCGAGTGCACAGACAGGCACTGTATCATGATGTCCTCCAGACATGTGATGTCATGTATGCACCAGATATGGCCGTAGCTCTAGCAGCTGCTTGCAGGCTTGAAATTTTTGCCCCGCCCCCACTCCCTCCTCCACCATTAATTAAATACGCCAGTAATCCCGCCCACTTTTGTTCCAACCTATAAACTCACTTGAAGGGCAGTCCTACCCTTCCCTTGCTGCATCAGTCCTAATTCAAACCAGCAAGGCAGTCCTTTTTTTTTTTTTTTCCTCCACTCACTCTTGCCTATTCTCTATGTTTGCCTCTGTTCTACACTTATTTTGTCTGGAAAAGTAACTCAGACTGAGGGTATCCCAGTTTTATCTTTTCCCCTGACCTTTTCAAATTCCCCCTGCTCCTGTCCACTCCTCATAAACTGCACTCTATTGGAATACCTGCCTCTTGTGAATAACTTGTATAATTGACTGCCAACCTCTGGCCACTAAGGGTTTCACTCTAACTGCCTTCACTATAGGTGTCACCCTGCCCTTAAGTCACCATTTCTGTCACTTATATTCTACTCTTATAAGGGACAATCCACCTCTGATTTACAGAGGTTTCATACAAGGCACACATAATGTTCTCTCTTGCATGCCCAAGGTCACTTCTGGTGGTATCAGGATTACTACCCACCGTAATCATCCTCTTCTATCTCTCATGTAACATACCAGCTGGATACCCTGGGTCCCACTGCCATGAAGAATTCTCCTTTGTCTACTCAAACCTTATACCAACTAGAACCTTGCTCCCTTATCCTAACCTGTCCCTCCATATAACTCATCCTTCCAAATTAGGGCATTTCCTTCTCTACCACCACCCTAGCATGCCCAAATACCTCAAGCGCAATTACAGATTCTACAAAAGTTTGGGTGATGCTTCTGCGCTTATGCTTATCAGGAGACATAGAATTTAACCCTGGCCCCCATTGGCATGCCAGTTCCACAGATGACTCCTCATGGTTCTCCACTAAGGGCATGAAAATTGCCCACATGAATATCAGAAGTTTACCAGCAAACTTTCCTGAACTTGAAGCCTGGATAGCCCTCTACTGTCCGGACATACTTGGACTAACTGAAACATGGCTCAGGCCAGAGATGCCTGATTCCATGTACAAAATACCTGGCTACAGTTTGTCCAGATCCAATCGCCCCACCAAACAAAAGGGTGGAGGAGTTGGCCTTTATTATAAAGAGCATCTCAATATCTCTGTACTCCAGTCTTGGATAACAAATCACTGTGAAGCTCTGCATATGGTTCTACAACTAGGGGGCGATAAAAGGCTAACTCTGATCTGTGCCTACAATCCTCCAAAGGGGTCTGTCCCCGGCTTAAATGGGCTCTTGGATTATCTGGCCACTCTAAAGGGTAGGTCTGAAGTCATACTAATGGGAGACTTCAACCTAGACCTATCAGGGAGTCACGCTGGTACATATACTGAAACTCTCGCCCGATTTAACCTCGCTCAACTTATCTCTAGCCCTACACGCATCTCTTCCAACTCGGAGCGCCAATCTCTCCTGGACTGGATGGCTACAAATAGAGCAAATACAATAATTGTTGCAGGGACCTTTTTGGATTCTATTAGTGATCACCTGCCTACTTTCTGTATCTGGAATGGCCACTGCCTTAAACCCCCCTCCCCTCAAGAATCATTCAGTTTTGGGATTTTGCCAAACTAAACCGAACTGCACTTCTCGAGGATGTTAACAATATAGACTGGTCTCCCATCTATCACACTGATGATGTAAACACTTCACTTGAATACCTGATGTCTCAGCTTTTTGCCCTTCAGGATCTGCACATCCCTCTGAAAAAAAGGCGTCTCAGGGTCTCCCCTAATAAATGGCTAAAAAAAGACCTCCTTCAAGCCATGATAAAAAGAGACAAGGCCTGGACCTTGGCAAAGAAATCCCAACAATCAGAAGACTGGGTTAACTATAGACAACTGAGAAATGCCTGCAAAAAAGATATTCAGAAGGCAAAAAGGAGCTACTGCCTTAAGCTTCTCCAATCTACAGCGGGTGATACCAGGGTTTTTTGCAACCGCATCAAAAATTTCATTGGGCAAAGGCCCAAGACGGCCATTACCAACATGACACTGGATGACGCAAACTGTAATAAGTTACCTACTATTGCTAATGCTTTTAATGCACAGTTCTCTGATCTCTCCGAACACACTGAGAAATTCAACCAACCTCTTTCACCTCCTCCTGAGGTGCAACTTTCGCATGAAACCCCTTTTCGCCTCACATTAGTCTCCACCGAAGTGCTGCATCTCCTCAAATTAGTATCCACCTATGGATCTGCTGGCCCGGATGGGCTACTTCCAAGCTTCTTGAAGCAGGCAGCCCCTGCCCTTGCTGTTCCTATTGCAAGAATCTTTAATCTTTCCATAATAACCCAAACGGTACCAACATTGTGGAAAACCACTCACATTGTCCCTGTTCACAAAAAAAGGGGATACCAAAAATATGTCAAACTATAGACCGATTGCCATTCTCTCTACCCTAAATAAACTTCTTGAGAAGGCCATTGCTACTCAGGTCACAAATTACCTGCATCTTCACAACCTTATATCCCCTACCCAGCACGGATTCTGAACAGGACACAGCACCACAACTGCTCTACTTCAGCTGAGAAATGCAGTCCTTACAGTGATGGATAAGAGCCTGCTCACTGGGGCCATATTTATTGATCTCACAAAGGCATTTGACCTTGTGAATCACTCTCTGCTACTTTCCAAACTACCCTGCCTTGGCTTTGACCTGTCGACCATCTCCTGGTTCGATAGCTACCTCTCAGGGAGGTTGCAATTTGTCCAAATTGAATCCGCCGTCTCAAATCTTTCCCCTACCTCTGTTGGAGTCCCCCCAAGGATCTATTCTTGGCCCACTACTTTTCTCCCTTTTCATTAACAACTTTCCCACCCTTCCCTGCTCCTCCTCGTTGATCCTTTATGCTGATGACATGGTGCTTCTCTCCAGTGGTAAAGATCCCTTATCAGTAAGAGCACATCTTCAAGCAGACTACTACAGAAGAGGCTCCTAATGAATGCTAAGAAAACCGTAACTATGCTTTTTGGCCCCCCGTCAAGAATCAGATCTCTTACTCCAGACTTATTGATACATTCTCTAGATGACTCCCCTCTTGAATTCGTTACCTCCTTCAGGTATCTAGGAGTCACTCTTGACCCATCTTTTGACTTTAACCTCCATATTGCAGCTACATGTAAGACAGTTTACTCAAAACTTGGTCTTGCCTTTAAAATTAGGTCCTCCCTCAATGATGCTGCCCGGCTTGCTATTGCACAAGGATTTCTCCTCCCTGCTGTGACATATTGCTCTCAGGTTTACCTTAAAGCTAGCAAAGGAGCGCTCCAGAAATGGAGCACCTGCTATAACAGTATATGCAGATTTGCTCTCTCTGCTCACAGACTTACCCATCATTGCCTGCTCTACTCGAAACTAAATTGGCTCTCCCCAGACTCGCTCAGACACTATTCTGTGGGCTGTACAATTGATAATATGATCAGAACGGGGTCCCCTAAATACCTTGCCGAACTATTAACTCAGCCCTCCCAAGCATACCTCCTCAGGGCATCTGCTCAAACCCAACTTGAAATTCTAGATATCTCACAAAAAGGAGAACGATCTCGCCATATCTGCCCCCGCCCTGGAACTCCATTCCTCCCACATCAAACTCTCCATATCCCACGAGGCCTTTAAACTGGGTCTTCGGGCACACCTATTAGAATCCGACTGCTGCTCTTGTGCTGTAACTAGAGCCTCTCTCCTAGCATTTTCTCCTCCCTATGGCACTTACTAATTTCCTGCTGGTCTCCAAAATCTGAAAGTTTCCCACATCTAGCAGAAATCCTACTGTTATAATGCTACTTCATTTAAGTTTTGTTTGCTGTTTGTCATTTCAATTTAGTCACTGATGTATCATCAGATGAAAATAATTAATGTAATGTTATCTGTTTCTCTTTGTCATCACTGATAATGACTGTACCTGGCTGTATACTGTTCAAATGTTTGTTCTCACCTCATGCTGCGTCATGAAATACTCTTTAATGTTGACTCTGGTCTCCCCTGTCTGTACTCTCCCAGGTCATGCGTGAATATAGGCAACATTGTTGTTTAGTGTACTTACCCGGTAAACAAAAACCAAATAAATAAATAAATGTTAGTGCTAGAGCTAATATGACAGCACTGGGGCAAACCTGCAGTTTTCAACCAGAAAATGCAAATGAGTTAATTTTGCACTTGGAGGGCAAGTTCCACATTTACATGTTATTACTGGAATGTATTCATTCATTTGCATTCTTCACTGCACCTGGAACATATAAAAGGAGTATAATGAATTGTGGAATGACCTACAATAGGAACATGGGTGATCACAAACTGAGTTTATGCTGTATCAGAATTACACAGTTTCTGTCTCTACACATGGTCAAGATCATTACAGAGGATGTAATATGGTTGGGGGAGAGAGTAGACCCTCCACGATTTGAGGAAGATACTCACTGACATGAAGTGATGGGTCAAGAAGTTGGTATCTAAGGCTAGGTGGGACTATATGGCCATGGATGGTGATCAGCGGACAGCTGTTCCCCTAGCCCCAGCAGAGGAGAAATTGGCCACCACACTATGCACAGTGGATGTGGTTGGCGTGCCAAGGGGTGGATATGTAGGACAATGAGCAGCATGCAGTGGTCTGCCATGTGGACCATATGGTGGCCTTGGTGGACCTGCGTCAGTACCTTACTGACAGCATTGATGATGGCTTTGACAAAAGCGAAAGGAAAAGGGGAAATTGTTTAACCAGGAAAGGCACACTAAGCCAAAGCTTGTTTCCAGGTGTGACCTGGGAGCACATGGAAGTTAAGTGACTTGCTTAGGGTCACACAGTATGCAAGTGAAGGCTGTGGGATTCAAACTCAGGTCTCCAGGTTTGCAGCTCAGGGCCCTAAACCACTGTGCTATACTGCCTATAAACTGGCTGCCACTGTGCTGGGAGCTGCAGCCACACTCTCGGGCACCGTGGGGACTGGGCCAAGCCCTGGCCATTTAAGTGGGGCACTGTCATCCCACAGCAGATGCCTCAGCATACTGCTACACCCCCACAGTGCAGGCATCAGGAAGCCTAGTTCACCTAGGATGTCCAGGACACTGCACCCCTGGCCAGGATGCCATTGCCTTGGGGGCTGACACCATCCCCATATTTATCCCCATTGTATGGATGATGCCCCCTCGCAACCCTCCCGGATACAGCGTTCATGCAGCATCCATCTCTGTGGAGGTAGCATGGGATGCACTTAAGGATGCAGGTTATATGATAGGTGTGAGGAGCCAGGGACATAAGGGATATGCATTGTCTTCTGTGTAGATAAAGG
Organism: Neoceratodus forsteri; assembly: GCA_016271365.2. Taxonomy (NCBI): domain Eukaryota; kingdom Metazoa; phylum Chordata; order Ceratodontiformes; family Ceratodontidae; genus Neoceratodus; species Neoceratodus forsteri. The sequence goes on from CM057449.1 coordinate 1,466,947,180, forward strand.
GCATTGATTAGTGACATCAACTGCATCAGGGAGGGGGAAGAGGCCTTTGGGATATATTCACCAGTGAGGTATCCACTAGATATATCCCCACCTTCACACATCTGGCACAAGATGGAGTTGTGCCAGATGAAGGCATCATGGGCACTGCCAGGAAACTGTCCCAGGACATTGATGATGTGCTCTTTTGCATTGCACACCACTTGGCAGCTGATGGAATGGCAACCTTTCCTATTCACAGACCGTGGATCCATCACCAATGGATTCCCAGATAGAAATGTGGGAGTAATCAATGGCACCAAGTATGGCTGATGGGTGCACAACTCAATAGAATTGCTGCATGGTTGCTGTTCGCTCTGCTGGTGTTTTGGGGAATATGATGAACTCCCCAGCATGGGTCAACAGGGCATCTAGGAACTGGCCCAACAGGCATGAGGTGCCAGACTGTGAGATACTGGTGATGTCCCCCAACAGTGTCTGGAAGGTCCTGGTGTATAGAAAGCACAGTGCTGCTGTCACCTTGAACTCTACAGACATTGCATGGCTGCACTGGGTGCCTATCGGGAGCTGGTCATACAGCAGTTCACCCAACTGCATGATCATGGGCCTGTTGAGCCTGTACCAGCCCCTGATTTGTTTATCACTGAGGACTTCTAATGTACGTAACTCATGGATAGTACTGTTTGTTTGCAGCTTAATGCCTCCAGGATCTGCGCTGGCGCCCAAGGGACATAGGCCTGCTCTTCATCCTGCATGACCTGCTGTATCAGGTACGTGATGTGTGGCATTTGTTGTCAGCTGTATGTGTGTGTGTATTCTGCAGTGCCTCTCCCTTCCACTTGGATTTACCCCCAGTTTAGACCTGCTATTTATAGTCATTATTAGCACTGCACCATGCTGCTGTGGTATTCCATTAGCGCAGCACAAATGCTTTGACTAGCATTGCACCTGATATGTACATGGCACGGGGCCAAAATGTCACATGGCACCAGCCCGGTGGCACTAAGGGTTGAGGCGCTGGACGCCACACCATGCGCCATGCCGGCGACCCGGGTTCAGGAACGAGCTCAGGCCATTGGGGGTCAGCATGGGGAGGACTGGGATTGAGCATCCGTAGACTGCTCTCCCAGTCCTGGGGTGGGTTGAGGAATCTCGCTGCACTGTAGCAGCTCCTGGGGATGCTTGGGAGCACTACTAGTGCTGGCGATCTGGAGAGGGAACGCGGCAGATGTCATCACGCTGTGCCCGGACGTCACTGCACGTCCACGTTCCAGGGGACCAATCAGGAGGAAAATGGCTGGGCATGACCATGCAGCTTGATGGCCGCACTCCGAGCCACCTGGAAGACTTTGGCGGAATCCTGTCGGGGAGGGTCCAGGGTGATCCTGGCTGGCTGAGGCAGAGGGGGAGCCCTCCAGCGGGATGGCAAGATGGCCGTCCCAGATCCTCCTGGGTGCAGTTTGAGTTACCCAGTTCTCCGGGAGGGCGGAGCTGACAGCTGGATGCCCCAAACCGGTAGTGTTCCGCAGCAGGTGGAAGAAAGCATTACATGACAAAAAAAATGTCGCATGGCATTGCATTGCGCAGTTTCTCAAAATCTTGTGTTCTGTGGGGGCTCCACTCCCACCCCTGATATGGGGTGCTGCCCCCTGGACCCCCTCTAAGGATTCTAACTCTGGGGGTCCAACTCTGACTGTGTACAATTCGGGATACGCCATAATGCTGTACGCTATTAAGTGTACGACATTATGACCCAGTAGGTATGTACATCATCGTCCCCCTATTTGGACACTGCATGTATTAAATTTGTGTTCACTTGCTAGCGCTAATGACAAACATAGCACTATCCACTGAATATGGGAAACAGGCGTTGGGTGCAGTGCTGTTGCTAATGGTTAGCACCGGGTGCAAACCTTTTGAATAATGGGGCTCATGTGCTACAACAAATGTACTTTGTGGCAATACCTGTGACAATCATAAAGGAAAAGGAGTTCAAAAGAAAATATTCAATTAAGTTATGTGAAAAAGAGCAACATCCAATTCAATGTGCTATAATAAATTGAAAACGGAAATAAAGAAAAAAAAACTAAACTAAAAAAAAGGCCTTCCCCCTAGTATATGGCATTATGTGTGTCTAGTTAGTCTAGTCCATCTTGTTGTAGCTAATTTCAATTGACTATAAATTGTCAGGCATCAGAGTTTGAGTTTTCAGTTATACAGCACCTCACTTTTGTTCAGATTTCATTGGTGGTGTACCTTGACAAACAGGTCTGCATCACAGATAGAATAGTTTTGGTAGAATAGTTCTGGCCTTTTTGGTATTAGTCAACTTCCCCAGTAGGAGGAGGAGGCTCAGAAGGTTACCCCATTCATTTCTAAAGCCCTTTGTTGCTTTCCTAATGCTAGCAAGCATCTTTTCTGCTTTTAAGGTTTGTAGTATTTCATTATACCACTCTTGGAAGGTGGAAATGTGTTGGTCAAATCAGTGTTACATGAGCACCTTCTTTGCTGCCATGGACACCGGGGATATATGGTGCATCTCCGGGCCTACTAGATCCTGCAGTACATAGAAAACATAGAATTTGATGGCAGATAAGGACCGCTTGGCCCACCTAGTCTGCCCATTTTCCTACCTAACAGATAAGCTGCAGATTCTAGTTAACCAACAGCTTACTTCCTCCTACCCCCCACCTAGGACTGCCTTATGCCTGTCCCATGCATTCTTGAATTCCTCCACTGTTCTTGACTCCACAACCTCCTCAGGGAGGCTGTTCCATGCATCCACAACCCTCTCTGTGAAAAAATACTTTCTTACATTACCTCTGAGCTGTCCCCACTCTATCTTCAAATTGTGGCCCCCTTGTTCTTGCACATCTCTTTTTCTGGAAGGTGCTACCCTCTTGGACTTTGTTGATTCCCTTGAGGTACTTGAAAGTTTCTATCATGTCCCCTCTCTCCCTTCTTTCCTCAAGGGTATACATATTAAGCTCCTTTAGTCTTTCTTCGTATGTCTTCTGGTGCAGACCCTGCACCATTTCGGTTGCCCTCCTCTGGACAGCCTCCACTCTGTCTATGTCTTTGCAGAGATGGGGTCTCCAGAACTGCACACAGTACTCCAGATGGGGTCTCACCAACTGTCTGTACAGAGGGATAACAACTTCCTGTTTTCTACTATTGATGCCTCTTCCTATGCATCCCAGTATCCCCCCAGCCTTCCTTACTGCCTTCTCACATTGCTTGCCCACCTTTAGGTCATCTGATATAATTACCCCCAGGTCCCTTTCTATTTTTACTGTTGTCAGTATCTCACCCCACATTGTGTATGCTTCCCCTGGGTTTTTGTTTCCCATGTGCATTACCTTGCACTTCTTTGCATTGAGTACCCCCCCCCCAACCCCGTAGTCAAATTTGTAGGGTGAAGGCTTCTTCTAGTCCCAGTAGGGGATCTATCCAATGCTGTATTGTCTCTCAGAACAGTTTTGCTCTTCGGCAGACTTATAAAATGTGCTTCAGGGTACCTGTCTCCTTTTCATATCCAGAGACTTGTGTATTGGTCCGTCTTGCAACTGTGTATAGTTTGATAGGTGTGTAGTGCAGATTATGCAATACTGTATCTTGAATTGCATGAGCCTATAAGTATCAAATCTTGTATAACTGAGGAATTCCACCATATGGGTTCCCAATCCATTTGGTTGTGGGTTACGTTCAGCTCCTTGGCCCAATAGTCTTTGGGTGGGTGTTCCAAATTTGTGGCTAGTGAACTCTGTCAGTTCCATGTAGTTGAGGGATGCAGAATGTGATTTACTAGTTAACAAGATTAGATCTAGTAGCATATGTTCTGGGGACTCTGACAAGTGGTAATCTCCCACTGTGTGCCTAAGTGCATGTATTATCTATGTCACTGGTAAAATGTCCTTATTTTCTAAATTATGACTGCTTTTTAAGGTGTCAGAAGGTAAATGTTTCTTGTCTAGAGTGAGGTGTGAAGGTTTAATGATACTGTACTTTTCTGACCATGCCTTATTGGAGACTGGTTACCCCCCTATTTTGATGTTAGGGTTGTTCCACAGAGGTTGCTGCATGTTAAAGCAAGGATGAAATCACAGCATACTACACTGTGGACTATATGTTCTTATCAAGGTTCCAGTTGGGGTGGATTTTAACTTAGGGCAGTAAGAATTTGTATGCTGATAATAGCAGTGCATGGGGTGTGAAACTCTCTTTTTGGCATAGTTTAGACTCTAAGGTCAGCCAAAGCAGGCAATAGAAACACAGAAACATAGAAACATAGACTTTGACGGCAGATAAGGACCGCTTGGCCCACCTAGTCTGCCCATTCCCCTACCTAGAGGATAAGCTGGAGATCCTATTTAACCAACAGCCTATTTCTTCCTACCGCCCACAAAAATTGCCTTATGTCTGTCCCATGCATTCTTGAATTTTCCCACAGTTTTGGACCCCACAAACTCCTCAGGAAGGCTGTTCCATATGTCCACCACCCTCTCTGTAAAAAATACTTCCTCACATTGCCCCTGAGACGTCCCCCCTCTATCTTCAAATTGTGTCCCCTTGTTCTTGCACATCTCTTTTTCTGAAAGATGCTACCCTCTTGGACTTTGTTGATTCCACTGAGGTACTTAAACATTTCTATCATGTCCCCCCTCTCCCTCCTTTCCTCAAGGGTATACATATTAAGCTCCTTTAGTCTCTCCTCGTATGGCTTCTCTTGCAGAACCTGCACCATTTTAGTTGCCCTCCTCTGAACTGCCTCCATCCTGTCTATGTCCTTGTGGAGATGGGGTCTCCAGAACTGGACGCAGTACTCCAGATGGGGTCTCACCAACTGTCTGTACAGGGAGATAACAACTTCCTGTTTTATGCTGGTGATACCTCTCCCTATACATCCCAGTATCCCCCCAGCCCTCCCTACCGCCTTCTCACATTGCTTGCCAACCTTAAGGTCATCTGATATGATTACCCCTGGTCTCTTTCCTTTTTGTTGTTGTTACTACCCCCATTGTGTAATCTTCCCTGGGTTTTGTTTCCAGGTGCATTACTTTGCACTTCTTTGCATTGAATCCAAGCTGCCATACTTCTGATCATTCCTCCAACCTTGCCAAGTCCCTTCTCATCCTTTCCATGCCTCGTTGTGTATCAACCCTGTTGCAGATCTTTGAGTCATCTGCAAAGGGGCATACTTTTCCTTCCAGTACCTCTGCAATGTCACTTATAAAGACATTAAAAAGGACTGGACCCAGTACTGAACCCTGCGGTACCCCACTAGTAACCTCTCTTTCTTCAGAGTGGGCTCCATTTACAATTACCTTCTGTATCCTGTTGTTCAGCCAATGTTTTACCCAGACTACCACCTTGGGACCCACTCCCAGGCTGGTTAATTTGAATACTAATCTTTTGTGTGGGACTGTGTCAAATGCCTTGCTAAAGTCTAGGTAGGCCATGTCCATAGCCCCTCCCTGGTCTACTACTTTGGTCACCCAATCAAAGAAATCAATTAGATTCATCTGACATGACCTTCCCGCTGTGAACCCATGCTGCCTTGGGTTCTGTGCCCCACTGGCCTCTAGGTACTCAACAATTCTTTCCTTCAGAAGTGATTCCATCACTTTCCCTACCATAGAGGTCAAACTGACAGGTCTGTAGTTTCCTGCCTCCGTCTTGGTCCCACTTTTGTGAATGGAAATCACATCCGCCTTTTTCCAGTCCTCAGGTACCACACCATCCTCCCATGATTTGTTAAAAAGCGTAGTAATTGGTGTCACTAGTTCTCTGCTTAATTCTTTTAGAATTCTGGGGTGAATTCCATCTGGCCTCATTGCTTTGTCCACCTTCAGTTTTAGGAGTTCTTTCAGAACCCTTTCTTCTGTGAAAGGACTGGGATCAACCCCTCTCTCCAGAGTGCTTCTGTTAATTGGATTAGGCACCTCCCCACTTCCTCTTTTGCGAATACTGAACAGAAGTATTCATTCAGTATCCCTGCTTTATCACTGTCACTCTCTGCCCACCCACCATCCATTCTATTCAGCCTCACTATCCCTCCCTTTGTCTTTCTACGCTCCCTGATATACCTATAAAAGGTTTTATCCCCCTTCTTAACCAAGTTAGCTATCTTTTCCTCAGTGTGTGCCTTTGCTATTCTGACTACCCTCCCTGCTTCCTTCTGCCTTAATTGGTACAGCTGTCTGTTCTGCTCTTTCTGTGTTTCCTTATACTTCCTAAATGCTATCTTTTTCTCCCTAACCTTCACCACCACCTCTTTTGAGAACCATAGTGGCTTTTTCTTTCATTTTGATTTGTTTATGTGCTTCACACAAAGGCTTTTGATATTTCCCCATTGTTGCTCCACCCCTCCTTTTAGCCTGTTTGCTAGTGCTTTTCTAAGGCACTCTCCCATCTTGCCAAAGTCAGCCCTTCTGAAGTCCAGAACCCTCACTTTTGTATGGCTTGACTCTGTAGCAGAGTTTATAGTGAGCCATACTGTTTGGTGGTCACTTGTTCCCAAATGGCTACCCACTTCTAGATCTGAGATCCTCTCACTGTCCCAATTTGAGAGTACGAGGTCTAAGATTGCTCCCTCATGAGTGGGTTCCAAAACTAGCTGTTTGAGGCATGCCACCTGAAGGGCATCAAGAATGGCCCTGCTTTTGGATGTGGCTGCCGCAAAGGTGCTCCAGTTAACATCTGGCATGTTAAGGTCCCCCATCAACAGTATCTCCCCTTTCTCTGCCATCCTAAGTATGCCTTCTATCATATCCTTGTCCATCTCCTCCCCCTGACATGGGGGTCTATATACAACTCCTGTGCGGATAGTGGTGCCATTTCTAGTCTCTAAGGTGACCCACAGTGCCTCCTCTCCTCCCTATTTACTCTTTTGTTCAGTTGCTTTTATCCCTTCCCTTACATAGAGAGCTACTCCCCCCCTTTCTGCCCTCCCTGTCTCTCCTGTAGGTTGTGTACCCTGGTATGTTAACATCCCAGTCATGGTTCTCTGTGTACCATGTTTCTGTGACTGCTACAATATCCAGGCATCCCTCTTCCATCAAGGCCACCAGTTCAGGGAGCTTGTTGCCCAGACTACGGGCATTGGTACTCATTACCCTCCATTTCTTGATGGCCTTACCCTTTTTCCCATCCCTGTCCTTATTGCATTTGTCACTTTCTCCATTTACCCCTTCGCTTCTCCCTATTGACATCTCTATGTTGGTGTCTACCTCACTTAGTACCCTGATATTTTGGGGGCTAGGATTTCCCTGCTCCTTTCCAGTGCCTCCCCCCTTGGCTAGTTTAAATATTTGTCAATGAAGTATTTAAACCCATCACCTAGGATCCTGGTTCCCCTCCTGGACAGATGCAGACCATCATGCCAGTATAGGCCTGCATCCCTCCAGGTGGACCCCCAGTCTCCAATGAAGCCAAATCCCTGAGCTCTGCACCAGTTTTTCAGCCACTGATTGAATCCCATGGTGTGGCGCACCCTAGCCTCACCCGTGCCATAGACAGGCAGCACCTCTGAGAAGGTTACCGTATGTGCTATTTGTCTAAGGCCCCTCCCCATCTCCACAAATGCTTCTTGCACTGCTCTGATCCCTTTCTTAGCCAGGTCATTTGTCCCTAGGTGGACAATGACATCCAGCTCCCTCCCCTGTGCAGCTGCTCCTGCGATCCTCAGGATTCGCTCCCTGTCTCTCCAAGCCATGGCACCAGGCAGGCACCTTACCTCCCTCTCCCCTTCCTCTCCCAGTTCTACCTTCCTAGCAATGGAGTCCCCCATCAGGAGTTGTTTCCTTCCCCTGTGGGCAATATTCCATTCTGGGTATTTCTTGAAAGGGCCTACCCCACTGCAACTACTTGCTAGCCTGCAAAGCATGGTAGTATAGGAAGAAGTTTAGGAGTTGTAGGCCCCATTTAATCCTTGGGTGGTAAGTTTAATGTATGCTCTGTGAGGTGCTTTGCCTGCCCAAATTAAGTTGAAGACAGTGATGTGAACCTCTTCTGCCCTTTGCCATGGCTGAACTAAATTTTTCTGTCTTGGTGATTTGGAACTTAAGGTTAGGTCTTTGCCTAGGAATCTGAGGGAAGAGGTAGGCCATGTCAGACCAAGGCACATTATGTCCTTACAATAGAGGGGCATCTTGATTGTCTTGGTCAAGTTCAGTTTATAGTCAGAGATTTCATTGAAATCTTTTATTATTTTTAGCGTTTCTGGTAAGGAGGTGGCCAGGCCAGGTGTAGGAGAATGCTATCAGCATAAACTGATATTTTGTACCGATGCCCTTCCAGTTTCCCCCAATGATGTGATAACTTTGGAAGGTTTTTGTATCAGGGGTTCTAGGTACAAATTGGATGGTGGGGGGGGGGGAGAGGGGGCATCCCTGCCTGGTTCCCTTACACATGGAGAAACTATACAAGAGTTCACCATTGTTATAGGGTTTGAATAGAAACATAGAAACATAGACTTTGACGGCAGATAAGGACCACTTGGCCCACCCAGTCTGCCCATTTCCCTACCTACTGGATAAGCTGCAGATTCTAGTTAACCAACAGCCTACTTCCTGCAACCCCCCATTATAATTGCCTTTATGTCTGTCCCACGCATGTTTGAATTCCCCACTGTTTTAGACCCAATGACCTCCTCAGGAAGGCGGTTCCATGTATCCACCACTCTCTCCGTGAAAAAATTTCCTCACATTACTCCTGAGCCGTCCCCCTCTATCTTTAAATTGTGTCCCTTGTTCTTACATCTCTTTTCTGAAAGATACTACCCTCCTGGACTTTGTTGATTCCCTTGAGGTACTTAAAAGTTTCTATCATGTCCCCCCGTCCCTCCTTTCATCAAGAGTATACATATTAAGCTCTCTCAGTCTCTCTTCATATGGTTTCTGCGGCAAACCCTGCACCATTTTAGTTGCCCTCCTCTGGACTGCTTCCATCCTGTCTATGTCCTTGCGTAGATGAGGTCTCCAAAACTGCACACAGTACTCCAGATGGGGTCTCACCAACTGTCTGTATAGAGGGATAACCACTTCCCTTTTTCTACTTGTGATGCCCCTTCCTATGCATCCCAGTATCCCCTGGCTCTCCTTACCGACCTCTCACATTGCTTACCCACCTTTAGGTCATCTGATATGACTACCCCCAGGTCCCTTTCCATTTTTGTTGTTGTCAGTACCTCCCCTGCTATTGTGTACTCTTCTCCTGGGTTTTTGTTTCCCAGGTGCATTACTTTGCACTTCTTTGCATTGAATCTAAGTTGCCATATGTCTGGCGATTCCTCCAACCTTGCCAAGTCCCTTTTCATCTTTTCTACCCCTTCTTGTGTATCAACTCTGTTACAGATCTTTGTGTCATCTGCAAAGAGGCATACCTTTCCCTTCAGACCCTCTGCAATGTCACCTATAAAGATGTTAAAAGGACTGGACCCAGTACTGAGCCCTGAGGTACTCCACTAGTAACCCCCCTTTCTTCGGAATGTGTTCCATTCACTATTACCTTCTGTGTCCTGTTGTGCAGCTAGTTTGCTACCCAGGCTACCACCCTGGGACCCACTCCCAGGCTGGCTAACTTGATTATTAATCTTTTGTGCAGAACTGTGTCAAATGCCTTGCTAAAGTCTAGGTAGATCATATCCACAGCCCCTCCCTGGTCTATTACTTTGGTCACCCAGTCAAAGAAATCAATTAACTTCATCTGACATGACCTTCCTGCTGTAAATCCATGCTGCTTTGGGTCATGTGTCCCGCTGGCCTCTAGGTACTCAACAGTTCTTTCTTTCAGAAGTGATTCCATCATTTTCCCTACCACTGAGGTCAAACTTACAGGTCTGTAGTTTCCTGCTTCTGCCTGGCTCCCACTTTTGTGAAGGGGAATCACATCTGCCCTCCTCCAGTCCTCAGGTACCACCCCATCCTGCCATGATTTGTTAAAAAGCATGGTCAGTGGTGTCACTAGGTTCTCCCTTAGTTCTTTTAGGATTCTGGGGTGAATCCCATCAGGCCCCATTGCTTTGTCCACCTTGAGTTTTAGAAGTTCTTTCAGGACTCTTTCTTCTTTGAATGGACTGGTGTCAACCCCACTACCCAGAGTGCTTCTATTGTCTGATTTAGGTAACTCCTCCTCATCTTCTTTTGTGAATACTGAGCAAAAGTATTCACTCAATATCTCTGCCTTTTCACTGTCTCCCTCTGCCTACCTCCCCTCTCCTTTATTAATCTTCACTATCCCTCCCTTAACCTTTCTATGCTCCCTAATGTACCTATACAAGGTTTTATCCCCCTTCTTAACTTTGTTGGCTATTTCTTCCTCGGTTTGAGCCTTTATTATTCTGATTGCCTTCCCCACTTCTTTCTGCTTTAATTGATACAGTTACCTGTTGTGCTCCTTCTGTAATTCCTTATACTTTTTGAAAGCAGCCTTTTTCTCCTTAACCTTCCCTTCCACCTCTTTTGAGAACCATAGTGTTTTTTTACTGTGCTTTGTTTCTTTATTTGTTTCGCACAAAGGCTTGTTGCCTCTATGATGGCAGTTTTCATTTTTCTCCATTGTTCTTCCACCTCTCCTTTTTGGCCATTTGCTAGTGCATTCTTCAGGTAGTCACCCATTTTGCCAAAGTCAGCCCTTCTAAAGTCCAGTATCCTTGTTTTTGTATGGCTTATCTCCATGGTTGTGCTCATTGTGAAGCACACTGTGCAGTGGTCGCTTGTTCCCAGATGTCTACTGATTTCTAAATTTGTGATCCTCTCTCCATTTGAGAGTACCAGATCTAGTATTGCTCCCTCCCGAGTGGGTTCCAACACTAGCTGTCTTAGGCCTGCCCTCTGCAGGGCATCGAGAATGACCCTGCTCTTGGATGTGGCTGCAGTACATGTCATCCAGTTAACATCTGGCATATTCAGGTCCCCCATCAACAGTATCTCCCCTTTTTCATCCATTTTGAGAATGTTCTCTATCATTTTCTTGTCCATTTCCTTCCCTTGAGATGGGGGTCTGTATACAACCCCTGTCCAGATTGTGATGCCATTCCCTGTCTTCAAGGTGACCCAGAGTGCCTCTTGTCCTCCCCCTTTACATTTTAGTTCTGTAGCTTTGATCCCTTCCCTTATGTATAGAGCTACTCCACCTCCTCTTTTACCTTCTCTGTCCCTTCTGTAGATTGCATACCCTGGTATGTTGACATCCCAGTCATGGTTCTCTGTGTACCATGTTTCCGTGACTGCCACAATATCCAGTTGTTCATCATCCATCAGGGCTACTAGCTCAGGAAGCTTGTTTCCCAGGCTACGGGCGTTGGTACTCATTGCCCTCCAATTAATGTTGGCTTTATCCTTTTTCCCCCCATCCCTGCTCTTATTGCCCTTGTCTATTTTTCCATTTACCCCTGTCCTGCCCTGTGTTGAGCTCTGGTCTGTGAATAAGACCCTGTCCCATTTGTTTTGCAGAGAGAGTTAAAAGCAAGGATCTATTTTTCTCCTCTCCTATTATGCCACTTATCTGTGTCTTGTCTGATGGATTGCGCAATCAAAATTTCCTTGTGGAACCTCAGAACTGGCCACTCTGATAGTCCCACAATTTCCCTCTGTTATCTCCCTTCCTTTACTTGCTGTTTCTGTTCTTTCTTTCTCTCCTCGCTTCTCTATTGTTGTTAAGAAATATATGCAAATCCTTATGTGATACTGAGATCTCTTGGTTTGCAAATGTATATAATTATACTGCTGAAATTAATACAGAAAGCTATTTGGGTTTATTTGGAACACAGGGAGTTAACCTTGAGGTGCATTTTGACATCGCCAAGCTTGTTTGCAGAGTTGTCAGCAGGAAAACCAGCTCTGGCCAGAATGACTTAATTGTCTGCACCTGTTGAGAAGACTGGATGTACTGGTTGCAGGAAAGAAATTGGCAATGTTTGGTACATTATGTGAAAATCTTTCTAAAGCCTTAGAGCACATAGTTGCTGATCAACTGACAGAATACCTGGACAAGTATAATATCTTGTGCCCACAGCAACATGGCTTTAGTAAAGCACATAGCACTACCACTGCTCTTGACTTTACAGCATAAATTCATAAGGCCTTGGACTCTGGACAGCTGCTTGGGGCAGTGTATGTGGATTTGACAACGGCATTCGACACCATTAATCACCAGCTTCTATTGCTCTCGCTCTCTGCATTAGGTCTATCCATCGAAGTTACCAGCTAGTTTGAAAGTTACCTGCTGGGCAGGCACCAAAAAGTTAGAAATGGGGGCTCGCTCTCTGACTGCCTCCCCGTGTGCTCTGGCATACTCCAAGGATCCATCCTTGGACCACTTCTCTTTAGCCTTTTTTAAACAATCTTCCAGCTGCATGTAACACCAATATGATCCTATACATGGATGATGCAGTCCTCTTCTGCACACATACTAACGTTGATCAACTATCCTCTGACTTACAGTCAAATTTTAGCATTGTTGAAAAGTGGTTTGAGCTACATAAACTGTTGAACTATAAAAAACAAGTCCATGCTGTTTGCCAACACCCAAAGCAAATACAAAATGGCTAACCTACATATCCTGAATAAGCAACACCTCCCTCTTGATCAAGTCCTTGAGTTTAAATACCTAGGTGTTACACTTGACAGTTCACTCTCCTATACTGCCCATGTAAAATTAATCTCCAGAGCTATTAACTCTAGAATAGGTACTCTCTACCGCCATCACAACTGTCTCACCCAAGAGGCTATGCATGTAGCTATTACCTGCTCTGTCCTCTTGATTATCAATTATGGACAGATCTTCTACAGAGCTGCCACTGACACCACTCTAAAAAGAATAAAAACAGCTCAGAATAAGTGCTGTTGTCTTGTGACAGGTACTGGTAAAAGAACCCATACCTGTGAGCTCTATAAACAATCGTCATGGCTCCATCTTCAAGGAGGATTGCCTACCAGACCTGCCTCCTGGCTAAGAAAATCTGCCTCTGCCTTACCCCACCTGCCATGCGTGGCCTGATGTCACCAGCCACATTCACGTCCTGCCCTTTTGTCGCACCACCCAAGCTCAATGCTCATTTTTAGCTAGGGTCCCCTCTCTAGTGAAAGGTCTCCCTCCTGAGATTTTGTAAGAGACTAGACTTGGCTCTTTCAAACATAACCTGCACCAGCACCTCTCTAGTCTTAGCAGTTGTGATTGCTTCAGTTAGGTTGCCTCTATGCACCCCTCCCACATTGCCCCTCCTTCTCATCTCCATCCTTCTGGCTCTGTTCATTTCCTAGTCCCTATTTCTTACTCCTTCTCTCACCTCTTTCTTCTCTTTCCCTATTCTCCCCCTTCCTTTCTGCCTTCTGTTCCCCTAGCATTTATTACTGAAACCTGCACTGTTTGATAAAGTCTTATTATTGACTGCCTCTTACTTACTTGTTGCCCTTCCCCCATTGCTTCTACAATCTTGTTTATAAGAAAAAGAAAGGATGCAGTATCATCCGAAACGCGTCAGGTGATATGGTTGTTTAATTCTTGAAATAAAATTGTTTTTTAGACCTGTGCCCTTGTACTAGAGGTGTGAGTGCTCTACTTTTAGTTTTTTACAAAATCTTGTTTATAACTTTTAAAATTTCATAACAATTTGCTACTGTTTTTAAAACCATGTATCTAGTTGTCCCTTGCGTTCTTTTTTTGTCTCATTCTGCTTGTATTGTTCATTTTGTATTCTGACGCAGAACCTTTGTAAATGAACCTTTGGTGCAAAGATATTTTGTAATCCTAGAGCTCAATAAATAAAAAAAAAAATTAAAATAACAGACATAGCTTGAAGATAACAAGATGCAGAATTGAATTGCCAGGTGAAAGCATTTTATAAAAAGAGAGCAATGTTTGTTTAGAGGGTTAGACAGACAGATTGAGATTTAGATTTAGATATACTCGCAGATGAAGGGCTTTATTTTGTCTGAGCTGTCTGTATAAGAGCTATCCTGCACAGTTTTATTTATTTTTTATTGTTATTGACGATGATAAAATGCTACTTACCAATGTTATAACTTCTCTTTTTTTGCCTATGCTTCCTGACTTATACCGCGACGACAGCCATTGTAGGTGACCTGGGCTGTTGGGTTGGAGCATGCTAATTTCATCCAGTTAATGAAATGTGTCTTGGATACTAAAGTATGACAGTGCTTAAAAACGTATTCCAAAACATGCTATCAAAGGCTTTATCTGTGTCCAGGAATACAAGGGCCACTGGGGCTACTGTGTTCCTAGACACAGAGATAATATGGAACAATTTCCTCATGAGGTCTAATGCTAATCTGCCCCTTATGAAACCCACTTGTTTGGGTCTGATCACAGAGCTTCAGATTTTATCTCGTCTTGCGGTAAGGACTTTGGCTAATATTTTAACATCTGCTGTACGTTTAAGTGGGAAAAAGGTCCACCATTGAAAACCACCATGTGATCTTTAACAGGAATCATCATGAATGTAATGATAGCTTTCTGCAGTGACCTATCTAGACATCCCTTTACATGTGCTTAGCTGTAAAGCTCCATCAGTCTGTGGCTGAGGTCTGTTTTAAGGGATTTGTAGAAATTCATAGAGAAGCCATCCAGCCCCAGTGCTTTATCTGAGGCTAGTTGGCTAGTGGAGTCCATGACATCTTCCTCTGCAACAGGGTTTCCAAGGGGAGCATGCTTCATCTTGGTAAGGGCACTGTTGATGCCAAAAATTACCAACTTTGTCCAGGTCCACACTGTTGGTTGGCATGATAGAGGAATTCATTATAATGCTTAAAAATGTGCACTGTTTCTCTGGATTTTGATGTTAAAGAGCCAGTCTTACGAGGATGTATGGTTTTGATTACCCTGGTGACTTCTATTTTGTTTAGCCTGACTCCATGAGGTACCCAGTTTTTTCCTCATGTTCCAGGTAGTGGACTCTGGATTTGAAAACAAGGGTGATTCCAAGGGATTGGAGGGAGATGGATGTAGTTCTGTTCCATAAAGGGGGTGGGGAACAAGGAACAGGCAGGGAATTACAGATCTGTCAGTTTCACCTCTATTGTAAGGAAACTAATGGAGTCACTGGTCAAAGAAGACCTTGTGAATTACTTGAAAAGCAATGGGCTCCAGGATAGTAAACAGCACTGATTCATGGCAGGGAGGTCTTGTCAGACTAACCTGTTAGTGTTCTTTGACTGGGTGATGAGGAAATTGGAGAGGGCCCATGCTGTGGATCTGCTCTACTTTGACTTCAGCAAGACTGTCGACTTGGTGCCTAGTAGATGCTTGCTGAAAAAGATGGAGGATCTGGGTGCAGCTAAGGTCATAGTAAACTGGGTAGGTAACTAACTGGCTAAAGGGGAGGTAACAGAGGGTCGAAGTCAACAGGGTTAAATCAGAAGAGAGGGAGGTCACGAGTGGGGTTCCACAGGGATCTGTTTTGGGTCCAGTCCTCTTCAACATGTTCTTTAGTAACATTGGTGAGGGAATCCGAGGCAAGTTGTGTCTTTTCGCAGATGACACCAAGCTATGTGGGAGGGTGGATAGCGATGAGGGAATAAAGGAAATGCAGAGAGACTTAGAAAAGCTGGAGGGGTGGTCAGTGGTTTGACAGTTGAAATTCAGTGCCAAAAAGAGTAAGGTCATGCACCTAGGGAGCAAAAACCCCAGGAAGGAGTACTGGATGGGAGGAGTGAGACTCAGTACCATGGCTGAGGAACAAGACCTTGGAGTTATCATCAGTGACTCCCTAAAGCAATCTGGTCAGTGCAACAAAGCTTATAGCAAGGCAAATAGGATGCTTGGATGGATCAGGAGGGGTACTGATAGCAGAAAAAGGGAGGTAATACTTCCCCTGTATAGATCCTTGGTGACACCACACCTGGAGTACTGCACCCAGTTCTGGAGTCCTCACCTTAAGAAAGATTGGGATAGTCTGGAGATGGTGCAGTGCAGGGTAACAAAAATGATTCAGGACCAGCAGGGCAGGTCCTATGAGGAAAGTCCCAAGGCACTGAACATGTACTCACTGGAGACCAGATGGGAGAGGGGAGATATTATAGAGACCTTCAAATTCCTATAAGGAATTAACAGAGTGAAGTGTGGGGAATTATTTAACTTGAATGCTATCTTGCAGCCATGTGGTCATAAGTGGAAGCTAACGGGAAGGAGGTTAAGGAGGAATGTGAGGAAGTATTATTTTACAGAAAGGGTGGTGGAGCCATGGAACAGGCTGCCAGCTGATGTGGTGGGTGTAAAAAATATTAGTAGTTTAAAACATGGTTGGGACAGAATGAAGGGTATAGTGGTTGCTTGGGACATCAGCATTAGAGGCTTGAATGGGGGAAGGGGAAGGGCTAAGACCCCTAGGGAACGTTAGGTCCCAGGGATATATAGGGAACTCAAGCAAACTGGATGGACCTTGATCTTTTTCTACCATCATTGTCTATGTTTCTATGTTTCTAAAGATGTTAGACTCCATGCTTTTCCTATTCATTTACTTATATTTAGCTTTTAGGGCATTGGTTTTTAATCAGTCTGCTTCATCAAAATTGGCAGAGATTTTTCTCCCAGTTCCCTAATTTCCTACAACAAGTGGATTGCTTCTGTCTCCCTAGTTCTTTTTGTTTTGGCTGTGATTCCCCCTTATGGAGCACTGATATGCTTACCATACCATTTCCACTTCTGGGACTAAGTTTGCATTAATTCCAAATTTGTTTTTCATGAATGACTGCTGGAGTTACACAACCTCTGGCTCTTTCAGAACCTGGTTGTTCAGCTATCAGATCCTATTGTGTTCATTCTCATGTATAATGCAATGTGTAAAGAGTATTAGGGCACAGTCAGAGATTACCTGGTTGAGAATTTCACAGGTTTATGTAGTAGGGAGGCACTGCTGACCTACTAAATGTAATCTATTCTGCAGTCTTAATTATGAAGGATTGAGTAAAAAGTATAGGCATCATTGGATGGGTTCAGTGGCCTCTGTGGGTCCACCAGCCCAAGGGTGTCCCTCAGCTGTTAAGTAGCTGCTGACACCTCAAAGAAAACTTTGAAAAACAGAATATTTAGTACAATTTAACCTGTATTCCATATATATTGTATAGATTTCTCCTCCACGTTATTTATTACTGAGGAAATCTGCATGAATACACAATATTTCTACTTTCTACTTCCAGCATTGGAACCACACCCTGTGCCACTTGGAGTGCCTGCCATCTTCTCCACTCACAAAAGAAGCATTGAAACCACACCCTGTGCCACTTGGAGCTCCTGCCATCTTCTCCACTCACAAAAAAAGCATTGGAACCACACCCTGTGCCGCTTGGAGCTCCTGCCATCTTCTCCATTCACAAAAGATGTGTCCATATTCCCATTAGCATGTTATACTCTACTGCCACTAGAGGGACGTAATCTTTATCTAAGTGATCCCTGGCTGTTGTTCATATAGATACCTTCCTAAATTACAGCTCCCACCTCCATCTGACCAGCCCCCTCCTCTGCTCCCCTGCTTACAAATTCTTCACCTTCCTAGATCAATTATTCACTAATTTATCTGCTTTATGAACAATGCATCCCCTACTGTCCTTTCTCCCCCTTGTTCTGCTCATATTCCTCTCTTTACCACCTCCACTTGCTCTCTAATTACCTATTCCTAATAATGCTCCCAACCCCATCAGTTACAATATCCAATCCCCTACCCACATCCATGCTATCACCCCCTTCCTGCCATTTGAAATATGGTCTCACTCTACCACTATTCCTCATGCGTCTTTGATAATGGTATCCACTTTCTCTGCAGTTAACTTCTTGTTATTCACTCATCCACTCCCTTCTACTCAAAACTCCCAACCTCCTGATCAGACCCTTCAAAATCATCTAAGCTCCACTTTCTCATACTCGCCCTCCTCTTGCTCTCTGCTGGGGATATCTACCCCAACCCAGGCCCTATTTCCCCTTGCTCCTCTGGTGCCTCCTCCTCTACTACCTCTCCCCGCTCTCTTCTTTCAGCCCTCCAAAAGGGCTTAAAGATCCTGCATCTAAACACCCACAGCTTGTTGCAAAAAATAGACCAGATTCAGACCATGGTGTGCACTCTAACACCAGACATTCTAAACTTCTCAGAAACTTGGCTAAAGAGCAATATCCGTGACCACTCAGTCTCCATTCCTGGCTACTCACTGCTAAGGCAAGACCGTGCTGGCAAGGGTGGTGGTGTGGCCATTTATGTCCTAGCCTCCATCCAATATTCCATCATCTACTGATCCTACAATCCTGAGACCAATGATGCCCTAGCTATCCATGTGACCCTCCCCTCCACTCTCCCAATCTTCATAGCCAGCATATACTGCTGCCCAAATGTCCATCCTTCAGTCGTGCTAGACCTCTTAACCTCCATCACTTCCCATGCTCGCTCCAGGGAATTATTCATCCTAGGCGACTTCATTATAAATTGGTTGTCACCTAAAACTACCAAAACTAAAAACAAAATCGGAGCCCTAAACCACTCCCAACTGATCTCTGAACCCACCCGCCCAAACCACAAGACAACAACAATCCCTACTCAACTGGGCCTTTACCTCCCACCCCACTGCATCATCACCTCTGGCATCCTCCCTGATGCTCTCAGGGACCATAACCCAATATCCACAGTTAGGAAAGGTCACAGAATTAAATTGCCACACAAAACCATACAACTGCACTCTTTCAAGTCTCTTGATCTTGAACCTCTCTTGAGTAACCTTGCCACTTCTGACTGATCCCCCCCAACCTCCTTCCCCTCAGTTGACAAAGCCCTTGCCTACTTCAAAGAAATATTTCTTGTAAACTGGAATGCCTTTCTCCAACTCAGCCTGGAAGCATCATAAAGCTACCCAGCATCCTAGTGACCTTGCGAACTTTCGCATGCTCAGAAACACTTGCACCAGGGCTACAAGGTTAGCCAAGTCTGAATATTTCAAATCTGCCTTCATCACCAACATAAATTCCCCTTCAAAGTTCTGGAAGGTGGTGCACACCCTATTTACCTCCTCATCTTGCCCACCGCCCGCCTGTACTTAAAGTAAATAGCTCACTAGTGTCCGACCCACCATCTGTAGCTGCAGAATTTAACTCCTACTATACCTCCCGTGCCACTGAGCTACTGAAATCCCTCCCCTCCTACCCATACCCCTCACCACCCTCTACCAGTGTGCCCCCTCCACTACCCTCCCATCTTCCTTTCTCTTTCACTACTGTAACCCAAATGATGCCCTAAGTGCCCTCCTCACTATCAACCCCTCTAAAGGTGTCTCCCCTGATGGCCTTGACCCAAAACTCCTCTCCCGCTCCACTATGGCCATTGCCTACCCCCTCTCAATAATCCTAAATCTCTCATTCTCTACTTCCTCTGTCCCCTCTTCTTGGAAACATGCTGTGGTCCTCCTGCTACCCAAAGGGTGACCCCCTCATCCCCTGGCAACTATCGCCCCATTTCTCTTCTCCCTACTTTTGCCAAGCTTCAAGAACACATTGTCCTCTCCCAACTCACCTCTTTTCTATCTGACACCTCCTTTTTCACCCCTTTCACCCCTTTCCAGTCTGATTTCAGGAAAAATCACTCAATCATCACCTCTCTCCTATGGCTCACAGACTCCATCCTAACCGGGATGAACAATGGGCAAATTACCTCTGCCATTTTTGTCGACCTGGCCAAAGCCTTCGACACCATCTTTCACTCCCTTCTCCTCAACTCACTCTCAGCAGCTGGCCTATCTCCCTCCGCCACAAACTGGTTCGAGGCCTACCTTATTGATAGAACCTAATCAGTTAAGATCTTGGACGCCACTTCCGCACCCCTCCTGATTAGCACTGGAGTCCCCCAGGGCTCGGTATTAGGGCACCTCCTATTCTCCATCTTTTTAAATGACCTTCCCTCTGTTTGCTCCCCATCCTCCACTATACATATGTATGCAGATGATACAGTCCTGTATGCATCTGGCTCCTGTACTGTTGAGGTTACACTCAGCTTACAGCAAGACTTCAACAAGGTTCAGCACTGGTTTGCTAACCATAAACATTTCCTCAATGCCAAAAAGTCTGTCTCCATGACCTTTGGCACAAGGCAGAGACTCTCTAGGCTTCCCTCCCTACCCACTTTTCACACCCTTTAGGGGAATTTACTTGAGGACACATCCTTCTTCAGGTAATTAGGTGTTTGGTTGGACCAACAACTAAACTTCTCTGGATATATTGACGCCATCCAGAAAAAACTGTGCCTCAAGCTTGGTGCCTGTTCAGGAACCGTAGTTGCATCCCCTCCTACGGCTAGGCGTGAACTTGTTCAGAAGATGATACTGCCCATTTTCGACTACTGTGACATGGTCTATGGTGCTGCCTCTAAGTCCTCTCTGGTCAGACTGGACACCCTCTTCAATTCCTTCTGCCACTTTGCCCTGTATGCCCCCCCCCCCACATCCATCACTGCGATCTTTATTGTGTCCTATCCTTCCCCTCTCTTACAAATAGGTGACTCTCCCACTGTGCTAAATTCACCTCCAAGTACTGGTTGGGTGAGCTCCCTTCCTACCTCACCTCCTTCTCCTTTATAACACCCTCCCATTCCCTTAGATCAACCGACTCCTGTACCCTGGTTGTTCTCCACAGATCCACCCAAATCGGCCAATCCAGTTACTCTCACTGCCTCCCAAAAATGTGGAATCCCCCCCTCCCCCAAAATATGGCACTCATCCTCTGCCTACTCCATCAGCTCTGCCCTCAATAATTATCTTGCACCTAGCTGCTCCTGCCATGTCCCTCCCTAATTCCCTCCTCTAAGCCCTAGACAAACCCTACTCTCACCTTCATTTTACCCTGTGCAAACCCACCTCTTCTAGCCCTTCTCCCCTTCCCCCTAATTGCTCCCCCTTACTGGCCTCCCTTGATCTCTCACAGAATGTAAAGGACCCTGAATGCCCTCCATGGGTCCCTTTCCTGCCCCCTCCAAGGGGCTTGTATCTCTCTTCAACTTCCTTCCCCCACCATCTTAAAGGGGTCTGTCTGGGACACTGCCTTATCCCCTTCTCTCTGGTCCCCCAGTCCCCTTGTAGGGTTCCTCACATCCTGAAGGGGTCTCCAGGGGCATGACTCTTCCCCCTCCCCCCTCAACCCTCTCTCCCCTTCCCCCTTTTCTTTCATGTAAGCACTTGTTTACTTATTAACCCGGTACTTATTATTGTCCACTCTTTCTACATGTTATGCGCAACACTGTTGTAACACTGTTTGCAACACCTGCCTTACAACTGTATGTTAATGTTTATCTTGTAACTTGAATATATAATGTCTCATTCCAGTTGTACCCCTTTCCCCCAGGTCGCACCGGGAGACAAGCCACTTGTCGCTCAGTGTGTCTTCCTGGCGAAACATTTCAGTAAATCAATATTTATCCCTTACTGTTCATCTGCCTCTATAGCTGACTTCCTACTTCATGTCATAATCGTTTGTTATGACATCACAGTTGGTTGCCATGGGAATAACTGTGATATCACAAGCAGATCAGTATGACATCAGGTAGGGAGAAAGCAACAGGAGTAGATAAACTGTTCAGGAGCAGAGATCCTGTTTTCATGCAAATGTCCTCAGTAGTAAATAATGGGGAGGTGAAATGCAGGACTAATGTGAAATACAAGCTGAACTGTATCTAAATATTATGTTTTGTTAAAGTTCGCCTGAAGGCATCAGCTGCTCTTTAAGAGGAAATTGTGCAGGGGAGTGGCCTGACAATGAATTGCCCAATCTATCCAGACAAGTGTCTGATACTAGATTTCAGCCCTCTGCTAAGATTAAGAGAAAATGGGCTCATGGTGCCAGGAAACCCATTAGTTTTGTGAAGAAAGAGGTAACATACAGGCACAAATTATTTGGGTGATACCTAAGGTGCCCTGGTGGAGAAGGTAGTGGCCTTCTGGGTCTGCTAATTCTTCTATAACTTGATAGGAGATATGTTGCGTGACAAAGGATTGCCACACCCTCTTTCTTCTTGCTATCTCCGCTCCACGTGCTTGTCCCACCCATTCTGTTCAGAGTAAGTTAGCCTCACTCACTTTTGTATGGGTTTCCTGAATAAAAGCTACATAGGTGTCTATTTTTTTATGATGTGTTTGAACTCTATAGTTGTTTGTATGGGTGCTGGCCCCTTTAATGTTACATGTAATATATTTAATCTGGGGAACAGACATTAGGGGCCCGTATTCAAAATTGTGCAAAGGGGAGTGCCAAAATTTGCACTGCGCCTTGCAATTGCCCGGGAGCCTGAAGATGCTATATTCAGTCCAATAGTGCACTGGCACTATTCAACAGAATATAGGGCCACGGCACCACGGTGCTAAGCCACTTAGCACTGCCCCAACACGGCTCATAAATGATGCCACCAGGATGGATAGCACTGGAATGCTATCTGCAATATTCAAAGGGGCACATGCAAATGAGACCATTGGGCATGCAAGGTGCTAAGGGACCTTTGGTTTCAACCTAGCCCTGTGCTGCATGGTGGATTCTGCCATCAATATTGGTTAGGTATCTCCCCTTGCTCACTTCCTTGCTGTACAAACCTCGCACCATAGCCTCTGCTCAAACAGCATCCTCCCCCCCCACCGAATATCCCAAGGGTATCTACCAACATGAGCGGCAGAGCCTTGTCTGTGACAGCCCCTGCACTGTGGAATAAACTGCCTGCCGAGCTCCACTCCCTTGACACCCACTGCCAGTTCAAAACCCGCCTCAAAGACTGGCTCCTGACAACTTACTGCTGCCACTACTTCCATGGGTACTTCACTCACTTTCCTGGCTGCACCCCACCAAGGAATATGTATGTACTGTATATTAGGTCAAGCGGGAATCCGTTAAGCTGGCCTGCTTGTGCACTTGAGCTTTAGTGCCTATGTTTGTTAATCCTGCCTCCCAACCCTCTGCCACACCCCTTCCCCTCCCCGGCCCTATACTTTGCTACGCCTTATCCCTCTTTCTACTTATACTTAGACTCCCTTGTTTGTTTCCTATTGTAACTGCTGCTGATAGAACTGGATATTTATGTATACCCTTAGTTATTGTAATACCTAACTGATGTATGGTTTATGGAATGCTGCATTTTTGTTGCTCTCCTATTTGCTATTCCCATGCACTATTGTAACTTTTATTTTATTTTTTTTAGCTGTTCCATGCTTTGTTGTTTGTTACATTAGTTCCTGTGCCACAGTATGTGGCCCGGGTCGTGCCTGAAAACAGTCCCTGGGATCAGTGCACCTACCCAGTGGCCAAAGTCATAAATAAATAGCATTTGCATTACCATTATGGGCTCATTTGCATGGGTAGCAAGGCAGGTTAGCGTGGTGTTGCACCCTAATTGCTTCATCTTAGAGCTGTGTAAATATACCAGGTGGTAGTGGTCTCCCCCATTCATCAACCCATCCTATAGTATACAAAAATCCATGGTGGTAGTGTCCCCCCCAATCGCCAGCCCTTTCTGTCATTCACATAACCCCTGGTGATAGTGGTCTCCCACTCTGATCACCAGCTGAAATAGTAGTTTAACTAAATCCCTGGTGCTAGTGGTCCCCCCCCCCCAATCACCAGCCTCTATTGTAATTTACATTATTCCCAGGTGCTAGTATCCCTCTCACTCTGATTGCCAGCCTGTATTGTAGTTTAAAGAAATCTCTTGTGCTTGTGGCCCCCCCAATTGCCAGCTCGTACCATAGTTTAAATAACCTCCCCCTCTGATCGCCAACCCATACCACAGTTCACAGTTTAAATAAATCCCTGGTGCTAGAAGTCCCTCCCCACCAATTGCCAGCTTGTACAATAGTTTAAATAAATCCCGGGTGCTAGTGGTCCCCCACTCCTATCGCCAGCCCATGTTAGTGGTCCCTCCTCCTCCCTCCCTACAATCACCAGCCCATAGTATAATGAAACACCCTTCCCGTTATCCAGCATTTCCATCCCCACACTGTGGCACTGAACACCCACCCAGTTTTCTTACCATTCCCCTCAATGCTGCAGGTGCATACGGCGACTGGTGCAACCCTCTTCACACCTCCTCAACCAGCTGCATGCGTGTAGGTAGGGAGCATGCCTCTTATTTACAGGA
The DNA here is from genome assembly GCA_016271365.2 of Neoceratodus forsteri. NCBI lineage: Eukaryota > Metazoa > Chordata > Ceratodontiformes > Ceratodontidae > Neoceratodus > Neoceratodus forsteri. The sequence goes on from CM057449.1 coordinate 1,466,971,277, forward strand.
CGGGGTGACATCACCCTGTCCTATAAATAAGAGACATGTTTCCTGCCTGGACATTTGATGGCTGGCCAAGGAGGTGTGAGGAGGGCTGTGCTGGTCACCGTATGCACCCTCAGCACCGAGGGGAATGGTAAGGTGACCCAAGGAGGTTTTCAGTGCCGTGTTGGGGGGTGGGACCACTGGATGACAGGAAGGAAGTTTCATTGTATTACGGGCTGGCAACTGGAGGGAGGGGGGACCACTAGCACAGGTTGGCGATCAGTGGGAGGACCATTAGCACCAGGGATTTATTTAAACTATGGTATGGGCTGGCGATGGGGGTTGGGGGACAGTAGTAGCAGGGATTTATTTAAACTATGGCACAGGCTGGCGATCAGAGGGGGGACATCTAGCACCAGGGATTTCTTTGAACTACATTATAAACTGGCGATTGGAGGCAGGGGTACCATTAGCACCAGGGATTTATTTAAGCTACCATATGGGCTGGCAGTGGGGGGGGGACCACTACCACCAGGGAGTGTATTTGTACAGTAGGGGCTGGTGATCAGAAGGGCAGTGCCCTGGACCACAGAGCATGGGTGCACTCTTCCAGTGGCCAGCTGGTTAGGTGGCTGCATTACCTCCGGCAGCCACTAGGGTTGCCCAGAATAAGCTGGGGTTTTGTCAGGCAGTATTTGTGCTGCACAAAAGGACCATGCAAAAACCTTTTGGGCAGTGCAAAACCGCTGACTATAAAATAGTATGGCTATTCATGGCCATGCCCCTCCCCTTTCACGCCTGCATATATTATGTTTTGCATGGGCTCTAACCCCCTTTGCCCGCACAACAGCCCCTTTTGAATATGGAGATTCAGTGCAAACCCTAGTATGCATGGACAGAAACCCATTAGCTGCCGTGCAGATGTTTGAATATCGGGCACCAGGAACTGTGATTGAATGAACAAAGGCAGAGTATTTTAAGAAGCCCTATTCTGTGTTATCTGTGTCAGTGTTGCTGAGAGGGCTGTAAGTTCCTGTGACAGTTTATTCTAGTCCAACCATAAATCCCCCTTCCCCATACAATAACCCAACTGTTGAATGAGTAAATAAGCTACATGATGCAACCAAGCATCTGGTATCTCTGCAGGGTGACCCGTGTCATCTATTTGACCCATGGTGTGCTTGGAAATAGGAGTTTCTTAGTCAATCTTTTTGGGTCCCATCTTTCCTCCCTGAGTGTTCAGGAGGTATTGATTGTGCCCTGACCTTGCATTATGCTATGTGATAAAGGTGGCATAGTGGGCTCCCCTGCCCTCTTTGCAACCAGTTTCCCAGACAATTTGAGCTTTTTCTACTACAGGTCTCCCCTCACTCCTCCCCCAAGCCACATCAGAATTGTGAGCATATGTCTATATTGTTCATTCTGAAAGTACCCAAGGCCTAAAAAGCTCGAAAATATTTACATAAGAGCATGTTACATTGTGCGTCTGAGTTGTAAAAAAGTTGTAAACTTTATACCCTGTTTTCAAAGTTATTATTGTAAACACTGCACACTTTAAGCTACTTATCTAGCTATTCAGACTCCTTTATTGTAGTAGCTGGCATCAAATCAGACAATTTGTTACTAAATCTGTGCTCTGTGCAGTTCAGTTCACAGAGAAAGAAGTGAGAGCAGTTTTGGCCTCAGTCTGTGTATTCCCTTAATTTAAACTTGTTCTACTGTGCATTTATAAGACTGCATTTAGGGCGACATATTCAAAACCAGACACGTGTGTTGCGCAATGAGATGCGCAGTGCAAGTAAATGCACAGCTAAAAAACAACGCAATATTCAGCAGTGTCATATGGACACGTGATCGCACAAACACAGCTGAAAATAGCATGGATGCGTGATTGCGCAAAGCAACATGCACAGAGCAACAGGGCAAGCTGTAATGCGTGATGGGTCATGGTTTGCGTGGTGTGGATCACTGTAATAGTCTGCCAACATATGCAAATGAATTCATTCACAGTCTGTGCCCATCCTGGATATTTGCATCTCATTACCTAAAGGTATCCATCTCATTCGCATGCGGAGTAGCAGAAGAGCAGGGATGCACCACTGGGACAATGTGGTGTACACCAGGAACTGCAGCTCGTAAGGTAGGCTATCTCCCATTGTTTGTATGTGTCACTGCATGTTTTGTGGCTGCCATGTACTGCTCAAAGCCTTGCTGACAAGGTAGTAGCCTGTTGCTGTGTCCCCAAAGCACCAATGATGTTGTCTGGTAAGCAGAGGTGACCTAACCTCACTAGGGATGAACCCCCACCTGTGTGTACCACACGACATACCTGTGCTTTTACCTGCCACTGGTGTCCCTTGGTCAGCTGCCCCATTCTATGCTGTTGTTGTGCCCCCAGCCTTCGGTCTTCTATCACACTGTTTATGTTGCTTACCTGCCACCACACTTGCATATCTGCATGCCCTGCTGCCCATCGGCCTGTTGTGCCCCCTGTACATTCCCCAGGCCTGCAACCTTTGTACCCTGTGTACACCTGTGCTGCTGTTGTGCTGCATTCACTCACGAGTTGGCCACAGTCAGGTTCCCAGGCTGAAACTGGTGGCACAGGTCAGACTGGTGCCAACTGTAGATGTCATGTGCACTCCCAGGGTTGTTGGCATACACATAGGTGATTCTCCCTGTGGTGTTGCACACCACATGGCAGTTTATTGAGTGGGAGCCCTTCTTGTTGCAGTACACCTTGCTGTCACTGCCAGGTACCCGTGGCGAGCAGGCATATGGCTGCCGTGACCTTTGTCTCCACTGCCATAGCATGGAGTCTGTGCGTGGGTGCTTGCAGCTCATCATGGTGCAGCTCCCAGAGCTGTCTCAGAGGTGCCTTGCTGAGACGGTACCACCCCACATTCTCTGTGTCTGTCAGCTCTTTGTATGTGATGCAGGGGATGGTACCATCTCAGCTGGGCATACCGCCCACAGGCCCTTTGTCAGCCTGCCTGTTTTTCCCCAGTCTCCCCACATCAGCCATGACTGCAGCCATTCCACACTCCAGGCATGCCATGTGTCTGTTTCCTGCAGTCTGTGTGTGTGTGTGTGTGTGTGTGTGTGTGTGTGTGTGCACGTGCGTGCGGCATGTGTGCCCCTCTCTACCTCTCTCTCTCTCTCTCTCTCTTTCTCTCTCTCAATCCCTGGCTCTCTCTTACACACTGTCTCCCCCTGTTCCAGTGCAGTTGTTGCATCTGACACTGTGTGGCTTGCCAATTTAGGGCTGCCTTTTGTAAATCTAGCTCTGCATGATTGCTCACACTTGTGTGATGCACCTTTGTCGCAGTCTGGTTCAATGTGCAATTATGTGGTGTATTCATGTACATGCCCCATTATCTGTACTGTAGCCATTACTAGTGAGTGATGGTGCATTCCTATTTGTGTGGTGCACTCCGGTCTTCTCAATATCGTGTTATCACCTGTGTCCTCCTGTGCATGGCGCATCTGCCATTTGTGCCACGCATCTGCTTTGAATATGGGAGTCTTAAGCAATACTGAGATTATATTTATTTATTTACGAACATATGAAATTTGCCAGCAGATAAAGGCCTAGAGGTCTATCAAGTCTGCTTGAATGTGCAGCTAGCACCCCTTATTCTGCAGCTGCCCCTCCTTTCCACCCTTCCCCTTCATTGACCCTCCCCCTTGTCCTGTTCCATCCCCTTTTGAAGCAGTCCACTGTTCTACTGGATACCACTTCTGCAGGTAATGCATTCCACCCAGCCACCACCCTCTCTGTAAAAAAGTGTTTCCTCATCTCCTTCTGAACCTTCCTCCCTCCAGTCTCATATCATGGCCCTGGTGTCCCTCCCTCCTTTACTGTGAACAGCCCCTCTGTACCTGTCTTGTTTATTCCTTTCATGTACTTAAAGGTTTCAATCATGTCCCCCCGTCCCTCCTCTCCTCCAGTGAGTACATGTTCAACTCCCTCAGCCTCCTCTCATATGATAAGTCCCCCAGCCCCTTGATCATCTTTGTCGCCCTGCGCTGCACCCCCCTCCAGTAACTTAATGTCTCTCTTTTCAGATACGGGTGCCAGTACTGCATGCAGTACTCCAGGTGCAGTCTAACTAATGACCTATACAGTGGCAGAATCACCTCCTCCCTCCTCGAGGATATAACCCTTGCAATACAACCCAGCATTTTGTTGGCCTTTGCAGCTGCCTTCCTACATTGTGCCGAGTTGTTCATTGACCCTGTAATGAGCACCCCCAGATCCTTCTCCTCCTCCTCCTCCTCTGTCTGGACTAGCTGCACTCCCCCCAGCTGGCAACTCCTCCTTGGGTTCTTCATCCCAAAATGCAGCATCTTGCACTTTTTGGCATTAAACCCCAGTTGCCAGGTGTCTGACCAGGTTTCAAGCTTTGCCAGATCATCTTGCAACCCCTGCCATCCCCCTAGGTCATCCACCACTGCTCCTACCTTGGTATCATCAGCAAACAGACTGATCTTGCTCTTGATGTCCAATTATATGTCTGCAATGAATATCCCAAACAACACTGGTCCCAACACCGAGCCCTGTGGAACACCGCTTGTCACTACCCTCGGGTGTGAGAGCTCCCCACCCACCACCACCCTCTGTTGCCTTCCCTGAAGCCAGTTCCCTACTCATCTCACCAGATTTGCACCTGCCCCAGTGCCTACTAACTTACTTCCCAGCCTTCCATGCAGCACCGAGTCGAATGCCTTACTGAAGTCCAGATACAGGACATCCACTGCATGACCCCTGTCCAGTTGCCTAGTTACCCAGTCATAGAACTCCACCAGGTTGGTTTGGCAGGATCTGCCCTGTATGAAGCCATGCTGTCTGCTGTCCTGTAGTCCTTTGGCCTCTAGGAGGGCCACCAGCCTTTCCTTCAAGATAGTCTCCATTAGCTTACCCATGATGGATGTGAGGCTCACTGGTCTGTAGTTTTCCAGTTCATCCTTGGGGCCACTCTTGTGGAGGGGCACCACATGAGCCATCCTCCAGTCCTGAGGTATACACCCCGAATGTAGTAAGGCATTAAATAGGTCTGCCAAAGGTCCTGCAAGGACCTCTGCCAGCTCCTTCAGTACCCTGGGGTGGATGCCATCTGGGCCTGGCACCTTATCCACCATCAGTGCCTTCAAACCCTCCTGAACTCTGCCCACCATGGTTTCCCATCTCACCCCCTCCCCCCTGTTTCTGCCATTTCTCCCTTGGTGTCACCTCTTCTTTGGAAATACTGAGCAGAAGTACTATTTAGTGCTTTTGCCTTATTGCATCCTGCTTCCACCCAACCCCTCCTTCCTGATCCTTACTATGTGGTCCTTACAGCTCCTTTTCTCCTGATGTACCTAAAGAAGTCCTTCTCCCTCTTCATGCCTTGTGCCAGCCTGAGTTTCGAGATGCCTTGGCTCCCTTACTGCCCTTGTCACCTCCTTCGATCCTGGCCAAGTACTCCTCCTGTCCTCCCTCTCCCTGTTTTCTTGTACTTCCTAAAGGCAGCTCTTTTCCTCCTTACCTTTCCATGACCTCCTTGTTCAACCAGCTTCGGTTTCTTAGCCCCAGCCCTCTTGCTCTGGGCCTTGCAGCAGGTTTTGTTGCCTCCACTATCCCCAGCTTTATGAGCTCCCACCTCTGGTTGGTGTCCATACTAGACTGAATTCTGGCCAGGTACCCTTTACCACTTCCCCATCCTCCCAAAGTCAGTCCTCCTGAAGTCCAGCACTCTTGTGCCAGATTCCTCCTTCTTGCCCATATCCAATGTGAGCCATACTGAGTGGTGGTCCCTCCCTGACAGCGGTTCCTCCACTGTATTCTCTCACAAAGTCCCCATTTGCCAGCACAAGGTCAAGGGTATTTCCTAACCTGGTTGGTTCACCGACCATTTGTAGCAGGAAGCTGTCCTGGAAGGCATCCAGCAGTACCTGCTCCCTTCTGTTCCTGGTTGTTGGGGTACTCCAGTCCACTCCTGGCATGTTGAAGTCCCCCACAATCACCACACTACCCTTCTCGCAGGTCCTCCTGATCTGTCCCGCTAGTTCCCTGTCTAACTCCTCCGTCTGAGATGGTGGCCTGTACACCACTCCCATCCTAAGAATCCTGGATTTGCATCCAAATTGACTCCATACTACCCTCCTCCCCTTCCTCCCTTACACACTTCAGTCCTTCCTTCATATATAGTGCCGCACCCCTCCTTTCCCAATCACCCCGTCCCTACAAAATAACCTGTACCTTGGTACAGACAGGTCCCAGTCATTGTATTGGGTGGCCCATGTTTCTGTGATGGCTGCAATGTCCACCTCTCCTTCTGCCATGAGCACCTGTAACTCTGCATTTTTCCTCCCAAGGGTACTAGCATTAAGGGTAACCACCTTCCACCCCCCCATCCTGCCCTCCTTTACTAGCATCAACAATAGTACTTGCCATTTGTCCTTTGTCACTGTTATGGGGGGTAAGCTCATGTGGTTTCCCAACCTGTGGTCTCTGCATTTCTCTTGCCCAATTGCCACCCCCCACTCCTAGTTTAAATTCCCTACTTCCTCTATGTACTCCTCCATCCTCTGTTTCAACACTTTCTTTCCCTCCTTACTCAAGTGTAGTCTGTCCTTGGCACAGCAACTACTGTCCTCCCAGGTCCCTCCCCACCCCCCCAACAATCCATACTCTTTAGCACAACACTAGGTTCTTAGCCATCCATTAAATTTCTCTATTTTCAGCTTTCTTGTTGTGCTTGCCTTGGGCACTGGAAGTATCTCTGAAATAGTTACTGATCTTCCTGCCCCCTCACATAATTGTCTTAGTTCCTCAGACCTCCTCTGGACTATATCTACTGTCTTGTCAGCCAGGTAATTTGTCCCAAGATGTATAATTAAATTAGGTTTGTCCCTACCCCTTCTAGCATATTTCAGAACAGATTGTCCCACCCTTTCTGCTGTCATTCCTGGCATGGCCTCCACCAAAATGTGACTATGCCTCTCCGCCTTGCTACTCCACCTGACTTCTCGTAGTATTGAGTCCCCCAGCACTAAGATTCCACCACTCTTACTCTCTGCTTGCTTCCATTTATCTTCCTCTCTCATTTCCAGCTCCTCTTCTTCCTCCTGCACATTATTTCCCCCTTTTGCCCCTGTTGCAATTCTCCCAGAACTTCCCCCCGCTTCGGTTTGGTCCAGGCATTTATCAATTACTCCTCTAATTTCATAATTTCCCTCCTCCACCTTCTTCCTTTCTAGCAGTGCAAAACTATTTTCTGAAGACCCTTCACAAATGCCCACTCTCTCTCTCTTCATAGTAACCTGCTCTCTCCTTTCCACTCCATGACTTTTGCCACTTCTTTGCCTCCCCTCACAAGTCCCTATCTTCTCCTTCCATTTGTCTTTTGTCTCCTGACCTGGTGTCCCCGGCAGTTGTTCTTTCTGGCCTGGGTCTCCTTGTCCCTGCTTCCCTTCTTCTGACCCTCTTCTCACCACTGATGACTTTAATCACCCTCCCTCAACTCCCATTCTTCCTCCCTCCAGTATTGGGGTAAACTCACCCCCAGTCTGCCTTGCCTGTCTTAGTTCCTCCTGCAGACCCTCAGTCTCCTTTTTGAGTTTCTCTATGTGGTTGCACACTAAACATCCTCCCACACTCCAGGCAATTTTTAGAAAGATTAGTGCACCGCAGTTGTTGCAGCCTACCACCCTACCCATTGCTGTCTTTGCCAACCAGCGACTCCCCCCCACCCTTCCAAATGCAGGATATCAAACACTCCCCCCAAGTCTTCCCTTTCCCCCCCCTATCAGTACAAAACATTCTTTTCTTAATTTCCCTTACCCCCTTTGTTGTACACGTTTAGATAGATTGAGCAACTGCTTTTGATATTCCTAACCTTCCTATCCAAACTCAAAAAGAGACTTTAAGTAGCTATTGCACAACCTTCTTCAACCTCCTACTCCTCCTTTCCACAATGCAATAGCAAGGCAAAGAAGTAACAATGAAAGCTCCTAGATTTGCAGTTACTTCTCTTCCACTGAGATAGCAGTCACCTCTTCATTCGCTGCTGTTCCTTTCCTGGATGTCTGCTTCTGCTATGACAGGTGCATATCCTTTGCTCGTTTGAGGAAGCGATGTCAGAACCCCTGGTATAAAGGAAATCATGGACCGGGGTTGGGTGAGGGGTTGGGGGTGGGACCAACCCAAGTCTTCCAGAAACAATCAGGTAGCTGAGGCCCCTGGTCAGACCATTAGCACCCTTCCCACACTATGCACTAAACACTATGCACTAACCTTTGCAGCTAGTGAAGCCAGCAAAAATGAATCACAATTCTACTCAAAGCCCCCAAAATAGGTTTGCTACCAAAAGAAACAGGTCTCCAATTCAAACAGCTTCACCAACAACACATCAAAATAGGCTTGAAATTAGAAGATATAGGTCTCTGATTCAAAGAAACAGCCCCAGTTAAATCATACCAAATGGGTTTTAAATCAGAAAAAATAGGCCTCTACAAATGCAGCCTGCTACACAGTGAAACATCAAACAAATGAGCCCACCTATAGCCACCAAAACAGTTTGCAAAATTCCAACAGCCCCAAAACACTACCCTGCTAGCCCCTTAGAAGTAGCAAGAAAGAAAAGAAATAACCTTCTATCAAGTAAAATCCACAAGAAACAATGTAAAATCAACAAGAAGCTACTGTACTGTAACAAATTTTTGTTTCTGAAATCTGGGTAGGTGCGCTAGACATAGTAAATGCCTATTTTCAGGCACAACCCAGAAGAGTACAAAACAGGTACAGTCAAAACAGAGAAAGCAGTACAATAAAATACATGAATAGTATCGGGAGTTGGCAGGGGAGGGAGAGGATTGAGCGACCAAAGGACAGCTCTCCTCTCCTGGGAGGGTGGGGGTGTAGACTCGGCACTTGTCTGGCCTCAGGCGGAAACCAGAGGCACAACAAGCATACGAGCTCACAGAGAGGATTGGGAGTGAGGACGTCGGTGGGGATGCCTTGATGTCTGAGCATATCCACTCCCTTAGAACAAGGGAAAAAAACACACTGGAGCGCCGAGGGGAAGGAGCGCTTGGTATAGGCCCTAATGACTGCTGCCTGCCTGACTGCCGGATGGGGACCCGACGAAAGCTGATTGATCAGGCTGTACAGGCCCCAACTTGTACCCGCCTGGGGGACATAGCCACTGCTCCATGGGGGTCTATCGGGGTTCCAGATAAGGCAGCAGTGGGGGTAATACCCTTAGCGACTCCCGACAGAGCGGGACTCCGATGTTGAGAGAGAGGAGATAAAATGCAATTTAAAAAAAATTAAAAATCCATGAATAATACATCATGAAATAAAACAAGAACATTGTAGACAGTAAAATACATTAGTAAGGTACAGTACATTGGGATAAGTATTAAACAGCAGTAACATTCAGTATACAACAATAACAATGTATTGGGACTAACTACAAGATAACAAAATACAAAGGAGGGAGTGTATAAGATACTCTTGAGAGAGAAAAGAGCTAATCTGTGGTCCGATAATGCCCTGTGAGGGGAGCAGGTTAGGAAATAGTGGGTAGGAGAGAGGTAGGTAGAAAGGCAGGAGGAGAGAGGTGAAGAAGTAGGGTGGAGCAAGATATAGGCTATGACAGCAAGCAGTAAATACTGGTGGAAAGAATATGACCACAAAACAGAGATGTTATTGCTTAAGGGAATGAAGGGGAGTTCAGGGGGGAATGAAGCAGCAGCAGGGGTCAGACTGGAGGAGGTGACTTTCTAGTTGATGATTAAAGCTGGTGTGGGTAGGAGCAAGTCTGATAATAGTAGGTAGGGAGTTCCAGAGAGCTGGGGTCTATGTGTGAGAAGGCCTGAGCACCCATAGCTGTTTTACATCTGGATACAGTAAGGAGCTCCTGATCTCCAGACATTGAGGAATCAGCAGCTGCGCTAGCATGGGGGGGATGCCAGTGCACAAAATACTATCCATCAGTGAGATAATGGCATAAAGGCAGTTATCAGTAGGGGAGAGCCAGTTTAGGCTGCTGCAAAGGTGGCAGTGATGGGTACGACTATGTGATGCAAGAGCAAAGCAACAGCTATTGTTATAAGTAGTTGCCCAATTGTGTAAACTAGCCTTCATGGCACCAGCATATGTGACGGAGCCATAGGTGAGAGCTGGGAGGAGGATACCCTGGGCTATGGCAATTCGGGCAGAGGGAGTGAGTGAATGTCTAGTTCTATAGGCCAGTCCAATCTTAGAGTTTAGTGCTTTACCAGTAGTGGATATATGGAGGTTAAAGTCTAAAGAGGTGTCTAGGGTAACACCCAGATATTTGAAGGAGAGGACATTTTTAAGAGGGGAGCCATTAGGGCAGGAGATAGCTAGCTGGCCAAGGCATTTCCTTTGCCTGGGAGCATACCCAAATAGCATAGCTTGGGTTTTACTGGCATTGAGTACAAGTTGGTTCCATGAGATCCAGTTTTCAATATGGTAAGTCAGAGGAGAGGGTAGAGTTTAGGGTGGCAATGCCCTTGGCACTGTGGTAGAGGACAAGATTGTCTGCGTAGAGAAGGGATGAAGAGTGGGGGGCATGGCGGGAGATGTCATTGATAAAAATAGAAAAGAGAAGAGGGCCAAGGATAGAGCCCTGGGGTACACCAACACTGATTGTAGAGAGCTCTGAATTTGCAGAGCAGTACCTGACATATTGTTGCCTGTACGAGAGGTAACTGTTATACCAGGCAATAACCACAGGGGAGAAGCCAAGGGAGGGCATTTTGGTCAGTAGTAAGGTGTGATCAACAAGGTCAAAGGCCTTGGTCAGGTCAATAAAGCCCACACCAGTCAGAAGGCCAGAGCCCATGGCAGTTTTAGCATCATTCGTGAACTTAAGGAGAGCAGTGGAAGTGCTGTGGCCTTTCCTAAAGCCATGCTGAGAGTCCAAGAGTAGGTTAAATTAATGGAGGAAGTCAATTGTTTGCAGGGAGACAAATTTTTCAAGGATTTTGCTTAAGACAGAGAGTATGGCAACTGGTCTATAACTGTATGTGAACTTCCGGTCACCTTTTATAAGAACAGGGACAATTTTGGTCACCTTCCAGATACAGGGAACAACTCCCGAGCAGAGTGATAAGTTAGATATTCTAGCCAGTGGGGCAGCAAGAAGAGGAGCAGGCAGCTTGAGAAGCCGTCCCTCAAGGCTGTCAGTTCCAATGCTACTACTGTCAGAGCTAGTGCCAAAAAGATCACTAACCTCCTTATTGGTTACCACATGAAAGTGGAAACAATGGGAAGTGTTGAAGGGGGGACATGTGGGGTTAGGATTAGGAGCATTGGGGTAGAGAAGGAACTGGTGTACTTAGGAAGTCAGAGAAGTGTTGGTTAAAGGAGTTGGCAATTGTACTAGGATTATTGCAGTGTTGACTATTAATTACCATGTCGTTGGGAGACTGGGATATTCCAGACCCCATAAAACTCTTTATGTGGGCCCAACATATTTTAGGGTCACCAGCAGCATTGAGCAGCAGGTATATACTGTAGGTGCTTTTGGCCAGTCAGATAGTATGCATGCAGAGATTACATTTGGACTGGTTTACCTGCAGGTCGGATAGTAGGTCAGAGGTTCTAAATTTGGCCCACCATTTATCACAGATTTTTAGATGCACTAGGAGGTCCTTGTTAAGCCATCCGGATGGCATACCCTGGATTCTCCTGGAAATGATGAGAGCATGGAGGTGCTTTAGTGCACAAAGCTGCACTAGGAAATAGTCAAGGGATTCAGAGGCATTGTTAGTGGCAAAGAGAAAGGACCAGATAACTCTCAAGAGGTCATACAGGAATCTGGTAGGATCTAGTTTGGAGAAAGCACTGAAGGATATGACTTTAGGTGGAGGGGTGGGTAGGACATGAACATGCCAAATACAGAAAATAAGGGAATGGTTAGCAATGGCATCCATTAGGATACCAACACCAGCAATCCTATTAGTCCGGTTAGTTAGGATCCAGTCAATCAATGTTCTAGAGCCCAAGTTATTAGCCATTCTAGTAGGTGCAGTAATGAATTGGTGTAGGTTCTGCCCTTGGACAATTGAGTTAAAACTCTTGGAGGATATACCCAGCCAGTCTACATTAAAATCTCCTAGAATAATAAATTTGTTACAGCTGGCTGTAGAGTTGGCAGCAGACAGGAGTTCTGTTAGGCCAGTGAATCCTCAAGCTGGGGGGTTGTAGACACAGATAATATGCAGCTTCTTTGTGCTTCCGAGAACAAGAAGAGAGTGAAGTACTTCACAGTGTGAAAGGAAATGGGTAGGGGTAACAGATAGCTTTAGGTGAGATTTGAAATAAATGGCTACCCCTCCACCCCTTTTTGGGGAGAGGTGGTCCTTACGTATGAAACTGTAGCCTGTTAGGAAGCAAGCAGAGTCCAGCATAGATTGTTTTAACCAAGTTTTGGTGACACCAAGCATATCAGGTTTGTATAGCATCACCCACACTTCAAGGTCAGCAAAGTTACAGGGTAGGCTATGAATGTTTAAGTGAGCAATGTGCAACCCCTTTTCCTATGCCCAGTAAGGATCTGAGTGGTTGAGAGGGGTCACAGGACCAGGATTAAGTTTGATGTCACCTGACAGTATACTGGTAAGAGGACCAACTTAAAATGGGATGCAGGATGCAGCATAGAGAAGTAGGTGGCAAGGTGGACAATAGCAATGTTTCTTAGCAAACTTGGTGATGAGACACACTTGGCCTGGGGTAAGAAGGGGAGTGAATGTGGAGGAAACAATCTGGCTGGCAATAAGGTTATAGTACACAAAGTCTGGAGAAGTGAAGGGATGGCAGACAGGAAGCTGTAGAGAAGGTTTAACAGAATGGGAGGAGAGGACATGTAAGGATACAAGAGAGGAGCAATAGAGATATTAAAGTAAGAGTATACATGATCTGAGCAGGCAGGACCCACTTAGGAAAGAAGGGGTAACAGTAAAACATTAGAGGATAACGTTAGCAATGGGAAAGGTCGAGGGGAAGGGATATAGTGGAAAATGATAGCAGCCATGGGGCTAAAAGTGAGTGCAAAGATTGAAAGTTAGTGCAATTCCTGACTTAGAAGCCAGAGAAGCTGAAAAAGATCTAGTTGCCGGGACAACAAAGTAGAAGAGAGCAACCAGAGCCTGAGTTGGGGGGGTTGGAGCAGACCAGAGAAGCAAGATTGTAGGGGCGTAGAAGTGGGCTGAATAGGTTCAGTCGTAGACAGTAGTTACCAAATAACTAGCGCCACCCCTGGGTGGGAGGTTGGCAGGGCAATCAAGCTGTGCTGTGCCACCATAGAGGACATTTGGGATGAACATGTGCAATGGGAGGATGCACACTAGCAGGCTGTATGGCCTTGAGAATAGTGCAGCTGCTTGTGGATGGTACAGGCACAAGGGGTAGGAGGTTCAGTACTCACACTGGGATAGTACTGTGTCTGAAGGAAAAGTGAAAGTGAAAATAAGTACTAAAGTAGGGGAAGGGAGGGGAAGGGAATCTAAAAGCAACAGTCTGACAAAATGCTGCGGAAAAGTGTTTAAATGTTACCTTATGGAGGAAGAAGCAGTAGCAACTTCTAGTGGTCAAATCATATAAGCTGCTAATTGAAAACTGGGTTGATAGTAAATGCAGTGGTCACATGACAGGGTGACATGGGAGCATCCACCTAAAAGTCAAATGCTGACCTACAGTGGTGGGGATCAGGGGGCAGTCACCACCATAGCGGTGGCTGACCAACACTGTACCTCACAGCCCTCTCAATACCTGCAGCATGGCAGGCTCAGTGGCACCTAAGGGAGGGTAAGAGCAACTAACCCTCTTGAATGTCTCTGGCAGGGGCTAAAGGAATGCTGGAGTACCCTGAAATGTAGAAGGCAGGGGATTAGCAGCTTAAAAGGTCAAAAAAGAAGACGATGGAGGAGTCAGGGCTAAACAGCAAGGGGGAAGGGGTGGGTGCTGGTTGGAATCAAGTCTGCAGTCCAAGTTCAGGCCACAGCATCCCCCTGCAGATCCAATTCACTAGCAACACGCCCCCTCCCATGCCCTTAGGCTGGCCATCACCTCATCAATACTGTCCCGAGTGGACTATAGGCTCCCTGTATACGGGGCAGCAGATAACTCCGCACTCCAGAAAATCCAGGTCTCCCTAAACAAGGCCTGCAGGCTCCTAACTGGTGCACCAAGGCTCACTCACACCTGCTCCCTCTATACCTCTGCCAATCTTCTCAGCCTCGATGAAAGGCTCCGCTACCAGACCTGCATACTGTCCAAGAAAATACTGCTTGGACTCTCTCCCCTTGGGGTCTCTGCTTCTCTTCATCCTGCCACCCCCACTATCTCCACCCGCAACTCAGAGAAAGCACCTCTGGTTGTGCCCAGGGTAAAAACCTCCCTTGCCCAGAGATCTTTCCACTCCAGGGCCCCCATATGGTTTAATGCACTCCCAAACACCATCACTAGTGCACCCAAGATCGTCCACTTCAAAACCACTCTTTGCAACCACCTCTTCAATATCTGCTCCTGTAACTGCAACTAACATTTCACTCTCTCACCCTCTCTGATCCTAATTCTCTGACAATTTCACTCTCTCACCCTCTCTTGATCCTAATTCTCTGACAAAGTCCATTATGGATTGCAACCTACGTCAATAATACCAAACCCATGAATAGGACTGACTACTCTGTTTAGATGCTTTCTCAAGCTAATAATGTCTCTGTGCTGTGATGATGTAAATATCATCATCCAAATATTGTAAATAAAGTCTGAAAATATCTACATCCTGTACTTATTGTAAATACTGTAAATAATGTCAGTGACAAATGTCTGTAGCACATGCTCTATGTAACTGTTGTTATTCCCTGTCTGTATTAGCTTCTGTCTTACATGTGATGCGGTCCCTTTGGAAATAAGCCTCTGGCTCAAAGGTTGTAAACCGATATATCAAATAAATAAAAATAAAAAACACTTACAGCTAACAAACACTCCCTTAAAGCTCCAATGTGACTGCACTACAAATCAGGCAATCTAGAACAAATGCTTAAAGCTCCAGTCCAAATCAACACTCAGCATCAGTCTAGCACACTCTAAAAACAGATAGAAAAATCAATCAGAGCTGTCCCTCTGACAGAAACTCAGTATAGAAATAAATCACTTTTTCAACACTGTGCCTCACAGTCCTCTCAATACCTGCAGCACTGTGAGCAGGCTCCTCGGTGTCCAAAGGAGGGAGAGAGCAGCTAGCCCTCTTGAATGTCTCTGGCAGGGGCTGAAGAAATGCTGGAGCAGCCTGCAGCACTATGAGCAGGCTCTGAAGCATCCGAGGGAGGGGGAGAGCAGCTAGCCCTCTTAATGTCTCTGGCTGGGAGTGGTTTCCTTAGAAAGTGAGAAAGTAACAAAGTTAACAAGCATCTGTCAATGCTGAACACTGGCTGCTTGTTAAAGAATTTGTTTTTTTGTAATTCTGACGCCAAATTTTGAAGATACTTTTTTTGGGATTCGCCTTATAGACATGACATGTGCCATTTACAGTATATTGGCCAAAATGTCATTTTGCACCAGAGGTGAGAAAACACATCTTGTCCAGGATTTTAAAAATGGAACATGTCACATTTATGAGATGGTGTGGAAAATGGCTATGTTGAAAGGTTGGAGTTAACAAATTGAAAATTAGTGAAGTTGTAAGTGAACATTGAAATGGTATAATGTTCAATTATAACCTAGGCATTTTACCATATTTGTACACTCAGGGGCCCCATTTTCAAATGTCCCAGGCTGCATTGCGCAAGTGCTTACGCCATGCAACTGAGATGCGCCAGCACAAAATAATGGTATATTCAGAATATATGTTGTAAGATGTGATCACACATGTCCAGCTGAATATCCCAAACATGTGCAATGATACAGTGGGAGATGTGCATCGTGGCAGTTGCCCTGAGACTTGTGTGGGGCATAGGGAAATGTGTGATAGGCTGCCACATGCACAGTGCGCAAAATTGTAATATTCAGCCAGGATATACAAATGGCCTCATTGCACATTCTGAGCCCATTCCCCACATGCACAGTTCATTACTGGATTGTATTCAGGCCATTTGCATACCCAAGACATGCGCAGTTCCAGCTTTACAGGGCTGCCCCACCACTCCACAAAGGTGAACAGGAGGTACTGCAGCTTAGCAGGCAAGTGTGATGGAAAGTTTGTGTGTGGGTGGGTGGGCTGCATTGTCCTAAGTACAGTGCTATTACCCATGGCCGGGTACAGGGTCAGACTGGGGTACGAGGGGCTCACCTAGTCAAGTAACAGGGAAGGGCACAGAGTGACACTCTCTGATCGGTATACTACAGGAATGTGATACACTAGCTAAGTTTGCAGCTTACAGTGATCTGCAGTGCCCAACACCCCCCCCCACATGAAAGGAACATGGTGATATATGCAAGGAATGTCAGTGTTCAGAAGGTGACCAGGTACCCGAATGTGTGGGTCCCACCTGGACCACTCCAGGTAACCCAGTGAGCCAGTCTGATACTGGCCATGTATGTGACCCTGGTGGCTGCATGCTCAACATCAGAAGGGTCAAGTGTCCATGAGGCATGCCCATGTCATCCCCCAGGTCACAGGTTGTGCCACCCCTGCCCTGCGCTGCTCATTGTTGTGCTATGTCCACGACAGGAACACCACACAGACCCACCACCATGCCCCTGTAGCAGTGTCACACCACATGGCAGGCATCAGTGACATGTCTGTGGCACCCTGTTGTGTGGGCCTGGCACAGGCATGCGGTGTGCACCTATGGAGTTCCACCGTGGGTCTGTGCCACAGGTCAGTTCCTGGCCCATGCCATGTTGCCACTAGTACCACCAGGCTACCTAGGGACCATTGCCCCAGATGTCACCATGGGCAAATGCCAGCACTGGGTGGCACCCTGCAGGCCACATGGGTGCAGGGCATGGCCCATGGTACATGTGCTGCACTGTGGCTGTCTGCTCTGCCAGTGTGCTGGGGGGGCACCCAACAGCACTTGTATGTGGCTGCTGGGTGTCTACATCCTGGGTGTGGTGTAGTGGTGGCTCTCTGGGTGGTGCTGGTAGTGTCCTGGCACCTGTGGCTTTGGGTACTTCCGTCCTGGCATGACTGCTGTGTGTGGATGCCTGGGGCACATCCTAGTGCACCTTCAAGGGCTATCTTAGGATGGCCTGCCTGTAGTTCTGTGGCCTGCCTATGGGTGGCTGGCCAATTTAGGCCATCCTTTTGTCTGCCTAACTTTGCGTGACACACTTCTGAGATGCACGGCAGATGCGCTGCACATTTTGGCTGAATATATGGATATGTGGCATATTCATGTACATGCCCCTCCTTTTTTGCACCGAATACATTATTTCTGCACTATCACGCATTTGGAAATGCGTGGTACATCTCTCCCTTTCGAATATCACGCTTCTGCGCATTTTATGAGATGCGCAGCACATCTCCATTTTGAGCCGCACATCTCCTTTAAATATGTGGACCCACATGTTTAGCAAAACCTTCCTATTAGCCCACCTAATGAACAAAGTAGGTGAAAATGTTCAAATTCCCAACAAAGCGTCATTTTGTGCCACAGGTACAAAAACACATTTTGGCCAGGATTTGAAAACTGACAGCTGTCATATTCATAAGATGGTGTGAAGAAATGGCTATGCTGAAAGTTTGGGGTAAAAATATCAAAAATTATGAAAGTTAGGAGCCTGCATTTGTAAATTCCAACATAGGCTCATAACTGTATTGTTTTTTAACATCTTTGCCTCAAATGTTCAACATAGTCTTCTTGTGATCCCACCTCATGAACAATAGTGGAGAAAATTTTCAACTTCTGCCCAAAATGTGATTTTGTGCAGTGGCTGTAAAATCACCTTATGGGATGCAAAAACACATTTTGACCAGGATTTGAAAAATGAAAGCTGTCACATTCATGAGGTGTTGTGAAGAAATGGCTACTTTGAAAATGTGGGGGCAAAATATAGAAAATTACCAAAGTTACAAGCCTGCATTTGCAAACTTCAAAACAGGCTCATAACTTTGTTGTCTTTTAATGTTTTTATGCCAGATTTTGAACATATCCTTCTACGACCCCACCTCCTGAACAATGATGGAGAAAATTTTCAGCTCCTGCCCGAAAGGTGATTTCACACAGTAACCACAAAATCACCTTTCAGGACAGATTTACCTAACATCACTTACATTGTTCATGAGGTGGTGTCCCAAAGAAGGTATTTTGAAAATTTTGGGCAAAAATATTGAAAAATGCCCAAGTTATGCTACTAAGTTCGAAACTCCATTGAAATACATTGAATTGCATACCTGATTTCCTCAGTTCACGTTCAGGCATTGAAGAGTGAAGACGTGTCTGTGATCCAAAGAAGATTACAGCGTCAGACTTCTGGTGGGTAAGTAAGGGCTTGGGCTTGGGTTGGGTGGTGGGTGTTGAGGGAGGGCTGGGTGGGGGTAATAATGGCTAAACAGACACGATGGACAGTTTTCTGTTTTACAAGTTTCAAAAAAACAAAAGCAAAAAACAAAACAATGAGGGATGACTTTCTATATTTCAGGTGATGACACTGAGGGATTGGGCACCCCCAGTGTCCGTGTTATGTGTATGGGGGTGTTGTAGGTGCTGAGAAGGAAGGTTGGGGGGGAACAGTTAAAAGAAAAAACTAGGAGGGATAACACTGAGGGATTGGGCACCCCCAGTGTCAGTGTTGTTTGTTGGGGATGGGGTGTTCAGAGTGAGGGTCAGATGGAGGGGAGCAGTTACAGAGGCCCAGCTACAGACATCGAGGGATGGTTTTCTATATTTCAGGTGATGACACTGAGGGATTGGGCACCCCCAGTGTCAGTGTTATGTTTGTTGGGGGATGGGGTGCTCAGAGTGCGGGTCAGATGGAGGGGAGCAGTTACAGAGGCCCAGCTACAGACATCGAGGGATGGTTTCCTATATTTCAGGTGGCGACACTGGGGATTGGGCATCCCCAGTGTCAGTGTTATGTTTGTTGGGGGATGGGGTGCTCAGAGTGCGGGTCAGATGGAGGGGAGCAGTTACAGAGTCCCAGCTACTGACATCGAGGGATGGTTTTCTATATTTCTGGTGATGACACTGAGGGATTGGGCACCCCCAGAGTCAGTGTTATGTTTGTTGGGGGATGGGGTGCTCAGAGTGCGGGTCAGATGGAGGGGAGCAGTTACAGAGGCCCAGCTACAGACATCGAGGGGTGGATTTCTATATTTCAGGTGATGACACTGAGGGATTGGGCACCCCCAGTGTCCGTGTTATGTGTATGGGGGTGTTGTAGGTGCTGAGAAGGAAGGTTGGGGGGAACAGTTAAAAGAAAAAACTAGGAGGGATGACACTGAGGGATTGGGCACTCCCAGTGTCAGTGTTATGTTTGTTGGGGATGGGGTGCTCAGAGTGCGGGTCAGATGGAGGGGAGCAGTTACAGAGGCCCAGCTACAGACATCGAGGGATGGTTTTCTATATTTTAGGTGATGACACTGAGGGATTGTGCACCCCCAGTGTCAGTGTTATGTTTGTTGGGGGATGGGGTGCTCAGAGTGTGGGTCAGATGGAGGGGAACAGTTACAGAGGCCCAGCTACAGACATCGAGGGACGGTTTTCTATATTTCAGGTGATGACACTGAGGGATTGGGTACCCCCAGTGTCAGTATTATGTTTGTTGGGGGATGGGGTGCTCAGAGTGCTGGTCAGATGGAGGGGAGCAGTTACAGAGGCCCAGCTACAGACATCGAGGGGTGGTTTTCTTTGTTACAAGCAACAGAAAATATAAAATTACATAAAAAAACTATGAGGGGGGCAACACTGGGGGAATCTGGCATCCCCAGTGTCAGTGTTACGTTTGGGAGGGAGGGGTGGGGTCCTGAGAAGAATGGTTGGGTGGGGGGCAGTTACGGGGAGGGCATAAATATACATCGATGGATGTGTTTTTTTTTTTAACAAAACTAAAGATGGCAGGCTCATTTGAAAGCCACTTAGCTGTTTACTGATGGCTTCATGCAAATCAAAGGACCAAAGCTCTCTCTGATTGGAGCAGCTTTGGTCCTTTCAAGTACATAAAGTTTCAGCTCACCAAGCAAAGAGTGATGTCAGAACCACAGTCCGTGGTCATTAGTGTAGACTGCTGAGCTCCTGCTTTTGTGAACTGCAATGGGCTCAGCAGTGACCCCCCCCCCCCGAAATCCCTATCATTGGCACTAAACATTGGATGCACAAGCGCAGCGAGTGTAAAAAGGGGAGCCAGCAATGTTTTTGATCTATAGCCTTTGTGGCTGGAGAAGCACAGTAGCCTGAGTTATGAATCAAATAGGATACTGTGGAGGGTGCTTACCCACTTCTTTGTCCCCCTTGCAGCCTTTGGTTTGAGCTGCTCAGGTGGGCTGGATTGCCACTGGATGATTGGAAATAGTATAGTGATGTCATTGTTAGCGATCTTAGGGCCGGTGGCAGGAACTTGGTTGTAGTTACAAACTGTATTTTTTGTCTATGAGAACTGGTTGCTTTTACCAGGATTGGCTTACAGGCTGCAGATATGGGACAAAGGATGGAGGCACTCCAGAGAGTGGCAATTAAAATGGTGTAGGGGTTGCACCAAAAGCTCTTTGAGGAGAGACTGAGGGATCTGAACATGTAAACCCTGGAAGACAGGAGGGCAAGAGGGGACGTGGTAGAGACCTACAAGTACCTAATAGGGTGAATAGGGTGGAGGAGGAGAGTCTCATTCAAATGATGAAGAGCACCAGAACCAGAGCATGCAATGAAGCTGGGGCGGGGGGGGGGTTAGGAGGGATGAGAAGTACTTCTTCACTGAAAGAGTGGTGGATGCCTGGAATATACTGTCAGATGAAGTGATGGAGGCAAAAACAGTAAGTGGTTTCAAGCATGCATGGGCTAGACATGGGGGATATTAGGAAATGGGCAGGGAGGAGGGAGGGTCATTACAGAATAACTAGGATCAGCCGAGGCAGACTAGGCAAGGACCATCTGGGCACATCAGGTGGGCCAAGTGGTCCTTTTCTGCTGACAAATTCTATGTTTCTATGTAACTCCATTTCACAGCCTCCCAGTGACCTGCTGCACACTATGTTCGTGGTGATTTATGAGCTCAAAAGGAAGAAACCCTTGAATACCTGGGGCTTATTACTGGGGCTACTCTGGTAAGGAAGAGTTTTCATTTTTTATTTAAAAATAATGAAGTTAAAAGGTTAAAGAGCGGCTCTACATTTCAGCAAGTACTTTCATAAATATGATGTCTGAGCAATTGCAGTTTACTAGAGAATGCTTTTTTTTGTCATTTTTCAATGTTCTTTTCCATGGTATACAACACATTGTGATAATCTATTCAGAATGTCTGTATGAACCTCCCCCATCTCAAGGGAGGCATAAAGCTTCCAGATTTAATGCTATATTATGTAGCAGGGCAACTAGGGCTCATGGGACGCTGGGAAAGGCATGGGGGAGATGAGGGATACATTCCAACGTGACTTCGAATTGAACAACTTATCTTAAAAGACACAAAACTTTTCCCAACTGCATTATTATTTGTAGATCCGGAGACTCTGCCTGGCATAGGAAAGCACTCTCCAATATATAAATCAGTTAAAGCATGGTGGGAGTGGTTTAATCCAGTGCAGAGGAGAGCACAAAGGGGGGCAAGGGATCAACCTATAGTGGGAAACCCTAATTTTCACCTGGGGAACCGAATACTTATCGGCCAGTGGGCATCACCGCTGTCAGAACTCAACTTGGCAGACTTCATAATTGCAGACAGGGTGCACTTACCAACACAGACTAGGGATTGGGATTTTTTTTAAAAGATCCAGATTACCAAGTTGTTACAGAAGTTCATGCGAGATAATAAAGATGGGGGAAAAAATTTGTTTACGTGGGACCATCTAAGGGAGATTGACCTCTTACAGCATCCCTCTCAAAAGTATATAAGGTGCTGTTAGATTATGTTGGCACAGAACCCAAGATCAGATAATGTATTGGGAAAAGCATTATCCCCTGAGACCTGACTGATAGAAGTTTGGAAACATATGAAAGCTTTGCTTATTCAAGTATAACACTATGCAATTCTTTATTTGTTCAAATATCTACTACACCCCTGCTAAGCTATGTTCTAGAAAACTCAGACAGACAGATCGGTGTTTTCGATGCGGCATAGAACCAGAAGACCTATTACACGTATTGTGGACCTGTTCTCGAATTCAGCCATTATGGGTTCAGCTTGGAAAAGAAATGGATCTGATACTAGACTACTCGGAGTACATTAGCCCAGAGATATGTATATTAGGAGACATGAGGACGGTACTGAGGGTCTCAGCTAAATACCATGTGTCCCTCATGTCAGCTGTAGTTAAAGCATTTGTCTTAAGACACTGGAAGGAGGATAGAACTTATGGTTATGATCAATGGGTTGGGGACCTCCGACAGGTCTTGGATAGACTTAAAAGGCATATGTTAATAGAAGGAAAAAAGAAACTATATGACAGAAGGTGGGGGATTCTGGAGACAGTGTACTCAATGCAGTTGAAAGGTCCTCAGGTTCAGATCTGTCTGTCTGGAGAAGAGTAGCCGGTAAAGTTTTCTTATGAGAAAGTCTGAGGGGTCTGAAATTGAACGGAATTATATGACTTTTATCAGATAGGTTTTCTACACGTATAGTCATAACTCTCACATAAAGTCATTTGCCTAGGTCAGAGGGTATGCTTACACCTGGTTGGGCACGATGGATTCTCTCTCTTTCCTAGGGACACAGTTATTCAAGGCAAGGAGCAGGTACAACTATGGTTAAGGAGGGACAATCCTATATAGCAATTCGGACTAAGTTAAATGCTAGACTAATACCGAACTCGAAAGAACCGACTTGAAGGTTACTACAATAAGAATGGGCTTAAATGTTTGGTGATAATAAAGTACAACTGTGATTGTGAATAGTTTGGGGGGTTGTATAGTATCCATATCCAGTTTAGGGATGTGGGCCCGGGTATGTATCCTGGGATGTATGTATGTATGTTATATTGTTGGAAACAATAAAACTTTAATAAAGAAGGTTAAAAAAAAAAAAAGAATGTCTGTATGAAAAGCATTTACTTTCCCCAGTTAACCTCACAGTCCTTTGTTTATGACATCATAGTGCTCACCATGGTAACAGACTGTGATGTTAGACAGCAATTGTAAGGTCAGCAGGGGACAGTCAGATACAGTTTAAAAACTCTGTAAAATAAGAGCTACATCATCTGCAGCATTTAATAAACCAATATCTGTAAAAAAGTAAAACAAGCATTTGTCAATGCCAAATGTTTACTTGCATGCTGTTGTACTGGGTCCTGCTTGTACACGTTTACTATATATTTTCCCAAGATAGACCAGATGCGATGTAATTTGTAATTTACAATGGGGTCCTGATTTGAAAGAGTTTTACACAACATAAACCCAGGAGAGCAGTGGTGAGATGTGATATATCATTTTTTAGCGGGATTCAGTTTTTATGATTTATTTTTCCAGGAAAGAGCATCTTAAATGCAGCATCTCCTTTTCAGTGGGGTTCTGCTGTAGGGTTTTGTTTTTACACAGTTTTGCAATATATTTACTCAGGTAAACCCAGCTGAGATGCAGTAATTCATTTTCAATGGGGTTCTACTTTGACACATTTTTGTACTGTGCTCACTGGAAACAGGAGTGGTTCCAGAGGGCTAGAGAAGGGCTGATGTAGTCCCACTACACAAAAGTGGTAGCAGGGAGGAGACTGGCAATTACAGGTCAGCCAGCTTGACATTGGTGGTGGGAAAGTTAATGGATTCACTGCTGAAGGAAAGGATCATGGAATGTCTTGAATCCAGTGGGTTACAAGACCAGAGGCAGCATGAATTCATGGGGGGAGGTCATGTTCAATAATTCTGATAGATTTCTTTGACTAGGTGACAAAGGATTTAGATCAGGGTGGAGCAGTGGATGTGGCCTACCTAGATTTCAGTAAGGTTTTCAACATTGTTTCACATAGGAGACTGGTAAGCAAGCTGGGTAGCTTAGGAGTAGGCCCAAAGGTATTAAACTGGATAAGAAATTGGTTAGAGATAGGCAACAGAGGCTGGTGGTAAACAGAGTTCACTTGGAGGAGGGAAGGTGACATTGGGGTGCGTCAAGGATCAGTGCTGGAGTCTTTATAAGTGACATTGCAAAGGAGCTGGAAGGGAAGGTTTGCCTCTTTGTAGATGACACCAAAATCTGCAATAGGGTGTACACTCGGTGTGTGGGATAAGCACAAGGGAATCATAGTGGAAAGAAAGTGGAGAAGGGAGAAGGAGCTCTAGATCAGGTATGGTCTACAGTAATAGTGAGGTAATGAGGAATGGGCAGACTGGATGGGCAAAGCAGTCCTTATCTGCTGTCAGATTCTATATTTCTATCTTTCTATGTATTTACCTAAGATAGCAAAACTCAGATGCTCGCTTGCTTCCAGTGGGATCCTGCTTTACCCAAATTTTACACAAGATAGCACAGCCAAGATGCAATATCTTGTTTTTGATAGGATTCTGCTTTTACCCATTTTTATAATGTATTTACCCAGGATAGCCCAGCTGAAAAGGCAAGTTACATTTTTTGAAGGGTCCAGATTTTACTTGTATTTTCCCAACATAGAGCAGCATAAATGCACTGTTCAGTGGAGGCTCTGCTGTATTTGGGTCTTGCTTTTACACATTTTTACTATATACTGTATTTACCCAGGATAGACCAGACGAGATGCAATATCTCATTTTCAGTGGTGTACAGTTTTCACATACTTTTAGGTTGCATTACCCGGGATAGGCTAGCTGAGGGGGTCCTATGGACCTCCCTCCACCCCAAGGATAGATACGACCTTAGGTGAAATAGGGGTTGAAGTGAAGGGTAAGGAAGTAGGAAGC
Source organism: Neoceratodus forsteri (assembly GCA_016271365.2). Lineage (NCBI taxonomy): Eukaryota > Metazoa > Chordata > Ceratodontiformes > Ceratodontidae > Neoceratodus > Neoceratodus forsteri. The sequence goes on from CM057449.1 coordinate 1,466,996,227, forward strand.
ATAGGAGCAGCATGGAGAATGGTTTCACTAAATGCTAGAAGCCTTGGGAACAAGTTGGCAGAGTTGCAGGTGTAACCCCGCTGCAAATGGGGGTTCCCGGAAAGTCTTCCTTGAGCTTGCCTAAATGCTCACTGCCAGGCTCATGTCCTGCATTTTAGCAGTTTAAGTGTGATTGCCAGAGAGTGCCTGTATAGCCTCTGTGTACTGTCTCTTTAAGAGCTGCCTAGATTGCAGTCATAAGTAATCTGAGAGGGAGCTCTGTTGAAAGATGTAACTATTTGCTGAAAATCATTTAGAGTGATAATGATAATGTAGTTTGTCTAACCTGCCTTCTGTGCAGCAAGGACTGTTTTGTTTATCTCCACTATCTTGGTCCTGGACAGCCGAATTGGACCAATCTGTGCTAGTTTGACCTAAAATGGAGCCAGACTACAGGAGCGGTCTGGAGTCAAAATCTGTAGAAACTGTAGTTTTGGGCTTTTTGTGCCTTTTTGCACCTGAAGGGGGAGCCTTTGTTGTGACTGACAAGAGGATCAGCCAACCAAACCTTTTGGATCTTGGGGAATTTCCCAGGCTGCTGCAGTTAGTTTCAGTTTTGAGCTGAGAAGTGAAGAAGTAACAGCTCGAGTGATTTTGATGAACGGCCATTTCAGGAGTGGTCCCGACGCCTACCCCAGCAGACACAGATGATGTGAGAAGACACCTGCAGGAAATGCTCGCTGTTGGCATGACACAAGAATCCAGGAGCCCATACACCTCTCCCATTGTGGTTGTGCTTTAGAAGAATGGGTCTGTGAGGATGTGTTGATTATCGAACCCTGAACTGGCGGACCATCCCAGACCAATACACTATGCCTAGTATACAAGATGCCCTGGACAACTTGAATGGGAGCAAATGGTTCTCAGTGTTGGATCTTCGCAGCAGATACTACCAGATCCTGATGGCCCCGGAAGACCATGAGAAAACAGCCTTCATCTGTCCATTGGGGTTCTACGAGTTTCTGAGGATGCCACAGGGGATATCGGGCACCTCGGCCACCTTTCAGTGACTGATGGAATGTGTGGTGGGAGATATGAATTTGCTGGAATGCCTGGTGTACTTGGACGATGTAATTGTGTTTGGGAGCACCTTAGAGGAGCATGAGAACGACTGTTTAAAGTCCTAGACCGACTGGAAGACTTCGGCCTCAAGCTGTCCATTGACAAGTGCCAGTTTTTCTGAACCTCCCTGAAGTATGTGGGGCACATAGTATCTACAAAAGGGATAGAGACTGATCCCAGTAAGGTTGAAGCACTGACTACTTGGCCCCAGCCCCATAATATGAAAGAACTACAATGTTTCCTGGGGTTCTGTGGCTACTACCGCAGGTTCATAAAAGACTATTCCAAGGTGATTCACCCACTCTTGAACCTTACCCAGGGTTACCCTCCTTCCAATCGTAAATACAAAAAAGGGGCCGTTAAAGAACCAGAAAAAGTATACTTCTGCCCAGGTGAACACTTCAGGCCCGCTGGATGCCCGACTGTGAAGCAGCCTTCCATGAGATCATATACCAGCTCACCCCCATCCTTGCCTATGCTGACCCCACCAAACCCTATGTGCTGCATACAAACGCTAGTCTGCAGGGTCTAGGAGTGGTGCTGTATCAAGACCATGAGGATGGTCTGAGACTAGTAGCTTTTCGCCAGTAGGAGCTTGATCCCATCCGAACGAAACTACCTTGTGCGTAAGTTGGAGTTCCTTACACTAAAATGGGCCATCATTGACCAGTTTCATGAATACCTCTATGGGGCAAAGATATTGGTGAAGACTGACAATAATCCGTTCACCTATGTACAGACTTCAGCTAAGTTAGACGCCAGTGGGCACCGGTGGCTTTCTGCATTATCAACCTATGATTATGCTGTTGAATACAGACCAGGCCTGAACCATATTGATGCTGATGCCCTATAACAAAGGCCCACTTCCAAGAGTGATTGGGTCAGGCTGTCTGAACCTGACATTCAAGCATTGTGCCAAAAGTTTGATAGAGATGAACAGATGTCTGCGGACACAGTGGACTGTTTAGTAGATTGCTTGGGCCCTTGTGACACCTGCATACCAGTTGCTTATTGACACTTCTGTGCTCTAGATATTAGTGCACTACCTCAATTTGACAATGACAGCATTCAGTGGGCTCAATCCCAAGATCCTATGATTCAGCCAGCAATTGATGCCCTGCGTGCAGGGAAAGATGTGTCTAAGTTACATTTCACTGACTTGCGAACTGCTTTTTTGTTTAAAGAAGGCCCCAGACTGAAGTTGCTCAATCAGTTGTTGTATAGAGAGACAGTAGATTATAGTGGCAAAGTAGACAAGCAGCAATTGGTCCTGCCCATGGCCTTTAAAGATTTGGTACTGAGGTCCCTCCACAGTCACATGGGGCACCTCGGTATTGACAGAACCCTTGACCTGGTACAATCTCGCTTCTACTGGACCAAAATGGGGGCCAATGTTGAGCACCATGTATAGACTTGTGGTTGCTGCCTGTGAAGAAAAGCCCTGCCTCAGTGGGCTGCCCTCCTTGTTAATATTACTACCAGCACCCCCATGGAACTAGTCTGCATAGACTTCTTGTGTTTCTAACCTGATCAGTGGAACATTGGTGATGTGTTAGTGGTTACAGATCATTTCACATGGTTTGGGAAAGCTTTTCCCATCAAAGATCAAAAGGCATCTACCATGGCCAAGGTGCTAGTGGAAAATTTCTTTGTCCACTATGGTGCCCCCCAGCGGATTCATTCTGATCAAGGCAGAGACTTTGAGAGTCGGCTAATCAAAGAAATGCTCTCTCTATGGGGGATGCGAAAGTTGAGAACCACTCCCTATAACCTTCAGGGAGACCCTCAACCAGAACATTTTAACTGCACTCTTCTAGACATGCTGAGCACCCTCCTCCCAAAACACAAGCATAAATGGAGACAGCAGATTAGCACCTTGGTACACGCGTACAATTGCACTAAAAATTATGCTACTGGGTTCTCCCCCTACTGCTTTATGTTCAGGAGAGAGGCCCGGCTGCCAGTTGATATCTGTTTTGGGGTCTCTCCAGATGGGGTCCGAGCCAAAAACTACTTGAAATATGTACAAAAACTGAAAGCTCAATTGAACCATGCCTATCAACTGGCCCAGACAATGGCCACGAAGAGAAATCTAGCCAACAAAGAGAGGCATAATAAAAAAGTAAAGGCTCAAGAGCTTCGACCTGGAGACTGTATATTGTTACACAATTTGGGACTGCATGGTAAACACAAAATTGCTGATCGGTGGCACCATCTTCCCCATGTAGTAGTTGGAAAGTTGGATGATTTACCTGTGTACAAGGTGCGCCCAGAGAACAACTCCAAAGCTGTCAAAACCATGCACCATAACCACTTGCTACCTAACGGTCAAGTCATGATTGAGGCTGAACCCCCAGAAATTGAGCCCCCGGGCAGGTGACTCATACTGCTGCAAGAAAGAGACAGAGTCAACCTGCCCCAGTGGTCACAGATTTAAGGTTTCCTCCACAGCAGGCCCAGAATGATAGTGACTGTTAGTCCACTTCGGACGAAAGTGAAGTAGACAATGCCTATTACCCCTCTTATGAATTGAGTCAGCTGTTTTGAGGTAACCCTATGACTAATTTTGGGGATAGAAGCTGGGCCTTCTGGATTGTCTTACCCCCCCAGCTTTGTCCTTGGAGCTCCCAGAAGGTGAAGTGCAAAGTATCATGTCTGAAGATGCTGAGTCTGTGTATTGTGGAACTGTATGATTTGCCTGAGAGAGGGGCTGATGGTTTGAGTCTTTCTGGTGACATACCATAATTTGAAGAACACCATGAGAGTGCTGACAACCCCTCTTCAGTGCCTTAAAGTTTGATTGTGCCTGAGCCTTCTCAAAATGAGTCAAGTGTTATAGAAACAGAGCCTGCAGAGCAAGGAGCTGACAGTGCCCCAAGTTTGGATGTTCCCATCCAGGCAGAGGCACCCCTCACAAGTGATGAGAGCCCCCAGACCAGTGCTGAGAGTGCAGAGACTGTAGTTGTCTCCCTCAGAAAGACTGGCCGAGCTGTCAAGCCAGTAGTAAGCTTCAGTTATGATTCTCCCGGGAGGCCAGTGGATTTGCCTCTCAATGTGGTGCACAAAGGGGTTTACATTTCTCAGAGCTCACTGCCTAAACTGAGTCTAAGTGCCAATTCCAGGTTGATTGTTCTGCCTTCTAGGTATGGTGACCCTGCCCCATCTAGCCCCAAGTTAGCTGATAGGGAAGGGCCCTCTTTTACATTGTTTAATGTACAAGAAGTTATTACATGATTCTGAATAGTAATGTGTAAATTACCTGTGCGAAATATGCATGATGTATTGTCAGAATGGATATAGTATTGTGAAGTGTAGAGAATATGTATAGTAAAGGTATAAGTTTACGCTGACTGATGCATCAGATGTCACTTGCATAACATGCTAATGGCATAAATGTCTCCGATAGTTTGCATTTGCAATACTGTGATGGTACAGACTTGACGCGGATGCCAAGTTTTCTCCAGGCAGGGAAGGGTGTAACCCCCCCTACAAATGGGGGTTCTCGAAAAGTATTCCTTGAGCTTGCCTAAATGCTCGCTGCCAGGCTCGTGTCCTGCATTTTAGCAGTTTAAATGTGATTGCCAGACAGTGCCTGTATAGCCTCTGTGTACTGTCTCTTTAAGAGCTGCCTGGGTTGCAGTCATAAGTAATCTGAGAGGGAGCTCTGTTGAAAGATGTAACTATTTGCTGAAAATCATTTAGAGTGATAATGATAATGTAGTTTGTTTAACTTGCCTTCTTTGCAGCAAGGACTGTTTTGTTTATCTCCACTATCTTGGTCCTGGACTGCCGAATTGGACCAATCAGTACTGGTGGGACTTAAAATGGAGCTGGACTACAGGAGCTGTCTGGAGTCAAAATCTGTAGGAATTGCAGTTTTGGGCTTTTTGCGCCTTTTTGCACCTGAAGGGAGAGCCTTTGTTGTGACTGACAGGAGGATCAGTCAACCGAACCTTTTGGATCTTGGGGAATTTCCCAGGCTACTGCAGCTAGTTTCAGTTTTGAGCTGAGAAATGAAGAAGTAACAGCACAAGTGATTTTGAGCAGCAGTTCTGTGTAGTTTTGTATGGGAGAACTGTGAAAGGGCTGAGTTTTGGCCTGCCTGTCTACCTGCTGTCCCTGAGAGGGAAAATAGAGTTTATTCGGACTGAATCTGAGTTGTGAGGACTATTTAAGCCACTGGACTGTGACCAGGCTTTAACCTGAAGAAGGCCGAAGATTTGCTGAATGCGATCAGCCTGTTAGGATTTCCAGCTGCTTTTGAATCCCCAGTTTGTGCAGAGACTTTGCGATCATGACCGGAGAGCGGTTTGCCTGGTACAGTAGAATTTTCTTACATGTAAATGTGCTGTGTATTGAAAGTGGGTCGTGATTTGGTTCCCCACCGTGTGAACTGTGTTCTGCTTGCTGGTACCGTAGAATCCTTTACATGTAAATGTGCTGTGTATTGAAAGTGGGTCGTGATTTGGTTCCCCACTGTGTGAACTGTGTTCTGCTTTCTGGAAGTTTTATCCAGCCTAATCGGACTGAATCCACTTTCATCTCCATTCGGCCTGGGCTATGCCTCGCTGGCCCTGCCAGACTACACCACTGCACAGAGAAAGCCACCGATGAGAGACCTGCCTGGGGATCAGTCCCCTGCTCCACGCTTGAACAAGAACGACGCCTCGGCGAATCGTGAGGGCCCTGCTTCTCCTGGCACTCCAGATTAACCACCTGCTGTCACAATTTTCATCCAACCTGTGTCCAGTCTTGGGTATTGTGAGTAATCATCAGGGTAGCTCCCTGCAACAACAGCCTAATCTAAAAGTGTGTCATCTGATTGTCTTGTTTTCTTTTCATGAACTGAGCCCTCCAGCTCCAGATTACAAATAGTGTGTGTTGTGCATGTTGTTTTCTTACATCACAGGGCCCCAGCCAGCTGCAATGTTCCTGGCTAGCCCACCATTCTCCATCTGGGTACCCAGAGTGTGCGACTGTTTATGGACCCTGAAGTGCATGCATAACTGTTTGATTGACAGAGCCTTTAAGCGAATTAACCTGATTACACCCCTTCCTTGTTCAAGCCCCTTAAATAAATTAGATCTAACTCTTTTTTGCATTTACCCTGATTGTGGTTCCAGTTTGTGCAAGACTACTGTACTGCTGTTATTTGCTGTGTATAACTTTGTTTTACAGGGAGTCCCCAGGGTCGGGCCAGAGGAAAGCCCTGGTGGTAAGTGCAAACAGTGTGGGTACTTGTATGGTGTATCAGGGGTATTGTGAAAGTGATTATTGTGTATTGTTCCGGCCACTAGTAAGGAAAGAGGGGGGGTTACAGTGTCCCAGAGGGCTGTGCCCAGGTTAGCTTGACTACTACCAACCCTGACCTTTGGATGGAGGCACCCGTTTCAGAACTCAGGCCCCTTAACCTGCTACTAGCCAAGCAGGCAGGGGTAGTAGCCCTTGGGATAGCACCACCTAGGGGTTACACAGGCATTGATGGCAGAGGGGGAGGTGGACATAGCTGCCATTACTGAGACATGGGCAACCAGGCACCGTGACCGAGATCTAACTATTCCAGGGTACAAACTATTCTGGAGGGATAGAAATAAAGGGAAGGCTGGGGGGTGCCATTTACATAAGGGAAGGGCTCAGATGTAATAGGGAGGAAGGGGAGGAGGGCAGGTCAGAAGTAATCTGGCTGCAACTACACAGCCAGAAAGGGACCAAGATCTGTCTGTGGGTTGTTTATAGACCTCCGTCCCAGAAGGAGGACATTGACAGGGAACTGTGGGAGAAGATAAGGAGGCATAGTGGCAAAGGAAGCACAGTGGTGGTGGGGGATTTTAATCTATGGGGGGGTGGATTGGAGCATCCCCGCAACCACTTGCTCCAGGGAGCAAATCCTCCTGGAAGCATTCCAGGATGGCTTCCTTACCCAGAGGGTAATGGAGCCAATGAGAGAGGGGAATATACTACACCTAGTACTGGAAGATGGTGAACTGGTCCGGGATGTAAGGGTGGAGGAACCTCTATCAAGCAGTGACCACCGCACAGTGTGGTTCTCAATCAATCTGGGTAGGGAAGTAGCCACTACAAAAACTAGGGTCCTGGACTTCAAAAGGATGGACTTTGGCAGGATGGGACACATACTGGAAAGTCATATGACAAGCATCCACCCAGAAATGGACACGGAACAAAAATTGGCAGTCATCAAGGCAGGACTGGCTGAAGCCACTAAAACTTGTGTCAAGAGCCAGAGCAAGAAAGCCAGGACCAAGAAACCAAGTTGGATGAGTAGAGAGGTTGTGGAGAAGGTGAGGGAAAAGAGGAATGCATTTTTGGATCTACAAGAGATCCAACAGAGCAGAAGACAGAGAAGAATATGTGAAGAAATCCAGAGAAGTGAGCAGAGTGGTAAGGGCAGCAAAGGTGGTTAGGGAATGGAGGTTAGTGCAGGGGATCGAAGAAGGAGAAAATGATTTTTTCAGATATATCAGAGAGAAGAGGAAGAGCAAGGATCAAATTGTTAGAATCATGAGGGGAAGTGGGTGGGTAGAAAAGAGGCTGAACAGGCAGAAGTACTTAATGAATACTTCTGTTCAGTCTTCACCAAGGAGAGGGATGGGCCCATACCTGAGAACCTGAAAAGAAGGGTGAGGTGAAAGAGGGTGTGGGAGAAGCAACTATGGATGGGGAAATCATGGTGGAAAGGGTGAGGGAGGGCCTTAAGTCCCTGAAGGTGAATAAGGCACCTGGCAAAGATGGAGTCCACCCCAGGATGCTGAGAGAGTTGGCAGAGTTCCTGGCAGGGCCATTGGTGGACATGTTCGATACCTCTCTGAACTTGGGGGGCATGCCCAGGGACTGGAGGGAAGCACATATGGTACCTCTCCATAAGAGTGGGCCCAAGGACAAACCGGGGAATTACAGAGCCTTACTGCAATCGTGGGAAAACTGATGCAGACAATTCTCAAGGAAAGACTGGTGCAATTTCTTGAGGATAACAAATTCTAGGACAGCAGGCAGCATGGGTTTGTCTCAGGCAGATCCTGCCAGATGAACTTGGTTGATTTTTACGACTGGATTATGAGGGCACTGGACAGGGGACATGCGGTGGATGTCCTCTACCTGGATTTCAGCAAGGCCTTTGACTCAGTGCCACATGGTAGGCTGACTGCAAGTTGAAGAGTCTGGGAGCAGGGAGGAAATAGGTCAGATAGGTAGAAAACTGGCTGCAGGGTAGACAGCAGAAGGTAGTAGTGGGGGGGGGGCATCTGAACCCAGGGCAGTAGCAAGTGGTGTACCACAGGGCTCGGTGCTGGGACTGGTTCTGTTTAACATTTTCATAGCCGAAATTGCAGTGAGGATTAAGAGCAAGATTAGTCTCTTCACAGATGACACAAAGATTTAAGCCGAGGTAGATGGGGGGGGGGGAGGAGGAAGCAAAAGTACTTCAGGAGGATTTGGCAAAACTGGAGGAATAGTCTCACACTCGGCAGCTTGGTTTCAATGCCATGAAGTGCAAAGTGATGCATTTAGGAGGAAAGAACCCAGAACACAATTACTGGCTGGATGGTGTCCCGTTAACAAAATACAAGGAGTAGAAGGATCTGGCAGTGCTGGTAACTGGCGAGATGAACCTCTCTGCTCAGTGCAGGAAGGCAGCAGTGAAGACAAACAGGATGCTAAGCTGCATAGCAAGGGCGATTACTTCTAGGAGTGGGGAGGTCATCTTGCCCCTGTACAGGTCCCTGGTGAGACCGTACCTAGAGTACTACATACAATTCCGGTGCTCCTACTTGAAAAGGGACATCAGACTACTGGGGGAAGTACAGCGCAGGGCAACAAAAATTATCCTGGGGTTGGGGGACAGACCATATGAGGAGAGTCTGAGACAGCTCAGTATGTATATCCTGGAGGAAAGAAGGGAGAGCAGGGATATGATTGAGACCTTCAAGTACCTGAAGGGTTTGAACAAAGTAGACACCAGGTGTATGTTCAATCTGAAGGATGGAAAGGAAACCAGGGGACACTTTATGAAGTTGGAAGGGGGCAGGTTCAAGATGGAACTGAGGAGGCACTATTTCACAGAAAGGGTGGTGGCAGGGTGGAATGCTCTGCCAGAGGAAGTTGTATTGCTGTAGAGTGTTGGGGGCTTCAAGAGGGGGTGGGACAGATTCAAGGGGAGGGTACAAATCGAGAGAGGGTGGGAGATGGGGAGGGCATATGAGGGAGGGAGGCAGCTGCAGTTTAATGGACTGAAGTGCTGCACACTTGAGCAGACTAGATAGACTGAATGGCCTGTATCTGCTGGCAATTTTGCATGTTCATATCTTCGTATGAGAGGAAATATCTAATTTTCAGTGGGCTTCCACAAATTCACCTCAAATTTCCAACATAGTCTTTTTATGACCTGATATTATGATCAAGACAGGTGGAATTTTCTAAATGACATCTAAAATGTAATTTCACAGTGCAACTACAAAAACATGTTTCAGAGGGGATTTGAAAAATGAAGTCTATCATGTTCATGAAGTACAGTAACACAAGGGATATGGGGCTGATTCTCAAAAAGACATAGTGCCAATGCCCCACATATCTGCAGCATGTTGGCTGCTCATGAGAAATACCCATGCTGAGGGAGTCTGGCAGCATGCACCAATGGTGCACCCACCACTTGCACGCAAGATCCCGGTGGTGAACATCCCTCACGGCAGCTGGGCCAGGCTGGGGATGTGCCGGGGGCGTGCCTGCACTCCACACCATTCACAAAGGTGCGGAGCGCCAGGATGATGCAGGATTTGCTAAGTCTCAGGGACGCTGCCGGAAGTGTACACGCACCCCCCTAATGGTAACCGATAGGGCACAGTGGCACAGGGGTTGCCCCTTCATACTTCTGCACCAGCCCACTAGGCTGCCAGGGTGGGATGGGCTGGCTGTTCAGGTGAGTGCCCCTAGCATGCAAGCACCCAGCCTTGCACCATCCTATGCACCCCCACACCCATGGCAAAGGGGATCTACTCTAGGACACAGGCCAGGCATCAGATTGGATGCCCGCCTGCCTCCGCACGCTGCTCAAGCACAGCCCTGATCTTGCTGTACACCAGGGGGTCATGGCCATGAACAGATGCCTGTGGGTGCTTGGGGTCATGAATCTGTGCACCCTGCATCTATCTGCGGCCGCATAGGCAGGCAGGCAATTTACACGTGATCCACAGGTAAATTGCACCCTTTGGAGAATAGTCCCCATGCTGAACATCGGGGCCAAAATCTGCAAAAATAAAGTTATGAGTAAACGTTGGAACAATTCATTGTTTCTTCATAACTTAGTTGTTTTTTCACATTTTGACCCCAAAATTTCAATATAGTCTTTTTATGATGACCCCATGTTATGGTCAAGACAGGTAGATTTTTTAAAAATCCTGTTCAAAAATTAGTTTCACAGAGGGACTGTGAAAACATTATTTATAGAGGGACTTGAAAAATGACAGCTGGTGTGTTCATCAGGTGTGTAAGTGGTGATATATGAGCTCAAAAGAAAAAAATCCTTGGATATCTGCAGCTTATTACTGGGGCTTCTCAAGCAGGGAATAGTTTATGTTTTTTTTTTAAAGTAACAGAGTTAGAAAGTTAAAATTGGGAACCAGCAATGTTGTGAGTTGCGAGCTGTGTACAGTGATGCAATAGCCTGGGTTAAGCACTGGACAGGATACTGTGGAGGTTACTTACCTAATTCTTTTTCCACTTCGCTGACTTTTGTCTGTAGTACTCTGCTTGGCCACTGGATAATCGATGGTGGTATAGTGGCACCATTGTTGGAGTTCTCCAGGTCGGTGACAAGAACTTGCTTGTGGGTGTGAAATTAATTGTTTGTCTGTGAGAACTGGTTGTTTTTACTGAGACTGGGCTTCCAGGCTGCAGCTATTGGCCAGGTTCTGTTTCACAGTCTCCCAGTGAGCTGCTACACACTATGTAAGTAGTGATGTACAGTATAAGCACAGAAGGGGAATCCTTAAATGTGTGTAGATTACTACTGGGACTAATCTAGTAGGGAATGGTTTATATTTACAGTTTCTAGGTGCTGTGCTGTCCTCCTCTCTGGGGGGACTTCCTGAGCAGTTACAGTAAAATTCCTGGCAATTGTGCTCCAGCCATATTGGTCAATTGCAGTGGGGTCCTGTTGCCTTGGTTTATGATATATTTGGCTGGGTAAACTATCCTGAACTTATTCTTACCCGCATGTAGCGTTTGTTTGATATTCTGGTAAGCCCACTGCTTTCCCTTGAGCTGTGGGTTTACATAACTGAAAATATTGTATCTCTGGCTCTGCCAGTAGACTGCTGGCATTCCTCATGCCATCTGTTGGACATGGACTTTGTCCAAGAAATTCAGCAGTTTAAATATGATAGCCCTGGGGTATTCTCCGAAGGCTGGCATTTGATACGGTGCTATAAGAGTACTTTGAATCACATATGTAGAGCCAATGGTGAACAGCCTGTTATCAAAATCAGCATAGAAACACAGAATTTGTTGACTGAAGAAGACCACTCGGCCTACTCAGTCTGCCCAGCAGCTTTTGAATAAAGGCCAACCCATCATTGTCTTTTCCAGGATTTGGACCAAGACTGAATTGTTTTGTTGACTTCCATTTTCTTGATCCTCAACCCATTGTCTGAGTTTCTGGACTTTCCTGGTCAGAGCTACTAATTCCTTTTGATCTCAGAAGGTTGGAAGCACCAAGTTATCTCGTCTGCGAGAATGCCAACCTCCCCCACAGCGACAGCACAATACCGACGCAGGTATTGTGGCGCCTCTGCATGGGTTTTTTCTGTGGGAGCTCTGCCCGCACCCCGGACTCTAGGATTTCAACTCCAGGTCGGAGTTGGTCTGGGGAGGCGTAGGGCAGGGAACACAGAAAGGACCATTACCACGAATGTCACCGTAATGGTCTTTTTCTGTGTTTCGCCTTCGGGGTTTCGACAACAAGTGGTGATACGCAGAAGGTTTAGTCCTCCACCAAGCTGAATCTGGCTTCCACTTTGCTGACTGTTCTTGTTAGGATGTCTGTCACTGCTCTTACAGATTTGATGTTCCCTGCTACTTTTGATAGGACTGTGCTGAGAGAGGCGAGTTGTGAAAAAAATTTCTCCATCCTATATTTTTCATTCAGTGGCATAGGGAAGCTATCTAGCAAAGGATCACCATTGTGGCACTTAGGAACCAGAGAGTGAGCTGGTAATGACAGAGGGGATTGATCAGTCACCAACTGGTCCATTTCTTTGTCTGCCATTTTAGTGTTCAGTTTTTTAATAGTTCAATGGTAATACTCGCAATCTGATGTGTTTTGAGTAGTCAGTGCTAATTTTAACTGGCAGATTTTGAGTTGTAGATGGGATTCCCTGATGGAGCTCAGATGGTAGCCTCTTCCTATTCCATGCACGTCCTGTGACTCCTAAGTTTTGTATTTCATTACAACTGTGACTGAATTGTGTGGGAGTTTGGTGGACTGTGCCAGTGGGGACCCTAGTGGTATGGTATTTTTTCCAGGGGCAGTACTACAGAACTTTACTACTGAGACCTTCAATTTTGGTAAAAAACTAACAAAAATTAAGAGTTAGTGTGCTTGTCTGAGTTGAGGGAAGGGAACTGTTATCTGTGCAGTTAGCTAGGCAAAGGGGGAACTGTAAATTAGGGGGCATGGCTTAGGCAACAGACAGCCAGGTGTCTGCATTTAAAACTTCCTAGTTAGCTTTTGGCAGAGAGCAGCAAGAGAAATGAGGCAGCTGCTAGAACTTGACTTCTCTTCTACTGGGACTATATAGCCCTCCCTCCCCTCTTTAGCCAGTTCCACTTTTATAGGCACTGGATTTGACTGACAACAGGAACTTCCTGTTTGGGAGTAGGAAGGGAAAGACTCACCATCCTAGAAGGAAAAGAATAGCTCTCCCTCACCCCCAAGTTGCTGGAGGTCTGACTCTGAGCAAGTAAGAAGGAGACTACTGAGGAATACGGAACTTCCTGTCCCAGAACAGGAAGGGTAGGAGTGGTAAGGGCACAGAGGCAGTAGGAAAGTAGGGAGAAAGAACAAACAAAAAAAAGTAAACAAAGAGAGAGGAAAGAGTAAGCATACAAAGGAACAGTTGAGGGGCCACAAATAAGACATGATGGGAGTGGTGCAGTACAGTGGCTGTGGAGCGGTAGTCTTCCGGGAGACAATCTGGAGGATGTGGTGTTGTCCCATCTGCAAGCACCTCTCTGGACTGAGGGAGAAGGTTGCTCATCTCCAGGCTGAGTTGGCCAAGATTTGGGGTACCTCCTCTCCCACCCAGGGACCACCAGGGCCGCCACCGCTGCCTCAGAGGTTGCCAAGAAAGAGGAGTAGTTGGACCATGGTGGGCTCAGGGAGGGTGAGGGTGGTGGAACAGAGATGCATCCCTCCAGTTGTACCTCTCCACAGTTCATTTGCTGTTCTGGCAGAGTGTGGTTCCTCTATGGAGGCACCCACTGTGGAGACCCAAGGAGTATGCTGGGAACCTCTACAAAGGAGACCCACAGGAGGGTGGCATGGGACCCCACAGGGGAAGAAAACAACTCCTGGTGGGGGACTCAGTTGTTAGGGGGATAGAACTGGGGGAGGGGAGAGGGAGGTAAGGTGCCTGCCCAGCACCATGGCTTGGAGGGACAGGGAGCGAATCCTCAGGATCGTGGGAGCAGCTGCACAGGGAAGGGAGCTGGACATTGTTGTCCACCTAGGGACAAATGGCCTGGCTGAGAATGGGATTAGAGCAGTGCATGAGGAGTTTGTGGACTTGGGGAGAGGCCTTAGACAAGTAGCACGTACGGTAACCTTCTTGGATGTGCTGCCTGTCTATGGCATGGGTGAGGCTAGGGTGCACCATACCATGGGATTCAATGAATGGTTGAACAACTGGTGCAGAGCTCAGGGTTTTGGCTTCATTGGGGACTGGGGGTCCACCTGGAGGGATACAGACCTATACTGGCACGATGGTCTACATTTGTCTAGGAGGGGAACCAGGATCATAGGTGGTAGATTGAAATGCTTCAATGGCAAGTACTTAAACTAGCTAAGGGGGGAGGCACTGAAAAGAAGCAGGGAAATCCCAGTCCCCCCTCTGACAAAACAGGGTAGTTAGTGAGGCAAACACCAAGATAGAGAAGTCAATAGGGAAAAGGGCAGAGATAAATGGAGAAAAAGGCAAAGGCAGTAAGGACAGGGATGGGGCTAAAAGGGGTAAGACCCTCACAAAATGGAGGGCAATGAGTACCAATGCCTGTAGTCTGGGTAATAAGCTTCCTGAACTTGTGGCCTTGATGGAAGAGGGATGCCTGGATATCTTGGCAGTCACAGAAACATAGTACACAGAGAACCATGACTGTGATGTCAACATACCAAGGTACACAATCCACAGGAGGTTCAGGGAGGGTAAAAGAGGAGGAAGAGTAGCTCTCTACATAAGGGAAGGGATCAAAGCCACAGAACTAAAGGGTAAACATGGAGAAGAGGAGGTACTGTGGGTCATTCTGGAGACAGGAAATGGCACCATAGTCCACACGGGGGTTGTATACAGATCCCCATCTCAGGGGGAGGAAATGGACAAGGAAATGATAGAAGGCATCCTTAGGATGGCAGAAAAAGGGGAGATATTGTTGATGGTGGACATGAATATGCCAGATGTTAACTGGATCATCCTTGCTGCAGCCACATCCAAGAGCAGGGTCATTCTCGATGCCCTGCAGGGGGCATGCCTGACAGCTAGTGTTGAAACCCACTCAGAAAGGAGCAATCTTAGACCTGGTACTCTCAAGCTGGGATGGAAAGAGGATCTCAGATTTAGAAGTGGGTAGCCATCTGGGAACAAGTGACCACCAAACAGTGAGGTTCACGATAAACACAGTCATAGAGTCCAGCCATACAAAAGCGAGGGTACTGGACTTTAGGAGGGCTGACTTTGTCAAAATGGTAGAGTGCCTCAGAAAAGTACTAGCAAATGAGCAAGAAGGATGGGTGGAGGAACAGTGAGGAAAAATCAAAACTGCCATCACAGAGGCAACAAACCTTTGTGTGAAGCAAATAAACAAATCAAAACAAAGAAAAAAAAACACCATGGTTCTCAAAAGAGGTGGCGGGGAAGGTTAGGGAGAAATAGATAGCATTTAGGAAGTATAAGGAAGCACAGAAAGAGCAGGACAGAGAACTGCACCAGTTAAAGCAGAAGGAAGCGAGGAAGGCAGTCAGAATAGCAAAGGCCCAAACTGAGGAAAAGATAGCCAATTCGATTAAGAAGGGGAATAAAACCTTTTATAGGTACATTAGGGGGTGACAAAAGATCAAGGGAGGGATAGTGAGGCTTAACCCTTGCAGGGCCGTGGAGTGATATATCAGTCCAAAATTCCTACATGTTCTAATTCTGTCGGCAGCCCATAATAAGGGGAGGTGGGCGGGCAGAGGATGACAGTGAAAAAGCAGGGATACTGAACTAATACTTCTGCTCAGTATGCACAAGAGAAGAGGAGGGGGAGGTACCTAATCCAATCGATAGAAGCACTCTGGATAGGGGGGTCGATGCCAGTTCATTCACAGAAGAAATGGTCCAGAAAGAACTCCTAAAACTGAAGGTGGACAAAGCAATGGGGCCTGATGGGATTCACCCCAGAATTCTAAAAGAACCTAGGAGAGAACTAGTGACACCACTGACTACCCTTTTTAACAAATCATGGGAGGATGGTGTGGTACCTGAGGACTGGAGGAGGGTGGATGCGATTCCCCTTCTCAAAAGTGAGAGCAAGGCAAAGGCAGGAAATGACATACCTGTTAATTTGACCTCAGTGGTAGGCAAAATGATGGAATCACTTCTGAAAAAAAGAATTGCTGAATACCTAGAGGCCAGTGGGGCACAGGACCCAAGGCAGCATGGATTCACAACGGAAAGGTCATGTCAGACGAATCCAATAGATTTCTTTGACTGGGTGACCAAAGTAGTAGACCAGGGAGGGGCTGTGGACATGGCCTATCTAGACTTTAGCAAGGTTGGAGGAATGGTCAAAAGTATGGCAGCTTAGCTTCAATGCAAAGAAGTGCAAAGTAATGCACCTAGGAAACAAATACCCAGGGGAAGAGTACACAATGGAGGGGAGGTACTAACAACAATAAAAAAGAAAGGGATCTGGGGGTAGTCATATCAGGTGGCCTAAAGGTAAGCAAGCACTGTGAGAAGGCAGTAAGGAGGGTTGGGGGATAATGGGATGCATAGGGAGAGGCATCACCAGTAGAAAACAGGAAGTTGTTATCCCTCTGTACAGACTCTGGTGGGGGGGGTAGGAAGAAGTAGGCTGTTGGTTAACTAGGATCTGCAGCTTATCAAATAGGTAGGGAAATGGGCAGACTGGGTGGGCCAAGCAGCCCTTATCTGCTGTCAAAGTCTATGTTTCTATATTAGTGTATTACTTGAGCCACCTGATTTTTCCCTAGATGGAGGCACAACACACTTACTGTACATCTAAATTTTAATCTAACATTTTTGGTAATGAACCCCAACAGTGGTTTTTGACCCTGGCCCCTTAGCCTTATCTGATCCCATAAGACAGGGGTAGTGTACTAACATCTAAGGTGACCTGGTACATAAGGAGC
Organism: Neoceratodus forsteri; assembly: GCA_016271365.2. Taxonomy (NCBI): domain Eukaryota; kingdom Metazoa; phylum Chordata; order Ceratodontiformes; family Ceratodontidae; genus Neoceratodus; species Neoceratodus forsteri. The sequence goes on from CM057449.1 coordinate 1,467,012,962, forward strand.
AGGAGGGGTCCACATTGTACTCTTGAACCTGACAGCACAAAAATATGTAGCACTGACCACCTCTAAATAAATCATCCAGTATGATATCTGAAAGAAATCTCAGTATTTTCAAAGAACACAAAATGAGTCTTTGGGAAATACAAAAAGGTTCTAGTCCTCTGTGAAGGGTTTAATTAATCCATTGATAAAAGAGGTCACTAATATTACATTGTTTAAAGGAGAACCCTTAGTACAGCCTTCAGGTCAAGCCAATGTTGTCCAGTTGGGTGGGGTGCAAAAACCATACTAAATGTTAGTGAGGCTTTTATGAGCACATTTTCTAATGTGTCCACATTTTAAGCAGCAACCAATGTCAATGTGCTAGGTGACCAGTTGCTGATGGAACTAGCTCTGTTCCTCCTTTTGTGTTTCCTTGCACTTGTTGTGTTTCCTTGTGCTTGCGCAAGGAACACCTTGGGACAGTACCACATTTGAGAGGTGTGTCAGGGACAAGTCCAATGCAGGGCACCGTACAGTAGGCTCGACCCTGACACACCAATGACCACTGAAGTCGAGTGTAATGGCAGTCAGAATTTCACAGCGGGGAGCTGGCCGCACTTGAGAGAAATGAACTGCACCAATGAGAGAGTACGCTGCATTCCTCTCATTTGCATAGCCAACATTGCAACTCTGCAGACCCTCCCACAACTCGAACTGCTGCAGTCCACCCCGCACCCTCCATTCCCCACCAGCCCGGCATCTTTCATTAAACCCTTCCACTGCTGCTGTCCTCCCGCTCCCATCCCAACCCCAGGCATCTAATCAAACCCTCCCACACCCTCCATTCCCCATTCCCGTGCTGACATCGGGGTGCCCAATCCCCATGTTGGCATCATGTACCCCCCCCACCCAACTCATGTGGCACACTGGGAGCCCACCCTAGTGTGCCCAAATTTATTTATTTTTTTGTGCCTGTAAATAAAGAAAACCCTCCACTCTCTGTTCCCCATTCCTGTGCCATCATTGGGGTGCCTAATCCCCATGTCAGCATCATGTACCCACCAACTCATGTGGCACACTGGGAGCCCACCCCAGTGTGCCAAAATGTATTTTTTTTTGTACCTGTAAATAAAGAAAACCGTCCCCGCTTCTTTCTTTAACCTGTAAAAGAAAATGGTCCCGTCATCTCCCCAGTCCCCTCCCCATCCCCCACCTCCCACTGAGCACCCACCACCCCGCACTCTCCACCCCACACTTAAGTCCAGAGGTCGACGCTGTATTCTTCTGAGGACCGACACACTGTACTCTTCAAAGCTGACTGGCAAACTGAAGGAGCAAAGGTAAGTGCTGTATAATGGCAGTCAGTGGGGTTCTCAACTTAGGTTGGTATCTCAACCATTTTTAGGAATTTGTGCCCAAAATTTTCAACATGGGGTTCTTGAGACCCCACCTTGTGAACACTGTCACTGTCATTTCGTTACTCAGTCCTGAAAGGTTAGTTCACGGTCGCGGTGCAGAATCATATTTTGGGACTGATTAACAAAACAACAGTGCCACTGTTCATGAGGTGGGGTCCCAAAAAGCCCATGTTGCAAATTTGGTGAAAAAATTCCAGAAAATGACTGTGTTATGAACATGCATTGCACAGTTTCTACGCACGCTCCTAACTTCACCAGTTTTTAATATTTTCACTCCAGATTTTCAACATTGCCATTTTTCACACCTCCTTATGAACAGTACAGCTGTCATTTTTCACATCCTGCCCAAAATGTGTGTTTCGCACCTGTAACACAGAATGGCGAGGTCGCTCTGCAAAATCTAATTTTGGTTAGTTCTAGGCTGACATCTTCTGCTACTACAAATCCCAGAATCTCCTGCTGCTGGCATCAAGTAGGCAGCAGTGGGAGAGTCAATAGCCTGTAGTGCATGTTAGAGTTTACATAAGCTCCTGATCTTTTGTTTGCTGGTCCGCCATCCTCCCTGGGCCAAGTACAGTCACTGAACCATGGTACACAGGAAACCATGACTGGGATGTTACCATACCAGGCTACACAATCTTCAGGAGAGACAGAGAGGGCAAAAAGGGGGAGAGGGATAGCTATGTACATCAGAGAGGGGATCAAGGCAATGGAGATAGGGAGAAGACAGGAAGGGGAAGGGGAAGAGGCTCTATGGGTCACATTAGAGATGGGAAATGGCACCACCATCTGCACTGGAGCTGTCTACAGATCTCCAGCAGAGGGGGAAGAAATAGATAGGGTATTAGTGGAAACCAGACACAAAATGGCAGAGAAAGGGGAGGTGTTGCTGGTTGGGGCCCTAAACATGCCAGATGTTAACTGGAACACGTATGCAGCAGCCACTACCAGGAGCAGTGACATTTTGGTTGCCCTGGAAGGGGCGTGCTTCAGACAGTTGGTGAAGAAGCCCACATGGGAGGGAGCAATACTAGACCTAGTTCTCACAAATGGTGACAGAATAACAGATCTGTCAGTGGGCAGCCATCTAGGGACCAGCAATCACCATCATTATGGGCTGTTACAGACCTCCCTCAGTGGGGCTCAAATTGCTGGGTCGTCTACGCAACTCCCTGGATTCACTGTCATCGGAGGTTTTCATCATGCATGACATCAACCTTGATTGGCTCTCTCCTAGTTTTTAACCACTAAAAGACCTTTGTGATGCTTATGGTCTTACCCAGCTTATCTCTGAGGCCACCCACCCAAATCATAAAAATCCTGCAAATAGTACACTTTTGGACGTAATTCTTGTAAATAAGCCCCACTTTATAACTCACGTTGGTGCTTTTTTCAATGACATAAGTGACCATAGTCCCACAGCCTGTGGGAGGACTGTTCCTAAACCTATCTCCACCTCTAGATATATATTCAAAAAAAGTTGTCGTAATTTTGGTTGCTATGCTTTCCTCTCGGACCTAAAGAATACCAGATGGCAAGATTTCTACCTAGCTACTACTGTGTCTGAGGCCTATGACCTGTTCCAAAATATAGTCTCAAATGTCATAGATAAACATCCCTGTTAGTTAAAATTAGAACTAGGAAAAAGTCCGCCTTTGGTTCACCGACAATCTAAAAGCAGCCCTGCATAACAGGGATGCCCTATGGAAAAGAGCACGCAAATCTAAACAGCCAACAGATTGGGCAGCATTCAGAATGGCGAGGAACCAATACACAAAGCTTATAAGGGCCAAGAAAGCCAAATACTTCCAGTTGGAACTATGCTCCTCACCTAACTGCCCAGCTAAGTTCTGGAGAACACTGAAGGAAATTGAAGGGCACAGTCCAGCTAACTCTCTCCTTGCCAAAATCTCATCTGGTAGTACCACTACTAGTAAACAGTCTATTTTAGACCTTCTAAACAATCACTTTACTACAGCTGGGTTGGCTTTCTATACCTCTCCTACAAATAAACTGTGCCCCCAGACCACTGTCCCTGACTCGGTCTGTCCAACCATAAGCGCCCCCGTGCAAGAAGCAAAATTCTCATTCTGCCCTATCACTTTCACGCAAGTGTAAGATCTTCCACTGGGCTTTGATACAAGAAAAAGCACAGGCGCTGATCAGCTTGATCCATTCTTCCTAAAACTAGGTTATCATGTTCTGACTGCGCCCTTCACTCATCTGTTCAACATGTCACTTGCTCAAGGTGCTCTCCCATCGGTGTGGAATATAGCACATGTAATCTCGCTAGTTAAGTCAGGTGATCCGAGTGATCTTAATAACTACAGACCTATATCTCTCCTTCCCAACCTATCTAAATTACTCAAAAAATAGTTAATTCACAACTAAGAAATCACCTAGAATCATTTAACATGCTTAACCCCGTATGGTCCAGATTTGGACCGAATCACAGCACAGTAACTGCCCTAGCCAAGGTGACCAATGACTGGCAACTAGCACTTGACTCTAAAAATCATGTGGGTGCCTTATTTCTTGACCTGAGCAAGACATTTGACACAGTGGATCGTGACCTACTACTGCTCATACTATGTAACATTGGTCTCGATTCCACTGCACTGCGATGGTTCTCATGTTACCTTATAGGCCAGCAGCAGCAAGTCAAGCTGGAAGGGGACCTCTCCCCTCTGAAGACACTTCAGAGAGGTGTACCACAGGGGTCTATATTAGGTCTGTTACTATTCGCAATTTATATCAATAATATCAACTCCAGTATCAACTCTGCAAACGTCCACCTTTTTACTGATGATACTGTCTTCTACATTGCCAGGCCCACCCTTGAACTTGCCTATAAGGAACTGCAACATAAGTTTAACTTGTTACAGCAAAACCTCCTGCACCTAAAACTTCTGTCAAATGCTGAAAAAAATGAAGCCATGTTCTTTTCCCTGCACATCAACTCGATAAACCACTGTCCCTTAGGCGTCACACCACAAATCACAACCCAACTGGGGGAACCACTGGAGTTAGTGGACAGATTTAAATACCTGGGGCTGGATTCACAAACCTTATGAAAGTCCCGCAGCTGCGGGAAAACTTTGGTTTTCCGCAGCAGCAAGTATTCACAAAGGTGGAGCCGGATTACAACTGGCTCCATGAATTACGGCAGCTTTAGGGTGATGTTACCAGGGATATCACTGCAGTTGTGGAAAGATGTTATGGCCAGTGGAAGCAGCCGTAACACCCTCCGCAACTGCTGCGGCTGTGAATCACAATCTCCGCAGCTGCGGGGATTTCAGTCCACCGCTGGAGTTGCAGAGTGGGACTTAGTCCCCGAATGGTTTGTGAATCCTGCCCCTGGGCTTTTGAATTTTTTTTTTTTATCACTTCCATATTTCTCCCATGCACTGAGCGGCCCCCATCTGACCAACTTCCCAGCTCCGTCCCCTGGAATTACCGGGGCTTACCTTACTCCCGGTCCAGGAGCGGTGCCTGTGATGAGTCGGTCACCATCCTGCCACCAGTTGACTTTTTCCCATTTTCTCCCCAGTTACCCGAGGAACCCAGGAGAAGGACACATGCATGTGGAGGCACACATGCGCCTTATGGCCCCAGTAATGGCCCCCTCCGTCCCATCCCATTGGACTACCGCTGGCACCCACGCTTGTGCAGCCCCTTGGCCTCCACCAGGGGGTAGCTGTGAGCAAGCGATGCCTCCCCACCTCCCCAGAGAGGAGAGCTGCCTTAGTGGCCACTCCATCCAGCTCTGTCTGTCCCCCAGTGCCGACCTCCGACGCCTCAGGCTCACTCCCGAACCCAGGTTGCTGGTGTGCCGCGAGGTGAGATGTCCAGCGCCTCAGCTGTCTATGCCACCAGGCCAGCGGCTTTTGGATTTTATTATTTTGTCTGGCTTCCACAGCTTTCACAGGAGGCCTCGTACCTTCTCCTACTCCGTCCGCCAGGGCAATCCCCACGGCATCCCATCCCAGTTTCATCCGCTCATAGGGCCTGGGGTGTTACATTTTTCCCCTGTTTGTTCTACCATTCCCCTGGGATGCCTGCACTTAGGACATATGTCCAGGCTTGCTGACGTGCTGACACACACCGACAGCCACACGCGTAACAGTGTCCCCCCTCCCCGACTCCAGTAGAGCCGCCAGTGCACCGAAAGCCCGTGCATCCACTGGTTTCAGGGGTGTCGGGTGCTAGAGGCACCCCTGGTATCCCACCCCAGAGGGAGGACAGCATCCACAGGGATGCTCAATCCTTCATCATCCCACTGACCCCCAGCAACCTGAGTCTGTTCCCGAACACGGGTTGCTGGCGTAGCAGGGCTTTTGGATTGAACACAAACTTTTCTTCTCTGATATTGAGGAACTGGTAAAAAAGGTTAAAACAAAAACTGGGTCCCTTTTTTCAAATTAAACACTTACTATTTTTTATTTTATTTTTATTTATTTAAATTTTGGTGACTGGGTAGGCCCACTGAGACCGAAACAGTTCCTTTTTCGGTGGTGACCTGGAATTAATTACATACATCTATAAACATAACAAAATACATACATGTCATTTCACAATTAACGGTCAATATAGACATAATGACCCAGTCAAGGATACAGTGGCAGGTTAATTATGATCAGCATCAACAGGAGAAGGAGTATTTTTATACGCAAGACAGTCACTGTCAGATTGATATCCCAATGAGGTTAGATTGGCAGCAGGGAGTCAGCTGACTCAGCGTTAGCAGTTGCACATAGGATGCCAAAACAGGACTGGTGCAAACTACTTTTCTTCCTCTTCTGGACTATTCTGACTTTCTTCATAGTCATGGACCCACCACTTCATTAATTAAGCTTGACACCCTGTATCATAGAGTGCTAAGATTTATTACTGGAGCACTGTACTCTACCCATTATTGCTCCCTCCATCCCCAGCTTGGTTGGAAGTCACTTAAATTCAGAAGACTAAAAAACGCAGCCACTTGGACCTATAGAGCACTTACTAACAAGCTCCCCCAACTCATTTCCAATTGTCTGCTAACTAGTACCCCTGGAAGTTACTCCCTGAGAAGCCACTCCTACAACTCTGTCGATACCCCTAGAATCAGAATGTGCTTTGGCAGATCTTCTATGAGCCATGCCCTTCCTGTCCTTTGGAATAATCTCCCTGAAACTATCAAATTTTGTTAAAATGGCCACCTTTAAAACTCTGCTCACATATTCTAACTGCTTTCCTTAGCCACCTTCATGTCTGGAGTTTTTTATGCTTGCACTCTACCCCAGCTCTCATCTAGTATGACTTGTTGCTGTTACCTCCTCCGCTTCCTTGCCACCTACCTCTTCCATCTAGCCCCCTTATGCTCTTGCTGACCTGCTTCCGCCTCTCAACTTAATAGTAATCTTATTTCTTGCTTAGGTGTACTATATGTCATTGTTATAATGTGCTCTGAGAATTTTATATGATTCTATCCTGTGCAGTAACACATTGCTGACTTATGTTCTCCCTGGCCCAGGTCTACCTTGTAAATGAGTTCTCTTAATGGTGATCCACCTGGTAAAATAAAGATTGATTGATTGATTGATTGATATAGTGTGGTTTAAGGTGAAGACAGTAGTAGAGAAAAGGCACTCAAAAGTAAAGGTCCTGGATTTCAAGAGGGCAGACTTTGCATAAATGGGGGAACACCTCTGGAAAATCCTGGAAAAGGGGGGAGGAGGTGAAGGAGTGGAGGAACAGTGGCAGAAAATTAAAGGAGCTATAGCAGAGACAACAGGCCTCTGTGTAAAGCTTATAAACAAAGCAAAAAGAAAGAAACAAACACTATAGTTTTTTAAAAGAGGTAGAAGGGAAGGTTAGGGAAAAAACAGGCATTCAAAAAGTACAAGGAACATAGAGGGAGGGAGACAGGGAAGTGTACCAGGCAAAACAGAAAGCGGTGGGGAAAGCAGTCAGGTGCGCAAAGGCACAAACTGAAAAAAGGATAGCAAAATCAGTAAAAAAAGGAGACAAAACCTTCTTCAGGTAAATTAGGGAAAGGAAGAAGACCAATGGATGAATTGTGAGGTTGAATAAGGAGGGGGGGTGTACAGAGGGGGACCTAGAAAAAGCAGAAATTCTAAACAAACACTTCTGCTCAGTGTTTACAAAGGAAGGGGAAGGGGAAGGGAGGACCCAAACTTAGGGGGTAGAACACATGCAGGGGGAGGTGGATACTAGTCCATTTATGGAAGAGTCCTAAAAGAACTCTTGAAACTAAAAGTGGACAAGGTAATGGGACCAGATGGGATGCATCCCAGAATACTGAAAGAACTCAGGGAGGTACTAGGGACACCACTGACAGCCCTATTTAACAAATCACTGGACAAGGGAGTGGTGCCGGAGGATTGGAGGAGGGCAAATGTGGTGCCACTACACAAAAGTGGGAGCAAGGCAGAGGCTGGAAATTACAGGCCAGTAAGCTTGGAATCCATGTTAGAGGAAAGGACTGTGGCATATCTAGAGGCTAGTGGGGCACAAGATGCAAGGCAACAAGGATTCACATCAGGGAGATGTTGCCAAACAAATCTGATAGACTTCTTTGATTGGGTAACCAAGGTGGTGGATCAGGGAAGGGAGGTGGACATGGCCTAGCACAGCATTTGACACCGCCCCACACAGGAGGCTAGTAAACAAGTTGTGCAGTCTGAGAGTAGGTCCCAACGTGGTACAATGGGTCAGAAGTTGGCTGAGCAACAGGACACAGAGGGTGGTGGTGAACAGAGTCCAATCCCAGGAGAGGGAGGTGACCACTGGGGTGCCGCAGAGTTCAGTTCTAGGGCTGTTCCTCTTCAGTGTCTTTATTAGTAACATTGCAGAGGGGCTGGAAGGGAGGGTGTGCCTCTTTGCGGATGACACCAAGATCTGCAATAGGGTAGACACTCCAGACGGGGAGGAAAAAATGAGAAGAGACCTAGGCAAATATTGGAGGAGTGATCAATCCAGTGGCAGCTTAAATTCAATACAAAAAAGTGCAAAGTCATACACTTGGGCCACAGGAATCCTAGAGAGGAATATAGAATGGGGGGGGGACTAACAACAATAAAACTGGAAAGGGACCTGGGGGTAAACATAACAGATGACCTGAAGGTGGCCAATCAATGTGAAAAGGAAGTGGGGAGAGCCAGAGGGATGCTGGGGTGCATAGGGAGGGGTATCACTAGGAGAAAACAGGAGGTGGTGATGCTACTGTACAGACAATTGGTTAGGCCACATCTGGAATACCATGTTCACTTCTAGAAACCGCATCTCCAGAAGGACATTGACAGAATAGAGGCGGTCCAGAGAAGAGCAACAAAAATGGTTAAAGGATTGCACCAGAAAACATATGAAGAAAGACTGAAAGACCTCAATATACATACTCTGGTGGAAAGGAGGGAGAGGTTGATATGATAGATGTAGTCAAGTACCTCAGGGGAATCAACAAGGTCCAGGAGGGCAGCATATTTCAAAAAAAGAGATGTGCAAGAACAAGGGGTCACAATATAATGCTGGGGGGGCCTCAGGGGAAATGTGAGGAAGTATTTTTTCACAGAGAGGGTGGTGGATGCATGGAACAGCCTCCCAGTGGAGGACATACAGGCTAAAACTATTTATAAGTTCAAGAATGCTTGCTATAGACAGAACCCAACCCTAGTGGCAGGAAAGAGAAGGTAAGCTGCCGATCATTTAGCATTGGGAGTTAAGTAGGTAGGGAAATGAGAAGACTAGGTGGGCCAGGTGGGCCTTATCTGATGTCAAAATTGATGCTTCTATGTTAGAGGACTGTACGTATCTCCTGGAGAAAAGCAGACCTGGAAAATATGTAACTGGAGATTATAAAAGCTTTAACATTCATCACAGGCTATTGAATCTTCCACTGCTGCCTACTGCTCTGATGTCAGCTACAGGGGGTTCTGGGATTTGTAGTAACAGATGATGTCAGCCCAGAACTAAGCAAATGTTTTTGCACACAAAGTGCACATTCGGACCAGCCTCACACTTGAATAAAGGGTCCCTTTGTGCTGTTCCCCTTTAAATACCTGGGGTCCATCTGGATTCCAACTTAAATCTTGTGGTTCACATAAGCTTTGTCTGTAAATAATTTAATAAGGAATTAGTTATACTTTATCACCTTAACTGTTTAACTGTGGATTCAAAGCTGGCTAATGCTAAGGGGATACTTTTACCCACTTTGAACTACAACTCCTTTGTTTTTTCAAGCGTGTCTCTATCTGAACTGTCCCAGTTGAATGTTTTTTAATAAGATTTGTTGTTTTATTCACAAAGCACCTTATAATACCCACAGCTGTGTACTGCATTCACAGCTGGGCTGGTTGTTTCCAGAAGTCAGCAGGGAAATTAGGACTCTGTTGTCTGGTAAAACAACTCTCCTTTAAATGACTTATTGACTCCAAACATTTTTTCCAGAACTTTAAGGTCAACAGATATGTTTTTGCTGACAGTGCCGTTTGCATTCAACTCAAAGCCATTCAGTTTTTAAGGATAACTTAAAACATAGTAAACTAAGAACTCAGTTTGTAAGTGCTTTTAAATGTTTGCATCATTATTTTGGGGTGTTCAGTGTATTATGTACCTGCATATTGCAAGACTTTATGCAGAAAAAAGGGAAAATTCCACAGTTCATCACAAAGTGATTTAGCTGGTAGTTCAATCGGGCTTGCTCTGATGGCTGCTTCTCTGTGTTCTGTTAGCACAGTCCTTTTCCTATACAGGGATTTCTCAAACTTTCTACAAAGTAAAACAGTCTGATTTTAAATTCAAGTTCCATTTTTAAAAACAGAAATATTCAACTTGATTTATGTACAGAATAATGTATGGGCAGCAGTGTGTAATGAGTTTTTTTTACCCACCCAAGGTTAGGGTTGGCACCTTTAGATGAGGCAGAAACCAGATACTGAAACTCTGCCCCTAGCCCCACCCTTTTTCATGAGTGATAGTTCATTGCTTCGCCTCCAAACCTATTTGTTATATCAGCAAAGACTTTTAATTTTTTTTTTATTTAGTTGTTTAACCAGAAGTAGCATACTAAGCTGAAAACTTTTTTCACAGGAGTGACCTGGGAGCACAGGGAAGTTAAATTACTTGCTCAGGGTCACACAGTATGCAAGTGGAAGCTGTGGGATTCAACCCAAGGTCTGGGCTGCTAGATGTCACCAGATTTGTAGCTCGGAGCCTTAAACCACTGCGCTACACTGCTTCCCTTATTCAATGGAGCAGTAAAAGATAATACTTAAAGCAGCAGTACAACAAAAATATTACATACTGTACAAGATACATATATTTCTCTAGGGGCTTCTGATTTATTTATTTATTGATTTGTTTTATTTAAATTCTTTTACCAGGTAAACATACAAATATAAAGGAAATCTCATTTATACATACAGTATGACGGGGGGGAGGGGGATAAGGGAAATAATGTAAATAGTATACCAGAATATATAGTAAATTCTTTGCTTCCTATAATGTGTACTACACATTTTTTTTATTTTCTGCATCTCATTCCTTAACAGATCCACAATACTATTTCAAAGCCAAAAACAGTTATATATTTTTTTCTTGACAAAAAAAAAAATAATTAAAATCATTTAAAAAAATGCTTAACTTCTGGACAGACGGAAAGTTTACCTGCAAATAAAAGTTGAGGATAACTGACTCTCTTACTGTTACAAAAGGCAGGGTCAGGCTTTTTGCCTAGGTTTGCTGCTGCGCTGCTTTAAGATGCAGAGTGAAAAAGATTAGGTTAAGTTACTGCTAATGGTATTAATGGCCATACTTTATATCTCCCAGGTGCTTCTATAAAGAAAGGGCTGTATGACAAAATAATTTGCTTATATCCTGGGCATGCAGCTGAACCAGTGAATGGTTTGACCAAATCTGTTATAAGAGTATAACACTCACAACTGCTCAAAAACTTGACTACCTCTGAGCAAAACCAGATAACTGGATAGGTACCTTCAAAAACCAGATTATCAGGTAAGAGAACAGACAGGGAGCAATGCTATCAGAGGTGTGTGATGCCACATAAACCATGAGACTGAAATGTGAGTGGTTTGTGAAGGTATCACACACACCGGGTGTGTAAAAAAATAATAGACTTGATTGTTGCTCATATTTTATTTTATATAAATACTGGTTTTCTGCTTCTTTGTGCAAAAAAACTCGAATGTCTGACTGCACACCTCAAAACAGCTGAGGGGGAGCATGAAGTAATCTCCGTTACATATGTACATGTATAACATGACTTGTCCATACACGTTTTAGGCTGTAATCAAAAGGCGCTTTTACACACACAGTACTGTACCGAAACCAGCGTTACCTGTCCGGCACCGGTACAGCCTGTTTCGCTTCACGACCTGATTAGACGAGCTCCTGTTTCGCTCCTGTTTTGCCACAACATCGCCCCGCCTTCTATATCGGTGCAGTATTCCTTACGAGAATGGGGGGGGGGGTGACAGGTAGCACGATCTGCGTGCTGACGTGTGTTGTTGCTGCGGTGACGCTCTTCCGGTTTGGTGGCGCGGTGTTTAAAGGTAAAGCACCTTGATCCAGAGCTGCTACTGAGTCTGTGCCAGTATTCACTCTTGAGACTGCTCCACCATTCATGTTCTCCCAAATATTCATCAGTTTCATTCACAGATTTCATTAATCTCCAGCTATTGCTTTTTTTTGCTCGCTAACATTGGGCGAAATTCGCCCATTTCATGTTGGTGCACCTCGTGGTGTGAACAGCGTTTGGTCACTGACCTGATCTTGCTGCAGCCCTACCAATCCACTCTCGAGTGCAAAGGTATGTGCCAAATGTCTGTCATATCGTCTTATCACTTTGCTATCACCATGCAAGTGCTGGTGTGGTACTGACTGAGTATTTTGGGCCAAAAATTACCTGGTATGGGCTACTTGTGTAGGTAGTGGGGGGGGGGTTCCATGTTGCAAATGCAAATGCTGAGCCTAGATATATGCAAGCATTGCTTGTTTCAGATAGCTGCTACTGCTATAGTGCATTGTGCTTGGTGTTACCTGATGCAGGGAGTTGGGGGTGGTGGGACAGCATTTGTGCTCCACTATCAATACCGCTTGTTCGCTGTGCTGCGTACTGGTTACATTGTGTGGGCTAGGTGTTGTAGCAACTCACAGATAGCTGGCCAGCATAACTTGTTGCTCAGACATTGTGTCGTGTGATCTACCTTTTCTGGTGATGTATGCTGGCCACGGGTGGCATTCTTGATGTGCAGTGTGTGTATGTGTCGCCACACACGCTCTGCTACTGAGTACACCTCTTCCCAACCCCGTGACTACAAACTCTGCAAGCACATGGGTAGCACGACCTGTGCCTAATCATAAATGTGCAACTGTGGAAAGGGGGGGGGGTTAAAGGTGTATTCTTTAGGTGCTTGTGCCAGTATTCCCCCAACTTCATCAATGAGCACCCATAAAAGCCACCCACCTTCCCTTTCATCAAGTTGTATGCCTGTTGCTAGTAACCACTCACTCGCACTCATTGCCTTTTTGGGTCACAACTGAACAAGACTGAGCAAGAGTGCATGAGTGTGGAGTGTGCAGCATATACAACACATCTTTTGTCCCAGCAGCCAAGCATGACAAACAGTGTATTCCTGTGTACTGTGTCATGGTCTAAAAACATGTTCATTCCCATCGTTTCCCCTCTATCCGCCACCTTCTTTTCTTCCCTATTTTCCTCACTATTCACCCTGTCCCATACCACCCCCACCTCCCTCTGTTCTTTTTCAACTTGTTGACTCCCCTCAGCACATCTCCAACCAGTCGCCTCACCTATCTTATCAATTCACCCTACCCCATACTCTACATCTACCTGTCCATTTCATAAGGCCACTGCCAACTGATATGGTTTTAACCCCATCACCGATCCCATCTCTCCACTACCCATTTCCATCTAGAAAAAGCGCTAACCATATAATATCTAACTGTTGTGACACACCAGGACTTATTAATTGTCTCGAACGTAACATATGCTCTCCAATCCTGTCTCCCTAGCCATGGAATGTGAACAGAGGGCCTGCAATTGGAGCGATGATGAGACACGGGCTCTGATAGCAATATGGGGGGATGATCAGATTCAGCTGGCATTAAACGGCCAAAGAAAGAACAGCCACATCTACAAAGACATCACAGCACAAATTCAAGATCTTGGATTTCAGCGTACTGAAAGTCAGTGCAGGTCTCGCATGAAAGGACTGAAACATAGATACATCCGTTGCAGGGATAGCAACAACCGCAGTGGCCATGGACGGGTAGAGTGCCAATTTTACTGAGAGATTGATGCCATCCTCGGCACTCGTGCCGCAACAGACCCAGCAGTGCTCATAGAGACGGCAGTGGCAAGTGTTCCTGGAGGCAATGATTCAGTGAGCTAGAGCATGAAGGGGCGGTGCTCGATGAACCGACCGATGGCACTCCTTCAAGCAGTGATGGACCACTGTCACAGCTCACCCAGCCAGAGGAAACCATCAAAACTACTGCCTCACAACCACTTCCCTCCACTTCACAAAGCCCCAGGAGCTGGCGCAAACGCAGTGAGGTAACTATGGCATCAATAGCAGAGCAGTTTATGAAATATATGGAACGCGCGGATGAGAGGTTCCTGCAAGCGGAGCAGTGACATGAGGATTTGTCATTGGAGGCACGGCAACGACATGAACAGGCTGAAGCAGAGACACGGTGACGATGTGAACAAGCTGATGTGGAGGCAGAGCGCCACAGATTGGCGGTTGAGAGGCAGCGCATTGAACTGATAGAGCGAATGGAGTTGTGACGCATGGAGCATGAGCACAAAATATTCAAACTGTTCTTAGAGCATGACCATCCTTCCACTGCAGCATTACAAGCCCCAGCAACATCACAAATAAAACATGCATCCCGCTCACAGTTCATGCGCATTGATGAACCGTTGCAATATGTTGAACCCGAAGCTCCCGTCACTGCCACATTCCCAAACTTCCAACAGCCGGTGACACCTCATCTGAAACAATCTTTACGCCCGCAGCTTATTTCCATGCCTGTACCACAGCAGTATGCAGAGCAAGAGCGTCCGGTATTGGCTCGACCAAACAAGCTTCAACAGCCAACGACACCGCTAGTCCCACATGCATTACGATCACTGCTCCAGCCCACTGCTGACGAAGGGCCTTATTCAGAACATAACCTCCTGCCACGCCTCCATTACCTGTTTCAGCAGCCTGCGACATCGCTTGTTCAACGAGCAGGCGATGCGCGACACGTAACCAATATGGAAGAACAGCGGTATGCCGATCCGGATCGCCCGGTCAACTCTCCACACTACACGGTTCAACACCCTGTGATAAAAGTGGTGCAACAGTCATTCCGACAAGTGCAAATATCCATTGGTGAAGAACAGCCTTATGGTGCGGGTGACCATCCTGCTACCATGGAACAGTTTCATTTGGCTGTACCACCAAATGGAAAAAACATGTTTCAGACAGCAACTGCGTATGGATGAAGAACCACGGTATTCAGACACTGAGCTTGACATTGATTACGCACGTACATTTGCACATATTTGATGTTCTGAAATGGACATACCATTATGATAGCAGTAATTCATAGGGTATTGAATTACTAGCAAGGGAATGTGCAGTATTGCACAAAAATGTAAATTTGTTTTTTGATATGCTATTAGTGCTCTTCATGGATTGCATATTAGTGCGATGTAATGATGCAATGCCAAAAAAGGAGCTAGCCATGCAATAATTATTGTGGTGTAGATGAAACAGTACAACAATAATGTTGTATACTTGGGGATAGGTGGGTTAATAGTAGTAGATTAAGCAAGGTATTCTTTATGTCTTGGATTTTTTAATAACGTTTTTACACGCAAAAACATACCAACATACGAATGTGCCAGCAGAAACAGACCACCTGGTCTAAGTCTGCTCGAGTGTGCAGCCAACACCCTAGTCTGCAGCTGCCCCAACCACCCTCCCTTTTGTCATCCCACTACCAGCCCCTACCCTCACCCTCCCCTGTTCCCTGTCCCATGCCCTTTTGAAGCTGTTCGCAGATGTACATGATACGACCCATTAACATACTAAAAGCCAGCAGAGTCGGCCTGTCGGTCTTTCATGTCTGCTCATCGTCCTGCCCTTAGCGGTCACTTTCTTCCACCCCCCCCCATTGTCCCCGGGGAGGGCAGTCTGGGCTTCTGTACCCCCATGCAATCTGTCCCACCGCCTCTTGAAGCCATCCACAGTATCTTGCTGGACTAGGCTCCCGGGCAATGCATTCCATGGCTCTACCACCCTCTCTGTGAAGTAAAGCCTTCTATGTTCTCCCCTATATGTTCCCCCACCAGTTTCCATTTATGCCCTTCGGGGTGTTCCCTTTGCTTTAGACTGAACATTTTTGGCTCCACCCAAGTTGATCTCTTTCACATATTTGAAATCCTCAATCATGTCACCCCTATCTCTCCTCTCCTCCAGTGAGTACAGCCCAAGGGCTGGCTGACAGTCCTCATAGGTCCTACCCACCATGCCCCGTATCGTCCTGGTTGCCCACCTCTGGACACCCTCCAACAGTGCTATGTCCTTCTTAAGGTGCGGCCTCCAGAACTGCATTCTCCAGAACGCTGTAGGTATGGCATAACTACACATTGTAAGATTTTCATTACTGTTGTAACAAGCCAAAATAGAACTCTACCTTTTTAGGACTGTGAACTGATCAACTGTGAGCCATGTGCAATAACAAATGTAAAGAACTGTATTTTGTGCAATAAAATCACTATACAAGCAGTCTTTTGTTGTCCATCTGTGTACTGTTTATTACTACATCAACTTTATCATGGCATGTACAAACAAATAACATGTACACATTTCCAGTGCCAAATAACATCTGAATGCACGGTGGGTTGTGCACTGGTGTCCGTGCCCAACTGGTATATGTGGCACAGTGGGATGGAGTCAAGGGCATAGCAAGCAGTCTGGAGAGCTGTGAGGGGGAGAGACTGTGTGCACATGCAAAGACTACATGGCATGTCATGTGCAAGGAATATCTAAAACCATTTATCCAAGCACAATATGCATGGCACTATGTAGCTACAAAAGAATATGGTAGGATAGTCGCACCCGGCTCCCTCCTGATGCTGTGATCACTGTAAAAGAAATACTACGGTCCACCATGGTATTCTAGGAATAACCCGCACCCTGCCCATATCCCCGCCAGCCAGTATGAGCATTGCAATTATTTCCATGGTGGTCCTGTGTCACCACCACAGGACCCCCTGCCAACACAGCCCCCATTCCGGTGCAGCAGCAAACCCTCCCTCATACCTCTGTGGCTGCCTGGCAAATGATCGCCAACAGTATCTGCTGTAAGCTCATTGGCCCAACACTGTGGACCAATGGGCTTACAGAATATGCTGTAATAGTCCCCCACAAAGATGTGAATGAATTCAAGCAGTCACATATTTCTGAATGACTATTACAGTGGGGAGGGGGGCCATTGAACTGCCAGGGAGAAGGTGTCAATGTTCATGTTGTCAATCAGTGCTTGGTGGGGGGGCACAAGAATATCAATGAATTCTCTACTATTTACAGGGCACATGTGGGTGTTTCTGGACAGTGTACTGGGTGGGCAGATGCCCACCTACGGCTGGCGCCAGCTGTGCTTCTCCATGCAGTACACCATCATGAAGTCCCTCCTCTGTATATTAACCAGGGGCAAATTTCTGGGTTGAATATCTGAGGAGTAGGAGTTGTTAGTGGGGTAGAAACAAATGACATCTGTGCTTGTTGAGATGGGGTGTGGGGGAAGGGGTGGCTATGCTGGGTTGCCAGAAAACGCCACTCCAAAGACAACAATAGACACACTATAGCTGACGTCATGCAAATAGCCATGCCAAGTAGCCAATTTGGGTCAGGGCTGTGCCATTGGCACTGGCGCAACGAACATCCTGCCCTTCATTGCGCTTAACGGCCTACCACATTTACGAGTTTAGGTACTCCACAAGAGCACTGCGTATATAATATGAGCATGCTTTCCAACCCAGGGCTCCTGCTCGTCAGTGGTTTTGCGGTGATTCCCACAGGGCTGCACCAAAACAGGCACATCATCAGCGAAGATCCAATCTGAATCAAAAATCTCACCCTGACTTTCACATAGGTTATGCAAGAGGCAACATGTGTATACAATGGTGGGTACAAAGTTGGTGTCTATATCTATTCTCTTCAAGAGGCACCTCCAGTGACCCTTAAGGTGGCCAAAGGCATTCTCCACCACCATCCGTCACGTGACAGTTTGTGGTTAAAACCTTTCTGCTCTGCTGTCAGTCGACCAGTGTCTGCAAATGGTTTCATTAACCACGGCATTAAAGGGTATGCTGGATCACTCAAAAGAAAAATCAGCACACTAACAGTCCCAATGTCACGAGTTACACTGGGAAATAAAGATCCACTGATACCTTTAGCATATAGTGTGCTGTTGGAGAGAATGCGTGCATCATGTACTTTGCCCGGCCATCCAATATTCAGGTCCCAAAATCAGTGCTCATGGTCAACAACAGCCTACATTACAATGGAGTGCCACCCTTTTCTGTTGTAATAGTCGGCAGGATCCACTGCAGGTGCAAGAATGGGAATGTGTGTGCCGTCTATTGCTCCCGCAGTTTGTGGAAATCCAAACTTGTCTTGAAACCCAGAGACGATGTTCTCTAACCGAGTACCTGTGGGAATTTGTATTAGGTGCTTAAAACATGAGCAAATGGCAGAACATACATCACGTACTGCAGCGCACACCACTGACATGGAAACTCCAATTAGGTGTCCAATGGAACGGTACTCACTATTGGTTGCTAATTGCCATAGGGTGACTGCCAGTCATATATCGGGAGAAACGGCCAGTCACATGCTAGTGTTCTGCCATTGAATCAGTGGCTTGATTTTGTCAAGAATGTAGTAGAATGTTGGTCTGCATACGTGGAAATTTGCAAGCCACTGCTCATCATCAAAATGGGCAACAATAACCGTCCAAAAAACTGGAGTCCGGATTCGAGACCAAACAGTCCTAATCCGTGGTTGGAAGGCTTCAGACATCAAGCAAAGGAACATAAATACCATGGCTCTTCGGCGCTGCAAGTATTGATGCAGATGATGGGTAGAAACAAAAGTTGTTCCTTGATGATTTGCATTGCCTGTGTCCTTCGGTTGTATTGCGGAAGTCCATATATCAAGATCCATGATTCAATCTGTGCAGATATATTAGCAATTCATGTTATTTCATTAATTTGAGTGTAGCTGTGGCACAGCTTGAAGCTTATGCATGCAGCGCATACAAACTACTATGTGGTCTACAGAGGCAGTGTAGCGCAGTTGGTTACGTCTCTGAGCTGCAGACTGGGAGACCTGGATTTGAATTCCACAGTCACCTAAGGTGCATACTGTGACGGTGCATACTGTGTGAATCTGACCAAGTCACTTTGCTTCCCTGTGCTCCAAGGTTGCATCTCTACACAAGCTTCTGCTTAGTGTTCTAATCCTGGTTAAACAATGTTCCCTTTCCTTTCAAATGACCCTGGGCATGGCCTCTAGCACTGTGTTCCCAGCTTCCCTCCCGCCTGTGGCGCACCCCCTTACTAAATATTGAGCCCAAGAAGTCATTAAGCGGTTCTTGACTTACGCCACCCACACCCTTATCCAACCATATCTATTAATGCTCTCTTGTCCCAACAACAGCATTTTGCCAAGAAGAAAGTTACAAATTCATGCACATCATCTTTAATGGCCATGGCAAAGCGTTGCTACTTGGATGCGAGGTGGATATTTGCTGCCTCATTACCAGTTCCACTACCTGCGTGCCTACACAGCAAGGTTAGTGATTTCAGCCTAGCCTTATGCTTGGTCAGATAGCGTCGATAGCAAAGTGTGCGTGAGTAATGTAAGAAATAAATGCCCACCCATTCCAGCATAAACCCCTTCTGCCGTACTAGCTGGGCTACGTTGCTACACTGTATAACCCCAAAACGGTATGCAAATGTAGTTGAAGAGTGCAGCAAGGTACACTGCAGATAAACTGCTATAACAGTATGCAACACACGTGGGCCAGGATTCAGAAAGAAGTTACCCTTGGCGCAGTACTAATAAAAAAAAAAACATTAAACACCGAATGCAAATAATGGGAGTTATTGGTCCCCAGCACATGGCCCGCACTGGGTTAAGCCCAGCAACCTC
The DNA here is from genome assembly GCA_016271365.2 of Neoceratodus forsteri. Classification (NCBI taxonomy): domain Eukaryota; kingdom Metazoa; phylum Chordata; order Ceratodontiformes; family Ceratodontidae; genus Neoceratodus; species Neoceratodus forsteri. Next base: position 1,467,032,613 of record CM057449.1, read on the forward strand.
GGCATGGTTAACTTCCGCAGCTCGGTACTGTAACACTAGGAAACCAGCATCATGGCCAAAACAAATGTTTTCTGTCACATGGTAACAAAGTTCAGTAAGCCAATGTGGATTAGTGTGTTTGGGGGGGGGGCAAGGGAGACGACTATGGAGTTAGCAGCAGACTGGGATTGCAACTGAATCATCTAATGCCATTGTGGTTAAGGAGCACTGGAATGAAACAACTACAGCGGTACTAGGAGATGGCACAGGAGAGTACAGGCCACTCATGAAGTGAGTATGATCATGGAGGCACCGATTATGGCATTGCTTAACAGTAACAAGCCCTTGGACTTTGCCCCAGAGAAAGTACTCGTGCCACTCACACGTGGTCAGAGCAGCTATATAGGGGGTAAAACATACAGTTGCGAGGTCAGGAAACAACGGTTTGACGACCCAGCAAAACACATACTGGAAGCAAAATGATCCTTGAGCTGCCACACTATTTGTCATGAACCTGGAGAACAGGGCAATTATATTACTCTGTACAGTAATGACGGATGTACACTGCCATTCACTGGCAAATCATTTAAATATGTTGGTGTTTGCCATGGCACCACTCCACACATGGGAAAAGCACAACGAAAAAAAGGGCAGACACCACCCTGATCAGTAGCAAGGGACAAACACCAGTGGAGGTGTGTGGCAGCTCGCCTAATATGTATCATGCTATATGACAGCAGGTTCAGTCATCCAGCTACTTCAAGCTGCTGGCTAAGGAGTCATATTTGGTGTCTGCCATAGCCCGCCCCCACCCCAACATAAAAATGAATGGACAACACTGCTAAACCTTGGGGCACACATTTGCAGATCTCCTGAAAGGAATGCCAGCCACATTTAACCCCAACAAAAGCAAACTGCAGCCATAACCATCACAGTTTGAACTTGCACTGCCCACTACACCATACTGCATGCTGCACTGGACTCCAGTGCTCTCTGCCATACAGAACATGGACATGCAGGGCAGGGAGAGCACAATATCGTTTTGAACACTGGCACAAGACATGCAGCCCTGGATCACTATTACGAACTTGCACATCCTGCCCCCACCCCCACCCCGATAATGCACAATACGCTGGTGCATTGTCTGCCATACAGAACATGACCATGCAGGCAGAGCGAGGTAGCTTACTGAAGTCTGGCACAAGAAAAGCAGCCATACCTGAACTCCAACCCCAACAATCGCTAGCAGATTGCAAGTAGGCAGACAGCATATAACTGTGCGGCAAATAAAAACAAAGCCGACGATCGGAGCAATGCACTGCGCGCGCACGGGTGACTTCCGCATTTGACAGCACTTCCTGGATACGGCATCAACATGCATGCTGGGTACAACAGTGGCCAAGACGTGATGATAACTGAGCCGAAGTTCTTGAACCAGAATGGGCGCTTTACACTGCACACTGCAACGGCACACTGAGTCTACAAATCACCCACGCCAGGGAATGCGGTTCAGGCGAACGTTCGTTTTACAACGGAACAAAAAGCGTTTAGACAGCATGGGATGGACTGGTATGGTCCTTCCGTAAAGCTTATTCCGTTGTAAGACTGTGTGTGTAAAAGCGCCTAAACTCTAACCATTGATACTGTACACAGATAGATATCATTTGTCATCAACAAAGTATCACCTGGCTAATCCAGTTTGTCTAGATGTTCCCTTGCTATTCTGCCTCCACATCTGGTCTCTGGAGACCCTCCCACCTCACTGTCTGCTATCTGTTATCTAATATACCCCTATGTCTATCCCATGCATTCTTGAATCCTCCCCCTGTTCCAGGCACCACCACTATTGCTTGCAGTCTATTACAGGCATCTACTACCCTTTCAGTCAAGAAATATTTCCTCACTTCACTCTTGAACTCCCCTTCCCCCAGTTTCATCACCTGCCCTCTGGTCCTGGTGCTCATTCTCATTTGAAAGAGACTCCCCAGCTGCACACCTCTGTCCCTCTGGCTTGCTTCACAGAGACCTGTCTGGGTGATGATGCTGGTTCTGTTATGGAGGCAGCAGTCCTAGCTGGATTCTTCATAGTGCACTGCCTGAGGAAAGACCATTGGGGGGGGGGGGATCTTTTAATCTGTTTTAGATATGAGCTGAACCTGGTGGTACAACCAGTGGAGGATCCCTGGTCTTTTGAATGCATGGTTGTGCATGGGGTCCAAAGTGCAGGTTGCAGGATCCTCCTCATATATCAGCCTCCAAGGTGTGAGGGAGAATTCCTGCAGGAAATCATGACCTTCACTGCCGACAGGGTGTTGGAGTCACTGAGATGGTTGATTCTGGGTGATCCGAATGCCTGGGTCGACAATGAATGCTCACATTTAGAGCAAGATTTCCTCCAGGATATGGAATCCCTGGACCTAGCACAAGCTGTTGCTTCTGTGACCCATCAACATGGCCACTCCATGGACTTGGTATGCTCTCTGGAACTTGTGAAGGAAGACCTCAAGATTGATCTGATTAGCTGATCAGATCATTGTGCTATCAGGTTCACTTTCAGGACCCCTCATCATAGTCCACCTCCTGTAGAGGTGGTGAAGTCAGAAGGACTCTTGGTGGTGATGTACTCTTCAGATGTGTTGAAGTAATGGCGATATAACAGAGTCATAGGGGCTACCTTCAATTTTGTGATGACAGCCTGTGTACGCCCACTGGTTTTGCAGCTTGGCTCGCTGCGGTATGACGGTGAGCTCAGAAGATGAAATCAAAGGTGTGGAGGCTGGAGCATTGTTGGAAGAGGTTCAGGGCCCAGGAGGACAGATTGGCTGTGATTACTCACTATGGTGAGTATCAGAGGACAATCACTCATGAGGAGGCAGGATTCCTGTCCAGAGAGACTGCCACTGGGAGAAACTGACCAGTTCAGCTCTTTCAGACTGTGGACAGGCTTCTCAATCCAGCCTGTCTGGAACTTGTAAGAGTATTTTCACCCACTACATGCAAAGAATTTACTCATATTTTTCTCACGTAGGGTGTCCTCGATTTGGGCCAGGATCTCTCCAAGTATGCTGGCACTGCCTAGCAGGGTCGAGCCATCGGTACTCAGAAGCATTCATGGTCATGGGGAGAGTTTAGACCAGTGAAGATGGAGGAGATGAGTGGGATGATTTTAGAACTGTGGCTAACATTCTGGGAACTGGATCCAGGCCCGACATGTTTACTAGTGAGTTGTGTTAGGTAGCTGGACCCAGTGTTCACCAAGATTGTTCAGTGCTCCCTGTCAGCGGGGATATTCCCAATTGCATTGAAAACTGCACCAGTGAAGCCTCTCTTGAAGAAGACATTGCTGGACCCAGTCATCTTGGTGAATTACTGACCTGTCTCTAACCTGCCCTTTTGGGCAAGGTTATTGGGAAAGTGATTGGACTGCAGTGCGAGGAGCAATACACTGTCTTTGACATCTATGAGCCTCTCCAGTCTGATTTTAGATCAAAGCATTGCACAACACAGTGGCCACACTGGTCAGGGTGCACAGTGATCTGCCTTGGGGGGGGGGAAGGGGAAAATGGCCTGTTCTCATTTTCCTTGATCTCTTCTCAGCTTTTGACATCATGGACCATGGGCTGCTATTGGACTCATAGAGTATGTGTGACTCGCTGGCAAAGTCATCTGCTGGTCTGAGCCCTGTGTCAGTGGCAGGACACAAAGGGTGGTACTGGGTAGTTTTTCTTTACTCCTGATGGTCCTGCCCCTGGTGTACCCCAGGGTTCAGTCCTTTCGCTCATGCTGTTTGTGGTGTACATGCTGCCCCTGGGTAGGATCATTAGACAACATGAACTTGGTTTTCACTGCTATGCAGATATCATGCTCAGTCTGTCTTTTGCACCTGTGACACCTGTTGTGGTGGATGTGCTGAATAAATGCTTGGCTGAGATCCAAGGCTGGATATCATCAAGCTAGTTGTGATATAACTCTGACAAAACTGGAGTTCTGGTGGTTCAGCCAGGTCTTGGGGGGTGGGGGGGTAGCAGCTGCCGAGAGGGAGATTGGGCTTCGACTAGTTTCCTCTGGTCTTGTGGCTGCTACAAAGGCGAGAAATCTGGGAATTATTCTGGACAAAGGGCTGCTATTTTTTTTTTTTTTTAGTTGTTTAACCAGGAGTAGCGCACTAAACTGAAAGCTTTTTCACAGGAGTGACCTGGGAGCACAGGGAAGTTAAGTGACTTGCTCAGCGTCACACAGTATGCAAGTGGAAACTGTGGGATTTAAACCCAGGTCTGGTCTGCTGGATGTCACCAGATTTGCAGCTTAGAGCCTTAAACCACTGTGCTATACTGCCTCCTATTTGAGGCTCAGGTGTCAGCAGTAGTCAGAAATGGATTTTTACCATCTGAGGAACATCAGTCAGATTAATTCCTTATCCCTCCCAGTGATGTAACCATACTTGTACATACTTCTGTGACCTCTAGACTTGATTGCTGCAATGCTATCTGCCTTGGGGTCAGTGAAGGTATTCTACAATGCCTACAGCTGGTGCAGAACGCAGCTGCTAGTTTGCTACCTGGTCTTTCAAGGTCACGTGACCCTGGTGCTGCAGGAGCTGCACTGGCTGCTGGTGAGGTGGCATATCTCCTTTAAAGCTGGTTTACTAATGTACAAGTCCATGCATGGGCTGGGCCCAGGTTACCTGTCTGAGCTCCTGCATCTTTACGTGTCCTCACGCCCTCTGCACTACACTGAGGAGGGCCTCCTTGTTGTTCCCACAGACAGGCTTAAAACTCAGGGGACTGAGCCTTTGAAGTGGTGGGCCTGGTCCTTTGGAATTCTCTCCCAAGGGCCCTGAGAAAGGCCCCCTCAGTGGAGGCCTTTAAAAGGGGTCCGAAATCCTAATTTTTTACACAAGCTTTTGGGGACTGAGAGTACCTGTTCTAAGCTGGTCTCCCATACTAAACAGTTATTTGTGGTAGTATTTATTTATTTATTAAAAATGTATTATTAGATATTGAATTTTGATTCGGGGATTGCCTATTATTGTTTGATGCTGCTGCTGCTGTTCTGTCCTTTCTGTACATTTGTAATGGTGCGCTGAACCTGCAGAAAAGGGAGCCATAAAGAAATAAACCTAGTACTGCTACTAGTCTGTTCACCTGTTTATGGTTTTTATAGGTTTCTATCATGTCATCTCTCCTGTCTTCTGGGGTGTACATATTGAGATAGCAAACCAGAAACAAACTGCACTCCAGAGTAAGCCGAAGGTAGCCCTAAGATGCATAAATGCACTCCACACACAAAACGCACTCTGAATATGTAATCCCTAGGTGGCGCTATCCCAAGGGCTACTACTCCTGCCTGCTTGGCTAGTAGCAGGTTAAGGGGCCTGAGTTCTGAAACGGGTGCCTCCACCCGGAGGGCAGAGTTGGTAGTGGTCAAGCTAACCTGGGCACAGCCCTCCGGGACACTGTAACCCCCCCTCTTTCCTTACTAGTGGCCAGAACAATACACAACAATCACGTTCACAATACCCCTGATACACCACACAAGTACCCACACTGTTTGCACTTACCATCAGGGCTTTCCTCTGGCCTGGCCCTGGAGACCCCTGTAAAACAAGGTTATACACAGTAAATAACAGCAGTACAGTACTCTTGCACAAACTGGAACCACAGTCATGGTAAATGCAAAAAAGAGTTAGATCTGATTTATTTAAGGGGCTTGAACAAGGGAGGGGTGTAATCAGGTTAATAAAGGCTCTATCAATCAAACAGGTATGAATGCACTTCAGGGTCCATAAACAGTCACACACTCTAGGTACCCAGATGGAGAATGGTGGGCTAGCCAGGAATGTTGCAGCTGGTTGGAGCACTGTGATGGAAGAAAACAATATACACAACACACACTATTTGTAATCCGGAGCCGGAGGGCTCAGTTCGTGAAAAGAAAACAACAAGACAGTCAGATGACACACTTTTAGATTAGGCTGTTGTTGCAGAGAGCTACCTTGATGATTACTCACGATACTCAAGAGTGGACACAGGCTGGATGAAAATCGAGACAGCAGGTGGTTAATCTGGAGTGCCAAGAGAAGCAGAGCCCACACGATTCACTGATTCACTGAGGTGTTGTTCTTGTTCAAGCGCGGAGCAGGGGCTGATCCCCAGGCAGGTCTTTCATCGGTGGCTTTCTCTGTGCAATGGGGTAGTCTGGCAGGGCCAGTATGGCATGGCCCAGGCCAAATGGAGATGAATGCAGATTCAGTCCGATTAGGCTGGATAAAGCTTCCAGCAAGCAGAACTCAGTTCACACATTGGGGAACCAAATCACGACCCACTTTCAATACACAGCACATTTACATGTAAGGAAATTCTACTGTACCAGGCAAACTGCTCTCCGGTCACGATCACAAAGTCTCTGCACAAACCAGGTATTCAAACGCAGCTGTAAATCCTGACAGGCTGATCGCATTCAGCAAATCTTTGGTCTTCTTCAGGTTAAAGCTTGGTCACAGTCCTGTGGCTTAAATAGTCCTCACAACTCAGATTCAGTCCGAATAAACTCTATTTTCCCTCTCAGGGACAGCAGGCAGGCCAAAACTCAGCCCTTTCACAGTTCTGTCATGCAAAACTACACAGAACTGCTGCTCAAAAATCACTTGAGCTGTTACTTCTTCAATTCTCAGTTCAAAACTGAAACTAGCTGCAGCAGCCTGGGAAATTCCCCAAGATCCAAAAGGTTCAGTTGGCTGATCTCCTGTCAGTCACAACAAAGGCTCCCCTTCAGGTGCAAAAAGGCACAAAAAGCCCAAGACTACAGTTCCTACAGATTTTGACTCCAGACAGCTCCTGTAGTCCGGCTCCATTTTAAGTCCCACCAGAACTGATTGGTCCAATTCGCAGTCCTGGGCCAAGATAGTGGAGATAAACAAAACAGTCCTTGCTGCAAAGAAGGCAGGTTAGACAAACTACATTATCATTATCACTCTAAATGATTTTCAGCAAATATTTACATCTTTCAGCAAAGCTCCCTCTCAGATTACTTATGACTGCAATCCAGGCAGCTCTTAAAGAGACAGTACACAGAGGCTATACAGGCACTATCTGGCAATCACATTTAAACTGCTAAAATGTAGGACACGAGCCTGGCAGTGAGCATTTAGGCAAACTCAAGGAAGACTTTTCGGGAACCCCCATTTGTAGGGGGGTTATACCTAAACTATTTATTGTAGAAAGTAACAACTTTACAGACCACACTGCTATCCATGGTTCCCCAGCACTTCACTTGTTAGAGCTTCATTGAAGGCCCCCTGATGAAGCTTTAAAGAATGAAACACTGGGGCATCTGGGATAGTGGTTGTACCAGCTCCCTTTTTTTTTTTTTTTTTCCATTTTCTTTTTACGCCTTCTAGCCGTCTGAAGCCCATGACATCAGCCCACTCATGCTTCCACCCCCCACATTGGCCTCGGGCCCCCTCCTGATACCCCGTGGCTTACCCCCCACAGTGGGACTGCGGCACTGGGCCCACATGCCGCAGACATGGGACTAGGTCAGGGGGGCTGGCCTGGGGGGGCTAATTGAAGCACTTGATGGGCTTCATTAATGGCTCTCAGCGGCTTTCCCCATTTTCCTTTTTCTGGGAGGTGGGGACGTGCAATGACGCAAAGCGTCCTGCCCTGCCTCCAGTACGAACTGTTGATGTCGGCAACCGTACGACTCCCGGCCTCCGCCAGGGAATCATGCAGGCTCCGATCGCCTCCCATCCCTCCCCGGAGAAGGAGAGCAGTCCATGGGGCGCTCTATCCTTCTCCCCTGGCCGACCCTCCAGCGATCCGGAGTCCGTTCGAACCCGGAGTCGCTTGACGTCCTGTCGGAAATCACACCGCTCGCGGCGGCCGGCCGCACTAGCCCCTTTGAGTTGATAGCAGTGTGGTCCGTAAAGTTGTTACTTTCTACAGTACACAGTTTATGCACAGTACGTTTCATGTGTAGAGTGCATTTATGCATCTTAGGACCACCTGCAGTTCACGCTGGAGTGCAGTTTGTCTTTGGTTTGCCATTGTATTATTTTGGTCAAAATGGCCCTCATTTTCACCCAGCCCACAGCCATGAGGCGCTGTGTCTACCTTGTCTTTCCTATACATATTGAGATCCCACTGTCTCTCCTCATAGGGCTTCTCATGAAAACCATGCACTATTTTAGTTGCCCTCCTGTGGACTGTCTCAGCCCTATCAATGTCTGTTCTAATGTGCATGCCTGAAGTCATGGCTTCACTTTTCAAACAGACAATTAATGGGGTTACAGTACTGGTTTTAACACAGGACTTAGGTTAAATAACTAAACTCAGTGACTAATATCAGAATAAGTCTTTATCAAATGTTGCTTAGAAATTGAAAAACGCAGTGCACGAGTTTATCTCTTCGGCGCCATGTTGTTGAGGGGCTGTGCGGGACTATTGTACTGCCAGGAAAGGTCAGGTGCTTAAAATATTAAAAAAGTATAAAATCTGCCAGATATGGCTATTTCATAAAAATCTGGGACTACATGTAAAGTTCATAGCCATATAGCTGGCTACAGACACTTTTTAAACATGGGGATTCCAAATGCTGAAAAAACTGACAGTGTCCCTCTAAGAGCAGAAAGTGAAATTAAGCAAATGGTATATTTTGTGAAAACTATGAGTTTCATGATTTTATTAACTGAATTAGAAATGTTATGTAGCCTGATTGGTCAGTTACTACTCAAACCCATATAATTTTTATGTCGGAGCAGCTCACACTGTGACACTTCTTTTGGCAGCCACCCAAATTACCCCAGACTCAGACCAACTAAAAGTTTCATTTTCAACTTTAAAATGCTTTGTCCTTTTTTTTTTTTGTATTTTTAATACCCATTCTAAAAGCCCAGCAACTCATTCTGGGGTTTGTGGGTTTTATTGAAATAACCCTCGCCCTTAGTGGCTGAAGGCAATGGGTTTCACTTCCTGCCTCTCAGGGCACCCAGGGGCATAGGTTATGTAGCAGAGGCAGTATAGTGTAGCGATTCACAGCATTGAGCTGCGAACCTGAAGATCTGGGTTTTAATCCCATCAGTCACCACTTGCATACTGTATGACCGTGAGCAAGTCGCTTAACTTTCCTGTGCTCCCAGGACACACCTGGAAACAATCCTTGGCTTAGTGTGCCTTCCCTGGTCAAAAATTGTGAAAAAAAAAAAGTAATAAAACATAGCAGTGTGTAGTCACAAGAAGGGGGACAAGATATTTTTCAGTTATATTAGTGGGAAAAGAAAGACAAAGGGAGGGACTACACAGTTAAAAAAGGAGAGAGGGGGCTGTACAGAGGAGGACCAAGAAAAGACAAACATCTTAAACAAATACCTCTGCTCAGCATTCATAGCTGAAGGGGAAGAGCGTGGACCACAGATAAGCACCAAGAGCTTAGAGGGGAGGAAAGTGGACACCAGTCCCTTTTCTGAGGAAAGGGTCAGGAAAGCACTCACTAACCTGAAGGAGGACAAAGCCATGGGGACAGACAGGGTGTATCCAAGAGTGCTTAAGGAAGTCAAGGAGGTTCTAGCTGCACACCTGGAAGACTTTTTTAACAGTTTACTGGAGACCGGCATGGTCCCAGAGGACTGGAGAAGAGTGGACATAGTCCCACTTCACAAACACGGTAGCAAGGAGGAGGTGGAGAACTCTAGGCCTATCAACCTGACATCTGTAATAGGAAAACTGAAGGAAACACCAGTAAAGGAAAGAATCGTGGAACACCTGGAATTCAACGGACTGCAGGACCCAAAGCAGCATGGATTTACAGAGTGGAGATCATGCCAACAAATCTTATAGATATTCTTGACTGAGTAACCAAGTTGTTGGATAAGGAAGGGGCCATGGATGTGTCCTACCTGGACTTCAGCAAGGCCTTTGACACCATCCCACATAGGAGGCTGGTAAACAAGTTGGGTAGCATGGGTGTGGGCAATAGGGTGGTAACCTGGGTAAGAAACTGGTTAGGGGATAGGAGTCAGAGGGTTGTGGTAAATGGAGTTTGCTCCAAGGAGGGGAGAGTGACCAGCAGGGTACCAGAGGGGTCAGTACTGGGGACAGTTTTCTTTAATGTCTTCATTAGTTATATAGCAGAGGAATTGGAAGGGAAGGCTACCTCTTTATGGATGACAGCAAGATCTGCAACAGAGTTAGCACTCCGGGGGTGGGGGTGCAAAGGTTGGAAAGAGATTTACAATTATTGGAGGAGTGGTCCAAAGTTTGTCAGCTAAGGTTTAATGCAAAAAAGTGCAAAATAATGCACTTGGGTCACAGAATCCAGGAGGTGCAGTACAAAATGGAGAGAGAGAGATACTTGCAATGACCAAGCAGGGAAGGGACCTCAGGTAATCATACTGAATGACCTGAAGGTGGCCAGACAATGTGACAAAGCGATCGGGAAAGCTGGTGGGTTGCTGAGGTGTATAGGTAGGGGTAATATCAGCAGGAAGAGGGAAGTGGTATTGCCCCTATATAGGTCATTGGTAAAATCCCACCTGGAGTACTGTGTCCAGTTTTGGAGACCACATCTGAGGAAAGACATAGACAGGGTAGAGGCTGTCCAGAAGAGGGCTACCAAGATGGTACAAGGTTTGCATCAAAAGCCCTATGAAGAGAGGCTAAAGGAACTAAACATGTACACCCTGGAGGAGAGGAGAGGAAGGAGACAGGGGATATGACTGAGACCTTTAAATACCTCATGGGGGTGTATAAGGTACAGGAGGGAGATATTTTTTTGAGGAAAGGGTGCTCTGGAACAAGGAATCACAATATGAATCTGGAGGGGGGTAGGTTCAGGAGAGATGTAAGGAAATATTACTTCACAGAAGAGGTGGTAGATATCTGGAACAGTCTTGCAGTGGAGGTAGTGGGGGTGAAAACAGTGGTGAGATTCCAAAAAGCCTGGGATAGGCATAAGGGAATCATAAGGGATAGGAAAGGGGTGGAAGAGAAAGTGCTGTAGGCCTGAAAGAGTCTGCAGTGAAGGCAGCACAATGAAAAATGGCAGACAGGATGGGCCAAGTGGCCCTTATTTGCTGTCTGTTTCTGTGTTTCTATGTTTCCATGTCTGTTCTGTATTATAAAATGGGTAAGGAAAATTTTGCATCTCTATTGGCCAAGACCTGTTTCTAACCATGGCCTTGGAAGACCATAACCAATTGCTGAAAAAAAGTCCCTACCAGCCAGGTTACATAACTGCTAAAATCCTTGTGCCAATCTTCACATTTTATAAAACAGTCACTATGTTTTTCTCTAATATAGTAAAAAATGTACAAACAACAGTACTTAAATCCAGCAGGTAGGCACCCAGGAATGCAGTTTTGCTGAAAACTTTCTTTTTCAGTCTCGCACCGCATTTTTGCTGAAACTTAGAAACGTAGACAATAATGGCAGAAAAAGACCATTGATCCATCCAGTCTTTCCATAAAACTGTAACAAACCCAGGAAATATTGTCCATACAATAGCTAGATAGCTAGATAGATAGATAGATAGATAGATAGATATAGACAGACAGATATTTTATTTATATAGCGCTCTTTCCCAGAGGCTCAGAATGCTGCACAATTCACGAAACATCAATAAAATAAAACAGCAGCAATCACCTTGCAGGTAAATAAACAATTAAAATAAAATCAGAATAAGCTCTAAAAACAGATTATGCTTCACATATCTATCTGTCACAGAAGACAGTCAATAAGCATACAGTTGTTTCAATGCTTATGCAGCTCATAGGTTTCACTGAACAAAAATGTTTTCAGGCCCTTTTTAAAGGCTTCCACCAAGGGTGCCTCCCTCAAATAATGTGGCAGTGAATTCCACAGGGCTGGCATGGCCACTGAAAAGGCCCACTCACCTGGCTGTTGCAGCCTAGCCCTGGGAACCACTAGGAGTCAACCCTCAGTGGAACAGAGAGAGCGGGTCGGGCAATGGGGAACCAGGAGGTCTTGCAGGTAGTCTGGTCCCCGGCCATGTAGGGCTTTATAGGTCAGTAGCCCGACCTTGAAGACAATCTTCCACCTTATTGGCAGCCAGTGCAGTCCACAGAGAACAGACATGATACGATCAGATCTCAATGCACCAGTTAACAGCCTGGCCACCACATTCTGCACCAGCTGCAAATGGTGGACATTGCCTCCAGATAGCCCTAGATAGAGAGCATTGCAGTAATCTATCCTAGATGTGATGAAGGCATGCATTAGGGTGGAAAGGTCCTCCACCAGTGTCAGGGCTTGGATCTGAGCAACGTTCCTCAGTTGGTAAAAAATGCTTTGGACGACAGTCGACACCTGAACATCAAGCATCTGGCTGTTGTCAAGGAATACACCCAGATCCCTAACCCGATTGGTGGGGATCAAAGGGATACCCCCCTAGCCTCAAGCCAGGATCATTCCCCAACCCTCCTCCATCCCGTCGATGACCAGAATCCACCACTAGTACTTCTGTCTTGTTTGGGTTGAGTCATAGCCAGTTGTGAGTCATCCAATTTTGGATCTAAGCTAGGCAGGTATTAAACACAGAGGCCACCATCTGGTTTCCAGGTGCACAGGACAGGTATAGCTGAGTATCATCAGCATAGCAATGAAAACCCAGCCCATACCACCTGATAACATCTCCCAACAGCAGCAACATGTACACCGTGAACAACAGAGGCACCAGGACTGAACCTTGTGGAACTCCACAATGCAGTGGCATCGGGTTAGATGAGAAAAATTTCATCGCCACCCTTTGCACTCTGCCTGTGAGGTAGGATCTAAACCAGCTGATAACATTGCCGGTTAATCCACACCAGTTACACAGACAGTTCAAAGCAGCTCATTGTCCATAGTGTCAAATGAAGCAGAGAGATCTAGGAGAACAAGGATGGTATGCTCTCCCCTATCTCTCCCAATTAGGAGATCATCAAGCACCTTCACCAGGGCAGTCTCCGTGTTATGCCCAGGTCTAAATCCAAACTGAAAGTGCTCAAAAGTGGCTGAGGAAATGAGATGAGCCTCAAGTTGAATGGGCACCACTTTTTTTAAAACCTTCCCTAAAAATGGGAGGTTTGAGACCAGTCTGTAGTTGGTGAGGCAGTCTGGATCCATTGAGTAAACATCTTATATACCATACAGTATGATAAACAGCTAGAAGAAAAGAAGCAGCGCACTACAGCAAGGGGGGTGCTCCTACGGAGGTTGCAAACCTCAGGTACAGCAAAAGAAAAGAAAATGCAGACACACTGCAATTATTCAAAGCTAAATTAGCTTATTTTATTAGTGCCAGAATATCCACGGTTAGAATCCAGACTAAATAGCCTTCAAAGGGTTTGAAGGCTATTTAGCCGAAGCACAGGGTTTGAAGGCTATTTAGCTGAAGCATAGGGTTCCTGGCCATGGATATTCTGGCACTAATAGAACAAGTAATTTAGCTTTGAATAATTGCAGGTGTGCTAGTATGATAAACAGGATGGGGCCGGTGACACTAAAGGCTCTGCTGCCGGCAGATCTTAACTTCATCCTGGAAATCGCAAGGAGGCCCCTAGAGGAGGATCAGAGGGAGCAGACTGGGACTGCGGGTGTAAGAAAGTTCAACAGGTAGCCAGGGCCCAGTCTGTGTTGGGCCTTGTAGGTGAGCAAGCCCACCTTAAAGAGAACCCTCCATCAGACTGGCAGCCAGTGCAGATCACGCAACACCGGGGTGATGTGGCAGTATCTAGACTGTCCAGCCAACAACCTAGTGCCTGCATTCTGCACCAGCTGCAGTCGATGGAGGGTACCTCCAGAGACCCCAAGGAAGAGCGCATTACAGCAGTCCAGCCTAGATGTCATGAATGCATGTACGAAAGTGGGGAGGTCCAGGGGCAGAACCTGGTGCTTGATCCTCGTGATATTCCTCAGATGGAAAAATCTGGACCAGACAACGGACGACACCTAAGACTCAAATGTCTGTTCACTGTCAAGAATAACACTGAGGTTGTGCACTCCAGAGAGGGCTTTAATGGCACAGATCCCAGAAACAATCCAGTCTCCATGCCAGAGGACATCCTATCATGCTTTCTGTTCAACTCCACCACCAGTATCTCCATCTTTTCCGGGTTCAGTTGCAACCAGCTGGAGGCCATCCAGTTATTAATCTCGGCCGGGCAGTTGTTAAGTACATCCACCATACTGGGTGTTCCGGGGCAAAGGATAGATACAGCTGGGTATCATTGGCATAGCAGTGAAACTCCAAACTGTACTTCCTAATGATACCCCCCAAGGGCAGCATATACACGGCAAACAACATCAGTGACAAGACCAAGCCCTGAGGTACTCCACAAAATAGAAGGCTCTGGGAGGAGGAGAAATTCCCCACCACCACCCTTTGCTTCCTATTTGTGAGATAGGACTTGAACCAGCAGATGACTGTGCCCGTGAGTCCAAAAAATTCCCTAAGGCAGTTGAGTAACACACAATGGTCTACCGTATCAAAAGCTGAGGAGAGATCAGGGAGAACAAGAATTGTCCCCTCACCTCGCTCCCTCACCCTGAGGAGATCATTATGTACCAGAACTAATGCCATTTCTGTACAGTGCCCAGCACGAAACCCAGACTGGAGCAGCTCATAGATGTCAAAGGCCTTGAGGTGTTCTCCAAGCTGCTGCACCACAATCCTCTCAACAACCTTACCTAGAAATGGCAGGTTGGAGACAGGATGGTAATTCGCCATGACGTCAGATTCTAAAGATGGCTTCTTCAGAAGGGGTCTCACCAGTGCCTCCTTCAAGGCATCTGGGAAGACCCCCTCTGACCAAGAGCACCAGACAATCAAGGCAAACACCGGGCCAACAGCATCAACGCATCCCATTAAGAAATGCATTGGCACAGGGTCCAGTTCACAATACGTGTGCTTCAGCCTCGAGACAACCTCAAAGACCTCGGCACCGCCACTGGTTTAAACTCCCCCCAACCAGGTGGAGTGCACCTCAGACAATCCAGGCAACCACTGTTAGGCACACTGTGGCTCACTGTCAGGATCCCCTGCCTGATGGTGGACACTCTATCCGAGAAGAACTGAACAAACTCATTGCTTGATGCATCAGAAAATGCTTTCTTCGGCTGTAGACAAGCTGGATGTAATAGCCTGTCCACAGTCTGCAAAAGCAAAGCTGGTCAATTCTTCCTTGTGGAAATCTACCTGGACAGGAACACTGCCTTCTTACAGTTGATTGCCCCCTGGTACACTGAATAGTGTGCTCGCAGGGACAGCCTGTCCACCTCCAGACCAGTCTTCCGCCAGCAGTGCTCTAACCTCTGACCCTTGATTTTCATCACCTTGAGCTCCCCATCAAACCAAGGGGACCTCAAGTGAGAGGATCTGGGTTGTGCAGGGACTGGTGCAAGGGAGTCAAGTGCCCTAGACATCGTCCCACTGAAGGCAACAACTGCCGCTTCCCCCACACTCCTCATGCATGCACTGCCCACACTAGATAGATCAGCTACTGCTAAAAAAACATCCGGGGTCAGACCCCTCAAAGAGCAGTAGCTAACCTCTCTGAAGGGGGAGGACTCACTGGGGGGGGGGGCTGAGTAGGAAATCAACTGTGCAATGATCGGACCAATTGATCTGATCACTCCTGAGACTGTCAATCTCAAGCCCCAGCCAGAAGACTAAGTTCAACATGTGGCCACCCTGGTGAGTCACAGTTAAAACCTCCTGCGACAGGCCCAGAGATGCCATCATCTAGAGGAAGTGATAACCCAATCTAGATGATTTGTCATCAGCCCAAACATTGAAGTTCCCCAGGACTAAACACCAGGGGGCTCCCAATGTTTCCCTGGCGACAAAATCGACTACTTCCTGCAGGAATTCCCTTGCCACCCCAGGGGAGTGGTAAATCAGGAGAATCCTGCAACCTGTGCCTGGACCACCATGGATGGCCACACATTCAAATGAACCCAGTGTTTTCACTGGGTGCATGGTGAAGCCCAACTCAGATCTAAAACAGATGACCACAGCCCCGCACCTGTGCTCCACTCTGGGGCAGTGCACAATGGAGTACTCGGGGGGAGAGGGTCAGCAGCCTCTAGAACCAGGCTGACATCATCCCCAATCCAGGTCTCTGTAATGCATGCCAGGTCAACCGATGAAACCAGATCATCAATAATTGCAATCTTAATTCTGATCAACCTGGCATTGCACAGCACCGCCCTCAGGGGATTGATGGACAGTGGAGCCCCTCCGGCTGTTTGTCCACTCGGTCTCGTGAAACCTCTGGGATGGGAACCAAACAGGTCTGGCCTCCTCTAGGTCCTGTTGAACCCCAGGGTGCCTTCTGCACCTAATCACCTCTATCCTACCCCCATCTGATGTGCATGGGATGCACCGCCAACTCCAACCACTGTGGCCCCTTTTAATCCTGACCTCTAAACAGCGGCATGCTGTGCTATTAGGGATGTGGTTGTACTAGGTTTACATTACTTCCAGGGACAAAAAGGCACTGGGCCTTCAGCCTCGTCCCTAACAATGCATCTGGGTAAGTGGTAAACCTAGTGCAACCAATGACCTGTAATTTCTTGTCATATACCTAACAATCATTTCTTAGTAACTGAGAAGAACAATACACAATACTTTATGGTAGCTGGTGCCATATGACGGAAGAATACGTGTCTTGACATTTGTTACTATTGACGAAGCATGCCCATTCATTTGCTGTTGTGAAGTGTCCATGTCTGATTTGTGCTACTTTTAATTGCTCTATTATTTGAAAATGCTGGTTACCTCAAATAATGATGTGCATGCTATAATTCACTATGTATTTCTTGGCACAGAACCTTATGAGACAACATAAGTGGCTGTGATAACTTACACAGGACACAGTAGGAAATTATTTCTTGTAAGTCAACTAAAGGCAAGAAACCAGCGTTTGTTTTCCAGACAGCTAATGGAATGAATATATTCACAGTCCAGAGGTACTAGTCTCTGAAACGGCTGCCAATATACATATTCCCTGAGGTGGTGGAAACTTTAAGGAAGCAAAATGACCCTAGGTCTGTGGTCAATGCAGTAAGGTTGAAGTGCCATCTATCAACTAGAGTGTATATCATTAACTCGATTCCCAGCAGAATTAAAAGACGCTAGCTGAAAAGATTGATCAATACATGCATACATACATGTATCCATCCATCCATACATGCTGCAGATACAACTTTAGGGAGAAAAGATCATTGGTCCTTGAGTTTTTCCCTTCCACCACCTCAGTGCAAGAAACTGACTGCAGCCCTATACCCTTGCAGCCTTATCCCGTCTGCTCTGAGAAGCTGTGCAGGGGCAGATCTAGGCATTTCTTTATTTAAGTATATTTACCAGGTTAGGAAGTAGAACCCAGGAAGGCTCATTTTCAATTTAAACAGTGAGTGTGTGTGGGGGGAGGGGGGCTGGATATGGAGGAATGTTCAGCTATTCAGCAGTACACACAACAAGCAATCACCAGAGCATAGGAAACAAGCAGCAACAAAAAAATACAAATACAAACAATACTCTATAAGAGTCAGAGTAACAGAACTTACAAGATTTACAAGTAACAATAACATTACTGTTACAATTATTATTATAGCTAGGTCATAAAAGGGGGTGCTATACATTTTAGGGCTCTAATCTGATATAATATAACAGTGGGCAGAATAAAAGGGGGGGTGTAAAGCTTGACCCCCCCCCCAGAAGTGGGAGATGTTTAGTGAACATCGATACTGGTGCTGGTAGCTCGGTAAGTGGGTACTCTCCCCTTGGTTATATGTAACCTTACTGATGCCTTATCATGGTGTTTAGGGGACACTGTCCTGTCATGACGTGCCATCTTTCAGATGAGGTGTCTAACTGAGGTCCCTGCCTGTTCTGGTGCTTGCTGAGTTGGATGTTAAAGATCCCATGGAACTTGTCGAAAAGACTCATGGAATCTTAGTGGTATCCTGGCCAAGTTTTCCCCCATTCACTAAAATATTAATTGGCTTGCATCTATATCCAATCCTACACCGTGATGAGGCTGAAAATAGAAAATATTTCCAGCCCTCTGTGAGAGAGAGAGAGAGAGAGAGAGATATTTTATTTATGAAGCGCCCAATTCCTGGGACTCTGAGTGCTGTACAATAAAAACAACAGTACAAAATCAGTTATTTAAAATCAAACAGAAAACACACATATCTAATAAAATCATTATAAATACAGACAACCATCTATCTATAATTCATAACAGAATCAGTCAATAAAAGCTAGTTGGAACAGATATATTTAATCCCTTTTTAAAGGCATCTACTGAGGGAGCCCCCTTCAAATAATCAGGTAAAGAGTTCCACAGGTGAGGCGCAGCCACTGCAAATGCTCTGTCCCCTGAATATGCCAAAGCCTAACCCTGGGAACTCCAAGGAGGCCTTCCTCAGCAGAATGGAGTGCCTAGGCTGGATGGTAAGGAACAAGGAGATCTTGCAAATAGCTGTGATCCCCCTTCATGCAGGGTCTTATAAGTAAGGAGCCCTATCTTGAAGACAATCCCCCACCTGATCAGCAGCCAGTGCAGTCCACGGAGGACTGGGATAATATGCTCACATCTCCTTACCCCAGTCAAAAGTCTTGCCACCGCATTCTGCACCAGCTGCAGCCTGTGGAGGTTTCCTCCAGATAATCCAAGGTACAGGGCATTATAGTAATCCATCCTGGTAGTGGTGAAAG
Organism: Neoceratodus forsteri; assembly: GCA_016271365.2. Classification (NCBI taxonomy): domain Eukaryota; kingdom Metazoa; phylum Chordata; order Ceratodontiformes; family Ceratodontidae; genus Neoceratodus; species Neoceratodus forsteri. Next base: position 1,467,051,312 of record CM057449.1, read on the forward strand.
CATGCACCAGTGTGGTCAGGTCCTCAGGAGGGATCAGGGCTCAGATTCGGGTGATGTTCCTAAGATGATAGAATCCACTTTTGACCACGGCCGGCACCTGAGCATCAAGTGTCAGGTCATTGTCTAGGATCACTCCCAAATCCTTCACCTGTCTAGAAGGGACAAGGGGAACACCCCCCAACACTAGACTGGGGGGCAACCCCCCCATCCCCCCTCCTCCACAATGACCTGGCTCCACCACCAGTACCTCAGTCTTGTCTGGGTTAAGCCTAAACCAGTTGTGAGTCATCCACGACTGGATTTCCTCAAGGCAGCTGTTAAATACGGAGTCCAACACCTGAGCATCGGGTGCACAGGACAGGTACAGCTGGATGTTATCTGCATAGCAGTGAAAACCCAGCCCATACTGCCTGATAATGTTCCCAATGGCAGCATATACACCGTGAATAATAAGGGAGACAAGACTGACCCCTGCGGAACTCCACAGCTCAGAGGCTTCAGGCTAGATAAGACAAGTCCCATTTTTACCCTCTGCACTCTGTCTGTCAGGTATGACCTGAACCAGTCGATGACATTACTGGACAGGCCACACCAGAACTACAGACGGTCAAGCAGCACCTCATGGTCCACGGTGTCAAACGCCGCAGAGAGGTCCAGGAGAACCAAGATGGTACGGGCTCTCCTGTCCCTTGCCATAAAGAAAGAAAGAAAGAAAGAAAGAAAGAAAGAAAGAAAGAAAGAAAGAAAGAAAGAAGAAAAAAGAATCTAGTTATAAACAAATTTACATCTGTATCCACCCCTGTGATGAGGCTGAAAACAGAAATATTTCCTACCTGCCCATTCCAGTAAATAAATAATGTGTTAACTTGCATGTATTCAGAATGCAAATGAAGGTCCAACTAGTACCCACATTTGGTCTCAAGAAAGGATGGTCTTGTCTCCAGCTGCATCTGCCCCAATATTACCACTAGGTATCACTTAGCTGACCATGTCAAAGAATTCATATAGACACAGCTGGCCAAGTGTTGGGGAACTTTTTATCAATATGGATACTCATTCAACTTGATCGCACAAGGTTCCAAAGCAGTGCTCATTCAATGTGATCTTTATTTATTTATTTTATTTATTTATATAAAATTTGATAACTGGGAAAGGCACCATGAGCAACTGCTCATTTCCAGGTGTGACCCGGAAAAGTGGATACAGATACAACAGAGGGTAAACAAAATACAGTTACAGAGTAATAGTAATAGTATTAGCAGTTTGCATATAGATATTTACATATATAATACAGTGAGTATTTACATATATTTATAGTATAAGGTTACAGAGGTAAACAGTAGATAATAGGTATAATAGCAAATCACAGAGAAAGCCTGCTGACTCAGAACTGGAGTAGGGAGATGCAAGACAAGGGCAGAAAACAGAATAAGTCTTTAGGGAAGGGAACAGGTGCAGGATGCGGTAGGAACTGGTCTGAGTAAACGCTTAAGGGCAGGAAAGGAGGGGGTAAGGCGGATTTTGGGGAGGAATGCTGTTCCACAGGGAAGAAAGCATATAAGAGAAGGTCAGTTTGTTGGCTTAGGTGCGAACTCGTGGGAGGGCAAAGGAATGGGCACTACTTGTCCGCAAGTTATACAGGAAAGGGGTGGCAGTTTAATGAGAGAAGCAAGGTATGGTGGGAGAGTTCCAAACCAGAATTTGGATATGAAGGTGGAGCAGTGGGATGAGCATCTCTGGGAGAGGGATTGGAGGGATGGGGAGAGTAGAGGTTGCAGTAGTGAGTCAAACAAGGGGAGTTTGAGGTGAACCGACAGAAAGTGTGGTAGAGGACATCAAGTTTGGAGAGGGAGATTGCAGGGGCAGCACTGAAAACTACATCTGCATAGCAGAAGGCAGGGAGGTTCCATTTAACCCCTAAATCACATCTAACAGGGAGGGGAAGGCTAGCCTTGTGACGGTAGAGTAATGCTAGTTTAGGGCGCAGTTTGGAGTGGAGGGTGTTAAAGTGGGAAGAGAAGTCAAGTGAGGGATTGAGCCAAACTCCAAAGTATTTGTAGGCAGTGACATTTTTCAAGGGGAGTGTTCGCTCCAGAGAGGAGGGAGGGCAGGGCATGAATCCTAACCAGTTTTTGCTGGTTCTGGGTGGTCAGGACACTGACATCAGGGCGCTGTGAATCAGAGCACCGGTGAGAGGGTGAAACAGCGAGGGTGCCCCTGCAATCAGAACACCTGTGGAACAGGGCACCCGGCGCTCTGGATTACAATGCTGTGCCTGCGGGTAGTGCTAAATGCCCTGCTGCCCCCTGCCAGTACCGGCCATATGGGTGCCGCTACACCCTGTCAGTGTTATGTTGCTCCTGCCAACCACCACCATGGTTGGCCTCACGTCCGGGGGGGGGGCGCCTCACGAGACAACCCATCACTTGTGTATGGCTCCCGGCCATGGTGCGGTTGGCTCTACTGTTGGTGGCCATCAGTGTTGGCACAGCAATACCATGGCACTGGGCATGTGGGACGGGGACCATGCCATGTGGTCGTGTACAGGGTGCCCTGGTCCCATGTGCGGTGGGTACATGGGGGCATTGTCTCATGTGCACTGCGCACAGTGGTGCCCCTCTGTGTTGCTGTGCCTCTTGTGGTCCTGTGGGCATTCAGTGGGCGGGTCGGCAAGTGTGTGGTGTGTGGCACTGCCTGGCTGTGCAGTGTTGACTGGCACTCCCAGTCCCATGAGGCTCTGAGGTCCAGCGCTGAGCCTGCCAACAACCTCCCGCTGGTGATCTGATCTATGGCACCCTGATGCCTGTGACCTGACCACCTGGAACCATTTTTGCTTGGTTCCAAATGTCATAACTACAGTTTTTTTAATGTTTAGTTTTAGAAAATTAGCATTGAACCAGGAGGTAACTGCTGAGAAATCATTTGGGGGGGGGGGTTGGCTGGCTGAAATGGATGAATCAGAAAGGGAAAGGAAGGTATCATACACATACATGTGGATCTTGGCGTGGGTATATACAGAAGAGAGGTTATTAATAAATAGGGAAAAAAGAACAGGCCTGAGGATCGAACCCTGGGGTACACCTGCAAGGATAGGGAGGGAGGAGGATAGGACATTACTGACTTTTATTGACTGGAAACAGCCAGTTAAGTCAGATCTGAACCAGGACACAGAGGATGGAGACAGGCCAGAGACACTTAGTTTATTTAGGAGGAGAGAGTGGGACACAGAGTCAAAGGCTTTTGCAAGGTCAATGAAAATGGCCAAAGCGATCAAACCTTCATCCATGGCAGAGTGGATGGCATCGATAAAGCGTAGACGGGAGGTAGTGGTAGAGTGATACTTTCTGAATCCTGATTGGACAAGGGACAGAGTGTTAGAGGCAAGGAGGAAATCGTTTAGCCTACAGAGGACTAGGGACTCTTGGACCTTGGCAAGTGAGGGGAGAAGTGATATAGGGTGGTAGTTGCCAGGGACAGTGGTGTCTCCCCCGGTGAAGAGGGGGAGGACCATGGCATACTTCCAGGCTGAGGGAACAGTAATGGAGGAGATGGACAGATTGAGAATGAAGGCTAAGGGGGTGACAATAGAGGGAGCAGAGATTATGAGAAGCTTAGGGTGCAAGCCATCAGGGCTGGATTTAGTGGGGTTGAGGGAAAAAAGAGCTCTAAGGACTCAGAGGAGGATACCAGTGGTATCTGGAAGTCAGAGGGCTGGGGGAGGGGGTGCAGGATACGGAAGTAGAGGGATCTTGTGGCATGGCAGACGTCGTGAAGAACTTATTTAGAACTTCTGCTACAAGGGTAGGATTGGAAACTAGTGATCCTGCCTCACTGAGAGTGGGTGGGGAGGATGCGTAGGAGAGGTGAATGAGTGATCTGAGATCATGCCAGAAAAAGAACAGAGTGTTGTTAGAGGCTTGCAAGTGAGATTTGAAAAATTCTGATTTGGCCTGTCATATGTACTTAGTACAGCTGTTGCGGAGGGTATGGTAGGTCTGAAGGTTGGCTGGGTCACGTGAGGTTTTACAACTGTGCCACGGGAGGTCATGGGATTTGCACATGGCCAAGATTTCAAGGGTGATCCAGGGATGGTGGGAGCACTTTACTCTGACTGATTTTAGAGGAGCATGGGTTCCCAAACTTTTTAGAAAGATGGATGTGAAGTGGGTGAGTGCAGCGTCAACAGAGATAGTGGAGAGGGTAGGTGACCAGTTGACCGTGGCCAGGTCTTGAAGCAGTTAACTCAAATCAAAGGATCTGAGGGGTCAATACTGGATGTATTTCAGGGGGTTAGGAGGAGGACAAATCTTCCGGATACAGAAGGTAGGGCAGTGGTCACTGAGTATGTCGGGTAGTACGCCAGCAGAGCAGATGAGGTGGGGGTGGGTTGAAAGCACCCAGTTGAGCAGGGAGGGGAGACTGGGAGCGAAGATTAAGGTGAGTAGGTTCTTTAGTCAACTGATCTTATAGGGTTCCAAAGCAAATTACCAGAACACAGACACATATTCATTTATTTTGTGTAATTTGTACATTTACTGGCTTGGCAAAACAATTGGTGCCAAATTACTTTAGTACTGAAGTAAATCAGATGCTTGTCTCCTTGTACCAGCCCTCATCAAACAGGGAAAAGGGAAACTGCAAGACAACCTTATAAGAAGGTTAACCTTTCCAGCAGTAGTTCATGTTCCATGTAAACTTTTGTATCCATTCATTATCATTCCATTTTAGCTTGTCATTTCCACCTCTCGTATAAGATGTCCTTTTACAGTTTTCATTTTTTAAAAGGTCATAAATAACTAAAGGGTATCCTTTGTAAACAGGTGTGTAGCCAGGAATTTTAAATGTGTACTCAAGAGCTGATGGAATTGCTGCCCCCATAAATAAGTCAAAAGATGTGCTGTCCCACCTCACAGCAATTGCCACACCCCCATTTCAGTCATCAGTGTGTAGTAGGCCAATTATCATAATAGATTGAGAACATTTTATTTTATCTAACACACACTACCAATCAAACAGAAGTTGGTTGGCTTGTAGTTACAATGTTTAGGATACATTATGATAAGCCTCTGTACCACATCAAGGTAGCCAACCTTACAGAACTCCATTCATACCAGCACTCACACATCAATTAGATCACTCTTACAATCATGGTTTCTAAGTTTAACACCCACACGTCTTTCAAAGATCATTCACAAAGTCACACTAAAGCATTCGAGTATGGGAAAAACAGTTCTTCAGGTACATCAGGCTCTGTTTGTGTTTAATGCCCTGGCCCGAGGCTTACGTTGCTCCTGGATTTTCCAGATTTCACTGTACTCAGCAAAGTACATGGAGTAAGCCTGCCAACACCCATGTTTGTGAATGGGGTTGCCTCAGGTATTCAGCAGTTTCCTAAGCTGTATGGAAGACCAGTTACTTAGCATTAATATGGTTTAATTTTAAAATCAAGCGGGGAAAATCTGAAAACATAGGGCTGCAGTCTAAGCCCTTATCTGCCATATAGAAACATAGAAACATAGACTTTGACGGCAGATAAGGACCACTTGACCACCCAGTCTGACCACTTCCCTTCCTATTGGATAAGCTGCAGATTCTAGTTAACCAACAGCCTACTTCCTGCAACCCCCCACTACAATTGCCTTATGTTTGTCCCATGCATGTTTGAATTCCCCCACTGTTTTAGACCCAACAACCTCCCCAGGAAGGCAGTTCCATGCATCCACCACTCTCTCCGTGAAAAAAATTTCCTCACATTACCCCTGAGCCATCCCCCCTCTATTTTTAAATTGTGCCCCCTTGTTCTTACACATCTCTTTTTCTGACAGATGCTACCCTCCTGGACTTTGTTGATTCCCTTGAGGTACTTAAAAGTTTCTATCATGTCCCGCTGTCCCTCCTTTCATCAAGGGTATACATATTAAGCTCTCTCAGTCTCTCTTCATATGGTTTCTGATGCAGACCCTGCACCATTTTAGTTGCCTCTCCTGGACTGCTTCCATCCTGTCTATGTCCTTGTGTAGATGGGGTCTCCAAAACTGCACACAGTATTCCAGATGGGGTCTCACCAACTGTCTGTACAGAGGATAACTTCCCTTTTCTACTTGTGATGCCCTTCTTATGCATCCCAGTATCCCCTGGCTCTCCTTACTGACTTCTCACATTGCTTACCCACCTTTAGGTCATCTGATATGACTACCTCAAGTCCCTTTCCATTTTTGTTGTTGTTAGTACCTCCCCTGCTATTGTGTACTCTTCTCCTGGGTTTTTGTTTCCCAGGTGCATTACTTTGCACTTCTTTGCATTGAATCTAAGTTGCCATATGTCTGACCATTCCTCCAACTTTGCCAAGTCCCTTCTCATCCTTTCTACACCCCCTTGTGTATCAACTCTGTTACAGATCTTTGTGTCATCAGCGAAGAGGCATACCTTTCCCTCCAGACCCTCTGCAATGTCACCTATAAAGATGTTAAAGAGGACTGGACCCAGTACTGAGCCTTGAGGTACTCCACTAGTAAGCCCCTTTCTTCGGAATGTGTTCCATTCACTATTACCTTCTGTGTCCTGTTGTGCTGCCAGTTTGCTACCCAGGCTACCACCCTGGAACCCACTCCCAGGCTGGCTAACTTGATTATTAGTCTTTTGTGCGGGACTGTGTCAAGTGCCTTGCTAAAGTCTAGGTAGGCCATATCCACAGCCCCTCCCTGGTCTATTACTTTGGTCACCCAGTCAAAGAAATCAATTAGATTCGTCTGACATGACCTTCCTGAGGTAAATCCATGCTGCTTTGGGTCCTGTGCCCCGCTGGCCTCTAGGTACTCAACAATTCTTTCTTTCAGAAGTGATTCCATCATTTTCCCTACCACTGAGGTCAAAATTACAGGTCTGTAGTTTCCTGCTTCTGCCTTGCTCCCACTTTTGTGAAGGGGAATCACATCTGCCCTTCTCCAGTCCTCAGGTACTGCCCATCCTCCCATGATTTGTTAAAAAGTGTGGTCAGTGGTGTCACTAGGTCCTCCCTTAGTTCTTTTAGGATTCTGGGGTGAATCCCATCAGGCCCCATTGCTTTGTCCACCTTGAGTTTTAGGAGTTCTTTCAGGACTCTTTCTTCTATAAATGGACTGGTGTCAACCCCCCTACCCAGAGTGCTTCTATTGTCTGGTTTAGGTAACTCCTGCTCATCTTCTTTTGTGAATACCGAGCAAAAGTATTCATTCAGTATCTCTGCCTTTCCACTGTCTCCCTCTGCCCACCTTCCCTCTCCTTTATTAATCTTCACTATTCCTCCCTTAACCTTTCTATGCTCCCTAATGTACCTATAAAAGGTTTTATCCCCCTTCTTAACTGAGTTGGCTATTTTTTCCTCGGTTTGGGCCTTTGCAATTCTGAATGCCTTCCCCACTTCTTTCTGCTTTAATTGATATATTTCCCTGTCGTGCTCCTTCTGTGACTCCTTATACTTTTTGAATGCAGCCTTTTTCTCCTTAACCTTCCCTGCCACCTCTTTTGAGAACCATAGTGGTTTTTTACTCCGCTTTGTTTTCTTTATTTGTTTCACACAAAGGCTTGTTGCCTCTATGATAGCAGTTTTGATTTTTCTCCATTGTTCTTCCACCCCTCCTTTTTGGCCATTTGCTAGTGCATTCCTCAGGTATTCACCCATTTTGCCAAAGTCGGCCCTTCTAAAGTCCAGTATCCTTGTTTTTGTATGGCTTGTCTCCATGGTTGTACTTATTGTGAAGCACACTAAGCAGTGGTCACTTGTTCCCAGATGTCTGCTGACTTCTAAATTTGTGATCCTCTCTCCATTTGAGAGTACCAGGTTTAGTATTGCTCCCTCCCGAGTGGGTTCCAACACTAGCTGTCTAAGGTCTGCCCCCTGCAGGGCCTCGAGAATGACCCTGCTCTTGGATGTGGCTGCAGTACATGTCATCCAGTTAACATCTGGCATATTCAGGTCCCCCATCAACAGTATCTCCCCTTTTCAGCCATTTTGAGAATGTCCTCTATCATTTTCTTGTCCGTTTCTCCCTTGAGACGGGGTCTGTATACAACTCCTGTGCGGATTGTGATGCCATTCCCTGTCTCCAAGGTGACCCAGAGTGCCTCTTGTCCCTCCCCTTTACTTTTTAGTTCTGTAGCTTTGATCCCTTCCCTTATGTATAGAGCTACTCCACCTCCTCTTTTACCCTCCTTGTCCCTTCTGTAGACTGTGTACCCGGTATGTTGACATCCCAGTCATGGTTCTCCATGTACCATGTTTCCGTGACTGCCACAATATCCAATTTTTCATCTTCCATCAGGGCTACTAGCTCAGGAAGCTTGTTTCCCAGACTATGGGCATTGGTACTCATTGCCCTCCATTTAATGTTGGCTTTATCCTTTTTTCCCCCCATCCCTGCTCTTATTGCCCTTGTCTATTTTTCCATTTACTCCTGTCCTGCCCTCTGTTGAGCTCTGTACCTCAGTGTTTACCTTACTACCTGCCATGTTTTGCAGGGGGAGGCTTGAAATTTCCTGCCTCTTATCAGCACCTCCCCCCTTGGCTAGTTTAAAAGCTTAGTGAAAGACCTAGGGGTAAATGTACTGGGACCTGTGGGTCTGGGCTTGGGTTACATTGCAGCAGTTAGCTAGACAGATACTGATGGCTGCATGGATTAAAACATGGGAATGAATCAAAGGGAACGTGATTTGGGAAATGCAAACTGAAATTGCTCACTTGACCTCTACTCCACTACCTCAATCCTCAACCCTCCCCTTGTAAATAAACCTGGAGTTATTGTTTTACAGCAGGAAAGGAATCCAGTGCCTGATTTTAGTGAGCCTGTGTATTGATGAGATGAAAAGGTAAATGATGTAACTGAATGTGGGGAGATTTGAATCCTGGTAAATCCATGTCTGGGGTAACTGTTGGTGAGGTGGGTTGGTACAACGTCCCAGGGGGTTGTACTGCTTGCTATCAGACCCACTTAAAATGTACTCTGGGAGGAGACACCACCATTTTAATTTAACTATTGGGAAAGGACCCCCGTAATTTAGCTATGGGAACCCAGACCACTTGCTCTTGGTCTGGCTAGCAAGGCAGGGGCAGTGGCACTCTCCAGGACGGCACTGGAGAGGGGGTTACACATGCATTCTAGACTGTGACCTGCTTAGCTTGTCTGCCAAGATGTTTTGGACACCTGGAACATGGATGGCTGACCGCCGTAGACCCTGTTCAAGAGCCCAGTACCAAACCATCATCGCTTCTCTGCATATGGGGTAAGAATGAGTGCCCCATTGGTTGTTTAAGTAGTGGACTACACTGATGATGTCAGTCTGCATCAGCAGATGGCCTGGGAACAGATGGTTCTGGAAGGCCCACAGGGCATACAAAATGAAAAAATTACTCACCTTAGTAATTGTGTTTCTTCTAATGGAGTCTTGCTGCATTCCGACATCATGCAGCCAGCCCCAACACCGTGTAGAACATAGTTTTAGTAGTGTTTCACCACATTTAAAAAAAATGTTAACAAATCAACAAGTTGTTTAAAACGCTCACTCCAATGGCAGCCTAAAATGGCTGTGACGTGCATGTGTGATGATGTCATTGGAGCGACAGCGCTCTGGAGTGATAATGGACTGTCTATAGAAGCCTGTTAAATATAGGTCTTTTAACACCCTTGTACTGCATATATGAGTAAAATCCTTTACTGTGCATGTGTGATACCCTCTTCACACATGCACAGTAAAGGATTTTACCCATATATGCAGTGCAAGGGTGTTAAAAGACCTATATTTAAATGCATTTGTAAATTCAAACAGTTGCAACATCTTAGCCAAGAGTCAGCTTTGCCTATTTAGCTCCAAATGTGTTGTAGAATTTATTTCTCCTTTTAATGTTGAACTTGCATGCTGCAAACAGCCACAGTTAAATGCCAGCCCTGCCTCAAATTAGCTTCCTGCGTCCCTTTGTGATTCGGATTACACTCCACTTCTAAATGCCCAGTCCCCAGTCCCTCCCAAAAGCTGTCTTGTATTTAATTCTGTTTCTCTCTCTCACCTCCACAGAAGCAGCTCCTGAACTCCGGCGGTCCCCCGAGGGTCCGTGAGGGCAGACGGACGATCTCCCCCAGAGCAGCTCTCCCTTCAGAAAGCAGGTACACTACTCAGCAGCACTGCGCTTGGCTCCCGACTGAAGAAAGACCCGCATCTACAGGTTATATTCTATCACCGCCAGAGGTCATACCATCTCCCAGGATTTCACTCACTATATGTTCGAGCCATAATCTTTTACCTCTCTCACTCCCTGCTTCTTAAAGCTATAATTTCACCTCCCCAGTCCAACATGTTACTGCCCACTTTCATCTCTATCACTATGCTGCTCTCCCTCCCTCCCCAGACAAAGTGGAACTTCACACATGCTCTACATCTGCACCCAGACTGGCACTCTCCCTCCTGCCCTCCCCTCTCCTGTTTACCCCTGTGTGGGGTGTTGTCACAATGGCTGACAGGTACCCCTCTGCCCGCACCCCTCACCCCCACAAAAACCGAAACCTTAAAACTCCTTACTGTCCTCCTCTCTATCAGTAGGCATCATTTTGGGCACTGGACTCTATGTAGTCCAGCGCTCTCCTGCCCACCCCCAGTCACACTCCTACAACCACTCCCCCTCCCACTGCCCCACCTCCTTCTCCTCCTGGCTGCCCCCCAAACCTTGAAGCTTCCAATACCCACCTACCATCCAGCCAAAGGGTTTATGCTGCGTAAATGTCACCAAATATATATACCCAAACAAGAAACAACCGCCTCAGGTCACTTGTCCTATTACTGTTTCTTATGGGTAATGTCCACCCCAACCCTGGCCTGAAGACTGCCCCCCAGTCCACCTCCTCCCCTTCCAATGGGTTGCGCATTGCCTCACTTAACATCTGCAGCCTGCAAAAAAAATGGGACCCCTTTCAGGGTTGGGTACTCCAGCACCACCCTGACATCATTGGACTGAGTGAAACCTGGTTCTCCCCATCTGTACCAGCCTCTGCTGTTACCCTGCCTGGTTACATCCTCTATCGCTCTGATAGAGTGGGTAAAAGAGGTGGTGGCTGCGCTGCCTACCTTAAAGACTCACTGTCAGGCCAACTGCTCCCTACCCCACAGCTAGCATCAAGGGCACAGGCTGTAACACTAAAATTAGCTCTAGGCAGGTCTACTGCCCTCCCCCCCCTCACCATTGTCTACATTCTACCCAACAAACACAAACTAGCCTTCCAGGCCATTCTGAACTATACTGCGACTGTACCACCTCAATATGAAAAAATAGTCATGGGTGACTTCAACATAAATTGGTTGGCCAAGAAAACTGCTCCATATACTGATGATGCCGCAGCGCTCAACCTCACTCAGGTTGTCACCTCACCCACCAGGGTAAATGCCCATTCAGGGACATCCTCCCTCCTGGATCTGGTCTTCACAAACCGCCCTCACAGAATAACCAACAACACCCAGGTATTCCCCAACGCTCTAAGAGATCATTCTCCTGTGCTCTGCTCTTGGTCCTGCAGAGCTCCCAAACACCCCCCGGAAATTACTTTACAGCGCAAACTTGGCCCTGGCAAACTCTCCCAACTCAAGACCTTCCTTAGAAACTGGGATTGGACACCCCTCATAAACACCCCAGACCCCGATCATACACTTGATCTATTTATCTCCACATTCAATAGAATCTGTGATAAATTCACCCCCCTTACAAAGAAAATGTCCAAAGGCAACCCGGTTCCCTCGTTCTCTGATCACCTCCTGGGCCTAATGCAACAGTGTGACTCCCTTTGGCATATTGCTAATAAAACCAAATGGCCCAATAAACAATATTTAACAGGCTTCTATAGACAGCCCATAATCGCTCCTGAGTGCAGTCGCTCCAATGACATCATCATGCATGCACATTGTGGCCATCATAGGCTGCTATCGGAGTGGGCATTTTAAACAACTTGTGACTTTGCTTACATTTTTTGGAATGCGACAAAACACTATTAAAACTACGTTCTGCACAAAACGAGGGGCATCATATGACAGGTAAGGGCTTAGACTGCAGCCCTACGTTTTCAGATTTTCCCCTCTTGATTTTAAAATCAACCCCTGTTTACTTGTCCTTTAAAGTGACTAAGTTAGACCAACAGGCACCAGCCACTGCTTCCTAAGGATATGGTACGTATGGTTATAGAGGTCATTCCAGCCCACAAAATCAGAGTTCCAATATAGCAGTGTTGTAAGGAAAAATAAGCTGAAATACAACATGATACAAATAAATTGTGAAATGCAAATATGATTACAGGATTAACACAGGATGTTTAACAGTGCATTGTGAAGTAATTTTGTGTGTGTGTGTATAAAATGGATCAGAGAAATCCTGTATAGTACTGTGATTGGTGGATCACATAACTGTGCAGTTATTCATAGCAAATAAACATAGGCCAATTCAAATAGGTTTTCTTTTGGGTTCGTCTTTTGCATTTTTTTGTAAGTGTAGTAACACACAGAGTGTGAACATGTGATGTAATAACCACTCCCTTTGGCAGGTTGAAGAAACTCAGCCTTGTCTCGTGCCTCACAACCCACCTAGGGCATGCAGTTATTGTGGTGTAACTACATTCCCTATATGTTTTCGTTTGCTTGACTTGCACAGCTACTTTAAATGATAACAGAGATGGATGCACTGCAACACCCACATTCAGCTATCAGGACGCTGTAGCAGCTGAGTTAATGCTGCGAAACAGAATTCATACTATAATGTATGGTGCACTGTACTGCATTTTCTACCTTCTGACATTCTAAAGAAATCTGGCAGAAAGCAGACTAACCAAAAAGCTGTCCCATGATTCCAAGGCTATTAGGGAGTTTCATTCAGGACTGTTGGTCTAGGTGAAGAATGTCAGCAGTAAAACAATCTGAATACCTGTAAAGTTACCCAGACACTCTGCCTACTGACTTTAGCTGTCAAAACACAGAAAGAAACTTGAAAGCACGGCTGGGATCAATTTCAAATGGCAGAAAGCTCGCTACTGCAGTATGAGAGAACTGCCCGTGGAAGACGGTTTCTAGGATGTTTCCTCCATCAATAAACAGTGGCCTTGGTTCTGTATGAGCATATTATTTGTTGTTAGAAAGTATTAACATTATGAAACAATTGGCAATTAATTGGGCCACAGAGCACCAGGAAGCCGACATAAAGATTTTCTGTGATCAGTAACGTAAGCATTTTTATTTTCTGAACTAGAAAAGGTAGTAATGTTGTCTCTGTGTTCCTGTGAATTGCCTTTCTAATTTTAAAACGTGGTACATGGTAGCCACATCAGCTACGATGCAACATAGTAACTTGCAGTAAGCGGCATGTCACAAACACTGCATGATAAACGGGCTTAATGGCTATTGAATGACACTGTTCCCGGCAGCATACTACAGCATTTTGTGATATACTGCAGCATTACTGCACTGCATTGCTTCATGGCTGGTGCTGCTGTACCTCACACACCACTGAACAATATGAGGAGAGCCGTACTTAAGCAATGACGACAGAGAAGCTGGTCATTTCCAAAGGATTAACAACTGGTTGGGGGGATGGGTGGCCCGAGGCGCAGCCGAGGGTAACCTCCCTCCAGCCGATCATTAATCCAAGGAAATGACCGACTTTGAGGTTGTTATTGTGATTATAAGTCTAATCACAATAGCAACTTTCTTTTTTCCCCACTTATTTTTACCACAGTTCAATTTTAAAGCAGAGTGGCGTGAGCCATGTGTGTCACACAGCGTCAGTTGCCAGCTGGATCAGTTTTTTCTAAGACATTAATGACCAATCCAGTAGCCAATCAGGAGCATCGTTAGGCTCATGAATAATTAAGTAGACTTATAATTGATGGTAATACCTATCCAAAACACAGCAGCATTTCATGTTTGTTTTTTTCCAGTGGTGTGGTCGTGTATTTCATGAAATTTTCAAAACATGAAACTCCATGTGTGGCAATGTTTTTCTGACTTCAAATAAAATATGTCTACTGTACTGGAATAGCCATTCAAGTTATTGAATTGCACTTGCAGCAAATAAAGATTATTATTATTCAGAGATGAGGAAGTACACTGGTATCCAGTTAGGCGTCATTTACATCTCTTTCACTTCCTGATCATGTCTTGCAGTATTTCAATGAGACTGAAAAAACTAGAAAGTATTTCAGAAAGTAACAATTTTGAACTTGATGTGAAAGAAAGATGGACACAATCCTTTAACCATGTGATGTTGAGTTCATCTTGCGACCACTCCAGTCAGAAGCTATAGGCACAACAATAGGATCTAGGAGCAGGACCCAAATAAGGCCATCCTGGAGTGTGTAAATCCCAAGTAAAATAAATGAACAGAATGCTTTGTGGTTAAAGTTCAGGGTCATTTTTCCCCCACACATACATATATGTCAAGTTTTAAGCTTTTACTTTTAAAAAAAAACTTAGTAACTTTCTGATTACAATGAAAGTACAACAAAATATAATAAGAATGTGAAAGAGTTCACTTGCATAAAAAAAAGATTAGACACCCTTCTGTTGCACTGCTGCTTTGCTGTGTTGAGGTGGAACAGTGGTAGTGCTACACTGTTACATGGTAGGCCCAGACTCTGATTTCAGGCTGTGGTGGAAGCTAAGCTCTTTACTTAGCATATGTTGACAAGTAAGCAATAAGCCACAACAGGGTGTGCGTTAGACACTTTAACACATGGCTAGGAGGCGTAGGGAGGTACGAGGCCACTGGCCGAGTGCTTCCAGCCTCCTAGCCGTGTGCTACAGTGTCTAACGCACACCCTGGAGTGGCTTATTGCGCTTATGAAATGGCCATCTTTAGTGCAACTGCATTTGGTAGGTTACATTTCCAATTTAAAGTAGGAAAAAACATGCATGTTTGTGTCACTTTTAATAAAATAGTTCCTCCACCCAAGTGTCATGTTGGTTTTTTTTTTTGCACTTAAGGAATTTTGTCCTAGAAAGGCTTCTGTACTTTAGTTCTGGTTGTCATGGCAGCATTCACCTCACCCCCCCCCCCACCAAATGCTGTGTGGAGACAAAAAAGAGTAAAATGCGTGTTTTTTTTTTTTTTTTTATAATTAAAAGTTCAAACTTCAAGACCGAGCGGGCGGGCTGGTAGAGAGAGATCGCGGTTGTTCCGTTTAAAAAAAAAATAGATGAATGAGCAGGCAGGTTGGGAGAGATATCACGGCTGTACTTTAGAAATAAAAATAAGAATGTCAACAGCGAGCGACCGGGCGGGCACGAAGAGAGATAGAGGAGTGGGCGGGCTGGTGTACAGACTGCGGCTGTTCCGTTTTTTTTTCCCCCTGAGGAATGAGCGTGTGTGCAGTTAATTTCATGCTACATCTACAGAAAGAAGGATTTTATTAAAATCGAAATATTCAAACACTGGGGCAATCTGAACAGGAGGTCAGAGGTATTTATTTTATTTACTTGTTTACACAGTGTCAGTAGCTTAGTAGGTAGCACACTTGCCTCTGAGGCCGGGAGATCAGAGGGCTGTGGGTTCAGTTCCCACATCTGGCACTTGGGTTAATATCCCAATACTAACACTGTAGTGCAGCATGAGAGGGGTGCTGCACTTCTGAGGTGCCGTCTTTCAGATGAGACTTTAAACCAAGGTCCCATCTGCCTGGATTGGTGGTAGTTCAGTTGGATGTTAAAGATCCCATGGAACTTATCGAAAAAGAGTAAGGGGATTTCCCCGGTGTCCTGGCCAAATTTCCCTCATTCACTAAAAATACCACAAACCGCTTAATCTGGTTCAAGGTCATCTGTATCCCCCTTCCCCAGGTCGTGCCTGAAAATAGGCAGGATTTGTCTAGTGCACTTACCCGGTCAACAAAAAATAAATAAAATAAATACAATTTGTTACAGTTTGGCTGGCACCACTTATGGCACAAACAAGATGGCTGCATTTTGTTTTGTTAAGGTTCTGAGTGGGCAGAATCACCTAATCAATGCCCACTGCCCAGTGTTGGACCTTCTTCCTGTGCATCAGACTGAATATCACATCCCTAGCGGCCAATCAGAGCTTCTATTTTATGATGCCCATTTCATAAGCTGTGTTGGTGCCTGCTGCCGAAAGGAAATCCTCACCTTCCCTTTTAGTTAGAGAATCTTTGTTGGTATAGGTGAGAGGAAGGGAAAATAAAATGGGAATGCGGGGGATGTTTGGTTGTGCTTTTGAAACTATGTGAAATATTGTAGGAAATTGCCTGAGCTTGCAATCTGCAAGAAGTCAGGCCCTGATCACTACAAAGTATTTGAGTCAGTCATAGAACATGTGCTGACTCAGCACATACATACAAATATGTTGTTCTTTAGTACACAGCATGGGCTCTGCTTCACAAAAGGTAGATGCTGCCAAACCAACATGATTGCCTTCTTCGAGGAGGAAACTAGGGTGATGAATTGGAGCCAGGTGGTACAGACCTGTGAGTCTTACCACAGTGCTTTGCAAAGTATTTGAGTCCGTCGTAAAACTTTTATTTATTTATTTGAATTTTGGTAACCAGGCAGGCCCACTGAGATGGAATGTCCCTTTTTCAGGGGCGACCAGGGGAAAAGGGATACAAAGGGAGTAACAGTGATATGATAAATAATAGCACATGGTATATGTATGCAGACACTTTCACAAAAACACACATAATAAACAAAGCAAAACTTCACAAAGGCAGTAAATTAGCTTACATCTTCAAAACTGGTATAGGGATAAAAGTCAGAGAATGCTAACTAAGCAAAGCATATGTACAATTAGATATAACTGAATACAGAGTATACAGACACAGTTAGAAATTAGTTACAACTGAGACCAATCAGACAATCAAAGTGCGGTTTGCATAGCACCAGAACACAGTGTAGTAAATAAAGGGAGGATAAGCAGGCCCAGGTAAGAAACCCAGAACGAGGGCAATAGAGCGGAGAGTGATGAGAGATAAGGGGAGCAGTCAACAGGAGCAGGTACACAGCTGAGTCTAGGCAAAGTGAGATTTGAGGGAATGTTAGAACAGGTGAATAGAGGTACAGGTCATGGCAATGGAGTATAGAAAGTTCCAAAGAAAGGGACCCGAGAAAGTGAAGGCATGCTGACCTACTGCTAGTCAGGATTTAGGGACAGAGAGCAAAAGTAAGCCAGTAAAGGTCTAGTTATGGGTTTACGTTGAATGATGGGCAGGAGGCAAGGAGGAGTGTAAGTACGCCCAAGTTTGAAAGTCAGGCAGAGGGTGGGGAGTTGCAGCCTGGCTTCAAAAGAAGGCCAGCCCAGTGAACCAAGGACAGTGCAGTGGTGATCCCTGGCATTAGCGCCAAGGGTGAATCAAGCTATCCTGTTTTAAGACTCTTTTAGCTTGTTAAGGGGGGCAGACCTGAGCAGAGTGGAGGATTGGGGCACCATAGGAGATAATTGGAAGTAGGGAGGAGGAGTAAATGACAAGGCGAGAGGCAAGCATAAGACAGGACTTGAGGCAGTACAGCATTCTGAGTGTCTCATGAATTATCTTGACCACTGAGGAAACATGGGTGTCAAAGGTGAGGTGGGAGTCCAGGGTCAAGGCCAGATATTTAAAGGACTGAACCATTTCAAAAGGGTCTCGCTGAGAGGAGTAGATTAACAGTGAGGGTGGGGTGGGAGGCTTTGGAGTCCAATGGAGGAAGAGCATAGATTTAATTTTCTTAGTATTAAGCACAAGGAGATATTAGGAAACCAAGTCTTGAGGTTCAGGAAATCCTGCTGGAGAAGGTGGTTTAACATGGCATGGTCAGAGGAGGACTGGTAGAAGATGGCATTGTCGGCATATAATTGATCCGACGCACCCCCATAATGTTGCAGGAGCTCATTGATAAATAAGGAGAGCAGGAGTGGACCAAGAATAGAGCCCTGAGGGACCCCATCCTTTATGGCACTGAAAGGGGAAGTCTGGCTGGCCATGTGATGACTCAACACATAGATGGAAATATGTTGTTCTTTAGTATACAGCATGGCATCACAAAAGTTAGATGCTGACAAACCATCATGATTGCCTTCTTTGAGGAGGAAACTAGGGTGGTGAATTGGGGCCAGGTAGTAATTGTAGTCGTTTTTGACTTCAGCAAGCCCTTTGACACTGTACCACATGGAACACTCATGGAAAATGTAGCACAATGTCAGGTCCATGAAGTGTACAGGAGGTGGCTAGCAAACTGTCTGCCAGGTAGAAAACAGTGATGGGAGTGGGGAGGAGAGAGAGAGAGAGAGAGAGAGAGAGCGAGAGAGAGAAACCCTTGTCACAGGCACTTTGAAGAACTGATATCACTTGTTGTGTTGGCTACCAGTCACTTCTTTGGCTTGTGTAGTAGTAGTTCCAGTCAATTGCACTGGGAGTCACTCAACACATGGAGGAGGGGGTCATTAGCAGGCTGATGAAGTTTGCTGGTAATCCTAAATTGGCAACAAGTGTGGTCAGCACAGAGGAAGGAAATGTACTCAAGTTTAACTGCACTTTTTTTTAATGGCGCTTTATCCTCCTAGTCCAGGGGTGGCTGATCAGCCTTGTCCTCGTTACCTTGAACTAGCCACCATCCCCCCGGGACCTACCTCAGTCTGAAAGTCTCCCAAATGTCTTGTCATGGTGGGGCCAGAGGGTTATCCCCCACCATGTATATATTCAGAGTGGATTGAGGCTCAATCTCAGGTGACATCGGACCCAGCCAGATCGGGCAAGGCTTCACTCAGCCCCTGACTCCTTTTTCCACTGTTTGTCCTCGTCTCTCCCATAGGACATGTAGCGTGTGCATGGAGGCACTCATGCAGCATGCTCCTTGCCCCCCCCATGCCGCCCATGCTGCACTACCACCAGGCTTCCACCTGGTGGAAGTCATTAGCTGGGTTGACATGCCTCTCCTGTCAGGGAGAGGAGAGCAGTCCACTGAATTCTCGATCCTCTCTACCCTGACCAACCCCCAGGAACCAGAGCTCCTTCCCAAACCTGGGTCACCGGCTTGGAAAAGGTAAGGTGGAGTTATGCCACTGGCCTGGCCCAGCTACACATATTAAAAGTTTGGAAACAGTATGGCACACTAACCTGGGATTTATTTCCAGTTGTGACCCCGGTGGCAAGGACACAACAGGGAGTGAAACAACAATAATAAAGTGACAACAATAGGTTCATAAACATGTACAATGAAATCGCAGTACACGTAATGAATTTCAAAGACAAAAACAATGTAGAAAGTGTACATGTACATTATTATGGGGGTATTGAGAGCTAAGGGAGCATGGCACCAGTGGACAGTAGGGCAAGATATTTGTACAGAACCAAAGATGCATAAAATTCAAATTACAAGGTACACTGAGTTGTAAGCTTTACAACTGAGTATGCAAAAATGGGTAAAGCAGGTAAAATAGCAGAGAAGGGATGGATAGCACATGGGTGGTTGTAATATGGAAAGAAGATGAAGAAGCTGATGTAACCCCTTGGTGGCACTATCCCAAGGGCTACTACCCCTGCCTGCTTGGCTAGTAGCAGGTTAAGGGGCCTGAGTTCTGAAACGGGTGCCTCCACCCGGAGGTCAGGGTTGGTAGTGGTCAAGCTAACCTGGGCACAGCCCTCCAGGACACTGTAATACCCCTCTTTCCTTACTAGTGGCTGGAACAATACACAATAATCACTTTCACAATATCCCTGATACACCACACAAGTACCAGCACTGTTTGCACTTACCACCAGGGCTTTCCTCTGGTCCGGCCCTGGGGACCGCCTGCAAAACAAGGTTATACACAGCAAATAACATCAGTACAGTACTCTTGCACAAACTGGAACCACAGTCAGGGTAAATGCAAAAAATAGTTAGATCTGATTTATTTAAGGGACTTGAACAAGGGAGGGGCATAATCAGGTTAATTTGCTTAAAGGCTGTATCAATCAAACAGTCATGTATGCACTTCAGGGTCCATAAACAGTCACACACTCTGGGTACCCAAATGGAGAACGGTGGGCTAGCCAGGAACATTGCAGCTGGTTGAGGCCCTGTGATGGAAGAAAATAACATGCACAACACACACTATTTGTAATCTGGAGCCAGAGGGCTCAGTTTGTGAAAAGAAAACAACAAGACAATCAGATGACACACTTTTAGATTAGGCTGTTGTTGCAGGGCACTACCCTGATGATTACTCATGATACCCAAGACTGGACACAGGCTGGATGAAAATTGAGACAGCGGGTGGTGAATCTGGAGTGCCAGAAGAAACAGGACCCACACGAATCGCCGAGGCGTCATTCCTGTGCAAGCGTGGAGCAGGGTGGGTTATCCCCAGGCAGGTCTCTCGTCGATGGATTTCTCTGTGCAGAGGGTAGTCTGGCTGGGCCAGTGTGGCAAGGCCCTGGCCAAATGGAGACAAATTCAGATACAGTCCGTTTTGGGCTTCGATACAGCTTCCAGCAAGCAGAACACAGTTCACACAGTAGGGAACCAAATCATGGCCCACTAACAACTCACAGCACATTTACATGTAAGGAAATTCTACTGCACCAGGCAAACCGCTCTCCGGTCACGATCGCAGAGTCTTTGCACAAACCGGGGATCAAAAAGCAGCTGGAAATCCTGACAGACCGATCACACTCAGCAAAATCTTTGGTCTTCTTCAGGTATGACCCTGGTAAAAATCAGTGGCTTACTTTGTTCTCACAAACTCAGATTTAGTCCGAAATGATTCTCTTTTCTCCCTCGGAGGGGCAACAGGCAGACGTGCAGACCACAACTCAGGCCTTTCCACAGTTCTTCCATGTGAAACTACTCAGACGGCTGCTTGACTGTCTCATGCTGTTGCTTCTTCAGCTCCCAACTTAGATCTGACTCAACTACCAGCAAGCTTGGGACTTTCCCCAGAATCCAAAAGGTTCGGTTGGCTGATCTGTCTTTCAGTCACAACAAAGGCTCCCCCTTCAAGTGCAAAACGGCGCCAAAAGCCCCAAACTACAATTCCTACAGATTTTGACTCCAGACAGCTCCTGTAGTCCGGCTCCATTTTAGGTCCCACCAGTACTGATTGGTCCAATTCGGCAGTCCAGGACCAAGATAGTGGAGAGAAACAAAACAGTCCTTGCTGCAAAGAAGGCAGGTTAGACAAACTACATTATCATTATCACTCTAAATGATTTTCAGCAAATAGTTACATCTTTCAACAGAGCTCCCTCTCAGATTACTTGTGACTGCAATCCAGGCAGCTCTTAAAGAGACAGTGCACAGAGGCTATACAGGCACTCTCTGGCAATCACAGTTAAACTGCTAAAATGCAGGACACCAGCCTGGCAGTGAGCATTTAGGCAAGCTCAAGGAAGACTTTTCGGGAACCCCATTTTTAAGGGGGTTACAATTATAACTGCTAGAGTTTTAAATTGTAGGATTTTATTGATTATTGTTGTGATTGTTTATTGCATTTTATTTTATTGTGTACAAGCACCTTGGTTGCAAGAAAGGTGCTTTTTTATAAATAAAGTATGATTTGATTTGATTTGATTTGATGATTTGCTGACACTTTCTATGTTTCTATGTAATTTTATGGTAGTACGAGATATGAGCGCTGGGGATTGGGCGCCTACAATAATGGCTACCCAATCCCCGGCGTATGTCTCCAGGGCTACCGTAGAGTAAGGCAGCTGGGTGGGGGGGTCGGCTAACATAGCGATGGGATGTCGCTATACATACGTCTGCGGAGGGGGAGGGAACATGCACAGTGAGGGGCAGGAGGGAATGTGAGGGGTGGTGCCACAGTGGGTTGCTGAGCCAACCCCATGGCGTGGTGGGTGGGTTGGCAACGTTGGTTGGCAGGGTACTGGGTTTGGGTCTGGGCACTGGTGCATTTTTGTTGCACCCAGCTCAAACTGTTTGTTTTTTTATGTTTTCACACCCTCCTGACATGCACCCCCCTGGAGTTGAGAATCCTTAAGTAGGGGGATGCAGGGGGCACAGCCCCCACATAAAACATTAAAAAACGAAGTCCCTGGTTCCATTTGCTGTGCGCTGGACAGTCAGAGTGGCAAAATATATTTTTGGCACTCTGACTTCGCGATAATGGCGATCACCTTTAGGCTTTCGCCATCATCACATAAGTCCAGTTTTACCTGGTTGATCCTGCATCCTGTCCCCAGCATTTCAAATCTGAGAGCTTCCAGCGGCACATCCACAACCTCCTGCGGCAATTCCGAGAGTGACATATGATGTGGGGAGCAGTCGAGGGAGAGTGCATAGGTTTACAATATAGCTGGAGCTTTTAATAGCTCTGGTTTGAACTGTATGTCTTGGTACTATACCAAGATCAGATCTGGCAGTTGGTAGTCGATAGGGAGGTTAGAAAGGGTGGAGGGGTTGCTCTGTATGTGAAGAGGTGTATCAGAATGACTAAAATGCAAGGGAACCTAAGGGCAAAGGATGGATTGGAGGTGCTGTGTGCCACCCTGGAGATAGGAGCTGGAGTCCCTATTTGTACTGGGGTGATTTGTAGACCTCCACCACAAAGAGAAGAATTGAATAAGGCACTGGTGGAAGCCAGGAGCACAATGCAAAAAGGGAGAGGTGTTGCTGGTGAGGGACTTCAATCTGCCAGATGTAGATTGAAGCATCCCAGCCACGGCCTCTGCTGGAAGCAGGATCGTCCTAGGCCCCCTGTAGGAGGAATTTTTCAGGCAACTACTCAGACAGCCCACTTGAGATGGGACAATCCTGGACCTGATGCTCACTAACAGGGACAGTATTGCAGACATCAATATGGGATACCACATGGGGGCCAGCAACCACTGTACAGTGCGATTTAACATAAGGATGACAGCAAAAACCCAAAAAACACACACACAAGGACAAGGGTCCGGAACTTCAGGAGGGCAGATATTTAAAAACTGGGTGAATGCCCCAGAAATTACTTAAGAGGGTGGGGATTGCCTGGGTGGAGTGGAGGAACAGTGAGCTAAATTAAGTGCTGGCACAGTGAAGGAAACAAAAAGCTCTTCGCAAAAGAAGTGGGCCAAAACAATAAAAAGACACCACTACGGTTTGACCCCAGCCTCTATTAAATGTGCCTTGGCCACTCCTATTTTTTCTCTCCTCATCAGCCTATTGGCTTAGATATAGTCAGCCCCTTGATTAAAGGTGTACCCAACCTAATTACTTCTTGATTCCTTAATGCACCACTTTCCTTTCTAAAATTGCTTATTGCTCTATCTCTAGTAACCCCTTTGACTAGGCTTTCACAATAACTTGCTGCTACTAGCAGCTGCTACTTTCAACTTCTACTCTCAGCCACTTTACTTCTGCCAGTGCCACTGATCTTCTCCCTACTGCTGATTAATATTCTCTGATCTATTCTTGCTCCCCCAATCCATACAATATGCCCACCCTTCTTTCATCACTTCCCCTCTTTCTAATTCTTCTTTCAGTTTTATCTACCCCAACTCCACACTCTGTTCAGTCTAATAAACCTTTCTTACCTTTCCCCTCCACTCCCCTAGCCCCTACCTTTATCCTTGCCATAACTCCTACACCTCCTCATATACTCTGGACTCATCTTCCTTACCTCCCCTGGCTACGCTGTTCTCAACACCTAGCTTTCCTTTGCCTCCTTATCTTCATCTCACTTAGCCCTCCCCCCCCAACTTTTACTCACATCAGGAAATGTCCATCACAATCCTGGCCCCTCTCCACCCACCTCTGCCAGCTGTAACCCTTCCACTTACGTACCACCTCCCCACTCCCCTTCTGCCCTCCCCAAGGGCCCGAAAATCCTCAACTTAGACATCTGCAGTCTTGTCTCAAAAATCAACCTTTTACATCCCATGGTAATCTCCTTCACACCTAATATTCTCAATTTAAAGGAAATTTGGTTAAATGCTAAAATCCCTGATCTCGCTATTAATATCCCAGGCTATTTCATAATCAGGCAGGATGGGACTAGCAGGGGAGGCGGAGTAGCCATGTATATCTTGTCCTCACTTCAGTTCACAACCATTCTATCATCCTCACTACCCTCCGCCTATGAAACACTTGTAGCAAACATTACCTTGCCTTTTTCCTCCCCTATCTTCATAGCTGGCATCTACTGTAGACCTGGCTCCAAGGTATCCGATACTTTGGATCTCATTACCTCCATAACCTCCCTCTCACATAAAGGTGAGCTATACATCCTGGGTGATGTAAACCAAAACTGGCTATCACCAGCAACTGCCAAGACACAGAATGGCATCACAGCCCTCAATCTCTCCCAACTCATTCTGGAACCCACCCACCTAAACCATAAAATCCTTAACCACTCCCTGATTGACTGGGCTCTCACCTCTCACCCCCACTGAGTCATTAAATCAGGCATCCTCCTGGATGCCCTCAGCAATCATCACCCAATCTTCATAGCCAGGAAAGTCCATAGACCAAAACCGCCACACAAAATTCTACAACTCCGCACTTTCAGCTCCTTAAACCTTAATCCCCTCCTTAATGATCTGGCCAGCTTCGATTGGTCCCCTATTGCCTCTGCCTCTTCCAATGACTAAGCTCTCATTTATTTTAAAGATAAATTTCTAGCTACATGGATCTTTAATGCTCCATTGAAACACATTAGAGTTCATGGCAACCATCATCTCTGGGTCACCCCTGAGTTACTGACCTGTCTCAGGGAGCGAGACAAAGCTTGGAGGATTCATAAGGCCTCCCAGCTTCCCCCAGATTATGCTAGGTATCGCATGTTAAGAAGTGCCTGCACCAAAGCTACCAGACTAGCCAAGTCTGAATATTTTAAATCATCTTTCCTCAAAAACATCAATTCCCCCTCCAAATTCTGGAAAGTGGTCCGTGCCCTATTCTCGTTCCCCTTTGCATCCGCCTCCCCCAGTGCTTAAAATAAACAACTCATTGGTCTCCAGACCATGCGCAGTGGCTCAGGAGTTCAACTTCTATTATACCTCATGTGCCACAGCACTTCTTAAGTCCATCCCCTCTAACCTCTCCCCTCCTCATCCTCCCATGCCCAGCACCCAACACCTCTGTGCCCAACCTTCCTTCTCCTTTTCTGTTGTCTCCCCAGAGGAAACACTAACAGCCCTTCTATCTCTTAATCCTTCTACGGGCTCATCACTGGATGACCTTGACCCTAAACTCCTCTACTGTTCAGCTTCTGCTATAGCCTACCCTCTCTCCTTAATCCTAAATCTCTCCTTCTCATCCTCATCTGTCCCTTTGTCCAAGAAACATGCAGTGATCCTATCCTTCCCAACCAAAGGGTGGTGACCCCTCCTCCCCTGCAAATTTTTACCCAATCTCCCTCCTCCCTGCCATTGCTAAGCTCCAAGAACACCTGTTTTTCTCTCAAATAACCTCCTTCCTAGATAACTCTTCCTTTTTCACCCCATTCCAGTCTGACTTTCAGAAGAACCACTCCTCTACCACCTCCCTGCTCAGGCTCACTGATTCCATCCTCACTGGGATGGATAATGGCCTCATTACCTATGCCATCTTTGTTGACCTTGCCAAGGCTTTCGACACAGTCTCCCATGCCCTACTTCTTGACTCCCTTATGGCTGCTGGTCTGTCTACTCATGCCCAAAGCTGGTTTAGAGCTTACCTATCAGGCAGAACACAATCAGTCAAGATCCTGGATAAAATCTCTCCCCCCTCCCTATTTCCACAGGAGTCCTCTGTGCTTGGACCCATTCTCTTCTCAGTCCTCCTCAATGATTTGCCCTCAGTATGCTCCTTCTCCTCTTCTATCCATATGTATGCCAATGACACCATCCTGTTCTCCTCTGGCAAATGCCCCTCTGATGTAGCAACCACCCTTCAGCATGACTTCCACCAGGTTCAGTTATGGTTTGCCTCACATCAGCTGTTCTTAAATGCCAAAAAGACTGTCTCCATGACCTTTGGCACTAGGCAGAAACTCTCTAGGCTTTACTCTTTGCCTTCTTCCCATACCCTTGATGGGACAGTCTTAGAGGACACCTCCTCATTCAGATAACTTGGGGTTTGGCTGGACCAACACCTCAACTTCTCGGGCCACATTGACGCCATCCTGAAAAAACTGCGCACCAAGCTTGGTGCCTTATTCAGGAACTGTAGCTGCATCCCTCCTACGGCGTAACGTGAACTAGTCCAGAAGATGATCCTCCCCATTTTTAACTACTGTGATGTAGTCTATGGTGCCGCTCCCAAATCCTCCCTAACCAGATTGGACACTCTCTTTAACTCCTTCTGTCGCTTTGTCCTTGATGTTCCATCACACTCTCATCACTGTGACCTCTATTACTTGCCTCGCTTGCTAGCAGGCACCTCCCTCATTGTGCCAAGCTCACTTCTAAATTTTGGTTAGGAGAACTTCCCTCCTACCTCACATGCTCACTTTCTTCTCCCCCCTCAGATCCTCTGACACTCGCACTTTGTTGGTCCCCCGTTAAACTACTCTCATTGGTGAGTCAGGCTTCTCCCATCGTTTCCCGCAAATCTGGAAGTCACCCCCCCAAATACGGCACTCCTCCTCCTCCTCCTACTCCCTCACCTCTGCCTTACATAACTTTCTCTCATCTAACTGTTCCTGCTTTAACCCTCCTTAACTGTCCTCCTATATGTCTGCTCCTCTCTATGACTCACATCCCCTATTAAACCCTCCTCCCCTTCTCAACTTGTCCTCACCTAGTGCTGTTCCCTGGCAGGGTTCTCTGCATCCTGGAGGGGGCAAGCACTGGGCAACTACTCTTCCTTCCCTCCCACCCCCCTCTATCCTTTCTACCCAACTAGTCTTCACCTGATTCTGTGCTCTGGCAGGGTTCTCAGCACCCTGGAGTGGCCTAGTCTTAGGCAAGTTTTTTCCTCCCCTCCCTTCCCTCCTTTCCCTTCATCCCTTCTTTTCTCTCTTCCCAACTTGTCCTCACCTAGTTCTTCCCCAGCAGGGTTCTTGGCATCCTGGAGGGGTCCAGCACTGGGAAATGACTCATCCTTCCCTCCCCTTTCCCCTCCATCCAACTTGTCCTCATCTAGTTTTACCCCCTGGCTGGGTTCTCAGCATTCTGGAGGGGTCCCTCATTTCCCTTCCCTTTCCCTTCCATCCTTTCTACCTAACTCATCCTCACCTGACTCTGCTTTCTGGCAGGGTTCTCAGCATCCTGAAGAAGCCTAGTCTTAGGCAAGTCCCTCCCATCCCTCCTCCTACTTCCCTTCCATCCCCCCCACTATCTCTACCCAGCTTGTCCTTGTCTACTCCTGCCCCTTATTCTAAGTCATTGCCTCATTCCTCTACTAGCAGCAATCTTCACACCCTGTAGGGGCCAGTTCCAGGTACGACTTATCCTTCCCTACCCTATCCCTTACCCCCACCTTTCTCCTGCCCCCCCACACCCCTGCACTTAAACAAAGGTATTAGTTCACTTCAGCTAATAACTTACACTTTTTGTTCTGTCTGAGGTGCTCCCAGATTGCACTAGCCCTGTGTTAACTTGGCTGTTGCAACTGATTCTTTACTCACTTTGCTCCGGTAATGTTCTCCCATCTTTATCCTTCCCTACCTCAGCTGGTTTCCCCTGTCTACCCCTCTATTCCCCTTGATGTCCCCTCACTGCACCTCATTCATTCAATAATTGCTAAATAAACTGCCTCTTAATTGTGATCCATTTCTGAAAGAAGTGGACTCCAATGCTACATTAAACGGCAGCACTATGTTCCTCAGATATGACACTTGTGAATAAATGCTTATTCCACTGGTTTGATATCTTTAACTGTATGTTATGTCACAAATACAATTTTATGATTATTTTATGCTATTTTTGAGTGTCCTGCTACAAATATAATTGAATGTAATTTCGCAGTTCTGCTAAATGTTAATCTCTATGTGTAATTTTTCATCCAATTGTACCCCCCCCCCCCCGGTTGCATCGGGAGACGAGCAACTTGCTGTTCAGTGTGCCTTCCTGGTAAAACATTTCAATAAATAAATAAGGGAAGTGGTGGCAAAGGGAAAGACAAAGGGTGGCTTCAAGAGGTACAAGGAGACACAGAGAGAGGAGGATAGGGAGGTGCACAAGGAGAAGCAGAGGGAAGCAGGGAATGTGGTGAGGGAAGCAAAGGCACAAATGAAGGAAAGGAGAGCCAAAAGGGTAGTTAAAGGAGACAAGACCTTTTTCAGATACATATGCAAAAAGAGGAATACAAGGGGAGGGATTGTGAGATTAAGAAGGACAGGGGGAGATTGCGCAGGAGAGGATCAGGAAAAAGCAGAAATCCTGAACAGATACTTCTACTTAGTCTGCACAGTGGAGGGAAAATGGTTACAGCATTCAAAAAAGCATGTTATAGAAACAAGAGGATCTTAGAAGTATAGCGGGGGGGGGGTGCAAACTGGAGATCGAGTAGGGCCTGTGGTGGCACTGTAGGTAGGGAAAATAGGGTAGGCTAGGTGGGCCAAGAGGTCCTTATTTGCCAGTTACTTCTATGTTTCTATGTTTAGGGAGAGGGTGGACGGACCACAGAAAGCAGCAGGAGCGCCGAGGGGAGGGAGGGAGGTGGACACAAGTTCATTCATTGAGGGAAGTGTCCTAAGAGGACTTGCACATCTGAAAGTGGATAAGGCTATGGGGCCAAAAGGGGTACATCCAAGGGTGTTGAAAGAGCTCAGGGAGGTACTGGCTGGACCTCTGAGAGCCCTATTCAACAATTCCCTAGAAACAGAAGTAGTTCCAGAAGATTAGAGGAGGACAGATGTAGTCCCCCTTATTTATTTATTTAGTTAGTTAGTTAGTTATTCATGTTTTTGGTAACCAGGTAAGTGCACTGCTCCAGTGGACCATGTTCAGTCACGACCTGGGCCACAAGGTGGCAGTACAGGGAAATACAAATTATACAAATTCACATAGTAGTGTACAGTTGTTACAATAACATTAGTACAACAAGAACAGTCATCATTTACATAATGTTTACAGACATTGAGATAACATAGATAAAAGAATGCAGGCCGAGATGCAGATACAATTACAGAAGTAGATACAAATTCACATTGTAGTGTAAGGTGGTCGCAACAATATTAGAACAGTAAGAACAGTCATCATTTTTGCATAGAAATAATAAAATATGAGACAAGGAAATGCAGGCCTAGAATGCAGGGGAGAATTTGTTAAGTATATGCACAAAGCAGCTAAAACAGTTTCGTAAGCTAAGCATAAGTAGCAGTTTGAGCCGGTCAGACTGCTTTCAAAGAGAACTAGGTGGAGACACCTGTCCTGGCCAGATTGCCAGGGCCAGCTGAGAAGCAGCAGCATGCAAGGTAGGCAGTGCGAGACATTGAGTGAGGTAATGTATGTTCCTAGAGTTCTGGAGAGTAGAGGGCAGTGGCCAGCAGTTTTGGTAGTTTAAGGTGGTTCACGGGATTCTACTCTGCCCAGCAAGCATTTGCAGGAGGACTCCTTCAGAAGCCAGGTCTTAAGGTTGGCTTTGAACAATGCATGGGATGGGGATGCACGAATGGAAGTGGGAAGACTGTTCCAGAGGAAGGGGGCCATTACTGAGAAAGCCTTGCTACCCATCATGGTAGAGGCATGAGGAACTTTGAGGGTTGGAAAAGAAGAGGTCCTAAGGGGTCTAGTGGCTGCTCTAGGTATGAGTAGGGGAGCATAAGAGGATAGCTGGTTACTTCTGAGAACATTGTCCACCAGGCAGCCCCCCGCATAGTTCTGGTGTGCCTGAGGGGAGAGCCATCCTAAGGACTGATAGAGGTTGCAGTGATGGGTTAATGGGGGGGCTTTAAGGACAAAGCGACAGATAGCATTATATGCCATGTATAGGCATGAGTGTTGCTTTGTGGGTGTTGGGGAGTAGATAGGGGGGCAGTAGTCTAGGAGAGGGAGAAGGTTTCCTTGTGCGATGGGGAGGCAAACTTCCGGGGAAAGCAGGTGAATTGCGCGATAGGCTGCACCTAGTTTCTGATTAATCTTTCTGCTAAAAGCAACAGCAGACAGGAGGCAGGCAACTATAGGCTGGTCAGTCTAACGTCAGTGGTGGAGATGTTAATGGAAACACTATTGAATGAAGAGCTAGTGGAGTATCTTGAATCCAGTGGGTTGCAAGACCAAAGGCAGCATGAATTCATGGGGGAGGTCATGTCAGATAAACCAGATTGGTTTCTTCGACTGGGTGACCAGTGATATAGATCCAGTTGGGGCAGTGGACATGGCCTACTTAGGCTTCAGCAAGGCCTTCAAGACCATTCCACATAGGACTCTATAAGGAAACTGAGCAGTTTGTTGGTGTGACCAAAGGTGATAAACTAGGTATGGAACTTTTTGATGGATAGGCAACAGAGGGTGGTGGTAAACAGCATTCACTCTAATGAGGAAAGAGTGACCAGTGGGGTACCTCAGGGCTCAGTTCTAGGACCAGTCCTCTTCAATGTCTTTATAAGCAACATTGCAGAAGAGCTAGAAGGGAAGGTATGCCTCTTTGCAGATGACACCAAGATTTGTAATAGGGTAGATACTCTGAAGAGAGTGGAGAGAATGAAGAGGGACCTGAGAAAACTCAAGGAGTGGTCGAGGGTATGTCAGCTGGGGTTCAGTGCAAAAAAGTGCAAAATCATGCATCTAGGGCACAGACACCCAGGGGCAGATATAAAATGGTTGAAGAGGTCTTGAGAGCCACAAAGCAGGAATGAGACCTTGGGGTTCTCATATCTGATGACCTCAAGGTGGCAGGTCAGTGTGACAAGGCAATAGGCAGGGTCAGTAGGAAGCCATGGTGAATAGGAAGAGGAATCACCAGAAGGGCGGAGAGAGGTGGTGTTATCATTGTATCGATTGTTGCTGAGAGCGGGAGTGGAATAGGTGTGAGATTGGCTTCTGAGGCATCAGCAGGAGTCAGCAGGCGATAGCAGGCATGCAAGGAACTCTGCCACTCTAGTAAGGTAAGATGGATGACCTGTGTTCTTGTTGCTATCTGTGTTAAGGAGTACAGGAACTGTAAGCAGCAGTTAAAGAGGGTATTGTAAGAACTCCTGTCTAGATAAGGTAAACGGGGAGCGAAAAGGAAACATTATAAACCCTATCTAGGGTAAGGGTTAGAAGGGTGCGAAAGGAAAATGTACAAAACTCTGTCTAGGGTCAGATGGTAAAGGGGGAGACAAAAAGGAAACTTTGAAACCCTATCTAGTAGTAGTAGTAGCAATCATTTGTTTATTTAGCTCCGAATCCCAGAGGCTCTGTACACCATTGCAATAAAATATCAAACCAAATGAAACATAACACATAATCTTAAATAAAAACAGCTAAAACATAAAGTGCAAATTAGAAGCAAGGGTAACTTAGATACTAAGACCACTGGTATTAAATCAAATCTAAAGCTTGACTGAAGAGATGAGGTTTTTAGGGTAAGAAGGAGGTGACAGAGGAACAACTTAAAAAATCCTGTCTAGGTTCTAGTAATAAGGATTAGGCTAAACTAAAAGGGAAACGTAAGTAAAGTCTTATTTAAACATAAGGGAAAAGTTAAATAGAGTCCTATCTAGAGTATAACTGTATATACAATATAACTTGTATAAACTGTATAACAATAATTAGGTGTCAGTGGCTCAGTAAGTAGCACACTCGCCTCTGAGGCAGGGAGATCAGAGGGCTGTGGGTTCAGTTCCCACATCTGGCACTTGGGTTAATATCCCAGTACTGACACTGTAGTGCAGCATGAGAGAGTTGCTGCACTTCTGAGGTGCCGTCATTCAGATGATATGTTAAACCGAGGTCCCTTCTGCCTGGACTGGTGGTAGTTCAGGTGGATGTTAAAGATCCCATGCCACTTATCGAAAACAGTAGGGAAATTTCCCTGGTGTCCTGGTCAAATTTCCCTCATTCACTAAAAATACCACCAAGAAGCTCAATCTGGTTCAAGGTCAGTTGGCAATTATCTGTATCCCCCTCCCCCGGGTCATGCCTGAAAATAGGCAAGATTTGTCTAGTGCACTTACCCGGTCAACAAAAAACTAAATAAAAAAAAATAACTGCAAGGGGTAAACCAACTGAAAAAAGGGAAATCTGAGTAAGGTAAGTTATTTTAAGGGAATAGGGAGATTAATATTCAATCAATCAATCAAAATTCTTTATTTTATCAGGCGAAACACCTTTGAGTAAACTAATTTGCAAAATGGACCTGGACAGATACATGATCAAACACAGAATAATATTACAAAAATTAAAATAAAGGCATTACATACAATAGAATAAGATACATTTGTAAATATGCACAATAAGAGACCACTTATAGATAGCAGTCACATAGCAATATATGCATTGAAGATACCAGCATAACAAAGGCAGTGTGGGCAAGCATGCAGGGAAGGACAATGGTTACATTGAACAACTAAGGTGGAGAAGAGAGGGAGGGTGATAAGCATGGGTAAAAATCACATTGGGGGGATTAGTGGAGGGCAAAGAGAGGGTACAATGTCTGATGTCGGTATACCTTTAGCCAAAAATCAAGGAAAGCAATTGCAGGACTCCTTAAAGGAACGTGCATATAGCGATTTGAATGCTGACAGATTAATATGGCAGGCTATTCTCATGGTTTTTTTTGAGTTTATTCCAGAGTTGAGGAAGTGCATAACTTATTGAGGCCCAGCCAAAGCAAGACTTGACTTTAGGGTTAGTTAGGGAAATGTAAGAGGAACTTCTCGGAGCATAACTACCTAATGTACAACAGAGTAAACAATCTGAAATGTACTGCGGGAGCTTCTTAGTGATTGCCTGGAAGGTCTAGAGGGCAGCATTTCTTTGCCTTCTGAATTTAAGGGAAGACCAACCCACTAAGAAGAAAAGGGAGCAATGGTGGGTAGAATACAGTGCTCCAGAGATAAAGCTTAGGGCTCTGTGGTAAGGAGTATCAAGCTTGGTTAACGCTGTGTTAGGAGCTTGGCCATAGAGGAAATCAGCATAGTCCAAGATAGAGAGAAAATTAGTTTGGACCAGCCTTTTTCTAGCATCCTGTGTAATGAAGTGTTTGATCCCGAATTAGAGACCAAGTCTCTGCTTAAGCTTTTTGTACATCTCTTCAATGTGGTCCAGGAAAGCAAGTTTGCAATCAATCCACACCCCCAGGTATTTGAATTTAGTAATGAAGTCTAGAGATTCACCTAAAAGAGTTGAAATTTGAGGTGCTGCACCTATTGAGGCAGGATTTACTACATTGATGCAAGGTGAGAAAAGCATTGCCTTTGTTTTTTTTAGCATTCAAGAGTAAGTTTTGGCTCAGAAGGTTTGATTGCAGATGATTAACTCTAGTCGGAGGTCCATGCAGGTGGATACTGGGGTTGGTCTGGCAATGTAGAGGACTGTGTCATCTGCAAAGAGATGAATATTGGCTGTTTTGATTCCAACGTTGATGCTATTAATATACAATGAGAAAAGTAGGAGTCCCAATATGGAACCCTGGGGCACACCCCTCAACGAAGGTTGTAAGGGTGAAAGTTCCCCCTCAGCTTTAACCTGTTGAAGTCTCCTCTTTAGGTAACTGGAGAACCATTTCAGAGAGAAATGGAGTCCAGACCAATGTTACGGAGTGCAGCGAGAAGCAGGTCATGATCGACAGTGTTGAAAGCCTTGCTTAAATCAAGGAAAACAGAGCAGATGTAATTCTTGTTGTCTACAGCACTCTGCCAATGATTAGTCACCTTTGCAATAATTCTTCTACATCCTTTAAAGATACAGGTTGGAAGGAAAATGTCATGGCTTGAGCAGGGGGGTTCAGAGACCGGACAAGTTGTGTCACTGGTATGCAGTCAAGTAAGTAGATTACTGGCTGGGGAAGAATCAAACGCTAGCCCAGCAGTCACAAAATGATTATTCAGTAAGTTGAGTACTGTTAGTTTATCAGTTATAAGGGAGTCACTGGATGATATTTTGGCAGGGAGGGAGTTGGATGACACATGCCCTTCGATATCCTTAATAGTTTTCAAAAATTTAGCTGAGCACTTGGAGGAGGAGTCCAATTCAGTTCGGTAATAGTTGTATTTCTCAGCTCAAACAAGCTTTGTACAGTGGTTTCTGACCTTTTCTGAAAGCTAGCCAATCAGAAGGTAATTTGGTTTTCCTGGCTGTCTTCCAGAGTAGATCTCTATTAAGCAGCACAGCTTTCAAACTAGCCATAAAC
Organism: Neoceratodus forsteri; assembly: GCA_016271365.2. Taxonomy (NCBI): domain Eukaryota; kingdom Metazoa; phylum Chordata; order Ceratodontiformes; family Ceratodontidae; genus Neoceratodus; species Neoceratodus forsteri. The sequence continues at coordinate 1,467,085,485 of CM057449.1, forward strand.
CAAGGACAAGATTTTTTCTTAGTATGGATTTTAGTTAGGGGAACGTGTTTATTAATTACTGTCACAGTGTGAGGGAATAAACTTCAGACAAGGCAAATTTACAGGTTTAAAACACACCTTGGTGTGATATTTATTTTTCAAAAGTTCGAAAAATAATAAATGAAAACAAAAGAATTGCAAAGAAAATCACTACTTAACATCAGTAGTTTCTCACACAGTACAGTCCTGGATTCTAGAGCTCCTAAGACCCTTCTCATCTGCATTCAACAGCTTGTCTGCAGTAGCACCTCTCTCCTTCACTCTCAAGAGTGAACTCTACTAGACTGAATTGAAGTAAACTCTGTGCAAAGGTTTTTATATCTTTTTGGTAGGGTCACCTGACTTAGACTGAGCCCTTACGTGTCTGGACATGTTTCAAAACCAAGGGGGGAAGGGATTGTGTCAGGGGATTTCCTGGTTCAGTTAAAGGTACAGTGTATATATCCACAGAGATTGACTTTCTGTATCTCTGATCCACAGTGACTAAGCTCTTTTATACATAGAACATTATACAGTAACAGGTTTATAGAGTGAATTTGTGAAAATACCTTCAGGATTTCTTATAACTGTATTAATCATTAAATTATTATTGTTTTATATGGCTTCTGAGTCCTTTTTTCTTTAAAAAGGTTTTATTAATTGTAATCATTCCTGCTATCTCAAATAGCCTTCATGCTTTTTTGTACACAAAATGCACTTATACACTTTACACAACACCTCTCCGGGTGTTTGGCACCATTCCAGGGACTTGATGGATGGAAATGGAAAAACAATGAAAGGAGAGAACTAGTAGGAAGTTTAGTAGGGACAGTAAGGAGCTACGCTAGGTGGCCAACCTAGGGTAGGGGGGGAAAAGAAGAAAAGCAAAGAAAAAAGCGTTAACTGTTGCACACAGAAATTTTGGTAGCTAGGAAATAAGGAGATAGAAAAGTGGTCCATCAGTCACAGCTGAGGGTGTAGCCTAAGTCTGCCACAATTACCCCTATAAAAATTTCCTGGAAGATGTCATAGGCCAATTCACAGTTTTAGCCAGGTAGAAAGTGTGCCAACTCAGAGAGTTCCGCAAGTCAAAGAGAAATGCATGGGGGTCAAGATAATGACATTACCTTTTAGATATATACCAGGAGATAGAGGGTGGTTTTGGCACAGCCCTCACACAAGCAATGACACAATGGTCACTGAAGTCAGTGAAAAATATTCCCAAATGTGAGAACAGGTGTGGTTTATTCACCAAGATAATATCCAATAAGGAGCTGTTACTAGGGTTACTCTTATTTGGGCTTGTTGCTTCCTTTATAAGTTGTGAAAGCCTGAAGGTGTCACAAAGGTCTTTGAGGGGTTTGAAGCAATTGGAAAACCAATCAAGGTTGAGGTCCCCCATAATAATGACCTCCCAGGATATTGAACTAAGCGCACTATTCAGGTGGTTCAGTATCTGTAGCCCTGCTGAAGGGGGTTTATAGCACCCTAACACATTAAGAGAGATGGAGGAGGAAAGCTGAACCTTAAGAGTCAGGCTTTCAAACTCCTTGGGTATTGTGGTAGACTTTAAAATGGAGAAAGTAAATTTATCATGAACATAAATAGCTACGCCTTCACATATTGATTGTCTATCTATTCTGAATGTATTATAGGAAGGGATATTCACCTCATAATCTGAGATGCTGGGTCTGAGCCAAGACTCAGTGACCACCAAAACATCCCTCATAGTGTGGCATACTCAGGCCTGTACAGAGTCATACTTCTTCAGAAGACTGCAAGCGTTGATATGCAGTAGGCTCATACCTTTAATACTGGCCAGTTTGGACAGAGCAGAGATAATGGGGGAGGACCAGAATTTAACTTGACATTGCCTGAGCAGATTGAAAGAAACAACAGGAATTTTTTGATCACACTTAGGAGCATTCCCCGGCTATTTTGCCTCTGCTGTTACCCGTGCATTGTTATCTGTATATTTGTACCGAACTTATTCTACTGTATTAAAGTTACAGTGTGTTTGCTACTTTTGTATACATATTCCTGTATTGCATAACTACATGTGCATTCCCACTTCTGCACTTATTATGTAAACATTTCTCCTTTGTGTATATTACTGTATGTATACATTTCTACCTTTGTACTTATTATGTAAACAAATGTACCCTCTCCTATGTACCCCCCCCCCCAGATGCAATTGCAAATGAGCAGGAGTCTGCTCAGTATGCTTTCCTGGTGAAACTTTTAACTAAATAAATTAAATAAATAAACATTCTGAAGGACCTAGTATGTTCTCGCTTGGAGGGATACAGATATCCACGAGGGAGGTCATATGGGCAGATACTATGAGTACCCATGGAAGCATAGATGAGCACCCTGGCCTCATAGAGCCAGATATGCAGTGGAGAAGATATGGGTGCAATAGGAAAGTTGTGCCCAGAAAACAACGAGGCTAGAGTTCAGGGTTTTATTTAACTCTAAAAATTGATTAGCGTTTTGCTCATGAAAGTTCTAAAACATTGTGAAAATGCATGCCACTTGCCTCACTGTGTTTAACAAATATAACACTTCTAGAAAACCTAAATAAATGTTTTATGTACAGTTAGTAATGTCCCAAGAAAAAAACTGCTAATCAATTATTTAAAACCCTGGAGTTCCATTGTACCACAGTACTTGTTCATGTAAATCTAAAATAGAGAGCATAACCATTAAGATGCAAGGGTCGTATACCCTTCGGATGGCCATATGGTGAAAAACAAGACACAAATTATTTCCATTGTAGGCCTCCTGGCTCTGTACAGAGCATGTTTTAAGAGACCATAATAGGAAACCTATTGCACACAGTAAAATGAAGAGGGTCCCCATTGTCATTCGCCAAGAGCGCCTCATTGGACAAACTAAGTCGCTGATCCCAAATTAATGTAAGAAGGGAATGTGAAGATGGAATGATATCACCACACTGAGATTCAAAGCCATACTCAGAAAATAGTAGGATAAGGTGCTGAGCAGGCAATTGCAGAGCAATATCAGAGGGAGTTAACAGTGAAAGATCCTCTTACTTCAGTCACACTGCAAAAAAAACTAAGGCCCTTCTAGTGGCAGAACTTTACAATCTGCTAATGGAAAACTGCCGGGCTGGAGCTGCTTTCCCAATGCGTACCTGGATCCTTGCTCTTGAGGGCAGGCTGGGGAGAGCCCTGCGGCCGGCTGTGTTCAGTGCCAGACCACTGGTGCAGAAGATGGAGCCCACTCAGGAAAACCCTGACGAGAGAAGGAGAGAAGGGAGAAATCTGCTTATATACACCGACAGGACAAAGGCCTCAGAGTTTGGAATCAGTGATTCAGTTTGTCCAATAAGGTGCTCTTAGCGTGTGACAATTGGGACCCCAAACCATCCCCACAAAATTCGGCATACAGCCAAATTCCATAATGATCTTAGTGATCACAATATTGTAGCATGCACCAGAAAACCAAGATAAGCACCTCTCTTCCTCTACATTTGTCACCAAGCACAGCTTCCGCAAATTCAACATCAAAAACTATATCTTGGACCTAGGCAAGACCTCTATCTTGCCAAATCAGTGGATGAGGCGGTCACCTTTCTTAACGTTACACTGACTCAGCTCGCCAATAAATATGCCCCTTTCATTAAATCCAGGGTCCATAAACATTCCCATCCCTGGTTCACTCCAGATCTAAAAACTGCACTGCACAACTGTGATACACTTTGGGCCCGTGCAAAGTACACAAAGAATGCGGCCGACTGGCAGACATTTAGAACTGCCAGGAATACTTGTGTTAAACTAATACGATCTACCAAACCTAACTTCTATGTAGAATTCCATGAAAATGCCAAAGGCAACTCAGCCAAGATCTGGCAAGCAATCAAGACAGTTGAGGGCCACAAAGCAGCCCCGTCCATCCCCACCAAGTTACTCAATAACGAAGTCAAATATGTCGAGCGTGATCTCATCCTAGAAAAACTGAATACCCATTTCACGACTGCTGGACTCATGTTTGATTCATCCCCATACACAGGGCTACCATGCCTCCCACCCCACTCCACCACCCATGAGCCCTGCCTCCTCATACCTTCCAGCTTCACCCTGTGACTTACAAACAAGTAATGGACCACCTTAGTAAACTCGACATCAATAAAGGTAGTGGATCAGATGGCATCGATCCCATCTTCATCAAGCTAGGCTACTATTATCTAGCTGCACCAATCCTTCGTATCCTTAATCTCTCCATCTCCTCAGCCATGGTCCCCTCCTGCTAGAAATCAGCTCATATCTTGCCCTTATTCAAATCAGGTGTCCCCTGTGACCTAAACAATTATAGGCCCATCTCCATCGTTCCTGTCCTATCCAAACTGCTAGAGAAACTCATCGAGCACCAGCTTAAAGACCATGTTGAAAAGTTTTCACTCCTCAACCCTGCCCAGTCTGGGCTCAGACAAAAACACAGTATTACCTCCACTTTAGCTAAAGTCACCAATGACTGGCTGACTGCGCACGATTCCAAGCAAGTCACAGGTGCCATATTCATTGATCTCAGCAAGGCATTTGATACCGTCAACCATAACCTCATCCTCAGTGGTCTCAGTAAACTGGGCATGGCTGACACCACACTTCAGTAGTTCTTGAGTAACCTTACAGGTAGAGTTCAGAAAACCAAAGCAAGCGGTCAGGTGTCCGACTCCCTACCCATAAAATGAGGTGTTCCACAAGACTCCATTTTAGGCCATATACTATTTTCTATTTACATTAACTCACTAGATTCCAATGTCAGCAACTCCAAAATACATCTCTTTGCAGATGATACTGTTATATATACTTCTAAGACAACCTTATCCGAAGTACGTGATGTACTCCAAGCTAACTTCACACAGCTAGTGCGCAACCTAATTAACTCCAAGCTACTACTCAACGTGAAAAAAACCATGGTCCTCTATTTCGCACCTAGTAGCAATAGGCCCTTCCCTCGGCACAGTATGTCACCTGTACCCATCATGACTATCCTAGGTGAATCACGAGATGTGGTTGATCAATTCGGATATCTGGGTGTTTGGATAGACAGCAAACTTTCTTTCAGTGCATACATCAACTACCTTTCCAGTAAGTTGAAAGCAAGACTCTGCTTTTCCTTCAGGAACAGAGCGCTCTTTTCCCCTGCCATTAGATGTAGACTAGCACAGGCCACATTCCTGCCACTCCTAGACTACAGTGACATCATCTACAACTGTGCCGCTGCTTCCAACCTTCACAAGCTTGATATACTGTTCTATCAGGCTCTGTGCTTCATTATGAAAGCACCTTTCAGGACTCACCACTGCGACTTATATAAAGAAGTTGATTGGCAACCCCTCGCCACCTAGCGGCTACTCCATTTAGGTACCTGGACCCTCAAAAGTCTACTAAACAAATTACCGACCTGTATCTCCTCACTTGTTAATATTTCCCATTGCTCCTATTCCCTTAGGAAATCCACCTACATCCTCCTCGATGTACCCCGGATGCGTACCTCCCTTGACAAGGGTGTCATTAGCTATGCCATTCCATCGGTGTGGAATCTCATCCAGACATCACTCAGGCTCACCAGCATTGTCTTATTAATTTCTTCAGAGCCTTGACCTACAAATTCTTCCCAGTAGTCTGTCACTGCCTTAGGTCCTAGCATATCATGCCATCCTCTTGCCACTGCTATCAAGTGAGTACCCTCTGACTTCTTGTGTCCTTCTCCCTAGTCTCCCTATCCACCTTGTCCCCTGTCCTCCCTAGTCCATCCCCACCCTTACACCCAGGACTCCTTCTATACCCTCCATCCCTGATCCCTGCCCAACTCTCTCCCTTGCTCTTTCATCCTCTCGCAACTTCTTGCACTTATCCCTTGGCCCCTCAGTCAGACACCTTCCTTGTCAGAAGTAGTTATGTATTTCTTCTTAACCCCTTCCTTCCTTTCTTCCTTCCTGCACTCTCAGCCATCTTGGGAAGCTGACAGCAGTCGTATAAGTTCTTACTGATACTATTTTTGTTCTCCCTCTCAATATAAATTGGTTCCTCTATGCTTCACTATTGTTTTTCTTTTCTTTGACCCTGTATGTATTTCCTACCAATTATTGTTACCTTATGGTTTGTCATCGCTGCTTACCCGAACACCGGATTCCGATCTGTTTTATTATTGTTTTTACTGTCCATATATGCACTTTTCTACCAATTATTGTACCTGTATGCTATGTCATCACTTTTATTGTGCACTGTTGTTTAACGTTGTCCTTCCAGGACCTCTTTGAAAATGAACATGATCAATGGAATCTTCCTACCAATAAACTTAACTTAAGAAAGGAGACAAAAGAATTCAGTAACAAGGTGACAAATTAAGGGTGCTTAGTTAGCCGGGAGGGAGAGAATGGCTCTGGGTGTGGCTGATATTACGCACCAACATCATCACCAGTATACAGAGGAAAGGCAAGTGGGGGGGGGGGTTGCAGAAGGGGGAAACAGCAATTCAGCAATTAGACAAAGCAGTTTTTAATTTCAGACTTCATTAATATTTAAATAGCTTAAGGCAGAAAAAACACTCAAAAAATGTCTGTCGTTCGCTACTGTAACAACTCAGATTCAGCAATGGGTACATTAGGCTCATTACAGATTCAGTTGCAGAGGTAAGGAAAACAAAAGAAATTTAGGCAGCCGAGAGATGAGCTCTGGGGGAAGGCACCAGGCAGTTAAAATCCCCAGGAGCTGAAGCCAATCAGGGTGAGATGGTGTGCTGAATCGGCCTATAGTACTGTAGACCCAATTCAGGCACCATCCACCAACTGAGTTCCCAATTGAGTTGGGAATGATAGGAGTGGTGCAATGCAGTGCTTGTGGGATGGCAGTCTTCAAGGAGACCTTCTCTAGACTGAAGTTCTGTCCCACCTGCATGCATCTTTCTGAGCTGAGGGGAGAGGTCGCTAGACTCTGAGCCAAGTTGGTTAGGATTCAGGGGACCTCCTCTCCCACCCAGATGCCTTTAAGTCCACCACTGTTGTCTCAGAGGGTGCCACAAAGGAGGGCCGACTGGACTGTGGTGGGTTCTGGGAGGGTGGGGTATCAGAAACACATCCCTCAGCCAGTGCCACTACACAACTCTTTTACCGCACTGGCGGGATGGGATTGCCAAGAGGAGGCACCTGTGGTAGTGGCAAGGGAGCATGTGAGGTTCCTTCAGAGGGGAGGTCCCAGGGTGTAATGCAAAGGATCTCAGCAGAAGAGGAAGCAACTTCTGGTGGGGGACTCAGGTATTAAGGAGTAGTTTGGAGAATAGCGTGGGAGGGTAAGAAGATGGTGAAGTGCCTGCCTGACACCTTGGCACTGAGGGATTGGGAATGGATCCTTAGGGTCATTTAGGATGGTGGGGAAGAAGGGGGAGCTGGATGTCATTGCCCATCTGGGGACAAATGGCCTGATTAGGGACACAGCAGGGGTAGTGCAGGATAGGTTTAGGGAGCTGGGGAAGGGCCTAAAGCAGGTAGCTCACACAGTGGCATTCTCTGAGAAGCTACTTGTATAGGGTTGGAGGGATAAGAGGGAACATTGCTTCAATGTTGTTAATGACTGGTTCAAGGCATGGTGCAGGGAGGATGGATTTGGCTACATTGGGGAGTGGGGTCCTACCTAGGGGGATGGTAGCCTGTACAAAGGAGATGGCCTCCATCCATCCTGGAGGGGGACCGCAGTTCTGAGTAGAAGGTTTAAATGCTACTTCAGTGGGCATTTAAACTAGCCATGGGGGGAGACAGAAATGATGAGGGCAGTGAATGTCTTCCCCCTAGAAAGAGGAGCATCAGAGAGTAGAAACCCAGGGAAATATCTTCCCCTGGGGTAGAGGGGCACAGGGACAAGTGGGGAAAAAGTTGGGAGATGGGTCTAAGGCTGAGAGATTAATTAGGGAAGGTGGACAGAGGGTGGTTAAAAAAGTGGAGGATAGTACCAGGGACATCGGAAGGATGAAGGATGGACCAGGAAAGGTAGAGAGGAGCAGGGGTGGAGAGGGCCAAAAGAAATGGAGAGCCATGTGTGCCAATGCAAGGAGCCTACAAAATAAAATTCCTGACCTGGAGGAGACCTGTGCAGAGGTGGACCTGGATCTAGTGGCCATACCGGTATCATGGTGCACTGACAACCACAGCTGGGATGTGGCCATTCCAGATTACACCATGTTTTGGAAGGATAGAGCAGAGAGGAAAGGGGGGTTGTTTTATATGTGAGGAAGGGTATCAAGGCCACGGAGGTACAAGGAAGTTATGGGGGATGAAAAAGAGCTGGAGGTTCTTTAAGTTGGCTCAGAGACTGGATCCGGGGCCTTTATCCATGTGTGGGTGGTGTACAGATCACCAACACAGAGGAAGGAGTTGGACAGGGTTTTGGGATAGGCCACTGGCAGAACAGCAAGCAGGTGGGAGGTATTGATCATGGAGACTTTAAATTGATGGATGTAGATTGGGGCAGTCTAACGACAGCTACAGCTAGAAGCTGGGCCATCCTAGACTCCCTATGAGGGGTATTTTTTAGGCAGCTGGTTACAGAACCCACTAGAGATGGAGCAGTGCTGGATCTAGTACTTACAAATAGGGACAGCATTGCAGACATCACAGTGGGTAGCCCCCAGGTACAAGCGAAAATTGTGGAGTGTGATTTAGCAAATGGATCACGCAGGAGAAAAAATACATTGGGATAAGGATCCTGGACTTCAGGAGAGCAGATTTTAAAGAAATGGGAGACTGCATTAGGAAATACCTTAAAGGGGGGGGGGGTCGGAGTTATAATATGGTGGTCAAAACCACACACCACAATAATGCTGCACGCAGAGCAGCATGCAGCAAAATAACATCGACACAACATGCCGACCAGCCCAAAAAAGGCACACACTTGAGGAATGTATTCATTCTTGAGTGGGGCTACACTCCCCACACCCCCAGACTAATTATAATTAACTCCAGGGAGTCATGGACTTTGGGGGAAGGACTCGGAGCAGGAACATTTTTATTTTTTTATCAAACAAAAGCCACTGGCTCCGTGGTGCTAGGCGATAGGGGGTTGCCTGACACACTGGCGACCCGGGTCCACGCTCGAGCCTGGAGTGCCAGGAGCGGAGGCCGGCAGAGAGGCCTCAAGAGTATCCTTTGGACACTCTCCTCCCAGGGGGAAGGTTGTGGAGGCATTGCCCTTTGGCGGCTCCTCGTGACCAGATTCGGCCTTGCGCTTTGCGGCGTGGGTGACCACAAGCCGCATGTGTAGTATACGAGGAGGCTGCAGCGTGCCTCCCCAGGGGGGGTAGGATAACTGGAACAAGCAAAATGGCCACCTGTTCTATCTGGATGATGGTGGCCCACCTCCCCTAGCCGTGAAGTGGGGAGGTCCCCGAGTCGACCCGCGCTGCCCACCCAAGATGTAAGGGGATGCCGAAGGGCACCTCGATCTCCCCTCCCAGATGCCTCCCATGGGCAGGGGGGCTCCCCAATGAAGGGATACGTCGGGACAGGTGGGCAGCGAGGCAGATGGATGACAGATCGGGGGAGCAGTAGAGGACGAAGACTTGGCTGCCTGAAGGAAAGAGTGGATGGGTGGGAAAGAAGGGGGCATAAACAAAGCATACAAAAAAAAAGCCACAGCAGAGTGGGACCTGGGGAGAACTGAACTGCAGCCCCAGGTCCCTGATACCACTGTAGGCAGGTGCTCTAGCCACTCCACCATGGGAGCAGCTCAGCCAGGCACCACTACGGCGGCTTCCTTCACTTTTCTACTGGCAGCCTACAGCAACAGGGGTAGTGGTTCATACCGCACGTTGAAAAAAACCCTGTCACTGCAGAACCATTAGTGCTTCTTATAGTGCTGTATTTCATGTGCAATTTTATCTGTGCTATCTTGACCTGGTACCGAAGGCAGGATGGCCAAGGGGGAGTGGAGGCACAATGGAAAAGGATAAGGGAAGGAATAACTAAGTCAATGGCAAGCTTTGAAGAAAATAAGTAGAGGAGAAGGAGACCACTATGGTTATAAAAGGAGGTGGCTAAAGCAGTAAGGGAGAGAAAAAAAAAACCCTAGGTTTTAGGAAATACAAGGAGACCCGAACAGAGGGGGACAAGGTATTATATCTAGAGAAACAAAGGGAGGCAGGGAGGAGGGTGAGGGCAGCAAAGGCTCAAACAGATGAGAGGATTGCCCAGGAGGTCAAAAAAGGGAATAAGACTTTTTTCAGGTAGGTGAGCGAAAAGAAGAAGGTGGGGGGGGGGATAGTAAGGATCAGAAGAGTTGGGGGGGCTGTGAAGAGGGAGATCAAGGGAAAGCTACAATTTTAAACAACTACTTCTACTGAGTTTTCACAATGGAGGGAGGAGGGGATGGCCCAATATGCATCAGCAGGGGAAGTGGGAAGTGGACACAAGTCCATCTTTGGAAGAGAGACAGTCCATTGGGGATTGGAAGCCCTAAAGGTAAACAAAGTGTTGGGGCCAGATGGGATCCACCCAAGGGTACTAAAAGAACTGAGTGCAGTGCTAGTCACCCCTCTGGCAACACCATTCAGCAACTCAATGAAGATAGGGGGTAATTCTAGAGGACTGGAGGAGGGGGTTATGTGGTCCCTCTGCACAATAGCAGCAGCAGGGTGGCGGCTAGCAATTACAGACCAGTCAGTCTCATATCAGCAGTGGGGAAATTAATGAAAACCCTACTGAAGGAGAGAATGATGGAGTACCTGGAGGCAAATGGGCTACAGCACCACAGGCAGCATGACTTCACAGTAGGGAGGACATGCCAAACAAATCTCACAGATTTCACTGACTGGGTAACTAGGTAGGTGGATCAGGGGAAGGCAGAGGATGTGGCCTATCTGGACTTCAGTAAGGCCCTTGACACTGTGCCACACAGGAAGCTGATTAAGAAACATAGCAACCTGGGGGTGGAGGGAGAAGGTGGTGTACTGGGTATCTAACTGGTTAAAAGGTAGGAGGCAGAGGGTGGTGGTAAATGGCAGTCACTCAGGGAATAAGAGAGTGACCAGTGGAGTACCACAGTGATCGGTACTGAATCCTGTCCTCATAAGTAACATTACTAGGGAACTGGAGGCGAAGATGTGTCTCTTTGTGGATGAAACAAAAATCTGCAACAGGGTGGACACCCAGGAGGGGGTAGAGAAAATGCAAAGGGATCTGGGGAAACTAGAGAAATGGTCTAGGGAGTACCAGCTGGGTTTCAATGCCAAAAAATGTAAATTCATGCACCTGGGGAGGGGAAACCCTGGGGCTGTGTATAAGATGGCGGCAGAGGTGGGTACTTAGTCACCAAACAAGACAGGGATCTTGGGGGTAGACTGATGATCACAAGGTGGCAGGACAGTGCAACAAGGCAGTAGACAAGACTAGCTGAATGCTGGGGTGCATAGGGAGGGAGATTTCTAGTAGGAGAAGGAAGATGGTGTTGTCACTGTATTACTCACTAGTGATATGCCACCTGGAGTAGTGTCCTATTCTGGAGGCAGCACCTCCACAGGGTGGAAGCAGTCCAGAGGAGGGCCACCAAAATGGTGCAGGAGTTGCATGAGAAACTATACAAGGAGAGGCTGCAGGATCCCAGCATGTACTCCCTGGAGGAGAGAAGGGCGAGAGGGGATAAGATGATATCAAGTCCTAGCTAAGGCACTTATTTCTTTCTCTCTTCTGTTTGTTGGGGTTCCATAAATGCACACATCATACCCTTGTGATTGAAATGGGACATGATTGAAGCCCATAAGTACGTCACAGGATAAACAAAGTGCAAGAGGGTAGTCTCTTTCAGAGAAGGAGCACCAGAACAAGGGGACATGCTATGAAGCTGAAGAAAGGATGTTTAAAAGGGATGTAAGGGAATACTCTTCACAGAAAGGGTGGTGGACACCTGGACTGTCCTACCAGCGGAAGTGGTGGGGGCAAAGACAGTGGGAAGCTTAAAGCATGCATGTAATAAGCACTTGAGCATAATAGGTAGAGAAAGGGTCACCTGTGATGGAGTAGGGTCCAAGCTGTAGTAACAGACAGGGAAAAAAAGACAGACTGGATGGATCTACTGGTCCTTTTCTATCAACACACTCTACGTTTTTTTGTTTGTATGAGTCCCACGTGGAGTACTGTGTCCAATTCTGAAGACCACATCTCAGGAAGGACATAGACAGGGTAGAGGCTGTCCAGAGGAGGTCAACTAAAATGATACAGGGGTTGCATCATACACCCTATCAGAAGGGACTGAGGGATCTCAATGTGTACACCTTGGAAGAGAGAAGGGGGGGGCATGATGGAGACTCATAAGTACCTCACGGTGGTGAACAAGGTACAGAAAGGGAATATTTTTCAGAACAGATGGTGCACCAGGTCAAGAGGGCATACAATGAAGTTGGAAGGGGGGGGAATTTAGGAAGGGTGTGAGGAAGTACTTCTTCACTGAAAGAGTGGTGGATGCCTGGAACAGTCTTCCAGTGGATGTGGTGGGGGCCAAAACAGTAGAGGGCTTCAAGCATGCATGGGATAGATACAAAGGAATCTAAGTAGGAATGTTGGGGTGGGGTATAGCTTGATATCTGGTAGGGTCTGTGTTGACAGTATAAACAGGGACAAACTGGGCAGACTGGGTGGGCCACGTGTTCCTTATCTGCTGATAAATTCTGTTTCTATGGGCTCGATTTTCAAAGTCCCACTTTTAACGCAAGGTGCCTGCATCAAAGGGAATTGACACAAGTGGCACCTTGCATCAAAAGTTGTGGTACTCCCAATTTTTGAACACAGGCTGCGTCAAAAACGGGAGGCCATGCACCAAAGGAGCCCTGAACCACCCTTGCGGCAAAAGTGGTGGTGTGGTGGGGTGGAAGGGGGCTTACACCATGCCGGAGCTCCAGTATCCCCTTTTATGTGATTTTAGAATCCCCACCATAGCCGCAAGTCGGGGCTGTGGGTAGACCAGACATGAGCTGGTCTAACACCCCTGCACCAAAGATCAGGAGTGTGCCAGGTGAGGATGATTGGAAGTCTGTGAGGTCAGGTGACACTGACCACAGAGTTGGGGGAGTGCTGTAGTGGGCAGTGTGGGCACGGCGGGTGTGGTAGGGTACACAGGTGGCACCGGGCAGATGTGCCTTGAGCAGTTTTACTGACCTGCGGGCATGGGACTCCTTGGTAGTCATGTATAAACTCTGTCCCAGACTCCCTGATGCCATCAGCCCTGGCAGCATTCCGGGAGCTTGCACAGTCCACGACAGATCACGTTTGTGGTGGGCTTTGGGAGGTTTATACATAGCACAGATATTATTTCTACTCTACTGTATACTTTCTACATTGTTTAACTTCAATGATTGGTATATCTAAGTTTACAATAATCTCCCAGAATGTCAATGGATTAACCAACACAATCAAATAGATGACAGCCCTTGCTAACCCCCCAAAAAACGAAGCCTGGTTTAATCTTATTATGGGAAACACATCTATCACAATTCGAACATGAAAAACTCCTCAAATTTGGGATCAAAAAAGTAATTCACTCCACATATTAGAGCATTAGATGTAGAGGAGTGGCTATCTTAGTCCCCCGTAGTTCTCCACTAGAAATAGAAACTACCTACGTTGATACAGAGGGCCGATTGGCTCTTCTAGTGGGTACCATACATGGGGAGCAATATACTATATTTAATCTTTACCTCCCCTCAACATCAGACTCCTTCTATTCACCTGCTATTTAAACAAATTGCAGCCCACCAGTGTGGGACTTCACTTATTGGTGAGGATTTTAATATTATGATGGATCCTTCTCTGGACTCCATGGCCATTCGATGAAATAAACTGCCTACATCCCATAAATACTGTAAAACTGTTTTAGGGGAAGTAGGCCTCCTGAAGTTTGGCATGTCCTTATTAACACAAAAGGCAATTTACCTGTTAGTCACATGGCCATAAAACATATTCATGGCTAGATTACTGGTTCCTGTCTGGCACCCACCTGGAGCAGATCCATTCAGTGTACAGTAAATAGGACAACTGTTGCTCTCCAAACATGCTCTAATATTATTACACTTGATCCAACCAGTAGAACCCAAACAAACATTGTGACAATTCAGTTTGGCATTGCAAAACAATTCACACTTAATTGAACTCTTGAAAGAGAAAATCCCACATAGCATAAAGGATAATTCAACAGCTGACATATCCAATACTATAAAATGGTATACCATTAAAACTGTCCTCCGAGATGAAATCCTAGCACTTGCCTCATGAAAGAAAAAAGAACAAGAAAAACAACTGACATTATTGCATGATAAATTTGCGTTTTTACAAATGTGTCACCAACAAGGCAAAAACATTGTTTCCCCTCAATTACAGCAGACTCAAAAAAACAATACAGGACACATTGATGGTCAAAACTGAAATAGCATTACAACACATCAAGAAAAATACTATGAAAGTGGTCCTAGAGCCTCCACATTATTAGCATTTTGACTTTGAAAACAACAACAAGCAACAGTTACAAAATTACATGACCCTCTTTCAAACGAGTTGCAGTACAAGGCTTCTCAAATCCTAAATACACTAACAAGGTATAACATGAAACTGTATACCCAAGACCCAGACCCAGAACTTCCAGCCTGGAGAGCATACTTTGACTCTCTTACCCTACCACAACTCACTGAAGCACGAGACCTAACATTGTCAGCACCCATATCATTGTCTGAACTCTAAGCAGCCTAACTCACATGAAAATGAGAAAATGTTCAATCCCTTATGGCTATCTGGCTGAACTCTTTAAATCCCAAAAGGATCTTCTTTTACCACCTCTCATATGAACATTACAGGACATACAGACAGGTGAGGCTCTACCTCCATCCTGGCCATACGCCACAGTCTCAGACGTATTAAAACCCCTTAAAGACCCCGCAAGACCAGAATCTTACCATCCCATATCCATTTTGAACACAGACTATAAATTATTCACCTCAATACTAGCCAAGCAAGCTAGAATAATTACTTTCCACCCTAATTAATATTGACCAAACAGGTCTTGTTAGACAGAGGCAAACACAGGACAATAAGCGGACTCTCCTTGCTCTAGTACTCATCCAGGACTCAGCACCCTTGCTGAGCCTCGATAGAAACATAGACTCTGACGGCAGATAAGGACCACTTGGCCCACCTAGTCTGCCCATTTCCGTACCTACTGGATAAGCTGCAGATCCTAGTTAACCAACAGCCTATTTCTTCCTACCCCCACAAGAATAGCCTTAAGTCTGTCCCATGCATTCTTGAATTCTCCCACAGTTTTAGACCCACAACCTTCTCAGGAAGGTGGTTCCATGTGTCCACCACCCTCTCTGTGGAAAAAATACTTCCTCACATTGCCCCTGAGCCATCCCACCTCTGTCTTCAAATTGAGTCCCCTTGTTCTTGCACATCTCTTTTTCTGAAAGATGCTACCCTCTTGGACTTTGTTGATTCCACTGAGGTACTTAAAAGTTTCAGTCATGTCCCCCTCTACCTCCTTTCTTCAAGAATACACATATTAAGCTCCTTTAGTCTCTTCTCATATGGCTTCTCTTGCAGACCCTGCACCATTTTAGTTGCCCTACTCTGGACTACCTCCATCCTGTCTATGTCCTTGCAGAGATGGGGTCTCCAGAACTGGACACAGTACTCCAGATGGGGTCTCACCAACTGTCTGTACAGAGGGATAACAACTTCCTGTTTTCTGCTGGTGATGCCTCTCCTTATACATCCCAGTATCCCCCCAGCCCTCCCTACTGCCTTCTCACATTGCTTGCTAACCTTAAGGTCATCTGATGTGCTTACCCCCAGATCCCTTTCCATTTTTTTGTTATTACTACATCTCCCCCATTGTGTACTCTTCCCCTGGGTTTTTGTTTCCCAGGTGCATTATTTTGCACTTCTTTGCATTGAATCCAAGCTGCCATACTTCTGACCATTCCTCCAACCTTGCCAAGTACCTTCTCATCCTTTCCACCCCCCTTGTGTATCAACCCTGTTGCAGATCTTTGTGTCATCTGCAAAGTGGCATACTTTTCCTTCCATTCCCTCTGCAATGTCACTTATAAAGACATTAAAAAGGACTGGACCCAGTACTGAACCCTGCGGTACCCCACTAGTAAACCCCCTTTCTTCAGAGTGGACTCCGTTTACTATTACCTTCTGTCTCCTGTTGTCCAACCAATGTTTTACCCAGGCTATCCCCCTGGGACCCACTCCCAGGCTGGCTAATTTGTTTATTAATCTTTTGTGTGGGACTGTGCCAAATGCCTTGCTAAAGTCTAGGTAGGCCATGTCCACAGCCCCTCCCTGGTCTACTACTTTGGTCACCCAGTCAAAGAAATCAATTAGATTCATCTGACATGACCTTCCCACTGTGAATCCATGCTGTCTTGGGTCCTGTGCCTCACTGGCCTCTATGTACTCAACAGTTCTTTCCTTCAGAAATGATTCCATCATTTTCCTTATCACAAAGGTCAAACTGACAGGTCTGTAGTTTCCTGCCTCTGTCTTGCTCCCACTTTTGTGAAGGGGAATCACATCCACCCTCCTCAGTCCTCAGGTACCACACCATTCTCTAATGATTTGTCAAAAAGGATAGTTAGTGGTGTCACCAGTTCTCCCCTTAATTCTTTTAGAATTCTGGTGTGAATCCCGTCAGGCCCCATTGCTTTGTCCACCTTCAGTTTTAGGAATTCTTTGAGAACCCTTTCTTCTGTGAAAGGACTGGGATCGACCCCCCTATCCAGAGTGAAACACAGAAACATAGAACTTGACAGCAGATAAGGACCGCCTGGCCCACCCAGTCTGCCCATTTCCCTACCTAATGAAAAAGCTGCAGAACCCAGTTAACCAACAGCCTACTTCCTCCTACTCCCCCATTAGAGTTGCCTTATGTCTGTCCCATGCATTCTTGAATTCTCCCACTGTTTTTGACTCTACGACTGCCTCAGGAAGGCTGTTCTATGTATCTACAACCCTCTTTGTGAAGAAATACTTCCTCACATTACCTCTGAGCCATCCCCCCTCTATCTTCAAATTGTGCCCCCTTGTTCTTGCACATCTCTTTTTTTGAAAGATGCTACCCTCTTGGACTTTGTTGATTCCCTTTAGGTATTTGAAAGTTTCTATCATGTCCACCCTCTCCCTTCTTTCCTCGAGGCTATACATCTTAAGTTCCATTAGTCTTTCTTCATATGTCTTCTGGTGCAGACCCTGCACCATTTTGGTTGCCCTCCTCTGGACAGCCTCCAGCCTGTCTATGTCTTTGTGGAGATGGGGTCTCCAGAACTGTACACAGTACTCCAGATGTGGTCTTACCAACTGTTTGTACAGAGGGCCAACAACTTTTTGTTTTCTACTGGTGATGCTTCTCCCAGTGCATCCCAGTATCTCCCCAGCCCTCCTTACTGCCTTCTCACATTGTTGGCCCACCTGTAGGTCATCTGATATGACCACCCCCAGGTCCCTTTCCATTTTTGTTGTTGTCAGTATCTCCCCCCTCCCCCCATTGTGTACTCTTGCCCTGGGTTTTTATCTCCCAGGTGCATTACTTTGCATTTCTTTGCATTGAATCTAAGCTGCCATACATTTGACCATTCCTCCAACCTTGCCAAGACCCTTTACATCCTTTTCACCCCACCATGCGTAGCAACCCTGTTGCAAATCTTTGTGTCATCTGCAAAGAGACATACCTTCCCTTCCAGTCTCTCCACAATGTCACTTATAAAGACATTAAAAAGGAATGGCCCCAGTACTGAACCCTGTGATACCCCACTAGTAACCCTCCTTCCTTCACTGTGGACTCCATTTACTATTACCCGCTGTGTCCTGTTGTCCAGCCAGTGTTTTACCCAGGCTACCAGCCTGGGACCCACTCCCAGGCTGGCTAATTTGTTTATTAATCTTTTGTGCAGGACTGTGTCAAATGCCTTGCTAAAGTCTAGGTAGGCCATGTCCACAGTGCTTCTGTTAATTTGATTAGGTACCTCCCCCTCCTCCTCTTTTGTGAATACTGAGCAGAAGTATTCGTTCAGTATCCCTGCTTTTTATTGTCCCTCTCTGCCCACCCATCATCCATTCTATTCAGCCTCACTTTCCCTCCCTTTGTCTTTCTATGCTCCCTAATGTACTATAAAAGGTTTTATCTCTCTTCTTAACCGAGTTGGCTATCTTTTTCTCAGTTTGGACCTTTGCTATTCTGACTGCCTTCCCTGCTTCCCTCTGTCTTAACTGGTACAGTTCTCTGTCCTGCTCCTTCTGTGTTTCCTTATGCTTCCTAAATGCTATCTTTTTCTCCCTAACCTTCCCTGCCACTTCTTTTGAGAACCATAGTGGCTTTTTCTTTCATTTTGATTTGTTTATTTGCTTCACACAAAGGCTTGTTGCCTCTGTGATGGCAGTTTTGATGCTTCCCCATTGTTGCTACACCTCTCCTTGCCTGTTTGCTAGTGCTTTTCTAAGGCACTCTCTCATTTTGACAAAGTCAGCCCTCCTGAAGTCCAGTACCCTCACTTTTGTATGGCTTGACTCTGCAGCTGAGTTTATCGTGAACCACACTGTTTGGTGGTCACTTGTTCCCAGATGGCTACCCACTTCTAGATCTGAGATCCTCTCACTGTCCCCATTTGTGAGTATGAGGTCTAAGATTGCTCCCTCCTGAGTGGGTTCCAACACTTGCTGTCTGAGGCATGTCGGGCATCGAGAATGGCCCTGCTCTTGGATGTGGCTTCAGCAAAGGTGCTCCAGTTAATATCATGTGGAAAAAGCATTTGACATGGTTTCCTGGAAGTTCCTACATTATGCACAGAAAAAAGCATGGCTACCTGACATAGGTGTAAAAAAGACCATTGAACTTGGTCTGTATAAAAAAGTGTTTATTTAAAGACAAGTTCCTACATTACACTCTTTTCTAGTAATGTCTCACTACCAATCCCCACAAGCAGTAATCTGGGCTAACGAAACAATTTCACAACATTTATGCTCACACGAGGAACACAATAAGGATGTCCTCTGTCTCCACTTCTTTTTACCCTGACAGTTGAGCAATTAGCACATGCCCTTCATAATAATCCAGATATTAAAGGAATTACATGCCAGGATTCTATGTACAAACTTGCATTTTATGCGAATGATCTCCTCATCTATTTGACTGAACCTACAACCTCTCTCCCACATCTATGGACTGCATTGCATGAATATGGTGCGTTAGCAGGTTATAAGTTAAATGTGGAAATGACTACAGCCCTGCATTTAAATTACACACCATCTCCCTCTAACCGTACCAAATACAATTTTAACTGGGAGCAGCCTAGCATAAAATATTTAGGAATCCACATTTGTGTGGATCTTAATGAACTTTTTTATTTTGTATTACAAACCTTTAGTGAGAGAGATACAGGGAGACATTGAGGGGGTGGAACGTACTACCACTATCTCTCAAGAGCAAGGTTAAAATGATTTGCATGAATGTACTACCTCAGCTCCTGTATTTGTTCCAAACCTTAATGATTAGAGTTGACCTGGCTGCTTTTCATACAGTCAATAAAATGGTATCTATATTTCTTTGGGAAGGACATAAACCTGGAGTTGCATTCAAAAAATTGCAGCTTCCAAAACAGAGATGAGGTCAAACACTCTCTAACCTCCACTCATATTACTGCACCAAGCTGCTCAACTGAGACATATTTGTGTATTGCTAGATTCAAAGTATGTAGCACACTAGAAGAACTTATACCTCACAGACCTAAAATGCTCTCTGACATGAATCCTTTACTCCATACTGCTGCTCAGTTTATTGGAAACATCAGATTTATTTATTTATTTTATTTTAGTCTTTGGTAACCAGGTAAGGCCCACTAGGCACAAGTGTCTGTTCTCAGGGGTGACCTGGGAGCACTGGGCGGTTAAGTGACTTGCTTAGAGTCACACAGTATGCAAGTGGAGGTTGTGAGAATCAAACTCAGGTCTGGTCTGCTGGATGTATCAAGCTCGTTCACACCTCGTTCCTCTAACCTCTAGGCTATACTGCCAGCCCAAATATATTTATAATAATATAATTACTACAGATAATATATTTACTACAGCAATACTATTCCAATGGCATCAAATCTGGCAGGCCACGGGACATCAACAGGCCTTACTCCCTATGAGAACATTGGCATACTACACGACATTTGGCCCTTCTAGGATAGATTACTAATTTACACAATGGGATAAACAGGGGTTAACAGACGTCTATCAATTTTTTTATAGGAGGTGCACTGCTTTTTTTTGCACAACTGAAGCAATCATACTCCTTGTCTAATTCAGATCACTACAGGTTCCTCCAAGCTAGACACTGTCAAACTGAATACCTCCCATTCCTAGTCGAGACAGACCCTCTGCACCAATTATTATTATTACTACTTTATAACTCCCAGTCACAGGGTATGCCACAACACACACCATCTTACAAGTGTACACAGTGCTTACTTTTCCCTCACCCTGTGCACTGCTGGTCAACAGAATGAAAATGGGTACAGGAGCTAAATATTCAGTTTACAGACAAACACTGGGAAATCATTTGCTCAATCTAACATGAGGTTTCAACAGCAACACAATGGAAAGAATTTGCTTGGAAGTTGACAATTAGATATTTTCGGATTCCCAGTATCACAGCCCAGTTTAGGGGTGGGTGGTCAGGGAAGTATTGGAGACATTGTGGAGAACCACTGACAACACATACACATTTTTTGCGGAGCTGCCTAATCTTAAAAAAAAAAAACTATTGTACAGCAGTTCTACATGAACTACTAAAAATCTGCATAGATTTTCACATACTAACTCCAGAACTAGTGCTCTTCTTGCTTTATCCTACTGAGAAATTTAACAAGCATCAAAAATATTGTATTTCCTCAATGTAGCTCTCACAATGGCTAAACAAGGCATTACAAAAAATGATTACAGCTTTCTAACCCCATGATAGAACAGCGGCACAATATTATGGTACAAATTTATAAAATGGGGAAAAAAATCATACATAGACTGAGGCATCAGTTAGACCTGTTTAATAGCAGATGGAACTGTTGGATTTTTCATATTGTGAATGTTCTACATGATTTTGTTTTTTAAGGTCAGGCCTCAACATATTTAGAGAATATTTTCTTGTACAAGATGGCCATGTGAGATACTCTGAACAGGGCAGGGCCCTGCAATTTTCACTTTGAACATTCAAAGCAAAAGACGTTGACACATTGCAGAGTTCTTAATATAGCCATGGCTAGGTCACTGTACAACAATCTGTTTGGTCAACCCTACAAGACTGTTCAATGTGCTTGATGTATTCTTCCCACAGTACCTGCATTGTCAAATTTGTGTATTTGAATGCTCTGTATGACACATTTGATCCTCTACAGCAGAATTGTATTTTCTGTACTATTTTTTATGCTGTACCCTCTATGTTATTCTTTTTTCAATAAAAAGAACATTTAAAGCAAAAACATTTCTTTCCAAACTTTGTGCTCGAACTTGCCAGTCTCCTCAGACTATCCTTTAGCTGTCCCCAGCACCAGAAAATGACACAGCCTCTGGGGTCCAACATCATATCTCCCATCTCCATTCCCCTACCCCAAGCTTCATGAAATAGCCATTCCCTGATAGGTTCCCGACTGGGAGGAGCTTTGTTAGGGTGATCCTGTTCAGTTACATGGCCACACTTCTTAGCTACTGAGTCAGACTTTATTTAGGGAGTAGGAGGAACCAAGAGTCAGTGATGACTTAAAATGGGCTAACTGGGTTGGAGAGGCAGCATAATTAGTTGGAGGTCTGTCACAGGCCCCCACCTTTAAGGATGCAGTAGGTTACCTGTGCATCACGGTGCTGTTGCACCTCTGCTATGTCCTGCCATTCCTGATCTGCACTCTCTACTGCACTACTGCCTGCAGTCACCCAAGTGGCTGTACAGTAGCAACCCCAGTGGCAGTTTGGTAGCAGAAGTCTCTGCTTACCCTTCTAAGAGAAGAAGTGCTGGGATTCTTGATCCTCCTCCTCCTGCCAGTCCACATCAAGATGCACACCCATGTCACTGGCATAGCAAGTGGCCTCCACCACTGCTTTGTAATTGGTTTGATCCATTAATTCAATCTTTTACCTGGTAAGTCCAATTGAGGTGGTACATCCCATGTAAAATGCTGACCTCTTTGTGGTTGAAGCAGCTTATTGGATAAATAACTGTAAAACACACTATTCATACTGGGGCCTATGTGTTAAAGTGAGGAAATTGCATCCATAAACTTTACAATGTCAGTACACAGCTATGCACCCTGAATGCCAGAACAGCTATGCACTATGCACAAACTCATGCCCAGGGTGGGCCAAGGCATGGGCATGTACTATGGACGCATGTAGTATCATGTGGAGTTACAGCTGGGTGGTCCAAAAATATGCATCTCTGCTCCTTGACCCCACCATATATGAGCACAGGCACAGCCCTGTGTGAAAATAGGGAAGTGAATACTGTGATGGGTGAGGAAGAACAGGTAATAGCAGGGGACAGTGGTGCTGAACCTGGTTACTTGGCCTAATGCCAGGGACTGATGGCACAGGACAGGGATGCCCTGAGAGGTGTGGAGGTCAGTAAGCATATGGTGGCACCTGGTCACGGTTCATGATATTAACAGTTGGGCAGGTGGCAGCATTGGTGGCAGATATGTGCAGGAACAGTGTCATCTTATATGGTGTAGAAACCCTCAATGCACCTACCAATACCAAAGCTCACCTGTGGCTTGACATCCAGGTCACCGTAAACATAGCCGGCCCAGAGGTATGGACACTGTTGGCCATTAAGCACAAGTGGCATAACCGCTGGTCAGCTGTCAAGCAGACGTTGGCAGCTATAAAATGGGCACAGTTAGAGACAGGCAGTGGCTGCCCACACAGGGGCTCAGACTAATGCCCACTGAGAGGATGGTGGCTGACACCCTTTCTGACGTTGCCCTGCATGGGAAGAAGGAGGAGGGCATGAACACAGTGCCAAATATGAAGTACATTGCAGGGACAAGGGCTGGGAAGTCCCAGAAGCCACGGGAATGCTAATCACTCTGTTTTGCACTCTACAGAGCCTGAGACAGTGCCCAGCCCCAAGCAGAAGCTGTGCCCACTTTGGAGGATGACATGCAGCCAGAGACATGCACAAACAGTGCAGGTATGTGTACCTCACTTTGCCCAGAAGTACACAATGAAAACCCATGGTGATGCAGCTGCATTTAACAATACCCCTTTCTCTAACCAGGTACAATGCAGGGAGTCATGGTGGATGAGGTGTCGTCACTTGAGGACACATACATACATAGAGACTGTGGAGGAGACATAGGAGGATGTGCAAAACATAGACACACCAACCACAGCCAGCCATTCCACAGCCACCCCCCAACCCTGCACCACCTCCACTAGCACAACACAATTGGTTGCCTTTTGGCAGAATACAGGTGACATATGGCACCACGGCAGCCACATGTGCATGGTCTTTGTGTATGCCCTCCTACCACATGCACACAGCCAGAGGACACAGAGGTATCCTGGGCCACTGCACCATGGCAACAGTGGGTACAAGGGCCCCTCAAACTGCCTGCCCAGCCAGACAAGGAGGGTGTCCACACATGACATATTATACACGTACTATCCAAAGGTGCACCAGCTGGAACATGATCACCTGCATGCACAACGCAAGAGCACAGAGGCCCTGAAGGACCTGGCTGTGGAGGTGAGGGGGTTTTCTGAAGCACTGACCACATCAGTGACCTACTGGAGTGACTGACTGAACACCTACTAGCAGTGCCTGTCATAGTCACCCCATCTGTCCCTGTGCCACAGCTGAATGCCCCCATCCAGCCAGCACCCATCAATCCCTCTGGCCCATGCCACAGCCAGATGTCCCCATCCAGTCCACTGCCACCAGTCCTCCTGGTCCTGTGGCATACACAGATGACCCCCTTCAGCCAGCACCTACCAATCTCCCAGGACCAGTGGCACACATGGAAGCCAGCAGTCAGCCATCGCCCACCACTCCAGGCATTCTGCAGGTCCCGGTGGAGAGTCAAATACAGCAGGATCTGGATGCACAGCCTGATAAATGGCTGTTTTGGGGAGGCAAGGCAACAGCCAAGACCAGGCATTTAGGCACATGGTAATCTACACACCTAAGAAGGCAACAGGCCAGCAGGAAGTGAGCTATGTCTGTGGCACTACACAATTACCATGAGGGGAAAGTCATAAGCATAATTTGCACAGCCAAGGACGACTATACACAGCCACATAACCCCCCATTCACAGCAAAATACCCCCCCGTACACAGCCACAAATACACACACCTCTGTATCACCATCACCACATAACACCACCTGTACACAGTAACATACCCTCCATACACAGCCACAAACTCCCGCTGAACACAGCCACATAGAACCATGCACAACAACCATGGGATAGGTCAAATTGTCAACCCACAGGGAACAGGCACTCAGGTCATACCAAGCTCATCACAGTGCCATGATGGTATTCCACTTGTCTATGGAATGCACCCTGTGCAAATGCATGCCAGATGGTATATCAGGAGCACAAGACTGGCTGATGCCCCCATCACTTGGTGGGATATCACCATCTGTCATGTGGCATGGGTAGCTGTTTGCGCACAGCCATGTGCTGCAGCATAGCGCATATAGTCAAGGCCCCTAGAATTCTGATGCCGCAGGAATTTATGTAGAACTTGCAATCTACCGCAGAACTTCTGCGGTGCCGCAGAATTCACTCTTCTTGGTGATTTTTTATTAATATTTCTGTTTATACATAGAATCTGGTTCCCTTCCCCTCTTTTTATATCCTAAACCCCCTGCATGCTCAGAATGTGATGTTATCATTGCTATAACATCATACATTAGCTAATGAAATGGCTGCAATCTGAGACAGAAATGAGCAGTCACTTATCTACCACAGCTCCCACTGCCAGAGACGGTGGCACAGCACATCAGGCATGGTGATATTTGCTCAACCTGCACTACAGCCTAATACAATTTTCAGTCTTACATTGTTGCACTAGGGCTAACTTAAACAAAACCTTGTCAATAGTACAGACCTGTTAAGTCCATTCCTCACTTTGTACAAACCTATTTGTGCCTTTAAGGTATAGAGACGATATCTGAAATGAATAACTGGTAAAATGAATTTAACTGTCTAAATTTTTAAGAAAAATAAAGTAATTATGCCCAGAAAAGTGAAATATAATAATATGTAGACCTGTTGAAAGAATAGACCTGTTAAATAAATAATTGCACTGTACGCATTTTTGCCAGGGTTACTGATTACATATTGTCATTGGTTGATAGAATCACCTAAAAGTTATTGAGAAATGTTGTGTGCAGGGACAGCTGTTGGGCCAGAGGGTAGCATGCTGTGTTTCCGTGCTGGCAACTCAGGTTCAGAAATTAGCTCTGGGAGCTGGCTGGGCAGCACAAGGATTGGTGGAACGTATCACTGCTTGGAGCCTGGGAAGGTATGGTGTAGTGTTCTGTCACATGGTAGACACATTGTGATGGGCCGGAGAGCTGTATCTCACAATTGGTTCACACGCATGTCATGGCCTAATGGTGTTATGCAGTGTGTCAGGGAAAGCAGGTTGACATGAAAAATGAGTTTTGCAATAACTCCTCTATTCCATTTTGAATGGGACGTGTATGAATGAGGATGCAAGTTCATGGAAATTAAAAAAAAATGTATATATGTACACACACACACACACGCGCGCACACATATATACAGTATCTTTGTCTCTCCACCACACACACACACACACACACACACACACACACACACACACACACATGCATATTTGTATGTATGTTACAGATTGCATATAAACATATAAGTGATACACAGTGGGAACCTCATGAGTGGTATAGAAAGCGTATACAAATATATAAGTGCTAGACAGTGGGATAGATAGCATGCATATAGAAATACCTTATTTATCACATAAGATCCCCTCTGCATATGTCATTTATGCAACAGGCTAGGACCTTAAGGGAGAGACATTTGTTTTGCTTTTTTACACATAAAATTATTTTTATGTCTGCTATTTTTTGAACTAGTGTTACTGTGCTTTCCACCATCCTGATTGCTATAGCCACTGCCATGAAAGTGAAGTCAGGATGGCAAGCTGACACTGTGATGTGGTAGTTTATTAGTGCCGCAGAACTTCCGCAGAAATTACAAACCACTGCCGCAGAAGTTCTGTGGCAAATGGTAGTCTTGCAGCAGAACTTGGTCCCACTGTGCCGCAGAAAAGTAGGGGCCTGCATATAGGGATCACTCTGATGCCATTCAAGGGGCAACCATTATCATGCCACCATCGTGATCCAGGCACCAAAACCTCATCCCCAGAAGCCCTGTAGTCCTCCCAATCATGGCACAGGTCTTCCTGTGGGCCTCATTGTATGCCTCCTCCTCTGTACTACTTGCCACCAGAAGCAGAGTCATCAGGAATGGCCACTGTTACCTATGCTGTGGGTAGAGAACAGCCATTTTAAAGTCCTGCGGCACTGCATCCACCTGTGTCACACCTGCTGCATACTTATACTCATGTAGCAGCCATCCATTGGCACCACCATGTGCCATGAGGAGGGCACACAGCCTGGAACCATTGAAGATGTACGAGTCATGACATGACCCAAGGTACTTTACACACACATTGGTGATGATATCAACAGCATCACTTATTAACTGGTAGTTCATGCTGTGGAACCCCTTGCAGTTCCTGTAGGCTGCCTCATCCACAGTCAGTGCTAGGATTGTCACATGTGTGCAATCTATTGCAGAAGTACATTGAGCATACCACACATGGCATGAAAGACCTACATTTTGGTATGTGCAGTGGGGAATGCTATGTGCTCATGCACATGCAGCAGTATGGTGTCCATGACCTGGTGCAGGCCCTTGGGCATGAATGACTGGCTGATACCAGTAGCACCCCCAGAAACCTTCTGAAAGGACCCTGTAATATAGCATGACAGGGCACACAGCATCTTCATTTCCACAGACATCACCTATGACCTCCGTGTTTGTGGTACCAAATGTGAACGGAGAGTGTCACACAGCCCTGTAATTGTAGCATGGTCTAGGTGAAACCTTTCAATGCAATGCATGTCTTGCAGTTGTCCATCACCCAACCATGGCTTAAATATACATGGCCTCAGGCATGCCCTCATAGCCCTTTGCTGCTGTCTTTCACCCTTCATCAGGTGGACATTTAGAAGTAGGCCTGGGCACATCCTGTGGACCCCTTTGTGGATGCCCCCCAATATGTGATGTTCACAACCTCTCAATCCACACACAAGTGCTGTCTGTTCCACTGCTCAGACATCCATTGCTGACAGGGCTCCCTTTAAATGGGCAGTAATCTGGCATGACAGCAGGGTGATGTCACATAATCGGGCATCACATGGTCACTGTACCCTAGGGATGACAGTAATGGTTGAGGCAGCTATACCGCGAACATGCATCAAAACCACATTGCAGGTGGGACACATGGGTGTATGCCCCCTCAAGTTGTGGAGGGCATCTTCCACAGTCGATCAGGACAACCCAGATGGGGGGGGAGCTGTGGCAGGTCACTGAGCCTGCAGGAGTAAGTGTACATCTGTCTGGTATACCTACATGCAACGTTACTGTTCGTGTTTCCACAGTCATATTTGAGTCTACTCTGTCATATTGTTGTATCATTGCTGCGTACCCCTGTACAATGGTGCATGCCCTATCATGTCAGTATAGTTTTCTATCCTAACGCAGCTTAATGGAGCATTAGGTCAGG
This sequence comes from Neoceratodus forsteri, assembly GCA_016271365.2. NCBI lineage: Eukaryota > Metazoa > Chordata > Ceratodontiformes > Ceratodontidae > Neoceratodus > Neoceratodus forsteri. The sequence goes on from CM057449.1 coordinate 1,467,113,381, forward strand.
TAGCATACATTGTACATCTCCTGGGGGTCCTGTGTGTTTGTCTGTTGGATATGGTGCTGTGCTAATGATGTGTTTCCCTCTTTTTTTCCAAAAATGATAAACTTTATTGGAAAATAAAGAGACATGCAAGGTACAAACACATCTCTAGTAACATGCTAGCTGCTACAAACATTACAAAATACAGATCCATGGAAATGCGTGGACTGGTGTAGGATATGTTGCTGGGAATGCTGAATTCCCTCATGCACTGTTCAGAGTCTAATGCTGTTTCACCTTCTGCCTGGTGCTCTTTCTGTGACCTGAAGCCTCCTCTTTGGTGCAGTTGCTACAGGGTGACTTGAAGTGCCTGGTGAGGGTTGGCAGGAGGACTTCAGTAGTCAGGAGAGCAATAGAACTGCTTTGAGTGGGCCTTATCACCTGGAATACATTTGCAATGTGTTCCTTAGTAGGCAGATAACTTTTTCCATGTGTAGGGCCTCCAGCATGGCATTGTGCCATTCCTGGTAAGACGGAGTGGTGTTGTCCAGCCACTGCCTCAGGATGGTCTTTTTTGCCATCGAGGCAATGAGGGAGATGTGGTGGGCTCTTACCCTCTCTGAAGAGTGGAGACCTACTCCCAGGATGCAAACTAGGGGTATGAAGGCCTCATCTAGCCCCAACAATGGGTTAGTGTGACTTTGTATCTCCTCCCATAGAGGTCGGCTTTTGGTGCAATCCCAGAGGATGTGTTTGAGGGTCCCTATGTCCTGGCTGCACCTGGTACAGCTCTTCAAACTCAAGAGTTCCAGCTTGTGGAGCTTTTGGGGGTGTTGAATGCGTTGAGCAGTACTTCGTACTGGGTTAAGTGTAGTCCATCAAATTTCAAGTACCTGTGTATACACTCCCATGCTGTGGTCCATGTGTCCATGCCCTCGAGGTGGCAAATTCCTTGTTCCAGTAGAGTCCTTGCACCCCCCTTGGGGGCTGAGAGCATGGAGAGCTGCTTGTGCACCCCGAATACTGCATGCCTCTGTACAGCCCTAGACTGTAGTTCATCCCATGCCGCAATTCAGTGGTATCCCAGAGTTTAGGGCCCAAGGTTTTACCAAGCATGTGCTGCAGCTGTGCATATGAGTATGTTGATAGTTTAGTGTCAGGGTGTGCCTTTGTGAAGTGTGTGTATGGGAGCATGGTGCCCTCTTTCAGCAGGGATCCCAGTACCAGACAGTCAGTGTGGCCTGTCAGGGCCCTCGGGATTGGTAGCCCCTGTATCCTGAAGTTGGGATTATGGGAGATGGTTTGTGTGGAGTCCAAAAGGGAGGAGGTGCCACCTTTCCTGTGCAGTAGTCTACTTGCCAGGAGAGGTGTGCCTATTGGTGTTTGTTTTAGAGATTGTGGTAGTCTGTGAAAGGGTATGGTCAGAAGTGCAGACGTCAATCTTGCTGATTCGACAGAGGTCCAATTCCATGCATTTCCAGTGTGGGAGGTAGCCTATCTCTGGAGGCTCCAGGAGCCCACCCTCCACCATAGGAACTGGCTAGCATGTATTGCTCGGTGGTACCTGCTAAAGTTTGGTAGTTGGAGGCTGCCTTTCACCTTGGGAAATGACAATGGTTTGTATGCTATTCCAGGTTTCTTGCCTGCCCATAAGAATGAGCTGATGGCTGCTTGAAGTTTAGTGAACCAGGGCTTGGGTACTAGTGATCCTGTCATGCCCATGGGGTACAGTATCTGGAGAAGGATTTTCATTTTCATTATGTTGATCTTGGCACATAGTGTCAGGGGTAGGATGGACCAGTGTAGGTCTTGCTTCACCTGTTGTTGTAGGGGGGCTAGGTTCTTGGAGAAGAGCAGGTGTTTACATCTGTGGATGGCGATACCCAGAAATCTCATCCCATCCAAGATCCATGTGCCACCATACTGCAAGGCCTGTCTCCCATACATGACTTTGTTTAGTTGGATTATGTTGGCTTTGGACAGATTCAGTTTGTAGCCTGAAATCATGCCAAATTGGGAGAGTAAATTGATGGCTGCTGGGGCCGAGACCTCTGGGTCCTCCAGGTGTAGGAGGATGTCATCCACATATGTGGAGATTTTGTACGTGCTGTTACCAACCAGGATGCCCTTGACCTTCTGCTGGATAATGAGATGTCTGGTAAGTAGCTCTAGATAAAGGTTGAATAGGTAAGGAGACAGCGGGCAACTCTGTTGGGTTCCCTTCTGGAGGGAGAAGAGGGATGACAGGACACCGTTGCAGTAAATCCTGGCCGATGGGCTGGAATATAGCAGGTGGATCCAAGCATTAAAGTTCAGTGGGAAACCAGACTTATAAAGGCTGGTGTACAGGTATGGCCAGGAGACCCTGTCAAAAGCCTTTTCTGTGTCTCGGGACATCAGGACAGCCAGGCATCCTGAGTCACTGGAAGCATCTAATATGTGCTTGAGTTTCCGCAACTGATCTGTTGCTAATCTACCCTGAACAAAAGTCACCTGATCTGGGCCAATCAGGGTGTGCCAGACCTTGCTGATTCTGGTGGATAGTACCTTGACCAAAATCTCGATGTCTGAGTTTAGGAAGGAGATTGGTCTGTAGCTTTCCAGCTGCTCGGGGTCTTTATCCAGTTTTGGCAGGAGCATAATCAATGCTTCCTGAAGGGCCGGGTCTAGGAACCTGTGTTCCTTGGAGTAGCTGAACAGGGAGGTAAGGTACGGGGAGACCACATCTATTATGCTTTATAGAAATTCACTAAGAGTCCATCAGGTCTGGGTGCTTTGTCTGTGGTGATGCTCTTAATATCCTGGCATACCTCTTTTACAGATATACTTTGTGCTAGCATGCAGGATTGTTCTGGGGTCATGTGGGGGAGTCGAGCAGCTTGTAGGAATTCCGGGATGGCAGCAGGGTCCAATGTGGGATCTGCCTCATATAATGTTTCATAAAAGGACTGGAATGCAACTATGTCCTTAGGATTTGTGATGGGGGAGTTCCTAGGGGATAAGCGGATTGCGCAGATTGCTTTTCTGGATTTTTCTGTCAGATCCTGATGGTTAGTAGCCTGTTAGCCTTCTCTCCCTAGTCTAAACATTTTGTTTTGGAGCGGAAGATAGCAAACTCCGCTTGCTCCCTAGTGAGCTCAGTGTAGCGTGCCCTTACCATGTTTAGTTTGAGCCAGTCCTCCTGTGGGGACCTGCTGGAGAGGCGAGTTTTCAGGGATCTTATCTCAGCTAGCAGCTGATCACCCTCTTTTATCCTTTTCCATTTTTTGGTTGCCACTAGGCATATTAGCTGCTCCCTCATCTCTGCATTTGAAGGCTCCCCATAGGGAGCCTATGTTAGAGACTGAGTCGAAGTTTTCCCAGAAATAACACTCCACCACCCAACTTATTACTTTAAATGCTTGGGGGTCTTTTAGGAGGGAGTTGTTCGCTCTCCATATCCTGTCTTTGGTGGTGGGACCCATAGTGGCGAGCGAGAGACAGAGACCGGTAAGTGATCTGAGATTACTCTGGTCACTATCTCACCATTCAGGGTAGAGCCTAGGAGGTCTTGGCTTATCACAAAGTAATTCAGCCTCAAGCAGTAGTTTTGGGAAGCTGACCAAAAGGTGTAGTCCTGGTCTTGTGGATGGAGTGTTCTCCAGATCTCGCAAAACCCCAGGGTGTACTGTAGCTCTTTGGCTCCTCTCAGGTTGGGGGGGAGAGGGCTTTCCTAAGACTCCCAGATCTGTCCATAATGTTATCAGGCACAACATTCCAGCTGCCTCCTACGGTAGTTGGGAGACTACTGAGGGCTACTATATGGGCTGTGATTCTGATATAGAAGTGTGGGTCATCTGAATTAGGCCAATATCACCTCCTTTTCATCCAAGACTCCTTTGGTGATGACATATCTGCCTTCAGGATCTCTGATCACCTCTGTGGGGGAGAACATGATGTCCCTATGCACTAGCATAGCTGCCCCCTCTCTTTTGGTGTTGTTTCCGAAGGCGAGGACCTGACCCACCCATTCACGCCTCAATAAGTTAGCCCTGTCAGTGACTGTATGGGTTTCTTGTAAGAAGGTGATGTCAGTACCCAGGGACTTGAGGTGACGTAGGACTTGATATCTTTTCTGGGTCATTTGTCCTCCTTTGATGTTCTGTGTGTGGAACCTGGTTGTGCTGTTAGCCATAAGATAGCTTGTAGAGTGGGTGCAGTTCTGGTTGACAGCTTGGTGGCCTAGCCTCAGGGGGTTGGGCTTGCACCGTCTGTGAAGTCCACCACAGGTGTGGGCTCAGACCACACCAGCAGCAGCCATACAATAGTACTTAGTTGGGAGCATGCAGGGTCACAGAAAGTCAAGGCAAGATATGTGTGGACAAGGCTGTTTGCCACAAAGGAGATGTGGAGTAACTCAGGATCTAATCTAACTTAAAACACATAAAAAACATGCTATACTACTATATGCAAGATTAAACAGAGCTGGTGTAACCATCATGAATGTAGTCCCTGTGTGGTGTGGGGGCTCGTACGGGGTCCCGGCAATAACACCTACTGGGTTACTCTGCCGTATGTAAGATGGCATATGTCAAAACCGCACAACACGCACCACATGGGTAGAAATAGCGACAGGGTGCAAAACTGCTAAATGGTCTATGAGTGGTTGTGCACCCTGTCACTGTTCTCTGGCAGAGGAAAAGTTCTCTGCTGGGAGGAAGGTCCACCGAGCAGCTACCATGGCTCAACAGGATGAGCCACAGGCAGCAACGGAGGTAATGAGTGTGTGCACCGGGTATCACATCCCAGTCCCACACACAAGGAATTTTTCTTTTTTTCACACTTTGAGTGATGTAGGTGTATAACCCCCCCCGAGCTAATTATTTTAGTTGGGGGGGTTTGGGGGCCACAGCCCCACGTAACGGGGGGTGCGAGGCAGAGACCTCCTCAAAACATAAAGAAATGCTGCTGGCAATATATTGCGCTGTATTAGTAATGAGGTATAATGCTGCAGCATTCTGTCTTGTGACATTATGACCCCGTGCCGCAATGACAGTCCCCTGTGACAGGACTGTCACCCGGGCCCACAGGAGTCCAGAAACCAGGTCCATGAGTGGTCTGAATGAGTAGCAGCCTGTGGCTTCACTACATCTGATTGTCACGCATGTTGCTTCAGCCGAAGCAGTCTGTGCTTAACAGTTTGATTGTGTTAACACCCCGAGTGGGTTCTGCCCTATTCTCTGCGGTGGGATTGGCCGGATAGTGGGTTTGCTGTTTGGTGGCCCCCGGATGTCTACTAGTATTCTAGGTGGGGTAGAGCTCACTTTGTGCCAGTACCTCCACCCTAATCCACCTAGGGTTTTGGCTAGATCTGTGCTGCGTGATTGTTCATTGCCTCTATTACTTGAGGCCACACTGCCATGGCTAAACTGCTCGAGGCTATTTGCAGGTTGGGTCATGGTATGTGCCCCTTGCCTCTGTCCCAGGCCATTGGGGAAGGGGGATCCAGGGGGGTATCTAGAGATATTCTAAGAATACGTCTGGAATAGAGCTCAAGGTGTGGGATAATAGGGTGGGAGGAGGGTGCGATTGGTGGCCTTTATTTCTGCTGTCCCGTACATGCAGTCTGGTTGTGACCTGTATGGGAAGAGCCAGGGTATCTGGTGTGAGCTTGACTGCAATGCTTGGATGTGGCCTTCCACTAGCAGTCCCTCAGTTACAGGCTATGGGGGGCAGCCTGGATGTCATGGGAGGACAATAAACCACATGCTAATGATGCCGTGGGGACCTGCACAGGGTTGTCCTGGCCTTATTGGAGGCCTGTGCTACCCTGTGGTGCCTTTACCACGATGTACATCGGGCTGGGGGCCTGCATCGGGTTTATCTTCCATGGTGCCTGGTGCTCATTGAGGGGGGCCTGGGGGGGCTGCTAGAGAAGCCAGGGACATGTTGTTGTGTCCTGGTACCATGCTCCCTGCTTGTCAATAGGACCAAGTGCACTTGGCAACAATTCAAGGGTCTGGGTTGTGGAGCTAGGTAAGGCTCTGTGGGGCTTCACAGTGAGGCGGAATATCTCTTACAGATCCAACTAGTGGCCTGTATGCTGCAATAGATTTCCGAGCTAATGCCCTCTATTCTCATTTGGTGGCAGGCTGGGGTGCTGCTGGACCGAATGGGGTCAGAGTGCAGACCCATTAGTCCTTAGAGCAGCATAGTGAGGGTGGGAGATTCCCTACCTCGAGCCTGTGTTGGGTACCCTATGGCTTATAGCCATTGAGCATGGGCCATCTTCATCTCCCAGCCACCCTATGTTACATAGAAAGTCTCTTGTTTTAGCCTATCTGTGGCCTCCCTGTCTCACTTGTTACAGGTGTTGTTCCACACTATCTGCTATTACTTCTATGTGAGAATATAAATTAGTCTGTATTTCTTGGTTATCAGCAAACCTTTGTGACATAGATAATTTGATTTAGCATATATTCTGGATAATCAATGTCATCACTGCTGGAATGTCACATAAAGTCAGCTTGTCACAGGGAAACAACACCCATTTGAGTGATGGAATAGCTGAAGAACATGAGAGTATCAGCTTTTTACTCCCCCCCTCCTTTAGAGCAACTCCCTCCCTCCCCCCAACCCCCTGGACCACGTACAACCCCCGACATAAAGGGTACCAGTATTTAATAATAAGGTCCAGAGTGTATGCCATCCGTTTCTTGTAGCCCAAGCAAATTCAGTGTTCCACTTGGTTGGTGTGGTGCAATATGTGTACAACCGGAGCACCGAAAGAGGGCCTTTTTCATGTCCATCGGTGCTACAGTCTGGGGAAAGGAAGAAGTAGAGAGGACAGTGGCAGCCAGTCTGTAGAGGGCAGTTTGAAGGGTCTCAAATGACAGGCAGATCCATGCGTTTTTGGTCCTGTAATTCGAGTCTGTCTCTTGTGGCAAGTTGGAGGTGGCCATCGTAGAGGTTGACTGCAGGAGGAGATCCTCTTGGACTGTGGGGGACAGAAGGGGCTGAATTCCTTGTATACCTCAGAGGTTTCGAGGCTGTCATTGGCAGGAAATGCAGTTTGCATTAAACAAAGGGCCATAAATGAAGGGCTGAGGTGTGGCAGCGGCTGAGTAACATCCAAGCCATGGTGGCCATACTGTTCAAGATCAGAGATAGCCAGATCCAAGGGTCACTCATGCAGAGATATAGGCGCAAAGCACCAGGTGCAGTTTACCATACAACATTAAAAACAGCAGCTTATCAGTGGATAAAGTCTTACTGAGATTGTTACTTACAACTTTTGGTGACTGTTAGCTTTGGTTGGGTTGCCCCTGGGTTGCTTGCTGTTGTCTGGTTCGATCTTTAAGTGGGGAACACAGTTCAGTAACTCTCTCCAGGCCATTGCAGCTGATTCAAACTCCCTTTGCACCTTCACTGTGGTAACTATTAAGTGATCCAGGTGTAACATTCTGCATCTGACATTAGCCTTTTGCAGAGCTCTCTTGAAGGGTTTGGATTCCAGCTGCCAGTCCCAAACTCTTGGTGTAACATCCGTGAAAACATGTACCCGGTGGCCGTGCCAATGTAAGTCCCCTTTGATTCGCACTTGTTCTTGAATATATCTTTTTTCTTTGAAACTTGGGCAGTGGATGATTATTGCCTGGGGCCTGCCAGTGGGTGATGGCTGGATCTGGGATGAATGGTGAGCACTTTCTATTGAGTAAGCCATGCCTGACTCTGGGGGACCTGTCACCTCTTGGAGGAACCGCTCTACAAAGGCTGGCATGTTCCTGCCCTCTGATTTCTCTAGGACCCCCACAAGCACCAAGCTGTTCTTTCTGTTCCTTGAATTCCTGTTCTTCAGCTTTGTCTTCAAGTTTCTCTACCATTCTCTTTAGCTCTTTAATCTGGGTATCAGTGTGGCTCAGTTGGTAACTCATCTGCCTCTGGCCAGAAGGTCATGAGTTCTCGTCCCACACCGGGATTGGACTTACACCTAAAATGCTCGCACCCAAATTCAGTATTAGGGGGGTGCTGTACTGCTGGGGTGTGCTGTCCTTTGGATGAAATGTTAAACCGAGGTCCCTTCTACCCATCCTGGTGCTGCCCTGGTGGGTGTCCAGGTGGATGTAAAAGAACCCAGGGCACTCTTCGCAAAGAGGAAGCAACATTCCCAGTGTCCTGGCCAATATTCCCCTTCCCATAAACTGGCTCATGCAACTGTCCAGGCTGTGTGTGGGTGTTGATATGTGATATGGCTGCCACTACACATTCAGTCACTTCACTACCAGTCTAGCATTGTTTGCAAAACACTTTGGGATACACTGTGTACAAAAAGCGCTATATATATATATATATATATATATATATATGATTTTTCTTCTTGTTCATCTGCTGCATGTCCTCTACAGAGCTGATGCAAGCCTCAGCATTCACAACAATGTTATTTAGAGCTTCCAGAGTGGGTTTAATTTCTTTGAGGTCACATGCTATTTCGATAATGGAGATCTTGATAGTGGCCATGTCTGCAAAGAATAATTCCTTTTTATTTGGTGCCAGGTCACTTGCAATGCACTCTGCTGGGGATTCAGGATCAGGTCCTGCTTTGTGGCTTTTGACCGCTGGTGCCCTGGCTGACTCGGGGATCTTGTATGCGATGTCCATTGAAACCATAGGGTCCATGGTGCAAATCAAAATATGTGTGTTGCAACTGGGTTGCTCTGCTCATTTAACTTGCTGGTGGACACTCGAAAAGTAAAAGAAAGTCACTGTTTATTGGCGGATTATACTGATTTTGGCCCCTGGGTAGTGGAGCTGTAGGAAAGGCAACTTAGCTTGTCAGACCCTTTACATAACTCCTAGGCCTGGATATTCAGAAGGGTTGCACATGGCGCAACACTGTTGCACCATGCGCAACCCACTGATGTGCCCCGGCCCGATATTCAAATGGGGATTGAGCCTGGCACAAATCCCAATGCACCGGAGTGCATCAGTAACACATGCGGAGCAGGTAGGGGCATGTCATGGCTACTCCGCACATCCAGATATTCAGCCCGGATGTGCTGAGTCCATGGACGCTAACCCTACTTGCGCTGCACACAGGTGAGAGAAAAAAAAAAGGAACAACAGCTGGCCACCCACAGGTGAGCTGCCGTATTGCAAGGCGCAACATGGCAGCTGCCACCTGTGGGAGGCCACCTAAGCTCTGGCTGCACCTTCGTGGCAGCGCCCCCCCATGCCTGATCGCGGGCTCTGAAGAAGCAAATACACGTCCAATATCCCTGGTGGTCCAGTGGACCGCTCACAGCCCAATCACGGGCATATGTATTAATTCTGCAGTCCTATATCCCTGATGGTCCAGTGGACCACTTGCAGCCCGATCGCGGGCATATGTTAAAATAAAAATGTCCTATATCCCTGGTGGTCCAGTGGACTGCTCACAGCCCGATCGCGGGCTACAGCATGAAATAAATCGTCCATTATCCCTGGTGGTCCAGTGGACCGCTCGCAGCCCGATCGCAGGCTTCAGTATGAAAAGAAATCGTCCAGTATCCCTGGTGGTCCAGTGGACCATCGCAGCCGAGTCAATGGGGCTTGCATGAATAAATTAACCATCTTTGATCCAGCTGCACACCCCTCCCACAAGCCCATTGAGTTCTCACCGCTGGCTCGTCAGCAGCGGTAGAGGCCTCATTTCATTTGAGCGCCTTGCTTGCCGACTGACACTGTACAGGCAGAGCTTATTGGTTCACAGCGTGACACGGGCGGCAGCTCCATCAATTCGAGCTCACCCAGATATGTGAATCCATCCATTCACATATCTGGAGTGTGTGTGTAGGGCACGGGCTGCATGCCCATTGGCTCACCACTGTGGACCAATGGGCATACAGCCCCGTTACAGTGTCAGTCGGAGGGCGTGGGCCGGCAGGCGGTGGGTGCTGCTGTCTGCCGCTGACCGTGGTGGGGGCTCAGTAGGCAGGTGGGGAGGGGGTACCGCTGGACCACCAGGGATATTGGACGAATTAGTTTCATACTGAAGCCCACGATCGGGCTGCGATCGGTCCACTGGACCACCACGGATATAGGACATTTTTATTTTAACATATGCCCACGATCAGGCTGCAAGCCGTCCACTGGACCACCAGGGATATTGGACAATTATTTAAATCTACATATGCCCACGATTGGACAGTGGGGCGCATTGCCTCACTGTGCAGGGGGCATCGGTCCCCGATGGCTGCTGCCTGGCAGTGCGCCAGGCGCAAGTCGCCAGGGATCGGTGCACCTGCATGCAAATGGGGCCATAATGACATGCAAATGGCCCCATTTGCACCTTGCATGCATTATGGCCCTATTTGCATGTGCACTTTTGAATATCGTGGTTTTTGAACATAGCGCAACGGAACTTGCGCTACTGCATCCCCCTGCTCCACTCTGGCTACTTGTGCTGGCGCAGTGCCACTGCACCAAGTGCACTCCGGGTGGCCAGGTTGCAATATTCAGCGATGCTGTGCCATGGCGCAGCTCCGTTGAATATCACCCTGTCAACGCCCCTGCGCAGCCATGTTGCGCTGTGCCCAGGCTTGCGCCACAGCCTGGCACAATCTGAATATCCGGGCCCTAGTGTTTCCCTCTCCTTATGTCTCTGCAGGATTATGATAGCCATCCTGAGAGGATGGTGCTCCAGCATGTGGAGTAGCTGGATGGTACTGCACTGGTCATGGTAGCGTAATGGAGACATGTGCCCCAGTATCTTCCCTATTTTATATCATGGTGTGCAGGATCCCAGGACATCTACTACAAGGACGATGTGGGAGAGCTGTGTGCCATCGAGAAACTTTCCAAGGTATGTACCAGTAGTGTTATGGGAGAATGTGTGTGACAGCTGTTCACAGTGGTGGCCCTGCATGTAAAGAACACCCATGACTGTCATCTTTTGGCTTGTGTTACAGGGGTATCATGGACCTCTCCACTGTCTGGTACTGATCCAGCACTCGTACATGTCCAGTACACCAAAGCAGTCCAACAAGGGCTCCCAGGAAGAGGAGGGTTGAAAGGAGGGTGATAGGATGGCATAGGCTGGTGCAACCCATTTGGAACTGACGTGTGTGACAGTTTTTTCTATTAAAGACATGTTTCTATACTCACTGTTGTCATTGTTTTTTTTGGGTGCCGATGTGTTGCCGCTGCCAGTGAATGCATGTAGTGTGGCTGCTAGGTAGCTATGCGGGTGACCTGTTTATGTACCGCAGCATGCCTTAGGTGCATGCTGCTTGGCTGTAGTGTGTACAATATCCAGATGTGCTGTATACCCATATGCACATGTGTTACATGCTGTGCAGCCACTGCTCTGCGTTCATGCATAGGCCTAGTTCTTTTTAAGTTCATTTGTAAGAGATACATTAGCCAAAACTGAAGTTAATATAACTAATACAATTATAACATTAGCTGTAGTAATCAGCAGGACTTGGTTTCAGTTTCAGTTTTGCATTCTGCCAATGACAGTTTTGCATTCTGCTAATGACACTTTTGATAAGTGTAATAAAACATTTTGCTAACAATGAGACATTACACAGGCTGACTAGAAGCAACTGGCTTATGGAGGCATGTCTGATAATATTAACTTCTGTTTTAATAAGTTGCTGCTAGTTAGGGAAAGTAGATAAACACTGTTCAAAGGTTACAGCGTCAGAAAAGCTCAAGTAAATTTTCAGTTTTCACACACACACAAATTTAATAGTATAACAAGAATAACAACTCATGCTTTTCAAATCACACACAAAAATGCAGTTTTAATTAAAGCTACAGAGTATTCTTCACATTGCATTGCAAATGTATGGTTTTATTAAAAATTATTAAGGCAGCTTTATGTTTAAGGTGTGTCATTAGACTTGTCTGAGCAAATCAAAAAGCTTTTAAAAAAACTTAGTTAAAATGGTGTTCAAAAGCATACCTGTCCAAACACTCGCAAGATGGTTTTACAGTTACGGTAGTTCCCCATTTTAAGTGGTGCAATGTAACACTGTAACACGCAGTGCTACATTAGTGCCTCATCTGTGGCACCGAGTCACCTACCCCCTTATATGGTCTATGCAGTCTCTGTTATCTAGTGTCATACACCACTACCCTCATGTTCCAGGCAGTCCCTGGTGTCTAGCAACACGCACTTTCCACCCTTACTTACGGTTCAGGTAATAAAGCAACACCCTTCCCATCACTGATTGCAAACCCTTAGCAATTCCTCCCTCTAGCCAGATCATTCCTATCCCCACCTTAACAATGCAGGGCCCCCTCCTGTTTTCCAACTTTACTGATAACTCTCCCTGAAATCCATCATTCTTCCTCTCACTCTCCAACCTTTTTCAACATTTCTCCCTGTTGTCCGGTGACCCCCTCCTGCTCTCAACCCTGTCTAGCATTTCTACCTGGTATCCTGTGATTGCTTCCCACTCTCTGAATGAGTCTGTGGTGTTCCTGTGCCCCTGACAGCAGACATGCAAGGTTGCAAGCACATGTCTGGGAGTGTGCTACAGCCTGTGGCCTAGGGTACATTGGCCATAATGTGCTGTTGATGGCTTTGTAGGCCATTTGGTTTTGTGCCCACTACTCTATACTCATTTGCTTGCAAAGTACTTTGCAGGCACATGGAAAAGGTTTTCAACCCCACTGAGCATTCCTCAAATAGGTTGCAAACTTAGCATGGATGCAATGTGATCAGTGCACCAACTAGCAGTGTTACTAGGCGCTTTTACACACACACTCTTAGAATGGAATAAGCGTTACGGAAGGACCGTACCGGTCCATCCCATGTCTAAACGCTTTTTGTTCCGTTGTAAAATGAATGGTCACCTGAACCTCATTCCCTGGCGTGGGTGGTTTGTCCCCAAACGTGCCGTTGCAGCGCGCAGTGTAAAGTGCCCTTTCTGGCTCAACAACTCTAGCTCTTAAGTTCTCGCATGACGGCCACTGTTCTATCCGGCATGCATGTTGATGCCGCATCCAGGAAGTGCTCTCGAATGCGGAAGTCATCTCCCTTGCGTGGTGCAGTTTTCTGATCGTCGGCTTTGTTTTTATTTATTTGCCGCACAGTTATATTGCATGCTGTCTGCCTACTTGCAATCTGCTAGCGATTGTTGGGGTTGGAGTTCAGGTATGGCTACTTTTCTTGTGCCAGACTGCAGTAAGCTACCTCGCTCTGCCTGCATGGCCATGTTCTGTATGGCAGACAAAGCAGTGGTGCAATGTGCATTCTCGAGGTGCGGGGGCTGGCTGTGCAAGTTCGTAATAGTGATCCACAGCTGCATTTCTTGTGCCAGTGTGCAAAAAGATATTGTGCTCTGCCTGCCCTACATGGCCATGTTCTGTATGGCAGAGAGCACTGGAGTCCAGTGCAGCATGCAGTATGGTGTAGTGGGCAGTGCAAGTTCAAACTGTGATGGTTATGGCTGCAGTTTTCTGTTGTTGGGGTTAAATGTGGCTGCCATTCCTTTCAGGAGATCTGCAAATGTGTGCCTCAAGGTTTAGCAGTGTTGTCAGTTCATTTTCTATGTGTGCTTTTTATGTTGTGGGGAGGGCCGGCTATGGCAGATACCACAATATGACTTCTTAGCCAGCAACTTGAAGTAGCTGGATGACTGAACCTGCTGTCTTTGCATGATACATTTCAGACGAGCTCCCACACACCTCCACTGGTGTTTGCCCCTTGCTACTGATGAGGGTGATGTCTGCCCTTTTTTTCGTTGTGCTTTTCCCATGTGTGGAGTGGTGCCATGGCAAACTCCAACATATTTAAGTGATTTGCCAGTGAATGGCAGTGTACATCCGTCATTACTGTACAGAGTAATATAATTTCCCTGTTCTCCAGGTTCATGACAAATAGTGTGGCAGCTCGAGGATCATTTTGCTTCCGATATGTATTTTGCTGGGTCGCCACAGAGACTAAAATTGTCTCTGTTTGCCTGCACAGACAACATTTTACACGTGTTAACCATGGCAGCAAACCGTTGTTGTTTCCTGGTGTAACACACACCTCGTAACTGTATGTTTTGTCCCCCTATATAACTGCTCTGTGTTTTGGTCACTTCGGAATGCTATTGACCACCCTGTTGATGAACTTGTATGACCACGTGTGAGTGGCACAAGTACTTTCTCTGGGGCAAAGTCCAAGGGCTTGTTACAATTAAGCAATGCCATAATCGGTGCCTCCATGATCACACTCACTTCATGAGTGGCCTGTACTCTCCTGTGTCATCTCCTAGTACCGCTGTAGTTGTTTCATTCCAGTGCTTCTGAACCACAATGGCATTAAATGATTTGGTTGCAATCCCAGTCTGCTGCTAACTCCATAGTCGGCTCCCTTGACTCCCCCCCCCCAAACACACTAATACACATTGGCTTACTGTACTTGGTCACCATGTGACCGAAAACATTTGTTTTGGCTGTGATGCTGGTTTTCTGGTGTTGCAGTACCCAGCTGTGGGAGTTAACCATGCCGAGGTTGCTGGGCTTAACCCAGTGCGGGCCATGTGCTGGGGACCAATAACTCCCGTTATTTGCATTCGGTGTTTAGTGGTTTTTTTATTAGTACTGCGCCAAGGGCAACTTATTTCTGAATCTTGCCCCACTTGTGTTGCATACTGTTATAGCAGTTTACCTGCAGTGTACCTTGCTGCACTCTGCAACTACATTGGCATACCATTTTGGGGTTATACAGTTTAGCAATGTAGCCTAGCTAGTACGGCAGATGGGGTTTATGTTGGTATGGGTGGGCATGTGCATTTATTTTTTACATTACTCACGCACACTTTGCTATTGACGCTATCTGACCAAGTATAAGGCAAGGCTGAAATCACTAACCTAGCTGTGTAGGCATGCAGGTAGTGGAATGGGTAATGAGGCGGCAAATATCCACCTTTAGGTGATACAAAAGTCCAGGGAGGGGAAGGAAACTACAGCTGTAAGGCAGCCAATGCATCCAAGTAGCACAGCTTTGCCATGGCCATTAAAGATGATGCGTATGAATTTGTAACGTTCTTCTTGGCAAAATGTGGTTGTTAGGACAAGATAGCATTAATAGATATGATTGGATAAGGGTGTGGGTGGTGTAAGGCAAGAACTGCTTAATGACTACTTGGGCTCAGTATTTAGTAAGGGGGGGCACCACAGGTGGGAGGGAAGTTAGGAACACAGTGCTAGAGGCCATGCCCAGGGTCATTGGAAAGGAAAGGGAACATTGTTTAACCAGGAGTAGAACACTAAGCAGAAGCTTGTGTAGAGATGCGACTTTGGAGCACAGGGAAGTACAGTGACTTGCTCAGATTCACACAGTATGCACCTTAGGTGGCTGTGGAATTCAAATCCAGGTCTCCCAGTCTGCAACTCAGAGATTTAACCAACTGCACTACACTGCCTCTGTAGACCAGAGAGTAGTTTGTATGCGCTGCATGCATAAGCTTCAAGCTGTGCCACAGCTACACTCAAGTTACTGAAATAACATGAATTGCTAATATATCTGCACAGATTTAATCATGGATCTTGATATATGGACTGCCGCAATACAACTGGAGGACAGAGGCAATGTAAATCATCAAGCAACAACTTTGGTTTCTACCCATCAACGTCTGCATCAATACTTGCAGCGCCGAAAAGTCATGGTATTTATGTTCCTTTGCTTGATGTCTGAAGCCTTCCAACCACAAATTTGGACTGTTTGGTCTCGAATCCGGACTCCAGTTTTTTGGACGGTTGTTGTTGCCCATTTTGATGATGAGCAGTGGCTTGAAAATTTCCACATACGCAGAGCAACGTTCTACTACATTCTTGAAAAAATCAAGCCACTGATTCAATGGCAGGACACTAGCATGAGACTGGCCGTTTCTCCTGATATACGACCGGCAGTCACCCTATGGCGATTAGCAACCAATAGTGAGTACCGTTCCATTGGACACCTATTTGGAGTTTCCATGTCAGTGGTGTGCGCTGCACTACATGATGTATGCTCTGCCATTTGCTCATGTTTTAAGCATCTAATACAAATTCCCACAGGTACTTGGTTAGAGAACATCATCTCTGGGTTTCAAGACAAGTTTGATTTCACAACCGCGGGAGCAATAGATGGCACATACATTCCCATTCTTGCACCTGCAGTGGATCCTGCCGACTATTACAACAGAAAAGGTGGCACTCCATTGTAATGCAGGCTGTTGTTGACCATGAGTACCGATTTGGGACCTGAATATTGGATGGCTGGGCAAAGTACATGACGCACACATTCTCTCCAACAGCACACTATATGCTAAAGGTATCAGTGGATCTTTATTTCTCAGTGTAACTCGTGACATTGGGACTGTTAGTGTGCCGATTTTTCTTTTGGGTGATCCAGCATACCCTTTAATGCCGTGGTTAATGAAACCCTTTGCAGACACTGGTTGACTGACAGCAGAGCAGAAAGGTTTTAACCACAAACTGTCACTTGCACGGATGGTGGTGGAGAATGCCTTTGGCCGCCTTAAGGGTCACTGGAGGTGCCTCTTGAAGAGAATAGATATAGACACCAACTTTGTACCCCTCATTGTATACACATGTTGCCTCTTGCATAACCTATGTGAAAGTCAGGGTGAGATTTTTGATTCAGATTGGATCTTTGCGGATGATGTGCCTGTTTTGGTGCAGCCCCATGGGAATGCACGAGATATGGCAGGCAGAGGCTCTGGGTTAGAGCATGCTCAGACATAGCAGTGCTCTGGTGGAGTACTTAAACTCGTAAAATTAGGTAGGCTGTTAAGCGCAATGAAGGGCAGGATGTTCTTTGCACCAGTGCCAATGGCACAGCCCTTACCCAAATTGGCTACTTAGCATGGCTAGTTGCATGACTTCAGCTATAGTGTGTCTATTGTTGTCTTTGGAGTGGCGTTTGCTGGCAACCCAGCATAACTGCCCCTCCCCCACACCCCAACAGTTGAATGTTGTTGTCAATGAGCAACACTGGTTTGCACACTGTCAACAAGTACAGATGTCATTTGTTTCTACCCCATTCACAACTCCTACTACCCAGATATTCAACACCAGAAATGTGCCCCTGGTTAATATACAGAGGAGGGACTTCACGATGGTGTACTGCACAGAGAAGCACAGCTGCCGCCAGCCGTAGGTGGGCACCTGCCCACCCAGTACACTGTGCAGAAGCACCCACATCTGCCCTGGTGGTCCAGTGGACCACTGCCATCACTGAATGCTACACCGTAAATAGTAGAGACTTCATTGGTAGTCTTGTGGCACCCCCCCCCACCAAGCACTGATTGACAGTATAAGCATTGACACCTTCTCCCTGGTGGTTCAGTGGCCCCCCCTCCCCACTGTAATAGTCATTCAGAAATATGTGACTGCATGAATTCATTCACATCTTTGAGGGGGACTATTACAGTATGTTCTGTAAGCCCATTGGTCCACAGTGTTGGGCCAATGGGCTTACAGCGGATACTGTAGGCTATCATTTGGCAGGCAGCCATGGAGGTATGAGGGTGGGTTTGCTGCTGCACAGGAATGGGGGGGCTGTGTTGGCAGGTTGTCCGGTGGTGGTGACACTGGACCACCATGTAAACAACTGCAATGCTCATACTGGCTGTCGGGGATACGGGCAGGGTGCGGGTTATTACTAGAATACCAGGGTGGACCGTACTATTTATTTTACAGTGATCACAGCATCAGGAGGGAGCCGGGTGCGACTAGCCTACCATATTCGCTCAGGGCTACATGGTGCCATGCACATTTTGCTTGCATAAATGGTTTTAGATATTCCTTGCACATGACATGTCATGTAGTCTTTGCATGTGCACACAGTCTCTGCCCCTCACAGCTCTCCAGACCGCTTGCTATGCCCTTGCCTCCATCCCGCTGCACCACATACACCAGTTGGGCATGGCTACCAGTGTCCAACCCCCCCCGTGCATTGATATGTTATTTGGCACTGGAAATGTGTACATGTTATTTGTTTGTACATGCCATTATAAAGTTGATGTAGTAATAAACAATACACAGATGGACAACAAAAGACAGATTGGACAGTGATTTTATTGCACAAAATACAGTTCTTTACATTTGTTATTGCACATGGCTCACAGCTGATCAGTTCACAGTCCTAAAAAGGTACAGTTCTATATTTTGGCTTGTAACAACAGTAATGAAAATCTTACAATGTGTAGTTATGCCATACCTAAAGCATTCTGGAGGATGTAGTTCTGGAGGCCGCACCTTAAGGAGGACATAGTACTGTTGGAGAGGATCCAGAGGAGGACAATCAGGATGATCCAGGGCATGGGGGATAGGACCTATGAGGACCGGCAGCCAGCCCTTGGGCTGTACTCACTGGAGGAGAGGAGAGATAGGGGGGACATGATTGAGGTTTTCAAATATGTGAAAGGGATCAACTTTGGTGGAGCCAAAGAAATGTTCAGGCTAAAGCAAAGGGCTCAACCCGAAGGGCATAAATGGAAACTGGAAGGGGAACCTATAGGGGAGAACATAGAAGGCATTATTTTACAGAGAGGGTGGTACAACCATGGAATACATTGCCCGGGAGCCTAGTCAAGCAAGATACTGTGGATGGCTTCAAGAGGCGGTGGGACAGATTGCATGGGGGTACAGAAGCCCAGATTGACCCTCATGGGGACAATGGGGGGGGTGGAAGAAAGCGACTGCTAAGGGCAGGATGACGAGCAGACACGAAAGACCAGCAGGCCTGTTCTACTGGCTTTTAGTATGTTAATGGGTCGTATCATGTAAATCTGCGAACAGCTTCAGAAGGGCATGGGACAGGGAACAGGGGAAGGTGAGGGTAGGGGCTGGTAGTGGGATGACAAAAGGTAGGGTGGTTGGGGCAGCTGCAGCCTAGGGGTGTTCACTGCACACTAGAGCAGACTTAGACCAGGTGGTCTGTTTCTGCTGGCACATTCGTTTGTTCGTATGTTTTTGCGTGTAAAAACATTATTAAAAAATCCAAGACATAAAGAATATCTTGCTTAATCTACTAATATTAACCCACCTATCCCCAAGTACACAACATTATTGTTGCACTGTTTCGTCTACACCACAATAATTATTGCATGGCTAGCTCCTTTTTGGCATTACATTATTACATCTCACTAATATGCAATCTATGAAGTGCATTAATAGCATATCAAAAAACAAATTTAAATTTTTCCGAAATATTGCACATTCCCTTGCTAGTAATTCAATACACTGTGAATTACTGGTATCATAATGGTATGTCCATTTCAGAACATCAAATATGTGCAAATGTATGTGCGTAATCAATGTCAAGCTCAGTATCTGAATACCGTGGTTCTTCATCCATACTCACTTGCTGTCTGAAACATGTTTGTCCATTTGGTGGTGTAGCCAGGTGAAACTGTTCTGTGGTAACAGGATGGTCACCCGCACCATAAGGCTGTTCTTCATCAATGGATATTTGCACTTGTTGGAATGAGTGTTGCACCTGTGGTGTCGCAGGGTGTTGAACCGTGTAGCGTGGAGAGTTGACTGGGTGATCCGGATCGGCATACCGCTGTTCTTCCGTATTGGTTATGTGTCATGCATCGTCTCCTCGTTGAACAAGTGATGTTGCAGGCTGCTGAAACATGTGTAATGGAGGCGTGGCAGGAGGTTCATGGTCTGAATAAGGCCCTTCGTCAGCAGTGGGCTGGAGCAGTGGTCGGAATGCATGTGGGACTAGAGGTGTTGTCGGCTGTTGAAGCTTGTTTGGTCAAGCCAATACTGGACGCTCTTGCTCTGCATACTGCTGTGGTACAGCCATGGGAATATGCTCCAGGCATAAAGATCATTTAAGACGAGGTGTCACCGGCTGTTGGAAGTTTGGGAATGGGGCAGTGACTGGAGCTTCGTGTTCAACATATTGCGATGGTTCATCAATGCACATGAACTGTGAGTGGGATGCACGTTGTATTTGTGGTGTTGTTGGGGCTTGTAATGCTGCAGTGGAAGGATGGTCACGCTCTAAGAACAGTTGGAATATTTTGTGCTCATGCTCCATGTGCTGCAACTCCATTCGCTGTATCAGTTCAATGCTCTGCCTCTCAACCGCCAATCTGTGCCACGCTGCCTCCACATCAGCTTGTTCACATCATCGCCATGTCTCCGCTTCAGCCCGTTCATGTCATTGCCGTGCTTCCAATGACAAAACCTCATGTCACTGCTCCACTTGCAGGAACCTCTCATCCGCGCATTCCATATATTTTATAAACTGCTCTGCTATTGATGCCATAGTTACCTCACTGCATTTGCGCCGGCTCCTGGAGCTTTGTGAAGTGGAGGGAAGTGGTTGTGAGGCAGTAGTTTCGATGGTTTCTTCTGGCTCAGTGAGCTGTGACAGTGGCCCATCACTGCTTGAAGGAGTGCCATCGGTCGGTTCATCGAGCACTGCCCCTTCATCCTCTAGCTCATTGTCTGAATCATTTCCTCCAGGAACACTTGCCACTGCCATCTCTATGAGCACTGCTGGGTCTGTTGCGGCATGAGTGCCGAGGATGACATCAATCTCTCGATAAAAGCTGCACTCTAACCATCCATGGCCACTGCGGTTGTTGCTATCCCTGCAATGGATGTATCTATGTTTCAGTCTTTTCATGCGAGACCTGCACTGACTTTCAGTACGCTGAAATCCAAGATCTTGAATTTGTGCTGCGATATCTTTGTAGATGTGGCTGTTCTTTCTTTGGCCATTTAGTGGCAGCTGAATCTGGTCATCCCCCCATATTGCTATCAGAGCCCGTGTCTCATCATCGCTCCAATTGCAGGCCCTCTGTTCACATTCCATGGCTAGGGAAACAGGATTGGAGAGCATATGTTACTTTCAAGACAATTAATAAGTCCTGGTGTATCATAACAGTTAGATAGTATATGGTTAGGGCTTTTTCTAGATGGAAAGGGAGAGGGGAGAGATGGGCTGGGTGATGGGGTTGAAGCCATATCAGTTGGCAGTGGCCTTATGAAATGGATAGGTAGATGTAGAGTATGGGGTGGAGTGAATTGATAAGACAGGTGAGGCAGCTCTGGTTGGAGACATGCTGAGGGGAGTCAACAAGCTGAGAAAGAACAGAGGGAGTGGAGGTGGTAGGGGACAGGGTGAGTAGTGAGGAAGATAGGGAAGAAAAGAAGGTGTGGGCTAGAGGGGAAATGATGGGAATGAAGATGTTCTTAGACTGTGACACAGTCCACAGGAATGCACTGTTTGTCATGCTCGGCTCCTGGGACAAAAGATGTCTTGTATATGCTGCACATTCCACAATCATGCACTCTTGCTCACTCTTGTTCAGTTGTGACCAAAAAGGCAATGATTGCGAGTGAGTGGTTACTGGCAACAGGCATATGACTTGATGAAAGGGAAGGTGGGTGGCTTTATGGGTGCTCATTGATGAAGTTGGGGGAATAATGGCACAAGTGCCTAAAGAATAAACCTTTAACCCCCCCCCCCGTTCCACAGTCGCACATTTATGATTAGGCACAGGTCGTGCTACCCATGTGCTTGCACAGTTCATAGTCACGGGGTTGGGGAAGAGGTGTACTCAGTAGCACAGCGTGTATATCCACACACACTACACATCAAGAATGCCACCCATGGCCAGCATACGTCACCAGAAAAGGTAGCTCACATGACACAATGCCTGAGCAACACTATTGTGGGTCATAGAGGCTGGCAGTTGGAGGTCTGCTGCAAGGCCATTTGACCAAAATATGGTACTCACAGAGGTTGTTTTAATGATGAACTTGAAACCATCCACACCCAGCCCATAAACTTGCAATACATGTGTTTATCAAGAAACAAGTTATGCTGGCCAGCTATCTGTGAGTTGCTACAACCCCTACCCCACACAATGTAACCAGTACGCAGCACAGATAACAAGCGGTATTGATAGTGGAGTACAAATGCTGTCCCACCACCCCCAACTCCCCTGCATCAGGTAACACCCAGCACAATGCACTATAGCAGTAGCAGCTATCTGAAACATGCAATGCTTGCATATATCTAGGCACAGCATTTGCAACATGGACCCTCCCACTACCTCCACAAGTAGCCCATACCAGGTAATTTTTGGCCCAAAATACTCAGGCAGTACCAGACCAGCACTTGCATGGTGATATCAAAGCGATAAGATGATATGACAGACATTGGCACATACCTTTGTACTCGCGAGTAGATTGGTAGGGCAGCAGCAAGATCAGGTCAGTGACCAAACGCTGTTCACACCACGAGGTGCACCAACACAAAATGGGTGAATTTCATCCGATGTCAGCAAGAAAAAAGCACTAGCTGGAGATTAATGAAATCTGTGAATGAAAGCTACGAATATTTGGGAGAACATGGATGGTGGAGCAGTCTCAAGGGTGGTTACTGGCACAGATTCAATCGCGGCTCTGGATAAAGGTGCTTTAACTTTAAACACCGCGCCACCAAACCGGAAGAGCGTCACCGCAGCAACAACACACACCAGCACGCAGATCGTGCTACCTGTTGCCCCCCCTCCCCCCTTCCAGTTCTTGCAAAGAGTACTGCACCGTTATGGAGGGCTGGGCGATGTTGTGGCGAAACAGGAACTCGTCTAATCAGGATGCGAAACGCAACAGGCTGTATCGGCGCCAGACAGGTAACGCTGGTTTCAGAACAGCAATGCATGTGTAAAAGCACCTAGTGTTTCAATGGGTTGTACACTCACCTCTGGGTCCAGAAGATTGTCATGGATTTTAGTCTCACACCAGGAACTTAGTCTAATACCTTATGCTGGCACTCTAGTGCAGCACTTGGGGGGGGGGGGGGGGGGTGCTGCACAGCTGAGGTGATATCCTTCAGGTGAAACATTCAACTGAGGTCCTTTCAACTCATTTCTGGCGGCTGTCCAGGCAGAAGCTAAAAGATCCCATGGCACATATTCTAAGAGTAGGGGAATTTCATTAAGCAATATAAAGTAAAAGCAGTACAACCAAATATCAGAGAAAACAAAAATCAAACAGGAAAGTTCATCATATTATCCAGAAAAAACATTCCAAACAGAAAAACAGATAATACAGTCTTTCCTATTTACTGATGAATCTCAATTTTAGCAGTAACTTGAATAATTATATCAACATCTTTGCACCTTTCTGTAAACTTCTTAGTCACTTTTATTGATTCACATTGCATGGCTTGCTATTTTATGTTCTGCTTTAAACAACAATTCATCCAGGGTAACATGTTTTTGCTGTCATAAAAACTGACAATGAGCCACCCTAATACACCATTTGAGACATGCAAAATCACAGATAATGTACTTTGATCCCACTGATGCCATCCCAGAGGGAAAAAACATTTCTAATATTTCACAAGTGATATGTTGGAAAACAGGTTTCTGCAAAGCAACAGTGATCTTTTTCCAAAATGAGTGAATGCAGGAACAACTAAAAAGCAAGTGTTCCATCATTTTTATTTGTTTTATGCACCCTTCACATGAACAGTATCTATCTTATTTTTGAGAGTTTTTTACATTTAATATATAAGGGTAAAATAGCCACATAGTATCCCACCTCTTTATGGGAATTCTAGGTTTCATTAATAAAGTAATAACATTAGCTTCAGAATTACCCATACAAACATTAAAAACTGAACTAACAGAAATGTGATTAGTCACGGATGGGCCCCACAATTTAATTTTAGTATAACAGTTGAGAAGATACTCTGGGATATCACAAATTCCCAGGTGTTTCCTTTTAATAAACCTCACTCCCACACCTGCAAGAAACGTAAAACTCCCAGGTTAAGGAAAGAGGACCAAAGTTTTGTCTGTCCAGTCAATAGAAAATAAAAATTGTTATAAAAAAGTTGCAAAAGTAAAAAACAAACCTCCACCCTTGATAGACAAGTATGTCACATATCTCTCTACTGAATTTAGATGGCGCCCGCAGAGCTCTTGAAAGGAAATGCTGAAAACTATGACCTTCAGGGACCCCGGTAATGGATTTAACTGACTGATATATAAAAACTGTGATAGCAAGAAGGTATGACTCATAAATACACATTTTTCTTGCTCATATCCCACTTCCACCATTTAGCAATTATTAATTTTGCCTACTTAATTTTAACACACCAGTTATGCTTAGCCATATTCCCATTACCAAACTAACCCCTAAGAGTTTATTGGGAACAGAAGAAATATGGGTCCCTGAAATACTACGGTACTTAGCTGTTGTGAACTTCTTGAACCAAGAGCTAGACCTATGCTTTTGATTAAATTAACTGCTGACCCAGAAATAACAGATTATTTGTAGGAATATGTACAGTATGTATGCCTAACAATCTGAGTCAACAAGAAAGGTTTAATGTTAATATTGCTGTGCGGGCTGTGTATTTTTACACCTGCAGCTGAAAAATGTTTCATGCAAATTGTTTTGTACATAGAAGGTTGTGTGTCATGTAAATCTACCATTTTGTTTCTATCTTCCAATTTGTGTAACTTGCTTATAAGGTCACGAATAGGGCAAACTTGTTTTTCTTTGGGGTTGGAAATGTCTAGCATGTTAGCTAGACAGATGTGTCTCTTTTCTATTGTATACTAATGTCATGAAACTCTGTTGTCACCTTGCAAAATGCACCCCCAAATGTTCCTCTTTTGGGTTTTGTTAGCACCTTATTACAATCACCACATTAGTTTGTGTATATTCCATAATGCTTAGAAAGTGCATCTTTGTATTATTTGTTAGCTGGAATATTAATGTAAATCCTTAAAAGGAGTGTCTTGCATATCTGAATTCTGACAAAAAGAACAGAGCATGGTTAAGGGTTAATCACTGTGCAAAATGTTGGGAAGAAGTCAGAAAGCTGATAAGCAACTCCTAATAAGTTCATTGGACTGGAAAATGAAACATGTAGCTGAGACAGTACTACAGTATAAATAGTGTCAAACATTTTAGGGTCTGACAGCAATGATGAACCCCTAAGACAGAGTGCTGAATCCTTCATGCCTGGTTTGTTTTGCTCTCCCAGAGGAATGTAACTGATCATTGCTTTGCTCTGTATTCTAGGCTGCCAGTGCTAATGTAGGATATATGCTAGCATAATAAACCAGACTTTGTAGTGTACATTTCAGAGTTTAATGTGATTCATTGTTGTCACAAACCCACTCCTGGGGCCAGGCCCTCTGTTCCCACAGTGCCCAATCTCGAAGTGCAATTTGTGAACGGGATAAACAGGGACATCCTCCTGTTTGCTTTGGATCTGAACAACTACCAGTCTTGAGTCCTGGGGTCAAATATGAACCCTGTTTAGCTAGAATGCCCAGGCAACAGGTCCAAATATCACACCCTCTTCGGGGAAAGCAGCACAATACTTGACCCAGTGGGCACACAACCAACCTGGTTCACAAATCCCCTGCTGACTCAGTTTAGACCTAGGTATTCCCTTATCTTGTTGGATCTTTACACAGGTCCTTGTTAGCATGGCTGCATATGGTGACACACTTAGCACTTTAACAGTTATTTCAGAATTTTCAATACTGTTCCAGCATTCACACTCAAAATGAGAAAATGTCCCAGGCAGGATTAAGGAAACCAAAAAGTTCACTAAAATTAAAAATAGTACATAAATACAGTACATCAAACAGAACATATGTACATAATGGGTATAGTCAGAAAATAAATGGACAATTATTAACAATGCACCTTGTACTGACTAACAAATCCTACCCCAGTTCCAGCTGGTAAATAAGTGGGATGAAATTCCCTATTTTGGCAGAAGTGAATCTCTTTGAGTCCAGGAAATAAAAGTGTCCCTTCCAAGTCCAGAACACAAGTGTGTGTTCTCTTAGGAGTTAAGAAGTAGAAGTGTCAGTTCTTTCAGCCGGCTTGATAATAGAGGCCAAAATGTCCCTCCCATCCTGTGATGTCACAGCTCTGGGCTGTTGGCATGAGGTCACTCTTAGTCCTGTAATTAATTGATCAGTCACATGCCCCTGTACACTACTAAACATTCCAATGAAAAAAAAAAAATATATATATATATATATATACTTCCTAATTAGTGATGCTTTATGACAGGTCAGTGTTACCCCCTTTGATGTTTCAGAACTATCCTGTAAGGTTAATTCACATATGCTTTCCAAAAACCATCTTCCTCTTGTCATCCTATAAAATTTAACCTTTTATGGCAGTCTTCCTAAGTTCAAAGCAGTTGTTCTTTTTACAACCTGGTTGCATAGCAACTACACAGGCTCTGACAGGTAGGTGTCAAAAGATGAAGTTCTAACTAGTTTATCTTTCTAGGTCAGTGAGAGGGCAGACCATTTTTTCTTCTCTTTTAAAATCCAATGCCCCATGAGGCTCTGCTGCTTGGCATGTTTCCTAAGCAGGACTCAAAAACATATATTTATAACAAAATTATAATACAAATAAAGACAAGCAGATGGCTATCATCACACTCCTCCCTTCTAAACTGAATTTGGAGGAATCTATTCCTAGGCATGACATGAGTTTCCCAAATTCAGTTCACTGTTCTAACTGGCACGATAGACCATCGGCATTTGCGTTTGCTGATCTGGCCCTGTAGGTAATGGTCATATCATATCCCTGTAATGCAAGACTCCATCTTAGAAGCCTACCATTTGTCTTACCCATTTGTGCCAGCCAAACCAGGGGATTATAATCCATCTGTACCTCAAAGTGCTGCCCATATAGATATGGCTCTAATTTCTTCAGTGCCCACACCAGAGCAAGGCACGCCTTCTCCACTGAAGAATAAGCTTGTTCCCTGGGAAGTAATTTTTTAGTGCAGTACACTATTGGGTGATCTTTCCCCTTGGTTAGAAATCTGACTAAGTACTGCCCAATATCCACATCTGAGGCATCTGTCTGGACTACAAATGGTTTACTGTAGTCTGGACTGGCTAATACAGGAGCACCGAACAGTGCCTCCTTTAGCCAAGTAAAGGCTTGTTCACAGGCTGGTTCCCAGTTTACCTTTTTAGGCATTCTTTTCTTTAACAGGCCAGATAGGGGAGCTGCCAGGGCACTGTAGTTTGATACAAATTTTTGATAGTACCCTGCGGTCCCTAGAAAACTCCAAATCTGCTTCTGTATTTCAGGTCTGGGCCATGCCTCTATTACCTCAATCTTTGCTTGATTAGGACAGAGCTGTCCCTGCTCTACTACATGCTCTAGGCATGCCACCTCAGCTATGGCCACCTGGCACTGTTCAGCTTTCACCACGAGCCTGGCCCTCTGAATCCTGTCCAACACTTCCCTCACTTCCTTAAGGTGGGACATGTGTTCCTTCCAGCTGGCACTGAAGATGACAATATCATTCAGGTACGACACGGCATACTCTTCAGTACCATGTAACACCTGGTTCACCAACCTTTGGAAGGTGGCAGGTACATTCTTCATTCCGAAAGGCATTACCTTGAACTCAAGTATCCCTATTGGAGTGATGAAGGCCGACCTCTCCCTAGCTTTGGCAGTTAATTTCACCTGCCAATATCCTTTTGTCAGGTCAATGGTGGTAAGATAGGTCGCCTCTCCCAACTTGTCCAGTAGTTCATCTGTCCGTGGCATTGGGTGGGCATCAGACTTCGTGACTACGTTGAGTCCATGATAGACAGCACAGAAATGAGTAGAGCCATCTGGCTTGGGAAAGAAGACTATGAGTGAGGCCCAGGGGCTGTGGGATTTCTGGATTACCCCTAAATCTACTTTTCCTCCACCTCCTTCCTAATGTCCTTTTGGATGGCCTCTGACACCTGATATGCTGGCTGCCGTATGGGTGCTTGCAACCCTGTGTCTACATCATGCGTTGCTAAGGGGGTTAGTCCAGGCTTGGCATTAAACAATGGGGCAAAGTCTGCTAAAACCTCCATTACTTCCTGGATCTGTTCCAGGGTCAACTGGGGTGACAGTTTGATTGCCTCCACAGAGGACTCCTGCTTGCTTTCCTCAAGCAAGTTCAGAAGGGGATCTGCTACATCCGTCCCCTCCCCAGAACTACACACTGCAAATATCATGTCAGCCCTATTTGCATATGACTTCATCATGTTGACATGTCTCCTGTCAGGCAGTTCTACAATATAATTAACATCATTCACCTGTCTGACTACTTTGTATGGTTCTGCCCACTTGGCCTGCAGCTTATCTTTCCAGACTGGGATTAGGACCAAGACCTTCTAACCCATGGTGTATCAGCGAGCTCTGACTCTGCGGTCGTACCATACCTTTTGCTTCTGCTGGGTGGCTACCAGGTTGCTCTGGGCTGTTTCCATCAGCTCCTTCAGCTTTTCCCTAAACTTTAGGACATAATCCACTATGGGGGTTCCCTGGGCAGCATACTTGCCTTCCCAGTCCTCCCGGATCAAGTCTAGGGGCCCCTGCACCCTGCGTCCATATAAGAGCTTGAAGGGGGAGAACCCTAATGACTCTTGGGGCACCTCCCTGTATGCGAGCAACAGGTGGGAAAGGTATTTCTCCCAGTCCCTCCTATGCTGCTCAGCAAACGCTTGGAGCATCAGTTTTAGGGTACCATTAAATCTTTCCACAAGCCCATTTGCTTGCAGGAGATAAGGTGTCATGTGTCTCTGCACCACCCCACACATTTCCCACAAACACTTCATCAGGTCCAACATGAAGTAACCCCCTCGATTGGTGATAACCTCCTGCAAGAACCTGACATGGGAGAAAATCTCTAGCAAGGCATCTGCCACCTTGTCTGTCCTCAGTGAGGATAGGGCGACTGCCTCTGGGTACCAGGTGGCATAATCCACCATTGTTAGGAGAAACCTGTTTCCGGAGGAGTTGGGGGTATTCAAAGGCCCCACAATATTCATTCTTACCCTCTGGAATGGCTCCTCCACTATGGGCAAGGTAATTAAGGTGGCTTGGGTTTTACTACCTGCCTTCCCTATTTCTTGTCACCGGTGACAAGACCTGCAGTATTCCTTCACCTGCTGGGTGAAGTTGGGCCAATAGAAATTCTGGGCCAATCGCTGCATAGTGCACATGATTCCCAGATGTCCAGACATGGGGATATCATGAGCAAACCTTGAGCAACTGCTCATGGTACCTGTGGGGAACAACAAGCTGCCAACCCATCACCCCTCCCTCTGTCCTTACATCCTGTGTATACCATTGTTCCAATACACTCTGTATCTTCTGTTACCTCCCTATGTCCCATCAGGTTCTGCACAAGCCCTCAGTCTCTCTAAGCTAGGGTCATTTTTCTGAGCAGCTGCAAAATCTTTACACATTCCCAAGGCATGAGACATATCCCCTTCAGTCTATAAACTGGGGTCCATAGCTCTGGCATCAGGGCATTCAGGGTCACTGCCATCCTTATCCCTCTGACTATTTGTTACCTGTCCCTCCTCAGAGTAACCTTCTGTAACTGTTTTGTTAACTGCTATCTGGGGGATTTCTACCTCCCTTTCACTACTCTCCATGTCAGGAGACAGGCTAGGGAACCAGCCTCCCAGTGTTTTCCACAGGGGCCTTTATCAGGTCCAGGGAACCACACTTGGCCTTTGTCATCTGACTGCGGGTAACCACACACACCACCCCCTCTTGGAGATTGTTTTCTATAATCACATTCAGGGCAAGATTTTCTGCCACTGCAACATTTTGCACAGTCTTTCCTGTCTCACCCCAGTCCAGGAGAACACTAGCAAGTGGCAGAGTTTTCTCCTCCCCAGTGAATCCCCATACTGTAACAAACTGTTTAGGTATAAGTTGTTCAAGCTCAACCAAATCCCCTTTTACCAAAGTAAGAGACACCCCATGTCCCTCAACTCATGGGTTTGCACCCCATTTACAGTAACCGGGTGTATGTGTTCCCTCATGTTTATAGGCATGCTTTCAGGGATACACAGTGCACCCACCTCTGTTTGAGCACCATTTTGTGCACTCTGTGCCTTTTTAGGACACTGTCTTGCAAGATGCCCAGGTTATTTGCAAAACCAACAATCATCATTTCTTTTATCAGGCAAATCCTTTCTTTGTAACCTAGGGCTGCCTGCTTTCTGGGGAGGCAGTGAGGGTTTAATCTGCCCTGAAGGTGTGCTTTTCCCTTTCCGCACTGCCACACTCACACCACTCCCTTTCAGAGCAGGTCTGCTCCTGGCATAGTGGTCCAAGAGCTCAGCAGCCTCCTTGACTGTTTTCAGAGCTCGGTCCTCTAGCCAGGTTTTCAACTCTGCTGGGCAAGCCCAAAAGAATTCCTCCAAAAGTACCACATCCTCAATTTTCTCTACAGAGTCTGCTTTGACCAACATTTCAAAAATTGACATTGTTTTGTGGCTAGTTCCTCGTAGCTCATGTCAGGGTTTCTTCTGAGCTTACCGAACTTAACTCTGTATGCTTCAGCTGTCAAGTTATACTTCTTTAGCAATGCAGCTTTAAGTTTGTCATAATCATTACTGCCCTGATTGTCCATTTGACCCAATGCATCATGAGCTTTACCGGTAAGCAGCTGGGATAGCTGGACACTTCAGGACTCTCGGGGAATTTTTGCCTGAATGCATACCTTTTCAAATGAATTTAAAAATGCATCCAAATCCTCCCTTTTTTTAAATTCAGCCATCAATTTAGAACTTAATTTGTACCCCCATCCTGGAGTTATAGGTTCACCCATGCTACTCAGAAGAAGTCAGAAGGGGAAGGAAGGAAACATGTTCAATTCAGTGCTTTAGAGTAACTGGTAATTGCTATTTTTCTTTTAAACTTAGATTGTGGGCTTTTAGTGACACTGTGCTTTCTTTGTTGTCTTTACTTAGAATTGTTTTGGGGCTGTTGAAAATTTAAAACGTAGTGGTGGTGTAATTCTGTGCTGTCTTTAATTGCTGCAAATTTTATCTTGGCTTGTCTGACTGCCCTGTAGTTGGGTGAAGGATGTTAATTGTCTGGCCTCTGACCTCAGCTACGTGATAACTGGAGGTGGGGCTTAGTCAGAGTTGAGGTAGCAAGTAGAGTTTATTTCTCAGAAGAAGTCAGAAGGGGAAGGAAGGAAACATATTCAATTCAGTGCTTTAGAGTAACTGGTAATTGCTATTTTTCTTTTAAACTTAGATTGTGGGCTTTTAGTGACACTGTACTTTCTTTGTTGTCTTTACTTAGAATTGTTTTTGGGCTGTTGAAAATTTAAAACATAGTGGTGGTGTAATTCTGTGCTGTCTTTAATTGCTACAAATTTTCGTCCCCCTCCCTCCCCTTCCCCCAACTCTTAATTATATGCCCTGTTAAATCTGATTGACATGAGTTAAACACAGGGTATAGTAAGGGGTGTGAAGTAGGAGGGGCATAAGGGGAAGAAGCCCACCCTCAGCATGACAAGTGTTTTGACTCATTTATTTATTTATTGGTTTCTTTTCTTTTTTTTTTAAAGAAAATTATCTGAGGATCAGTGGCAGGATTTTAGGACAGTAAATTAATAAAAGGGAACTAGAAGAGCTTCAGTAGCAGACAAGTAGTGGAATAGCAGTATAATTGCAGTATAATGTGGGAGTGGTGCAATGCAGTGGCTGTGGGGCAGCCATATTCAGGCAGACCTTCTGGACACTGAGGTGCTGCCCTATCTGCATGCATCTCTCAGGACTGCAGGATGAGGTAGTCAGACTCAGAGCAGAAGTAAACTGGGTCAGGAGTACCATCACCTCTATCCAGAGACCACCCAGTCCAATGCAACTGCCTCAAAGGATGCCGAGAATGAGGAGCACTTGGATGACAGTGGGCTCAGGGAGGGTTAGAGCAGTCAGGCAGAGGCACATCCCAGATTCTATTCTACTCAAGAACTCATATGCCACACTGGCAAATGAGGAGAACCAAATAGAGGTACCCAGAGAAGTGGAAGGAAAGGATGTGGTGGTTAGCCAAGGAGGTGACCTCAGCGGGGAAAGCAGTGGACCCCAGAGGAGGAGGAAGTGAATCCTGGTGGGGGACTCCATCATAAGAGGGATCCAGCTAGGAACACAGGAGGGGGAGGACAGGGAGGTGAGGTGCCACGGCATGGAGGGATGGAAGGAAGATCCTGGGGATCACTGGGAAGGCAAGACGGGAGGGTGAGCTGGATGTCATTATCCACCTAGGTACTAATGACCTGGCAAATGGGGAGCCAAAGGAAGTTCAGGAAGAGTTTATGAAATTGGGGAGGGGTCTCAAGCAAGTAGCTACTTATGTCACTTTCTCAGAAGTACTTCCTGTGAGACGCAAGGGAGAGCATAGGAGTGCATGCACCAAGAACTTTAACTCATGGTTGAAGAACTGGTGCTGTGAGTAAGGGTTTGGATTCATTGGTGACTGGGGATCCACCTGGAGGGATGGAGGTTTGTTCAAGCCTGACGGCCTGCATTCATCCTGGAGGGGAATCCAATCACTCAATGATAAGTTTAAATGCTACATTGACAAGCATTTAAACTAGAAAGGGGGGGGGTGGCAGGCCAGCAAGGAGGGTACCTAATTGCTCACCCTCCACAGCTAGCAGTAGAACCAGTGAACCAGAGGAGTGGCTATCTCTGCAAAGCAGTGTGCAAAAGAAGGAGATTAGTGCCCAAGAGGTGGATAGGCAGAAAAGGGGCAAATTCAGCAGAAGGGCAGACAGAAGGAGAACCAGGGATAAAGACAACCAAGGAAGGCTGGAGTAGAACAGCGAAGCAGTCTAGGGAGGTCAAATCATGGAAAGCCATGTGTGCAAATGCCAGGAGCCTTAGCAACAAGATGGAAGATCTGGAGGCTGTCATGGTGCAGTCAGACATGGACATTGTGGCCATCACTGAAACCTGGTGTAATGATAACCACGACTGGGAGATGGCCATACCTGGCTACAACATATTCAGAAGAGACAGAGCAGGCAGGAAGGGAGGAGGAGTGGCACTGTATGTGAAAAATGACATAAGGACCACAGAGGTCCAGGAGGAACAAAATGGGGGAGAGATACTCTGGGTTA
This sequence comes from Neoceratodus forsteri, assembly GCA_016271365.2. Lineage (NCBI taxonomy): Eukaryota > Metazoa > Chordata > Ceratodontiformes > Ceratodontidae > Neoceratodus > Neoceratodus forsteri. The sequence goes on from CM057449.1 coordinate 1,467,146,286, forward strand.
AGCTGGAAGGAAAATGGGGACAGCCATCTCCACAGGTGTGGTCTATAGACCACCAGCCCAGGAGGAAGAAACAGATAGAGTGATATCAGCCATCCAAAGGATGGCAGACAAGGGTGAGGTAGTACTGGTTGGAGACTTCAGTATTCCAGACGTGGACTGGAGCATCCCAGCAGCAGCTTCAACTAGGAGCAGATTTATTCTGAACTCTCTTCAGGGTGACTTCCTCAAGCAACTGGTCATGAAATCAACTCGGCAGAAGGCAATACTGGACCTTGTGCTCACAAACAGGGACAGTGTGATGTGGGGGTAACAGTGGGGGAGCACCTGGGGAACAGTGACCACCAGTCATTGTGGTTTGAAATCACAGAAAGAGCAGAACCAAACCACCCAAAAACACGTATCCTGGATTTTAGGGGGGCAGACTTTGGGAAAATGGGGAGATACTTGAAAGAGGCATTAAGGGGAATGGGACAGGAATCAGGGGTTGAGGAACAGTGGACAGTATTTAAAATGGGGATTACAAGAACAACAGAATTATGCATTAAGTAGGTTAGCAAGAGGAAAAGGAAGAGGAGACCATTGTGGTTTTCCAAAAGTATAAAAGTAAAGTAAAAAGATTGCATTCATGCAATACAAAAAGACACAGAGCAGAAGGGATAGGAGAAGTACCAGGAGAAGCAAAGGGAGGCAGGGAGGTCAGTAAGGAAGCCAAAGCTCAGACAGAAGAACACATTGCAAAATCAGTGGGTAGAGGGACAAAACCTTTTACAGGTACATAAGTGAAAAAAGAAAGACAAAGGAGGATAGTGAGACTGAAGGGGAGGATGGGGGCCACGTGGAGGATGACAACAGTAAAGCTGACATATTGAACAGGTATTTCTGCTCAGTCTTTACTGAAGAAGAGGAGGGTAATGGGTCTGAAGGGAGTACAAGGGGTGAGAATGGTGCAAATGGACACAAGTCCCTTTACACGAAGGGTCCTGAAGGAACTGAAAGTAATAAGAGTTGATAAAGCAATGGGGCCAGATGGGGTGCACCCCAGGGTCCTTAAAGAACTAAGAGAGGTGGTGGCTGAACCTCTGGCTATCCTGTTTAGCCGCTCACTGGAAACAGGGAAGGTACCCAGAGACTGGAGGACAGCAGATGTAGTCCCCTTATACAAAAGTGGGAACAAAGAGGAAGCAGGGAACTACAGACCAGTCAGCCTCACCTCGGTAGTGGGGAAGATCATGGAAGCACTACTGAAGGAGAGACTGGTGGAACATCTGGTTGTCAATGGACTACAGGACCCAAGGCAGCATGGTTTCACCAGGGGAGGTCATGTCAGACCAACCTCATTAAATTTTGACTGGGTGATTAGGAGGTGGATCAGGGGAGGGCAGTGGACATGGCCTATCTGGACTTCAGCAAGGCCTTTGACACTGTGCCACATAGAAGACTATTACACAAACTGGGGAATATGGGTGTGGGCAGGACAGTAGTGTGGTGGGTAGGTAACTGGCTGGGTGGTAGGACACAGAGGGTGGTGGTAAATGGCTGTCATTCCACAGAGGGAAGAGTGACCAGTGGGGTACCACAAGGATCAGTGCTGGGACTGGTCCTATTCAACATCTTCATCAGTGACATTGCACAGGACCTAGAAGGCAGAATTTCACTGTTCGCTGATGACACAAAGCTCTGTAACAGAGTAGACACACCAGAGGGTGTAGACAGAATGAGAAGGGACCTGCAGAAACTTGAAGAATGGTCATGGGTTTGGTAGTTGAAATTCAATGCAAGGAAGTGCAAGATAATGCATATGGGGCACAAAAACCCTGGCACAATGTATCAGTTGGGGGGTGAGGATATAGCATGCACCAAGCAGGAAAGGGATCTTGGGGTTATCATCTCTGATGACCTCAAGGTAGGGAAACAGTGTGACAAGGCAGCAGGTAAAGCAAATAAGATGCTGGGATGTATAGGCAGGGGCATCACCAGCAGGAAAAGGGAGGTCATAATTCCGCTATACAAGACACTAGTGAGGCCCCACCTGGAGTACAGTGTACAGTTCTGGAGACCATACCTATGTATGGACATAGACAGGGTAGAGAAGGTTCAGAGGAGGGCAACAAAGATGGTGCATGGACTGCATCACAAGTCCTTTGAAGACAGGTTGAAGGAACTGAACATGTACTCCCTGGAGGAGAGGAGGGAGAGAGGGGATATGATAGAGACATACAAGTATCTTACAGGGAGGAACAGGGTGCAGGAATACACTATTTTTAAGCGAAAAAGATGTTCCAGGACTAGAGGCATGGGATGAAGTTGGAGGGAGGACGATTCAGAGGAAACATGAGGAAGAATTTCTTCAGGAATGGGTGGTGGACAAGTGGAACACCTGCCAGAGGAAGTGGTGGGGCTGAAACAATCATGGGATTTAAGATTGCATGGGATAGACATAAAGGAATTCTGGAAGTCAGGGGTAAGGGGCAACAGACTTCTAGGAAAACATAAACTGAACTTACAAGCTCAAATGGGCAGACTGGGTGGGCCATAGGCCCTTATCTGCCGACACTGTCTATGTATCTATGCTGCTTACCTGCTCTGGTGCTGGCCATTGGAGTTGTAGCTTCTCCAGTTCAAATTTCCTCTGGTACTCTCTCTCCTCTTGCTCAGCCTCTCTCTGACACTGGTTTTCTTTTTCTTGCATCTTCAGCTCCATCTGGAACTTCTTCTGCTTGAATTCCAGCTTCATTCTTCTCAACTCTAGCTGTAGCCTGATCCCTTCTTGCTCCAGCATTGTGGTGACCTTCTCCTGCTGCTGTGGCTCTTGATTCCCACTGGTCCTGCTGTCCTCCTCCCCCCTGGGACTGGACACTGTGATGGACCCTGGCCCCTCCACACCCAAGGTCTGGTCCCTTTTGGTCACCAATTGTGACTCGAGGTCTTGGGCAGTCACTTGTGCATCAATTGCCACAAGAGCCTCAATGAGGTGCAGTTTGGTTCGCCCCTTACATCAGACTCCTCTTTCCTGGCACAACTGCCACAGGTGGTCTGCAGTGTATTTGCTTTAGCTGGAAGCCATCTTCTTCCCTACTCTTTGGCTACACTAGCTTGGCACCAAAAAAAAAAAAAACAGGTAGGGAACTTACACTGTAACCAAAAATATATATATATATATATATATATATTTAAAACCTGCCTTGTTTGTGTGTGAAGTGTAACAGTTGATCAATCCAACACACTGAACTGTTAATGCTCGTGTCACCAAATAATTGCACAGTATGCAAACAAATCTTTCAGATCCCAGTGCTGTGCAACAAATCTTTCACAAACCCACTCCTGGGGTCAGGTCCTCTGCTCCCAAAATGCCCAACCTTGAAGTGCAGTTTGTGAACAGGGGACAAACAGGGACACTCTCCTGTTTTTTTTGGGTCTGAGCAACTACCAGTCTCATGTCCTGAGGTCAAATATGAACCCTTTTTAGCTAGAACACCCAGGCAACAGGCCCAAATATCACACCCTCTTCGGGGAAAGCAGCGCAATACTTGACCCAGTGGGCACACAACCAACTTGGTTCACAAACCTCCTGCTGACTCAATTGAACCCTAGGTATTTCCTTACCTTGTTGGATCTTTACACAGGTCCTTGTTAGCATGGCTGCATATGGTGACACACTAAGCACTTTAGCAGTTATGTCAGAATTTTCAATACTGTTCCAGCATTCACACTCAAAATGAGAAAATGTCCCAGGCAGGATTAAGGAAACCAAAAAGTTTACTAAAATTAAAAATAGTACATAAATACAGTACATCAAACAGAACATATGTACATAATGGCCAGAATATTCAAAGCAGTTGCGCATGACGCAACTGAGTTGTGCCAGCACAAGTGTGGACTTGTGCCAAGGAGTGATATTCAGCGGGAGTCGTTGCATGGCGCAAGTCCCATTGCACCAATGCACAACTATAATGAATGCATGCGCAAGAGCAGGGGGCATGCCCATGAATATGTGGCGCAGTGCGATATTCAACAGTGGAACCATGGCGCAAGTGCGGAGCAAACCCTGGATGCACTGAGCAGACTTGAGCCTATAAATACAGGGCACAAGCACTCAGACAGCACTTGCACCAGGGGAGAGGGAGAGGTGGGAAGAGAGAGAGAGAGAGAGGCAAGAGAAGGGGGAGAGACAGTAAAAGAGACAGGCAAAGGAGACAGAGCCAGTGAGGGAAAGAGTGACTGGCACAGGCAGCCACAGGGGTGTGGGACAGAGGTGGCAGTGGAGAGTGAGCCAGGAGCTGAGAGAGTGAGAGGGAGAGGTAGGCAAAGTGCCACGCAGTGCACCAGGGTGGCATACAGCCCACAGCAGCTGACTGCCCAGGGGGAGACAAGACATCAGGGGCCATGGCCAGTGCACCCTTCCTAATGGAGGCCATAATGAGGGGTGTGAGGAGACAGGAGGAACAGCGACATGGCTGTGGAAGGGTCCGTCAGTAGTACGTCTGGAACAGGTGGTACCGTGCCCTCACCACCTTCAAGAATTACACTGATACGGAGATTGTGGGACAATATCACCTGAAAAGGGCCATTCTGAGGCAGCTCCGTGAGCTGTGCAGTGAGGAGATGCAGACACCCACAAGACAGAGCCACGCAATGTCTGTGGAGACAAAGGTGACAGCAGTCATGTGCCTGCTCACCACTGGCACCTTCCAGAGACCAACAGGGGACACTACAGGCATAACCCAGTCGGCCACATCCCGCCTCCTCACACAGTTCCTCAACACCCTGCTGCCACAAGCTTTGGAATACATCCATTTCCCCAGCACACAGGCAGAGCATACATCAACCATGCAGGACTTCCACAGGGTAGCACGCATACCTGGCATGCTTGGGGCCATTGACTGCACCCACGTGGCATCCGCATGCCACCTGACCCTGAGGGTGTGGCCTACATGAACCGCAAGGGGTTCCCAAGCGTGACCTGCCAGGTGGTGTGCGATGCCAAGGGGCGCATCACCATTGTCTGTGCCACACACCCTGGAAGTGCACATGATGCATTCATCTGGCACAGCTCTGCGCTGTACCACAGGTTCGAGCATGGGGACATCCCCACAGGCCACCTAGTGGGTGAGTATGGGATGGGCAAGGGGTGCCGGGCAGAGCAGGGCATGGGATGGGGGAAGGCAGGGTGGGTGCACTGGCGAGGGTGCCAGGGATAGGTAAGGGGCACATTAACAGAGGACACAGGGCTAACCATGTCATTATCCACACAGGTGACAGAGGCTATCCACTCAGGCCCTGGCTGCTCACCCACTATCGGCGCCCATCATCCCCAGCAGAGAAACAATACAATGAGGCACACGCCAGCACATGGAACATCATTGAGCATGTATTTGGGATGCTGAAGGCATGGTTCCATTGTCTAGACAGGTATGGCGGTGCCCTACAGTACAGCCCCTTGAAAGCCTGTGGCCTATTCCTGGCCTGCTGCATACTGCACAACATAGCCATTGACCATGGGATAGCTGTCGAGGCTGATGAGGGGGACAGTAGTGGGGATGATGAGGGCAATTGACCAGAGGGTGGTGGACAGCCCCTCCAGGCAGAAGGGATCCCCGGCTGCAGAGGATGGCACACCAGCACAGGGACACCATCGCACAGGAGCACTATGGTGCATACAGGTAGGTGGCACCTCACCCACGCACTGGCCACACACACAGGTACAGCACACAGGCAGGGGCGTGCATGGCAATGGGCATGCACACACAGAGGTGTGGTGCAGGGGTGGGGGTGACAGTGCCACACAGCCACACACAACTGCACAGAGCAGTGAACAGCAACACACACACACACACATATGCCCAGGCACTGGCATGTGGTGGAGATCAGATGTGCATAGGCGCAACCAATACAGATCTGTTCTCATCATGCCCAGGCCCCACGGGCCAGTGGCCGGGAGGCACGCACACAGGCAGCGTGCAGCATGACACACAGGTGCCACACCTGTGGTATGCACACACACACACACAAACTGCCCTTGCATGCACAGGGCAGCGGCAGCAGACTGCAGCCAGGGCGGCACGCACATCAGATCCGCCGCATGGAACCATGGCCACTGTGGCCACAGGGGTGGCTGGGCCAGGGCCGATCAGCAGCCACAGCCTGCACATCAGCCACAGGGGGGTGTTTGCAACAGCCCCCCAAGGGTTGTACTGCAGGACTGTGACCGGGTCCATGCAGGAGTGTGTAGGCACCCAAACAGGCCTGCCCCAGGTGTGCCTGGGATGCCAACAGCAGACCCGGCCTCAATAGGGAGGGTGTCGCTTGACACCGGGATCGTGGGGTGGACAGTGCACTATGTGGTGTTCAAGGTGGCCAGCCACGCCCTGTGGCAGCTAGCAGTGCAAGGCCATCCATGATTGCATTGGCTATGCAATCTTGGGATGCGGTCGTGTCCTCCCGCAAGCACTGTATAGCCTCCAGGAGCTGCACAGTGCCTCTCTCATGCTGCTCAGCCACCTGGCACATCTCCATGAGCAGTACATGCACCCCAGCTACCAGCAGCACCTGATGCTCCATGGAGGCCCGCAGCAAACAGGTGTGCTCTGCCAATGGGTCGGTGCCCATGGGAACCTGGGTGGGGTGCCGACCCTCCGGTGGTGTACAACTGCACTGCACAGCCCTGGCTCAGGTGGACACTGCACAGTGGGGTCCCCATGGGGTAGCTTCTTATCAGGTGCCCCGGCAGTGGACCCTGCATCCAGCTGCCATATGTCCCCTGCTGCCTGCTGCTGCTGCCCTTCCAGCCCCTGTACACTGCCCAGCGCCTGCACGGCCACAACACCACCACCACCACATGGCACTGCCATGGTGGTGCATACAGCAGCAACTACAGTGGGCAGCTTTCCCTCCGCTGTCAGGCCACTGGGCTTGCTGCCTGTGAAGGTACCTGGTATGGGCGTCTCCCCCACAGTGCCACCCATGCTGTCCAGGATCATGGTCAGGTCATAATCAGTGTCAGACCATGCCCCAATCTGTGTCTTCATGCAGAGAATGCCATGGCTGGCATCCTGCTGAAACACAGTCAGGGCCTCATCCAACCCCATGCCCAGGACATCTGGCTGGACAGCGGTGGTGTGCATCAGCCGATCAGGCCCACTGATGCCCGTGGAGGTGGATGGCTGGTCCTCCAGGGCTGGGCCTGCCTCCATGGCTGCTGCTGGTGCCCCGTCGTCTGCATGCAGGTGTGCTGGTGCTGAAAGAGAAAACAGATGTGTCAGTGATGCAACCCCCATCCTCCCCCCCAGCCACTGGGTGCTGTGCATGCCCAACATATGTATCATGCAGTGATGGACTTCCACCCTCAACAGTGCTGCAGCTCATTGTGGCTGCCACCAGCTCCTCCTGTGCTGTGAGCTGTGGCACATCAGCAGACCCCCCCCTTCGATGGCTGTCCAGGTTGCATGAATGGACTCCGCCTTCTTCTTGATGCACCGCTTATTGGTGCCCACCTTCTTACGGCACTCCTGCACAGACCACTGGAGGCTGCCCTGCTGGTTGACACACGCTGTCACCTCCTCCCAGGCCACAGCCCTGGCCTGTGGTGTGCCTGTGGCACCACTCAGCAGTGGCTCCCTGTCGAGGTAGGCCTCAAACAGGGCATCTGCCTTTGCCTTAGTAAAGTTGGGCCTGTGTTTGTGAGCAGGCCCATGCTCCTCACTCTCTTCACGCTCCGACATAGTGCTACCTGTGGACATGGACATGTGAGTCAGTGTCAGCAGCAGCCTACTCCATCCACCCTGCTGCACTGGCTGGGCTCAGCAGAATGCGCAACTTACCTCAGATGGTTGCAATACTGGTCCATGGCCTGTGCTGGTCTGTGGCACATCTCCGGCACTGTGCGATTGGTGGACACAGCACATCCCACCACGAGGTGCGCATACCACGCACATTGTGCACACATGTGCCTCTGGCCACCATTTTGTCTCCACACATTGCTGTCAGTACAATGGTGCAGTGAGGAGTTTGCCAGGCTCATAACTGGTCGGACATTGAATTGGTAAATCTGGTGACCTGTGTGCAGCCACATGCACCAGGGCTGTTTGGACAGGTGCCCCTGCAAGAGCCACAGATGGATGTCTGGCAGGGCATCACTGCCAGCCTGGTGCAGAACACTGGGGTGGCCAGAACTGGGGAGAAATGCCACCACCGGTATGGACACCTCATGCGGTGGGACCCAGAGTGCCTGAGACAGCTGCAGGCACTTGTCCACCAAGGGGCTGTGCCACGGCCAGGTAAGTCATCCCATGCTGCATGTGTGCCCTAGTGCTGTACTGTGGTGATGGCTTGGCTGCCTGGCATGCCCTGCAGAGGAGTACACAGTCATGCGCATTGCTGTGTGGCATTGCCAGCTGCAGCACATACTGCAATATAGCCTTGCAGAACATGTTGGGCAGGGCACACGCTATGCACAGGGATGGGGGTATTGGGCATATGCTGTGGGTGTACTCTGATGTGTACCTGTCTTTGGTCCATTCCCAGGACCTGAAGACCACCGCAGGGTGAGAGCAGCAGAAGCACCAAGGCCAGCCCAGCAGGCCAGAGCAGGACCCAGTGGTGATGGTGCAGCAGTGGGACAGGTGCCAGCAGGGCCACAGCAGGCAGGTAGGTAGGCACCATTTCAGTCCTGTGCACATTACAGGGTGGTCAGCGGGGGAGTGGGTGCAGCCATGGCCACCTGTGCCATGTGCCATGACAGCTGTGTGTTGCGCACTGTGTGTGGTGCATCCCACTGTGGGGCGGCCATTGCACATGTGTACCAGCTGTAGGTGTGGTGGGTGTGCACTCAACTGCCATTGGTGTTGCTGTGGTGCTGCTGGTGCCCTGTGCCATCTGACTGTCACTGCACAGTTGGGTGGCCATTGGGCAGTGGTGCCCACCGCTGTGCACTATCATGATGTGCTGGGTTGCTGGCAGGCATTGGCCCACCTCCCCATGGGTGGCCGGGGCACCAATCCAGGGGTGTGTGTGCCCACTGCCCATTGCACACAGTGGGTGGGCATGGTACCTTGGGACCTTGTACTTATCACCTATCCTGTCCCTTGTCATAGGTATCTGGCAGAGGTCGAGGCTGCCCCTCTACTGTCGGCTGCTGTGCCAGATCATCCTAATAATGTCCATGACCATGGAGGCAGTCCAGCAGGTGCATCAGCTCTTCCTGGCAGACCAGCGATGACGGAGGCGCCAGGTGGCAGCTGGATGGGCCACCCTTAGTTCCAGCACCAGCCTTTCCCTGCTTCCCTTGCTGTCCCTCCCCCATCCGTCCCCCTTACCACTGTACAGTCCCTGTTCCTTGTCCCCTTCCCTCACTTTCCTACCCTTTGTCACCCCTTGCACTTGTATATAGTTGTCTACCTTACAAATATTTTGACTTACCTGCCTGTGTCAGTGTCTGTTTGCAACTGGTGTGAGAAGCCATGCTGCAGTGGCATGGTGTCTGTCTGTGTGGTGTGCATGTGTTGGTGTGTGGGTCGTGCATCTGCGGTGCACTGTTGTGTGCTGAGGTGTGTCCCACAGTGGTGGTGTCCTGCCCCTTGGTCAGTGGATGTGCCTTGGGGTGGCCATGGGGCAGCTGTCTGGGATGTGTGGCATGTGTGTGTGCTTGGCAGCATGGTCTTGGGTGTGGCTTGCTGGAATCTGGTGGGTGGGTGCACAGCATGTGGCCAGGGGGGACTCCATTGGTGGCCCTCCAGTGGCCATTGGTGCCACCTGTTACCTGCTTTCTGTGCCACTGTGGTGTTCTGGGGTGGGGGTGTCTGGGTGCCTATGTGTACCCTGCTGGTGGTGGCCACCTGTGGCCTGTCACTGTGCATCCCTGGCACTGTTCCTGGGTCTATTAGTCTGCCATTCCCCCCTCTTTTACTCTGCTGCTGTGCTCCCTTGGCGCATGTCTGGTTGTGCTGTGGTGCATGTCTGGTTGCACCATGGCACAGGTCTGGTTGCACCGTGGTGCATGTCTGGTTGCACGTGGCGCAGGTCTGGTTGTGCAATGGCACAAGTCTGGTTGCGCCATGGTGCATCTGTGCCATATTCAGCCATGTTGTGCCAGCACATTTCGGCATGTGCAGCCTCTGAATATGGCACTTGTTGCACCATGGCACATTGGATTTGTGCTGCGCCGGACTTGCGCTGGCCTTTGGCGCATTTCTGAATATCTGGCCCGCTGGGTACAGTCAGCAAATAAATGGACAATTATTAACAAACTGCCTTGTACTGAATAACTAATCTAACCCAGTTCCAGCTGATAAATAAGTGGGATGAAATTCCCTATTTTAGCAGAAGTGCCTCTCTTTGAGTCTAGTAAATAAAAGTGTCCCTTCCATGTCCAGAACACAAGTGTGTGTTCTCTTAGGAGTCCAGAAATAGATGTGTCAGTCCTTTCAGCCAGCTTGATAATGGAGGCCAAAATGTCCCTCATATCCTGTGATGTCACAGCTCTGGGCTGTTGGCATGAGGTCACTCTTAATCCTGTAATTAATTGATCAGTCACATACCCTGCACACTACTAAACATTCCAGTTCAAAAAAAATATGTATATATATATATATATATGACAACCCACCTCTCTCTGTGGGCTGGAACAGCTTTTAGAGAGGTGTTTTGTCCTCGGGTATTCGCTGCCACCAGCTGGAGTCATCCAGTGCCAACCTTCAAGTTCACAAACTTGAATAATTAAATGTGCAATTGCACAAATTAAAGTCTAGTAGTGTGTCTCTCTCGGGTGGCGGATGCTACACAGAGTTTACCTCAACCAGTGGAAACCAAATATTACCTTAGAAAAATGACATCACAGTCACAACTGTTGAGCAAATAAATAGCTTTTTACTTAACGGAAAATGCACTGAGCATTTACAGGATATATTTACAACACAAGAGAATAACACTAATACAGGAAAAGTAAACAAATGTTTTTAAATAACAGATGGCAAAAAAAAAAGGCTATTACTGAAATATGCTAGTACTAAACTTACCCTTCCCTGTCCTTTCAAGAGACCACTGTGCCCTATGCTAACTGCCAGCTCCCACGGACACAGCTAGAAGGGTAGGATCTAATCTTAGTTACTCCCTCCAGCTTCCAAAGTAAGAGGAACACACTTCATTGTCTTTCAGCCTCTTAAATATTCTCCTGGGAACAGGTAATGCCTATTCCCTCTTTGAATGCACCAATCATCTAACATTTATGTATTTAATTGACCCAATCAGACTGAACACCTATCAGTGAACAATTATATTCCCTTTTACCCTTAAGTTTATATTTGAGTGAACCAATCCCTTCAAACTGGCCTGTGTGTGTGGACATGTCCACTCGAGATTTATGACGTAGCTCTTATCTAGCCAGATGCTGCTGGACAGTGGATTTTAGCCTGTGTGTGTTTTTTTTTTGAACTGCTAAAAAAACACCAGCTAGAGAATCCAAACACCAAGCACATACTCCAAACCATTAACTCCTTCCTTCCCATTTCTGTCACATCTCCCTCCCCCAGATAATGAAGGCGAGTCCCTTGGGCCACCCCAAGTGACACAGCCGTTCATGCAATTACTGGGAAGTGCCCAAAAGTATCCAGCCATGCCGTTAGCCCTGTCTCGATAGTCCATTCACATTTGCATTTTGTTTGCCACTGCAATGCTGGATGGTCATGTTGTATGCCTGCAGTACCAAACTCCAATGTAGTAGTTTTCCATTTTGCCCACTTGGCCTATGAAGCCAAATCAGGGGGTTATGATCTGTGACCACAGTAAATTCTTTCCCATATAGGTAAGTCTGTAGCTTCTGAAGGACCCACACTATTCCCAAGCATTCTTTCTCGATCATGGTGTATGCCTCCTCTCTGAGCAAAAGCCTCCGGCTGAGGTACACAACCGGGTGCTCCTCCCCCGGTGGGTAACTTGGCTCAGCACAGCCCCCAGCCCATGATCTGTGGCATCCATGTGGACCATAGACTTTAAACTATAATTGGGGCTGGCCAATACAGCTGGGCCGCTTAAGGCATTCTTTAGCTCCTGGAAAACTACCTCACAGCCTTCTGACCACTTCACTGTATCTGGCTTTCCCTTCTTGGTTAAGTCTGTCAGGGGGCTTAGCCAGATTGCTATAGTGAGGAACAAAACTTCGGTAGTACCCTGCTGTCCCTAGAAATGCCCTGACCTGTTTCTTTGTGGTAGCAGTAGGCCAGGCCAGGGTGGCATCAACCTTGGCAGGCTCTGGGCAGATGTGTCCACTACCCACCCGGTGCCCAAGGTAGGACACTTCTGCCATACCTATCTGGCACTTTTCCACCTTGACCGTCAGACCTGCATTCTTTAACCTGTGGAACACATCCCATACATTCTTGATGTGCTCATCCCAGGTCTGGCTGTATATAGCTATATCATCCATGTAAGTCAATGCAAACTCACCTACCCCAGACAGAATGCGATCCACAAGCCGTTGAAAGGTTGCAGGTGCATTCTTCATTCCCAAATGGCATTACCTCGAATTCATATAAACCAAATGGAGTAACAAAAGCTGATCTCTCCCTGGCTACAGGGGTCAGAGGTACCTGCCAATAGCCCTTTGTTAGGTCTATTGTGGTCAAATACTTGGCTCCCCCCAGTCACTCCAGGGTCTCATCTGTTCTGGGCATGGGATAGGCATCAGACTCCGTGCAGCTATTAAGCTTTTGGTAGTCAACGCAAAATCGTGTGGTGCCGTTCTTTTTGGGGATCAATACCATGGGTGATGTCCAGGGGCTACTAGATTGCTGGATTACTCCAAGTTCCAGTATCTCCTTGAGCTCCTCTTTCACTGCCTGCTTAACGTGCTCAGGTACTCTGTAGGGAGACTGTTTCAGTGGAACCTGGGTCCCTGTATCCACATGGTGCTCTGCCATCGTGGAGTACCCCAGTTTCCCTGTGAACATGTCCTCAAATTCTCTCAGGACACCCCTAATTTATTGCACCTAGGCTGGTGTCAGCTGTTCAGAGAGGGTAAGGTTGTCCACAGAGGATGCAACCTGGGCCTCCCCAAGCAATTCCACCAGTGGATCCATCTCAGGTTCCTCTCTGGGGCACTGCATACAGCAAGGACCAATTCCTCCCTGTCATGGTAAGGCTTCAACATGTTAACATGGTACACCTTTTGCCTGCATGTTCTGTCCAGTAGTTCTATCATATAATTAACATCATTAACTTTTTGGACAATGGAGAATGGCCCCTCCCATGCTGCCTGGAATTTATTCTGTCAGACAGGGATGAGTGCCATCACTCGCTGTCCCACCTCATATTCTCTAGCTCGGGCTCCACGGTCATACCAGACTTTCTGCCACTGTTGTGCAGTGGCCAAGTGCTCCTGAGCAAGCCCCAAGAGCTCCTTAAGGTGGGTCCTGAAGTTCAGGACATACTCCATAACAGACTCCCCCTTGGGAGGCACAGTCACCTTCCCATTCATCCCGAATCAAATCTAGGGGCCCCCGCACCCTATGACCAAACAGGAGCTCGAAGGGCGAGAACTCTGTGGACTCCTGTGAGACTTCCCTATATGCAAATAGGAGACGTGGCAAATATTTGTCCCAGTCCCTCTTATGCTGGTCAGCAAAAGTCCTTAGCATGGTCTTAAGGGTTGAATTAAATCGCTCTACCAGACCATTAGCCTGAGGATGGTATGGGGAGGTTTTGAGCTGCTTTACCCCACACTTCTCCCACAAACTACTCATTAACCCTGACATGAAATTGGCACCCCGATCTGACAGTATCTCCTGGGGGAAAGCCTGCCCAGCTAAATATTCCCAACAGTGCATCTGCCACTGGTTCTGCCTCAGAGGATGTCAGGGCCACTGCCTCTGGGTATCTTGTGGCATAGTCAACAACTACCAGGATATACCACATTCCAGTGTGACTTGGGGTGCTCAATGGCCCCACTATGTCCACAGCTACCCTCTTGAAGGGTTCATCAATAATGGGCAGGGGTACCAAAGCTGCCTTGGCCTTGTGCCCCATTTTCCCCACCCGATGGCACTGTGGACAAGTCCTGCAATAATTTGCCACATCCTTGTCAATCCCAGGCCAGAAGAAATTGTTGGTTAGGCACTTTTTCATGTGCCTCACCCCCAAGTGGCCTGAAAATGGGATATCATGGGAAAGGGACAAAAGCTGCAGACAGTGAACCTTAGGGACTACCAGCTGCTGGAGCACCTCACCATCTAGCACTTCCTCTGTTGTACATTCTCTGTACAACAGCCCATTGTCCCAGTAAATGGACTCTTTACCCCCCTGAGGACCCTCAGCCCTATGAGCTATTTCCCTCAGTTTTTGCAAGGTAGGGTCAGTTTGCTGTGCAATACTCAGCTGCACTCATCTTACTTTTCCCAGTGCCCTTTCAGAAGGAAGTCCTGTGGGCTCCTCTATTTGTGACTGGGGTTCTGGACTGCTGCTTCTAGCCAGCCCCTTCCCTGTGCTAGCCACTTCCTCAGCTGCTGAGGGTGTGGCTGGACCACCCAAAGTCACCCCTTCTTCACCCTCAGAAGCTTGCCCTTGTGCCTGACTATGAGTTACAACACACACCAGTTTTTTCCTGTGGTCAAAATCATTCCCCACAATCACATTTACAGGGAGGTCCTTTACGACCCCCACCTCCTTTTCTCCATGGCCCCCCTCCCAGCTTAGGATGACTCTAGCCATTAGTATTTGGACTGGTGGCCCTGTGAATGCCCAGACCCTGGAGTATTTCCCAGGTACCATCTGCTCTGCCCGGATGAGATCCTGCCTCACCAGGGAGATGTAAGCACCTGAGTCCCTCAGTCCCTGTGTTACTGTCCCATTAACTACAATGGAATGCATATTTTCATCAGAGGAGAGTGGTTCTTCAGGCTGGGCACACCCCACAAACACACCAGTGCTCTTTTGATCACCCCCTTCCCCATACCTCTGCCCTTTAACCATTTTCTGAAGGCAGTTATACCTCAAGTGCCCCACTTGATTGCAAATATGACATTTCTTGGGTCCTGTCTCTTGAGTCCCTTTAGAACCAGAGGGTTCTTTTTGGGGCTCAGTTACAGGCTGGTTTCCTTTGGGCTGCCCCCCATGGGATCCCTTAAAACCATGTGCTGCCCCCCCACCATAAGACTTACGCTGTGCGTATGGCCGGCTAGACAGATACATGTCAGGGCTCACTGCTGCCTCTTTTGAGGAGGTGCATGCCCTGTCTAGGAGCCATACACGCATATCCTCAGGTACAATTTTAAGAAATTGTTCTCTCACCAACACATCTTTGATTAGTTCTACAGTGTTTGCTTTAGCCCCCTCCACCCACCTATCAAGGTAAGTACACAGCTGAACCTGCAGTTCTGCATAACTGTCTTCTGGGATTTTCTTTAACTCCCTAAATTTCCTTCTATAAGCCTCAGGAGTTAATTCAAAACATTTCAACAACACTGTTTTAACTTTATCAGAATCAGCATAGTCTTCATTACTCATTTTAGAAAATGCATGCAAAACCCTCCCCATAAGTAAGGGTGTGAGATAAGTTGACCAGGAAGCCTTAGTCAATTGGAATTGGTTACATACTCTCTCAAATGACCTTAAAAATAAATCAAGGTCATCTCCCTCTTTAAACTGAGGGAACAATTTAGAATTAATTTTGGCTTCATGTGGCAAACTCACTCAACCATTACTCACGGTTTGCGGGCTGTGCAGGGTCATCATCTCCTTCACATGCTGTTGTCTCTGGAGTTCATGCTGTTGTCTCTGGAGTTCATGCTGTCATTCTCTTTCTCTCTCTTCATGTTCCTTCTCTCTGTCTGCCAGTTTTCTTGCTTCTGCTTCAGCATCCAGTCTTTTCACCTACAGTGCCTTGTCTTGCAGTAACAGCTGCAGTCACAGAGCATCAAGCTGGTTTGGGGGGTCTGCTGCCTCAGTTCCTGACTCACCCCCAGAGACTGTCTGCTTCTGGTCATGTGCCAGGAGGACAGCTATGAGGTCTGCCTTTTTTTGTGTTTTAGACCTTCAGGCTGAATCCCCTTTTCCTGGCACCTTTCACAAAGCTGTGGCACAGTAAGTGAGTCATACTCCGTGGAGCTCATTCCCTACTGCTACACTATATTGTGCTAACTAGAAACAAATAAAACTGTTGTACAAATGTATTCCCTTATATATCCTGTTTTGCAATGCTAAGGTAACTGTTCCACTGATAAACTCTGTATCTCCAGTGTACTCATGATCCGCTAGCATCCTTGCCCACCAGTGCCAACCAATTGCTTGACAACCAACCCCACCTCTCTCTCTCTCTCTCTCTCTCTCTCTCTCTCTGGGCTGGAACAGCTTTTAGAGAGGTGTTTGTCCTTGGGTATTCCCTGCCACCAGCTGGAGTCATCCAGTGCCAACCTTCAAGTTCACAAACTTGAATAATTAAATGTGCAATTACACAAATTAAAGTCTAGTAGTGTGTCTCTCTCAGGTGGTGGATGCTACACAGAGTTTACCTCAGCCAGTGGAAACCAAATATTACCTTAGAAAAATGACATCACAGTCACAACTGTTGAACAAATAAATAGCTTTTTACTTAACGGAAAATGCACTGAGCATTTACAGGAAATATTTACAACACAAGAGAATAACACTAATACAGGAAAAGTAAACAAATGTTTTTAAATAACAGATGGCAAAAGAAAAAGGCTATTACTGCAATATGCTAGTACTAAACTTACACTTTCCTGGGAATAGGTAATGCCTATTCCCCCTTTGAATGCACCAACTATCTAACATGTAAGTATTTAATTGTCCCAATCAGACTGAACACCTATCAGTGACCAATTATGTTCTCTTTTACCCTTAAGTTTATATTTGAGTGAACCAATCCCCTCAAAATGGCCTGTGTGTGTGTGAACATGCCCATTTGAGATTTATGACCTAGCTCTTATCTAGCCAGCTGCTGCTGGACAGTGGATTTTAGCCCATGTGTGTTTTTATTTTCCAAACCACTAAAAAAACACTAGCTAGAGAATCCAAACACCAAGCACATACTCCAAACCATTAAATCCTTCCTTCCTATTTCTGTTACTATATATATATATATATATATATATATATATATATATATGTATATTCTATATATATATATATATGTATGTATATTCTTCCTAATTAGCGATATGTGTGGTGCATAGTCTGAGAATTGAGCACCATAGTGCATGTCTGGTTACGCCACCAGACCTGCACCATGCACTAAAGAGATAGTGCCATGGAGCAACCAGACTGTGCCATGGCGAACCAGACATGTGCCACACTATCGCTAATTAAGAAGAGTTGACAGTGACAGGTTAGTGTTACCCCCTTTGATGTTTCAGAAGTATCCTGTAAGGTTAATTCACATATGCTTTCCAAAAAAATCTTCCTCTTGTTATCCTATAAAACGTAACCTTTTATGGCAGTCTTCCTAAGTTCAAAGCAGTTGTCCTTTTTACAACCTGATTGTATAGCACCTACACAGGCTCTGACAGGTAGGTGTCAAAAAAGGAAGTTCTAACTAGTTTATCCTTCTAGATCAGTGAGTGAGCTGACCATTTTTTCTTCTCTTTTAAAATCCAATATCCCATAAGGCTCTGCTGTTTGGCCTATTTCCAAAGCAGGACTCAAAAACATATATTTATAACATTATAATACAAATAATAACACGCAGATGGCTATAATTACAATTGTAACTAGTGGTTACTGATTTGAGACCCAACGATCGTGGCACCACAGATGGTACTCTGAAATCTGTGCATATACAGTCAAGAATAGGAGTATATAAGGACTGCAACCTAGATACTTCTATCAGTGGGAGTTGATAGTACTATAAAGATTGTCAATGGAAGGTTTCCTCATGAAACCCAGTCTAGTTAGTTAGGACAAGCTGAATGGTGTATCATGGAGGAATTTACTGTTACTTTTGTGATTGCCCATGGGGCTCAGAATTTTTGTAAGAATGCTAGACATCAGGGAAACCCCTGGGAATATACTAAGCAACAGTTTCATTTAGAATCAGATAAGAAGATTAAAGACAAACAGAAAAAAGTGTTACTGTATACAAGATTTGTATATATCATGCCAAGCATTGTACACTAAAGTGATTTACAGTCTGACTAGAATGAAACAAACCTTGTCAGACAAAGACCAAAATAATAATTTAACAAGGTTCCACAAAACATTAGTTTGCTACATACTGCAGATGGCAAACAAAACAGAGGTTTATGCATGTCAGGAATTTTTTTGACATGTCAGATTTTAAATGACAAAGGTTAGGCATCTAGGAAGGAACACCTCAACATGTCAGATAACCCCACCCTTGTTAACTTCAGCTTTCTGTACTTTGGGCTGCAGTCCTCATTTTGTTTTATACTATCCTTCCTAATATTGTATTCTTTCTTAAAAAAAATAAACAACAAACTTTGGCCTGATCAATCAAAATTGATAACTTTGCTTTTTTTAACTTCTCTCATTATCTCTCTCTCTCTCTCTCTCCCTCCAACACACACACACACACACACACATCTCTAAGCATTAAATTGGATAAGCTGCCAAAAACATGACCTTCCAGTACTATGAAAGGTTTGAAGAGAGTGAGAGTGAGAGTGAGTGAGAGAGAGAGAGAGAGAGAGATTTGTTTTTTTATCTCAGATATTTTTTCAGAAAACTGCATTTGGAGAAATGTTTTGCTGTGCAGTTTATTCAATGCCTTAACTGTGTGGTGCCTGTTTGTGTAAGTGGATAAAGTAACTGTAGATGACTAGAATACAGAGAGTGTATTAAAAGGTGAAGATATTGCAGCAACAGAGTAAGGAATTATTTCATGAGAATGCAGGCTGATGTGAAGGAATCAAATTACACAGCCATACTGTTTTTATATAACAGTACAAATAGGTGTTCTCTGATAGGGATAGATTTAAGACAAATGTACGCCATGGTATGAAATGATGTGATTAAACACCTACCCTATGCACCAGAAGGGATATGGGTACTGAAATCATTCCTTAAGAGGCGCAGAGTCTAGGCAACTGCCAACACATTCACTGGTTTGAACCTTGTGAATGGGGGGTTCACATACCTAACTGTGAACAGAAACAAGAAGGTCTCCTTCTGCTGCTTTTTCTGCTCATCTGAAGTTATTTGTAGCTTTTCCATTGCTTGGCACGCCTGTGTCATCTCATTTGCAAGGGGGTCCCAACTTATGGCATACCCTTATTGGGTTACTACAGATTTTTATTCAATTATTACAATAGTTCAGAAAACAGCTTTGAGCAAATGCTCTTTTATAAAGGTTCCATGTCTGTACAACAACATACAATCAAGTTACAGGAATAGACAGAAAATACAACAAATGCTATACAATTAGTACAAAGACAAACTGCATGACTCCTATGAATATTTCAACTATGCCTGGTGAATACAATTTCAAATTAAATAAGGTGAGAATACATTCTGTGAGTAGAAGAAAAAACAAAACACAACCAGTTACTGACATCCATCAGGAAATGAGTGTTAAGGGAGCACAGTGCAGAAAATGGGATAGCAGCTGGAGGTCAGGCTTAGTCAAAGGTCCTAGAAGGGGGAATGAGGTCATGACCATGCTAGTGGAGAGAAGGGCATGGGTCAAGGGAGCTGGTGCTGGGGGGATGAATGCTTGATACGCGTGGGACCATGCTAGTGGAGAGAAGGGCATGGGTCAAGGGAGCTGGTGCTGGGGGGGGCCGGATGCTTGATACGCGTGGGACCACGAGATAAGAGGAGTGGAAAGGTGCAGGGGAGATGCAGGTACAGTACTGGAGGCACTAGTCAACAGGAACAACAGTGTAGGAGCAAAGAATGAGTTGGGGTGGCGGGGAGGATTGAAATTTCAACTCAGCAAACCAATAGCTTCCAAACTACCTGCAATTACAGGCAGCTGCCTCACAGAGATGTATCTTCAGCTCAGCCTTGAAGGATGGTAGAGAGTAATTGCTGAATATATGCACAGGGATTTGATTTAGCCAGAGAGGAGCTCTGTATGCAAAGGAGTGCTGACCTATTGCCATCTTCATGAATGGGACAGCCAACGAGCACCTTGTCTTTCCTCTGGTCTGGTGGTTAGAGCAAAATTCTGTGAGCATCTCCTTGAGGCTAGAGGTGGATTTTCATAGTATCGCTTTCTTACCCAAGAGGCACAATTGATATTTTATTCAATTTCTGAGGCTGAGCCAATCCAGTTTGCTGGTAGAGTGAGCAGGAGTGAGTTAGGTTGTCAGTCTAAGGGTGAGTCTGCATTCAATGAAATAAAGGGCCATCGATACCCACTTGAGTGCAGTGTCAGTTGCTACCTGATGCACTACCAAGCCATAGTCAATGACTGATAAGATGGAGGAGGAAACAGACAAGCACAGGGCAGCAGGTGTAAGACATTGTCTGTGTCTGTATAGTATACCAAGTTTAGAGTTCACCACTTTTACGACTTGATCAATGTGGGGTACAAATGAGAGTGTGTCATCAATGGTGACCCCAAGGTACTTGAAAGACTGTACCTGCTCTAGGGGTGCATCCATGTTGTTTGTGATGGACAAGATCGGGGATGATTTCTTGTGGTGGGAGCTGGAGATCAGCATTGTTTTAGTCTCCTTATAGTTAAGATGAAGTTTCTGTGTACTGTGTAAGCGTGTGGGTTCAATAACAGATGTCAGTCATCAAAAATATAGTGCATAAAAAAAACGCTGGTGTTGCGTTTATCATTTTATTTTCCGAAATGATAATAATAAAAAAAAATAACTGTTCAAAATATTTACAGAAAAGAAATGGGTGTTCAAACTTTCACACCAAGATAAAGACAAAACAACTCAGGCAAGTCTTTCTTCAGACTCCCTACTCTTCTCTGTATATCCAATATTCTGTACAAGGCTGTGTGTAGACACTCTCCTCCTCTCCCTTCACTTGGCCAAAAGGTACTGACCAACCTCTCCCTAATGGTCCCTTAGTGGGCAGGTTTCATATTACAGCATTATGACCTCATGATCATGTGATCCTGATAATGAATTACAAAACCTTTGTTCTTCATACTGGTGAAGTTCATATAAACAAAAGAAACTCTTATAACAATAATAATAAGATCCTTTCGGTTTTGGAGATACCTCTACATATAGAAAGGTCTTCTTATGCATAAAAAAAATGTAATTACTAAGTTCAACATCATCAGGGCTTTTAGCTCCATCCCTTCTGTGACCTCACCAGAGATCCCTCTACATAAACAGTCATTTTCTGGGCTGCCAGCCCTATAGAACACATCTCTTGCTATCTGCAGCACATTCAGGTAAATAACAAAAAGAATCATAATATTTTACTATATAGAGGACTCTAACCTTCCCAGATAAAAACAAAGTAGGGGTGTGCTCCTCCTCTATTTATTCTGTGAAGCCAGAGTAGCTTGTTCATTGCATAGCCTTATTTTGTTTCCTTTTATTTCCTTACATGCTCCGTTTGTTTTTGTTTCTACTGAAAATCCTTATGCATATATTTGTCGCCTCTTCACAACTTTCCAGAAACAGCCTAGTATGATTAACATAATTCCTTTGCTGGGCTAGGACTGTATTTACACCTTTACATTAAGATCTTACATTCCCCCGACGGCTTGCCATTTCAGCCATCAGCAAACTTTTCAGTGTTTCACTCCCCATAATGTTATTCACTCCCTTACAGGCTTAAAACCTAGAAGAACTGGTAATATTCCTGTATTATGTTTCCTAATTCTGTAGTAGCCTGCACTCTTGTTTGCAGCACTTTGTTTTCCATTGTTGTGCTTTTCAGGGAGCGGATCCAGTGGTTTCAGTGAGCAGCTGCAGGGAGTGTTTACTACCCCCATGGCAACAGCCAGCTCGATTGCTTTCAGTATTGCAGCGACTCGCTTGCTTCGCTAAGCAACTGAGAGCAAGCGGCCCTGCTTTTTAAGAGCTCCATGGCTCCTCTACAAGGTTAAGTTGTACGAATGTGTGCATTCTGCCCTCATGACCGTGTGCACACTCCTGCACACTTGTGCGATCGTGCGGGAGTGTGATTGTGTGTACGATGGCT
This sequence comes from Neoceratodus forsteri, assembly GCA_016271365.2. Lineage (NCBI taxonomy): Eukaryota > Metazoa > Chordata > Ceratodontiformes > Ceratodontidae > Neoceratodus > Neoceratodus forsteri. Next base: position 1,467,168,369 of record CM057449.1, read on the forward strand.
CATGTTTAAAAATGGAAAATAGCTTGGCTTTTCACTCTAAGTTTAGCAACACTCTGTTTCAATTTACTACATTAAAACAACAGGTCTGACATAGCAGAAAGGGCTTTAAGAATGTGGGGACTCTACTTTTAACTTCATGTGGCAGCTTTTGGCTAAAATGACAGCAAATAAAGGGGATAGCACAGGAAAGAGTGAAGAATTGTCAGGTTGGCCACCCTGACAAGAAATTAGGATAGATAAAGATGAGACTAGGAGGATTGGATAGAGTGAATAGAAACATGGAATTTAATACAGTTTGGTGTTGAAATGTCTTATCCTGCCACATACTGAACCAGTTTTCCAAGAGGGAGACAGTGGATTGCAGCTCCTGCTGCAAGTGATCCAGCTGGGCACTGCTGCTCATGATGACCATGTCATCTGCATACAGGATAGTTTTAGTTGTGCATGCATCCAGTAAGTTGTTTAAAAACAAACTGAAAAGGAGGAGGCACAGGATGGATTCTTGGGGAACCCCAAGTGCAATTTCCCTAGGGGAGGAGGTCGTAGTTCAAATTTTTACACACTAGGATCTGTGGGAAAGGTAGTCCTTGAATCAGTTGACTGCATTCAAGGAGATCCCCAAGTTCACCAGTTCCTGTAGCAGGATGGGGTGGTTGACAGTATCAAAGGCTTTATCGAGATCCATGAAGATAGATCCCACTAGTTTACTACCATCCAGTGCCTTGTGTACAAAGTTAGAAAATTCCACTAATTCTGTGGTTGTACTGTGGCACTTATGAAATACCTGCTGCTGTGGGCACAGGAGGTCGTACTTATGAAGATACTCGGATATCTGATCACCACTATCCTCTCAAGGGCTTTTGATAGTGGGGAGAACATGGATATTGGTCTGTAATTGGCTGTACTGGTCCGATCTCCACTTTTTAGCATAGGGATGACCATTGCAAGCTTCCATTTGGCTGTGAACTTAGCTAGGGAGAGCAATTCATTAAACAGTTTGGTGATAGGTACCAAGAGCTCTTTCAGTGCAATTGCCACCAGCTTCATATCCAGGTTATCACTACCAAGCCTTGTCTTACCTAACACTTTGAGTATGTAGGTTCTGGCTTCTTTAGGCATGCTGCTTCTAAAGTAGAAATTAGGGTGACTTAGGCTTACACTACTGTTTGGTGAGGGTATTTCAGGCTGCTTCCACTAGCGTTCTGCACAGGTGAGCCAGGGTGGTTGAGGTAGTCAGGTGGGAGGACAGCGCTGAGATTAGAGAAGGTTGAATTAAAGGATTCTGCAATGGTATGTGGGTCAAGGGTCGAGGTACCATTGATCATTAGCATGGTAGGGTGCTGCTTATCCTTTTTACCAAGCAGTTCCTTGACATTCTCCCAGAACCTTTTACCATTACCCCAGCTACTGTCCAGTTGTTCCTTGTAGTATTTTGCTTTTGCCTGTTTGGTGAGGTTGGTACACTTGTTACAAGCGGCACGGTACTTCTGGTGGTCAACTGAATTACCAGTGCATCTGGCCATACTCCATAGATTATCCCTGTCCTTCATCTGGTCCAGAAGATCTCGTAATCCACCCATTTGGGGATCCCCTTATCTTCCTTCTCCTCACTGGCGCAAAAATATCACAGATACCATTGAACCTGTCAGAGAAGAACTGAAGTGCTTGATCTAAGTCATTAAGATTGTCCAAGGGGGACTTTTGACCTGACGAAGAGAGTTTCACCTCCCGAAAGCTAGTCTTAAAAATAATTTTGTTAGTCCAATAAAAGGTATCACCTGTAACATATTTGTTGTATTTTTTCTCTCCAAGGGGGACAAATCAACAAGGGATAAGGCATTTTTAAAGGTGTGGGCACAGCCATGCCAAAGGGCACAGCTTAGAATAGTGACAGGAGGAGCTTTTTTGTCCTTAAAGACCCAGTGGCAAGCGACTGGTGAGTGGTCACTTAGACAGTCAACCAGCACAGTAACATTTTTTATCCTAGAAGGAGTATTCGTGATGAGCCAGTCCAATAGGGTGCCCTTGTCGGTCCTACGATTAAGTCTTGTGTTCTCAGAGACCATCTGGGTAAGGTACATATTAGCTACCTGGTCTTTTTGTGGGTCTATATCCTTGCTAAGCCAGTTTAGGTTAAAATCACCAGTAATGATGATTTTCCGAGTTCCTCTTCAGCTTAGATAATGCTTCCAGGACCAAGCTGAGTCCAGGCTTTGCCTTGGTGGGTGGGAAATGAACCAAGGCAATAGTGAGTGCCTTGATTTGCGTAGCAATGAGGAGCTTTAAGGCCAGCAACTCATACTCAGCATTGCTGGTGGAGATAGGCAACATCGTCCCCTGTAGGGATTCCTTGAGGTAGATAAGGCAACACTCTCCCCATTTTCCTACTCTGTCAAGCCTGAAAGTAACATACCCCTGCAAGGCTATCAAGGTATCTTTCACTTTTGGAGTGAGCCATGACTCAGTCAGGCTAATGATATCAGGGTTGTGCAGCTGAACCCAGGCTTGGAACAGGGCTATCTTGGGGAGCAAACTGCAGATATTAAGGGCAACAATCTTCAAGCCACTTTGTACTTTATAGTTTGTGGACCAGCCAGTAGAAGGTCCTGGGTTAGGATGAACATCCCCAGAAATTAACAGCAGAGAGGGGAAAAAATTTTGACAGCAGCCAGTGTACAGTGTTTAGCCAAACTCTACTTCCTATCATGCCTGGGGATAGAGGCATACTGCCTTAGCCTACCAAGTGGTACAAACAACTGGGCTAGGACGAGTGAGCTGCTGCAAACTGTGAATAAGGTTTTATGCAAAGGAACAGGACTCAGTGTCTTGGCTCTTGGTTCATGTTTACATGGTCCATGTTGTAACTCATAGGTGTAAGAGACCATGTGGCTTTATCCCTGGTCAGCTGGCATTGAGATATAGAGGTACTGCCCCGCTAGAGCTGTGATAGCGAGTAGAAGTATGCAGGTTGTAGCTAGCACCCTGGCCATCATATTTGCCAAATTAATTGAGATGGAAAGAAACTGGATGTTCAGCATCAGGAGTGGCAATAGCAGTGCAGAAATCGTGGCCTGTTTTTCATGCACCACTATTATTCCCTTGAGACTGCTTTACGGGTGTGGTTATGTGCAGGGAAAGCTTGAGGTGCCTGATCAATAGATTATGAGGGGAGGGGCAAATTCAAGGATTTAATAGAGGTAGGGGCCGAGGTTGGGGGGAAGGTTGAAATTATACAGTAATCCAGAGGGGAGACAAAGTCACTCAGAAGGGACATCGCAGCTAGCAGTTGCCAAATTTGGAAAGGGAAAAAAAATTTGAAAAGAAATGGAAGGGCTGCAGCAGCTAATGAGCGGTCTGCCACAGCACAACTTGTCCAATCAAATTGTAGGCTTTCGATCCTTGGATGCTCCGAGGGAGCCGGGGAGCACACCTGCACTTGCTTCTTGTAGGAGGGGTGGGCAGAGATCCAGCGAGGTTGCGGCGGCATGGAGAGCTGGTGGTACTGATCACAGGGGGCTTTCTGGATGAGTCTTGAACTGGTAGGGCATAGCAGTGGACTGGCAAGTCTAGTGGGTGCTCCTGCTGGCATGAAGCCTGCTCGGGCTAGGAGCTGCATTTGCTTCTTGCGGGAGGGGCAGGCAGAAATCCAGTTACACTAGATAGGAAATGTGCTTGGCAAGAAACAGTGTTGCTGTCACTTTAAGCTTGAGGAGCTGGCCAGCAGTAGCCTGTAGGAGTGAGCTAGTAAGCCGGGGCGGAGTTTAAATGTATTTAAACAGGGCTGGAGGTGGGTGGATGGGCTGAAAAATCATGCTCCTAGGGCTCCTTTCCTGGAGGCAATCAGTCCCTGAGGGAGAATCTGTACTTGGGCTTCTGTGAGGGGCTGGTGGCTTCAGACCCAGATCGCGAATGGCAGTCTGGAAGGTCGGGTTCATCAGAGAACCACAGCTGTGGCACTCGGACCACCTGAAAAGAGAAGAACAGGGAGACATTAAATAAGAGAGGCAGGGGGTGTGGGCTGTAGGTGAAACTAACTGAAAAATGGTTTAAGGGGGGGTGGGTTGCGGACCAAAATGTTAGGTAAGGTGCCACAAGGTCTGAGAGAGCAAGAGCAGGGTTAATTAAAACACAATACCAAAGTAAAAAGGTGAAAAAGAGGGGCGTGAGTTTAAGACCTCAGCTGAGGTCGCTGCTGGGTTTTAAGAGGGAACACTCTACAGGCACTTAGATTAAATCAGCAAAACCTGAACTCTAAAATACTAGCAAGACAGTATTAACAGAAATCAAAATCCAGTAAAATATAATTCAAGCATTAACAGTGCAGAGCAGTGCAGAGCTATACAGAGCCAATCGGAGTGCTCCTGGGGCTAACTGCAGCCCGTGGATCACAGCAGGAATAGACGCCGGACTTAAACCGAGAAACAACTGTCCTCATGAAAAAAGAAAAATCAAGCTCCTTGGGCTCCCTTCCTGGAGGTAATCAGTCCCTGAGGGTGAGTCCATACCTGGGCTTCTCTGAGGGGCTGGTGGCTTCAGATCTGGACCGCAGATGGCAGTCTGGCTGGTCAGGTGTGTCAGAGAACCATGGCTGTGGCACTCAGACCACCTGGGCTTCTCTGAGGGGCTGGTGGCTTCAGACCCAGACTGCAGATGGCAGTCTGGCAGGTTGGGTTCATTAGAGAACCATGTCTGTGGCATTTGGACCAACTGGGCTTATGTGAGGGGCTGGTGGTTTCAGACCCAGACCGCGGATGGCAGTCTGGTAGGTTGGGTTCATCAGAGAACCACTGCTGTGGCACTTGGACCAACTGGGTTTCTGTGAGGGGCTGGTGGCTTCAGACCTGGACTGTGGATGGCAGTCTGGCAGGTCGGGTTCATCAGAGAACTATGGCTCTAGCACTCGTATCACCTGGGCTTCTGTGAGGGGCTAGTGGCTTTAGACCCAGACTGCGGATGGCAGTCTTTCAGGTCGGGCTCATCAGAGAACCATGGCTTTTCTTCTAAAACTGACTAAGGAAGGATTAATTTAACAATCTTGACTTCTCAGAATGGCTGCTTGAACAGAGTCGTCATCTGACGTGCAATCCGCAGACAATAAGGATATATATTGTGTTAAGTGCTCATTAAACAAAATGAAGTTTATATTCTGAAATTAACCATTTAATTTCAGCATTTTAAAGATTTTAACATGTCATCATAGATTGGATTCCCCTGTGTTATTATGCATACATGGTCAATAGTATGGAAATGGCACTGTGTCTGGAGGGGGTTCACCACCCCCAACCTTTGATTTGCTACTCCATGCTACAGTTTTTACCCTGTCTTGCAGCATAACAATTTCACAGCCTTAGATGGCATGTCCCTTGTCTATGCCATTTTATTACAAGACATTGTTTTGCTGGCCACTTCTGCAGTATGTCAGTTTTAAGTTAAACAGACTAAATGGTTAAAGCCCACTCAAAAAATAACACACTCCCTTTAGCAACAGCGATGCCCAAGCCAATCTCCTTGGAAAACAAGGAGCTCGAGGAGGAAGGCATGGATCTTCTTCACTCCCCAACTCCCACAATCTGTGGCAAGTCTCACAGAAAAATAAATCAAGCCCATAGACCTTAATGGTTTACAGAAGCAAGATAAGGAACTAACTGCTTTATGGCAGCAACTGATTCTTGTAGGTCAACTGTTTAAAAGGCATAAAAGAAATTGCAGTTGTCATCCAGAGACTGAAATTCTGCTGTATGCAGGTCCAGGAACAACAATGGTTTGAGTAATTCCACAGTATTTCAGACAGGAGTTATTTCTGCAGTACCTAATGTGCCTGCATGGGAGGTCATGGGAGGGGGAAGGGGCAGACAAGACCATTTTGAAAAAGCAGACAGTTGGGTAGTGGCCAGATATATCTGTATCTGTATCTGTATCTGTATCTGCCTGTATCTATATCTATATCTATATCTATATCTATATCTATATCTATATCTATATCTATATCTGTATTTGTATCTATATCTCTGTCTATGTTTATGTCTATGTCTGTATCTATATCTATGTCTGTATCTATATCTATATCTGTTTCTATATCTATATCTGTATTTGTATCTATATCTCTGTCTATGTTTATGTCTATGTCTGTATCTATATCTATGTCTCTATCTATCTATCTATCTATCTATCTATCTATCTATCTATCTATCGGTGCAGTTGTGCCACTATAGTTAGGGTTGAGTAGGCACTTTAATGTTAGACCCCAATTTGTGCACTTTAATAACTTCACAACCGTTCAACGGATTTGCATGACATTTTTCATGCATGGTCTCATGGAGTAGATCTCTGAATGTTCCAAGTTTCCTTCTGGTTGTATGTGCAGTTTGTGAGTTCTGGAAGTGCAAAAAGTGGATTTTCTGGGTTTTTCTTGCTGTTTTTGTTTTTTAACTTGTCTAGTACCCAGATGGTTTGGAATTTTGGTCTGCGATTTTCGGGGAGAAAGGGGATGGTCCACAGATGTGCCTCTTGCTAGTTTGGTGAAAAAATATAAATCAGTTCTGAAGTTGTTTAATTTTGACATTTCAGTTCTGAACATGCACAGTAAGAACATCAAGACAGCTGAATGAAACAAAAAATAATTCTTTTTCATTTGGGGCCAATCCTTTTTTATTTACTGCCATTTTGTTATCCATTTTTTCCCAAAAAAGATTTCAAAACCCACAAAAACTCAAAGTTTCCAGTTCATCTATTTCCTGACAAGCATATTCTCTCAGCTAGGATTCCCCCTTCCTCTAGCTCTGTTCTTTCTCCTCCATTTTCTCCCCGACTAGTGTCAAGCAGGTGCCTAATTTCTAAAACATAAGTAATATACCTGCATATTGGGTTTCCTCAGCTTTCTGTTTGGCAGCTTTAATGGCTTTTCTTGAACATCTGTATTTTTCATCCCACATGCCCGCCCCGACCTCGGCCTCTATTAAATACACAATAGGCCATACCCTTGTGTTCCTTTTGTTTTTTTATTGGCTTCCTATAACCTATTCTGCAGGCAAGCAGCTACTAAACATCAAATTCCTTCTGGTGCTGTGTCAGTCAGGATGCACCTGCCTTTCTGTCCTACTTGGGTCTGTGTTGCCCCTACTCTATACAGCTAGTTGTGCTGTGCTTTTGCTGACCTTTTTTTCTAGATCTGCTTCCCTGATCAGTCCTGCTTGGGTCTGTGTTGCCCCTACTCTGTACAGTTAGTGGTGCTGTGACTTATTGCTGACCTGTTTGTCTAGATCTGCACCCCTGTTAGTTGTTTCCTGTATGTTAACCAGGCCCCATTTTCCCCTGCCTCCTTATGCTGTCCCTAGTCTAGTGCTACCCACAGAGTTGCTCACCCTCTTCTACCTTCTACTGCCATCCACCCCTACTCTTATCCTATCCCTGTGCTAATCTGTGCCCCTCTGTAATTTTTTCTGTGAATCCTTTTTTTGCTTGTGCCCCTGGCATGGGTCACCTAAGTTGGCTAGTCTCTCTTGCCTGCCTTATCTTTCTTTGCTGCTGTCTTGATCACATTATTGTTGCGGCATTAAACCACTCTTCTCCCAATAGTACTCCTCCCCCTCCATGTCACATCCAGCCAGAATCCTCTCATGCTCTGCTATACATCTCATGCCTTCTAAAGCTGGGCTCCACTCTCCTTGGGTTCTGGCTCCATTAACACCTTTGCTTACCTCATAATACCACTTGCACTGCAGTGCTTTCTTCCTGTGCCTCAGCCTGGGTTCATTTATCCATTCTTCTCCTTCTTGCCCGCGCTAGGGACATTGAGCTCAACCCTGGTCCCCCTTGCCTTACTCTCACCCACACCAACTTCTCTACTACCATGCCCCCAATAAAAGGTCTAAAAATTGCACACATGAACATCCAAAGTTCCCACCCTAAAATGGCTGAACTTGAGGTATGGGCCATGCAGATGTCTCCCGACATCTTATGCAACACAGAATCCTGGCTCAAACTAACTGTTAAACAACATGAGGTAGCTCTCCCTGGGTATAACTGCCTCAGAAATGACAGGTTAGGTAAGAGGGGAGGTGGCGGCCTTATCTACTTTAGGTTTGATTTGGACGTACTCGAGCTCCCTGCTTCTGACGTGAGCTTATCTCCTGCTGAATCCCTTTTCATCTCCATAACACTTGGAAATGTCAAGAAACTTACCATTGGATGTGCATACTTGCCACCCAATAGAGCTTCCCTAGGTCTACCCCTCTTTCTCATCTCTCTTGTGAATCTCTCTAGCCATGACTTTATCCTGTGTGGTGATTTTAATATTGACCGGCTCCACACTGATGTGGACAAACTGTGTGCCTCTCTCGCTGACGCCAACCTAGCACAACTCATACAGGATCCTACCTATCACAACTCCAAGTCTGGAAAACATACCCTACTTGACTAGGTAGTCACTAACTGCACCTTGAAGATAAAAGCTGTTGGTGCCCTCCCTGACTGTATCATTGACCATTCCCCCACTTTCTGTATTTGGAGGAACAATTGTCCCAACCCACCCACCGCCAAGGTTTCCATGGTTCGGGACATGTCTAGGTTTGATGCAGACAGCTTTATTAAGTCCATCAATGATGCTGACTGGCACCCCATTAATACCCTTCCCGATGTAAATCTAGCCCTGTATTTCTTTGTCTTGACCCTATCTCAAATTATTAATTACCATGCCCCACTGAAAAAATGTTGATCAAAGGGAGTCAAAGCTCCCTGGCTCACTAAGGATATTAGAATGCTTATGTCCCTCCATGACAAAGCCTGGCAGACCTATAAAAAGGGTGGGCTCCCTCAAGACTGGGAAGTCTACAGGCAATTCAGAAACAAATGCAAAGATTCACTCCATAAAGTCAAACTCCTCCATTACCAATCCCTTCAAACGGAGCACCTTTGCAACCCGAAAGAATTCTGGAGGCAAGTTAACTCCCTGGTAAAAGGAAAGTCTGCAGATTTCCCTTGCTCCATAGTTGTCAATGGTGCCACCCTTGCTGACCCCGTGGCTATCGCATCAGGATTTAACAATTTTTTTGTGGATCTTCACAAGTATACCTCGCTCTTCCATAACCCCCGCTTCTGCTCCCCCTAACCAATCACCACCAAGTTGCATTGGTGCTCGGCCTGCTTTCCATCTGAAATTGACCTCCCTCAAAGAGGTGTGGAAGCTTCGCTCCAACTTAAAATCAGAGAGCTCCCCTGAACATGGCACACTTGAGCCAACATTTCTTAAATTAAGTGCCCCTGCACTCGCTCATCCTGTCTGTGATTTGTTCAATTGATCATTCCTCTCTTGTACAATTTCTGATAAGTAGGAAGTGGTGGTGATCATTCCAGTGCACAAAGGAGGGCTCAACAATGCAGTAGAAAACTATAGACCAATTTCCATCCTCTGCTCATTAGCCAAGATTTAAGAGCGAATAGTGTATAACCACCTTCAGGACTATCTGGAATATCACAATCTACTTTCCATATGTCAACATGGCTTCCAGAGGAATCACATCACTCTAACAACCTTGATAAAAGTTACCACTGATATATTCCATGCGATGGATCAAGGCTTTGTTACCAGTGCCATATTTGTTGACCTCACGAAAGCATTTGACCTGTTCAATCATGGTCTTCTCCTCCAACAGCTACATGTCCTTAACCTTGACTCTGGTGCTCTAAACTGGGTTAATAACTATCTGTTCTGTCATTCTCAAAGGGTTAAATGGGCTAGATCAGTCTCTGACCTAAGGCTCATCACCCATGTTGATGTTGTCCCTCAGGGATTCATTTTGGGTCCTCTATTATTCTCTTTTCATTAACGACCTGCCCAATTTTTGCAGAGGGGCTTCTGTGCACCTCTATGCAGATGATGCTATAATCTATCACTCCTCCCCTGATAGTGATCTAATTAGCAGAGAACTTGCATCTGACTTTGCTTCCCTTGATGACTGGTTCAGCCACAATCACCTCATTCTTATTATGAAAAAAACTAAAAGCATGGTATTTACTCATCAACCCTCCATCAAGTCTCCTCTTCTCCCTCTTAACATTAGCTCAAACAATGGCGATATGCTTGGGTGTGTCCAGTCCTTCAAATATCTGGGTATCCTGTTGGACACTGCTCTCACCTTTGGCCTGCATGTCTCCCGTGTCACCAAATCTTTGTACCAGAAACTTGGTCTCCTTTATCACATCCATCCCTTCCTTTCCTCTGCCTCCTGCCATAAGATAGCTACTGCGTCTCTCCTGCCACTCCAAATGTATGGTGCTCCATTACTACTCTCTGCAAATTCCTCCTCCCTGACCCTTCTCTCCCAGTCTTATCATAGGGTGGAGAGGTTTGCCCTGGGGGCAAATGCCCACTCTCACCACTGCTACGTCCTCTCCTCTCTGGGCTGGCTACCTTATGAGGCAAAACTGAAGTATTCCTCTCCGAGCTTCATATTCAAGCTTGTCCATAAATTCACACCCCCTTACCTCTGTGAGATTATACAACTAAGACAGGCTCCCTGTGCCCTATGATCTGCCTCACTCCCACTTCTACTTACTCCAAAACTATGTCTGGCCACTGCCCATAGGTCTTTCTCTGTATGCCTAGCTCTCAGTCACTGTATCCTGCTCCCACTTCCACTGATGATTCACCCTTCCCTTCCCCCCTTTATCCCTGCCCCTCACTGAACTCTGTGCTTCTCCACCAGCTACATCTATGCGTTCTGCCCCACATCCATGCATTCTGCCCTGCAGCCCCTCTTCATAATCTGTCCCCCCTCAATTTCCCCTCCTCCCCTTCCCCCTCTTCCCCTTCTTCCTTTAGCTCTTAGTTGCTACTCTAAGTTTATTATATATACCTTTGACATTTTGATTGTTTTTGAAGTACTTATTCATTGACAAATTTTTGTAAATACCTGTATGCTATATCTCTATATTTTTTGCCATTGTTTATGCTGTACCTCAATATCTGCCATTGTACTTGCTGTATCTCCTTATCTGCCATTGTATTTTGTATTAATGTATTCTTGCAATTGCCTCTCTGCTATTTTACCAAGACCCCGGGTCAACCCTGAAAAAGAGACTGTATTGTCTCAGTGGACTTACCCCGGTCACCAAAACTCAAATAAATAGTAGTAGTAGTAGTAGTAAACATTTTATTCATTATGAATAATGAATTGGTAACTCAACTGAGTCAAGACTAATTTCCAGTGAGATCCATAAAATTTCACATACATAAATTACAGTTCCACATATATGATCAATGAATAGGTACAAAAATCAACATAATACAAATATGCAAACATACAAACAATACATCAGCTATGCATACATATATCATACAATATAATATTGCACTACCTCACACTATCAAGACTGGTACAGTACCTTTTTCTTTTACTATTTAAGGTTCCTTTACCTTCTTTGACCCAAACAAGTTCTTAATCTGTCCCACCCTTCTTTTGCCATCACTAATCCTAATCTTCACTGGTAATAAATTCCAAAGAGATGGTCCTCGATGAAAAAAGTGACCTCTGCCCATATTTGTACTGTATTTTGTGGTAAATATTCTATTCCTCTTGCTGACCTAAGACTCGATTTTATCCTTCTTTCCTGTTAACAATCTTTAATATATCCTGGAACTTTGCCAGAAAAACATTTTTCCATATATAACAGTACATGTAGAGACCTCCTGTCCCCCAATGTATACCATCCTAAAGTGTGATATAAATCCTCCCTATGCATCATTCTCGGTGCCATTGTGATGTATCGTGCCATTTTATTATACACAATTTCTAATTTCCCCAACAGTGCTGAATTAGCCCCCATATATATACAAGAGCTCCATAATCTAATAAAGGGATATTTGTAGTATTTATTAAGTGGTTTCTAATTTTGTATGTTGGTCAATGTCTAATTCTATATAAGGCTCCCATACATCTGTTAATTGTCTTTATCAAATGTTCTATATGTTTGTCCCATTTTAAGAAACTGTCAAAGTGAACCCCCAAATATCTGTAACATTCCACCTGTTCTAAAATATGACCATTCATAGTTTTAATCCACAGAACCCCCTCAGTCTGATCCCAACCAACCTTTCTTTAAAAAAACATAGTTTGAGACTTTTTTGGATTCAAGATAAGTTTGAATGAGACTAGGAAGCTCTGCAGCTCATCAAATGCTATTTGTAATTTACTCTCTATCTGGGCATCCAGTTGACCAGACAGATATATTATCGTATCATCAGCATATTGATGGTACTTTATTTCAGGACTGGAGAACTTCGTAGAATTAATATATACATTGTACCACAATGGACCCAATAGGAAGCCTTGTGAGACACCCATTTTTATTTTACAAATTTGTGATTTCCATTGATCAAATAAATAAATAAATAAATAAATAAAATAAAAAATGATATCCTGGAGAGAGAGAGACCAACACATCTATCTTTCCCTGTGGGACACCATTAGGTGTAATCTGCACTTAACTGTTGCATAAATGACTCTGAAATGTGTGGGTTTTTCTTTATATTTTAAATCCTTCTTTTCATGACTCGCTAGCACTTTTTTTGTGTGGACATTCATGTGAAAATTTTTGCATGAATAAAAACTTCAGGATTTTTGCTGCTGTTTTGAACTGGCCTAGTGCCCCGATGGTTTGGATTTATGGTCTGAAATTTTCAGGGTAGAAAGGGACTGGCCCACAGATGTGCCTTTTGTTGTGTTGGTAAAAGAAATATTCATCAGTTTCAAAGTTATCACATTTTTAAATTTTGGGTTTTGAGTATGCTCAGTAAGCACTTCCGGGTTTTGAGCATGCAGTACCATCTCCATACTTATTTAATCATTCCCTGGTGTTTAGTGGCACCCCCCACCCTTCTACTTGCTGTCCCTGTAATTATTTAATATTTCCCTGGTGTCTAGTGGCACCCCTGCCCCTCCCATTGCCGTCCCCATAATTGTTTAACTGTTTCCTTGTGTCTAATGGCACCCCCCCACCCTCCGATTGCTGTCACCATTATTATTTTATATTTCCATGGTGTCTAGTGGCACTCTTACCTTTCCAATCACCATCCCCTTATTGTTAATATTTCCCTGGTGTTTTGTGGCACACCCCACCCCTTCCAATTGCCATTCTCTTGTTTTTTAAAGTTTTTCTATTTCTAGTTGCACCCCGATCCCCGTTTTCATCCAAAATAAAGAAAACAGTCCCTCAATGCCTTTTTTACCTGTAAAAAAGAAAACAGTCCCCCACTGATCTGACCCCACCCACTCTGACCTCCCATTAGCACCCACCACCCTGCCCTCCCCACCCCACCCACACACCTCACTCGCCTGAATAGCTTGCTGGGTGAAGATTCACTCTCTAATAAAAACATGTCTTGCTGCTGGAACTGCTGACTGCAATATGAGAAACTAGGGTAAGTGCAGTTCAATGTATTTCAATAGGGTTTCAACTTTGATGCATACAGTAACTTTGCCATTTTTGCATATTTCAAGCCCAAATTTTCAATGTGGCTTTTTTGGACTCCGCCTCATGAACAATTGTGGTGGAATTAGGCAAATCCCACCCAGAAGTCAATTTTGCGGTTATGTGACAAAAATCACTTTTCGGGTAGGATTTGAACATTTTCACCACTCTTGGCCAAGAGGTGGGGTCAAAAGAAGTCTATATCAAAAATATGGGCTGAAAATATGTAAAAATGGCAAAGTTATGAGCATCCATTGAAATTTTGCTACACTTGCTCATAACTTTGGAAATTTTAAATATTTTGTCCTCAAATTTCAAACATAGCTTTTTTTAATATCATCTCATGAAAGTGACAGCTGTCATTTTTTAAATCCTGCCCAAACTGTCTTTTTACACCTGTGGAGGGGAATGACATAGCGGTAGCATGGAATCACATTTTGGCTGAGATGTGAATGTTTTCAGTACTGGGTACATACGGTGTGGTAATAAGAAAGCTATGCTGACAATTTGGTTGCTGTTGTACTACAAATGGAAGTGCAGGTCTCTCTGGCCCTGTGCTGCTGCAGCAACATAGATATACGCATCTATGGAGGGATGGGAGCACAGGGCCCTCTGGGCCCTGCACTCCCACAGGCAGATAAGGATACAATTACTCTATCTCAGAAACTATGGATGAATGGGAGTGCAGGGCCCAGAGGGCCCTGTGCTCATGTAGGCAAATAAGGATATGATTAGACTATCTGCAAAAATAAGGAAATTCTTTGCAAAAAAACTGTGATAATGCATTAGTTAGGGTTCAGGATAAAGTGACAGAAGTAGGAAAATGTGATGTTAGGGTTTCCAACCTTAACACACCTGCCCCATGTCTAAAATGAATGAGGGGTGGAGTCTTCCTTGAGGTTGTCAACCCTAACCTCATCCCATTATATGCACTCATAAAACATACAGACCTGTTTCCATCACATCTCAGCTTTTCTGTTACTGCAATGGGGTGAGCGTTAGGGTTGACAACCCCATTGAAGACTTCACCCCTCATTCACTTCAGGGTAGGGCTGGGATGTTAAGGTTGGAAACCCTAACATCACATTTCCCTACTTTTGTTGCTTTATGCTGAACCCTAACTGATGCATTAATGCAGTTTTTTGCAAAGAATATATATGTTTATAACATGGGTACAAACAATCCTGTATTCTGATTCATCCAAACAGGTCACCTGACCATTAATTCATCCCCATTATACCCACAGCTGCCTTGCCAGACCACAAAATCCTGATTGCCAGCAATGTAACATAACATTTTCAGATCACTCCACCAGAGAAACATGTAAAAAACTACAAATACAACATCCTCATTAGGACATATCCACCTAGTGGAAAACTACAAGTATAGCATCCTCAGAAGGACAAACCCATTAGGCAGAAGGACTATTTTATTACAAATACATGTTCATACATATCTATTTTAATATTCCTTTAGATAAACCTCTAACATGACATTGCCCATGTTATAAGAGGATTAACCCACTCCAGACCATGGGTTTACTGAGCATTAATCCACACCTGGGTGGTTGAAGTCACTCAACCAGTGGCTTCGTGCCTCACCCCTCTTCCCGGTGTGGATTAATGTTCAGTAAACCCATGCCCTGTCGTGGGTTAATCCATCCATATAGTGTGCGTTCATGTGTGTGTGTGTGTGTGTGGTGCAGAACTATGCCCACAGATAGTGATTCATATCATATTGAGGGTTCTCAGGCTGCCACTACTGACTCCCAACATTATGCCATCATCTGCACCAGAGACTTTTGTGAAGATGGAACTCTGCCCTGAAGTGGGATCAGACCCACTCAGTGGTTTGCCTTCTGCTTTCATCCCTGGGACTTTATTGAATAATGTACAATTTTTGC
Source organism: Neoceratodus forsteri (assembly GCA_016271365.2). Lineage (NCBI taxonomy): Eukaryota > Metazoa > Chordata > Ceratodontiformes > Ceratodontidae > Neoceratodus > Neoceratodus forsteri. The sequence goes on from CM057449.1 coordinate 1,467,183,739, forward strand.
ATATTCCCGTGATTTTGAATTTTTCTTATTAGAACATGTCTGAACATAGTCATTATTGTGCTTCTACTAATGCTTCTTTATTATGTGTGGTTCATAGCTCAACGCTTGTGCTCCATACTGTAGCTGAATGATGTAGGTTGTGCTTGGATACAGAGGCCAGACCAGTAAGTAGGGCAATGCTTATGAGGTAGTAGTCGCATGACATGATTGGTGCTTAGGTACTTCAGCAGAGACATGAGCAAGTCAGTGATTATAGTACATGTGAACTGGATGGTATATAAGGGGTTTCAATGCTTGGACTGATGAATAACTTGTTGTAACTTGATGGTTTGGCTTTACTCTGTATCCCACAGCAGGAAGGAGGTTTAGTCAAGTAGGATGAGACCCCCCCAGTTGGATAAGAGTGCCAGAGAAGGAGGAAGTGTAAGAGGAGGATGGAGGGTGAGTGTGACTCGCACTAAGCAGAGCTGCTGTAGTCAGGTGCTTTAAATAGGATGTGGGGGAGGAGCTCTTCCCCAACATAACTACAGGCTTGCGCCTTTCAATTACATGTGGTTCATAGCTCAATGCTTGTGCTCCATACTGTAGCTGAATGATGTAGGTTGTGCTTGGATACAGAGGCCAGACCAGTAAGTAGGGCACTGCTTATGAGGTAGTAGTCATATGACATGATTGGTGCTTAGATACTTCAGCAGAGACATGAGCAAGTCAGTGATTATAGTACATGTGACCTGGATGGTATATAAGGTGCTTCAATGCTTGGACTGATGAGTAACTTGTTGTAACTTGATGGTTTGGCGTTACTCTATATCCCACAGCAGGAAGGAGGTTTAGTCAAGTAGGATGAGACCCCCCCCCAAACGAATTAATGATATCGTACGATTATTTCCTCCAACTCCAGAGAGTGTGGCCAGCAGCACGCAGGAGAGGAAAAACCACCTTGGGGAAACCTCTGAGGACCCATGGCTACTGACCTACCTGTCCTTCTGGGCATACTAAAGGAGAATAACCCTTAATTAGATTTTTTAAGTAGTCGGCTAATCCGACTCTACATTATAAGTCCTGATCCGGGGAAGCAATAAGCTGAAAGTAAGTATTGATATTGCAGTGTCGATGAAGATAGCAGTACTTCTGTCTAGTGAACTCCTAGTCCAAGAAATTTATGTCCAGGGCAGAACTGGATAGCAGATTGGAATTTATGGTCGAACATAATGATTCAAAGCATCAAAAGTGCATTGGTGAGATGACCCATAAGGTGAGGAAGTCTTTTCTGAGAAGAGACAGCAACTAAGTAGCTAAGTCACCAAGTCTAGAGTATGAGGAGTGGTGGTTCGAGTTCCATTTGGCAAGCTTGCATTAGAAGGTCTTGGTGATGAAGCATAGGAGCTAGGTGCTGGTTGCGCAGTCTGGCAAGGAGGAGCAGTAGGAACTCCCGGTCCAGAGCGGATGACACAAGCAAGTGAATTGAATAAACCTTGGGTGAGTAGGAGATATAAATTAGATGGACTTCCAGGTATTGAGGGACAAAGCAGGTCGTAGAATAGATGAGACAATCTTCGATGAATCTCTAAGCCCTGGAAGGGCGATGTGGGTCATATTGGTAGATAATGTAAATAAGTGAACCAGTACATAGGTCAGCAATAGCAATAATATCGAACCTGCATGACGCAGACGTAGTAGCAGAATAGTAGTATTGCGTAGATTATGAATGGTGTACATGTGGAGAGCATTGAGGGAATGTAAACAGCATGTAAGTCGAAAAGCTTTCGTCCGGTGATTGAAACAGCAATATAGAGATGTAGATATACGTGTTTCGTAACCAGAATAGTATAGCAGCTGGAATTACACTCGAATTTGATCTGACGAATCATGAATAATGTGCTTCTACAGCCATGGATGGTATTAACTGATGAAGGCTGAGTCAGATGAATTAGTGTCATAACAGGATCCAAGCCTTAGAGCATTGGAGTAGAATTGTGTTGAGGCGTAACCATGAGATTGAAATTCTTCTGGATGGCTCAACTTAAGTCCTGGTAGGAATGTAGTAGTAAGTAATCAGGACTGAAGTGGCAAGGTAGAAGCATCCATAGGAATAGATGACGTACAGCTAAACAAATCCAGACATGAGACAATAGTAGCAGAAAGAGATCCTAATTTGGCAGACACAGCTGCAGGCAGGCGTATAGTAGAATATGGGAACCTCCAGGCCCTGAAGCTGGGTGAGGCAGGTGTAGAGTAGAAGTAATCAAACCCCCAGGCCCAATGGGCGAAGCAGGTTGAAGAAGCAGGCATATATTCGTTAGTGATAAAGCTTAAGGGACCACTGGCTAGTAGGGGCACAGGTCTTTCAAAGTGTGATACGATGAACCTTCGGCCCCGCGGGGCAAGGCAGGTTGTAGAGCAGTGGTAGTAATGTCAAACTACATGCAATGCAGTTGTAGCAGCGAAGGTGTAAGGCATAGATTATTAATGGTATAATAAATAGTAGCATATCCAGAGCCAATTCCATGCAGCGTAGAAATTGTCAAAGGCATACTTATGAGAGCAGTACAAGGGTGCTGTAGATTGTCGTATCCTGATTGAGAAAGGTAAGTATGCAGTGAAGAGACCCGGGTGGATGAGCTGGTGACTTAACCAGAGGTAATAAGCATCCTGAAACTGTAGTAGATCCGTGTCTTAAGCATAAGCTTATGATAAGGAAGGCATTATGGTATAAAGCTCGGCTAGGAGATCTGACAGAAACAATTGTAGTAATTCTGAGGAGTTGAAGCAGAATGGCAAGAAGCATCCAGGGGATGGAGGCGAATATCCGATGCAGTCCAGAATTAAATCCAATGAAGGGAGAAGCGTGCCCTTGATAAGTGGAAGTAAATGTGAGCAGCAAAGTGAGGCTGCAAGGTCCAGGATGAGTAGAATGACTGAAGGTGAGGACTAGGTGGTGGTGCATCCAATTCTGAGAAAGTTGGATAAGTAAGTGACTTGGAGTGATGGCGTCTGACAGATGGAGAGCCCAAGGGCAGTGGCAAGGCAACCAGCTAGACTCATGCACGGGTCAGAGAAATGGTTGGACCACATAGGGCAGTCGAAGGAAGGAGTAGAGAGAGGCAGCTAGGCCCCACGAAGGCTAGCAAACCATGACCCTGCGCAGGGTACAAGGAGCAGGAAAGCATGCTAGGAAGGCCATCACGACTAGCAAGGAAAGAAGCAAGTCATGCTAGACCCCACGTAGGCTAGCATGCACAGCTGGACCTCTCATAGGTCAGCTGGTAAGGTAAGTAGTGTGGCAGCAAGCCCCACATCAGCTAGCATGTGCAGCTAAACTATTGTAAATGATTCGAAGCTGGGAGAGAGAGAGAGAGAATGCTTGTTTCGGTGCTTCTGAATTAAGCCTGTATGAGCTGAGGCATGAGGGGTTCAAGAGGCAGCAACAGTAGCCACATACTAAGAAGGCCTGAGCATGCAGTAATGTATGCATGTCCACATTGACCGCTCCTACCAGTTTGATGTGATACCAGGTTATTATGCAGCATAAAAACTCATAGCATTGGCATGCAAAGCATAGCAAATCAGAACTGAGCACAGCGTATGAAACAATGTAATATCTTCATATTCTGGGCCTCATAAATTAGAGAAAAAGAATGGTCCATCATGTTAATGTAGTACGTTAGCTTGTGGGCCCAGAATGTCTAGCATAGGGAAGAACAGCAGGAAACCTATGCAGGTAAGGTAAATTGCAAGTGAGAAATCTTGGCGTTATGCTAATTTCATAGCAGGGGAAGATATGTTCGGCAGGCAGCACAAGGCAAATACTGAGTTGCAAGAGTGAGTCTCGAAGCAGATGGCCCAGGTAGAAAAAAAAATGTGGTACAGTAATTGGAAGGTACTTGTATGGTCCGAATCAGAAGGTATTCCAAATCCTGGCCAGCAGTGATGAAAGTGGTAACTGGTACAAAGGTCAAGTGGACAAACGCCAAGGAGGTAGATGTCAGAACAGGGCGAATGTAAGCCGTCGAGGATTTCCATAGAGGAATGGCTGCTGCATGTTATCAAGGCAAGGAGAAGTCAATACATAAAACAGGAGCCTGGAATGCAGCGAGGGTAATAGGAAGGGGAAGTACAGCAGCTGCGTGGCGGTCTTCGGAGACCGAAACAGCAGAATAAATGGTTGCTGAGTGTCTCACATGCACCGCTGACAGTGGGCTAGAAACAGCAGTTCTGTGTGGCAGTGCACAGCCTGTGCAGGGAAGCAGTGGCAGGCTGCAATTGTAGAAGGCCGGAGCTTGAGCACCTCGGTCCAGGAGAAACTGCGAAGCAGTCATGACATGGCAGTACACCTGGGGAGTGCTGTAAACAGTAAAGCCCCAGGAGTGAAAACTAAGCGACGACAACAACACTGTGATGCCGCAGTGCTGGAGGTGAAGCAGAAGTAGAAACCCCCCAAAAAGAGAAAAGAATAATGGGGAGGGGGGGGGGAGACAGCAAAGCCCAGGGAGGAACAGGAGAGGCAGAGAAACGTACGAGCACAGAAGGAGGAGCAGGAGAAGGAGCCAGCCTCAGCACACAGCACTGAGCAAGTGCAGCCAGTGCGACTCACTCTAAGCAGAGCTGCTGTAGTCAGGTGTTTTAAATAGGATGTGGGGGAGGAGCTCTTTCCACAGGCTTGTGCCTTTCAATTATACAGTGCTTTGCTCTTGGATATGTTAGCTTCATATCATGCTAGAGCCTAAGATCTCATATAGCTACACAAGAAAGGAGACTCCAAGAGGAAGTCTTCTATACCAGACTGATTCGAGACCTGGAAGGACTTACTGGTGTCATCTCAGGCCTATTTGCATCTGGCATGTCTGTACAGAATGGGGTTGACATGGGTACCATAAATAGGTATATGCATTACTTTGAGTACCAACATGCAGAAAAGATTACTAAGCCTATGATACATGGGATAAATGGCCTAGCTCAAGAGGAAAGAAGTAAGGCCATGAAATAATTTGCTGTGAATATGGATGATATGTCCTTCCCACTAGCACTAAGCTATTGGGAGATATTGATAAAGGAAGGGTATTTGATCTTTTGCAAGACAGTCATCTGTGAAGGTTGTACTGCCCAAACTGCCAAGATGGCCAGGACTGTATGGAGAGGTGTGCACCTTTGCCCTTGAGCACTGTCAGGAATTAGGGATCAGTAACACCCCATCCTGCAACAGTCAATAAACATGGTTACAGAAACGAGGCTGTATACTGCCTGAGATAATGTTTATTACTTTTATCTTGTCTCTCCCAGTGTTTGGTACACATACTGCAGTGTTTGATAAGATGGTCACTGTACATTCAGCTGGTCACTTAGAAGGGGACATATGCAAAGAAAGTCTTGCCCTCCCTAGCATATTGGTCTACCATCCAAAACTAGACCAATGGGTGGTTTCTTACATGGGTCTCAGCAGTGTCCAAGCCCTATAACTAATTTCTGTTTCACTTCTAGTCATAAGACACTTTTGGGTACCACTGTCATCACTACTGTGCCCCTGTATAATGAAACCACTCTTTGGAGTGCCCCATCCTTTAAAAATCTTGAAAGGTATATACAGTACCTGCCTTTGAAGTCACAATAGCTAAGTTGTCTTTAAATTTAAAATCCCTTCTTGATCACAAGGACCATCCTATGGTTATGGTCAGTAAAAGTGTGCATGCTGCCGAAACAGCTTTGGATGAGTTATTACACGAGGAGGATTTGGATTTGGTATGCTCTAATACTTGGTTTGAACTCACTTTTAAGATTTTTGTTGTTTTTCAAGCTGTTTTGATTTTTGTTATGCTCCTTATACTTTACTGCTTTAGAAGGATTCTGTTATAGCACAGACAGCAGCTCCATTTTCTCACTGTTATGCAACAGACAAAACAGTTCCTGTAATACTTTTCTGTTAATTATGTATATGATACTTATGGACTGATGGGCAGAACCATCTCAGGCCATCAGACCCTATGTGGTTCGTAGTATCATGTGTATTGTTAGGCCTTATGATGTGTGATGCCTTGCTACATTGGCTTCAAGGAGGGAAATGTAGGAATACATATGTATGCCTAACAATTTGAATCGATAAGAAAAGGTTAATGTTAATATTACATACTAACATACTAAAATGACAGCAGAATAGCCCTAACGGTCTTTCGCGTCTGCTTATTTGGTCAGCCCCCACCCTGAGAGCTGACCTTGCTGCCCCCCTTGCCTTCTCTGGCTTCTCCCTTCCCACTTCCGGATACTCTCGCTGCATTGGATTTTGCTTCCAGAACCTTTCCCCTGTACCTGTCCCACCCCCTCTTGAACCCTTCCACCGTCTCTGCCTCCACCAGCCTCCTAGGCAGCACATTCCATGGCTCTACCACCCTCTCAGTGAAGTAGCACCTCCTCCTTTCTCCCCTGAATGTTCCCCATCCAGCTTCCACCCATGCCCTCTAGTGGCCCCCTCCTCCTTCCTTCAAAGCACCCTGACTGTTCCTCCCCTATTTACCCCTTCATGTACCTGAAGACCTCTATCATGTCCCCCCGGTCCCTTCTCTCTTCCAATGTGTACATATTTAGCTCTTCGAGCCTCTCCTCATAGGTCCTGTCCCCCAAGCCCCAAATCATTTTGGTTGCCCTCCTCTGGACCCTCTCCAGGAGTTTAATGTCCCTCTTTAAGTGTGGCCTCCAAAACTGCACGCAGTACTTGAGGTGCAGCCTCACCAAGCAGTTATACAGAGGGAGTATCACTTCCCTCCTTCTGGAGGTGATCCCCCTAGTGATGCATGCCAGCATCCTGTTGGCCTTGGCTGCTGCCCTCCTACAAGTCTCTGAGTTGTTCATCTTGACATCCACCACCACCCCCAGGTCCCTCTCAGCCATTGAGACTTGTAGCATTTCCCCCAGGGTGTACACTTGGCCAGGGTTTCTGGCCCCCAGGTGCAGTACCTTGCATTTCCCTGCATTGAACCTCAGCTTCCACTTTCTAGACCATCTTTCCAGAGCCTCCAGGTCCCCCTGTAGGGCCACCCTCCCCTCCTCCCCATCCACCACCACCCCCAGTTTTGAGTCATCCACAAAGAGACTCATCTCACTCCTGATACCTGTCCTTATGTCAGAGACGTAGGCGTTGAACAGGAGGGGCCCAAGGACTGATCCCTGTGGGACCCCACTAATGACCCTCCTTGGGGATGAGACTATCCTGCCAACTACGACCCTCTCAGTCCGGTCCTGGAGCCAATTGCCTATCCATCTGATCATCTGGTTCCCCACCCCCATTTCTCCCAGCTTATCCAACAGGTCACATGAGGAACAGAGTCAAATGCCTTGCTGAAGTCTAGAAAGAGGACGTCCACTGGTCTACCCAGGTCCAAGGCACTCGTCACCCAGTCATAGAACTCCACAAGGTTTGTCTGACACAATTTCTCCGGGATGAATCCATGCTGTCTATCGTCCAGGCACCCTGACTTTTCCAGGTCCCCCCCCAGCCTCTCCTTGACAATGCCCTCCATCACCTTGCCCACCACCAATGTCAGGCTGACAGGCCTGTAGTTCTCTGCCACCTCCCTTGATCCTCCCTTGTGGATAGGCACTATATGCGCCACCTTCCAGTCCTGGGGCACCCACCCTGTCCTCAGAGAGATGGTGAAAAGCTCCGCCAGGGGTTTCGCCAGGACATCCGCAAGTTCCTTCAGCACTCTGGGATGTAATTTATCCAGCCCCGGTGCTTTCTCCATCTTGAGGGACCTGAGGGCTTCCCTCACTCTCTCTGCTGTGATTTCCACTTCGCTACCTCTTCTCCTTGCTTAACCTTCCCCCCTCCTGCCAGTGATGCCTCCCCCTCTCCCCAGACCCGCCGATCGGTAAGGGTCCCCCCTTCCTCAGTACCACTGTCTCCTCCCATGTATGATGCAGCACCCCCATTTTCCTTGGTGAAAACTGAGGTGAAGTACTCATTTAGTACCTCAGCCTGCTCCCCTGGGTCTTGTGCCCATTTCTCCCCTGTTTTAATCCTGCTAATCTGCCCCTTCACCCTTCATTTTTCCCCAATGTATCTAAAGAACCCCTTGTTCCCTCTCCTAATTTCCCTGGCCAGGTTCTGCTCCTTTCTTGCCTTAGCCACCCTCACCACCCTAGTGGCCCTTCTAGCCATCAGCTCGTACTCCCCTTGATCCCTTTCACTCCTTGAGCACTTGAATTGCCTATAGGCTGCCTTCTTTCCCCGCACCACCTCCTGGACCTCCCTGGTCCACCAGCAGGGTTTTCGGGCCCTACCACATTTTTGTCTTACTCTTGCACAGGTGATGGTAGCATCCTGCACCCCTCTCCTGATGATTTCCCACCTACTATCAGCGTGCATGTCTGACCCAATCTCATCCAAATGCTCCTTAAGGATCCTTCCCATTAAGGAGCATATTGCTGTGCTGTCTGTGTATTTTTACACCTGCAATTGAAAAATATGTAATGAGAACTGTTTTATATATAGAAAGTTGTGTGGCATGTAAACCAGCATGACTGCTATGAAACTGCCATTTTGTTTCTATGTTCCATTTTGTGTAGCTTGCTTATAAGGTCATGAATAGGACAAACTTGTTTTTCCTTGTGGTTGGAAATGTCTAGGATGTCAGCTAGACAGATGTGTTTAGTTTCTATCATATACTAACTTCAATAAACTCTGTAGTCACCTTGCAAGTGACGCACCCCAAATGTTCCTCTTTTGAGTTTTGTCAGGACCTTATTCCAATCACCACATTATTTTGTGTATATTCCATAATGCTTAGAAATTGAACTGTTGTGTTATTTGTTAAGCTGGAATATTAATGTAAATGCCTTACAAGAAGTGTCTTGTATAACTGAGCATGCTGAAGGGTTAAGCACTGTACCAAATGCTGGGTGGAAGTCAGGAAACTGATAAACAACTCCTAAAAAAGTAATTGGACTGGAAAGTGAAACCTAACAGAAACTTGTCTTCCATGTGGCTGAGACAGAATTATCAATAGAGGCAAAACATTTTAGAATCTGAGAACAGTGAGGAACACCTGAGATAGAGTGCTGAATCCTTCACACCTGGTCTGCTTTGTTCTTCCAGAGGAAGGTAAGTTATCATTGCTTTGCTCTGTATTCTAGGCTGCCAATGCTAATGTTGGATATATGATTTATTTATTGTTATTTATTGAGGTATTCAGAAAGACCTTTGAATCAAAGACTCATTACAAAGGTTCCACGTCAAACATAGAGAGGTACAGGGATAACGTTGCTACAGTTTGCGGACATTACATAACATCACAGTGCAGGATACATGCATGATACAGAGAGTGACTTAAAGACAGGGATCACATGAAATACAGTATTATAGTGCAGCCACATGAAGATAGCACAATAAACCTGACTTTGAAGTGTACATTTCAGAGTTTAAGGTGATTCATTGTAACTACTGGTTACTGGTTCGAGATCCCAACATATTCTTGAAACAGAGTAACAGCATTTTTGCAGCTTTGACATTTTTAACTAACAGTGTGACATCATCTATGTAAGCTACAGCCATGACTGATACCTTTATCAAAGGAGATGACATATCAGCTATAGTTGTAAGCTATAAGAAACAATAGGGTGTGCATTAAACAGTTATAATGCACATCTAGTGGTGTAGAAAGGTGGCTGGGTGCCTTCAGCCCCTAGCCTTGCTTTAGAACTGCTAATGCACATCCCTGTAGTGTCTTATTGTGGTTATAAAATGTGTTTATGTGTTTTACATTAAAGGAAAACATAAAATCTATATGTTTAAATATTAAAAAAATGAAATATGTTGCTTAGTTTTTAATAAAGTAGTTCCTCTGCCTAATTGCATTATAAGGGTTTTCTTTTTTACTTTAAGTGTTTTTACCTTAGTAGGCTTCCATAACTGTAGTTTTTAACATTTTGGAGGTTAGCTTTACTAGTTTACCAATCTTGTAGCTGTGATGTAGTAATAGTAATGCTTGTACAAGGAATATTGACTGGCTCTACATCTGTAGTGTGTAGTGCAAGAGAGGCTGCAGTGTAATTAAAGCACACACACCCAGTGTCATTTATGTAAATTCTGATTTTAAAAAAAGTGTCCTTGGAAGTTTATCTGAGGTCAGAACAGAGAACAGCAGGGCCAGCTGGTGACAGAAACTTGAAAGGAAAAGTGTCAGCAAGCTGAGTTTGAAAACTCCTTATAGTTTTAAATTTATTGTGTTTTGGAAATAAAAATGAGTCCAGGTGGGGGAGGACATTTGGACCATGAGAAGGAGCTAACAGGCTGATAATAGTGATAAGCTGTCCATGAATTCAGTTAAATGTTTGAAAACATTTAAAAGGTTAGTTCATCACAGTGCAAGCAGTGAGAAAAAATGACAGCCAGGAGGGGGCAGGGGACAGATCGGAGTGTGAGTGGTGAGTGGGATGTGTCTGATGGGTAGGTGGGAGTGGGGACAGAGTGCAACAGCTCTGAATAGAATAAAAGGAAGGAAAAAATGACAATAAAATGATAATTGTTTATGTTTCAAATAAATGACCATTCTATTTTTTGTTGGTGAGGGATGAAGCAAGTGACAGGTGGGAGAGTGTGGCAAGTGGGGGTGGGGCCAGATTGGGGACAGAGCGCAATGGACAGGAGAAAGGAGACCAAACAAGATAGCAAATGTTTAAAATATTGTGTTTAAATGCCAATTTATTATGGTACTTTCTACTGTAATTTGGCAGATGGGGACTGTAATTTGGCAGATGGGGAGGAAGCAGCCAGCTACTATATTGTATGGTAGGGGACTGGGCTGTGGTAACCTTGGCTAAATAGGGAAAAATGGCAGCTGTTACTTTCATTAACCTTATGAGGAGGGGCTCAAGGATTTCTTTGATGTCCTGAGTCCAGCTTGTAGCATTTGTTTTTAGCCATGCATTAAGCATTCTAATACACCGCTATTAACCAATCAGGAATCTTCCTTTCCCATTTTATAAATAAACAATAATACACAACAGACTGTGCATAAGACAGTTATAATGCACAGCCAGGGCTATAGTAAGGCATTTCAATGCAGGTCAAGTGCCTTCAGTCCTTTGTCTTACATTAGTACTATCTACTGCACACTCCCAGAGTGTCTTATTGTGCTTATAAAATGGGACTATGTATTGCACATGGATGTAAAAATTTAAATCTCTAGATTAAAATTTTTGAAGTATTTTACTGTAAAATAGTTCCTCCACCTGCAATGTTTTTTCTTCATCTCAGAGCTGTTCATAACAAAAATGGAGGGGAGGGGTGAGAGATGATTTGAAAAAGTTGGAAGAATGGTCAAGGGTTTGGCAGTTGTGTTTCAATACAAAAAAGTGCAAAATTATGCACTTGGGGCACAGAAATCCAGGAGCTACATACTAATTGGGAGGGGAAGTACTGGCACCCACCAAACAGGAAGGGGACCCGGAGGTAATCATTCCTGATGATGTGAAGGTATCCAAGCAGTGTGATAAGGCAGTGGGGAAAGCTAGCAGGATGCTCAGGTGCATGGGGAGGGGTATCACCAGTAGGAAGAATGAGGTAATATGACCCCTATGTAGATGACTTGTATGACCCCACCTCGAGTACTGTGTCCAGTTTCAGAGGCCCCACCTCCGGAAGGACATTGATAAGGTGGGGCGGTACAAAAGAGGATTACCAAAATGATGCAGGGCCTGCATCAAAAGCCCTACAAGGAGAGACTCAAGGAACTGAATATGTACTCTCTGGAGGAGAAGAGGGAAAGGGGGGATATCATAAGAAGCATTCAAATACCTAACAGGTATTAATAAGGTACAGAAAGGTAGCATTTTCTATAGAAAAAGAAGCTCGAGGACAAGGGGTCATGCTATGAAGCTGGATGGGGAGGCTCAGAGGAAATGTGATGAAATACTTCTTCACGGAGAGGGTGGTGGACACCTGGAACAGCCTTCCAGCAGAGGTGGTGGCTGCCAAAACTGCGACGGGATTCAAGCATTCATAGAACAGATACAAGGGGACCTTGTTAGTAAGGTAAGGGGAAGAGATGGCCAGAGATTGAGTAGGGTCTATGGTGGCACAGTAGGCAGGGAAAACTGGGCAACTACGTGGGCCAAGAGGTCCTTATCTGTCGACAACTTCTATGTTTCTATGTTTCTAAATATTTCAGTGAATACACTTGTGAGTTCTCTGTTATAGAGTGGAAATAAAAAAGACTACTACAATAGAAACACAGAAACACAGAACTTGAACACCAGATAAGGACCATTTGGCCCACCTAGTCTGTCCATTTTCCCTACATATAGCAATCCCACAAACCCTACTTGATCTCCGACTTTACCCTTCCTTTACCTACAGTAACAGTTCCCCTATGCCCACCTCATGCATTTTTGAATTCCGTTACTGTTTTTGGCCCCACCACCTCTGCAGGGAGGCTGTTCCATGCATCCACAACCCTTTCTGTGAAAAAATACTTCCTCATGTTACCCCTGAGTCTACCCCCTCCAGCCTCATATCATGACCCCTTGTTCTTGAGCATCTTTTTTTCTGAAAAATGCTTCCCTCTTGTAATTTTTTTATACCTGTGAGGTATTAGAAAGTCTCTATCATATCCCTCATCTCCTTCTCTCCTCCAGGGTATACATATTGAGGTACTTCAGTATCTCCTCATAGGGCTTTTGATGCAGACCTTGCACCATTTTGGTTTCCCTCCTCTGGACTGCCTCTACTATGTCTACATCCTTCTGGAGAAGCGGCCTCTAGAAATGGACATAGTACTCTGGATTAGGTCTCACCAATGATTTGTGCAGCAGTATCACCACCTCCTTCTTTCTGCTGGTGGTACCCCTCCCTATGTACCCCAGCATCCCACCAGCTCTCCCCACTGCCTTGTCACACTGTTTGGCCACTTTTAGGTCATCAAATATAATTATCCTCAGGTCCCTTTTCTATTTGGTGGTTGTCAGTACCTCTCCCCACCATCATGTACTCCACCCCTGGGTTTCTGTGCCCCAAATGCATGATTTTGCATGTCTTCGCATTGAATCTTAGCTGCCACACTCTTGCCCACTCCTCAAGCTTACTTGGATCCCTCCTCATTTTTTCCACACACACCCAGAGTGTCAACACTTGCAGATTTTAGTGTCATCTGTAAAAGGCATACCTTCCCTTCTAGCCCTCTGCAATGTCATTAATGAACACATTAAAGAGGAACGGCCCCAGTACCAATCCTTGTGGCAACCGCTGGTCACCCCTCCCTCCCCTCCATGGAGTGAACTCCGTTTACCACTACCCTCTGTCTCATTTTACTCAACCAATTTCTAACCCAGTTTACCACATTGGGACCCACTCCCAGGCTGTCCAGCTTGTTTGCGAGTCTCCTATATGGGACTGTGTTTAAGGCCTTACAGAAATCTAGGTAGGCCACATCCACCGCTCCCCCTTATCTAATTCCCTGGTCACCCAATCAAAGAAATCTATCAGATTTGTTTAACATGACTTCCCTCCAGTGACTCCATGCTGCCTCAGATCCTGTAATCTTCTGGATTTAAGATAGTCCACAGTCCTTTCCTTTAGCAGTGATTCCATTAATTTATCCACCACTGAGGTCAGGCTGACTGGCCTGTAGTTGCCAGCCTTCTCTTTGCTCCCACTTTTGTGAAGAAGAACTACATCTGCCCTCCTCCAGTCCTCTGGAACAACTCCAGTCTCCAGTGATTGGTTGAACAGGGCTGTCAGTGGTGCCTTTTTCCTGACCAACGAGGAAGTCACTTTGTTGCAGTGGTCGGGTTTATCATAATTCGGCTGAAAGATGAGACCAAGAACCCCTCTAAGAATCTAAAACAAGTAAAAATACTGGTGTTATTTGAAAAACATTGCAGGCTTTTAAAGCAACAGAATGGGGGGGGAGGTGCCCTTGTACCTTAATTGTATGCTTTTGTTTGGTCACACACCAGGTGCACCTCTTTAAATCTTGTAAAAATATATTGTAAATGTAATGGGTTGAGCTTGCAAACCCTTTTTACTGAACTGCATACTGGAGAACTGTGGCCTTCTCCTAATTGGTGAGTTCCCCAGTGAACCTCTAATTGGCCAGGACACATGATAAAAGCAATGAAGCCAGAGAGTGGATTCTCCATAAGGTAATAGAGAAAGCAGGAGAACCACAGCTCAGAATGGCAAGGGAAAATGTGATGCCTTTTTCCCGACCGATGAGGAGGTCACTCTGTCACAGTGGTCAGGCTTATCATAATTCAGCTACAAGATGAGACCAAAAACCCCTCTAACAATCTAAAACAATTAAAAATATTGGTGTTATTTGAAAAAAAAATGTATGCTGTCAGTGGTGCTGCCAGCACCTCTGTAAGCTCCTTTAATATCCTTGGATGTATCCCCTTCTGGCCCCATTACCTTGTCCATTTTCAGTTTTGTGAGTTCCTTTAGAACTCTCTCCTCTGCAAATGGACTGGTGTCAACCTCCCTTCCATTGATGCTCCTGTCACTCGTATGTGGTCCCTCACCTTCACCTTCTTCTGTGAATACTGAAGAAAAAATAATTGTTCGGGATTTCTACTTTTTCCTGGTCCCGCTCCACACACTCCCCTCCTTCCATTCTTAGCCTTACAATCCTACTCCTGGTCTTTCTCCTTTGACTGATGTCCTGTACCTGAAACATGTCTAGTCCCCTTTCTTTACTGCCTGGGCTAGTTTCTCCTCCATTTGTGCCTTTGTGGTCCTGACTGCTTTCCCTGCCTCCCTCTGCTTTTCCAGATACACTTTCCTGTTCACCTCCCTCTGTGCCTCCTTATACCTCCTGAATGCTAACCTTTTTGCCCTCACCTTCCTAGCCACCTCTTTTGAGAACCATAGTGGTCTTTTTCCCGCTTCTTTTTGTTTCCTTGCCTGGCACAAAGGTTTGCTGCCTTCATTGTGGCTTCTTTTAGTTTTACCCACTTTTTCTCTACCCCACCAAAGTTCTCCTACTCTGCCAGGGTATCCCTGAGGCATTCCCCCAACTTTGCAAAGTTGGTCCTCTTGAAGTCCAGGACCTTCGCCCTCATGTGGTTCAACTCTGCCACTGTTCTTATACTGAACCACACCATTCGGTGATCACTGGCCCCCAGGTGGCCACCCACTGTGACGTCTGCAACACTGTCCCCGTTCGTGAGTACCAGGTCCAATATCACTTCTGCACGAGTGGGCTCTATTACTAGTTGCCTGAGGAACACCGCCTGCAGGAGTCCAGGATGTCCCTGCTCTTAGCTGAAGCTACAGCTGGGATGCTGCAGTCAACATCTGGCACACCGATGTCTCCCACCAGCAGCACCTCCCCCTTTGTTGCCATCTTATGGATGGCTTCCACTAGAACCCTGTCCAACTCTTCCCCCTGTGCTGGAGGTCTGTAGATCATACCAGTGTGAATAGACATTCTAATTCCCTTCTCTGTGGTGACCCACAGTGCTTCTGTCTCTCTGTATTCCCTGTATTTCAGTTGCTTTTATGCTATCCCTTATGTGAAGAGCCACTCCTCCCCCTTCTTACCCACCCTGTCCTTCCTGAACATAGTATAGCCTGGAATGGCTATATCCTGGTCATGGTTCCCATTGCACCATGTCTCAGCAACAGCAACAATGTTCAATCAATCAATCAATCAATCAATCAAATCTTTATTTATTCAGGCGAACATCATTGAGCACAGCTCATTTGCAAGATGGACCTGATAAGGTCAAGGTTCAATAATTGGTACATGTATAGGAAGATTTAAAACACGTATATACTTATATACAGTAGTCAGCCTCTGTCATTAAGGCCACATGGTCCAGGATTTTATTCCCCAGACTATGGGCAATTGAGTACATTGCCTTCCAAATTTTGCTAACACCCCTCCTAATGGCCCCTCTTTTATCCTCATGCCCACTCTCCTTACCCTCCTGCCTTCATTTCTAGCCCCCTTTTTTATGCCATTCTGCTTTTCCTGTTTCTAGGTGCCTTTGGGGATTTCTGTCCCTTAGGGTTCTCCCTACTGACTGCTTCCACTTGCAGGGGGGAGCAGTTTGATTTTCTCTGCTTCTATCTGCCACCCCCTCAGCTAGTTTAAATGCTTGCCAATGAAATATTTATTTATTTATTTATGAAAATTGGTTTTACAGACCTTTGAGTCAAAGACTCATTTACAAAGGCACCTCATCATGGGAGCAAACATCACAACAACAATACAATACAGTGATACAGTACATAAAACTTGACTTAACAGAGCAACAGTATTCTAGGTACACCAGTACCACGTCAGGTAAACAAAAACCACCAGAGATAGTTTTATTACAGTTGTCAGTAAATGCGGCCTGTGACCATAGGCATCACAGCGAGGCCCAATACAGTGTTTCCGAGAAGGGTACAAATAGTCACGGTGACCATACCCAGCCTGGGGAGTGAAAGTAAAGGGGGGGGCAATTATGTGCAGTTGCAGCAGTGGGAGCTAGTCAGATGGCTTCTGAGGGCGACCTTGAAGGGACCTAGCTTGGTAGAGTCAGCTATGTTGGCTGGGAGGGAGTTGAACCAGGTGCGAGCCCTACAGCAGAAGGATCTCTGGACCATAGAGGTCCTTACCCTAGGGACAGTAAGTGAGGTTCTGACAGTGCTGCGGGTGGGGAGACTGGGGGGAAGGCCCACTGTAGGGAGGTAGTGACCCTGGGGGAGAGCCCTAGCAGGGTCCTTTTTACAAGAAAGCAGGTTTGGAAGTGAAGTCTTTCTTCTAGATTGAGCAAGTTGGTGCCGGAGTACAGCTGACATGTGTGGGTGAGCCTTGGGGCACCCAGCATTAGCCTGCAGGCCTTGTTTAAAGAGAGCTGGATTTTTTGTAAGGGCAGTATTGTAGGCAGTAGCATAGATAGGAAGCCCATAGTCTACTAGTGACAGGACAGAGGAGGTGATTGCCAGTCTAAGAGACTCTTGTGGCAGGCAGTCCCTATTGCAGTATAATAGTCCAATCCTGACATTGGTGGCAGCAGAAAGGGCACTGATATGGGAATGGAAGGAAAGGGCCGAGTCAAAGATAATGCTGAGATACTTGTAGGAGGAAACCTGCTTGATGGGGTGTAGTGTGTTAAACAGTATCACAAGGGGGGGCACCACTGGCTCTGCTTTGGCGATGTGAGAAGAGCATAGCTTTGGTCTTTTTTAGGTTCAGGACCAGTGTTTGTGCTGTGAACCAATTCTCAGCTCTATGAAAAGCTTGTTGGAGGGTGGTCTGGAGTGTGTTGGGGTTGGGATCTGAGGCAAAGAGCATAGCATCATCTGCATGGAGGAGGATCTTACTAGGGCAGGCTGATGGGAGTGAGTTGAGATAGAGGCTGAAGAGGAGAGGGTAAGAGTTACAAGCAATAAATATGTCTAAAAAAGAACTTACAGAGATACAAATTAAAGTATTGCAATATGGACTCTCCTTTGTCTGGACGCCTATTGTGAACCCTTTTCAAGTACAGGTGGATTTGTACAAATTATTTCGTAAAATAAAACTGAAGGCCTTTTTTCTGAAGAAAACGGCAACAAGCAACATGGGTATCCCAGAGATCAGCAGTACACAGGAGACCTCTGAATTTTTTACTGACTCTCAAACCTCTAATATTGAACCATTTGAACTAAATGAGGACATTGACTTCTTTATTAATGAGATAGAAAGGGATCACCCATGATCCATGGGTTCTACTCCCACCAATGTAAGTATTCCCCAGGACATTAAACATGAGAGACTATCACTTTTCTCCCCACCATCTGAGTTTGTACCGAACATGTTTAATCCTGCTATTGTGACATTTGAAAATGTTGTTTTAAAGGAGGTAGATAAGTTGATACAGAAAGCTGGTCAACCGAGAAACAGAAATCTAACAAGTAATGAAATGAAAGCATTGCAGGAATTAGAAGAATCAATGGAGATAGTGATAAAACCATCTGATAAAGGTGGGAATGTGGTTGTGCTGGACAGGGAAGATTATGTGCAGATTGTAAAGGGAATGTTGGCTGACACTAATAGTTATGAAAAACAGCAACAGAACCCTATGACCAAATTTAGAATTGAACTTAATCAACTGCTACAACAAGCAGCTTATGTGGGTGATATTAGTGAGAAAGAACTTAAGTATATGTGGAGTGAAAACCCTATGGTCTCTTGCTACTATATATTGCCTAAGGTACATAAAAATATCAACCAGTCCCCGGGAGACCTATAATTTCATCTATTGGATCTGTTACTGAAAAATTAGGTTGTTTTGTAGACTTCTTTCTGCAAAAAGGAGTAGTCAGACTGTACTCATACACTAAGGACACCATGCACGTGTTAACTAAACTTGAAAAACTTGAATGGAAGGAGAACATGTTGTGGATGACAATAGACGCCGAGTCACCATATACCTGCATTAAGCGTGAACAAGGGATCAGGGCTTGTAGATTTTATTTAGAAAAAGAATTGATTACTGAAGCCACGCCTGTGGATTTTCTACTTTCAGCAATACAATTTATTCTCACCCACAATCAACTTTGAATTCCTGGAAGAACATTATGTACAAACATGTGGCACTGCCGTGGAGGCCTGCATGGCACCTTCCTGCGCCAATCTTTTCCTAGGGAAATTGGAGGAACTGACGGTGTTCCAGAACTCAAACCCATTTTTGGGTAAAACTAAGTTCTGGATGCATTTTATTGATGATATTTTGTGCATTTGGGATGGGGACATTAGGGAGGCAGAACAGTTTGTCAAATGGCTAAATGAAAATGAAATCAACATGACTTTCACATATAAAGCAGATCCAGTTAGCATTGAGTTTTTAGATCTCAAGGTTCAGAAACCCCCAGAGCTGAATGGCAGTGTGGTCACTAAATGTAATAGGAACCCCACTGCCACTAATAGTTTGTTGAGGGCAGATAGTGCCCATCCTAAATGTTTGAAGGAATCTATTCCATATGGTCAGTTTCTTCATCTCAGGAGAAACTGTACAGAAGATGCAGACTTTTTCAGCCAGGCGGAGGAACTTAGACAAAGGTTCATCACCAGAGGGTATGGGGAGGATCTGTTAACTAAAGCCATGACTAAAGCCTACTCTAAATCAAGAGATCAGACCCTGAGAAAAGTAGTAGACCCCCCCAACCCCCGACTGCTACCCTGTAACATTTGTCACAGAATTTAACAATTGATCAGGGCAGATCAGTAATATTGTATATAGGAACTGGCATTTGTTGCATTCAGACACCAATTTAGGTAAAGTGGTAGGGACTAAACCCAATTACCTTCTCTAGAGGACACACTCTAAAAGACAAGTTGGTACACAGTAGATTGCCACAACCAGAGAAGAGTATGTGGCTAGGGAATAAGCCCAAAGGAAACTACAAGTGCCAAAGATACAATATTTGCAGCTATTATCAAGTGGTTTCTGAGTTTGTACATCCGAATACAGGTCAGAAGTATGATATAAGGGATTTTTTCAACTGTGATACTTCTTTTGTTATTTATGTGTTGTGGTGCGAATGCATTCTTGCTTATGTAAGGCGTACAACAAGGGCCCTGAAGTTAAGAATACAAGAACATGTCAGAAACATTGCCAATGTTAAGACAGGTACACCAGTGGGTCTACACTTTGCTCAGAGACATAATTCGGACCCTAAGAGTCTGAAGTTTATGGGGCTTGATTGGCAGCCCCCATTGAAGTATGGGGGACAGAGTTAATGAGTTATTGAAATGAGAAAGTAGATGGATTTACAAACTTAGAGCAGCAAAACCTGATGGTCCCAATGATCAAGGGGACCTAAAACCTTTTTTGAAGGATAAAAGAAGATGAATTTTACTTGTGTTTGCATTGTTTACTAAAATAATGTTTTTTTCTCTCTTTTAGGATACCAGAAGATGATGCTCTTGTATATCCCCACCTGTAAGGAAGTTTCCTTCTCTCATTGATTGATGGAAATATGAATAGGGTGATCACACTGTGTCTCTACTTTCCTACTATAAGTCACCTTCCCATTCTTTTCTTCCCCCTCCTCCCCCCCCCACACACTTTGGATCTTCTATCTTAACTATATTTTTCTCTTTGGATTTAAGGGATAATAGTTGCCTCTCAGTCCCTCAATAAGAAGTCTTGTTCTCCTTATATGCAAAAGTGTATTACAGTTTAGGTATTAGTACACCTAATTAACATATATATTTTCAAAGTACTCTAAATGGGATTTTCCTGGAATTACTAGTGTGCATCTATGTAACCCGACTGATGAATGGTAGTAGTAGTTGTTATTTTATAAGAATATTGTGTATAAAGTATTCATTTTTGTATTTCTTTTTTGTACTGAAACTTGAACAGGGATAGACATCACTGCATTAATTTAATTGTTGTGTGGATTGAAATCACCTGTGTGTCACTGTTTTATGAGGTCATCACTTTGTATACATTTTTACCTGTTTGCCCAGTGTGCTACACCCCCATTAGAAGGCAGGAGTGCTGAAGCACAGGGGTCTGGTCTTGTTGGAGTAAACTTTTTTGCATTTTGCAGCTATTTCCGGTGTTATGAGTGCTCCTTTAGCTTAATTTCTGTCAGTTCAGGTTAGCCGCCTCCAGCTGGAGCACCACCTCGTAGTGTTTGCACAGTTTTGTTCTGTTTTTTTTTACATTGGCCTAAAATAGAGCCCTGGGGAACACCAGAGTGGACAGGTCGTGTGTCATATAGGGTGCTGTTGATTTTTATGCATTGTGCTCTGGCAGAGAGGTAGCTGGTGAACCATGCAAGGGGGCAGGGGGAGAAACCAAGGCATCTGAGGGTGTCAAGTAGGAGGGGAAGGCAAACCATGTCAAAAGCCTTGGAGAGGTCAATGAACATGGCACTGGTGAGGTTTCCGGCATCAAGTAAAGAGTGCAGGAAATTAGAGAATTCGAGTAGGGTGGTTGTAATGCTGTGATGTGCACGAAAGCCATGGCGCTCAGGGCACAGGATTTTGTGCTTGGCCAGGTATTCAGTGAATTGGTTGGCTACTGTTTTTTCAAGGGCCTTAGAGAGTGGGGGGAGGATAGAGATTGGACGATAGTTACCTGGTGTGGACCAATCGCCGCTCTTGAAGATGGGAGTGATGATGGCAATTTTCCAAGCACTGGGGAACTGCCCCAGGCACAGGGAGTGGTTAAGCAGCTCAGTAAGTGGGACCAAGATAGCATCCATCACCAGACAAAGGAGCCTAGTGTCCAAGAGGTCGGTGCCAGGGCTGTTACTACTGATGACTTTTTGAAGAAAGGGTCTGGCCTCCAGCTGGGAGATGGTACATAGACAGAATGGTGGGTGCTGGAATGTGGGCAGAGGCATCACTGGGATAGGGTCAAAGAAGTTACTGGGTAGGACGGAGCTTAGGTCTGAGAAGATGTGGTTTAGGTAATCTGCAATGCCAGGAGGGTCAGAGCAAACAGTTCCATTAACGGAGAATTGAGGGGAGCAGCGGGATTTCCCATTCAGCTCTTTTACATTATCCCCAAAATTCCTAGCTGATCCCCAGGAGGAGACAAGAGTGGATTGGCAGTACTGGGCTTTGGCCTGTCGAATGGCCCAAAAGCATTTATTGCACTCAGCTTGTACTCTTGCCTGTCAGCTGGCTTGCCAGATTCCACGGCAATGTGCCAGAGGTTGTCTCTCATTTTATGTTTGTGAAGGAGGGAGGGGGTGACCCAGGGTGTGCCTTGCTTTTTGGTGTGAGTGCTAGAGTAGGGGGCAAAGAGGTCACAGGCTGTGTTAAAGGTATGCATGAAAAAGTCCAGTGCCTCGCCTATGGACAGTGCGAGCTTGATGGGGGACCAATCCAGCTGTGAAAGATACAGTTTAAGGCGATGCAGGCCACCTGGGAGGAGGTGACGGTGTTGTATAGTTTGTGGTGTCAGTTTACTGTTGGTTGCGGACCAGGAGAATATGACTGGGGAGTGATCACTAAGTAAGTTGGGAAGTACACTGATATCTAGCACCTTCTGGGGATGGTTGGTAATAATGATGTCCAGGAGGGTGCTGGTGCCAGTGGAGGGGTTGAATCTAGTAGGGCAGGTGACAAGCTGAGACATGTCAAGGGCAGTAAAGACATCTCTGGTATGAGAGGCAGTGACAGAGAGCCAATTGATGTTAAGGTCACCAACAATTAACTGGGCTGCTTTGGGCAGTAGGCCAGTGAGGTAGTCAGTAAGTGCTTGTATGGCAAGGTCTTGCTTTCTGGGGGGAATATAGGCAACAGTAAGAAAGAGTAGGCCCTTTGCAGGGCCGAGGGAGATCTTTAGTGTCAGGGCTTGTGCCCCGTTATCAAGCTTAGGTGGTGGAAGTGCATGTCCTAGGAGGGTGTCACGCATGTAAACAGTACAACCACCTCCACGCTTGCCCACCCGATCTTCCCTATAGAGGGTATAACCAGGGATGGAGACAAAGGAGTCGGGGGTGGATTTGGATAGCCAGGTTTCAATGAGGGCGAGTAACCCAGCATTGGAATACAGCAGCCTTTTTAAGGAGGCTGCAAATATTCATGGAGGCAATGCGGAGACCTTGAGCCTGGGCAGGCTTGTTCATATTGGTGGGCCCGGGGCCCGGGTTCAGATGAATGTTACCCAATAGGAGCAGAAGGAGGGTGATTAGACATACCAAGACATGGTAATGACTGTGGCTCCTTCCCTTGAGATTGGGCATAGGGCCAGATGCTGGGGCGCAAGGGGTAGGTAGAGTACGAAGGGTGGAAATGGCATAGAAGAGTTCAGGGTTTGAGTGGGAAGTAAGAAGCTTCCAGGTGAGGTGGGGGTGCGGTGGGTGCTTGTCAAGCTTGGGGGGTCCGGTAGAGGGGGCGCAGATAATCGGGGGGTACTGTGGGTAGAAGGTGAGGGTCCTATGTGAGGTGGGGCTGGTGTAGGAAGTAGGATGAGGATCATAGACAGTAACATTGCATTTGATCCACGATGCATTGAGGACGATAAGTGGTGCAACATACTGGTCATGAGTGAGACTGCCACTATGGAGTAGTGGTAGGGTGCTGGATTACAGTGCCAAAGGTACCAGGTTCAAATCCTGGTGCAGGAGGGGCAGAAAATATAGGCCTGAGGGGGGCACAGTACAGGGGAGGTGGCCTGGGCAGGGTGAAGTAAGGAGGCAGAGCAGCAGGTACGGTAGCGACCATTCATTGAGGACTTTGGTTCATTTTCTGGATGAATGTAGGCCATATGCCCTGTATAGGCCTACATTGTCCCAGGTGGAACCCCAGTTCCCAATGAAGCCGAATCCCTCTTCTTTGCACCAGTCCTTCAACTATGCATTGAAGCTTGGGAGTACTACACTTGACTGACCCCATTTGACTGACAGGTGTTTTTGACTGACACATGTATGACAGTCAGCATTTCTACGACTTGGAGTTAGATATATTAAGTATGGGGGTGCAGGGCACAGAGCCCCTCACTCGGGGGGGGCACAGGGGCATAGCCTTCCACATCTAGTGTGTATAGTAGTATACATAATAGTAGTAGGGCTGTGATAAGGTAGAGTTAGTGCTGCAGAGACTGTGTGCCATCGTGGCTCAGTGGCTATGTGTTTATCTTTGACGCATTCAGTATGTGTAGTCAGGCGTTCAAGTCTAGGTATATGCTAATGTATTCATGTGTGAGTGGTTTAATAGTGATGCTATGTGTGTTCAATTGTGTGTGTGTGTGGTTTTGTGCATGTTGTTATGTGAGGTGAGAAAAGGGATGTACTTCATTTATTTTGCAGTATAATTTTACCAGTTGCTTATATGTTTTTTTCTTTCTATAGTGTGGTATTATGGGCTATCCCTTGGCGATATTGTAGGAGTGACTTCTGAGTTTGGCATATTTCAGCCAATTCTGTGTTTTGTTTCACTTG
Source organism: Neoceratodus forsteri (assembly GCA_016271365.2). NCBI lineage: Eukaryota > Metazoa > Chordata > Ceratodontiformes > Ceratodontidae > Neoceratodus > Neoceratodus forsteri. The sequence goes on from CM057449.1 coordinate 1,467,207,608, forward strand.
TTCTTTGCATTTTTCATTTGTCATTTTGTTTGGTATCAGTTGTCCGTGTCTTTGATTTGCATATGGAGTGTGCTTGTGTGTGTTTGTATAGGGGGCAGGTGTGTGTGGTGTTGTGGGATTCTTGAAGAAATTTGGGTGTGTCACTTGTCTGTTGGTTTGTCAGGAATTTTAACCTGTCAGCCAAGTGTATGTCAGGCAAATGGTGTCAGTCTATTGTCTGTTAGTCAAGTGTAAGTCAATCAACTGTAGTAGATCCTTGAAGTTCCTGGTGTGGAGTACCATGTCCTCCCCCTGTCATAGACAGGTAACACCTCAGAAAAGGCTACCAAGTGTACTACCTGCCTAAGACCCCTCCCCAGCTCTCTGAACTCCTCCTACATACCCTAACCTTGTCTCTAGCCAGCCATGCTTTGAATAAAGACATTAATCTGTGTAGTTAAACCCTTCAATCCAAGTATTCCAGATAATTTTTTTTTTTATTTGTTTGTTTTTTACCTTGGAGAATGAAAACATTTTTAAGTCTCTTTTTGTGTTTTCCCATCATTGAATAGGGGTATCATACAGGGTAAAGACTGATTTTCTAGCCAGTAATAAATGATGGAGGGATTTTTGTACAGAAATATTTTCTAGCAGGGAAGCATTCATCTTCCATTTTCCAGGACCCATTTTCAGTGCTGGTAAATCCCCTAGTACAATCCCAATGAGTTTATGGTCTGAAATGTTGAAACAAATGGATCTGAAATGATACTGAAGGAAGAGAAGGGGAACTTAATTAAAAAATCCATCCTGGTCGAAATAGTACCCCTGAAGTATTTAGATCTTCTGTAATGTGCTTTGCACATCAATTTGGTAACCTTGTTTATAGACCTGGTTAAGAAAGTTTTAGGGCCAGATATTCAAAACTTTGCCCTGAGGCTAAATTAACACTGCCCGGCGAGCAAACTTAGCCTGGAGCAGAAAGCAAGCTATATTGAAAAGGAAATAGCCCGGTGCTAATCCTGCTGAATATAGCAGTCTAAGGAAGCGGGCAAACTGGACTGGGAGTGCAGGGCAAAAATAGCTCAGGAATAAGACAGCACTGAATATAGCAACAGGGAAGTGCAAACTGCAACTGCAGCTCATTAGACTCTGTAGCAAGCCAGTGTTGCAGGTGGAGAACATTGTGTGTGATTGCACAGAGATGCATGTCTCACATCTACTGCAAACACACCTCTCAACCCCCTGCCTCACAAATCAGGAACAAGGCTTACAAAAATCAGGGACATATCTTAAAAATTGGTGATATCCATGCAGGAAGCTGGTAGAATAAGTGGTTTAGTGTAAAATGCATTGTCTAAGGAAGAACACATCTGTAACATTAATGGTTGACATTATTTTATGCTTACAACCCCCACTGTTTGGTCATGGAAGCACAATTTGTAGGAGGGACAGAATAAAAGTTTGAGGTAAAATCACGAACGTCCCTGAAATTCAGGGACAGTTGAGAGGTATGACTGCAAACAACAATGTAAGCCACACACTGCAGAACTGTGCTATGCTGCAGTGAGGTTTGCCACCGACTGAGGTAGGAAGGAGCATACCGCCTACCTCAGTCAGCGACCGGCCATGATGGTGAGAGGAAGGCTGAGCCAGTTGCTGTTTCCATTCTGGGATGTGATTGTTCTGAGCAAGGTTTCACTGCCGGGTGGGGACCACTGGACTACCTGGGAAACAAAATTATATTTATGCAAATCGGGGTTGGGATAATGCAGGGGTGGGGGGACCACTAGACCACCAGGAAATTACATTTATTTCTATTTGAAATGGGAAGGGATTTGTGCAGGAGGGTGGGGACCACTAGACTACCAGGAAATTGCATTTATTTTATTTGCAAAGGGACAGGATTCATGCGGGGGGACCACTAGACTACCAGGGAAATGACATTTATTTTATTTGAGATGGTACAGGATTCATACAGTGGGTGGGGGACCACTAGACTACCAGGGAAATGACATTTATTTTTATTTGAAACAGGACGGGATTCATGCAGGGGGGTGGGGAGACCACTGGACTACCAAGGAAACAAATTTATATTTATGTGAATCGGGGGTCAAGATATGAGCTGGGGGTGGGGAGACCACTAGACTACCAGGGAAATTATTTCATAGGGTGTTACCTGGGGATCAGGAATCGTGCTTGGAGGGGGAAGAACTGCCGCCGCATTACCGCCAGCCTTTTCTCGGCAGTATTCAGCGCCATGCTACAGGCTGTGCTAATGCCTGTAGCCAGACACTACTTTTGAATATGCCGGTGCACCGAATTGGCCCTCCTCAGTCCTCCCCTGCATACGCTATACGTCAGCATTGGTGCTAACACACCCAGCACCGGCACTAATTGTCCTTTTGAATATTGCAGTCGGGTGCAAATTCGGCGCTGGTCCAGCACAACGGATTTGTGCCCGATGCTAACCTTGAATATCTGGCCCTTGGAGTCACAAAGCATCTTGGTGGTTTTGTCACTTTATCAGCCAATGACAATCCACAATTAAAGCCCCCCCCCCCCACAAAACAAAAATCACACTTTCTGCTGTGCATAAATAGGGTTATACCAATTTTAACAAATCAGTTCTGGCTACTTTGTTCTGAGGGGAGTTAATATTACTTAAATGACCAGAAATGGCTCTCAAAATAAATAAGAGAATAATGCGTAGGCAATTGTATGTTATGAAGCTTTTTTTCACACTCGAGGTGTGTCATGTCCCACAAATCTCAAGAGTGAAGCTTGAGAGGTTTATGTGGACATCACACATTGAAGGTGTGTAAAAGAAACCTCAGAAGCACATAGCTGCTTATCTTTTATTTTGTATAACAACTGGTGCAGGGATTTACACAGTGGCATAGTTCCCACAGTTATACTGTAAGTGAAAGTGAAGTGCAAGTGCTTTAAACACTGTAATAACCAAGTATGGCGTCATATTTGTTATTACGGCATTTGATCACATTGATAATGATTGTGATGGTGGTATCACCAGTTATTATTTTCCAGTAACAATGCTCTTCCCAGAGCAATTTCAACTAATGTAGCAACTATAAACCCTTGGAACTTAAAAAGAGTATCCAAACCAGCACACTTTCCCTGACAGACTGAAGAGATGGCCAGGAGCCATGCCCTTTTTCCCCCGGTTACTGTATGTCAGACAAAAGATGTAACCTAGTATTCTGTAAAAAAAAAAAATAATAAACTAGGATAACTGTTGTAACACTGAAAAAGTAGCTAATCCATGCTTTTTTTTTTTTTAACTATTCACATTTAAAGATGCAATACTGAGTGACAAAGACTGGACCATAAGAAAACAACTAAAAAGTAGGAGAGAGAGAGCAAAAACCACCAATAGTCATCAATTTGAGATTTTTTTTCTTGATTTATGGTCCTGTGCCATGGACCCTGCCTCAGGAGGGAGCCCCCAGCCCTGTCCCCAGGTGTCCACCATCTGGCACTGATCAGTACTCCCAGGGTTAACCCCCCTGGTGGAGCCGGCATGGTTCCCCAACCCACCCCCACCAGAGACCGGATGCAGTGTGGCCAGCACTGTGTCTAGCCGGGACCGGATCCAGTGTGGCCAGCACTGTGGCTAGCCGGGACCAGGGCCTGCAAGACTCCATCATACATCGTGGCACTCCTTTTCCCTCCATTTTCTCCCTTACGGAGGTGAGGCATGCAATGATGCCCATGGAAAGAGCGCACAAATCTGCATGCACTCCTCCAAGCATCTGCCCCATCTCCTCCCCTTTCTGCAGCATCAGCGCACTGCCCCCCAGCTACCACTAGGGGACAGTCAGATGCTGACTGCTGGCGACCCCCCTTCCTGGAGAAGGAGAGCAGTCCATCGGATACTCGATCCTTCTCTTCCAGTGCTGAACTCTGGTGGTCTGTGCTCATTCCTGAACACGGGTCACCGGCATAGCATGAGCTAAGGCATCCAGCGCCTCAGCCCTCAGCGCCTCTGGGCCGGCTCTTCAATTTGAGATTTTAAAACAGAAATATTGTCCCAACCTGACTACTTCTTTTTTTGGTCTCCTGGAAGCCTGCTTTGTGGTCCCTTTCCCTTTCTTCTGTTTGGTGCAGAGGAATTGCCTTTGGTTCAGAAGACATAAGTGTCTGTGGAGATAAAATGGAGGATGTATCAGAGTCATCCCCAGATCCATGTCCCCCCCCCACTGATCACTGAGGCTAAAGGTTCAGATTTACTGGATACAGAAACAGAGTCAGTTTCTGCAATTTTGAGTGGGCTGTCCTCTCTGCCATCCACTTCTAGTAGACACTGCAAAGCCAGAGTAAGGAGTGAGGGGGTAGGGAGCATTACCTCTAAGCTGGTTTCTTTTATACTGCAATATGGCCAGAAGAAGCATCTGAAACTGCCATGTGTCAGACAGTTTGTTCTCCTGGTGAGGGCGCTTCCGACTATCAGGATCCTGGGTAGGTGTAACATTAGAAACCATTTGTTCCACAGGTATGGAAACTCCAGATACACCAGAAAAATTCCCAGAAGCAGCAGATATGGAAAAGAGACTGGGACACTGCTGTTTGCAACAACCACTGGAGCCTGAGTGGGAGTTTTCAGGGTGAAGTATCTGATCTGTGAGGGGTGCTAGAGATGGTTAATTTCTTAGTACACTAGTAGGGCAGCAGGCAGGATCTGAGCCGAGCGGAGTGGCGCTGCACTTTCTCACTAAATGGAGCCACACACTGTCTGCCATCTTTGGGGATTGCAGACTTTTGCAAAGTAAAATTAAGTAAGTTACCTTCAGAAAAAAACATTTCTTTTACATCAGAAAAGCCTAACGGGGTGTTAAAGCTTTGGGGATGGGGTATTACTGATTAAGACAGCTTTCCTTTAAGATTACCACTCCATTGCTTTACTACCCATACTGTGTCAGCTTCTCAAAACACTTGTTTATCACCAGGTCTCTGACTTGCTAACCAAACATAATCTTCAATCCTACATACAGAGAGACAGTCATGGCACACTGGACACACAGTAAGACTGTCCACAATTGGATTTCAGATTTAGTCCAAAAATGTATTTGCTCACCACGGGAATACAGGCTTTGCCAACTCCGACACAGTAGTCACCGGTAGAAAAACCTCTAATGTTTCACCAACTCATTGGCTTTCACAAAGATAGTATTAATTAGTGCAGATATCCTTTTTATAATCCCTAATGGATCAGGCCACATGGTACTTCTTACAATGATAAATGCTTTGATATATATAATATATATACATATATATATATATATATATATATATACACACACACAAGTGTCATTCATTATTATAAATAGAAAACCATTCATTAGGGGGCGGAGCTAGCCAGCAGTCTGAGCAGACATGTTTTAGCATTGCTCTGTATTTCGGCTTTGATTGCTAATATTTATTCTGTCATTTTCTCACTCCTTTTGATTGAATCTACAGTGGAGCATCCAGATAATATTCCTGGACATTATGGAACCAAAAAAGCAGAGAAAAATCCAGCTTCCTACGCTAAATCAGTGGAGGAGTATACTGTATGCTTCCCAAAATGGGCCTAGCGGCAGCAGCACACCCTGCATCACAGACAAATTCTACTATAGAAAGGAGTTTTACTGTTTTGCAAAACATTGAAGATAAGGTTAATCAGACAAATACTTCCCTGTCAGAGATGGACCAGAGGGTAACAAAATTACAGCAACCAAAAGAAGAGAACTCTAAGGTGGTTGAGGAGTTTACTGCCCGGCAGGAGCGTTTTGCTGTAGCTCAAGCATGGGACTCTAAATATCTTTTGAACAAGGTAGAAACACTTGAAAATCAACTCTGTGCAGCTAATCTCTGAGTGGTGGGGCTTCTTGCAACTATTTCGGCACAAGATCTCAAACCTAGAGTATATAGACTACTAACGGAGTCTTTGGGACTATTGGCAGATTCAGCCCATGTTAAACGGGTATTCTGTTTACCTAACCACAGGAAGACATTGGAGGATGCCATGCAGATTTCGACCATGCTCATTGCCCTGAAATTGGTGGAGGAGTGCTTTTGGTCTTGGCTGCTGCCAGTGATAAGCAGGGCCTGCAATATCAGGGGTTGAAGATTTCTATTTTCCCGTATGTGGCTGCACGAATGCAGGCAAGAAGAAAAGAGCTGCTTCAACTGCAGCAGCGCTTGGGGGAACATGGCATCTCTGCTAATCTGTTTTTTCCAGCTTATCTCCAATTTACTTATCAGGGTAAGCCCTATCTCTTCACAGACACTGAGGCAGCTGGCAGAATTTTGGACAGCCTTCCACCTTGGAAAACTCAGGCCTCTGATGATGAACAGGCTAGTGCTTCTTGAAGAAGTTATGTTGCCCTTGGTATAGCGTTTGAGGAGACTGTGGCCTTAGTCTATGAGGGGGCTATTTCAGAGCAGGGGTGACTCTTTAACATAGACTTTGTCTCTTAATGCTGGCTAGTTTAAATGTATTACTACATTACAGTTTGCAGGGGGCATTTGTATCTTCATATATCTTGTGAGCTGGACTTGATATCTCCTGATTTTATTGAGCCTCCTCTTACTGTTAGCCTTTATTTTCATTGTTCATGTGATCCATGGTATTGTTTAGGTAGCAGAGTTTTCATTACATACTTTTTGGTTATGTAGCATGTTATATAATCTGTATTCTCTGATAATTCTGCTAGTTTTGATGTATGGGGCTCAGAGTAGATCTCCTAGTGCTATATGTAATGTTACATTACATTACTTTAACAATTATAACTGTTAAATAGGGGATTTTCCCAACCGTCTTCCCAGCTCCTTCAGGTTGGGCATTCTCTCATGTTTAGTGTTGTGGTATGGGTATATCTAGTTGAAAGCTGACATTTTGGGGGGAGATTTGCGCTTGTGAAATTCTCAATGTGTGTGACATTGACATTTTTTGCTTCATTCTTGTTTAGAGAATGTTTTTATTTCGGCTTGTATCATGCTGAAATTTCAATAAAGATTAAAATGAGAAAACAGTTAATAAATTACCAAGTGAGATATTTACAGTGAAGAACCACACCAATTGAAAATTGCTTACTCTTTTCAATGTATTTGTACAAGTAGGAACATTTCATTAACTCGATATTATTTAGTTAAATATCCTGCATCCCATTTCATTTAGCCTGGTATGTACCTTATTCCCTTGAAAATAGTTATCTCTATATTCTTTAAAAGACCTTACAAAGGACATTACTCAGTTCTCAGATCAGCATGGGTTCAGGACTATGCACATTACCACCACTGCCCTTGCTCCATTCATGAGTGAGGTCAAAACTAACATGGATCAAGGTTTGCTTTCTGTGGCAGTTTTCATTGACCTAACAAAAGCATTTGATTTGGCCAATCATCCCCTACTCTTTCACAAGCTGGAGACCCTTGGGGTGTCTCAATCAACCCTATCCTGGTTCTTGAACTACCTCCTTAAATGGTCTCAGTTGGTCTCTTTTAATAAGGTCCTGTCCTCCCCATTTTAGTATCCCTCAGAGTTCCCCAAGGCTCCATACTTGAACCCCTACTGTTCTCCATCTATAAATAACTTACCTACCTCTCCCTCACACTACCGGACCCTACTATATGCAGATGGCCTTGCATTCTACACTGCCTCCAAATCCATGGACACTATATACTCACAACTCACCTCTGACTTCCACTGTGTCCAAATCTGGCTTACCTCAAATTGCCTTGTCCTTAATGTCAGTAAAATCCAAGCAATGCTTTTTGTATCTCTCAAAAAATCCCACACCTCATCCCAAGCATTAGACATCAAGTGTCTCGATAGCTTTCCGGTCTCTGTCACGTGCTCCTTCAGGTACCTTGGAGTTACACTAGACCCAGGCCTTGACTTCTCCCTCCACATAATCAATATATGCAAATCCATTAACTCCAAAATCTGGACAGCGTATCGTATTTGTCATGCCCTTTCCCCAGCTGATAGGGTCACAGTCGCCCAAGGTGTACTACTACCTGCACTATGTTATGCTCTCCCAGTCTTTTCTCAGGCTAATGCTAGTTTCTTTTATGAATAGGACATTGCATACATCAACATCTCCAGGTTTGCCCTGTCTGCCTCTCACCTCACTCATCACTGCAAACTGTACTCCACCCTACAATGGCTATCTCCCTCCGCCCATGCAACTTTACATCTGTGGGTGCCTAACTGACAATATTATTCATCCTCACTGTCCTCAGTGCTAGTCCCAGATAAACATTCTCACCTACTAAGGTCCTCTACCCAGGCCCACCTTGTCGTTCCTCATAGTGTAATGAAAATGGGGTCACAAGCATTTGCCCACTTTGCCCCAAAAACTTGGAACTCCCTACTTCATTACCTTAAAGCCTCCAAATCCCACAAAGTTTTACAAAAATACTTATCCTTGTATGTAAATGCCTTAGACACTTGCTCCTGCTTCTGATCGCTACTCCATACACTCCCATTCCTGCCCTCCCTTCTCTTGTTACTACCCACTGCTTCTCTACATTTTTTCTGATGCCAATCTTAATGTTCTGTCTTCTGTGGCACTTACAACCCTCCTGCCCAGCCTGTTTAACCTGTTCCTGTTCTCCCACATCACTAGATGTCCAAAGTCTCCTTCACTTACTCCTCTACTTCAACCCACTGCATATATTTTTTTATCCAGCTCTATGATGGGGTTGAAATCCTAAAGCACTTATACTCTCAACCCTTCCTTGCCTCCACTGCTCAGATAAAGTACTGTTTATCTGCTTAGTTCCATATTTTCTAGGTTTGCCATCCCAGGCTATCTGCTGAATTGATTTGTACAACTGTCTTAACCTCAGCGTTTACTGTCAGTATATAATCTTATCTTACCCTAACTGTATTGTACTGTACCATAATTTGTACCTGCTGTTTTTTTAATCACTTACCTCTGTAACCACTAGTATTTTGTTCTCAATGCTGTTTATGGTAAATGTTTCCTCATGTTTTACTGTAACTGTCTTCTGCTCTTTGTAATTGTAATCTCCTCGGTCATGACTGAAAATAGGCAGGTTTTGTCTAGTGCACTTACCTGCTCAACAAAAGCAAATACATAAAAAAAAAAAAAACTCAGCTGGACTAAACCGTGTAAATACTTAAAAAAATGATCTCACATGAAGCAGGGCAGGAAGGGTAACATTTTTATCTTCAACAAGTGAAACATAGAAACATTGACTTTGGCAGCAGTTAAGGACTGCTTGGCCCACCCAGTCTGCCCATTTCCCTACCTACAGGATAAGCTGCAGAGCCTAGTGACCCAAAAGCCTACTTCTTCCTACCCCACCAGAACTGCCTTATGTCTGTCCCATGCACTCTTGAATTCCCCCACTGTTTTTGACCCCACGACCTTCTCAGGAAGGCCATTACATGTGTCCACCACCCTCTCCATGAATAAATACTTCCTCCTGTTCCCCCTGAACGTCCCCCCCTCTTTCTTCAAATTGTGCCCCTTTGTTCTTGCACATCTCTTTTTCTGAAAGATGTTACCCTCCTGGACTTTGTTGATTCCCTTGAGGTACTTGAAAGTTTCTATCATGTTCCCCCTCTCCCTCCTTTCCTTGAGGGTAAACATATTAAGCTCCTTTAGTCTCTCTCTTCGTATGGCTTCTGGTGCAGACCCAGCACTATTTTAGTTGCCCTCCTCTGGACTGCCTCCATTCTATGTCCTTGTGAAAATGGGGTCTACAGAACTGCACTCAGTACTCCAGATGGGGTCTCACCAACTGTCTGTACAGAGGGATAACAACTTCCTGTTTTCTACTGGTGATGCCTCTTCCTATACATCCAAGTATCCACCCAGCCCTCCTTACTGCCTTCTCACGTTGCTTGCTTACCTTTAGTTCATCTGATATGACTACACCCAGGTCCCTTTTTATTTTTGTTGTTGTCAGTACCCCACTCCCCCATTGTGTACTCTTCCCCTTGGATTTTGTTTCCCAGGTGCATTACTTTGCACTTCTTTGCACTGAATCTAAGCTGCCATACTTTTGACCATTCTTCCAACCTTGCCAAGTCCCTTCTCATCCTTTCCACCCCCCCCTTGTGTATCAACCCTGTTGCAGATCTTTGTGTCGTCTGCAAATAGGCATATTTTTCCTTTCAGTCCCTCTGCAATGTCACTTATAAAGACATTAAAAAAGGACCGGATCCAGTACTGAACCCTGCAGGTACCCCACTAGTAACCCCTTTTTCTTCGGAGTGGACTCTGTTTACTATTACCCTTTGTTTGTCCTGTTGTCCAGCCAATTGTTTTACCCAGGCTACCACCCTGGGACCCACTCCCAGGCTAGCTAATTTGTTTATTAATCTTTTGTGTAGGACTGTGTGAAATGCTTTGCTAAATTCTAGCTAGGCCATGTCCACAGTCCCTCCCTGGTCTACTACTTTGGTCACCCAGTCAAAGAAATCTATTAGATTCATATGACATGACCTTCCCACTGTAAATCCATGCTGCCTTGGGTCCTGTGCCCCGCTGGCCTCTAGGCACTCAACAATTCTTTCTTTCAGAAGTAATTCCATCATTTTCCCTGTCACTGAGGTCAAACTAACAGGTCTGTAGTTTCCTGCCCCTACTTTAGTCCCACATTTGTGAAGAGGAATCACATTCACCCTCCTCCAGTCCTTAGGTACCACACCATCCTTCCATGATTTGTTAAAAAGGGTAGTCAGTGGTGTCACTAGTTCTTCCCTTAGTTATTTTAGAATTCTGGGGTGAATCACATCAGGGCCCATTGCTTTGTCCACCTTCAGTTTTAGGAGTTCTTTCAGAACCCTTTCTTCTGTAAAAGGACTGATATCGACCCCCCATCCAGAGTGCTTCTATTGATTGGATTAGGTACCTCCCCCTTCCCTTCTTTTATGAATATTGAGCTGAAGTACTCGTTCAGTATTCCTGTTTTTTCACTGTCACCCTGTGCCCACCCTCCTGTTTATTAAGCCTCACTATCACCGCTTGGTCTTTCTTCGCTCACTAATGTACCTATAAAAGTTTTATCCCCCTTCTTAACTGAGTTGGCTATCTTTTCTTTGGTTTGGGCCTTTGATATTCTGACTGCCTTCCCCACTTCCTTCTGCTTTAACTGGTACAGTTCTCTGTCCTGCTCCTTCTGTGTTTCCTTATACTTCCTGAATGCTATCTTTTCTCCCTAATCTTCCCCCACCATCTCTTTTTGAGAACCATAGTGGCTTTTTCTTCCTTTTGATTTATTTATTTGCTTCACACAAAGGTTTGTTGCCTCTGTGATGGCAGTTCTGATGTTTCCCCATTGTTCCTCCATCCCTCCTTCTTGCCTGTTTGCTAGTGCTTTTCTGAGACACTCTCCCATTTTGACAAAGTCAGCCCTCCTAAAGTCCAGTACCCTCACTTTTGTATGGCTTGACTCTATGGCTGTGTTTATCATGAACCACACTGTTTGGTGGTCACTTGTTCCCTGATGGCTACCCACTTCTAAATTTGAGATCCTCTCTTCGTTCCTGTTTGAGAGTACCAGGTCTAAGACTGCTCCCTCCAGAGTGGGTTCCAACACTAGCTGCCTGAGGCATGCCCCCTGTAGGGCATTGAGAATGACCCTGCTCTTGGATGTGGCTGCAGCAAAGGTGCTCCAGTTAGCATCTGACATATTTAGGTTCCCCCATCAACTATATCACCCCTTTTTCTGCTATCCTAAGGATGCCTTCTACCATTTCCTTGTCCATTTCCTCCACCTGAGATGGAGGTCTGTATACAACACCCATGTGGATTGTGGTGCTATTTCCTGTCTCCAGGGTGACCCACAGTGCCTCCTCTCCTCCCTGTTTACCCTTTAGTTCTGTTGTTTTGATCCCTTCCCTTATGTAGAGAGCTACTCCTCCACCTCTTCCGCCCTTCCTGTCCCTCCTGTAGACTGTGCAGCCTAGTATGTTGCCATCCTAGTCATGATTCTCTGTGTACCATGCTTCTGTGACTGCCACAATATCCAGGCGTCCCTCTTCGATCATGGCCACTAGTTCAGGGAGCTTGTTACCCAGACTACAGGCATTGGTACTCATTGCCCTCCATTTTTTGATGGCCTTACCCCTTTTAGCCCCATCCCTGTCCTTACTGCCTTTGCCTATTTCTCCATTTACCCTGCCCTTCTCCCTATTGACTTCTCTATCTTGGTGTTTACCTCACTAACTACCCTATTTTATGGGGGAGGGCTGGGATTTCCCTGCTTCTTTTCAGTGCCTCCCCCTTTGCTAGTTTAAATGCTTGCCAATGAAGCATTTAAACCTATTACCTAGGATCCTGGTTCTCCTCCTGGACAGATGCAGACCATCGCGCCAGTATAGGCCTGTATCCCTCCAGATGGACTCCCAGTCCCCAGTGAAGCCAAAACCCTGAGTTCTGCACCAGTTTTTCAACCATTGATTGAATCCCATGGTGCAGAGCACCCTAGTCTCACCCATGCCATAGATAGGCAGCACCTCCGAGAAGGTTACCATGCATGCTGCTTGTCTAAGGCCCCTTCCCAAGTCCACAAACTCCCCCTTGCACTGGTCTGATCTCATTCCCAGCCAGGTCATTTGTCCCTAGGTGAACAATGACATCCAGCTCCCTCCCCTGTGCAGCTGCTCCCGTGATCCTGAGGATTCGCTCCCTGTCCCTCCATGCCATGGCGCTGGGCAGGCTCCTTATCTCCTTCTCCCTCCCTCTCCAGTGCCACCCCCCTAACAATGGAGCCCCCCACCAGAAGTTGTTTCCTTCCCCTGTGGGGTTCTGTGCCACCTTCCTGTGGGTCTCCTTTGTGGAAGTTCCCAGCATCCTCCTTGGTCTCCACTGTGGGTGCCTTCATAGAGGAACCATGCTCTGCCAGAATGGTGTACGAATTGCAAAGAGGTGCAGCTAGAGGGATGCGCCTCTGTTCCTCCACCCTCACCCTGCCTGAGCTCACTGTGGTCCAACCAATCCTCTTCCTTGGCAACCTCTGAGGTAGCGGCATTGGCCCTGGTGGTCCCTGGGTGGGAGAGGAGGTCCCCCCGAATCCTTGTCAATTCAGCCTGGAGATGAGCAACTTCCTCCATCAGCCCAAAGAGGTGCCTGCAGATTTGACAACACCGCATTCTCCTGAACATCTCCTGGAAAACTGCAGCTCCACAGTGCCCCTCGGCTGTTGTTTTGTATGCTTGCTCTTTCCTCTCTTTGTTTACTTTTTTTTGGTTTTGTTTTTTTCCTCTCTGGTTGAGAATTTGGTGCAGGAGGGAGTGGAACACATTTTTGGAGGACTGGAGGCCCCTTTGGAAGGATGGACTGCACCTGAGAGAGGAGGGAACCTCAGCATTAGAACAGAACGTTGATGCCTTTATAGACAAGCTTGTAAACTAGGTTGGGGGAGGCTAGGACCCATAAAACTAGGGTCAACACCACATGTGTGTGAGGCCTGATAAGCATGTTCCTGGTTAGTAACAAAGGACAAAAGTAGATGAGGCAGCAAAAGATGTTTCTTTTTGGGGAGTGGAGTGTCAGGGCAGGTGGGAAAGAATACAGAATGGGGAAGGACAATTGTAGGGCAGTGAATGAAAAGGACGGAGTAGGAGGGCAGGTAGGTCCAGGCATGGGGGACAAGGTCATTAAGAAGACAGAGACAAAAACGGGTCTGGAAGAGTGCAAAGGATGATTGGCAATGAGGGCATGGAAAACAGTTTGCTTGAAAGTCATAGGCATGGGCAACAAAATGGGGGGCATGTCAATCAGTAATGGCAGGGGCCCAACTGGACTTAATTGCTGTAACTGAAACCTGGGCATATAATAATAATCACTGGGACCTCACTCTTCTTTGCTTCACTGTTTCAGCAAGGACAGGCAGAACGGCAAAGGGGGAGATGTGACCCTGTGCAATGAAGAAAGCAAAGAGGCCACCAAGTATAGATCACTTGATGAGGAGGATAAAGCAGAATTAGGACAAAGAAAAGTAGCCAGCAATGTAGATACACAGTTGTGCAAAAACAAATAAATACAAGTAAAGGCAGATATGCTAAAAACAGCTAGTGGGTTTATCGCACAAATGAAAAAATAGTAAAAAATAGAAAAATATCGGGGGCTCCAACAATTTTATATTTGTACTATTTTAAATTTGCTGCTTTAACTTTTAATGGTCTGTATGAATTGAGTACTGTGCTTGCAGCCCCTGCTTCCTTGATGGAGGGTCCCTCTGAGATTCAAAGTGCCATTTTTTTTTCTCTGTGCAATAAACCCACTACCTCTTTTCAACATATCTGCATTTACTTGTATGTATTTGTTTTTGTGCAGCTGTGTGTCTAGCCTTGCTGGCCACATTTCTTTGTCCTCTTTGGTTTTCAGCTGCTGCATCTGGTTGGATCGTCACACTGAGCTCTGTGTGTGCTTTGGTAAAGCAAAATTAGTCTGGGATCAACCAGCAATAGAGGGAGTGGGACAGTTAGGATGAAAATAGTATACAGACTGCCAAATCAGAATGAAGACAAGGACTGGGCACATAGGTACCAGTAAGAAAGGCATTAGCGAAGGATGACGTTGTGCTGTGGACTGGGCAACCTTGGCAGCCAACCGTACTGGGAGTCAGGCATTTGTGGAGGTGTAAGAGGATTGTTTTCTTGTGTAGTGGGTCAAGAAACCTACCAGAAAGGTTGCTGTCCTCGATCTGGTACTCTCCAGTGGAGATATTGTTGGTGATGTCAGGGTGCTGGAACCTCTAAGGTTCAGTGTCTACAGCTCAGTGTGATTTCACATAGCCTTGGTGGCCAATCATTTCAGCTCTAAAACTGGGTCATAGTCTTCAAAGGACAGACCTTGGGAAGATGAGTAAGTTGCTTATAGAAAGAATAGTAGGAAAATCATTAAGTGGGGATAACAAAAACAACTGATACCTGCAGGAGGCAACCAAGGAAGACTAAAAAGTATAAATAATGATGTGGTTCACCAAAGGGTTAAGGGAAGTGGTTATAGCAAAATGAGCAGCATTCCAGAAGTACAAAGGGGAACAGAATGATAACAACAGAAAGGATGTCTGCAAAAGCTAAAGAAGGTCATAGGTAAATTCTTATTGATAAAGATCTTATTCTTGTTTCCCTGTCTCATCTTGCCTTCTGTTTGTTTCCCCCATTTATCAGTGACAGTAGCTATGTGATTCTTAAATAATATTTGAAACACAACAAACAAGCATTTGTCAATGCCGAATGTTGCTTGCTTGTATGTGCTGTTTAGGTATTTAGAAGTGACAGTTTCATGCCTTCCTCCCAAGACATCCACTGTGTCTTTCCGTTCAGTATTCACAGAAGAGTGGGAGGGGCAAGGGCCACAGCAGTACAGCAGTTGCCAAGGGGGTGAAGAGGTGGACAAAGAGTTCTGCAGAGCTCACTAAATTGAAGGTGAACAAAGCTGATGGAACCAGATGGCATATGCCCAAAGATATTAACAGAACTGCGAAGGGAGATAGCAGTACCTCCTAGCCATGTTCACTGAGTCATTCAACATGAGTGAATTGAGGAGAGCACATGTGGTTCCTCTACACAAGTCTGGCAGCAGGGAGGAGGCAGGGAACAATAGGCCATTCAGCCTCACCTCAGTAGTGGGGAAGATCATGGAGACATTGCTTAAAGAAAGGATAGTAGCATCTAGATGCCATCGAGACCCAGAACCATAGACAACATGGATTCACAGTGGGGACATCATATCAGATAAATCTGGTTGATTTATTTGACTGGGTGACAAAGGGAAGTGAATCAGGGTGGAGACTAGCGGACAAAGCACCTTGATTTCAACAAAGCCTTTGACACCATCCCATATGGAGGCTGATAAACTAGCTGGGTAGGCTGGACATGGGGAAAGGTGGCAAACTGGGTTAGAAACTGGCTAACAGACAGGAGGCATAGAGTGGTGGTAAATGGTATGCAGTCTAGGGAGAGGGGGCCACCAGTGGGGTGCTGCAGGGATTGGTCCTGGGTCCAGTTCTGTTCAATGTCTTCATTAGTAATATTGCAGAACATCTGAAGGGAATTTTTTCACCAAATTTTCAACATAGCCATTTTAAGACCTCTGCTCATGAACAGTGTCACTGTGATTTTCTTAATTTGTCTCGTACATTGATTTCGACACCGATCAAGCCATTGTGCGCCATATGAGCGGAAACATGTTTTGGGTGAGATGAAAAATGACAGCTGTACTACTTCCATAAGAAGGTGTGGTAAAATGGCAAAGTTGAAAATCTGGAGGAAAATATTGAAAATTTGTGAACTTATTTGTGCAAGGAACTGTACAACGACGTCAGAAACAGTCATTTTTGGAATTTTTCACCAAATTTTCAACATAGCCATTTTAACACCTGAGCTCATGAACAGTGTCACTGTGATTTTCTTAATTTGTCTCAGACATTGATTCGCGACACCGACTGCCATTGTGTGCTACATGGGCAGAAACACGTTTTGGGTGAGACGTGAAAATGGCAGCTGTACTACTCATAAGAAGGTGTGATAAAATGGCAATGTTGGAAATCTGGAGTGAAAATATTGGAAAAATTGCTGACCTAAGAGCGCATGTGAGGAACTGCGCAACACACGCCGTAAAGCAGCGTCATTTTAGGAATTTTTCACCAGATTTTCAACAACATAACCATTTTAAGACCTCTGCTCATGAACAGTGTCATTGTGATTTTCTTAATTTGTCTTGTACATTGATTTCACACACCGATTGCGCCATTCTGTGCTACATGGGCAGAAACACATTTTGGGTGAGATGTGAAAAATGACAGCTGTACTACTCATAAGAAGGTGTGGTAAAATGGCAATGTTGAAAATCTGGAGTGAAAATATTGAAATTTCGCGAACTTACGAGCCTGCGTAGGAACTGCGCAACGCACACTCGTAAAACAGTATTTTTTTTGAATTTCAGCACCAAATTTTCAACATGGGTTTTGGGACCCTTCTCATGAATGATGTCACTATCATGGTGGTATTCAGGCCCGAAGGGTGATTTCGCAGTCACTGCGCAGTCATTGCGTGAAATCACCCTTGAATGAAGAATCAACTCATGACAGTGCCATCATTCATGAGAAGGGTCCAAAACTCCATGTTGAAAATTGTGCAAAAATTCCTAAAATGCCTGAGATATGCAACAAAGTTGAAACCCCTATCTAGCCTTCCTTATACAGCTTACCGGCATTTCCTCAGTTCATGGTCAGCTTTGAAGAGTGCAGACGTGTTCCCGGTCCACGAAGATCGTCGCGCCGGAGTCGGAGGTAAGTATGGTGGGAGGGGTGTGGGGAGGCTAGGTGCATGAGGGTGGGTGCGGTTGTGGGAGGAGGTTTGGGAGACGCACCATGGGACCGCTTTTTGTTTTACAGGTTTTTTTAAAAAAAGACGTCATGGACGTTTGCCACACTGGGGTGAGCTCCCAGCATGTCACAAGGACATTGAGGCGTTCAGCAGATGGGGATTCGGCACCCCATCACGCCATGGCATTTGCTGCCACTGGGGTGGGCTCCCCAGGCGTGGCACTAAGGATGGGGGGCATTCAGCTGATGAGGATTGGGCACCCCATCGGCCAGGACTGCTTGCCATGCTGGGTTGAGGCTCCCAGCATAGCACCTACTACTAGGGGGACACTTGGCTCAGCCAGCGGGATTGGGCACCCGTCGGCTATACAGTGCGTGCGGGCGCTTGCGCTCGTGTGTCTGTGGGGGGCTGCGTGAGCAGCCGTATCTTACGGTGCTCACTGAAGCATAGCTCCCCTTTCTAGCAATGTCACTGCATTTTGGAGCGTGTCATAGACAGCTCCAAATGCATTGGATTACAGGGGCCGCGCCTGCCAGCACACTGACTGAATTGGAGGAGGAGGTGACACACCTCTGAAATCTCTGATGATGGCACTATGTTTCTTGCACATGCATGCAAGCAACATAAAAACAATTGAAAAGGATCACAGATGATAATAAAGGGACCTGTAGACATGGGTTGGAACATAATTTTCTTATTGTTTGTATTGTCTCATTTTGTCTGTTATGTTTGATGGTGAGATTGCTCCTATTGTATTTGAAAATGTTTAATAAAATACAATTAAAAAAACAAGGCTATAGGATAGCTAAAGGTAGCTAAGGCAGATGCAAAGCTGTGAACAGTGGAAGAGGACATTAAAAAAGCAGTTTTAATGAATGAATATTTTTGTTCAGTCTTTACAGTACAGGAAGATGTGCTACTCCCAGAGTGCATTGTTCATGCCCTATGAGCAAAGGGCAAAGGTTGGTGGTGGGGTGGGTATAAGAGAAGAGGGTGCTTAAGGGGGTCAAGAAACTTGAAAGTGAATAAATTACCTGGCTTCAGTGGAATACATTCTAAGGTGTTGAGAGAAGTAAGTCAGACACTGGTAGCACAATTTTCTGATCTATTTAACTCATTCACACCACAAGAGCTCTTTAAGACTTCCACCACTTGTGCCTTGTATACTTGTAACACTGCATCCTGGGCCTTTCTAAGTAAAATCAAGCTATACTCAGCATGCCACAAACAAATGTGAATACCTCTTTAACCATAAGTGCTTCACACAAAGTATGAGTGGCAAAGTTGTTCAGCACAACATTACCTTTCTGATGGTGCTATGCAATCAATTGTAATCAATTTGGTTTTTATTTTATACTAGCTGAAATACCAAACTGTGTTTTTTTTCAAATTTCTTTTCAAAGTGCTTAGGTACAACGCACGCAGGTGAGGCTTCAGAGACAAATGTCAGCCATGCACACCATACCTTAAACAAATGTGAATAACTCCTAAAGTATACGTGGTAGAGAAAATGTATCAGTGGCAGAATTGTTCAGCACAAACTTACCTTTCTAATGGTGCCATGCAGTCAATTGTAATCCATTTAGTTTTTATTTTATATTAGCTGAAATACCAAACAACTGTTTTTTTTTTCAGATTTGTTCAAGGTGCTTAGGTGAGGCTTGAGAGACAAATGTCAGCCATGTGCACCATACCTTAAACAAATGTGAATAACTCCTAAAGTATACATGACAGACGCAAAGTATCTGTGGCAAAATTGTTCAGCATAAAATTACCTTTCTAACAGTGCTATGCAATTGATTCTAAGCAATTCAGTTTGTTTAATATTTAGGTAAAAACTGCTGACTTCCTCAGACGTTTCCTGGCCTGAGTGAAAGTCAGCTGAGTACGTCTACAGGTGTTACTGGCCTGAGAGACTATGCTTTCAGATGCCACCTACAGACATATCTAGGCCTGAATTAGTTAATTACTCCCTTACAACAGGGGTGGTGCCATCAGACAGGAGGGTGAATAATGCAGTGCCACTCAAGCCAATCAGCTGGATCTCGACAATAGGGAAGCTGCCAGAGGCCATCATGAAGGAACACCTAGTTGCTGGCCCTCCGGTGCAGTGGTTGGATTTCTGCTTGCAACACCAATGACCCAAGTTCAGATGCGAGCTTGGGGAATCAGAAGGCTGACCAGGAGAGGAGGATCAAGCATCTGACAGACTGCTATATTGCTCCAGAGGGAGGGTGGGGTGGCATTTGGTGCTTGACTGACCCCTGGTGGAGGCCAGGAGCATCACAGCCTGATGTTTGTCAGATCCAGGAGGTGTGCCAAACGTGGGCTTATATGCCCTTATGTCATTGCATGCCACACCTTCCAACAACTGAGGGAAAAAACTCCAGCCATGGCAGGATGATGTCCATCTCCGCCAAGCCCCATGCAGCTGGTCAAGGCACTCTGCCACCAGACCAACTCCGTGGCACCATTCAGGGAGTTGCAGGGTAGCTCCCCCAATGGCTCCACTCTGGGAGGCAATCCAGAGTGAATGCCAGTAGCAGCAGTTAAGTCCTGGGGATGGGGCATTTTGACAGAACAAATGAAGCAAGCCAGGGGTACAAAAAAAAAAAAGGAACACCTAGAAGACTTCCTGGAAGAAAATTGGTTATCGGACAAGAGGCAGCATAGATTCATTTCAAGCAGATTGTACCAGACTAACCTACTGTATATTGATTTTTTTTGATTGGATTGCAAAGGCAATAGACAAGAGCCAGGCAGTAGATGTGTTGTATCTGGACTTCGGCAAGGCCTTTGATTCTGTACCACATAAAAGGATGATTTAAAAGCTGGAGGACTTAGGGGTAGGGACAAATTCACCAGATGGATTGTGGACTGGTTATAGGCAGGACTCATAGTAGTTAATGGTGAATTCTCAGGGGTCAGAGAAGCCATGAGGGGTAAGTCATGGGACTCTGTCCTGGGACCTGTGTTATTGAAGGCTTTTGTCTGTGACATATGGGGGTATCCAGAGCAAAATATGTCTATTTGCAGATGACACCAACATCTGTGGGAGAATAGGCACAGAGGATGGAAAAAGGGACATGAGAAAGGATCTAGAAAAAACGAGGTGGTCCAAGGTATGGCAGTCTAAATTTAATGGCAAGAAATATAAAGTTATGCATATTGACAAAACAAAAACTAAAACAGACTGCCAGGCGGAATAAGGGTGATTCAGACCTCTGAGGAGAGTGACCTAGTGTTCATTATCACTTACAAGCACACGTCTACGAACCAATGCAATAAGCCACATTAGAAGGCAAGTAGGATGCTGGGGGGTATAGGTAGGGTGTTCATGAGCTGAAGAAGAGAGGTAATACTGCCCTGGTAAAAGACCCTGGTGAGACCATACTGGGAGCACTGTGCAGAGTTCTAGAGTCCCCATCTAAAGAGATAGGATCCAGATAGGGTCCAGAGGAGGGCTATAAAAATGATCCAGGGTCAGCAAGGGAAGATGTATGAAGAGGCTGGGTTGTCTCAACATTTACTCTCAGTAGGCTAGGGGAGGGACATGCTGGAGACTTACAAGACCTTGAGGGGAATCAACAGGGTAAACTGCAATGATCTATTCATGAGGTACAAAAGCACCATAACCAGGGAGATGGATGGCAATTGGTGTGGGCAATTCTAAGGAAAGGCAACAAAGTTCTTTTTCACAGAGCAGGCATTGGTTGAATGCAATCGTTTACCCAAGCATAGTGTTGAAGCCATGTCAGTGACAGTGTTCAAGCATGGATAGAGCAGAATCCAGGTTATAGGGAGGTCTATGGGAAGGAAGGAGTGTAGACAGCCTGGGTAGGGGTATTGTTATGCCATTAGAGCAGTTAGCTCAGTAAATCTGGCCAGGTACTAGGTCAAACACAGAGTCAGGCAGGTAGTGGTAGAACTGAATGGGCCACTGAGTTTTTATCTGGCAACAAATTCTATGCATCTATGTAAAGAGGTCATCATCCCCGACCCCAAAAATGTAAAGTTCACAGCACACATAGCTGCTGCTTCCAATCTAAGTGAAGTCCAAAGCTTTTTTTTATTCATATTTGCATTTTGTAGGTTTTCTCCCATTTTCTCCCTGACCCAGAACCCCAGTAGATACACACACGTGCATGCGTGGAAGCACACACCGGGTACCGGCTCGGCCCCTTCCACCCCATCCCTGGCTATTGCCACCCCACCATTCATGCCTATGCTTCCCAGCGGACCTCCACCCAGTGGGAGCTGAACTATGGAAGGTGCAGGCATCCACTCCGGGAGGGGAGATCTGCCTTGCGGCTGCTCAATCCCGCTCCCTCCCTCCCCCTCATGCAGACTCCCTGACAACCCGAGGTCATTCCCGAACCCGGGTCACCAGAGTGGCGCAAGATAAGGCATCCAGCACCTCAGTCCTCAGAGCCATCAGGGTGACTAGTCCAAAGCTTTTTGAGGATGGAGAATGTTTTGTGCCAGATTCATACTTGACCTTTTTTTTTATTCTATTTTCCTCCAGTCGTGGCCCATGGGGGCATCTCTCTAGCATCCTGCCTGATCCTGCCCACCTGAGATCCCCTAAACCTGTGCCTCCTCTGTCCATCCCTCCCACAGCTGGCATGCACAGCTTAACCCCTCTGGGGTGGGGTCGCCCCTCCTTGTGGGCGCTCTTGCACACATAGACTCCGGCTGTGGGAGTCGGCCCTAGGTGAAGGACCTGGAAGGCCAGGCAGGGTGGATTCAGCACTGGGCATGGGGGTCAGGTGCCATCGCCTCCCCCACAGAGCTGAGTTTTTCCATTTTCTTGGTGCCCCTCCCCCTGCATGGTGCACCTGTGATGTTCTGGAGTAAGACAACCCTGCCAGCGTAATCCATGCTGCATGACATGCAGACAAAGTGCTGCAGCAGCCCCAATCTCCACTGGGAGCCACTGGTGCACCGAGCAATCCCCCCTCCCCCTGTGGGAGGACAGCCACCCGCAGGCGTTCAATCCTCACCCCATCTCTGCCAACCCCCGGCACCCGAGCTTGCTCCCAAATTCAGGTCACCGGCATGGTGTGAGGTGTGACATCAAGTGCCTCAACCCTCAGCGCCACTGGGCCGGCCGATTCATGCCTAACCTTGCAACCCCTGTGGCACACCTAAGGCAGCTTATAAAGGATGCCAAATGGAATTGGAGAATGGAATGCCAGATGGCATTGAAACAACTGAAAAATGCTGACCAAAGCACCTGAAGTGGCCTACTTGACCCCCTTCAACTTAACAGATGCCATCATGGATGATAACATGAAACTGCAAGCTCACAGATCAGGAACAGGTGCCACCATAAATCAGCTAAAGCCACAAAACTCATAAATGGTACACTCAGGTTTAAAGTGATGAGCCAAAATGGAATCTAAAAAAGTACTGCAAAAACAAGTTTACTGGGCTCACATGCTAGATAAAAGACAATAAAAAAATCTTGGCGCTTCATGTCTGTGCCATGGTGCTTTGTCTGGGGGGCAAAATGTTGGCTTATCATTTTGCACCTAGCTGCACTATTTGTGTGTTTACTGTAATCATACTTGCCAACTCAGTAGGCTAAGGAACCATCCTGGCACAACTGAGTACTCCTCAAGTTGAACCCAGTATCAAAGCCTATGATAGTGGAGCTTTGAGCCTAGTGGAAAAACACTATTCTCAAACAGAATGGGAAATGCTTGCCACTCTCTGAAGCTACAGCCATTTGTATCTGGTTCTATCTGGCACTCACTTTACTTTCAAAACCAACTACTAACCACTTGGGTGCATCTTCAACAATCCAAACTGCAACCCTTCTACTCAGACACAGCTCTGGGTTCCACATTTTTAACTCTACAACTTCAGAGTGCTTCACAAGCCAGGAAAGAACATTCCAGCTAACTATATATCAAGGAATCCATTTCACACAACACCTTCATCACTGAGCAGGACCTCTAAAGTGGCAGATGAGTATGTCATGTTGTGACTCATGTTGTTCCAAAGGTATTGACATTTCAAGATGTTCAGCATGAAACCTGGTAGATACAATTTTTCAGCACCTCATTTACTCTCTCTGCTCCAATTCCTGGCCTAAACCAAGCACCCTTTCACATAATAATCCAATCTTCTTAAGGACTTATTTTACATTCGGCATGCACTCACTGTACTTGTCTCTCCAGGTTGTATTATGGGGCACTATGCTTGTCCTCCCTTCTTCTCAACAGGACCATGTTCTCTTCCATGCCCACGAAGGATATCAAGGCATTGTTAAGACAAAATAGCTTTTGAGGGAAAAAGTTTGGTATCTTGCATAGACCAAATGATAGACATTCTAGTTAGATCCTGCAATCCCCTGTCAAGTGGCTACATCACAATCATGGCACTCACTAATGTGTATGTCAAATTTACCTTCGGGTCCTTGGCAACAACTTCTTATGATTTTTGTGGGCCCTTCCTCTCCGGAGATTACCCTCCTGTGTTCCAAGATAAATATTCTTGGTACACGGTTGTGAAGCTCAAGTCCACCTCAACATCCATGTTCATTTTTCAGTTGGACAATGTTGTTTCCACTTTCAACATCCCACATTAACTTAGATTAACAGCCCCCTTGCAGTGGCAATGAGTTTTGCAAATTTGCTGCCTACCTCAGATTCAGACATCTTAAAATCACCCTCAACTGGACACAAGCCAATGGTGAGGCTGAAAAATTTATGGCAACTTTGAGTAAAGCCAATTTCACATCTTCAGCTGTTGGTAAGCCCTGGAAACAAGATCTCTTTAAGTTCATCCGCAACTTCTTACAGCTCCCTTGATCCTCCCCCCCGGATGTTTTGTCTGGTAGACATAGACCCATGCATATAAAGTTGCTATTCCTTCCATCTACCTCCTCTGACATGATTATGTGCACAGCTGACTTCAATGCTAAACAGTATATAAAAGCTTATTGACTAGCTCTCAAGAGCATGATGTTCCACAATCAATCCTGGTGATCTAGTGCTTCAGCAGCAGCATGCAGGGAAGCTCATTCCTCTGTTCAAGCCCAAACCCTTTACAAGGATTTTGGTCAAAGGCACAATGGCCACAGTTGCTTCTGCTGATTGTCAACATACTCAGAAAGCCTCTTTTTTTCTATAAAGATCCTTAAGCAATCCCTGTACAATCATGTTCTTTCTAGGTGTGGAGATGAGGAGAATGATGATCCGATGGTGAACCTTTTCACTGATCCACTTCCTTCATCAACTGGAAGTTCAGCCCCTGCTGCACAATGATATCCTGAAAGACCTAATGAATGAACACCCCATATCTGTCTGAACATTAATAAAAGATTTAAATGGAACTACTAATCATAAATATACTATTAACTTATCCCCTGAGGAATCATTTGCATCAGATTACAATGACGCTGATAGGTTTAATAGATTTTATTTTGTGATTCTGGAAACTTTTTTGGCGATATTGTAAATCCCTTGTATGTCCCAGATATTCTCAACCCAGGCATTAATTTACCCTCTTTCTCCTTTAAAGAAATTGAGTACTGTGAAGTGGTGGATAAATTGTTAGGTCTTAAGAATAACAGAGGTAGTGGCCCTGACGGCATATCCTACCTAATGCTGAAATTCTCTGCTTTAAATATAGCTTGCCCCTTAACCCACTTATTTAATCAGTCTGTTATTCATTATATATTACCACAAGCCTGGAAGTGTGCCAGGGATGTTCCAATTTTTAAGGGTGGCAGCCCTGGCCTACTTTCCAATTGTAGACCAATATCCCTTCTTCCAATAGTTAGTAAGATTCTAGAATGTATATTGGTGGACCAGATGGTTGATTATTTGACTGGGCGGAATTTATTTGATGAGTTTCAGTCTGGCTTTCACAAGGTACATGGTACGGTGGTCTCCATGTCGAGGGTTTTGGATGATATCACTAGGGCAAATGACCAATGGAACTATACAGGTGCCATACTAATAGATCTGTCCAAGGCCTTCAACATGGTTGACCGCCAGTCCTAGCTGCACCAGCTATCTGAGATATGGTTGAGTAGAAATGCCCTGGCCTGGTTTTGTTCATATTTGAGTAATCGACACCAGTACACTAGGGTTAACCGTTTGGAGTCATCTTCTTTGAAAGTGGAAAGGGGTGTGCCCCAAGGCTCTGTGCTGGGGCTACTCCTTTTCTTGATTTATTTAAAAGATATTGGTAAGAGCGTGAAGGGGGTGAGCTACCACCTCTACATGGATGATAAGAATATCTGTTACTCAAGTAGTTCCCTTGAGGAAACCCAATCTATTTTACAGGCCAGATCTGAGTCAGTGCAAAGGTATTTCCGTCAGTTAAAATTAAAATTAAACACATCTAAAACAAAATTGTTACTATTTGGCCCAGTTTCTAAACTAAAATTAGATGTAAAATTAGAAATGTTGTATTTATCAGGAACATGTATAGAATTAGTTAAAATGTATAAATATTTAGGCTATTGGTTGGATCAGTTAGGTACAGGAAACGATCATGTAGATAGATTGATTGGCCAGGTGGGTAAGAGGGTGGGCTTTTTATTTAGAAATAGAAAATGTCTAGATTCAGATACTATAAAAAATATAATTCAAGTCCAGATTTTACTGTTAATTGATTATGGTGATATTCTATATGGCAATGCTTCTCTTGACAGATTACATAAATTAGACAGTCTTTATAACAAACTGGCCAGGTTAATTTTAAATTGTCCTATAACTATTCACCATTGCCATGTATATGATTCCTTAGATTGGGTTTCTTTGGCTTCAAGGAGAAATATACACGCAAGTTTATTTGCATATAGGTCTGATTTGGGATTAATTCCAAAGTATCTGGGGGATAGATTAACTTTTAGGAAAATTGATCCATCCCTAAGAAATTCTTATTTTTCTCTGTTGGTAGTCCCCACGTTCTTCCCTAAAAGATCATCACAAAACTTCAGTTATTTGGTGCCAAAGCTCTGGAATAAACTTCCCCTTCACTTTAGGGATCCTTACTCTAAACCCTCATCAGTTTCTGCCTTAAATAACTATCTGCTTTCTAATGTTCAACCATGTAAATGTTTTAACTGATTGTGGTCATTTATTATCCTGTTTAATGTATATTTGAAGTTTTGTAATGGATACGAACAATTAATTGTTTGAAATGGATATTTGTAATATTGTTTTATGTAACAAGTATATATATTGTATTTGTGTCATAAGGTCACCATTGTGAATGAGTGTAAGCTCAATGGTTATACCTAAATAAACAACAACAACACCATCATAACCCACAGAATGGATCTTAGACCAAAGGACTTTAAAGCATCCAAAGTTGTATATTTCTGTATGATCATACTACATGTTTGAAATTGTCATAACCCTGTTATTCTGTCATTGTGATCATATATGTAGTTACTTATAACATAAACTAGCTATGTGATGTAGTAAATCTCACTCCGAGGAAGGTCTTGGTTGGTCCAAAAGCTTACGCACGTTGTTCGTTTTGTAACATCTAAGTTAGGCCAATAAAAGGTATCAAACCATTTGTTTCTGGATCTGTTCTTACAAGGACCAATACAGCAACAAAACTAAATCTGTTTGTCCATTTTAGTGAGTCACACTACAGTTTGGTGTTGGACAAAGCCAGAGAAGCCAGAGAATTGTGGGTGATCCCAGGCACTGCAAAATCAGGAAGTAAAGCTACATGATGACAGTGAACAGATTGTTTTAGTTTTATGTGTTCTTTGCAAGTAAATTAGTCACCCAGATAAATCAGAGTTCTACCTATCTGCATCTGCCTCTTCATTCAGGGACAGTTAAGAATATCAAGGTCTGGCAGTATAGTCTAGAAGTTAGAGTAATGAGCTGCAAATGAGCTTGGTACATCCAGCAGACCTGAGTTTGATTCCCATAAGTCCAGGTGAATACTGTGTGATCCTGAACAAGTTGTTTAACCTTCTCAATGCTCCTGGATCACCCCTGAAAACAGGCATTGTGCCTAATGGGCCTTACCTGATTATAAAAAGAATAAAATAAAAATAAATAAAATAAATCCCTCTGCCTTCCAGTCAGAGCCCGAAACTGAGCGATCTCAGTAGAGAGGTGTTCTGCCAGTCTACACTTTGCCCTTCATGCCAATTAACAAGTAATTATTGACACTAAAGACCCCTGCACAGTAGAGACAGAAGGATTAAGGTGGAAGAAAAGTCCATTTTGAAATGGTAAAGACGGCAGACCCCGCATGGGGTAGAGGATTCATCTTGACTGAGAAGTGATGACACAGGTTGCTCTTGCACTAGCCAACCTTGTGCAGTAACTGTTGTGTACACAGACTGAGATCCTGTTTTCCTATATTCAGCTACACTAACCTGTTCATCCCCTTTGCTTTGCAGCAGTTTAATGTGAAAGAACAGCATTCCTGGCTGGTCTTGCCCTGTGGTGGAATCCCCTGAATCTTGAGTAAATTATCAGAGCTGTAGCTCTGCAATAATTATATAGATAGATAGAACGTGATGACAGAAAGGACTATGTAATCACCCCTACTCGAAAAGTGTGCTGATTGACTACAGATGGTGAAGGGAAAAGTCTGTTGCATTTTGTATCACCTTACAGCATCCTCCATCCATTGTAGGGGATAATCTCTGAGGCACTGCACAGTCATGACATCATGGGTTGTATACACCTGATAGGCTGCTTGATGCACATGCCCCTTCTCTGGGGACCTGCTGTCACTGGATCAGTTTCGAATGTGTATCTGAACAGGTTGTCGTTAGATCCACAGC
Source organism: Neoceratodus forsteri (assembly GCA_016271365.2). Lineage (NCBI taxonomy): Eukaryota > Metazoa > Chordata > Ceratodontiformes > Ceratodontidae > Neoceratodus > Neoceratodus forsteri. The sequence continues at coordinate 1,467,235,687 of CM057449.1, forward strand.
ATAACAGCTATAGTGTGAGACGCATATTGAACGAACATAAGGTAAGAGGATTGAAATAGCCTTTAAATTTGACATATAAGAAATGAAGCTAGACAGGCAGACCAGATTATGCATTGCTTCTGTTAATAATGCAGTATAGATACACATTGGAGCGACATTGTGTTAAAATAGGCTAAATACAGAGCTTAACCAGAGTAGATACAGCCTATCTTGATACATAAATAAAGGGCTTTATATTATTTATCATCCCAAACCTCTGTTACCTGGAAACCCCTACCAGCAGTCCTAAGAGCACATCATGTGAAGGAGCTCAAATTAATCATGGCACACAGAAACAAATTTGAGAGGACAGCAGTTAAACGAGTAGTACAGAGTTTTGACTGTGCTTAAGACCTGTAACCTCTGCCAGCGGTTACAGAGTCTGTAAGATGCAAAAAGATTTAGCCCCCTTGTCTGATGAGCTACTCCAGAGTACCCTGCCAGCATCCCAGACTGCTAAAAACAAAATAAGACCCAGACATGGCCAGGTCTGAGCACTGCTCCACTCCAGATGCCCCTGCTGAACAAAAGACAGACAAATAACCATTCACGTTCATATGGCTAGCTTCCTCCCTCAACTCCAAGATGGCGTGGGTCTCATGTTATTTTATGACCCAATGCAGTGTTTAAAATCTCTGCCTCACCATGTCCCATCAGAGTTACCCATACAGACGTCATCTACTCCAGCTAGTCTCACCAATAGAGGGAGTTCCATGAGACTAGCGAGTTCAATCATGTCTGGCAGCTGTGAGCATCATCTTGCAAGACTACAGACCTCCATCTTAGTGCAGTCAGATGCACAAGTCTCCAATCTCAGGGCAAATGGTGCTTTGGTGGCCGCAAGTCAATGTCTAAGAAATTTCAATCGCAGTCGCCACATTTGAAGATCATATGAGTGCGACTTCTGTCACGCATGTAACGCATCTCTCTCTCATGCCCAGTACGTATTATTCCTTAGCCAATGGGACAAAAAATTGCTGCCGCTACACAAGAAACTGCATAGATAATGATACAGTACTAAAGGCACTACAAGCAAGGCAGCAGAACAATAAGCCCATACCAGCTCTAATATTTAAAGGCACAGCCACACACATTCTAACTCACACACAGTATATGGTTAGAGAGCTACAACTGGAAACAACAATAAAATAATTACAGGAGAGCAGTGCAGGGGGAATTTAAAGGGGGAAATACAGACTGATCTAATACTATAACTCCCTAACACACACAATCTATGTCCCCTCTTTCCATAGATACAATGGCAAAAACAAAGCGCTGCAGATATTGCAATGTGTCACTGGCCCCAAAGCAGCTAGGAAGACTGTGTGCATTGTGTGCAGAAGATGCACCCATTTTACCCAATCAGGAAGATGCTGGGGAAGGCACCATGAAATAACAAACAAAAAAAATCACAAGATGCAATTCCCTCAACAAATCCCAAGCCCAACAATGGACAGGATTTAGATATAGCAGCCATTATTTTACAAAACAACCAACTAATGCAAGCTCAACAGCAGGTGTTAAATGCCATGCTAAGCAAATGAACAGAATTATCCAAGACACACTCTCTCGCACTGCTGGCCCCCCCCCAAAAAAGGGGAAACAGTCAAAAACACCAAAAATCAAGTACAAGCAGAGTCTGAACCTTGCTCACCACCCACCGGAGGCTGAAATACCGTTAGATGAGGAAACCAATATGGAAAAAGACCCACAAACACTTACAGCCAAATGGTGTTTTCCAGACCAAATACTGGCTTTAGTGCGAAACATAATGGTTATGGTGGGTTTTGACATGCCAACTCTGGCCCCTACATCTAAATTAATGCCATCATTATTACAACCATCGACAAAAATGTGGACATATTCTCAGTCTGTGAGTCCATTGATGATGTAGTACTTAAAGAATGGGAATCTACCGAACCCGCTTGTATAGCGGAATGCAGATCCTGGGACAAAATGTACCCACTGGAAGCGGATAAACTTACGTTATGGTGTATCCCACCAACAATAGACCCCCAAATAGCTTCACTAAATAAGAAAACAGTGTTACCAACGGAAACAGATTCAAGTTTAAAAAGACCCCATAGACCGCAAACTAGAGGATATTTTAAAGAAAAATGCAGAGCTTGCAGGACTAGGTGCCAGAGCAGCAACAACAGCCATTTATGCAACCAGAACGCAACTCACCTGGTTGCAGGAGATAATAAAGAAATTACCCCACAACTCCACGGAGTCTCAACTCCTGGACAATGCTATATTGTCCACAAAATACCTAGCCGACATGGCAGTGGACTCCTTGAAAATAAATTCTCATGCAGCTGTCTTAATCAGTAGAGCATGAAGATCCCTATGGATGAAACTTTGGGATGTGGACAAAGAATCTAAGGCGATGTTACACAAGTTGCCATTTTTTTTTTTTTGTCGACTTTCTTTCACTCTGGCCATGGCCCAAGGAACCTTCTCTCAGGCATCCTGTCCGTGTCCTGCCCACCTGAGGCCCCCAGAACTGCACTTCCTCTCTCCTCCACTCCCCGCAGCCAGCACCCCCAGTTTAACCCATCCGGGGTGGGTCACCCTCTCCTCTTGGGTGCTTTTCTAAGGCAGTCTTTGGCTGCAGGCGAGGGCTAGCAGGAGGAACTGGAAGGCCAGTCTGGGTAAGCCCGGCAAAGGGCATGGGGGACAGGTGCTGTCGCCTGTTCCTCAGAGCAGGTGTTTTCCTTATTCGGACCTCCCCCCTCCCTGCATGGGCATACCTGTTGCAACGGTGCATGGCAATCCTGCCAGTGTCAGCCACACTGTGTAATGTGCAGCCTGCACACTGCAGCACTCCCGATCTCCACCAGGAGCTGCTGGTGCACTGGGCTATCCCTCACCCACCCACCTGGAGAGGAGGCCACCCGCGGTCTAAATCCTCTGTCCCCACCGACCTGGCTCCCGAGCTTGCTCCCAAACTCGGGTCACCAGCATGGCACGAGGTGTGGCGTCCAGTGCCTCAACCCCCAATGCCACCGGGCAGCTCACAAGTTGCCATTTAAAGGCACTCTCCTATTCAGTGAGGGCCTAGAAAAATATCTCAAGGGAAAAAAGGAATGGAAAACACTTCCTAAAGAGCAGTCAACCAGGTCCACTTATCTACCTGCTAGACAAAGATATCACTCCCACTCTTTTCGTGACAAAAGAAGGGGCAACTACTCATACAGGGGTAACAGTTGCAGACAGCCATGCCCACCATCAAACCACTACATCAGATACCGTGGTAGAGGGGCACCATTTAGAGGTAGAAGAAACTGTTCCTCCCACAGAACCCAATTAAAACAATGACTACTACTGCTACAAGCAATACCAGAACACCCCCATAGGCACACGACTACTCCAGTTCACCCACATTTGGGAAGAAACTAGACAGGACAGATGGGTCTTAGAAATAATAAGAAAGGGTTATGCACTAGAACTGTCACAGATACCAATGCAGACCAGACTCATCACATCCCCTGTGTCAAAACATAGAGTTACCCCTGCAGAAGTAAAAAAAGTCCTAATCGATTTAATGAACAACAAGACCATAACAAGGGTACCCCACCACGAAGATGGAAAAGGGGTGTACTTAGCATTCTTCATGGTGCCCAAAAAGACCAGAGGACTACGCCCAGTCCTAGACCTAAAATACCTAAACAAATCTGCGTAATACAAGCCATTCAAAATGGAAACAATCAGATCTACTCTCAGAGTTTTAAGGCCGGGGCACTACTTAATATCAATAGACTTAAAGGACTCATACTTGTGCATACCCATGAGACCATTTCACTACAAATTTCTCAGATTTCACACAATGGGAAAGCATTACCAATGCCAAGTGATACCATTCGGCCTAGCTTCTGCTCCAAGGATATTCACAAAAGTTATGATAGTACTAGCATCAAAACTGAGAGAAATGGGTGTTCAAGTAATCCCTTACCTAGACAATCGGCTAATAAGAACCAGATGAGAACAACAATCTATCCGAGAGACAAATACAGTGGTACAGTGCCTAAAAGATCATGGATGGGTAATAAACCAATCCAAAAGCTGCCTCTCACCAAGTCAGACTATAGAGCATCTGGGAATTTGGATAGACACAACACGGGGTCTGGTATACCCATCAGACTCTCGAGACAGTGCAATTGTAATGCAGACAAATCACTTACAAAAAGTTAAAAATTCCTCACTACAACTAGTCTCACAAGTACTGGGACTAATGTCGTCAGCAATAGACATAGTTCCATAGGCCAGATGGAACATGAGACCACTCTTGACATTCCTGATCAGACAGGGCCCAACATATGACACAGACTGGTCAAGGACTGTGACACTTCCACCACATGTAACAAAAAGCCTATCATGGTGGACAAACAAATGCAAACTCATGCATGGACTGCCCCAGACATACAACCAGAAGTCATTATAGATACGGATGCCAGCCTATCTGGTTGGGGGGCTGTACTAGACCATCAAATAGCGCAAGGAAGATGGTCCATAGTCAAGGCAAAGCTTCCAATAAACATTCTGGAAATGAGGGCAGTGTTACTGGAAATCCTCCACTTCACAAAGAGCATATGGAACAAACATGTACTCATACGCTCCGACAACCAAGTGACAGTATCGTGCATAAACAAATGGGGGAACCAAGAGCCATGCGATGGTCAAGGAGGCATCAAAAGTCATAACATGGGCACAGAAATATCTCACCTCACTGTCGGCAATCCACCTGTCAGGAAAACTAAATACCACAGTGGACTGCTCAGCAGACAGCAAATACATCCAGGGGAGTGGCAATTACACCCACACATATTTGAGCAAATCAACAGGAGATGGGGACCAGTAGAAATGAATCTAATGGCATCCAGCAAGAACACTCAATGCCCGAGATTCCTATCCCGATACAAAGACAAACAAGCCATGGGAGTGGATGCTCTAACAACATGTTGGATATTCCACATGGCATACATCTTTCCACCATTACCTTCATACTACAAGTACTGAAGAAGATACGTACCTCCTGAGTCAGAGTAATCCTCATAACACCACACTGGCTGCGCAGATCCTGGTTTGCCACGATAGTGGCCATGGCACTGGACCACCCCAGATGCTACCAGACAGACACGATATCCTAAGATAGGGACCTACTGAATATTCCACCCAAATCATTAACAATTAAAACTGATGGCTTGGCTCCTGAATGGGAGAAACTGCTAAAAGCAGGTTACCGCCCTCTTGTCATTGATACTATGACAATGTCCAGAAGAACGTCCACCACCAACACATATGAACGACATTGGAATATCTTCACAAAACGGTGCAACCACCATAAAGTAGACCCTGTCAGCTGCTCAATAGTGGCAATTCTTCTTTTTCTACAAGAAGGACTAAAACTGGGACTATCACCTTCCTCTCTCAAAGTCCAAGTAGCTGGCATAATGGCAGCAAGAGGGCAAATCCAAGGTTCCACACCTGGCTCCCATCAGGATATTACCCAATTAGTGAAAGCCACCATGAATATATACCCCACAATTAAGACAGTGATAGCTCTGTGGGATCTAAACATGGTACTACGGGCCATGACCAATTCTCCCTTTGAACCCCTATAATCCATAGACCTCAAATGGCTAACCTTAAAGACAGTTTTCCTAGTGGCAATCAGCTCCACCAGGTGAATAGGGGAACTACAGGCTCTCTCTTGCAAACATCCTCTCCTAACTTTCCACGGTGATTGAATCTCACTAAGACCAATCCCTTCGTTCATTCTCAAGGTGGCATCACAATTCCACCAAGATCAAACCATTGGAATTCCAGCCGAACCACCCTCAGAGGAAGTCCAAGAGGACCCCCAACTGCATAAGCTGGGCATGAAATGAATACTAACCACATACATCACACACACAAAAGAAGTGTGCAAGACTGATAGATTGTTCATGTGGTTCAAGGCACCTGAAAAAGACAACCAGCATCCAAATCATCCTTAGCCTCCTGCAACAAGACAGCTATGGAGGAGACCTACAGAGCCAGTGACTCAGTACCCCTGAAACACATTTATTTTATTTTAGTCTTTGGTAACCAGGTAAGGCCCACTAGGCACAAGTGCCCGTTTTCAAGGGTGACCTGGGAGCACTGGGCAGTTAAGTGACTTGCTTAGAGTCACACAGTATGCAAGTGGAGGTTGTGAGAAACAAACCCAGGTCTGATCTGGTCTGCTGGATGTTCCAAGCTCATTCGCAGCTCGTTACTCTAACCTATAGGCTATACTGCTAGCGCAACATTAAAGCACACTTAACATGAGCAGTAGCCACATCTTGGGCAGAAAAGAATATGGCCACAGCCGTGGAAGTATGTGCAGTGGCCACATGGTCATCTGTACACACATTCACAAGACACTACTGGGTTGATGTGTCCCAGGACAATAAAATGAACTTTAGCCAGTCAGTTTTACTAGCAGCAAAAGTCAATACTTTAGCAAACCACAAGTCTTCCCCACCTGGGGATATGGGTACTGCTTTTTAAAGAACCCATGATGTCACGACTATGGAGTGCCTCAGAGATTATCCCCCACAATGGTAGTTTACTCACCTGGTAAAGATGATTATTGGGGTATATATCTCTGAGGCACTCCACATCCCATCCCTATAGATATGTCTAATTATAAGAAAAATGATATCTTGTACCAACATGCCATATGGGCCGGATCTACTACAGTGTATGAATAAGAAATAAAATAAGTAACATTTTAATTCAACTAATCTACACTGTATGTTACATAACCGCAACAGCATACTTGAAGTTCATTTTTCAGATACAGCTTTGGAAGACGTCAAACTGATCCAGTGAGAGCAGGTCCCCAGAGAAGGGGGACAGACTTCTTTAGAAGTCACGTGTGTATCAAGCCACCTATTAGGGCTATATAACCCATAATATCATGACTGTGGAGTGCCTCAGAGATATATACCCCCACAATCACCTTTACCAGGTGAGTAAACTACCATTACCTCTGGGCTACATCCATCTCATAGGCTGCAGATGCACATGTGACCAGATGTTGTAATCTGATCTGCCTAGGTCCTCTCCCTTACCACAGGTCCCCAGTTTCTTTATGTGCATGAAAGAGACTGCAAGCATTCCTGCCTATCTCCACAGTACCAGTAATAAGGCAGAAACTTCTCGAATATCTCACTTGATATATTACGATATATGGAACTTCAGGCAGAGGGATGTAGGGTAGTTACTGCTACAGTGGCTACTCTGCCATGCAAATATTTATGTTTAATCTGTTTTTTCTGGTCAGCTGCTTCTATCTCTGATCAGCAGTTCATTATATCTGGGCTGGTTTTCTGCAGAGGAATATAGCTAATTGCATGCAGTTGTCCATCTTGGGTCAAATGCTATCTACTGAGAGATATTACCTTTTGTAGAGTATCTCTTGTGGGCAATTATTTTTTTGTATCAGGCCTGGTGTTAAAGCTAGGGTCAGTTCTAGTAAAGTGTCTTAGGTTGTTAAGTTTCTCTGCTTATTGCTCAGATATTAGCCATCTTTATTCTCCTGTTCATGTTGTGGGTTTACTGCAGATAGCGCCCGTTTATGTCTAGTAGCCAGGTTCAGTTTGCAAACTGTTGTTTTGCTCCTCGCTAGTTTCACTGAACTGTGTTGGGTTTTTAAATATGGCTCCTCAGGAGAGACCGCCCCCCTCTCCCCCAGCATTCCACTGTGTGTCTCATTTCCCTCTAAATTTGTTTTTTCTATATGACCATTTTCAATCACTCCTACTGCCCACGCCTAAATTAAAGGTCAAGATGCTTGGATCAGGAGCCCCTTGTGAGCGGCTCCAGTTCCCCCTTGTGCAGGTCGGGTCATCTTATGAGCTGACTCCTCTGATGCGCAGGGCTCTACCACCATAACCCCATCTCTGGTTGTGCCAAAAGTTTCCTTCCAATGACCACATTCCTGTCCATCTTTGGGCCCCAAACTCACTGTCGGCTATGCGCTCCTCACCTGACTCGGGGCAATCGTGAAGTCTGTGGCCACAGCCATGAGTGCGTCTTTCGATTTCCTCGGCTACAGCTCCTAATCTCCTTAGAGGTTCTTGCGATCGCTCAGCCAGTATGGCCGATAGCAGTAGCACTCCAGATCAGACACCATTTCGGCCTTCTTCTTGGACACTCCCAGTCACCAGCACATGCTGTCTGGCGGATACACGCAATGATGTCACACGGCCGTCTTGGGAAGGGCCATGGCTGGATGGCAATCCATTCAGCAATGACTTTTTATGTATGCGCGTGACAGTTCATGCAATGAAGGACCCATCATTTCTTTTATCATTACATGTCCACCATCTTGTGTGAGGCGGTCAGGTTTGGCACAACTCTTAAAGGGGGCAGTAATTAAACAGCAAGGCAAAAAGAAATTAAAGGGGGCAATATATGGATTACGCAGCCATTCTCAAGCCCTAGCAATTCACTACACCCTTCCCCTACTCCTCAGGATCTACTGAGACGTTCATACTCGTAAAAAAAAAAAAAGAGGAGAATAAGTTCTTGAAGGGCCAGCACCTTACATCCACCATCAGTGAGGCTTACTGCCCAGATCTCTTGACCCCATGCCACATAGTGGCCATTTAAGGGGAATATAGACATACAGTCTTTAGTTGAGCCATAACATTTTTTTTTCTGTGTTATATCACATTGACACTTATGTATCCCCCGATAAGTTCTTCCCCTCATTACTACATGGCCTTAGGGGAGATATATTAGCCAGGGTATCTACATGTTTAATAGCATGGAGGGTCTCTGAGCAACATACCAACCCCCCTATTTCTGTTTTTTCTCACCTGTCATTTGCAGATAAGAAGCATGGCAAAGACAAAAAAGTGCAAATCATGTCAGATCACCCTACTGGGTAATCAGACAGGGACGCATTGTCTCCCATGCTCCCAACAACGAGAGGACCAGGAGACAGCAAGCAAACCAGAATAAGAAATGAAGCAAGAAACAGACTCATAAGATGTCTCGACAGATGAACTACCATCTTCGGTGGAAGAATATTTTAAAACACAGTAAGCCATCATGCTAAAATTTCTAGAACAAATGGAGGAATTGTCACAGGTAAACAAAGGGGACCAAAATCATAATACCACAAAACCAAAGAATGTCAGCAACAAGAATTAACCAGACTCCAGACACCCGGACAATGCTGAACCGGACGGCACAACTAATGCAGAGTCAGACAACGAAGAGACCCAGGCAGACGAAAAGGATAAGTTCACCCTGACAAAAATGCTCAAAGTTGTAGATGCCCTCCCAGAACTTCTATAAGCAGTGAAGGAAACTGTGGGATTCGAAATCCATGAACCGCTGCAGCAGTCCAAACTCAACCCGCTCATCAGGGAGAAGTAAAAGAAGGATCAATCAATGAATCAAATTCTTTATTTATCCAGGTGAACACAATTGAGCAAGCTCATTTACAAGGTGGACCTGCATTACACAAGTCAAGTAACAATGCATTTATATCCAGACAAATAGACAGTAGATGCAAGAGTACAACAGTACAGGTAGGCCTGCAATAGACAGGATAAGTAAAAACACATTTGGGTTCAGGTAAAAGACAGTCGGCAAAGGTATACATAACAATAGGGTAGCAAGTCAGTAAAAATTTATACCAGCTACAACAACATACATGGTTTAGTATTCCTGTAAGGTAAAGGTATTATAGTCCAGCGAAGAGATTAGTTGAAGTGGATGCTACAAGCGAAGAGACATACATAGTCAGTTTAAAAAGACCCAGGCATATCAAGGGGGAGAAGTGGGCAGCCAGTAGGGGGGGGAATGAAGTATTTCCCATCTGCGAATCCTTGACAGAGGTCATCAAACAAGGAATGGGAGTCATCTGACCCATCCAGAATCTTCAAAAGACGCACCTTCGACAGGTTTTACCCAATTCAGGAGGATGTCAACTAAACATGGTGCACTCCTCCCATGGTAGACCATCAGGTCACAGGACCATGCAAGAAGGCAGTCCTAGCATCAGAAACCACCACTCTGCTTCAGGACCCTACAGACAAGAAAATGGAGGAGTTCATGAAGAAAAGTTTTGAGATGACAGGTCTGGCCTGCAGAGCCAACACCACAGCAACTTACCCCTCCAGGGCACTAGTTACATGGCTCGAGGAGTTAGCAGCATCCCTGGACCCAAAATCTAAACAAGCTGATCTAGCAGAATACACAATTCAGGTGGCAAAGTACGCGGCAAATGCATCTATAGATGCTCTCAAAATGTCGGCGAGACTAGCCGCACTAACTAACTGAACAAGGCAGCTCATTTGATTAAAAATCTGGAACCCTGATTCAGAATCAAAAACCATGCTAAACAAGCTCCCATTTGAAAGGAATTTGGTGTTTGGCGAAGGCCTAGAAAAATATGTGAAACAAAAGGGTGATGGCCAAAGTCTGGACAAAGACAAGTCTTCTAGGAACACATATCTTCTGGCCTTTTGAAGCAGATTTCATCCCTACAGAGGCAATCAGGACAGGAGACAGATGGCTCAATACTCCCAAGGAAAGTCTTATGTTTTCAAACCATCTTACTTCAACAATGCCAATTGTAGCAGAGCCCATGGCAAAGGCCAAAACCGCAGATATAACACCACATTCACACGTGGCGGATCCAATTCTAATTGACTACCAGACTTGCATGTCAGACAAGCAGGACAACAAGGCTATACCAAAACCCCTTCTCCATCCACCAATAGGCGCTAGACCTCTCAAATTCTCTCACATATGGAGCCAGACTACTTTGGACAAATGGGTTCTAGAGGTGGTGTCTCAGGGATACTCCATAGAGTTTGAGCAAAAACCATTCTCAAACAGGACAGTGGTGTCTCTAGTATCTTGCCATCCAGCAGAGATCCAGGTAGTGAGGACCACACTCCAAAACCTCCTATCCAACAAACTGATAGTGGAAGTACCACCAGACCAGGTAGATCAGGGTATCTACTACATCTTTTTCCTTGTGCCCAAGAAGACGGGAGGTATGAGACCCATTCTAGATCTGAAATTTGTCAACTGCTTCATACAAGACAAGAAGTTCAGAATGGAGACACTGCAGTTGACCCTATGCACCATAAAACCAGGAAATTTCCTCACCTCAATTTACATGAAGAACGTCTATCTTCACATTCCTATCAGGCCATCCCGCTACAGATTTCTAAGATTCAAGATTCTGGGTCAGCACTTCTAATATAAGACCATCCCCTTCAGCCTAGCATCAGCTCCATGGTTGCTCAATAAAATTTCTATCACCCTTGCCACCAAACTGAGACAACAGGGAATCCACATCATTCCGTATCTAGATGACTGGCTGATCAGAGCCAGGAATCCACTAGCAGCACATCAGCACACTCAAATGGTGGTGGATATGCTACAATCTCATGGCTGGGTGATCATCTGGGACAAGAGCAGTCTGGTACCCAGCCAAACTATAGAACACCTGGGAGCCACCATAGATACATCAGATGGGAAGGTGAGACCTTCAATGAAGACAGTGGACAAGGTCTTAATGCTGGCTCGAGCACTAAGCTCCACGCCAAGTCCCACCCTACAGGTGGCCCTACAGACACTGGGTTCCATGGCCTCATGCATCGGCCTAGTCCCTTGGGCGCTCTGGAACATGTATCCATTGCAGACTCTAGCAATACAAGTGGGGCACCAACTACAACTTGACCTGTCCAAACCAGTACATGCAGATTCACCAGCTAGAAAGTCACTAGCATGGTGGTCCAACAGAAACAACAACATCAAGGAAGTGGAGCTGCTAACTCAGCACGATGTTGCTATAGATACAGACACAAGCCTAACAGGTTTGGGAGCCACACTGAATCACATGCCGGCTCAAGGCAAATGGTCAACATCAGAGTCAAGAATGCAGATAAATGTACTGGAGATGAGGGCAGTTTACCATGCACTACATCATTTTCAAGCATTCATCAAGCAAAAGGGAATGCTCATAAGGTTGGACAACCAAGCGGTGGTGGCCTACATATCAAATCAAGGGGGAACAAGAAGCACCCAACTGCTCAGCGAAACAAAAAGACTAATGGACTGGGCAGAAACCCATCTGAAATTTATCACAGCTGTTCACCTTGAGGGCAAGCTGAGTAAAAAGGCAGATTGGCTCAGTTGCCAGGAAATAGCACCCAGAGAGTGGTCACTACACCCTCACATATTTCACCAATTAAACCAAAGATGGGGGCCATTGGAAGTAGACCTCATGGCATCTGCAATGAATATCCAGCTTCTGACATAATACTCCAGATACAGAGAATTGGGAGCACTGGGAACAGGCGCCCAATCACAGGATTGGTGCTTCAGGAGAGCATGCGTATTCCCTCTGATCCCTCTCATTCAGCAGGTTCTGAACAAAATCCAACAAACAGAATCCACAGTGGTAATGGTGACTCCAAAATGGCCCAGAAGGCTCTGGTTCGCAATTCTAGTCATGATGTCAATTGACACACCATGGATACTGCTACTCCAACCGGACCTACTGACACAAGACCCAGTCAGCCACCCGAACCTACTTCCACTGCATCTCATTGCCTGGCTACTGAGAGACAAAGACTGTTAAACAAAGGGTATAGCCAAAAGGTGGTGGACGCTATGCTACAATATAGATGCACATCCACTACCACCACGTATAAAAGACACTGGTTCATCTTCGAAAAGTGGCCTTCCCTCAACAAAGTAGAGAAGCATACTATTTCAATCACTCAAATCTTGCTTTTCTTGCAACAAGGAGTAGATAGGGGTCTCTCAATCTCATCTTTACGAGTTCAAGCCATAGCTATCAGAGCAGGCAAAGGCCTGGTGGAGGGATACTCCCCAGGTTCACACCTTGACAACTCAGATTCTTAAAGGCGGTGCCCAACATTCACCCAAAGCGCAGACTGACACTATCGCCCTGGGATCTGAACACAGTACCGGACGTATTAGCCTTGGAGCCCTTCGAACCAATGGCCACTACAGACATTAAATGGGTATCTTTTAAAACAGTATTCCTCCTAGCAATCTGCTCAGCAAGACGAATAAGTGAGATCAGAGCATTCTCCTGTAAACCCCACTTCCTGGTGATACACAACAATGGGATAACATTAAGGATCAACCCATCCTTTATTCCAAAAGTGACCACTCCCTTCCTTGGGGGATACTGTAAGATGATGTAAAATACATTGGTAGTTTACTCACTTGGTAAAGGTAATTACATGACCATTACCTTACAGCATTCCCGTACCCACCCAGGCTTCTCAGTCAGATGACAATCCAGCTAACGTGGTATTTGCTTAGATTATTAGTTTTACCTCAGCTATAACCTACAGCATCATTTTTTACTTTCCAGCATGCTGTACAGGCTGGTCAATGTTAGTATGTAACTAACAGGAAATAAATCCATTGAATAGTATATCTGTTCTCATGGAGTGATTCTTACGCTTAAGCATTCAGATCCACATTTCCCTCGCTCTCTTATACATTCCTATGTATTTTCTTTTTATGTCATAACAATTTTCTTACCACAGTAGCTCTACTGATCACACAACTTTGAAAGAATTGAACTGGGGACCTGCGGTAAGGGAGAGGACTTTGGCAGATCAGATTTCAACATCCAGTCACATGTGTATCTGCAGCCTGTGAGGTGGACATAACCCAGAGATAATGGATGGGAATACTGTAAGGTGATGCTCATGCAATCACCTTCACCAGGTGAATAAACTACCATTATGCCTTCAGGTGAATGGCACCTGGGTTCATGGTGAAAAACAGGCTAGGAAAGTGGCATGATGCCTCACCTATGAGGACCCTTGTGAAAGGAGTGCTACCAGGGTATTTTCCAAGGAACTAAATTACAACTCCCTCACACCCTCTGCGACAGGGAATACAATAACACAGTTCCCTCCCCACTTATCACTCTAAGCGTGCAAATAACAGCAAGGCAATAATTGCAAACTACATCAGCAGTTGTCAATAAATAACCAATGAGTTTATCTGGTGGTTGGAGAACAAGGTAGGGGGACAAGGGAAGCAAAGGTAAAGATAAACAAAGACAACAGTTTGCATTTACCCCCACCATAAGGCCTGTCTCAGCAACTCTCCCCCAACTAGTGCACCAGTTAACCCCACAGTCCCTCTGGGAGCTCCCAATTACAGTTCAAGTGTGCACACAGATGCAGAGTTGCAGGCCTGTGATACTTGAGCCTTGGTGCAGTACCATGTAAATTCGGTTGCTTGCTGCAGCTGCTGACTGGCAAATTACACAACTGGATGAAGAACTGTTGCTCCTGACTGTAAGCTGTAGCTGTGGGCTTGATTCTAAGGTTGCACAGGACTCTCCATTAAGTGTTTAACTAGTTAGCTAGCTAGCTAAACAGTAGGAATGATATACACATACTGTCACTCTGAATAGTTGAGGGGGAAGGTGTTACTGTACCACCAGTGTTGAAAGTTACCCCTTTATACATATGTTGGCACTATGAAGAGTTGAGGGGTAGGAGGGTATTGGTATTCCACCAGTGAGGACAGTTACCCTTTGTACACACAGTAAATACAAAGAGTTAAGGGGAAGGAATGTGTTACTATACCATATGTGTTTGAGAGTCACCCCATAATGCACACATAAAATACAAAGAATTGAGGGGAAGGAGGGTTTTACTATACCACAAGTGTTGAGAGTTGTCCCTTAAAACACACATAACCATCTATGTTATTTCAGTTGCAATGTATATAAACCCACAATATTGTGACTGCAAATTTTGTACTTTACACGTGTCTGGATGCTGTTGTAATAAGCTTGGCTCAATGACCTTCTCACTCCAAAATAAACATAATTTATGAATAAAAAAGGGGACTCTCATACTGTAGAGAAGCAGAAGTATGCTTTTTTGTATCCATTTTTTCCTGGAGCATGAAGTGTTTTTTAAATAGTTCCTACATCTGGAAGAATGGGAATGGTCCTGGTTATCTTTAGCTTACAGACATTCAACACCAGATCCCATGGACCTGAATCATTTTAAAATTCCTGCATTGTTCAAAAAGACAAAAGTAAAACCTGTCTGGCAAAATCAAGTTCTTATTTTTGAAGATTTATTGCAGTTGGTGTTACTTATTTTCATATATTCAGTAGGAGTGGGGGTTATTTTTAATGTTAATTACATTTGGGAGAACTTTAAAGACACTGTAGAACACAGCAGGTGGTATTTTCAAAAGTTAAAAAAACATACAGTTGTGTCAAGATACATAAATTTGCATCATGCATATGCAGCATATAATTGCAGCATATTTTCATAGCTGCATCAAAACAACACTTATACTTACATCATAATTGTAGCACATTTGCAATATATTTGTGGGATGCATCACTACTGCATCACGTCTGTGTCACTTTTTGCATCACTAATCTAGACACAAGTGCAGGGGCAATAGACTGTGGTGCATCCATCTTCTGATGGTAGTGCTCACTTCTGATATAGGCACAGCTGTGATCTGTGACACAAAAGTAATGCAAGTTGCTGTGTATGCAACAAATCTTTGAAAATACATGGCAGTATATTTTGAAAATACAGGCCTGTATATTTACCCCCCATCTCTCATAAACTCAAACAGTCAAGTACAGATAATGGGCCCAAAATGAAGCACATACCTTGTAATACAGATTTCAACAAATAGAGAAAAAAGATGAGCACCCATGTCTTGCAGCATCTTCTCCCCAAGTTTAAGATCAGGAGAATTACAGCATAGAAGATGCTCCGCTCCTAGCTAGTTCCACCTGTTAACTGAAAATCACAGACTGCTGCCCATATATACACGTGTGTGCTAATAACCTCGCCTTTTCTGAAAAAAATATACCTTTACCAGCTGCCTTACAATGAGAGGGAAAGGAAGGAAGCAAGGAAAAATCATGCTGCTGACTCCACCATTTTTGAAACAGTACACCTGTACTATCTGCCTTAAGATATTTAAACTAATTTCCTAATAATTTTAAAGATGAAGCACCTTAGTATCTAAACTGGAAAATGAGGTGTTTCTTCACAGATGCCCCTTCTATGAAAAAAGTTCACATCATTCTGACAAGAATAACAGTTTAAAATTTCCCCTCTGAATTAATGACACATCTAGCCAGGGCTATGAAGATGATTGCAGGGCAGCAAGGTAAATCATACAAGGAGAGACTGAGGTTTCTAAATATCTACTCCCTGGAGGACAGAAGGGAGAGGTGAGACATGATTGAGACCTTCAAGTACTTGAAAGAGATTAATAAGGTGAACAGGGAGGGTATCTTCAGGCAATGCTGCAATAAAACCCTGAAGGGGCATAGCCTAAAGTTGCAGGGTGGGTGTTTAAGAGGGACGTTAGAAGACACTTCTTCACAGAAAGGGTGGTGAGCAAATGGAATGCACTGCCAGAAGAGGTGATCTCATTGAGGACAGTGGGCAGCTTCAAGAGAGGCTGGGACAGATATAGTGGAAAGATAAAGGTAATGGAATGAGGGGAGGAAGGTAGTGGAAAGGTAGGGGAGGGGGAGCAGGGACACCAGCCTTAGCTAAGAACCATGGGCAATGAGCAGACTAGATAGACCAAGAAGCCTAATTCTGTTGGCTCCTATCACACCAGACTCCAAGCAACAGGTTTAAGCTCACTGCATAATAGAAGAATTAGAGGGGACCTACTTTTAGTATATGTCACTGAAAACCCCAGATCTCATGAATAAATGTGGGCTTACTTTCACCACCAGGTGAGTTGTCCCTAGACACCATACCAAGCAACTTATAGTCCCTCAAGCCAGAACCAACCTTAGACTCAACTTCTTTTCAGTAAGGACACCTAGACTCTGGAATAAATTGCCACAGGAATTGGTCGATTCTGGTAGTACTGAATCATTCAGAAAGGGTCTCGACTATTGGCTGAACCAGAACCAAACAATATAAATTGCCTGCATTTGTGTGGGGGAAAATCTAGATGGGCCTTGGTTGTCTGTTTTCCTACAAAAACCTAGTAAACCTAATAAACCTATATGTTCATATGAGATTGCAGCCTTAAGTAAAATGTTGATTCTTTTAGAAAACAGACTACTATTCTGTGTGATAATCTATTCTTTTAACTATATAATATGAATAAATAAGAGATTATACCTTATAGCTGCTGTTTCATATATTTTCTTGGTTGATAATCAATACAAGCCACAATCCTGTATGATTCTACTAGGGGCACAATAAAAGTTTTTGTTTATTGCACTGTCATATTTATTCTGATTCTTTTTGAACTAGGTAAATTCTTAAAGTAAACAATATATACTCTCAGAACTCACTTCCATTCTCATGTCCTTATGTTTGTTTAATAGAGATTTTCTTTGCCAGCCCACCCACTGGCACAGCTGCAAGGTGTCTGCTTGTGGTGCTGACATTCCAGGTTTGATGATGGACTTGGGAGTCATAGGGATAGCGGGGGAGGATTGAACATCCTGGAGACCTCTCCTTCTCTGTGGGGAGGGGGAAAAGTGTCTAATGCTTTACAGACCCCTGGCAGAGGCTGGGGATATTGCTGCAGCCAGCGCCATCACCTTAGGGGGTGGGATGGATGCTGGACATCATTGCATGTCTCTGCCCCAAGGATTCAGCATTCAGAAAGACAGCTGGCCCCCAGTCATGACACCCTGCTCTGCCACTGTCTCCACTAACACCAGTGTTTGCCAGGGTGGGGTCCCACTCCCGTAGCCCCAACCAGGGAGGTAAACTTAGGCTTGCCAATACTATCTCTTGGGGGGGCACCCACCCTGCGGCCCCACTCAGGGGGTAGACTGGGCATGGGGGGACAGTAGGCAAGGCAGGGCTGATCTCTGGTGAGGATCGGGGGCTACCTCCAAAAAAAGTTGAGGGTTTCTTCCCTTTAACTTCTTAATCCATATCTGTAGATGTTCTATTCCCTTTCACTCCATAAGCTGTGCCTGTTATATTTGTTAAAACAGTAAAATAATGGTCCCCAAATTAGTCATGCTCTAATATAACTATTCATAATAATATAAATGATTCAGTTAGTAACTAGCACACCATTATTATTTTGTCACTGTATGACATCTTTAATATTGGTGGTTCAATGTTGCGAGTACACTTCCCCTAAAGTAAAAATCAAATAACCTCATTAGCCTGTATCAGTATCACATCTGTAAGACTGCTGCACTCAAAGCACTAAAGATTCTAAAAGACACCTTTATACTGTAGCAAGGCTATTCAGTTACACAGGGTCACCATCAGCAGTAGATGATACTACATGTGTTCCAAGCCATCCTCACTGTCTTCTTTTTAATGGCGGTACCTATCCCTACCATGCCAAGTGAACAAATGATGCTCCGGGCATCACCACATCACTTGCCATGATGTTACACAGAACATGATGACATCATGCACTACTGATGACATACAGTAGTTGGCCACCCACTTGCTTGCAAAAGCCTGCAAAACCTCTCCCAGGCCAACACAGTCAGCCCTGCACCAAAAAAACAAAAACTGGGTGTGGGGCCCTGGTATGATGAGAGGCTGATTTCATTAAGGTCATCAGCTTGGACCTAAAAAATGAATAGCAGCACCAGCTGGGAAGCAATGCAGTAATACTGTGGTATATCATAAAATGCTGCAGTATGCTGCAGGAAACAGTGCAGTTCAATGGCAATTAAAGCCCTTTCTACTGCAGTATTTATAAATGTTCTTATAAGCCCATCATGCTGATTACTATGGAAATAAAAAGAAAAATAGCAAACTTGAGAACTAAACAAGATATTGATAAGCTGAGTATTTTAAAAGGTGCAGAAGTGGGGAGAGGGAAATGGGGTGGGGTCCATAATAATATCCAGTCATGACCTTTACCCAGTATATTGAACAGACCTTGACTAGCCATGGCTTGCTATAACTCTGAATATCATTATGAATTTTAGTGACTACTACAGCAGCAGCACTTATTTATGTCATAATTCAAGGCACAAGTATGGCAGGTCCTTGACGTAGCATTTAACCCCCTGACTGTTTCATTCGACCACTCCCTCTGCCTGGGCCAGTTCCATTTAGCTTGGAAAAAGGCTGTGATCACCCTCATCTTCAAAAGTGGTGACACCTCCTCTCCTGGAAACTATCGGCCAATGTCTATTCTTCCTCCTCCCTCTAAAGCCCTGGAAAAAATAGTGGCAGACCAATTATCCGAATATCTTGCCTCCTACAATCTCCTATGCAGACAGCAGCATGGCTTCTGTCCAGGTCATAGTACGATCACTGCTCTCGTGGAGTTCTCAAACTTTCTTCACAAAACCCTTGACAAAGGCCACCTTGCAGGGGCTGTCTACATTGACCTCTCCAAGGCCTTTGACATGGTCTGTCACCCACTCCTACTGGACACTCTCCTTCAGCTAGGCTTTTCCCAAGACCCACTGGACTGGTTCTCTAGCTATTTCTCTTCAAGGTCCCAGTGTGTCAAAATAAACAGCACCCTCTCCAGCATCCGCCCCATCTGCTCCGGAGTCCCACAGGGCTCCATCCTGGGCCTGTTCTTTTTAGTCTCTATGTAAATGCCCTACCCAACTCCTGCTCCAGCAAGGTCCTGCTATATACAGATGATGCGTTCTCTTCTCCTCCCAACCTGACCCCATCTCTCTTCAGACCTCCCTCCAGCACTCTTTTAGTCAAATTGGAAACTGATTTAACGACCACAGGCTGGTCATTAACATTAAAAAAACAAAAGCCATATTGTTTGCCCATCATTAAAATAAGGCAAAAAACTTGCCCCTCCATATACTATCTAGCTCACTCCACCCACTAGAACAAGTTAGCAGCTACAAATACCTGGGCGTTACCTTCGACTCTGCCCTCTCCTTTCACTAGCATATTGACCTGCTCAGCTCAGCAATTAACATGCGTGTAGGCCTTCTCTACCATCATAAGGACTGCCTCCCACCGGATGCCCTCAGGTTGGCTGTCTCCTCCTCTGTCCTGTCTCTTGTAGACCATGGCCTCCCTGTCTACGCTGCTGCTGATACCACCACCCTCAGGAGAATCCAACTATCCCTAAATAAGGCATGTTGGCTCCTCACTGGTGCAGACAAATGGACTCATGTATGCACTCTATACTTGCTGGCCAAAATACTCAATCTAGAAGAGCAGTTACAATATCAGACCTGCCTCCTGGTTACCTACCCATGGCTCCACTAAGACCACTTTCAGAGTCCCGAGGGTGTGGACATCGCTTGCCCAGAGATCCTTTTGTTACAGGGTACCACCGGGGGGGCCAGCCCTGGAGGAAGATAGTCAGTGCTGACAGTGGCTGTCGGGAGGATGGGGCAGGGGCTCCCTCCTGAACATGGCCCACCAGAGACAGGGGGAGAAAAAGTGATTAAAAAATAAAGATTAAAAAGAACATTTAGTTCATCTGAACCACGTGACTGACAGGCTAATGAACTGGAGATGAGATTTCTCAATAGGGGTTGTAACAAAACATAACTGAGAAAGGCTAGAGATAAAGCTGATTAACTGAAAAAAAGAACAATGAAAAGCCCCTAGAAAATTAAAATTCATGAACATGGTTCTGTTTCTTTTGTTAGCAAATTCAATCATTTGGCAGGTAAAATTGACAATATAATTTATTGTAACTGCCCTATCCTGCTTGGAGACAATGATGTGACTTCAGTAGTAGGTGATACCCCATGCATTAATTTAAGTAGAGCAAATAGTCTGAGAGACAAGTCAGTCCATAGCCGATTTGAGACAAATCAGTCAGTTGTCATTAATAACCAGTGGTTACCATACAAATCAAATGGATTCTTCAAATGCTACAATTGTAATGTGTGCACATATGCACAGCCTGGTAAAGAGGTTGTACATCCCCTGCATGAAGATTTAAAGTTGGAGATGTGTGAATTTATTAATTGCAGTACTGACTTGGTCACATATGTTCTGTGGTGCAACTGCAATAAGATATATGTGCGGAGAACAGTGCCTAGCTTGAAAACTAGCACACAAGACCATTGAGCAGTATTATTAATAGGAGACTTGACACCCCACCTGGTTGTCATTTGCTTGACTGTCATAATTCAAATCCTAGAGAATAAAAGTTCATAGGCATTGAAAGAGTAGGTCCTTTGCCGAGGTGGGGGAGACGAGTGAATAAACTACAGTGGAAAAAATCAACTTGGATTTATGAATTACTTAAGTGTTACACCTGCTGGTTTAAACAAGCAATGGGATTTAAAATCTTCTTTTAAAAGATTAACTGGCCACGCCCCTGAGGAAGATTCATCAAAAGTCAAAGTGCTTGGGCTTCCTAGAGCCATAAAGACTTTTTTACCTCTAGCCATAACTTTACATCTAGCATTTACTGTGTTTGTCAGTTTTCTTGCTTGAATTGGATTATATTTGTACTTAACGTGGTTTGTGATATTACTGCCACTAAAGAATTTTCAGCATTATGCTGTGCCTGGCTATTCGTTTCCTTTGTGAGTGCTTGGGACTTTTGGATTCTTTGCTTCTGCATTTGAGAGCTGGCTTCCCTACTTCCCTGAGCACTGGCCCTGCACCGTGTATCATGCCCCCCTTTTGGAACCAGAAACATAGAAACAAATAGATTGCTTTCAGATAAGGACCGTTTGCCCCCGTCTGCCCTTTTTTCCCCACCTACAGTAACGCCACAGATCCTACATGAGCTCCAGTCAATTCTCCCTCACCCTTTTCACTGAGATTCCCTTGTGTCTATCCCAAGCATTCTGGAACCTCACTACTGCTTTTGCTCCTACCACCTCCAATGAAATGCTGTTCCAGGAATCCTCCACTCTCTCTCTCTCTCTCTCTCTCTCTCTCTCTCTCTGTCTGAAGAAGTACTTCCTCACATCTCTCCTGAAATTACACCCCCAGCTTCATATCAGATCCCCTTGTTCCTGAGTGCTTTTTTTCTGTAAAATACTTCCCTCCTGCACCTTGTTTTGTATCTTTTTATAACAAGGCAATGTTGAAAATTTGGTGCAAAAATATTACAAAATAACACATTTATGAGCCTGCATTACATTTTCAAATACAGGTTCCTAACTTTGATACATTTCAATATTTTTATCCCAAATTCTTCACCTTCAACACTATCGGCTCTGGCCAGAGTTTGTTCTTAATGGCCCATACACACCTGCCTGGGGTCCAGCATGATATATTGATGGTCTGTTGTCTGTTCTGAAGCTGTGCCAGAATCTGCCATTTATATTCACATTCTCTCTGCATTGAAACTCGCCTATCTGTATTCTATACTTTTTCCGTGAATCAGTTTTGTTTTCCATGAAAGTGTTGGTTATTCCACAAAACAATCCTTTGTGCAGAAAATATTTTTATGGTTTGCTAGTGACTCCATGTGGTTGCCTTTCACACAGACATTCCACACCATATGATGCTCCTAGCTACCTTGAAGTCTTGCAAAACTCATGAGGCATTCAAGAAAGAAGGCTCTCTGGAGCTGCTGCAGTTTTGCTGTAGAAAACTGACACAAAATCTCATTATTAAAGTGACCATTTCAGAATACAGTTGCTACAGGTTTATAGTTAAAGTGCCAGAGAAATCTAGCTTTTATTGCTAGAATTTGTGCTTTTTAGTCTGATCTAACAGGCAGCAATTACTGTATTGTGGGACTGGGTGGAGAGTTTGCAGGGCCCTGCAGACTACAGTATCAGCTAGTAGTCAGAGAAAGGCACAGAAATGAAGGTTGTGAAAGGATTTTATACAGTTTATTTCTCATTATATTTGCAGCATTGTTGGTTGATATATTTGTAGTGCTTGCTAGGGGCTACATTTGTGCAATTGTGTCAGGGTAAGAGTTTTTTGGACACAGCACTATAATAGTCAATTTAAGAGAGAATCACAGAGGCTCTGAGGGTGTTTAAATGCAGTTCTTTGAAATCTTCTGAGTGTGAGTATTATTTGTAGAGTGTGATCACTACTGGAACTATTTTTTTTTCTCCAGTGTTACTTATTAGTGCATGAGACAATGAAGAAGAGCAGTTCAGGCTGTGGACATGGTTGCAGATGCAGTAGTATGCAACCAAACACAACTGAGAAAGGGAAATGAAGGGTCATATGGTGTATCTGCAGCGGAGCTATGAGAGCTTCAGATGCTATCTCCATTAGAAGTACCAGTGATGCCACCAGAGGCTGGTAGAAGTATCATTGGTGGGACAAGTGCAGTAGCAATGTTGAGATCTGCCATGTTAAAAAATCAGCTGCTGATGTAGCAGCAATGCTAACAGCAGAATCCCAAACTGAGTCAGCTGAGCCAGAGTCACAGGACAGGAGTCTTGGCAGACACTAGGGGAGGAGCAGGATGCTGAGGAGGAGGCAGTACGAGTGGAGAGATCTCAGCAGGGGATGGAGAAGTTTTCTCAGAAGGGAGTAGTGGAGGTGGAAGAGCCACATGAGAAGTCACATGGATAGCCACTAGGGCCAGTACAGAGAAGTTAGGTAGGATGGGCAGACTGGATGGGCCAATGGGCTTTTTACTGCTGTCATTGTCCATGTATCTATGAGACCATATTAGGGAACGTTGTACATACTGTTCGTCATCATCATGCAGTGCCAGATGACAAAATGGAAGAGGTGGAGATGGAGTCTGGTGAGGGCAGCAGTGATGTTGACATTGATGATCCAGGGGCTGATGTAAATTGTGAGCCAAAGTACCATCCAGGTAGTCCGATAAACAAAAAGCCACTTTTTCCTCACAAAGAAAGGTAAATTAAAAAGGAGGAAGAATATGACTATGAAGGCTGATGTGCTGGTCTGACGTGTTGAAACTGGATCTAAAAGCAAGGGAAAGGGAAAGGGGTCAGTACAGAGCAAGAAAATGGAAAAGAAAAGAGATGGTAACAAGGGAGGTAGAGGAGGAAGAGACACAGATGAGCGTGAGGGTGTTGAGGACAGAGGCAGAGGCATGAGTCCAGTGCTCCCCATGGGCAGACAACAGGTAAGCAGTGCCTCTCATACCAAATGTCTTTAATTGTAGATGTTTATATCACCAACAAAAATGAGGCAAGTGTGGCAATGTGCTCAGTTTACAAGGTTTAAATTTATTTATTTCAAAAGTTTCACCAGAAAAGACATACTGAGCTGCTAATAGCTTGTTTCCAGATGTGTCCTGGGGAAGGGGATATGAAAAAGCATATACAACAAATACAATATATCAAGGAGCATAATCAAAAATTGATAACACATCAGAAACAACATATGTACAGGTAATGAAGGATACAAATTGCCATGGTAGAACTAGAGGGGGTGGGGTGAGGAAGAAATTCATGGACAGCTGCAGGAGGGAGAAGAAAAGTCTTGAAGGAGAGACTTTAAGGAGGAAGCCAAAGAGGCAGAGCAAACTGGCAAGGTAAAGGAGGACCAAACTTTTGGAAAGCAGTGTGAGAAATTAGACCGATCAGCAGTAGATTTTCTAGAAGGAATAGTGAGGGAGTGGGAAGTATTATTACATAGAGGGTAGGAGAAAGATGATGAATTTATTTTTAATTTTTTTTTTGGTTACCAGGCAGGCCACTTAGGCACAGGTGTCTGTTTTCAGGTGACCTGAGAGCACAGGGGAGGTTAAGTGACTTGCTCAGAGTCACACAGTATGCAAGTGGAGGATGTGGGAATCAAACCCAGGTCTCTTCTGGTTATACCAGGCTCACCCACAGCTCATTACTCTAACCTCTAGGCTATACTGCCAGACCCCAAAGATGAAGAGGATAAGATGGATGTAAGGTAGGAGGGAAAAGAGCCAAACCAGAATTTAGAAATAAAGGAGGCACAATGGGACAAGTGCCTAGCATCAAGACAGGGGAGTTAAAGGGCAGAGTAATTGGGGGGGGGAGGACAAGGGAAAACTAAAGCAAAGTGGCAAAAAGGGTGGGATAGTGGCTCCACTCTAGCAAGGGAGGATTTGGGAGCTCCACTATAGACTATGTTGCCATAATAAAAAATAGGGAGACTCATATTTAAAACAATTTCACAACAGACAAGAAGTGGGATACTTGCTTTATTCCTGTACAGTGCACCAAGCTTGGGGTGAAGCTTTTGGTGTATGGCATCAGTATGAACTGAGAAGTCTTGATGACGGTCAAGCCAGATGCCAAGGTTCTTGAAGAGGATACATCCTCAATATTAGCACCATCAAGGGTGTGAAATGAAGGGAGAGGGGGTGAGTCTAGAAAGCCTCTGATGGGTGCCAAAAGTCATGGAGACAATTTTGGGGGCATTGAGTGATAGCTGGTTAGACTGGAACCAGCACTAAATATTGTCGAAATCTAGCTAAAGCTGTGAGGTAAGATCATGGGAAGAAGAGCCAGATGCAAAAATAACTATGTCATCAGCTTACATATTAATGGATGCAAAGGAACAGACAGAAGGTAGGTCATTCAAGAATATAAAAAAGGGACTATGACCCAGGACAGATCCTTGAGGGACACCTGAGTAGGCAGGGAGAGGTGACGAAATGGAGCTACCTATCTGGACAGTCTGAGACCTACCTCCAAGGTAAGAGCAAAACCTGCTGACTGCAGAGTCAGAAACTGCTGCTGATTTAAGCTTGTCCAGAAGGAAGGAATGTGCCACTGCCAAAAGCTTTAGCAAGATCAAACAAAGATGGCAGATGTGATCAGATCCTGATCTATACCTGTGAGGATGGAGTCAGTGAGTAGAAGGGAAAGAGAGGTAGAGAGGGATTTTCTAAATCCAGACTGAAAGAGGGTGAAGAAGGAGGAGACGTCAAGGAAGGTTGAGAGTTGAGGTAGTGCAAGTAGGAAAGTGAGAGATAGGACAGTAATTACCAGTAGAAAAGGGATCACCACCTTTAGGGGATAGAAATAATAGTAGCCTGCTTCCAGACATCAGGAACAATAGCAGAAGAAAAAGAAAGGCAGAGAAGCAAAGTGATAGGCAGAGCAATGGCAAGCGCTGAGAGAAGGAGAAGTTTGGGATCAAGGTCATCAGGGCTACCACATTTGTGAGGATTAAGAGCAAGCAAGGACTTAAAGGGAGCAGAGGTGGTGATAGAAGTAAAAAAAGAGATGTAAAGGAGGTGAAGGTAAAGAGTGGGAGGAAAGGGGGAAGGAGGAAGGCATTAGAGAGAGCATGCACAGACAGTAAATAAAGTATTAAAGGAAGAGGCAATAATAGAAAGGTCAGAGATGAGGAGACGTCAATGCTGATGACAGGAGAGGAACACTGTGTCAGATGGGAGAACAACAAATGGATAACCTTCCAGAACTTAGAGGGATGACTGATATTGTTCTGGAGTGTGGATGCAATATACTCAGACTTTGGAAGTCTTATGGCTTTGGTAAGGCTTTATGAAGGTGATGATTGTTTGCCAAAGCAGCAGGGGAACCAGTGATCTTTGAAGAACATGAAATCCCCCTACAAATTGGGGTTTACTATAATGTCTTCATGGGCTCCTTAATGCCCACTTTCAGGCTGGTGTCCTGTTTTCAGTAGTTCTATTTTTGTTTGTGAGAATGCCCTAGTGAGCCTCTGCGCCTGTCTCTTTAAGAAAATGGCTAATCTGTGTTACAAATTAATCTGGGCTGGGTCTGAGTGATTTAAGGCTTGTGACCGGTCTGTTATTCTGCTCCATTCTGCAGCCGCTACTTGCGCAGAGGGAGTTTTCATAGGAACTGTGATTGTTCATTGATTATTTGCTGTTATAGTAAATATAGAGAAGTTTGTCTAACCTGCTTTGATTGCAGCTCGAACATTTGGATGGGAGCCACCATGTTGGGTCCTGGACTTGCATTAACTGGACCAATCGAGCCACTAGGAACCTAAAATGGAGACTGTCCTCAGGGGTCTTGTGGGAAGGAAATTCTGTAGTTTTGTAGTTTTTGACTGTTGGTGCCTAAATTGACCTGGAGGGGGATCCCAAACTGTGACTGACAGCTCCTTCAGCCAACTGAACCTTTTGGATTACAAGGGAATGCCCAGAACTGCCTGAAGCAGTGGATCAGTTAGAGATGGAAGTGGAAGAGTGAACAACTTGAGCTTTCGAGCAGCTACTCCCTGAAGGAGCATAGGGTAATCAGCTGGAAGAGGTTTAGCTGGCCTTCCTGTCACATTCTCCTGCAATCAAACTGCCTATTGCAGAAGTCGGACTTGTCCAATTTCTAGTCCTTGGAACTGTGGCAGAAGAAAGAAGATGTTTGTTAGTGCGATTGATGACTTGGACTGAAGACTTGCTACTGAAGCGATTGGCCCGCCCAGCAGTTAGGAGAGTTAGACTCAGAATGAATGGTTTGTGTAGTGAAGCTGTCAATTTGCAACTATACTGAATCTGAACTGTTGTTTAAAGAGATTAGTGATATAAGTATGTTGAATGTGTATAGTGGGTCGCAGTTTGGTTCCCACGGTAGAATCTGATACGCCAGCTGGAGGCTTCACCAGCAGAAGATCATGAACTTTTTCAGGACCATTCATCCTGCCTAGCCCTGTCATCTCAGACTAGGCCACTACTCGTATATCAGAGACCTTCTCGACAAAAGACCAGCCTAGGGACTCGGCCCACTGCCCAACACCATTGAGCAGGTAGCAACCACCCCGAGGTGAGTCATGTCGGCCCTGCTTCCTCGGGCCTCCCTGATCATCACCACGAGATCTACATCTTGCCTGCACTGCATCCATGTCCTGGTAGCGTGAGTACAAATCAGGGTAGCTCCCTGCAACAAAAGCAAAAAATTATTGTGGTACAATCTAATTGTTTCTTTTACTGGGTTCTTGCAAAAGACTGAGGCATCCGGCTTGGATTACAAATAATAGGGTTGTGTGCATGCTTAACTCTTTTTCTTTCATTAAGAGCCCCAACATCAGCTGCAATGTCAGCCACCCCGGGCAATGCTTCAGGCTAGCTTGCATGACATACTGGGTAGCCAGGGCTGTTGAACCGTCAGGTTGGGATGTAACAATCCTGATTTAATTCAGATTGCAAATCATTCTGCTAGATTGTCTTCTTTCACATTTAACCTGGTTAGTGAGCATATTATTAGTTGGGTTACAGTGCTAAGGTTGTATTAGTGCATTGCTGATCTTATTTTACAGGGGGTCTCCAGGGCAACTGCCGGAGATCCAGTCCTGGTGGTAAGTGAAAAGGGTGTGAGCACGTTATTATTGCTGTCTATTGATTGTGAATGTACCATTGTGTTACCACTCAGGCCACTAGAAGCATTGGTGGGTGATTATAGCATCCCAGAGGGCTATACCAGAGCAGTTAAGCTACCCCAATACCATTCCTCTGGATGGAGGCATCCATTTACAGAACTCAGACCCCTTAACTTGTGTATGGCCATACAAGCAGGGGTAGTAGCCCTTAGAATAGCACTGTCTAAGGGGTTACAAATATCAAGCAAGATCTCTAGTAGGAAGGCAAGACATTAATTCAGCTGTAATCCAATGAAGATGGTGGCCTGTATTCTGTTTTTTCTCAGAGGAACATAACAATCCCAAACAGCCATACATTTAGATTGAAAGTATTGCAGGGCAGAATTTATAATGTTGACTGTTGAGACTGGTGATCAGTCAATATCCCCTAGGTCAGCTAGGAGAGAGGACAGTTTCAGTGTCCTTAAGGCCAGCGATGAATACATTTTTATTTAAACTAATCGACTGAGCCAGGGGAAATCTGGGTCATGTCTCAGTATCTCATGACAGCATAGCCACTTGAAAACCAAACATCTTCTCAAGTGGCAGCAACATCAAAGGGATGCGTAGCTTGGTCTTAATAGACCTGTTTGTGAGGGTCAGGGAAGGGATGAGGAGGAATAAGGAACCAGCAGTGAGGAATTGCAATATGTCAGCACTGGCACCACCACCACAAGCACTGTGCAAGTGGCAACTAACATTTCAGTCAGTAAAACACTACAGTCCATAACTGGGTATTTTTCCAAGTAAAGAGTGCTACAGTCATCCACCAGACCTTCCACAACTGCGGTCAGGAATGTGCCCCACACCCAGTCAAAAGCATCGTCCCCTCCAGTGCTACCTCCACAAGGGAATCAACCGTCATACAAACACTGTCCAAATTCACCAACTATCACCACAGCTACCCAGGAGCAAAGGAACTGAATGCTGCTGTGGCATACATGCTTACAGTTTATATACTGCTGTACTCATCTCTTGAAAATACTAGTTTCCATAATCTAATAAGCCTTGCAGAGCCCAAATAGAATGTTACTTCATGCACATATTTGTCACCCAAGGCAGTTACTGGACTTTACTTTGATCTGAAAATATATTTCTAACATGGCTTGAGCTATTCAGCAGAGGATACTGTTCACCTAACAACAGATATGTGAAGCAGTAACCCTGGAGTAGCAGCATCATACTGTAGAACTTGAAATTTCCAGTCAATATATTTTCACTATAATCACGCTCCAGCATAGATCTGCAAAAATGCATTGACTGCATTAACAATGTTATGTTTCTATTAATAACATGCACAACCACAATACTTGCTCATCCTCATCATACACCCTGTTTCTGATAATGCTGACAAGCTGAAGAAGGAATGCTATTGCTGCGGTAGCATCAGATGATCTCTGCTCACCTGCTGTCTTGAACTGTCTGATGCGATTCAGCTTTTGAAATCTCCACAGTGTACTGCTGGATTGACTTTGGTGTTGCTTGCCAAGCATATCTTTTTTCTCAACAGCCCGTTTTTTTTCATGACACTTAGAAGAAAAGATCTCAAGCTTCCCGTTTTGCTTCCTGAGACCAAATATGGTGGATTTGGGCAGACCGTACTCTGCTGCAACCTTGAAAGTTGACTCTCCCCTTTGCAGCCACCTAAGATTTTTTTGTTTATCGCGGTTTAGAGCTTTCTATTTGCATGACTCAGCAATAACAAGAAGTATGTTTTAAAAAGTTGTTTTTTTATGCGATTCTAGTTAAAAACACATCACAGCTTCAACAGAACTGCAGGAAACTCTAGCAGGATCAATAGGAAGATGTTAAGTGTGCTGTTGGGGTTAGTTTTTAATGAGCCACAAACCACTGGCTTTCAAGTATTAATGGGCTGCAGCTGACAATAACACTCTTCCAGCTACCAGTATGCAAATTTAAATTCCCACTAATAGGGAAGCCGGTCCCATTGCATGAAATTTGATTTGCGTGTAAATATTGAGTTTTACAGTACATCACAGCACACTGGGCTCAGTTCCCCTGTTTGTATGCTGTGAGGTCCTGTCAGTCTCTTTCATGCCACAAAAACATTGTACAGTCCCAGTCAGTGATCTGTCTGGTTGCAGCAACTGTGGTGCTGACGTACATGGATGACCTGAAACATCAAGGGATTCATGAACTCCTGCTGTGTTGACAGTCAAAGACTGAGGTGTGGCCTGTACTGGCTGCTGTCACAATATGCCCTCTCTCCTGCCCAATACCCAAAGAGAACTCTGAGAGAGTGCTCAGTGTAGCAGGGGCAACCATCACTAACCACAGAATAAGGCAGTCTCGGAGTCGCCATACTGTTTAAATGATCACTTTCATCAAAGTGAGTCCACTCACCATTCCACCTGATTACACAATTAGTGAGCAATCCCATTTCTGGAACGAGGGGGAGCAGTCACTGGTGGGAGAGGAGGAGGAGGAGGAAGAGGAAAGTGTTCCAAACGATGGCCTGTTTATTCTAATGAAGATAATGCTGACGGTCATTATGAACATGGTGAGCCCATCCCTGTTGCCATCAGGAATCCACCCATGTCACACTAGTTCTGCCCCTGGCATCCATGATTACTACAAACCCATGCTGCTTGTGGACTTCTGATGTGATTTGTCACACACGGATACCATGAAGAATGCCTGGCTAATAGAAACATAGAAACAGAAATATAGAATTTGACGGCAGATAGGGACCGCTTGGCCCACCCAGTCTACCCATTTCCCTACCTAATGGATAAGCTGCAGATCCTAGTTAACCAGCAGCCTACGTCTTCCTACCCCAACCCCCTAAAATTGCCTTATGACTGTCCCATGCATGCTTGAATTCCACCACTGTTTTTGACTCCACAACCTCCTCCAGAAGTCTGTTCCATGCATCCACAACCCTCTCTGTGAAACAATACTTCATCAAATTACCTCTGAGCCTTCCCCCATCTTCAAATTGTGCCCCTTGTTCTTGCACACCTCTTTTTTGAAAGATGCTACCCTCTTGGACTTTGTTGATTCCCTTGAGGTACTTGAAAGTTTCAATCATGTTCCCCCTCTCCCTCTTTTCCTCGAGGCTATACATATTAAGCTCCTTAAGCCTCTTCATATGTCTTCCGGTGCAGACCCTGAACCATTTTAGTTGCCCTCCTTTGGACAGCCTCCATCCTGTCTATGTCTTTGCAGAGAATGGGTCTCCAGAACTGCACGCAGTACTCCAGATGGGGTCTCACCAGCTGTCTGTAAAGAGGGATAATAACTTCCTGTTTTCTACTGGTGATGCCTCTCCCTATGCATCCCAGCATCGCCCCAGCCCTCCTTGCTGCCCTCTCACATTGCTTGCCCACCTTTAGGTCATCTGATATGACTACCCCTAGGTCTCTTTCCATTTTTGTTGTTGTTAGTATCTCACCCCCCATTGTGTACTCTTCCCCTGGATTTTTGTTTCCCAGGTGCATTACCTTGCACTTCTTAGCACTGAATCTAAGCTGCCATACATTTGACCATTCCTCTAACCTTGCCATGTCCCTTCTCATCCTTTCCACCCCACCTTGTGCATCAACTCTGTTGCAGATCTTTGTGTCATCTGCAAGAGACATGCTTTCCTTCCAGTCCCTCTGCAATGTCGCTTATAAAGACGTTGAGAAGGGGCGATCTAATACTGAACCCTGCGGTGCCCACTAGTAATCCCTTTCTTCAGAGTGGACTCCATTTGCTATTACTCTCTGTGTCCTATTCTCCAGCCAATTCTTTACCCAGGCTGTCATCTTGGGACTCACTCCCAGGTTGGCTAACTTGTATATTAATCTTTTGTGTGGGACTGTGTCAAATGCCTTGCTAAAGCCTAGGTAGACCATGTCCACAGCCCCTCCCTGATCTACTACTTTGGTCACCCAGTCAAAGAAATCTATCAGATTCATCTGGCATGACCTTCCTGCTGTGAATCCATGCTGCTTAATCTTGATGACTTGACCCTTATCTGTTTTACTATGGTTGCATGGCGAAGTGAGAAATACGTAATGTGAAAATAACATTTTATATTGAGAGACTCTCGTGGTAGGGGACCAGTGTGTGCTGTTATTTGTATGGGTTGTACTTGTTCACTATAATCAACACATGGCCTTTTCTAGGGCACATCATTCAGCACAACAGCTGACAACAACACTATGCAGAATGACTGCAGTGCACAGTGGCATCATTTCCTTATACAATGGTGGTATGTCCATGTAACCCCCTCATTCCCAGGGGTTACTAGAATCCCAGTTAGAACCAGGGAAAGGCAGCTAGTGAAATGGCAGTTAAATTGATTTCACACTGTCAAGCTCTAGCGTCAGTCTCAGCTGAGCTAGAGGGTGATGTAATCTTAGAACTCTCACAGCAGCATAAGCCACACTTGAATTAGCAGCTGGGGAAATAGCTTTAGAATGTTCAGTCAGTCTTGAGTAGGAGTTCCAGGAGGAGGCTTCAGCTTGCTGTGCAGCTCCTCAGACAGCTCTGACAGAGAGCTACCACTGTGTTTTGGGTAGTTTGTTCTCACCGTAGAAGAATAACATAGAAGACAGTGATTGAAGTGGTGGAGACCTTGCCAAGTGGGTTTTTCTTTGCCCCATCCCAGGAGGGATGGGGTGATCTTCAGGGTTCAGGGGCAATCCCCTCACCCAGTCTGTCTAATGAAGCTGCCTGTGACAACTTCAGAAACTGTGAGTACTTTTGTGTCAGCCCAGGAGGGGCACCTGCAAACCTTAGGTGAATTTTCTCTGACAAAAGGAACTCTGTCACCTAGACTGTGTCTGTTTTTAAAAGTGTCTGCCTACTGTGGAGTCTAGAGAGAGAGAGACTGTCCAAGTACAGAACTTTTAGTCATGTAGTATGTTAAATGTGAAAAACATTTCAAGATAGCATCTACATGTTTTCTGTGAGGGTGTTATTAACCAGATGAATGGCAGAGTATAAACTTGGAAGTAAAAGGTGGGAGACCCCCATCTGGAGTAACCAGTTTACCTCTCCAAGTTCAGTTTGGGCACCAGTTCAATTTTCAGTCAGTGCATTTGGCCAGTGCCTGATGGAAATAGTTACCCAGACATGGGTTTTTGATTCTCTGTTTCAGTTTACCTCAGTGTAGTGGTTGTTGGAAGATTTTGAGCCTGTATGTGCTCTTTGGTGGTCTTGTGTGCCACCAGTATTCCTCATGAAAATATGGGAAAGTGTCCTAGTACTGGCTGTGTGTACCTAGTCAATGGGAAAAGTGTTCTAGTACTGGCTGTGTATGCCTAGTCGAGAGGAAATGTACCAGTAACTGGCCGTGTGTGCTAATCTCCATTTCAGAACCTGAGAGTTTGCCGTGTGTGTTCACTATGCCTATGTTAAACGAGAGGTTCAGGAATGTCTGCACCTCAGTAATCTGCATTACCAGTATAAGTAACCCTGTGGGGGTCCATCTTCGCTTTGTGATTATTCTCTGTGTATGTGAATAAAAGCCACACTCTAGAATCCCAACCTGGTTTGGACAGTACTGTTATTGCTTCTACTGTGTCTGGATTTTACTTGGGTGCCCCTGTCCAGAAGTGCAAACCTAGCATAACTGTGAGCAAATGTTTTCTCCCAGGGACCTGGGTTGCTGGCCATAGTAAATGGTCCCACCAGGTGTGTACCAGGTAATTGCCACACTTGGTTGTCTGTGTTGTGATAGCAGGCTCAGAGAAATGTGTGTACAATTGTCATGTAAACCCCCACCCCTCTCGTTTACTCCTAGATGCTATGTGGTTGGAAGAGCAGCCCTGCTAGTTAAACAAGGGGCGGGGGGTTACATCCACAATGTAAATGTTGGTACAAGTCACCTAGAAGGCAAATTAATTTCTGCTATACTTCTGCTTTGAAATGGAAAATGGATCCTGAGGGCTATAGACCAATGACACCAACAGTGCACTAAATGGGAGGGTTGGAGGGCTATAGGCTGAGACAGTTGAAGTAGTAAACTATGTATGTCATTTTTGTCTGATGGTATTACTTTATTATGCAGCTTCACCTGCTGCAACTAGTCTATGCCAACACCAGATCAAGAGTGACTATGCACAGATGAACAAAGTCTCAGCATTCTGAGCATTACTTCCCACAGCATGTCCCAAGCACTAAAGTGTGCTGAAGAACATCTCACTGTTCTTGAATCATAAATTAAATACAGATGCCATGTTGAAATTTCATTATTCTCATCTGGGCTCCATCTGCGATGTTTCTGATTGGAGAAGAAGCATCACGAGGGGCATTCATTAATCTCTGTTATACCCACGGCTAAAGAGAGTAGGTGATATTTGAAATCCCTACTCACGTCTAGCTGTGAAGTGTGTGATGAATTGAAGCAAGGGTGTTTTTAAAGTGGTGCACCGCATAGGACTAATAGATGTACAGTGCGGCAGTTTGAATGTGTGCATTAACTGCCGAAGTGCTAAAGTTAAACCCACCCACCTGCCTAAGTGGTCAGTGTAAACTCATAGTGAGCAGTGTTAAAATTGGGGAAATAGAACTTGCTCTATAGTAAAACCATTATTTAGTGTAAAGGAGCATATTGTCTTTCCCACCCACCCACCCAGGCGGACACTGTACTTTTCCTAGTAATTGCTGAAAATGAACATTAGATTGTACAGCAATGGCTTATGGATTTAAAATATCTGGGCACCTTACTATACAGGAGTGGCTGGAAGAGAAATTTCCTGAAGGGGAGGCTCCGGTCGATGAGAGCTGGTCATTGTTTTTTGGAAAGTGATGTAGATGATTTGGAGTTGTACAGCACTAATGAGAAGCAGAAAAATGACATAGAACATATCAGTGACAGAGAGACAAAAGTAGCTGCTCAGAAGGAAAAGAAGATTGCAGTAGGATGTGCAACCACTAGTAACAGTGGAAAAGGAAATGTAAACTAAAGCATCTGAATATATCATTAAATTAGGGAAATAGTGATCAGAATAAAAGTAGGAATATATTTAACTCAGAAATGTACAGTTAAGGAAAGGGAGAATAGCAGTAATAAGAAAATCAGAAATATGTCTCTATCAGAAACACAGTATGATAAGATAATCAAAAATGTGTGTAACTCAGAAGTGCAGTCCTATAAAACAACAAAAGACAGTGTTATCAGGACATAGTTGGAGAGCTCAGTGATAGGAGAATATATTAATGAAAGTCCTGGAAAGAGGTATAAAAGTTTGAATTATTGTAACAGAGGAAATGAAATGTTTCCCAGAAGTTGTTTTAATACTGACAGGAGTATCATAATAAATGAAGAGAGCAGTGGACAATTGTTTTCAGTTGCACAACATAGTCCAAAGACGGATATTGAAGAAAACAAGGAGTTACAGAACACGATGCTGGTGTATGATTGTGAATGTAGTGACAGAAAAACAAGAGTGTTACAAGCCAGTAGATTGGAAACAAATAATAAATACATTCAGAGTTTACAGGTGTGGTATAAGGATATAGAAAAAGATGTTGAAATAACAGAAAAAAGGGACATAACAGAGAAGACAGAGTATGGAATTTGAAAGTGATAAAGTAGTAAATATGAGCGAAAGAGAAAAAAGGAACGATTGTAGTGAAAGAGAACAGCTGCAGAAAATCATTAAAAAAGTACTAAAAAATCATGAAATGCAGAATAGTGTGATGGGAAAAGTCAGCAGCAGCAGCATCGATGGAGATAGTTTTCAGATTGCAGAGAAGTCAGCAACCATAATTCTGAGGAACAATAACACACAAAGTAGAAGAAACTGCCAGATACAAAGCAGTAGTAATAGTGATAGAAGTAAGGTATTGCTACAAAAAGAGGAAGGAACAGTATATAATACAGACACAGAAAAGCATAAAAGTGATTAAGAGTGTAACAAAAGAAGTGAAAGGAGGGGGACATGCAAGTTTGTGATCAGCAGAATTAGACGCATTAGAGAAAGCCAAAGACGAGAGAAACACACAAAAATGCACAGTATGGCCAATAAATGTGTTTGCTGATTGGTTAAAAGGTCAAAACTTGATGATAGATTTTGCAACAATTCCAGAACTAAGCACGATATTAAGAACATTTTATGGAACTGCATCTGCAACAGAGGGAAAAGCATACATAATAAGTTCATTAATCTGTTTACGTGCAAGCATCAACAGACACATTAATAGCCTAGAAAACAATGGGCAAGTCAATATTATGACTGATCCATGTTTCAAGGCAGCAAACAATATATTTGTTTGAATTTTGAAGCAGATTAGGAAAGTAGGCGAGGATCGCGCAGTCCATCATCCGTATATCACCAAATCAGACTTAAAAAAAGTTACATACCTCAGAAGCCATGACTTCAAACACGCCTGATGGTCTAGCAAGGCATGTTTGGTTTGAACTACAATTGGGCCTTACTAGGTGAGAGGGAGGAGTAGTAAGAGATCTGGAACAAGACTCACACATAGTACACACAAATGATAATGGTCATGAATATTTGTCCCTTGCCTACAATCCCCATACAAAAAAAAACATAATAAACATCGGAAGCAAACAAGCTGAATTTAAGAGGTTTCCTATTTTCAGACCCTAACAATCCATTATGCCCAGTACAGATGTAGAAACAGAAACATAGAATTTAATGGCAGATAAGGACCGCTTGGCCCACCTAGTCCGCCCATTTTCCTACCTAACAGATTAGCTGCAGATCCTAATTAACCAACAGCTTACTTCCTCTTACCCCCCCACTAGGACTGCCTTATGTCTGTCCCATGCATTCTTGAATTCCCCCACTGTTCTTGACTCCACAACCTCCTCAGGGAGGCTGTTCCATGCATCCACAACCCTCTCTGTGAAAAAATACTTCCTCACATTACCTCTGGCCGTCCCCCTCTATCTTCAAATTGTGCCCTTGTTCTTGCACATCTCTTTTCTGAAAGATGCCACCCTCCTGGACTTTGTTGATTCCTTGAGGTACTTGAAAGTTTCTATCATGTCCCTCTCTCCCTCCTTTCCTCAAGGGTATACATATTAAGCTCCTTTAGTCTTTCTTCGTATGTCTTCTGGTGCAGACCCTGCACCATTTTGGTTGCCCTCCTCTGGACAGCTTCCATCCTGTCTATGTCTTTGCAGAGATTGGGTCTCCAGAACTGCACGCAGTACTCCAGATGGGGTCACACCAGCTGTCTGTACAGAGGGATAACAACTTCCTGTTTTCTACTGGTGATGCCTCTCCCTATGCATCCCAGTATCACCTCAGCCCTCCTTGCTGCCCTCTCACATTGCTTGCCCACCTTTAGGTCATCTGATATGACTACCCCCAGGTCCCTTTCCATTTTTGTTGTTGTTAGTATCTCACCCCCCATTGTGTACTCTTCCCCTGGGTTTTTGTTTCCCAGGGTGCATTACCTTACACTTCTTAGCATTGAATCTAAGCTGCCATACATTTGACCATTCCTCTAACTTGCAAGTCCCTTCTCATCCTTTCCATCCCACCTTGTGCATCAACTCTGTTGCAGATCTTTGTGTCATCTGCAAAGAGACATACTTTCCTTCCAGTCCCTCTGCAATGTCGCTATAAAGACATTGAAGGGACTGGTCCTAATACTGAACCCTGCG
Source organism: Neoceratodus forsteri (assembly GCA_016271365.2). Classification (NCBI taxonomy): domain Eukaryota; kingdom Metazoa; phylum Chordata; order Ceratodontiformes; family Ceratodontidae; genus Neoceratodus; species Neoceratodus forsteri. The sequence continues at coordinate 1,467,273,556 of CM057449.1, forward strand.
GTACCCCACTAGTAACCCCCCTTTCTTCAGAGTGAACTCCATTTACTACTACCCTTTGCATCCTGTTGTCTAGCCAATTTTTTATCCAGGCTACCACCTTGGGACCCACTCCCAGGCTGGCTAACTTGTGTATTAATCTTTTGTGTGGGACTGTGTCAAATGCCTTGCTAAAATCTAGGTAAGCCATGTCCACAGCCCCATCCTGGTCTACTACTTTGGTCACCCAGTCAAAGAAATCTATTACATTCGTCTGACATGACCTTCCCATCGTGAATCCATGCTGCCGTGGGTCCTGTGCCCCACTGGCCTCTAGGTACTCAACAATTCTTTCCTTCAGAAGAGATTCCATCATTTTACCTACCACTGAAGTCAAACTAACAGGTCTGTAGTTTCCTGCCTCTGTCTTGCTCCCACTTTTGTGAAGAGGAATCACATCCGCCCTCCTCCAGTCCTCAGATACCACCACATCCTCCCATGATTTGTTAAAGAGAGTAGTCAGCAGTGTCATTAGTTCTACCCTTAGTTCTTTTAGAATTCTTGGGTGAATCCCATCAGGCCCCATTGCTTTGTCCACCTTCAATTTTATTAGTTCTTTCAGAACCCTTTCTTCTGTAAATGGACTGGTATCGACCCCCGTCTTCAGAGTGTTTCTCTTGTTTGGTTTAGGTACCTCCCCCTCCTCTTCCTTTGTATAAGCAATACATTAAACGTTGTCCCCCTGGAGCCCAAGCATTATATTTATACCCAAGGCGTGTAGTGCAGGCCGAAGTTAAGTACTGGTATACAGTCCAAGTAATGGGAATAAACTACTTGGGCAACATGATGCCCCAATTGTCAGAGCAAAGCTGTTGCGACGATATACAAACCATTATATCAGGAGTACAGCGGTACAAATTCTATCAAATGCAGGATTAGCTGCAAGAGAAATTATGTTTGTGACAGGTCATCATTGTGAAATGAGTCTGAGAAAGTACTGGAATGTCTCAACAAGTGAGAGACAGACATGGAGCACTTTACTGAGCTCCGCTGGGACAGCAAAACGAATTCTGAGCAATGGCATGTGTCCATCAGTTAATATTGTAACAACATGTTCCCATACTGTAGCACACAGTAACGGAGCTGTAGCATCATGTATAAAAATACCATCTGAATGCAAAAGCACAGCACCAGCAGTGATTACTCTATCTGGCATAACAGTATTACACATGTCTCCATTCATAAATCTGCAGCCATACAGTAATAATACCACTGATATTAGTACCATGCCTACTTTCTCATCCATCTTAGCTCTTGTAAATGCAGATACAAGAAACGGTGAACCTAACAACAGTAGCACCATTACTTATATGCCTGAGAGTCCTCTGAACACACAGAAGACACAGAGTGTCCATAAAGAAGACATTAGCAATGTTGCAGGAAATGAACCCTTGATTGGTAACAGCATACTACAGTCACATGCTTCTAGAGCACAAAATCCATACCAAGAATCATCTCCATTCAACTTGCCTAACTTTACCAACTACGGAACAGTAAACTTTCAATATTATGGTGACACATCTTCTTCAAGTAAAGATCAGCATACTTCCCAGTCTAAGAAAACAGTCTGAAGTTACTAACTTCATAATAGTACAGTTACCAACATAAAGCATCTATTATTCCCTTAGCAAAATAGTCCCTGAGCAAAATAAGCACACAGGCTAGAAATAAAAGGTACGAAGTAGTTAATGTTACATACATTTAGCATGATTCCTGTGAGCTGCATTAAATCATCAGGCAAATGCAGCTGCCAAAACTGAAGTATGCTAATGCAGATCAAGTGGATTATTTTTGCAATAACATAGCAGCATTCATGTTGTTATTCATTTATATTGTTAGGCAGAATTGATATTCTTAGCTGTGCTGTATGAAGAAGTGACATAATAACCTGACAAAAATGTCATGTTTAGCAACAGTAGAAACACTAGTTCCTTTCATAGATAAGAGTATTATTGTTTATCTACAATAGAAGGCATGACTGCAAAGGCAACTCTATTATTATTCATGTTTAGCAGTAGTGCAAATAGTAGTTCCTTACATGCAGGAGTTGGCAGAAAACTATATTAACCTTGATGTTTTACAGCAGTACAAGCAGTAGTCAATGTTTAAATGGGTTGTAGTTATAAAGTTTAGAAATGTTCAGTGACATTTGTCTACATTTCTTAAATGTCTTCAGCATTTCTGTAACTGGAACTGTAATAGGGATAGAAAGTTTCTAAATGGCATGTTTTCAGTGAACACATCCTGGTACTTGCTTCATCTGCATGCATAGCCACCAAATAAAAAGATGTTGGACAGGATTTTCAAAAGGGATGTGCCCAGTGCATCCAAGATGCACTGGTACATCCCCAACTTGCACTGTGGCACAATTCTGGAAGGGGACCAAGGCACCGGCACATCCCCGATGCACCAACGCATCACAGATCCATTGCATACCACCCATAATGATATGCAGCACATCCGGAGGAGCTGTGAAGGGGGTATGTCCATGCATATGAAGCAGAGCCCCATTCACAGCCCAACTTGGAGGCACATCCCCAGGGCACGTTCAGAGATGTGCCTCCCAAAGATAAGTCTACTTCAAGTAGACTTAGATGAGTGGCCATCCACAGGCAGGCTGCTATACTGCAGACAGCAGCATGGCAGCCTTCCCACCCTACCTTTCCAGTGTGCTCCCTTCCTACCTGAGTCCACTTTGCAATGCCACTCACTGCAGCAGTAGACATGGCACACAGAACACCCCCCCACCCGAGACTCTATTTCCAAGTAGCATATTGTAGCAGTAAAATATGGACAAGCCCCCCCCGCCTGTAGCCCCAAGGAATGCCACTCACTATGGTGGTAGAAGAGAAGACCCAGAATCCCCACCCCAACCTGATCTAAATAATGCCAAGAGTCCCACCCTCTCTGGCAATCCAGTGGACTTCTCCACCCACTCAGGCACCCCCAAAAACCACCCCGCTGCCCATGTCCAAGCAGGCTCCACCGATCGGCAGGCAGCAAAATCCACCTGCAGTCCACTATGGCTGCTCGCCAACAGAGCTGTCTGTAAATGACAGCTATTGGAATATTGGCTCCATTGGTGACGCTCTGCATAATGCAAAGCAGTGTGAGTATTGTATACCGTCATTCACAAAGATGTAAATGACAGAGTACAGTACTCTCTGCAAGCTGATTGGTAAACAGGGTCCACCAATGGGCCTTCAGTAGTACAGTAGTGGCCATTCACAGACAGCTCTGTCAGTGGGCAGCCATGGTGGACTGTGGGTGGGTTGTGCTGCCCACTGATCGGTGGGACCTGCTTGGATGGGGGGAGAGGAGTGGTTTGGGGGTGCCTGAGTGGGTGGGGTGTCCACTGGACTGCCAGGGAAGGTGGGGGCCTGGGCCATTTCGATCGGCCAGGTGGGATTCCATTTCTCTCCTCTACTGTCACAGTGAGCAGCATTCCTTGGGGGCTATGGGTGGGGAGGGTGTTCTGTGCAATTGACAGTACTGCTGAAGTGTGCAGCTTGCATCAGGGGCTATAGGTAGGGTGGAAGGGTCTATGCATGTGATAGTACTGCTGCAGTGGTGGCTTGACTCAAGGGATGCGGGCAGGGAGGGGGGTGGTTGTCACTTGACAGGGATGCTGGGCTTGGCTGTACTGTCACTCATGCAGGGCGCCAGACAAATCCCTGCACGGTGCATGCAAATGGGGCCATAATGTCATGCAATTGGCCCCATTGTGCCTTGCATGCCTAATGGTCCCATTTGCATGTTGGTGGCTGTGAATGGCACTTTTGGGCACAGCGCATCCTGAGATGCATTGCCCCATTGGTTTCCCTGCCCGGGCAAGGGGATGCACCAGTGCTTCTCGGGCTGGGCAACATTACAGTATTCACAGAGGGGATGCACCAGAAACATCCCCCAGGGCATCTTCTCTGAATACCACAGTTGGTGCTCAGCACATCTCGTTTGCACCAGGGTATTCAAGATGCATCAAGCATAAGTGCTCTGAGAATCCTGCCCATTATTTCAACATAATGTGATCATAAAAATATAGTTATTGTTAGCAAAAGTAACATCGTGTTACAATATATGGAATTAATTTTGTACTCCGACGAAGAATCCTCACCAGTCACAACGGAGAATCTTCAGCAATCGAACAGCACAAACAAACAAGGTACATGTGTCTAAATAAAATTTTTACTTACTAAAACTATAAAATGAGTAAATAAGTGTTGTTTGAAGTGACAAAACTGTGTAAAAGCCACCAAAAGCAACAAAATTAACAAAACAAGACAGCACAATTACTGCAGGGACTACTTTATTCTGTGTCAATTCAAGTTGAAGGATACCACATTCAGATGGGAGACTTTTCTATATTTTGATAAAACTAAATACAATTTTTGAAACTTGTAGGAGCCCATGTTATAAGCGCAATAACCCACACCCTGTCATGGGTTATTGCTTACTTATTCTCATCTGTTTCAGACTATTATGGCTGCACGAGTGTAAAATATTTACATTCTGTGTAACCATTCCAAAAAGTGTTTTGTAATTCTAACCTTAGATGTGTTCTCTCACTGCCAGTACCACTATTTTAGCTCCCTTCTGCTCCTGCTGTCAATGTGGTATGCTTAAAATGCAGAACAGAAGCACAAGGTGTTTTAAAAGCCTTTCTGTGATTTCAAAATTAACATGCAGCTGGCTTCAACAGAAGTGTCTGTGTGTCTTTTACTTTGGCTCCTCTCACTGCTATCAATGGTGCTTCAGTAACAGTCACAGTACAACAAAACATTTCAGACTCCATTCAAACAGGTGGCTGGGGCATGTTCAAAGGGAAATATACATTATAGGTACCCCAGCTCTCCACACCTTTTATGTGGCATGTAGAACTAGGATACACACATCCCGGGTGTCCAACAGGCACCCAGGGATGCACTACCAGAGCACATCTGCTCTACACACCTAGCCAGGACTATTTGCAGGGGAATCCTGCACAACTATACAGTGACCCAAGTGGGGAGTGGGGATGCCTGGGGGGGGGCCAACAGAGCACTGCATACACAATGCCGTTTGTGCATCTCTGGGATGGTGTTGGGGGGGCTTACCACAACATCCGCTGAAGGGCTGCCATAATGGCTGTGCACCCCTCTCGACTGGCATCACAGGGCAGAATGGTGCCATGCAGTCTTGGATCTCTGGCACCCTCAATACCTTGAAGGGCTAGGGGGTGGTGTCTGGGTGTGGGGCGCCAACTTTAGAAATGGCCAATTTAGTTCTTGGCTGTTGGGGACATGTCAGCCTACACATGGGCCATCATGTCCCATGATCCCCTGCTGCCATGAAGTGTGGATCCACTGTGGGGCCCGGTCAGGGTTTCTCAATGGAAGCCCAGTCTGGCCCATGTCTATTTCCACAACTGTTCCTGCCATTGGGCAGCGCTACAGGAGGTCATGCATGGCAGCTGCTCAGATCCTGCAGGGATTGCCTATGTGATGTGCAGTTGTATGGCCCAGTACATGTCACTACCAGTGCATACTGGACATGTTAGTGAATAGGGCTCAAACTGAGCTGTGCATCTGAGCACCCTGATGTCAGCCAACAATGGACTGCATCCACAGTCCCGTCCCCTTACATGTGCAGAGCCTGAGCAGGGGCTGGGGGGCAACAGGGGTGATGCTACTCAGGTTTCTGAACATCCAGCTGGATGGCAAGACTAGCACTGTAGTGGATGGGCTTTACACAGAGCAGGGGACCATAGAATATGGCAGTCCATGGTGGCCCTCCATAACTAACTAAATACTGCTATCCTGGCTCCCAGCCCTGAAAGAAACAGAACTATGAGGAGCCCAATTCGCACAAAATCTCCTAGACCACAAAGTACAACAACAGGAATGATGACACACTCAGCATGTCTATAAATTTAAATTGTTTATTAAAGTTCAGGGTATCTGACCTGCAGCACAGGGTCATAATGTCACGATCAAAACTGCACATCACAACAATGGCGCACAGAAAACAGCATGCGGCAAAATAAGGTCTGGAAAATATGCTGACCTTATTACAAACATGCACACCATTAGGAACAATAGGGAATATTTCTTTATGTGGGGGGCTTTGTCCCCCACACCCCCCCAAACTTATATAACTAACTGCAAGGGGGGCGTGGACTGAGGGGGAAAAGGGAATACTCAGAGTGGGGGCACTTAGGTTTTTTTTGTTTTTGGTAGAACACACAAAAAATCTTGGAGGACAGGGAATCAAACCTCAATCCCCAGGACACCATTACACCAGGTGCATGTGCCTTAGCTGCTCCACCATGGGAGTGGTTCAACCAGGCACAGCACCTGTGTCCTCTTCAGACGTTCCTCCAGTTCATACAGTGCAACAGGGGTAGCGGTAGTGTCCTACTGCTAGTATACCCCTGTCACTGTAATGCATTGCGCACTATAGACCGTGGCGCATGCGCAACTCCAAAAATGCGCCATTCTGCAATATTCAGAAGGGGCCAGTTGCGCCACCGAAAACATGCTGAGCAACAGCGCAATGGAAATGAAGGCATGCGCACCCGAAGGGGGCCGGTCCATGCATAAGTGCACAATGCGATATCCGAACACTCTGCGCAATGCGCAAGAGTGACTTAGCCGAAGTTGCGCAGCACCTGGATTTGAGCCAAAATAAAAGGTTTCAAGAAGCGGCGCAAGAACTCTAGCAGGCCGCAAACTGGGGAGAGAGACAGAGAGAGAGAGAGAGAGAGAGAGAGGAGCTGGAAGAGCAGAGAGGACAGTGGGTCCAGGAGGACAGAGAGGCCAGTGGGGTGCCGGTGCAGTGGAAGCAGCAGTGGGGGCAGCGGGGTAACACAGGAACAGCAGCCGGGGGCAGAAGCCAGGAGATGGACAGTGTCAGCTTCCACATGGAAGCTGTAATGAGGGGTGAGACACCATGCTGCAGGGGACGTGGCAGCGGAGGGCCTTCGTGATATGCCCGACAGGCGGTATCGTGCTCCATCAGCTTTGAGCTGTACACAGACATCGATTGTGGCCCGTACCGCCTGAACAGGGCAATACTGAGACGGGCTCTGCGCTGTGCAGTGATGTGATGCAGGCACCCTCACGACGGAGTCATGCTCTGTCCGTGGAGACCAAGGTGACAGCCTGCATGTTCCTGCTGTCACAGGCACCTTCCAGAGGCTGACAGGGGACACCACAGGCATTACACAGTCGGCCATGTCACGCATCCTCAGCCAATTCCTCAGGCGCACTGCTGCCTCATGCTGCGGGTACATCCATTTCTCCAGCACCGCGGCAGAGCGTACAACAAACATGCAGGAGTTCCACAGGGTAGCACATATGCCTGGCGTGCTAGGGGCCATAGACTGCACCCATGTGGCCATCCCACGCCACCTGGCCCCGACGGCCAGGCTTATCGGAACCGAAAGGGCTTTTCCAGTGTCAACTGCCAGGTGGTGTGTGATGCCACTGGGCGCATTATCAATGTCTGTGCCACACACCCTGGTGGAGCACATGATGCCTTCATATGGCACCAGTCTGCACTGTGCCATCGATTCGAGAGTGGGAACATCCCCACGGGTCATCTAGTGGGTGAGTACACATGTATGGAATGCAAACTCTGTGCAAGGGTGGGAATGACACAGGTGCCATGGTAGTGGCACACAAGGATATGGGCAATATGGACCTGACATGACACTGATCTCCACTATCTCCACACAGGTGACTGCAGATACCCACTCTGTCCCTGGCTGCTCACCATACCAGCGCCCCACGACCCCAGCGCAGCTAGGTTTCAATGAGGCACATGCCGCAACACGTAACATCATAGACGGGTGTTTGGGATGCTCAAGGCACGCTTCGATGCCTGGACACCTCGGTGGAGCCCTACAGTACAGCCCCCAAAAGGCCTGTGGGATATTCCTGGCCTGTTGCATCCTGCACAACATGGCCAAAGACCATGGGATAGCCGTACAGGTCCAAGAGGGGGACAGCGATGGGGACGCCAGTGGCGCCGGTGATGTGGGTGATGAGCAGCCCCCCCTAGGACGGAGGGACCCCCGACTGACCTGGCAGGCCCAGCTGCACCGGGACACCATTGCAGAAGAGCACTACGCCCAACACAGGTAAGTCAAGGGGACATGTGCAGGCAACACTGTCCATGCGCAAACCACAGGCACACAGGGGAACACACCGTGCATGAAGGTCAGGGGAGTTGAAGGTTCCAGGCATACCAACACACCATCAGAGAGGGGTGAGCACTCATATGGACACACACACCACCAGGCAGCATACATGGGCAGCAGCACAGCACTGCGAAATGACATTGCCAACACACAGCACCACCAACCACCCCACCACCTGGACTGTCCATGTCGGTGTCAGGACCTGGGCACCCTGCACCTTGGTGTACAGTGCAATGCAGGCATCATCATGCACACGCACCTGTGGACAGCAGTTGGGAGAGTGCAGGTGGTCCGTGTGTCAGCTTGGTGAGCAGAGCACCCAGCAGTGCACTGCCCACCATGACACACATTGCACACAGGGCAGCACCAGACAGGGCCTGCACTGGGAGACAGTTCAGTCAGGTAGCACTGTCCCGGCCACCACGGATCGTGGGCGGCCCGCTGTGGCCAGCAGCACTGCGCAGGCTGAGCAGGGGCCACATCGGGTGGTGCTGGTGCACCACCAGGGGTCCCACTGCGCCGAACGTGACCTTGCCCGCACAGGGGTCTGCATCCTGCCAAACAAACTTGCACCAGGGGTGCTCGGGATGCCCACAGCAGAACCCGGCATCGACAGGCCTGGTGTCGCACGACGCCGGGAACGGGGAGTGGAGAGCGCACTGTGTGGGTGTGTGGTACGGGGCACCTGACAGTGTGGCCAATGCGTCCGCGACAGAGACCACTGCCTGGGTCAGCCTGTCAATGGCAGCGGTCACATCCGTCCGCATAAGGACCAGCTCGGCTTGGTCCCGAGCACACTCCTGCTATGCCGCTCCACGGACACAGACAGTGCCTCCCAGGACCTTGCAACCAGCCCTGCAGCTGTACGGAGTCCTGCAGCAGGCGGGTGTGTCGTCCAATGGGTACTGTGCCCCAATGGCATCGTGACCCCCAGGGTGTGGACGGTCCTGGTGCACAGCACCCCTTGAGGGTGGGTGCTGTTCACCAGGACCAGGTATGGGCGGATCAAAGGGTGGTGGACATGTGCCACTGCTTGACACTGTACCCCCAGACCTGGTGTGCAACTGCTGCTGCCGCCCCTCCAACTGCTGAGCCCCCAGGTCCACCTGTTCCACCTCCGTGCTGACAACAGTGCCAGACACCTGCACAGCCACCGGTGCTGCCCCACCGGTGCTGACAGGCACAGCCTGGGACTGTGCCAGCATGCTGGTACACAGGTGTGAACCAGGAAGGCCCAGGGGCACGTGCTGGCCTGTCATGTGTCCGTCATGGGACACACACCTATCACTGCCCATTGCAGGCCTGCTATCATCAATGGTGCAGGTGCATGCCACTGCTATAGGCACAGCATGCTGGCATACCTGCATGCCAGACTGCTGTGACACAGGCTGTGCACCCCTGCACCCGTATCACTGACACCGGTTGTTGGCCCAGCGTGCATGTTGCTGCAGTGCCTGCAGGCTGGTGGCGGAGGTGGATGGTCCCTCCTCCACGTCCAGCAGGTCTGCCTCACTGTCTGGACCCCACCACCACCACCGTCTCCTGCAGACGAACAGGATCTGTAACAGAAAGAGAGTACATGTGAGTGCATGTGAACAACAGCCCCCAACAACATCACCATGTCATACCGTGCAGTGATGGGCTTCCACCTGTCTGAATCCTCGCCTGCAAAGCCCGCGAATGGCACTTGGCTGCATGGTCACGACCAGTGTCTCCTCTGTAGGGGTCAGCTGCAACACCACTGGTGGGCCCCCACCAGTGCCAGCACGTGCCGCCCTGAAGGCTGCCACCTTCTCCTTCAGCCTCCTGCGGTCAGTCCCCATCTTCTTCCTGCATTCCTGCATGGGGCGCTGGTGGCTTCTGTGCAGGTTGACGGCCCAAGCTACCCCTCCCATGCAGCTGCACGCTCCTGAGGGGTGCCCCTCCGTCCACTCAATAGTGGCTCATCCTCCAGGTAGGCCTGGAAGAGGGCCTCTGTCTCTGCCGTGGTGAAGTTCGGCCTCCTCCTACGCCCGCCATCCACACCCTCAGCTTGGCTCTGGTCAGTCATGGTGATCTGTATGGGTGGAAGTGGACACCTGTCACTGTGCATTCGACAGCATTTCCCCATGAGCATAGCTGCCGGCCCGGGGGGGGGTGCAGAAGCCCCCCCCGTTTCCTCTCCGCATGGCAGATACTGATAGAAAGGGTGCCCTTTGTCCCTTTCTAAGTGCCCTTTTCATGCTCAGCCCCCTCAGCCTTTATCATCCTCCGCCCATGAGCATTGTCCCGAGCATCACACAGCATGTAACTCACCTCTCACCTGCAGTAACCAAATCTGGCCAGCACAACCCACAGTCACATTTTTATAGCGCAACACATGCAAATGAGGTGTGGCTCAACTTTAATGACATGCTAATCGCGCCACTGCACCTTTGAATGGCTGATCGGATGATTTGCATATGTTGGCTGAATATCGCGTATTTGCGCTTTGCGCAATACGGAAGGTCCGGCTGAGCCAATGGCGCAGGTTTGTGGCTGCGTGACACACTGCATTGCGCATGCCCAGACAGCTTACGCATGCGTCTATCGCGCTGCAGACCTGATGAGCACGATAGGTGATTCAGGCCATGGCCACCATTGTGCCAGTGGCGCTACAGCACTGGGCACTATATGGCGCTGTGGCACTACTGCGTGATAGTCCACTGTGGCACTGGTGCTCAGCTTGGCAGTCGCGCAGGATGCCTATATGTCCCATGGCGCTGTGCGTAGCCTTGCGTCATTGCCGTGACCTTGTGTATGCCCTCTGACCCCTGGTGCTGTTGGCATGCCATGTGCACGTCCCTATTGCGCTGTCTGGTGACAGCGCCATGTAAAGTGACGGCGCTGTTTGAACAGCACGATTGGAGCCTGTGGTGGTCTATTCCGCAACAACTCCACGTGGGGTTATGGCAGCAGGGCGCCATATTGCCTGCTGTAAAGTTGGTGCCATGGCTAGGAGGAGGGCGGTGTCCTGGAGCCAGCTTGAAGTGGCCAACCTGGTGGCCCTGGTGGAGCCCACTGTGAGACACTGTAGGTGAGGCCCCTCACCATGCCTAGGAACCCGTGTGGCAGCAAGTGGCCACTGACCTGGTGGAGGTCACTGGCGGGGCCCGTCTGCTGAGCAGTGCGGCACCGGTACAGTGACCTCCGCCGGAGGGAGCCGGAACTCTTGACGTGGCTGCGTTCACGTGCCAGGCGGGGCGTGGTGCCTAGGCCAGGTGAGTGTACCATCTATGCACCTATATTCTCTGTAGGGGTGTGTGTGTGCTTGGGTGGCTGTGCATAGGTGTGTCAGTGTGTGCAGCTGTGCGATGGATGGTTATGGCTGGCACTCTCACTGGGACAGGGGGCACTCTGCTTTTGAGTCACACTGATGTTTGTCTCAACATATGTCTCCCACAGGCCGGATTGTGAGGACACAGGGCCAGGGTGACGTGGGCCATGCCAGGGCCCCGGTGCCGGGGGGTGTTGTGCCCCAACAGCAGCAGCAGCAGCAGCAGCAGCAGTCAGACCCAGCTGCTGGAGGAGTGTGAGTATCATTACTTCATGGATGCTATTGCATGCTGGGGGGGCAAGACCACCAGCCATGCGGGACACAACCAATGGGGAGGTCATAATTCCACTATACAAAACACTAGTGAGTCCCCACACTGGAGTACAGTGTACAGTTCCGGACACCATACCTACGTATGGACATGGACTGGGTGGAGAGGGTTCAGAGGAGGACGACATGGATGGTGCATGGATTGCATCACAAGTCCTATGCAGACAGGTTGACGGAACTGAACATGTACTCCCTGGAGGGGAGGAGGGTGTGGGGATATGATGGGGACATACAAGTATCTTACAGGGGGGAACAGAGTGCAGGAAAACAATATTTTTAAGCGTAAAGGATGTTCCAGGACTAGAGGGCATGGGATGAAGTTGGAGGGGGGACGATTCAGAGGAAACATGAGAAAGTATTTCTTCACAGAATGGGTGGTGGACAAGTGGAACACCCTGCCAGAGGAAGTGGTGGGGGCTGACTTGGTCACGGGATTTATGAATGCATGGGTTAGCCATAATGGAATTCTGGAGGTCAGGGGTAAGGGGGAACGGACTTATAGGACAACAGAGTGAACTTACAAGGTCAAATGGACAGACTGGGTGTCCATAGGCCTTATCTGCCGACACTGTCTATGTATCCATGTATGTAGGCATGACACAGGTGACCTGCATCACAGTGCAGTATCACGGCATGTCTGTGTATGCATCACTGGTGGTCAGGCATGCACTGGGCACATAGCTGTGTAACTGGCATGCGCACACGTTGCCACATCACTTGCCAGCCTAGTTTGTACTGTGATTGACGTGGGCAGTGTGTGTGGGCAGTGGTGCGATAGCTGGTGCCGCCTGTTTGTGATGGCCATGTGCATGTTCACTCAGGGTGGGTGCATGCCATCACAGGTGCAGGACATTGGGCTATATGGCTTGCAGGTTGGGTGGTGTTCAGGGTTGTGGTCAGTCACAGCCATTGACTGTGTTCCCATTTTCCTAGGCCTCGAGGTTCTCCGGGGATTGGCAAGACATTCGGGGCCTGACACAGGTGGCCATTGAGAACCAGGCCATCCTTCCAGTCAATCAGGTGCCATGGCCTGTGGAGGGGCGTCACCGGACAGTGCAGCACCAGGCAGAGGATGACCAGCCAGCTGGGCCTTAGGGCACATCCCCTCCTTCTCCCATCCCTACCACCCTGCCTTCCTCTCCCAGTTGTTCATCCCTACCCCTTGAACACCCCTACCTTGTACCCATCCCCGTAAATAGTTGTTGTTTATGGTTTTGGTTATTTAGTATTTGAAACTTTAAATATACCTTTATATTTTGATATGAATACTGTGTTGGTCTCTGATTTGCAGCTGGCTATGGGTGCTCAGTTGCAGTGGTGTGCATGCCATCTGGGGTGGTATGGTCCTGGGTGTGTGTGTGTGTGTGTGTGTGTGTGTGTGCATGGGGAGGTATCTCCAGCATGGAATTGACTTTCTGTTGGTCTTGCCGTCTGCTGCCACCCACTGCTGGGTGCACAGGGTGGGTCTGGCCTGTATGCTTCTCTGCAGCAGGGGTTGGCGTGTGCCAGGGGATGCATGGTGTTTCCTGCAGTGCCAGTCACTGCACATGGGTGGTGTCTTGGGGTCATGGTGCAGGGTGTGCTGTGCATACGGGGGCTGATGTGCACTGTGGTTGTCAACCCCCTGTGTGTGGCACTCTCTGCCTGCCAGTGGTTGTGCTGGGGTGTCAGGGCTCTGCTATGCTTTGTTGGCTTGTCCCCATGGGCATGTGGATCATCCGTCCCACCCCAGTGATGCTGTGCTTGGGGTGTGCGGTGTGGTGTGGGTTCTGCAGTGTGTTCCTGTGCCATGTGGGCATGGCTGGCGGTGGCCCCAGCCTGCCTCCCTGGATGTGCAGTTCCATTGCTCTGGGGGGGCTGTGCTTGCACTATGGCAGCTCTGGAATGCTCAGCTGAGCTTCCATGGTTGCGCCATAGCGCAACATTTTGGCTCAGCTTCTCCTTCCTGGTTGCGCGATGGCGCAGTATCGTGCGATATTCAGACGTTGGTTGCTTGCGCTATTTGCTGTGCTCCATGTTTGAATATCGCACCTATTGCGAATTTGCGCAACTGGTTTGCGCTTGCTCCTATTGTTGCGCCAGTTTTGAGCGCAGTTTGAATATCCAGGCCCGTGTGTTTTTTCATGAGCTGTTTTGGCAGCGCTTTACTGACCCGGTACCCTGACCTGCCCATAGTGCCAATGTTTCTCCACCTAACTGGTTTCCTAAAGGCAGCAGGGACTAAAGTAAAATAGATTAAGTGTTATTACTGCACAAATAAATCATTTTAAATGATTGGTCAATCCAAATTAATTTAACAGAGAATTTATACAGTGCACAAATCATACCTGATATTACTATGCTTGAATGTCACACTTTTAAAAACATTTTTATGAGCATAATTCCCTAAACATAAAGAAAATAACTCTGTATCTGTCAGTCCCTACTTTATAGTCAATCAATTAATTTAAGTTTAATGTATGCACATTACAGTCCACTGCCACTATGCAAGAGACTGTACAGCATAAAAGCTGTCTCTCCTGCTAATTCTGTGCTAAGGGATATCTTCCAATCCTTGTTGCACAAGGTTTATTATAATCAAATTCAAATAATATTTTGTTTAAATAAGCTTAACATTTCTTAACTAATATAGGTATATATCAAGTGGGATGTACTCCAATTCATATAAAATAGGTTGGAAATTTCCTGTTTCCTAATAGGCTAAACATGTTCTGAGGACCATATCTTAATTCTCCACTACTGCAAAGAATTGAACAAGTTCAGTCAGTGGGATTTAGAATTTGGGCTACATACATACAGTATTCATGAGCCACTTCACCCATTCCTGACTGCCATCACAAACATGGCCGTTACCTTTCCTGATACAGAAAACCTCCAACTAAGCCCGAAAAATTAAGCTTCCTTAAATTAAACAAAATAAATAATTGAATGCCCTTTTCACTTTGAGCCCCCCCCCCACATACATAAACAAATTTTAAAAAATCCAGCACTGTTCAGAGTTTTCATTTCTGTTGTTTCTTTGATAACCACTAAAAAAATTCCCCTCCTGTCCTTACTAGTTTGCTAGAGAACTCCCTGCTCCTTACCCTGCAACAGATGAAATTGAGGTATTGGCTCTACCTGAGGCCTGTGCGTGTATGCCACTGGAATTCTACAGAATTTTGAATTCACGTATTCAATGTTGCCATTCCATGTGTGTGGGAGCATTTTACTAGTAGAATACTGCAGAATATTGAATTCTTGTTTTTCATGGTAAACAAACACCACACCCAGGATAGTCTTAGACTCACCCAATATCATATTGTAAACAATATGTACTACACCCCTGTTATACTTACCAAATTGGGCAAATTCCCCAATTCCACGTGCACCAGATGTAGTAAAGCAGAAGGGAATCTATTGCATATATTCTGGCAGTGTGAAAAGGTGGCTCCCCTCTGGCAAATAATACAATCCAAGTTAGACCCGTTACTAGGGTTAGAAGACCTTTTCACAATTGAAATATGTCTTTTGGGTATGTTTTCCAACATCATGGTTAAAGAACATAGATTCCACATGGCAATAATCTCAGTAGTGGTAAAAAAACTTGTGCTCAAGCACTGGATGCATCAGCTGATTATAACATATTCTGAGTGGCTGAATGATTTATCTATAAGTTTTAGAACTGAACGTTTGATCACTAGTTCTCATAATAATCTGCTATCTTATGACAGAAAGTGGGGCAAATTATATGCTTTATATTTACATTAAAGTTACTTAAAGCCTAGTTCAATAGCTCCCCAAGGTTGTAACCATAGTAGTGGTATCTGAACCTTATAACTCTACAGGCACGCTCCAGGGGTGGGGGAGGGGGAGAGGAAGGTAGGGGGGACTGTGGTTTAGAGCTTTATGTATAGGTTTTCCCGTAGATGTTGAGTATCATGTATTATTCCTGATACTGTTTGTATGACTTTATTTCTTTGTTTTTTCTATATTAAAACTAATAAAGATGGTTGAATTTAAAAAAGAATTGCACTGAGAGCAATTCTCAGATGCAGCAGCTGCAGGCTGCATATGCCAATGAGGTCTTGCACCATCCTTGTGGCACAAAAAGGGGTGTGGCATGGCACATGGAGCTTTGCAGCAGGGCAATGCTGCAACATCCCTGTTTCTGGAATTCATTAAAGTGTACAGTGCTGTGAGAAACAAACACCTGCTAGACTAACCAGGGCTGGTCTAAGGGTCCGTGCATCACCCACGGGGCCCTTCCTGAGCAGGACAAAGTACATGATGTTGAGTCCAATGTCCGTGAAAAGGGTGCATGCACAGGATATAGCAAGTGCGTATTATGAGCCCTGCAAACACATCCATGGCACCCTACTACACATACAGGTATAGTACCATCCCATTGTACAGATATATATAGTAGCTGAAGTGCTGTGTGGATCTGTAACAGTATTGTCAAACATAGCAACATATTAGGATGCTATATGACTACCACCACCACAGCGGAGATACGTCGGAGGGTTTTCTTTGCTCCTTCCCCCTCCCTCCAGTTTTAGTTCCTGGACGAGTCTGAGAAAGAGAGTGGGAAGCTTTCCGGCCTGAAGATCATTTAATTTCACTTTCTGGGACTGTTTGTTGTTCTGGACACCTCCTGGATACCATCTGGAAGGTTTGTGGAGTTCCGGGTTTGGTTTGGGTCAGGCGGCTTTGACTTTTCTGTGGCAGCCTTCGATTAACTTAGCCGATTTATTTCGCTGGGATTTGGGCCTGAAGCCCACTACTTCCACGTCAGCTCTGAATTTGATGAGGATTGGAATGGAGTTATATAGGATGGTTTGCCTTCTCTTCCTTTTACTTATATTTAACCTGCGCTATCTGACTTGGTCTAGGCTGTAATTACCTTAGCTTTCAGAGTGCTGAAAGGCCTTGGCTGTAAAAGGTTTAAATCTGGTTGTGTAACTCTGTCTGTTAATTATATTCCTGATAGGTGTCCTGACTTGGAGCTTTTGCTACCCTGCAGGGGTTTGGGGGGTATTTTTGGTCAGGGAGCTGGCTGGAGTACCCCACCCCCCTTGAGTCTTGAGGACTGCCACTTTTGCGGTACTCCTCAGGACCCTTTGGTTAGGGTAGTTTTGGTCTCCTTTGGGGATTACCTGTTGGGAAAATTATGGGCATGAGTTAAACTGATTTATCTGACCAAAATTCTTCAGACTTTGAATTATTCTGGCGAATCTTCGGACTCCTCCTGCTTTATTCCCATTTGTTCCTGCTTGATATGGACATACTAATTTTATGGACTTTGTATTGGTTTGATTTGTTTTACTTTTGAGTTTTTTGATTACAGCTCTTGGACATGGGGGGTGAGAGGTCTTTGTGTCCTTAGCTTTTTAGTTTTGTTTTTTCTTCTGTGAGGCTAGAACAAATTTCATCCTCCCCTAGTTGTGAGAGAACTTGTGTGGAGTTTTGTTCTTGGCCCTTCGCTGTTTATCCTATAAGGGCTAGGCAGTGAGAGTGCCTTGTCCCTTTCCTCTCCCGGTGGTGAGAGCAATCCGGGGGGGGGTAAACAGGTTAGGTTTAGAGTTTCTTTTCTTTTTTAAGCTTATTCTTATGTTGTTGTTTAAACTGATTTTAATTGTTTGTTGTGGGTTTTGGCTTTTATTTAGTTTTAACATGTGTTGGCCTTCAGCTCCCACGGTGGTGCGCTATTCATCCTCCTCTCTTCGCGCCCTCCGCCCCTTTGTTACTCCTCCTCTACTTTTTGATATTTACCAGCGCTGTAGGGCTCTGGGGATTGCCCGTAGGAGAGGAGAGGGGGTTGTCGAACAGGGGTGGATGAATGAGCGGGTCCATCGTATCAGGGCAGTCAGGACCAGGAGGCGCCCTGGGGTGAAATGGAATCCAGATCGAGGTTCTCCTTGTCTGGTAGCCATACCCAAGGGCCCCACAGAAACTAGTGGGCAGATAGGCTTGACAACCCCTGAAGTTTGTCCAACTCAGATGGTGTTATGCAATGCCAGGTCTGTTAGGAATAAGACCGCTATTATTGCCGATCTTGTTGATTCGGCTGATCTGGCTTGCATCACCGAGACCTGGCTGGATGAAAACTCTGGCCCCACTTTAGAGGCCATGATTCCGGCCGGGTACTCGGTGATACACCGCCCGAGATTGGACCGCAGGGGTGGGGGGTTGCAGTCTGTTTCAAGACGGAATTGGGTCTCACGAATGTGGCAGTCGGTGAGACTGGGTCTTCAGTGTACAGTCGTAGCAGGTGTAGGTGTTTGAATCGTCCTCATCTACCGCCCACCCGGTGATGGAGACGCTTCACAGGAAGTAGTAGACTTCTCGTCGACATGTATCATTTGAGTCGCCCAGGTTGATGGTCCTGGGTGACTTCAGCGCCTGGGTCGATGATGAACTCTCAAATTTGGGTGTGACTTCCTCCAATTGATGTCTTCTATGGGCCTCACACAGGTGGTTTCACTGCAACGCACAAATCTGGACACTCTTTAGATCTAGTCTTCCTTCTAGGGATCAACGCGATTCGACATGGGGTGGAACCAGTCACCTGGTCTGATCACCACATCGTGAGGTTCAATTTTGCACCCCCTGAGAGACCAGCCCTGTGGAGATGGTCAGGTACCGCCCATTACGAATGTTACTCCACAAGGTCTGGCGGTCCTTGACCTCATCCTTCAGTTCGGTGAGCAGTAGTCCAGAAGCATAGTGTCGGCCTGTAATAAGGCCGTCTGGCAACTAGTTCTATTGCTCCTGTTCGTGAGCGCCCCAGATCCCTTCGCCCCAGAGCCCCATGGTTTGATGGGACCCTGAGGGAGATGCGGAGACAGGGGCGAAGGTTAGAGCGTCGCTGGCACAGGTCCGCCCTTGATGCCGACCACTCTAGATTGATAGAACATTATGTTAACTATCAATCTGCAATCACCCATAAGAAGGCAGAATTCCTGTCCAGGGAGATTGCAGTTGCTCAGAATCGACCGGCTCAGCTGTTCCGAACTGTTGACAGACTGTGCAACCCAGCCTGCCTGCATGTTCGGAAAGCTTTTTCGCAAGTAGAGTGCGACGAGCTCACTCGATTCTTTGCAGCTAAAGTGGCCGACATCAGGAAGAACCTGGGTCTGGCAAGCTCTATGGGTGAAGCCTCTGGTCAGCATGAGATGACAGTGCCTCATTTCTCCTGGAGTTCCTTTCGACGACCTGAGCTCGTGGACATTATGAAGATCATCCATTCTATGCGCCCCACAAGTTGTGGTTTGGATCCTGGTCTGACTCCCCTTATTTTGGGTTGTTTGGATACCATTGGTCCGGTCCTGGTGCAAATAGTCTGGTGCTCCTTGGAATCGGGTGAGTTTCCCTGCTCCTTGAAAGAGGCTGTGGTAACTCCTCTTTTGAAAAAAGCTTCCTTGGACCCGGACTCTTATTCTAGCTATCGACCTATCTCTAACCTTCCCTTTGTGGGAAGGTTATCGAGAAAAGGTCGTAGCGAGAATCAGATTGGATGACCATTTAACCATCCATAATGTCTCGAATCCTTCCAGTCGGCTTCCGTAAAGACATAGCACGAGACTGCGCTGGTTCGGTGTTAAATGATCTTCTGATGGCGAGGGATCAGAAGAGGCGCTCCATTCTCGTTCTTCTTGATCTCTCTGCAGCCTTTGACACAGTGGACCACATGGTGCTGTTAGCTCGTCTGGGGCATATTTGTGGAATGTCTGGAACCGTTTGCAATGGTTCACGTCATTCCTGAAGGGAGATCACAGAGAGTTGTATCGCGGATTTTTCCTCTGATCCAATTCTCTGTTGTGTGGAGTGCCCTAGGGATCCGTGCTGTCGCCCATGTTGTTTGCAGTGTACATGCTGCCCTCGAGGTATCATTAGACGATATGGGCTGAGGTTTCACTGCTATGCAGATGACACCCAGCTCTATCTGTCCTTTGCACCCGACCAGGATGGAGCTCTCTTGGTATTTAACAGCTGTCTGAGGGAGATCCAAGACTGGATGGATTCTAGTTGGCTAAAGTTGAACTCGGAGAAAACAGAGGTGCTGGTGGTGGATCCTGGTGGTCGGGTGGTGAGGCCGGATATCGGTGCTCCGTCTGGAATTATTCTTGGTGGAGTACCTTTGCCGTCCTCAGAACAGGTGCGTAGCCTTGGATTTATTCATGACGATAAGCTGACTCTTAAAGTTCAGGTGTCTGCTGTTGTCAAGACTTCCTTTTATCATCTTAGGAACATTGCCAGGGTGAAGAATCTTGTTCCGTCT
Source organism: Neoceratodus forsteri (assembly GCA_016271365.2). Taxonomy (NCBI): domain Eukaryota; kingdom Metazoa; phylum Chordata; order Ceratodontiformes; family Ceratodontidae; genus Neoceratodus; species Neoceratodus forsteri. The sequence continues at coordinate 1,467,293,659 of CM057449.1, forward strand.
GACTCCCTGCCTACTTTGGTTCATGCCTTTGTATCCTCACGCTTAGACTATTGCAATGCCCTGTACTTTGGGCTTTCCGGGTTGAAACTGCGCCTGCAGCTGGTGCAGAACGCTGCAGCCCGGTTTTGACTGGGACAAGTCGCTTTTGTCACATCACTCCGCTGTGCGCGAACTGCACTGGCTGCCTGTGCGGTGGCGGATCACCTTAAAGTCATTTTGTTGACTTTTAAAGCCTTCACACCAGGGTCCAGCCTACCTGAAAGACCTCCTTGTACCTTACTGCCCTGACCGATCATCTCTGCTCGGCCGACATGGGGTTGTTAGAGATCCCGAAAGTGAGTTTGAAATCCTCTGGCAGCAGAGCATTTTCATTTGCTGCACCCACTCTTTGGAACTCTCTACCATGTCGGCTACGGCAGTGCACCTCCGTGGAACTTTTTAAAAAAGAGCTGAAAACTTATCTGTGGAGCATGGCTCTCTAGATAATTAATTATTTATTAACGCTCTGGATTTTATTATTACATATTTTATCTTGTGGTATGCTGACTTTATGTATATGTTTGTGTATGTAATGATTGAATTGTTAAATTGTTCAGCACCTTGATATGTTGAAAGGTGCTATATAAATAAAATTATTATTATTATTATTATTAAATAACTGGTTCTGTACTTTGCTGCCATACACATGTATTACAAACTCATGTATGCAGCATACACCTCCTCCATTTGTCATTGTGCATACTTTATGTCCTTCAGTAGTACAAGCTGTATATGGAACGTCTATGTAGCACAGGTAATTCCATCTGCCATTGTACAGGTTCAGCTCCTGCATTGTCTTTTGTTCTGTGTCCATGCAGTTATGTATCAACAGATGTTCAGAGCATCTCTAACATTATAGGCCAATGTCATTTCAGCGCAGATATGCCACCCGACCGTGTACACAGCTTGAGGCAAACCTTCCAGATGCGCCATCTGTTTGGTGCATGGCCACAGTTGCTGCAAGCTGTGGGACTTTGCCACTGGGACCCTACCCGATAGAGAATCAGGCACAGGGTCACTGGTGCACCAAGCATTGATGCAAGCTGCTTTTCATTGCAGAGTGCATCAATCTAAGGGTCCTTTGAGAATCAAGCCCTGTGTATTGAATGTGTAAACAGACAGATGAATGACAGGTGGAAACAATCTGTGGATGGACTATTTTACATTTTGTAGCAATATTTCTTTATAATTTTTGTGACTTCAAACTTTTAGAATGTTTGTTTTTTAAAGTTGTCTTTGGACCCATTTTATAAGTGTAATAAGAAACTTTGGTTGGGCTGGGCTTACCACACTTCCAAGGGCAGAAGACATTCAATCAGTTCAAAAGAGTACTCGTGCTCCAACAGCTCAAGGCAGGGTGCAGACCAGGTAGCCAGCCTGAGTCCATGAACTAGAAGTCATAAATGTCCACACATCAAGCACAGGCAAACTGCAAAGCTGATTGTTGCAAAAATATTCGATTTTAATGGTGCAAATTACAATTACAGCTACAGGCAAATCCTCTACCAGATGCCCCTATCTTCAATTGTTAGGTCTTCCTCAGAGGGGGGCGGACTCCTAAGGAACACCTAACAGTTGAAGATAGGCGCATCTGGTAGAGGATTTGCCTGTAGTTGTAATTGTTATTTGCATCATTAAAATTGAATACTTTTACAGCAATCAGCTATGCAGTTTGCTTGTGCTTGGTGTGCGGATGTTTATGACTTCTAGCAGAAGACAGTCAGCCTGCAGCCTCGTGCCTATCTAAGCACCTGGGCATGTGGTAAAACCAGCACAACCAATACCCCATCGTGTCTTATTGCTTACATATTTAGGCCTATAAGGGCCCCTTTGTACAATATAAAAGTTAAAGTAAAATTAAAATGAAAATACATCCATCACAATTAACTTCCCTTATTGTGGTGTGTTCCCTACCTTGTCCTTATTTCCTCTTACATATTCAGATAAGAGAAACTTCTTCCATAAATGTTTTAAGAAGTGGGATGTAATTACTTTTTTAAAAGGGATCCCTTTAAATGTTAAAAGTGCTGAGATATATGATTTAGACTAAAGGCATGGCTTACCTGTAGCCAAGACTCCTGGAATTCTGTGATTCCACAGCTGCAGAATTTTCTGCAGAATTTGCATCGTGCCACAGAATATATATAGTGCTACAGAATTCATTGTTTTTGGTGAATTTTCATTCAGATATACATTTTTCCATGTTACCCAACTCCTTTCCCCATCTTGTTTATCCTGAAGCTCATCCTCTTTGTTCAGCATGTGATGCCATTGATGATGTCACATCAATATTTAAGCCAAGGACAGTACTGCATTCTGCCACAGAAATGAAGCAGGCTGCAGAAATCAGAAAATGGTGCCGCAGTAGCCTAGGAGCCCTACCACAGAAATCAGGACAAAGTGCCATAGAGCACTAGGGGCCCTGCCTGTAGCACAATACTTCACTCACAACTCTATCCCTTCCTGGTGTAGAGAGTGAGTGGCACTTCACCAGCACTCCTTTTACAGGGACTAGTGATGATTGTAACACAGCACCAGTGCAAGTGTCATTCATGCAGCATCACACTGATGACATCACGGCCCTGCACTCAGCAACAAGCCAGTGTAAACTCTTACTGTGTACCACACTTTCCTTCTGTCTCTCTACTGGAGCAAGACTCTAAACACACTAGCAGGGAAGACAGCAGTCTGGGACTCATTGTAGAACTGAATCCCATTATAGTGCATGGTGGAACGTTGTACTTACTCATTCTTTATCTGTGCTGAAAAGCTGTTCAACACAGATAAAAAGGTTTATAGAACACTGTTCAACCCGTATGTGCAGAACAGTGTTCTACTCAGTCAAAAGAGTGAACATTTTGAAATCTACCCGCATGCGTTGTACTCACCGCAAACTGCAGGATCAACCAGATAAGCAGTCCTGGTGTTGACGGCAGCTCAGTGATAAGAATTCTGAACTGGCAGGATCAACCAGATATGTAGTATGAATGAATCAAGCACATAATTTAATACAAAAAAAAACAACAACACAGGATCAACCAGATATTTAGAGCAAGTCTCTCACTAACTGAGAATATGGCCACCATGTTTTTTCTAAGTCTCTCCCCAACTAAACTCCCAGCCAATAGAAAGATACGCTAGCAATGTATGCTGGTTTGGTTCCCTTGCAATAAGCAGTGAACCTAGCAACCAGCCAGTAACATGGACTAAAATGAAGAAGCAAAATTTTTTTCTGTATAAAATAGAAGCCTTTAAACTATTTTTCCAGGCACCATATATTATAAAAAAATATTGTATGGGCAACCCAATGCAGAACCAGTGTGGAAGGACTGGAGGGGAAGGTATGTCTCTTTGCAAATGACACAAAAATCTGCAACAGGGTTGATACGCAAGGTGGGGTGGAAAGGATGAAAAGGGACTTGGCAAGGTTGGAGGAATGGTCAAATGTATGGCAGCTTAGATTCAATGCAAAGAAGTGCAAAGTAATGCACCTGGGAAACAAAAACCCAGGGCAAGAGTACACAATGGGGGGTGAGATACTGACAACAACAAAAATGGAAAGGGACCTGGGAGTAGTCATATCAGACAACCTAAAGGTGGGCCAGCAATGTGAGAAGGCAGTAAGGAGGGCTGAGGGGATACTGGGATGCATAGGGAGAGGCATCACCAGTAGAAAACAGGATGTTGTTAGCCCTCTGTACACACAGTTGGTAAGACCACATCTGGAGTACTGTGTGCAGTTCTGGAGACCCCATCTCCCCAAAGACATAGACAGGGTGGAGGCTGTCCAGAGGAGGGCAACCAAAATGGTGCAGGGTCTGCACCAGAATACATATGAAGAAAGACTAAAGGAGCTTAAGATGCATAGCCTCGAGGAAAGGAGGGAGAGGGGGGACATGATAGAAACTTTCAAATACCTCAAGGGAATCAACAAAGTCCAAGAGGGTAGCATCTTTTAAAAAAGAGATGTGCAAGAACAAGGGGGCACAATTTGAAGATAGAGGGGGGACGGCTCAGAGGTAATGTGAGGAAGTATTTCTTCACAGAGAGGGTTGTAGATGCATGGAACAGCCTTCCTGAGGAGGTCGTAGAGTCAAAAACAGTGGGGGAATTCAAGAATGCATGGGACAGACGTAAGGCAATTCTAGTGGTGGGGTAGGAGGAAGTAGGCTGTTGGTTAACTGGGATTTGCAGCTTATCCGTTAGGTAGGGAAATGGGCAGACTAGGTGGGCCAAGCGGTCATCATCTGCCATTAAATTCTATGTTTCTATGTTTAATTTGGTTTAACCTGGTATAAAAAGACAAAATAGGAGGAGTGTCCATTGAATTGTCTCCCACTCTTAGTGGGCCTATATATTGAGGTATTTACTGATTAAATAATCGTCTAATCTTTTTTTAAAGGTATCTATTGTTGGTGATTCTGTTATATTTCCTGGTAATTTATTCCATAGATTAGCAGTTCATATGTTGTAAAAATTCTGATGCCTAACCGTTTGTACTTTATTGATAAAAATGTGTTTATCATGTGATCTTAAATTTGCTATTTTCTGAACTCTATTTATATTACATTGTTCCATTAATGCTGGGTTTTTCTTAATTCGATACATTAATAATAAATCACCCCTGATCCTTCTATTCTCCAAGGAGAAAAGATTTAGACTCTTCAATCTCTGATTATAACATCTTTCGGATGAGACATTAAACCGAGGTCCCATCTGCCTGGATTGGTGGTAGTTCAGGTGGATGTTAAAGATCCCATGGCACTTATCGAAAAGAGTAGGGTAATTTCCCCCAGTGTCCTGGCCAAATTTCCCTCATTCGCTAAAAATACCACCAACAGCTTAATCTGGTTCAAGGTCAGTTGGCATTCATCTGTATCCCCCTTCCCTGGGTCGTGCCTGAAAATAGGCAGGATTTGTCTAGTGCACTTACCCGGTCAACAAAAACGAAATAAATAAAATAATCCATTTTATTTAATCCTTTGATAGACTTAGTAAGTCTTCTTTGGATTCTTTCAAGTTGATTTATATCCTTTTTAAGAAACTGACTCCAAATTGGTAATCCATAATCCAGATGAGGCAGAACATAAATCCTGTATAGTTTTATTACGCATGCTTTATTTTTAGAGATGACAGCTTTCTTAATCGAGTGAATAATACTATTACATTTCTTAACAGTTTTAAGTATGTTTGAACATGATGTTAACTGAGAGTTTATCCAAACTCCTAAATCTTTTTCACAATTGCTATGCTTGATGATATTTCCATTTATGTGATATTGATAGTTTTTTTTTTTTTTTTGCCAAAATGAATTACCGCACATTTTGTTTCATTGAATTTCATTTTATGTGTTCTGCCACCTCGAGGCTCTGATTCCCTGGGACCTCTCGAGCTTTGCTCTCGATGTTAGAGGAAATCAGAACCCCTCTGTGGCAGAACACACTGTTCTGCACGGTTGCCTATCCAGTATTCTTTATGTATCCACATGAAACGCTTGTGGATGGAAATTTTTTAATCTCATTTGTTTGGGCCAAATCATACTCTTTCTAACTTGATCAATATTGTTGTAACATATTGATAGAAAGTCCTATGCTACAATGTCTAGATAAACCCAGACTTTAGACAGTGAGTGGTACATTAAGAGAGAGTTATTTCTAAGTGAAGTAAAACAATGGTGATGGTTATTGTTGCTAAATACTATAGTAACAGTGATCAAGTTACAACTAGTCTGCATTGCACTGCTACAATCCCAACAGTACCCCAGACTCATCACCCCCTTGGGGTACTACCCTGTGACTAGGTAGGGTTAAAGAAAAATCTTAAAAGCTAAGCAAAAGACTATTTCACCTTCCTCCTTAGATAGGCAATATACTGTTTTACCTTCCTCCTAAGATAGAGGAGATCCTAGGATCCACTTTCTGGGTTAAAACACCACTGAATGATGTCAGAGTCCCCAGTTACCTGCATCTGGGCATATTATCCTCTATGTGTTTCAAACACATACAATGTTTATATATTCCGTACTCCTGCATACCCGACACCCCTGTCAGGGTAAATCCAAAATTATGGACATCTTAAATGAACAAAATAATTAAAAATCTATATACAGTAGACAAAGACATAGTGGATTACATTAAAGCCTTTAAGTAACAAACGTATTACATGATAAATGTCCAGTCTAGTTCTTCATTAAGCCCAAAGCTGGGGTTAGTCACCCACATTTGTGTATCTAGATCTCCTCTCTGGTTAGGATCTTCATGTCCCAATTGCCCACACATGGGGGGGGGGGTTGGCAACCTTTTCTACTACCATAAACCTTAGGATGGGTACTGTATGTCCGTTATGAAAGTGTCATGCCACAGATAAATTCTTGGCATTGCAGTGGATGGTGCTTTTGTGTTCTGAGATCCTTTGGTGTAGCTCTCTGTTCACTTTCCCTATATTGACCAGGCCAGAGGAGCACTTTAATGCATATATGACATGGTCACTGCTGAAGCTGTTAATAGTTATACTGTATTCTCATCCAGGTATGGATTTCTTGTTTGTTTTTGTTTTAATGGTATTGCCACACTGGGCACATTGTCCATATGGAGAGAAACATAGAATCTGACAGCAGATAAGGATCGCTTGGTCCACCTAGTCTGTCCATTTTCCTACCTAATAGATAAGCTGCAGATCCTAGTTAACCAACAGCCTACTTCCTCCTACCCCACCAGTAGAATTGCCTTACATCTGTCCCATGCATTCTTGTATTCCCCCACTGTTTTTGACTCCACTACCTCCTCAGGAAGACTGTTCCATGTATCCACAACCCTCTCCATGAAAAAATACTTCCTCACATTACCTCTGAGCCATCCCCCCTCTATCTTCAAATGGTGTCCCCTTGTTCTTGCACATCTCTTTTTCTGAAAGATGCTACCCTCTTGGACTCTCTTGATTCCTTTAATGTACTTGAAAGTTTCTATCATGTCCCCCCTCTCCCTCCTTTCTTCGAGGGTATACATATTAAGTTCCTTTAATCTCTCTTCATATGTCTTCTAGTGCAGACCCTGCACCATTTTAGTTGCCCTCCTCTGGACAGCCTCCATCCTGTCTATGTCCTTGCGGAGATGGGGTCTCCAGAACTGCATGCAGTACTCCAGATGGGGTCTCACCAACTATCTGTACAGAGGGATAACAACTTCTTGTTTTCTACTGGTGATGCCTCTCCCTATGCATCCCAGTATCTCACCAGCCCTCTCTACTGCCTTCTTACATTGCTTGCCCACCCTTAGGTCATCTGATATGACTACCCCCAGGTCCCTTTCCATTTGTGTTGTTGTCAGTATCTCACCCCCCATTATGTACTCTTCCCCTAGGTTTTTGTTTCCCAGGTGCATTACTTTGCATCCTTTCCATCCCATCTTCAGTATCAACCCCGTTGCAGATCTTTGTGTCATCTGCAAAGAGACATGCTTTTCCTTCCATTCCCTCTGCAATGTCACTTATAAAGACATTAAAAAGGACTGGTCCCAGTACTGAACCCTGCGGTACCCTGCTAGTAACCCCCCTTTCTTCAGAGTGAACTCAGTTTACTAGTACCCTCTGCATCCTGTTGTCCAGTCAATTTTTTACCCAGGCTACCACTTTGGGACCCACTCCAAGGCTGGCTAACTTGTATATTAATATTTTGTGTGGGACTGAGTCAAATGCCTTGCTTAAGTCTGGATAGACCATGTCCACAGCCTCTCCCTGGTCTATTACTTTGGTCACCCAGTCAAAGAAATCTATTAGATTCATCTGACATGACCTTCCTGATGTGAATCCATGCTGCCTTGGGTCCTGTGCCCCAATGGCCTCTAGGAACTCAACAATTCTTTCCTTTAGAAGTGATTCCATCATTTTCCCTACTACTGAGGTCAAACTAACAGGTCTGTAATTTCCTGCCTCTGTCCTGCTCCCACTTTTGTGAAAGGAACCCCTTATTTCATTTCTTGCACTATGAAGAAAATGTCCTTGTGCCTGTGAGATCTTATGCTACACATTGGAGTGTCTAGACCTGATTCTCAAAGCTCCTGGCATGGTGCAAGGGGCTTACATCACAGAGAATGGCACAAAGTGCCTCTTGTACCAAAAGATGCACCTGGAGTGATTCTCAGAGATAGCCTGCATCAACTGCTGGCTGTGAGCACCAAAGGGGGCTTGTGCCATCCATAATGGGCCGCAGCATGGCGCTAGGGTTTACAGCAGATGCAGGCTGCTAAATCCCCTAAACTGAGATTCTCAAAACTCTCCCAGAGGGTAAATTTCTAAGTACTGCTAGACCATCCAGGACTGGTCTAAGGGTACTCAGAAATTTGCTCTGGGAGGGTTTCGCATCCTGCGCCAATGTGCTGCAGTCCCCCCGTCTCCAGACCCAATCCCCTTAGTAATAAAATAATTAATGTTCCTTGTGGTCTAGCAGTCCCCCCTGCCCAATATGTCTGCATATTACAATGCTATTAAATTCATTCCCTGGTGGTCTAGTGGACCCCCCCCAAGCCCTGATATGCCCATATATGACAATGTTCATACAAGTGTTGCCTGGTGGTCTGGTGGACCCCTACCCCCCCAGACCTGCCGGTACTGCCCACCACCCTGCTATCCCCATCCTGAACCCTGAGTTGGTGACTGGCACAGCTCTTCTTTCACCACCATGACCGGTCACCGCCTGAACTGTCACTGAGCGCGTACTGTATAATACAGTATGCACTCATTGACTGACAGCTCAGTGAGCTCATGTTATGGGAGGGTATGGGGCTAGAGAGGGACTGACTGCAGAGTACAGACAGTGCTGCTGTCACACAGTGTGGGGATGGGATGTGCGTCAACAACCCTTTCTGTGTACCATTATGGGCAGGATTTCAGAAACAATAAACTGTGCCACGTACATGGGGGGTTTAGCAGTTCTGAAATCTCAGAATTTTGCACTGCACCACATATGCATGAGGGAACCCTTATTTGCATGGTCAAAGCGCACAATTCTGTATGATGGAATTGTCGGGGGTGTGCCATGCATAGGTGTCCTTTGAATATGAGCAACACCCTGGCAGCCAGCACTATTCCAAGTTTGTGCGGCTCAAACCTGGTTTGGGCTGTGCTAATATTTTGAAAATGGGGCCCATGAAATGCAGAATGACAGTTTTGAGGAATGTTATTCTACAGTTTAATGGATCATTCTGTAGCACGTGTAATTATTCCACAGTTCAGTGATCAGTTCTGCAGAATTTCTTTCTGTAGTATAATTCATTAATCCACAATTCATGCATTCATTCCACAGTTCAGTGATCTATGAATTATGGATTAATGTATTAAACTGCAGAATTGACCAGTGACAGTGATAAATTCTGTGGATATTTTTCTCGCAGTTTAATACAATGATCCACAACTCATACATTTATTCTGCTGTTCTAAGTCAGAATTTCTGTGAAAATTGCCAAAGTGCATTCTGAAATTTTACAAAAGCAAAATTCCAACTTTTCCCAAAATTCTGCCGAACTTTAATTTCGCATTGCCCTACCAGGGGGTTGATCTTTCGCTGTTTCCTGAAAGTCCCTGTCTCTAGAACAATTCCTTTTGGCCCATATGTACTGGTCAGATGGAATGCTATGTATTAGATTTTTGGGATGAAAGCTTTCTGCATGTAGGATGGTATTTCTGTCCATTTCTTTATGATACAGTTTAGTACCCAATTTTTCTTCATCCTTGCAAATCATTAAGTCTAAAAAAGGTAATGCATGTTCATTTGTGGTTAATGAAAATTCAAGGCCCGGCATGCAATTATTAAGGTATGTATGAACATTCTGAAATTCTGTGTATGTGCCTTTCCACAGTACTAGAATGTCATCTAGGTACCTTTTCCACAGCATAGTGCTCTGTTTGTTTGGGTTAGTGATGTCCACTTCGATAATTCTGTTTTCAAAAGGGGCTGTGAAAAGGTTGGCAGAAGATGATGCCATACTCAAGCTTACTGCTGTTTCTCTTGTCTGAAAGCAATACCTTTTTTCAAATCTGAAGTGTTTTTTTGGCAATTACTAACTTAGCCATGTCCACCAGGAATGCATTTGGAAGTAATTCAGTGGATTCTCTCTGTTCCAATGCTATCTCCAGAGCTCTAATTCCCCATTCATGTTTGATTCTGGTATGGAGGTCTTTCACGTTGAAGGATACCAGCAGATACTCATTTAAAGTTTCCTGTTTTCATTTTACTTTTCTATGATCTTAACGACATGGGGGTGCTCATGCCTGACTAACCAAATGAAATTTTATGACAAAGTTAGTAGATCAAGGATTTCCAGTTCATGTGATATTTTTAGATTTCACAAAAGCTTTTGACACAGTGCCACACAAAGAAATAATTAATATTTAAAGGGACTTGGGGTTAGGTGCTAATAATAATACAGTGGGTAGACTCATGGTTGACAGATACAACATACGAGACAAAGGGTGAGTTTGAGGGGCATCAACTTAGGGTGTGCTAAAGTGACTAGTGGAGTCCCACAGGTGTCTGTACTCAGACCAAGTCTATTCAATCTATATGTAGCTACAATGAAAACTGAAGAGGGCATATGGATTTCAAAATTTGCAGTTGACACTAGAGTTGGTACAGTGGTACAAAATAATGCTGATATTATATCACTACAGAGATCTTTAGCAGATCTGGAACATTGGTCAGTGGCTGGAATTTAGCACAGGAAAATGTTCTGTAATGCACTTTGGCAGGAAAAACACCATAGCAAATTACTTTTTTAAGGGCTAGCCCTTAAAAAAGTAATAGAAGAAAGAAATCTGGGGGTATTAGTAACCAACTAGTTCAGCTTTAGGCAACATTGTCATACATTCACTAAGAGGACTAACAATAGCTTGTCTAACATTGGGAGGCAGATTGCCAGTAGAGACAGAGAAGTTGTGGTTCCCTTGTATGTCTCTTTGGTTAGGCCACACCTTGAATAAGTTCAAAAACTGATACTAGAGCTCTCGAGGGGGTCCAAAGAAGAGCTACCAAGATGATTAGCGAAATTAAAGGCCTGCACTATAGAGAAAGATTGGATAGTCTGGATATGTTCTCTCTGGAATATCACATACTATGAGGAGATTTATGAGATTTATATCTGGTTTATAGTGCATGTACAAATCATGACCTTTGGGAGTGCCTGTGTCTAGAGTTCAAAAATCAGCAAAACAGTACCAGACCCCATGAGTTACAACTAAGAGAAGACTTATGCCATACAACAGAGAGCCTTTTGGTTTAACCAAAGAGTGGTGTCATTGTGGAATTCACACCCCTTGAAAATAATGGATAGTAAGAACATGAGTGAATTTCAAGGTTAAATTAGATGCCTTCTGTATTAGAAACATTATAACAGGGTACTTTCACTGAGTTATGGTGAACTTAATGGACATCTTGTCTTTTCTGCTCGGAACAAACCATTGAAACATATGTCCCATATCCTTCAAATACACGGGAGTTCTCTCCACTAGAGGTTTTATGAAGAAATTTACGTATACAGATATTGGTCCCATTATAGAGTCTATTTAGGCTATTATAGGGTGGCCAGGTGGAGTGTCCAGAGATGCATAAACTTTAGAGAGAATATAGAAAACTGGGATAGTAGGGGTTGTATTAAAAAGTGCACCACTATCCCATTCATTCAGTCACTTTACTCCATAGCACATTTCTAAAAGGTGATATACTTCTTCTTGTACATCCTCTGTAGGGTTACTCTGCATTTCTTTGTAGGTATCCATCTGTCCCAGTTATTTAATGCATTCTAGTTTATATTTTCAAAGTCTTTTAGAACTATCCCATCCTGACCCTTATTTGCCAGTTTGAGCACACTTTCTGGATCATTTTCAAGATTTCTTAAGTACAGCAAATTATTTGGCTGTTTTGTTTGTACGTGGACTGATTCTCTATATATTTTTCCTTTTTGATCATAAGTTCTAGATCCCTCTTAACCACTTTCATGTACATGTATGTATTTGAAGGGGATGTTACCTGGAGGCATTGATTTGAATTTATATCCTAATGCAATGGCCAATTATCTTCTTTTGATCTTCTTAAGATCCTGAATGGTTTCATCTTCTAGACTGAAGAACTGTCTAATCCTAATCTTCCTGAAAAATCTCAGCATATTAAATTGTACTGTGAAAAAGTTAGTTTTGTTACAGGGACAAAAAGAGAGGCCTTTGCTAAGAATAGCTTCTTCCTCCGAGTTCAACATTTTTTTTATTAGATCGTATATTACCATTTTATTTGTGGCTTTCTTTCCTTCCTGGTTATTGGTCCTTCTTGTGATATTTCTTTTTCTAAATCTTTTTCGTGGGATTTATTTTCCAGTTCTGTCCATTTTGTCAGTTCTCTCTTGGTCCCCTTGACCTCTCCCTTATGTGTCTGAAATAGGATCTTCCCTGTCCAAAGTGTAGTTTTTCCTGATTGGCGGATGACCCTTGGTCTTCTTCTTCTGCCCCTTCCCTTCCCTTCCACTACCCCATCCTCTCCCTCTCCCTCTGCTTCTGTCTAAAATATCCCTGTGTTGTCCTCTGTGTTCTCTGCTAGGCCCACTATCAGATGAATATTGCAAAGAATCTGACCCTAGATTATATGTACAGTGTTGCTGTCTGAAGTATGGTCTATGTTACATTTCAAGTGTATACCTTGTTGTCTCTATAGGTTTTGTAGGTCCCATTTAAATGTCTTGATTTTTTTTTTGTTTGTTTTTAATGTTTCCCTCTAGTTCCTCCAGTTTTATTTATTTTTTCTAAGGCAACCCTATGCTCTTTTAGGTCTGGTTTTTGTTTGAGTTCGTCTTCTAGTACATTAATGTCTGTATCTGTATTATCTTGTTCTTTTGCGATGGCTTCTATGAGAATTAGCATGAAGTCCAAGGAGCATCGATTATATACTCTGTCCCATCATTTCTCGAGTGTAAAGTTTGTGAAACCTAAGTTTTGTGTACCAAAATTCTTAACCCATGGGGGGAGTCTTTTGTTTCACATACTGCCACTCAAGTCATGACTTGTGTTTTAAATTTTCTAGCTTCTAGTTTGGTTACTGTATATTTGGAGCCAGTGAAACCAGTTAGTTATTTTTTTACTATGTATACCAGATTAAATTCTATTTTCCTCTGCTTGTGTAATTTATTCTTTTATTATATTTATTTATTTTGTTTGAAAACTGGGTATGTCCATCGGTGCCAGGTACCTTTTCCATGCATGACCCATCCCACTGCTCCCCATTTTTTCCTGATTTTCTCTTTAGGTGACATGACTGTTTAAGAAGAGGTCAAACTCTTTCTACTGTTTGGCTATGTGCATTGTGCTCATAAGTTTATGTTGTAAGGTCCATTTATTTATTATTTATTTATTTTAAATTTGGTAACTGGAAGGGTACACTGAGCCATGGCTCATTTCCAGGTGTGATCTGAGAGAGGGGAAGGTAGAGCAAGCAGCAGACAATGCACAGTATCAAACAACGGAACAGACAAACAAACAGTGTGATTCAGTAATAGAATAAATAATGAATGAAATTGCATGTATAGCTAATAAAGTGGAGGGAACCATAGCAGCACATAGAAGTGGTAACAAAAATAGAATCATGAACAATAACATGGATGGCTTAAGGTTCAGTCTTCTAGGATATGGGGAGGAAAGGTAACAGGAGCAAGTGGGTGGGGGGTTGAAGTTTCATCTGGTGCTTGCAGGAGCCAGGGGATGGGGAGTAACAGAGGGATGAGGGAAGTGTGTTTCAGAGTGAATGAAAAAGGGAAATCTATAGGAGAAGGTATATTGCCCACCAGAAGAGCAGGAGTGAGGAATGGCAAAAGTGTGATGGTCCCTAAAACAGAGGCAGCAGGAAGCAGGAGGGAGTTGGGCTGGAGCAAAGAGAGGTAGGAGGGAAGGGCATTGAACCAGTATTTGGAGATGATGGTGGTACAGTGAGCCTGGCAAAAAAGAGGGTAGTGGGAGGATAGATAAGGAAAATATAGTGAGCAATTGTGTGTGTGGTGGAGAGTTTGATGCAAAATGGCAGAAGGAGTTGAGGAGAGTATCCAGTCTGGAGAAAGAATTGGAAGGGCAGAACCATGGACCACATTCATGTAGATGAAGACAGGGAGCACCATTCTGGTAACAAGATCCCTGCAGACACATGGAGAAAGGCAGTCTTTGTTACAGTAGAGGGAACCAAGCTTGGGACAAAGCTTGGTAAGGATGGTATCAATGTGGGCTGAGAAGTCAAGCTTATTGTCTAGTCACACCCCAAGGTACTTGAAGGACTGAACTTATTCAAGTGAGGTGTCATCCAGGGTGGTGAAGAAGGGGAGCAGTGAGTCTGACCAGTTTTTGACTGGTACCAAAGGTCATGGAGACTGTCTTTTTAGTGTTAACTCTAAGTTGGTTAGATTGCAGCCAGTTTAGGGCACTGCTGAAGTCCCGCTGGAGTAGGTCTTCCACAGCTGCAGTGGAAGGATGAGAGGTGAAGATGACTGTGTCATCTGCATACATGTGGATATATGAGTTGACACAGGCAGGGGGGAAGTCATTGAGGAAGATGAAGAAAAGGATGAGGCCCAGAATGGAGCCCAGTGGAACCCTAACCTGGCTAGGAAGGGGAGGTGATTGGGAACCACCAACCTGAACCAATTGCTGTTGGCCAGTCAGGTAGGAGTGGAATCAAGCAACAGCAGGGGAATAGAGGTTGGCAGATCTCAGCTTGTGCAGGAGGAGTGGGTGGGACACTGAGTAAAGGCTTTGGCCAGATCAATTAAAACAGCTGCCATAATGAGCCCTGATCCATCCCAGAGAAGATGGCATCAGTGACATGCAACAGGAAGGAGATGGTGGAATAGTGCTTCTGTAAACCAGACTGGAAAGGTGAGAAGAAGTTGGTGGATGAGAGGAAATTGAGGAGCTTTGACTGGACTAATTTCTCTTGCAGTTTAGAAAGAGAGGAGAAGAGGGAGATGGGACACAAGTTGCCAGAAGAGGAAGAGTCACCCCTTTGTGAAGTGGAATAACTTCGAGGACTGAGGAACAATACTGAGGGTGAAAGAAAGGTTAAGTAGGTAAGTAACGGGAGCTGCAATGGCAGGAGCTGAAAGGTGGAGGAATTTGGGTTTGAGACTGTCAGGACTGGACTTAGATGGGTTGAGGGAGGAAAGGGCAATTAGGGTTTCCTGGATGGTGACTGGCAGAAGTGGTAACCTGGTGAAATATGGGGAAGGGGAGAAGTAGAGGGACAGGAAGAGTCAGGAATGGTAGTGGATTGAATGGCACAGGTTGTGAAGAACTCATTGAAGAGAGCTGCAACAGAGGCATTGTCAGACACAGGTGAATCATTTACCATGAGAATTGGGGGAGGAGGGCTGGACTGGGCACGGTAGTCAAAAAGGGAGTAGATAACCTTCCAGAATTTTGCTATGGAATTAAGTTGTGTTTTGAGGGTTGCTTTGAAGTAATGAGATTTTGTGGCCTAGACAGCCTATACAATTGTTCCTCAGAGTTCTGTAAGAGATGAGGTCAGAGGAGGAGTGGGATAATTTGTAATGGCCCCATGCATGATCTCGGAGTTTGGACAAGTGTATGATGTCTATGGTACTCCAGGAAGGTGGGATGGTGAGAGGTTTTTACTCTGAGTTTCTGAGGGGGGGCATGCCTATCCCAGACAGAGGAAAATATGGCATTGAAAAGAGCAAGGGCCGCTTAGATATTTGAGGCAGTGATGATGGCAGACCAGTCTGTTGCAGTGAGGTCACTCAGTAGAGCATCGATGTTTAGTGACAAGACAGACATAGACCAGATGTATTTTGTTGTAAAGGGGGGACATTGGATTTTTTCTGATGCAGAAAGTTATGCAGTGAATGCTAAATAAAACTGGCAAGATACCAACTGCAACAATGTGGTGGGGGCGGGAGGTTAGAACCCAGTCCAAAAGGGAATGGGTAGCAGAGTGGGGATTGAGTGGCTGGGTTCTGAAATAATCTGTATCAAATTAAGTGACTCAATCATATGAATAGTAGATCTAGAGGATGGGCAAATCCAATTTCCATTGAAGTTCCTGGGGATGATGAATTCACCAGTGGTGGAAAAAGAGGTGATTGTGGAGATACAGTCTACCAGGGATGAATGTGAAATCTTAAGAGAGGCATAGAAAACTCCAATGAAAATAGGCATGTTGAGGGGAAGGATTGTCTGACTATTAGACATTTGTGGGAGAAGTGTATAGCCTTTCTGCTGGTCGCAGTGCATGAAAGACTCTGGTGAATGTAAATGGCAACCCCATCACCACATTTTTCCCTATCCTGTCTGAAAAGATGGTAATCAGGAAATCAGGAAGGGACAGGTTATGCTCAGGAATCCAACAAGAGAACCAAGACTCACTGATACAAAGGACATCAGGAGAGTGTAATTACAGCCAAATGGAAAGGGGGTCTAGTTCTGGTAGAAGGCTCCTAGCATTTAGATGGAAGACACTAAGGCCTTTGTAAGTAGTGGAGGGAGGAGGGGAAGGAGGAAGGAGAGGATCCAGGATTGGTCTCCACATCACCAGATAGGAGGAGAAGTAGGAGAATGAAGAAAAGGATGGAGTAGGGCTTCCTACCCTTGGAATGGGAACAAGAGCATGGTGAGGAGGGGCAGTGAGAGAAAAGGAGAACACAGTGGAGGAACCCTAGGTTAAGGAAGGGGGGAGGCAGGAGGCCAGGGTGGATTAGGAGGGAGGAGGAAAAAAGGTAGATACTGGGTGGGGGAGGGATGGAGAACAGGATGAACAAGAGGGAAGGAGAGTTGGATGGGGGCGGGGAGGAGGGGGGGAGGGAGAATAAGGCCAGAAACATTGTGGCAGAAGGAGAAAGAAAGGCAAACTAGCAAAACAGCATCCACAGTAGTTGAGCAGAGCACAATGGTAAACAGAACACAGCAGTTAAACATTACACCAGTACAGGCTATTAACAGCAATGCAAGGATATTAAATGTAGTAGTACTGGAGGAGGGGGTAGATGCAGTTGCTTACACCTGGTAACAGACCAGCTCTTCAATTATAAACATAAGTAACAACAAGAGGTAAGGTTGTAGGCTAAAACAAAAGACAGCACACTACAAACGGTGGTTGAGCAGTGGAAACAAAGATCAAACAAGGCTGCAGACTGAATATTCAGTAATTTAGCAACAATGAAATGGCTGTAAAGTGTAAGCAATAATCAACAGAGAAATAATCAGGAAAACTGGGATACACAGAGTCTGAAAAATCATGGGCTGGATGGGTAGCAATCAACAGGCAAGTAACAGTCACTTTGTAGTAGGGTAGTTGGATAGCATCCAGATTTGCTGTGAGGAAGGGAAGCAGGTGGTAAGTCATCAGGCAGTCAGGATTTAGGAACTGGCTGGTTGATATTCAGCATGAGAAGGTTCATTGTCTACCAGAATATATATGAAAGGGAAATGGATAAATGAAATGTATGAAATGATTACAAGAAATGTATAACATGAAAGAAATGTCTACACTGTACGATATAAAATGAGGAACCTAGGGTCATGGAGGATCTAGGTATGGGGTGGAACCTATGATTGGGCCCCAGAGTGGAAACAATGTGGTGGAATGGGGTTAGAGCTGGGTACAGCTCACCCCGGAGAAAGTTGTGGTATAGGCCTGTATGGCCACATTGATAGCTAGATGGAGGAAGCTAGAAGTCAGCATAAAACTGCTGTGTATTACTTCCTTTTTTTTAATGTACTGATGAAGGTACAATAGTGGGTGCACAGGGTTTTGAAATGATGCCAAGTGATGGGTTCTGAAACAATGCCAAGTGATGGGTACTGAAACAATGCCTATTGATGGGTGCCTGATATTACATATGAAGTGTCTGAGTTGTAAAAACCAGAGTGAAATAGTTATGGGGTGGACAGTCATTACAGACTGAATTCCTCTGAGAGCATAGATGGGTACTGTGCTGAACTGTATGACAGCCCCAGCATAATGTTGTGAAAGTATAGTCACATTGCAGTGACTTGATATGGTGGACATAGCTGAATTAAGGGCCCTGAAGTGAAGCTCTCATAGTGGGTGAGAGAAAGTTTCAACTACCCCTCATTCTACTGTTTTGGCAGAATATTTATGACTGAGAGGGGGTTCTTGAAAAAACAGTATAGTTTTGAGAACTATTTTTTTTTTTAAGAAGGGAGGTGTGTGATGGAGTTAGGCTACACCCTTGGCTGTGACTGATGGACCACTTTTCTATCTCCTTATTTCCTAGCTACCGAAACTTCTGTTGCATGACAGTTAATGCTTTTCTTTTTGCTCTTCTTTTCCTCCTACCCTAGGTTGGCCATCTAGTGTAGCTCTTTACTATCCCTACTAAACATCCTACTATTTCTCTTTTTATTCCTTCTCCATTTATATCCATCCAGTCCCTGGAATGATGCCAAATACCTGGAGAGGTGTTGTGTAAAGTGTACAAGTGCATTTTGTGTATAAAAAGCATGAAGCTATTTTAAATAGGAAAAAATACAGTTAATAAAGCCTTTTTAAATAAAAAGGATTCAGAAGCCATATAAAACAATAATACTTTCATGATTAGTACAGTTATAAGAAATCCTTATGGTATTTTCATAAATTCACACTATAAACCTGTTACTGTAGAAGGTTCTATGCATAAAAGGGCTTAGTCACTATGGATCAGAGGTATAGAGAGTCAATATCTGTGGAGATATACACTGTACCTTTAAATGATTCAGGAAGTCCCCTGAAACAAAACACCCCTTGGTTTTGAAACAACATGTCCAGACATGTAAAAACAGAAAGGGCTCAGTCAGGTGACCCCAGCAAAAGATATAAAACCTCTACACTGAGTTCACTTCAGTTCAGTCCAGTGGGGCTCAGCCCTAAGAGAGAAGGAAAGAGGCAGATAAACTGTTGAATGCAGATGAGAAGGGTCTTAGGAGCTCTAAGGTCCAGGACTATATTATGTGACAAACTACTCATGGTAAGTAGTGATTTTCTTTGCAATTTTTTTTTCATTTATTATTTTTCTAACTTTTGAAAAATAAATGTCACACCACGGTGTGTTTTAAACCTGTAAATTTGCCTCATCTGAAGTTTATTTCCACACACTGTGATAGTCAAGCAGGATTTTGCAGATCACAGCATTAATTTAAGCCAAGGATTTTTAACCAATGGTCCGTGACCCCCAGGGGGTCCGTTGACAACTCCTGGTGGGTCCATGGAACAAGGACCAAAAACTTTAACTACAGTAAGAAAAGTGCTTAACCACATGGAAAGGAATGCTTCTTCTGTAAGCCAAATAACATAATTTTTTTTCATGCAGTTGAGCACCCAGGAACCAGGAGCCTCATAATATGTTCAGAGCACCATCCATGAAATTCACAAGTCAACATGTAATTTTATATTTAAATGATGACTGAAATACAGTGCTCTGGTTTCTTGTTCAGCAATTGTAGCTAGCTCCCCGCAGTAACTACATGCTTCCTTAATGCAGACAAAATTCACTTGTGTCGGATTTAGTGATCCAGTTTCATTTTTAACTAACTCCTCCTCAGTGACTACATGACTCACCATTGGAGATGAACTTCACCTGAAATTAAGCTGTTCCTGAACACCATCCCTGAACTTTACAAGTACTTGTAAAGGAGCTAAAATAAGAAGTGACTATGAGCTGCTAAACAGTAGGTTGCCACAAAGCTCCATTCTCATTATCATTATCAAACATACTACAATCAGTAACTGAGAGGACCATTTTACTTGCAAGGAACCTCGGCTGAATCAGATTCACAGGGAATATTGGTGAGTGCAATTGCTGTAATAATTTGCACCAATGGCAGCATTTTGACAATTGTATTGTGAGACTGCAATACCGGTTTTAAATTACTGGCTGGTCAGTTGCCCCCCCCAACTGGATTTATTAGTGCTGGACATAATTAGGTCAGTGGAATAGCAATTTCAAATTATATTGCAGGTTGCAGTTAGTTATGTATGTGGCTTAGAGGTGAATTACTGGCTCATCAGCTCCCCCCCCCAAAAAAAAAAACTGGATATAAGTTCTGGACATAGTTATATCAGTGGAATAGCAGTTTCAAATTATATTGCAGGTTGCAATTAGTTATGTCTATGGCTTAGAGGTAAATTACTGGCTGGTCACCCCCCCAACTGAATATAAGTTCTGGACATAGTTACAGTGAAGCCCACCAGGATAAAGCGCAGTGTCACAGATTTACTACATGACAAAAGGATCAACTCCCACTGAAATTGCATTGTTTGCTGCAGTAACTCTACTGCAGAATTCTGCAGTGCTGCACTTCATCCTGGTGGGCTTCACTGTAGGTCAGTGCATTATTTTTATTTATTTTAAATTTATTTTAAATAGTGTTATATTAAAATGACAATAAAAATAATGTTTTACATTGATTTTTAGTAGTGAGATGTTGGTTTTTATTATTATTTTGTTTTTTAGTGGTACATAAATTAGCACTCCTATGTGCACCACTGCAAAGTATGCGCGCTGCAGCAAATAGGGGGTCCCTGACACTGCTGACATTTGGTCAAGGGGGCCCTGGGCTCAGAAAGGTTAACAACCTATAATTTAGGCAATACGATAGAAAACAAATTATCCAGTCTCTAAAGTCAAAACAATGAAAGGGTGAAATTAAAAGAAAATAAACTTGAAACAACAGAGGATAACGGAATTTATTAAATGAATGAAAAAGTGTACACTTTACAAGAAGACTATGAGAATGGAAGGCAGATAAAAATAATCAGAGGCAGAACACAGTAATGAGAGTGAATTAATTCAAGTATTATATTAGAAGATTCTGAAATAATGGAAGAAAGTGATTATAAAGATATTATCCAGCAAACCATCATGGAGTGAAGCACAATGAATCAGAGTATAAGAAGTACAGTAAATAATTTCATTTCATTTTTATTTAAAGTGGTTAGCACGTTAGCAAAAATGCATTTTTCACAGCGACCAGTACATAAAATATATGAAATACATTAGACATTATACGAAACAGACACAATTAGAATCCAACAACAACTAATTATACAAACCATATTTAAATGAAGACAGAGATACAACATTGGTAATGGACACAGGCAAATTATTGTAAAGATTAATTGCTTTGTATTTAAAAGGTCTCTAACCAAAAGCTGAATTAAAACGAGAAATAGAAAATACATACTTGCTTTGAAATCTAGTGGAAAAGACGTTAGCACACTAAGGAAATTTCTTGCTAATAGTATTAGGCATAAGTTCAAGGAAAATTTTATGCATAACAATCAAAGCCATAAATTCTACACATTCCTTAAATGGAAGGCATCCCATGGTGTCATAAAGTAAACAATGTTGAGTCAAGGCTCTTAGACCAATAGCAAACCTACAAATGGAATTATAAAGCATGTTTAACCTATTGAAAAGATTTTCAGTCAAGTGTAAATAAAAAAATACATCCATAATAAAGTTTAGACCAGAGCAAACTATTGGCCAATAACCTTTGTGATTCAGGAACCAAATATTGGTTCATTCTATACAACATACCCAGTCTGTTATGAATAAAATAATAAGTGACTAGAGGAGGGTGACAGAAACATAATTTAGTTAGTTAGTTAGAGTTGGAATATAGTGGGTATCAAGGCAAAAATGGAGGATGCAACCTGGGTACCTATTATAAAATATTTAAGCAATAAGTCACGAGGGGGTGTGGGTTATCAGGGGATTTACCACAGCTGGAGTGGTTTGCCCATGAGGCACAGCTGAGTGGGTAAATCCTTGCCGGCTGTGGTAAATCCCCCAATAACCCATATCCTCTGAGTGACTTATTGCGATTATACCAAGGTAAATTTTTTTCACTATAATAAAATGCAAATATTAAAGAGGTTGTTTTTTTTTTATTGTATTTATTGCAATGCTGCATATATTATAAATTATATACTCATCGACAGCCATTGGTTATTAGAGGATTTACAACAGTGGTAAACTGCCAGACTGATGATTTCATTGGCTGTTCACTTATGTCCATGGTATAACATATCATATCATTGCATTGTAGGAAACATGGAAAGTAAATAAAGAGGTTTATCTATTTGGAGGGTTTCAAAACTTACAGCGGCAAGTAACTAAGACTACAAAAATGTGGTCACCCACGTGGGGGTCTTATGAATTTGGTCACAGTCCACTGAAACTTAGATAGCAACAATTTTTATATCGATAATAAGGACATCCTAGCCTGGATATTCAAAGGGATTGCGCCTGGCGCACCGGAGTTGCACTGGCACAACCCCGCATTGTGCCCTGGTGGGATATTGAAAAGGATGCCTGGCGCAGTGAAAATCCTGATGCGCTGGGGCACAATGATAATGTATGCAGCATAGATGCAGGGGGTGTGCCCATGCATATGCAGCACATCCTGATATTCGGCCCGGGATGTGCGGTGCATATGCCGGCGCACCCCTGCACTGCGCCGCATAGGGGGGCTCAAAGATGAGCCTGTGCTGAGTAGGAGCAAATCTCACCCACCCACAGGTGGGCTGCTGTAGTACAGGGTGCAACACAGCAGCCCAGCTGTGGGTGGCCACCTGCCCACCCAGAACACCGTCCGCAAGCACACACACCCCTTGTGGTCTAGTGGAACCCCCCCGCCTGTAGCCGTGATTGCGCAGTATATGTGTATAATGAGATCCCTGGTAGTTTAGTGGCCTCCCCAGTCCCTGGGTCCCTGATGTGTATGAAACATGACCAGCCCTGGTGGCCCAGTGGTCCCCCTGCCACCCGAGTCCCCAGTGCCCTGATACATGACATTATGATGTCCCTGGTGGTCCAGTGGAACCACCCCACCTGTTGCTGTGATCATGGTAAAATCCCATCTTGAAATGCCCTGGTGATCCAGTGGCACCCCCCCACCCACCCACCCAGAAACCCTTGCCCACCCCATTCCCCCTGTCATCAGCGGACAGCTGCATCCCACCCTCACACCACCCCAGCCACCGCTGCATGACGGGTACAGTATGGGCTGTAAGCTCTTGGTCCCCAGTGTGGACCAGTGGGCTTGCAGGGCATACTGATAGACAGTCCCAAATCTGTGACTGACTCCATTCACATATTTGGGACTGTCTAGTACAGTAGCTCCTGTGCCCATTGGTCCACACTGGGGACCAATGAGCTTACAGCCCATACTGTACCTGTCATTCAGTGGGCAGCCAGGTGGTGTGTGGGCAGGCTGCAGCCACCCACCAATGATGGGGGGAGTGGGGTGGGCTAGGGGTTCTGTGTAGGTGGGTGGGGTGGGGGTGCCACTGGATCATCAGGGCATTTCAAGATGGAAGTTTACCATGATCGTGGCAATGGGCAGGAGGGTGTTGCACTGGACCACCAGTGACATCATAATGTCATGTATCAGGGCATCAGGGACTCGGGTGAGAGGGGGGACCACTGGACCACCAGGGTTGGTCATGTCTCATACACATTGGGGACCCAAGGACTGGGGGGCCACTAGACTACCAGGGATCTCATTCTAAACATATACTGTGCACTCACAGCTATGGGGCGGGGGAATGCCCCAGGATCCCCACAGCACATGCCATGCTATGCAGGGCACCAGGTGCAAGTTGCCAGCCTGCTCTGCTCAAGGCATATGAATGGGGCCATAATGACATGCAAATGGACCCATTTGTGCCTTGCATATATTATGCTCTCATTTGCATGCCCCCTGCTGAATATCGCGGGTAATACACCTAGCAACTGCAGTGGCACTGGTGCATCTTCGTGCTCCCTATCTGTGGCTTGTGCCGATGCAGTGCCACTGCACCATGCGCAGTTTGTGTGCTGCCTGTGCCATATTCAATGGTGCGGTGCCATGGTGCTGCACCGTTGAATATCACCTGGACCTGGACCAGCACATCACAGCTGTGCTGCACCCAGGCTTGCGCCACTGCCCGGTGCAGTCTGAATATCCCGGCCCCTGTGTACAGTGGCAAATTTTGGTCTTAATGAGAATTTAATTTTAATTAATGTTTATTTTGTACCTGATTTACAGTTGCAGCAATTTGCTGATAGAATGAATGTATTAAAGGATAACATTACTGATGTAAGAAATGAGATACCAAATGGGATGATCATGCTCTTGGGAGCTATGAATGCTAGGATGGGCGAACACCTGGAAGAAAAAACAAACTTCCAGAATTTGACCAATGCTATTGATATCCCAATTCACAACTCAAGTGATAAAATCCTAAATGGGAAAGGGAAAAAGATACCATAGCTTGCAGCAGATCTAAATTTAAGGATTTAAATGGTAGAAGCCCAGGGGATAAGAAAGGAGCATTTACATTCTTAAAAGGGAAGGGGGGCTCAGTAATAGACTTAGCTCGTATTGATGCTTATTGTTTTCATAGAGTTAGCAAAATGACAATTTTTAATGTTTATGACAGTGATCACTTCCCAATCTACAGTATATTGAATGAACAACTAGGCAAATAAATATACCTAAGCAAGTTGAAATGATAGCTCTAGACACAAATATGTGTAGTAGCTATGCTGAAAAGATAATATAGAATCCATTTCAAAAGAAAAAATCAAAAGCATCATACAAGATGGAAGTTTAAACAGACTGAAATGGGAAATTGTAAATGGAGTAAATGAGACCTGCATGGATGAAAAGAATGGTGTGAAGAGAGTTAAGTCTTATGATAACTTGATTGGAAAAACTGTCACAAATTTAGACCCTAATAAAAGAAGGAAAGGTAAGGTTCAGATAGGAATACAAAGAACATGGCTTGATGCAGGATGTGAGAATACAAGGCAGCAATTAAGGAAGGTTGGGCAATATGTTGCAGGAATTGTGATGTTCCAACCTATATGATGCCATGGATGGAAATTGTCATCCACTTTGAGGAGCCCCTGTGCAGTAAATCTGTGATCTTACACATTGCGTCAGCTTAGGCTGGTTAGTGCAGATGCACATTTATTTTTAAATCTTGTTGAAACTGTGACAACAAAAGATGTCATTGATGCAATAGCAGAATGAATTTTAAACAAAATCTATGTTTAATGTTAGGACTAGTGCCTTGAAAAAGCTGCGGGGTCAGCAATGAAACCTTGGTTTACGATGATGGCCAGGTGTCTGATGAAATGTTGACAATTTCAAGTAAAAATATTTTTACACATAATTTCTGGTGTTGGCTGGATGTGTCTGTTTGCTTTTGAACTTTGATCATGGATGTCCTCAGCAGACCACACTGAGTAGCTGGCTAGAAGGTTGGGCAGCTATGTTCCTCTGTCTAAAAATATAATATAAACAATATCATAACAAGAAAGTATTTACAAAAATAACTATTTCCATGTATGGGTCCACCAGATCAATAGACAACTTGTCCATTTTGGCAGTACTGATGAACTACTGCATCTGAGCAGGTGGTGATGTTGGTGTGGCTGCTGGCAGTGTTGCTGAAGACTGCAGCAGGCTTTTTATTTCAACCAGCTGCCTCTTCAGGGTGTTTTGGCCCACAAAACATTTTTTTGGGTTGCAACACAATGGTGTTCCCCTGCCTTTCCAGGCATTAAATTTTTTTCTCTGGCTACTCCCTATACAGCAGATCAACTCTTTTAGTTGGCTGAGGGGGTTGGCATGAGGAGGACTGGGGACTCCATTTTGTCTTTGTCTCCTCTCCTCTTCATAACTTTTGGCCTGAATTGCTTTCTTGACTATTCTAACTGCTTGGCCACATGGCTTTTCTGTGTCCTCCTGTCACTTGATAGCGGGTCTCTATAAACAAATTGAAAAAAAGGTATTAAACAATATTGTTAACCCTGGAAACTTTCTTATATTTGACTGCAAAGGTTGTGCTGTTCTGAACTTGTGGTGCCAACAGCCCCCTACCCAGCTGGGATGATATGAATTATGAAAACAGTCTCACATCACAGGTCATCTGATTTAGTGCCTGTAACTGAAAGCATCAGAGAGACAAACAGTGAAAGTAGGAAGACTGAGTATCCTAAAGGATACCTTCCTTCCCTTGCAAGGTGAGTGCCTGCCCCTGGGTGGCCACAGATGGCAATAAAAGATAGGTCTCCTGTGCTGGAATATTTCTGACATGTTTGCTGTAGCATATGCTGTGTGTTTGTGTCAGTGCCCCTTTGTCAGATTACTAGGGGCAGGGAAGTAGAAAAATAGGCAACCCCCAGCCCACCCCAACACAAGCAGTAGTATTTTGGGCACCCCCATGTTTCACACCACTGACTGCACTCCTTGTCAAGGATCTCCCATGGTTACCACTATTTAAGTGATTATGAAGGCCACTTTCAGGTCCTTCACTGTGGACCACCATCAGAATGATAAGGTAATGTTAGAGGGTGTGACAGGTGGAATAGGACCCTGTCCCAGTTGTTATGGAAAGAGTCTGAATCCAAGGATCTGTTCTATTTTATTTCTTTTCTGTCTCTTCTCTGTCTAGTTGCGTAACCACATTTTCCTGTGAGACCTAGGATTTGATCACCTTGACAGTCTTGCAATTCTTTGCCTTTCACTGTCTCCCCTTGCTGTCTGTCTTTTCTCCCTTGCATATCTGCTGATATAAAAATATATGCAGATCATTATGTGGAAATGTAACTAATATTGGGATCCCTTTGTTTAGAAAATGTATAGTGTTACTGTTGAAATGTATATAATTATATTTTGAGACAACTGCAAAAAGCTATTGGGAACTCAAGAGGTTATCTGAGTGCAAATATTTAAGCCTTTTACAGAAGAGCTGTGGAAAGGGGGCCACAGCTCAGGAACACTATGTTACTGCCTTGCAACTGCCTGAAACATACAAGAACAGGATGCTTGTTAAGAATGTGGGTTGGAAGAACTTATAAGACAGCTGAGCTGCAATTGCTTGAGAGAGAAGAACGGACACAGAGACTGGAAAAAAACTCAGATGGACTTTTTCTTTTTATTTTGCCTTTGTAAATAGTTATACTGAACAAGTTTATTTTTTTTATGTTACTGCAAGTGTAAATAAATATTTTGGTGAATTATACAACTGCTCCTGTTTTCCTATGTTTCATGACCTGTGCCTCGATGACAGAGGGGAATGGGAACTGGGATTCTTCCATGGAGTACAGGCACAGGCATCTGAAATGGATAGACAGTAGATGATGCGTGGTCAAGCAGCACCAATGTTAGGTATTTTGTTGGGCTCTGTTAGATACCCTCTGATTTCATTCTTATGATCTAAGAAACCCTTAGTTACCTGCAGTGAAATGTAGCCCTTTGGAGAATGTCAGGAGATTACTAAACCATAACAAGACATACAGTACCCATCTTACAGTTTCTAGGACTGAGAAAGGCTAATAATGAGAATCAGAAGCAATCATAAAAGCAACATAAGGTTATTTTTATTATCTCACTAACTTGCTTATAGGACAGTCATTATACATCACATACTAGTTATGTAACATACGTACTCGAGAGTCTGGTTCTCTCAAACACTGCAATGTCATGCAGGGTCTGCCTGTTATTTCCTCTGAGAAGTGGAATGGGGAAAAGGATTTTATACCCTGATAAGATCTTAGTCTGGTGATAAATAGTGAGCTCACGTGCGTATGATGATTGCACTTACTATTACTTCTATTGGTCAATTTTTTGGGGGGGAGCAACAGAGTATTATCTCAGTTGCCCTTTTGAATGCTACAATTATGTCAATGATGTGTTCTTATGGATGAAACATTTTATAATGTATCATCATGCTCTCTGAAAGGTCCATTTATATAGTTATAGCTGTGTCAGCACATTACACCTTAGCTGTAGAGGGCGCTCCTGGGTAAATAAATCATTATATTTCTGATATTATTGCAGCAAAATAGCAGTGCAGTTCTAGCCAAGAATATTATTTGTGGTATTTTGTCTCTCCCCCCTGCAGGATCAAATGTAGGGTAAAGGTTGTGCTTTAGAAGCAGTGCAGTTTCATAGTATGTATCCAGGTTCTATGCAAGAATAAAGAATCACCTATGTGTATGTAAATCTATACTAAACTTATGTAGATGTTCCCTAGCTAGGTGTGTGCATTCCTAGCTCTATATGTAATGTGCTCCCCCATTTTGTGTGTGTGTGTGCATACAGGTAATCATGATGTGCCTTGTGCACGTGATGTGTGTGTGGGTAAGCTTGTAGTCATGATGTACCTCGTGTACGTCATGTGCTTGTGTGTGAGCATATTCTTACAATTCCCTTCCTTGTTTCCTGTGAGTACACAGGTAACACAGAAAGAAGAAAGAATTAGGGAACGGGAGAGTGGATTGAGTATAGGTTCATAAGTGAATACAAGTTCAAGGGACTAGCCCATGATGAACTCGCCACCTTTAGCTAAGGTGGAAACAATATTTGTGTTCTCCCATGTATGTATCAAGATTCATCTTAAATTGCTGTAAGCTAGTACTTAACACTACCTCTGTCGGTAGGGCATTCCAAATTGGAGTTGCTCTCTGGGTAAAGAATTGATTCCTTTTTTACAGTTTTACTAATGTTAGTCTTTAGGTAGCATGAAGGAACTTGAGCTGAGATTTATAAAAGTTAAGAGTTTTACAGAGGCAAAGAAAAAGGTATTAATAAATATGAAAATGAGAAAAAACTTGAGCGATAACAAATCCCTTAAATATGAACTCCAACCATGTGTTGGTAAATGCAGTGTGTGTATCACCATAATGAAACATAGTTTGTAATGAATCCTCTGTCTTTCAAACTCTATTTTTGATTTGAATAATGTGTGTGTGTTTTGTTTTTTTTATTAACCTTTTAACACCAAAGTGTAATTGATCTATAGGAACATTAAAAACTGGTACACTGGTAAGTACTGGATTTTCTTTAAATTGGTGAGTTCAGTATCTATAGAATTTTGGTCATGGAGGGGCACCGGGGTAATGACTGTATGGCCAATAATAGTACATACATGGGGTGTTATGCAGAAATTGGGTTGTTTGTTGCATTGCATATTATGGTATTATAAACAAAATACTTTTGATTTGGTAACCACACAGTATAAACCTTTAGAATTGTAGGTAACTCGAACTTCAGGTACAAGTCATTTGGTAAGTCTGATGGGCACAAAAATCGAGGAGTTGGTGAATTTAGTAGAAAATGGAATCCAGTAGCCTTGATGAAAATGTTGCTGCTGTGCTTGATTAAAGTTTTGATTGAAGAGATGTCTGAAGAAATGTTTCTTTACTGAAGTCAGGGATTGCCCCTCATCCAGGCTTGTCTTTATGTGTGGTATCCCGAGTTTTAGCATTGTGTAGGTACCAGTGCTAGCTGGCAAGGAAATTGTGTGCTGGTTTCCATTAGTTGTATCAAAGTTCATACAGGGTTGGTCAATAGATGACCCTTCTCCGAAGTCTGGTTTGTATTTGCACACAGGTGTGACCACAGTAAAGACATCATACCTGCAGAGGTAGTGGTAGCCCTTCCTGGTGCAGCAGTGTGTATGGGGGGCTACCCAGGCTTTCAGGTGATGGTGATGAACAAGGAGCTTTATCCATTCTGGAAAGATGTCTTCTTCCAAGTGGTCAAGTGATTGTACCTGTACAGTTTATTAAATACTGCCGTATCCTCATCAAATATAGGCAGTGATACAGTAAATGTGACAAACACTGTATGTTTGTATATTGCAGTTATGTTTGCTATAGCAGGGGCTCTGGTTGGGGTGCACTGTAACATAACCAAGGTTTATAGCAGTGGCAATGGCAAATGTGACTGTATGATCCATGCACTTTGAAGTACATGCTATATAGTCACAGTGGGGGCAATACCACTTGGCCATACACCTATCATTAATGAAGTCTGGGATCTTACCAGTTTCTAAATCTCATAAGAGATTTATAATGGTGGGGAGTGCAAAGCTTTCATAAACAGAGCAAAGGATTTCCCTACCTATGTGGTGTTGTCTAGCCTCCCTATTATTAAAATGTATTAACTGTGTTAACTTGTGTCTGGTCTGATTGAAAATTCTAGCAATAAAGTGCATATTATATGTGGTGAACCTTTCTTCTTGTGCAAGACTGGCAATACCGTATAGCATAGGCTATATTACATCCTGATTTAATTTACTATTAAATAATTTAGCATGCCTCCCAATTTTGGCCAAATTGGCCTGATTCCAAATAGATAATTCAGTCCCCAAAAATACCTGTGGCAGACCCTAAAATGCCTGTCACACCAGGAAGACCTAACCCTCTTTTCCCACATTTTGGTCTGAACACTCCACAATGTTCTGTAGAATACTGCCCTGCTACAGGGTCTTGAGCTTGAGTTTGAAATGCTGGCACAATGTCAAGTAGCATTACTGTATGAAATTTATAATTGTTTGTTTTGAAGCAATGACCAAATTCAGCCATGTTCCAGTTAGATAAATTAAAAATGACAGGCACATGCATGTACTTTGCATTATTAATTAATGTACCTGGAAAAGAAATAGCAGTTAGGCCACTTTTTGGGCTGGGTTCAAGTATAGGGCAATTTTCATAATTTTCAAAAACAGTTTTAGAAATTACAGTAAGGCAAACAGATTCAGTAAAAATAGTGTCCAGCTGGCAAAGTCTCTTCATTAGGACGTTATGAAAACAAAAGTCAAAAATCAGAATTTGCCGTAATGGTAATTTTATAGAGTCCAGCATGTTGTAAATGTACATTTTGGAATTTTAAAGTTCCATTAGAAGTGATTTGAGTGTTTGGCCAACCTTTAAAAGTTCCTTTGTGAAGGTGGGCCACTTTAAGAGATTTACCCTTTTAAAGTACCTTAGAATCAGTGAATGTCCACATAATGTCCAGCTACAAAGCAAGGGGGTTAAGAGCAGTCACATTGA
Source organism: Neoceratodus forsteri (assembly GCA_016271365.2). Classification (NCBI taxonomy): domain Eukaryota; kingdom Metazoa; phylum Chordata; order Ceratodontiformes; family Ceratodontidae; genus Neoceratodus; species Neoceratodus forsteri. The sequence continues at coordinate 1,467,324,564 of CM057449.1, forward strand.
CCTGTTGACTGATATTGAACCTTCATATGTAATGCTATAAGATTTGGAAATCAAAATTTTAAAAGGGGCCTAGGATGTATGGCTGGAGGTCAAGGGGTCAACCAGAAAGAAGAAGTGGGGCAAACTTCTTTCACATCCCCAGGTCATTTGGGACTTTCTATTGAGCATCTGGATCTGGGCCTGGGATTGACTTCTCCTGGACAGGCACTGGAAATGGACCAAGTCTTGGTCTGGTACCGGGGGTGGAATTGGATCCTTCTGGTCAGGGTCTCCTTCCAAGGTATAGACATCTGGGAATGGTTTCATGGTACTGGATCAGATGTTTCCCTCTTGTCAGGTTGTTGGATCGGAACTCTGAGCCAAGCATGGCAATAGGGTCACAAGTAGGTAGGTCTGGAATAGGCCTACCCAGAATCGCCTTCCATCCATGGATTTTGGCATTTATTATTTTTGATACCCAAATACAGAAAATAGGCCATCTGTTAAAAATACATTTCCCTTCCTCAATAAGCGGGGAAGGGGTTATACAGTTGTATACTTAAAAGCTTTAAACAGCTTCAACTGATTTGCATGGCACCATTTCTCAGTTGGCCATGTTGTTTTTGTGGTTAAATACTCCTAGGTAATTAGTAGTGCAGAGCCCTGCTACTGGGGTATTGAGTATGTATCAGGTGTGCTGCAAGTAAGTTTAGTAACACAGCACTATAAAACCTAGAAGTCTTTGTACTGTAGCAGAATCTAAATTCTGCCATATTGTGATTGGTGGGTTTTAAAATCACAGGGATGTGCATAAATTGCACATTAATTACAAGGGTACCTGGGAGTGATAATGCAACCAGACCACTAGTTGGTCCATGTTTCTGCGTTGGACATTGTATGTTTTTTTTTCTGTTGGGGGAACAACAGTTGGAAACATGAAAGTGCTAGCAATGGAATGAATTGCACAATGCTGTCTAATAGTACCATTTGGAAATTGAGCGCACAATAATTTGGCTTTATGAGTGCAATGTGTGTTTATAAACCTGCGTGTTGTGCTCGGGCCTAGTGTATAGGCAGAGTACCATTAGGTGGAGCGTGTGTTTGTCTGAAAAAAAAAAACAACAACCTTGAACAACAAATGAGTTATGTGTAGACATTTCTTTTCTGTGGCTTTGGACAGATATTGATATACTTCCTTTATTTCTGGATCTGCCAGCTATGGCTCAGTCAGATCCAGAGGGACTTTTGTTTTGTTGTTTGCAGCCACCATAGGTGTTGCACTGGAAGGGGGCATGATTCATATCCCCCCCCAAGAGGATAGACAACAACTTAATAAATTCTGTAGCAGTTTTACAAAGAGGTCAGATGACACTATTGACAGTAGGGGTGTGGATATTTAATCACAAAAGTGTTGGCAATTTTATTTGCCAATCAGCACATTAAAAGGTGTATGTTGAATAAATACTGATGGGGTATCCCTAGAGTATCCCAATGTTTTTTTACACTTTCAACAGCATTGCATTTTAAAATAGCCTGCTCCATACATTACCAGAGCTGGTTTGTAGGGTATTGTGTGTTGTTGCCCCCTCCCCCCTGAGGGGTGGGTCTTTTGTCTTGCTTCAGTCCCTGGCTAGAGGGACCCTTTTTTTCCTGATAGAGAAAGGAAAATAAAAAACACAACACAAAGAGCAAGGTCTCTCTGTAATAGATTAGCACTGATTTTTAAAATGCTGCTGCATTAGCTTTATACTGATGCGTGTCTTCAACTACCTCTACCAACTGTGCCATTGGCAGGGTAGATGGTGTTGTGGCTGCCAGCCACACCTTGCTTGATTTGTAAAAAATCAAATAAAAATTAAACAAAATCAAAACAGAGACAGAAAGGTGCCCCTTTCCCTCTTGGTTTTAATGTACAATTACAGTCTTAACTGAGTCACATATAATCCTCTACATTTTATTTACATATTAAGTGAGTCACACTATGGCTGTAACAAAAAGTGTTAAAACAATTCAAAATGATTAGGAGAATCTCCATATAGATCTTGGATGTCATTCCTAGATTATATGCCTCCTGGTGTATCTTATGGTCACAGTAGGTACATGAGTTTGGAAAAAAACCCAAACACAACATGGTTCAAATATTTTTCCTTTTAGCAGTTAAAACTGCATAGCAAGTGACCTTGTTGTCTTCTTCCTGTGAGCAGTCAAAATAAGTAGCTTGTTATGGATGCTGGGGTGTTAGAAGATCCATGCCCCCCCGATTGCCTTGCCTTGCAAGGGAATCACGTGTGAATGGTACCAGAGAAATCAATAAATACTGTAAATAAATATAAGTCGTGGTGATGAATCTTTGTGAAGGAAGATCATTCACAAGGGTTGGTATTTCTAAAAGATAAGCCAAAGGGTACTGGCAGCAATCCCAGGAGAAAATGGCTTTCCTTGTTTTTTTGGATAGAGGACAAGCATGAAGGATATGCTTTGGTAAAAAAAAAAAGTAAAATATATTAAAAAAAATTACTAGTTAATGTGTGTTCTTGAAACACTTGCATAAAAGGGAAAAATAATATTATTTAGCCAGGACATGCACACCATGTCTGAGCTTTTGTGGTATGTGGTATTGGAATACAAGGAGGTCAGTTGACTTGCCAAAGGTTACACAATGTGCAAGTGAGGCTGGAGGGATTCAAATCAAGGTTACAAGGTTTGTATCTGAGTGCCATTGCTAACTGCGTTCTACTAGAAGTCCACAGGAGGTTCATACCTCCCGTGGCAAACATTGTATTTGGCAAAAATTAACATTGTAAACTGTAAAATAAAAGTAGCTTATTAAAAATGGATGGGGCCTTTTTGTTTTAAAACATAATGCTTTGTTTACATTTTAACCATACAAAACAATATAAAGGAAAAAAAAATATTTATAAAAGCATAAAAAAATAAGTTTTGAAAGCTTTAGCTTTGGATAATGAAGGGTGTGAGAGAACACAGATGTGTTATCAGCTAGTTAGTCACGCCTGATGACATGATGTTAGGCTGACATATCAGTCATATTTGAAAAAAACAAATTAACACATTTTTTTTGAAAGGAGAGAAACCAAAAAAAACAACTTTTAAAACCAACAAAGGCATTTGAAGCTGCTTTCAAACCACACTTAAATTGCAAGTTCCTTACACAGACTTAATCTTTCTGCATCATACACCAGACTGTCACTAATTCCCTTTCACTTACAGCTCAGACCAATTACAACATCCTTTAAGCACTTCGATTCCTTGCACATAAACCAACCAATCCAATTTTCTCTAAGCAAGTCCAATTATAAAAAACAAAACAATTTGTGAATAGGGATTCTCCCCATATCTTTCCATGGACAAGATTTATAAAACAATATGCATGTTAAACAGCTGCGGAGGCAGCTGAGCCCTCCTGCATGAACTTTGTCTTAACTAGCTCACGTATAACCTTGATGCTGTAAAATCACATACAAGCATCTTCATTGTTTCATTTCACCAAGAAAAAAAAAACTTTTCACACTGTTCATTTACATGTCATGTTTGAAAATTGCTACTTTTCAGAACAGTCAGATAAAACAAGAAAGAAAACCAAACTCATTCTTTACAGCTTGCAGTGCGTGTATCTTGTTTTGCTCTGAGCTTATCTGGCTCAGAAACTAGAAAAATAGGTACTTAGAGTAAAGAAACAGAAAGAATAGTTCAACTGGCCAATCTCTTTTAGAAAGGAGGAAAACCAAAAGGTACCCGGGAGGTACAGGAGGTGGTGAGGGAAAAGAAGGTGGCCTATAGGCGCTCCAAGTGGTCAAGGAGTGAAAGGGATCAGGTGGAATATGAGCTGACAGCCAAGACAGTCACCAGGGTGGTGAGAGCAGCTAAGGCAAAAAAGGAGCAGTCCTTAGCCAGTGGGATCCGGAGGGGGGACAAGGGGGTTCTTTAGATACATAGGGCGAAAAAAGGAAAGTAAGGGGGCAGATCAACAAGATGAGGGTAGGGGATGGTTGGGCATAGGAGGTGGAGGAACAGGCAGAAGTCCTAAATGAGTACTTTGCCTCGGTTTATACCAGGGGGATGGAGGGGCTATGTCTTGCGAGGGGAGCGGGGGCAAACCAGAGCAAGGGGTGAGACCAATAGAGACCAAGGGCCCTGATGGGTCTGAGAAAAGGGAGTGGCCACCCCAGACAGGTGGGGGCCCGACAGTGCATGGTGAAAAGGGGGAGGATGAGGCTGAAATCCCAGTAGAGAGAGTAAGTGAAGCCCTCGGGTCCCTTCAGACCGAGAAAGCACCTGGGCCAGATGAGATACATCCCAGGGTGCTGAGGGAACTGGCAGATGTCCTGGCAGTCCCTCTAGTGGAGCTTTTCAACATCTGTCTGAGTACTGGGTGGGTGCCCCAAGACTGGAGGGTGGCCTATATCATGCTGATCCACAAGGGGGGATCAAGAGAGGAGGTGGGAAATTACAGGCCTGTTAGCCTGACATTGGTGGTTGGCAAGGTGATGGAGGGTATTGTCAAGGAAAGGCTGGGGGGGTTACTGGAGCAAACTGGGCACTTGGATGATAGGCAGCATGGCTTTGTCATGTGAAGATCGTGCCAGAAAAATCTTGTTGAGTTCTATGACTGGGTGACCAGGGCCCTGGACTAGGGTAGGCCAGTAGACATCCTCTTTCTGGATTTTAGCAAGGCATTTGATTCAGTGGCCTGCTGGCTAAGCTGAATGAAATGGGGGTAGGGAGACAGTTGCTAAGATGGATAAGAAATTGGCTCTCTGAGCATACTCAGAAGGTGGTGGTTGGAGGGTTAGCCTCATCCCCAAGGTGGGTTACTAGTGGGGTTCCCCAGGGGTCAAGGTTGGGGCAACTCCTGTTCAACGCCTATATCTCAGACATCAGGAGTGAGATGAGTCTCTTTGGAGATGACTCAAAGCTGGGTGAAGTGGTGGATGGGGAGGAGGGGAGGGTGGCCTTGCAGGAGGACCTGGAGGCTCTGGAAAGGTGGTCGGGAAAATGGAAACTAAAATTCAATGTGGGAAAGTGCAAGGTTCTACACCTGGGAGTCAGAAATCCAGGCCAGGCGGAAGTGATCCTTCCACTGTACAACTGCTTGGTTAGGCCACACCTCGATTACTGTGTACAATTTTGGAGACTGCATTTAAAAAGAAACATTACACTCCTAAAGAGGGTCCAAAGGAGGGCAACCAAATTGATCTGGGGCCTGGGAGAGAGGACCTATGAGGATAGGCACAAGGAGCTTGGCATGTACACCCTGGAGGGGAAGAGGGACAGGGGGGACATGATAGAGGTCTTTAAGTACATGAAAGGGATCAATAAAGGAGGCCCAGTCAGGGTGCTCTAAAGGAAGGAGAGTGGGGCAACAAGAGGTCACGGGTATAAGCTGGAAGGGGGTAGGCTCAGAGGGGGAGAGGAGGGAGATGTTATTTCACTGAAAGGGTGATGGAGCCATGGAATGCACTGCCCAGGGAGCTGGTAGAGATGGAGACTGTGGACGGGTTTAAGAGAGGATGGGACAGGTACAGGGGGAAGGTAAATCTGACCAGGCACAATACAGGTGGAACATCTGGGACTGGGGACAGTATAACCCAAGGGGGAGGGGGGGGACACCAAAATTGGCCCTCAGTGTGGGTGCTGAAAATCAAGCAGACTCAAGAGACCATTAGGCCTATTCTGCTGGCATTTTAGTATGTTATGTAGTATGTTAGTATAGCGGTACAGTTTTGTTTTAAAAGATTGCAAAGGGCAGTTTTTGTAACATTATGTAGCATATTACATTTAAAACATTTCAAGGTTGATAAACAGCATATACAGCTAAGCATTTACATATCCCTTTTCAAATGCATTTTACATTTTACATGACTAATTTGCTCTTTACTAACATAATCTTTCCTTTACAGTTTGCTCTGGGGGTGGGGCTTGCTGGTGACTAGGCTAGGAGTGGTGGTCTACCAGGACTCATGCGCTCCAGAGGGATGGGAGTTCCCTTTCCCTCTCTGGCATCATGCCTGGGGTTTCTGACACCCTGAGTAGACTGGCCTTTGAGCTCATCATTGATCATTTCATCATCCTTACAAAAAATTACAAAAAAGCATTTAAAATTACCCTCAAGGATTGCAAACTTTTCTGGCACTTTTTTTTCACAGAATTCTACATTTGTACATTTTTCTCTGGTTGCTCTGCTACAATCTTGCTTCAAGGATACATTCTCTTTCTCCAATGCATGAATTTTGAAACACAATGTTGAAACAATTAACCCCCTATGATCCTGTTTTTTCCTCAGTGCTTGTTTAGTATCCGAATACAGTGGACACGGGCACTGTATTGGAACACTGTGTGAATGGGCATTGGAAGCAAAAACATCCCATTTTCCATACAAAGTCAAAAGTTTAGAAATACCTAGTTTAAGTTCTGAACTAAAACTAGTAGCTATGCTATTTTTAATGGTCATTTCGAGAGCATCTTGCATATCCTGCTCACCAATAGAAATAAAAAGTGTATCGATCCACCCCTTACTCTAGTTTTGAACAGTTTGCATAACTGTAGGAGAAACTGCCTCTGCCTCTAAATCCTGTTATAGTCCTGAGTCACGGCACTAAATATGTTAGGTATTTTGCTGGGCTCTGTTGGACACCCTCTGACTTTGTTATTGTGCTCTAATAACCCCTTAGTTACCTGCAGGGAAACGTAGCCCTTTGGGGAATGTCAGGAGATTACAACATAGAACAAAACATACAATACCCCTCTTACAGGTTCTAGGACCAAGAAAGGCTAATAATGAGAATCAGAAGCAATCATAAAAGCAACATAAGGTTCTTTTTATTATTCCACTAACTTGCTTACAGGACAGTCATTATACATCACATACTAGTTATGTAACATACATACCTGGGAGTCTGGTTCTCTCGAACACTGCAGTGTCATGCAGGGTCTGCCTGTGATTTCCTCTGAGAGGGGGCAAGGGGAAAAGGGTTTTATACCCTAATAAGATCTTAGTCTGGTGATAGAGAGCCAGCTCATGTGCATATGATGATCGTACTTACTATTACTTCTATTAGTCAATTTGGGGGGCAGCAGAGTATTATCTTAGTTGCCCTTTTGAATGCTACAATTGTAGCATTCATGTCATAAGAATATGCTTATGTCAATGACGTGTTCTTATGGACGAAACATTTTGTAATGTGTCATCATGCTCTCTGAAAGGTCCATTTATATAGTTATAGCTGTGGCATCATGACACCTTAGCTGTAGAGGGCGCTACTGGGTAAATAGATCATTATAGTTCTGATATTATTGCAGCAAAATAGCAGTGCAGTGCTAGCCAATAAAATTATTTGTGGTGTTTCGTCCCTCCCCTACAGGATCAAATGTAGGGTAAAGGTTGTACTTTAGAAGCAGAGCAGTTTCATAGCATGTATCTAGGTTCTATGCAAGAATAAAGAATCACCTAACCTTATGTGTATGTAAACCTACACTAAACTTATGTAGATGTTCCCTAGCTATGTGTGTGCATTCCTAGCTCTATATGTAATGTGTCCCCCATTTTGTGTGCGTGTGCGTGTGTCTCATCTGCATGGCATGAGCATACAGGTAATCATGATGTGCCTTGTGCACATGATGTGTGCGTTGGTAAGCTTGTAGTCATGATGTACCTCATGTACGTCATGTGCTTGTGGGTGAGCATATTCTTAACCAAGAATTAACATAGTCATTTCAAGGTCATATAAGTGAACAAATTTAGTGTAGGAATACTAACCAACAGTGCCACAAGGGTGTTAACCTTAGATGGTCATCACACTCCCTAAGGCTTCAAACATCTCAGGCTCTTAATGCTGTATTCCTAAGGCTTAATTTTAAAGACATTTACTTTCTGGTCTCTCTCTTCCTGCTTCTGTCAAGATATTGCAAATATCTTTCTAGAATTTCAAGAATTTCTCTTTTTTAGTGCAGGTAAGCCTCCCCTAGCTGAATAAGCTTTCAGAATGTCTGGCCACTTCAGTGACCAGCACTTCAGTAACAAGCAGGTTGGTCTCATCAGGAGAAAAAAAGCTGCAGACAACACCCTCTAAGTCTGGACAACCATCTCAGCCATTTTTAAAACAAGTTTGAAATCTTTAAATAAAAAAAACTGTTTCTTATTGTCTCCCTTTCTCAGCCCATCTTACTTTCCTCACACCAAAATCTCAAGCACACTGATTAACTCATATTCCACAGATCATACTGACCACCCTTTCAAAATTGCAGAAGGCAACTCCAGCATTTTCAGCCACATCAGTGCACATGAAATACTAATCCATGGTTCCAATACAGAAACCATGGTAACACTAGTACTGTGGAATGGCATTCTTTTTTTTTGTAAATATAATGTTTATTGAGAAGGTCCATATGGTACAAAACATTTGATATCACAGATAAAGCTTTCAAGTACAAAGTGTTTGAGTCTTCATTTCCAGTTCTATATTGTCACATTCTCTAAAGAAAATACTAATCAGGCTGCACTACCCCCGCACTAAGACACATCAGCATGGGGGGGGGGGGGGCTCACAGGCTATAGATGAAACAGCAAGGAAGTTAATGACTACTGTAGGTGCCCATGCCAATAATACAGGTGGGAACCCTGATTTTGTGAGTTGGGTTGGGAGGCAAGCCAGAGGCTCTAGACAGGCAAAATCCATTTAGGGCAAATTCCTACAAAGGGTAAGTAAATGGGTGCACCAGGAAGGAAGGATTATTATAGTGATAACTCCTATATGGAATCAAGACACAACGACTGGATCCTTACTCATCACATGCATGATATAGAACAATGAAAAAAGGTAACAAATGTATTAGACAGCATGACAATTTAATCAGTGCATAAAAATTGCACAGCCACCCAGCAATACAGGAAACAAACCTCAACTAGTCTCGCACACACCGTACATCATCAGGAGGATAGTCTACTCACATTGCATACCCTTAAAAAGCTTACAATTAAAGTGACAGCACCTAAAAAATACATATGATCAGTGCATCCTAATACAAACACACAGACATTCAGTGAAAATAATGCATAAACCTTATCAACCAAAAGCATCTCTATTCATAATTATTACAAAAGCATCTAATGCATATTTCATGTAAAAGAAAAAGATGTTTATATATCTATAATGACTAACATCCAAATGTATTACTAATACTTCTCCAATTAAATTATATTTAAACTTCTATCAAAACCTGGTCTACTTATCATTAGCCATATCAGTAGTCATTATGACCAGGTGAATCTCTACACTTACTAGTCGAAGTCCATTATGTTGCATTTTTGTAGCTTAAAAATTATTTCAGGCAGTATATATATATATATATATATATATATATATATATATATATATATGTACACACATATACATACATATATATATATATATATGTGTGTGTGTGTGTGTGTGTGTGTGTGTGTGTGTGTGTGTGTGTGCAAACAGCGCCATCTAGGGGAAAGAAAAAAAAGGAAAATTATCAAAAACTAAATAATTTACATCCATCAGCACAAATTGCTACATCTCAAACACCACATCAAACTCCATAGCATTCTTATTATTTAGAATTTACAGACCAAGAAAAAAATGCCAGTAGATATTAAAGTTCATAATTCATTTTTTCTTTCTCATATTTATCAAAGGGATAACATCAAATTTGTCATTTAATCCTGGCAGATGTAAACCTCCAAGGGTATAAATCCAACATGCTTCTCTGTTTAATAGTAAATCATTGATGTTACACCCTCGCAGACCTAGTTTTACCAATTCAATTCCGCAGAACTTAAATTCATGTTTCATTTTATCTTTTTTATGTTTACAACAATGTGCAGCCAGTGCACTCATGTCATCATTTTTCATTATGCTCCGCATGTGTTCTCCAACTCTTACTTTAAATTGGCATGTAGTTTTGCCAATATAAAATGCCCCACATGTGCATGTTGCCAAATACACCAAATTCTCAGAGGTACAGCTGAAAAAAATCCCATTATATATTCTTTTGTTGTGTTAACTGATGTGAACGTAGTGCTTTTTAACATGGTAACACAGTATTTGCAATTTCCACATGCAAAATTGCCATTAGGTATGTATGGCAACCATGTCTTCACATCCCTCTGTATCCTCTGAACAGGTTGGTAGCATTTGGTAACAATACCCTTAATATTTTTGCCTCAACGATACACTATACATGACAATTTACTAGCTACCCCCTGTAATTTTGGTTCCAAATTCAAAAGAGACCAATGTTTTTTAATTATATCACCAACTGCACCAGACTGTTTACAGTATGTGATAATGAAACAAACTATCATCAATTCTCCCTTTTTTAGTTTTAGATTTCTAAATGTCATCACGATTTTTCTCAGAGACTTCAACCATAGCATCTTCCACTAGTTCTGTCAAGTACCCCCGTCTAGAAACCGTTCACACATATCTGTGCCTTGTTTCATAAAGTCAGCATCAATACTACAATTTCTCTGTGCCCTAAGTAATTGGGCTCTGAGAATGTTGTTAACCATATGTCTTGGATGACAACTAGATGCACTCAGAAGGGAATTCCTGTCAGTACCTTTCCTGAAGAGGGATGTTTGAATACCATCATCGGTGTCCCTCTTCATCTCCAAAACCAAAAAAGTGACCATTTTTTTCACTTGTCACACTAAATTTTAAATTGGGATTGCTTGTTTCCAGCTATGTGATAAATTCCTTTAGTTCACAAATAGTTACTTTCCAAATTAAGAAAATGTGGTTAATAAAATGATGCCACAGATCAATCCTATGGTAAAAAGGATTGACCTGTACGTCATAGGCCACTGATTTCTCCCAGAGACCCAGAAAAAGGTTGGCATAATTTGGTGCAAAAGTCACACCCATAGCCATACCTTTAACCTGGAGATAATATTCACCCTGAAACAGGAACACATTTTTTTCTGGCACAGTCTCAGCACATTCCAGAATGAACCTCTTTTTTTGTTCACCCACTGTTGGGTCCATATTTAACCAGTAATCTAAAGACAGTAATCCCTGGGTATGGGGTATATTTGAGTAAAGTGACTCAATATCCATCGAAACAAGGATGGAATTTGGATCTAACTGGACCTCCTGCAATATTCCCAATATATCATCAGAATCTGACATATGAACGCAGTTTGGGCACATATCGCTTGATATAATCCACATAACAAGACAGTGGTTCTGTAATCGAATCAATACCTGCCACTATTGGTCTCCCAGGGGGATTCTCCAAATCTTTATGTATTTTGGGCAATATGTAAATTGTAGATCTTACAGGGTGTGTCACCACCATAAATGAATGTTCTTTTTGATCTTATTACACCCTCTAATAATGCCTGAACAAGCATTTGATCAATTTCCTGCTTGAATTTATTTGTGGGGTCCTCCTGGAGTCTCCCATAGAAGTTCTGGTCCAACAGTTGTCTGTTAATCTCATTAACATATTTCACCATATCCATAACAATTATGGCACCACCTTTATCAGCAGGTTTAATAACCAGTATTAGATTATCCTGTAAAGAAGTCATTGCTACCCTCTCAGCATTAGATTCACAAAACTAGACACCTCATTGTTGGTATTAATGGTTTCTACATCATTCAAAATTGCTTTTTCCAAAATCCTTACTATATCTGAATAAGGGGGATGAAATGTGGAAGGTATTCTTAAAGATGTTATACCATCAGATGTTACTGGCACAATTCCTGCTGTGTACCTCTGTTGTAAACTGAGTTATCACTTATGTATGTTTTTTCTCCTCTTATTTTAATGTATCTGCATTTCTAGTGTTATGTTATGCTCTGTATGTTCTTTTTTCCTGTACTCTCCTGGGTCGTACCTGAAAATAGGCATATGATTTGTCTAGTGTACTTACCTGGTAAATAAAAGCTAAACAATAATAAAAATAAGGTATCCAAATGATCATTATATTACTATAACCCATATCTGCATAAAAAAATTTCCTGAGATTCAAAGTTCTTGATAGGCGCTTAATATCCAAATACACTTCAAATTGATTAATGTTCAGTGTTGGTACAAAAGACAACCCTTTCTGTAGTACAGTACCTGGATCTCAATATCAGTTAAAGTTACCTCAGATATATTTATTACGATATTCTTCGGTGAATGGTCTATCGCAAGTGTCCCCTCTGCTTTCCTCTCCGATTTCCTCTTCTTGGCTTGATTATGTTTACCCCGAGTCTGTTTGGGGTCAGAAGATAATACTGATGGTATGGGCATTTGAAGTGTATTTGGATATTAAGTGCCTATCAAGAACTTTGAATCTCAGGACATTTTGTTCTGCAGATATGGGTTATAGCAATAATGATGATCATTTGGATACAGCAGGACTAGTGCCAGTAACATCTGGTGGTGTAACATCTTTAATACCTTCCACACTTAATCCATCAACTTCTATAGGAGACTCCAGGGGGACCCCACAAATAAATTCAAGCAGGAAATTGATCAAATGCTTGATCAGGCATTATTAGAGGATGTAATAGATCAAAAAGAACATTCATTTATGATGGTGACACACCCTGTAAGATCTACAATTTACATATTGCCCAAAATACATAAAGATTTGGAGAATCCCCCTGGGAGACCAATAGTGGCAGGTATTGGTTCGATTATAGAACCACTGTCTTGTTATGGGGATTTATATCAAGTGATATGTGCCCAAACTACGTTCATATGTCAGATTCTGCTGATATATTGGGAATATTGCAGGAGGTCCAGTTAGATCCAAATTCCATCCTTGTTTCGATGGATATTGAGTCATTTTACTCAAATATACCCCATACCCAGGGATTACTGGCTTTAGATTATTGGTTAAATATGGACCCAACAGTGGGTGAACAAAAAAAGAGGTCCATTCTGGAAAGTGCTGAAACTGTGCTAGAAAAAATGTGTTCTTGTTTCAGGGTGAATATTATCTCCAGGTTAAAGGTACATCTATGGGTGCGACTTTTGCACCAAATTATGCCAACCTTTTTCTGGGTCTCTGGGAGAAATCAGTGGTCTATGACACACAGGTCAATCCTTTTTACCATAGGATTGATCTGTGGCATCATTTTATTGATGACATTTTCTTAATTTGGAAAGGCACTCTTTGTGAACTAAGGGAATTCATCACATACCTGGAAACAAGCAATCCCAATTTAAAATTTAGTGTGACAAGTGACAAAAATGGTCACTTTTTTGGCTTTGGAGATGAAGAGGGACACTGATGATGGTATTCAAACATCCCTCTTCAGGAAAGGTACTGACAGGAATTCCCTTCTGAGTGCATCTAGTTGTCATCCGAGACATATGGTTAACAACATTCCCAGAGCCCTATTACTTAGGGAACGGAGAAATTGTAGTATTGATGCTGACTTTATGAAACAAGGCACAGATATGTGTGAACAGTTTCTAGATGGGGGGTACTCTAGAGAACTAGTGGAAGATGATATGGTTGAAGTCTCTGAGAAAAATCGTGATGACATTATGAAATCTAAAACCAAAAAACGGGGAATTGATGAGAGTTTGTTTCATTACCACAAACTGTAAACAGTCTGGTGCAGTTGGTGATATAATTAAAAAACATTGGTCACTTTTGAATTTGGAACTGAAATTACAGGGGGTAGCTAGTAAATTGCCATGTATAGTGTATCATCGAGGCAAAAATATTAAGGATATTGCTACCAAATGCTACCAACCTGTTCAGAGGATACAGAGGGATGTGAAGACATGGTTGCCATGCATACCTAATGGCAATTTTGCATGTGGAAATTGCAAATACTGTGTTACCATGTTAAAAAGCACTACGTTCACATCAGTTAACACAACAAAAGAATTTATAATGGGATTTTTTTCAGCTGTACCTCTGAGAATTTGGTGTATTTGGCAACATGCACATGTGGGGCATTTTATATTGGCAAAACTACATTCCAATTTAAAGTAAGAGTTGGAGAACACATGCGGAGCATAATGAAAAATGATGACATGAGTGCACTGACTGCACATTGTTGTAAACATAAAAAAGATAAAATGAAACATGAATTTAAGTTCTACGGAATTGAATTGGTAAAACTAGGTCCGCGAGGGTGTAACATCAATGATTTACTATTAAACAGAGAAGCATATTGAAGTTATACCCTTGGGGGGTTACATTTCTCAGGATTAAATGACAAATTTGATGCCATCCCTTTGATAAATATGAGAAAGAAAAAATGAATTATGAACTTTAATATCTATAGGCAATTTTTCTTGGTATGTAAATTCTAAATAAAAAGAATGCTATGGAGTTTGATGTGTTTGAGATGTAGCAATTTGTGTTGATGGATATAAATTATTTAGTTTTTGATAATTTCCCTTTTTTTCTTCTTTCTCCTAGATGGCGCTGTTTTTGCATATATGTACTGCCTGAAAATAATTTTTAAGCTACAAAAATGCAACATAATGGACTTCAACTAGTAAGTGTAGAGATTCACCTGGTCATAATGACTAATGATATGGCTAATGATAAGTAGACCGGGTTTTGATAGAAGTATAAATATGATTTAATTGGAGAAGTATTAGCAATACATTTGAATGTTAGTCATTATAGATATATAAACATGTTTTTTTTTTTTTTTTTTACATGAACTATGCATTAGACCACTGCTTTCAAATGTATCGCGACCTCCCTGAAAAAGGCCTGTCCTCTCATCACTGGCTCACATTGCCGTACCCACATATGGCCTTTATTCCCAGTCTGGATGGCTTCAACTGGACAAATGCATAAAATACCAAACCTGCATCATTGCCAAGAAAATTATAATGGGGCTTGCCCCACCTGGTGTCTGTGCCCTCCTTAAGCCTAGACATAGGAACGTCACTGCAAGGTGATCCAATTCTCATCTACTACATATCCCACGATGTCACACAACCCAAGGACAAAGATCATTCACCTATCAGGCATCCAACTGGCTCAACTCTCTTGGCAACGACATAGTGGCCGCTCCAACATGCGGCCTCTTCAAGTCCAAGCTGTGCCTCTCACTGCTTGTATCCTGCGATTGCCCATCTTAATATTTCCACCGTTCCAGCTGCACATGCCCCAGCACCCAGCACTTACAATCAGTCTTTGCAGCCCTAGCACCTTACCTGTCATATTCCCTTGACAAGGCCACCTGGCTGCTCTGTCTCCCACCCTCGCCCACCTCCCCCCATATCTCCACTCCTGCCCCCACCCCAACCACATCTTGTACTCCCCCTTATCCCCTGCACCTCTTTCTCCCCTCAATCTCCTACCCTCACTTCCCACCCACCCACCCTCCTTCCCTTGTCTTTCTCATAGCTCAAATCTTTTGTACTGGTTATTACATGTCTGTCGTCAATGATTATATATTTGTAACTAAAAATGATGACTGTTGCACATGCTGATGTAGAACCTTTGTAAAAAAGCTGCAGCTCAAAGGTATTGTAATCCTAGATTGAAATAGATAAATAAAATAAAATAAGATGCTTTTGTAATAATTATAACTAGAGATGCTTTTGGTTGATAAGGTTTATGCATTATTTTCACTGAATGTCTGTGTGTGTGTATTAGCATGCACTGATCATATGTATTTTTTAGGTGCTGTCACTTTAATTTTAAGCTTTTTAAGGGTATGCAATGTGAGTAGACTATCCTCCTGATGACGTATGATGTGTGCGAAACTAGTTGAGGTTCATTTCCTGTATTGCTGGGCGGCTGTGCAATTTTTATACACCAATGAAATTTTCATGCTTTCTAATACCTGTGGTGCCTTTGCACCTTTTTTTCATTGAACAAATTCTGCAAGGGGGCACGTGTGTGTGGAGCTGAGAATCTTGTCTCCTGAATGATACAGAACAGCAATCTGAGAGTTTATAATCATGAAATCTAAACCAAACATAAAATCACAATCTGTGGTTTCATTAATGAATCCATAGAATGCTTTTAGAAATTTTTTGAATTATACAAAATATTCCATGATGCACTTTGGAAGGGTGATTGCCATTCTGTCAGAATTCTGCTGGTATAACTGCACATTCTGCACAGCTCTAATATGATTCTAGTTTGTAGAGTCAAAATGTAACTTCAAAGAAAGAGTTTTTTTTTAAAACGCATGGACCAGAAATTCAGAGATCCCTGTTTATGCCCCCAGAAAGTTTGGTCAGATGCAAGTTAGTGCCTGGAGCACACTACCAGTATATTTGAACATACCCAAACCACTGAGCAAGTACTAATGGAATATTCCACTAGACCAAGCATTTGAGCCAGGCAGTATCCTGATTGCTCTTGCAAACCACAACCCCCTACTGGCCACATGAGATATGTGAATAACAGGGAGCTATGGGACTTACAAGAATAAATGGGCTGTTGGGGCTTGCTAATGGCAATTGCTCCTTTGAAGCAATCAGCCATATTCGCACATACAGTACCTACTGTATGCAAATGACCCCATAACACTAGCAAGGCACTATAAGGTCATTTGTGTCCCATTAGAGCCTCATTACAGGCCCAGAGCAAACATTTTTGTGCCTCCCCAGCTCCTGTCATAGCTGCCTGTAAACTGTCCCTGGCAGTCAAGTGGTCCCACACTGCCCAATTGCCCACTGGATATGACATAACAAAGACCCAATCAAAGCAGTAATTTTGGTTTAGCATTGCTCAAGGTGCACTGCAGACTTCTGGGTATTTCGGCCACATGAACCTCTCTTTATCATCCTCAGACAAATGGCCTTGTCGGGCATTTTAGTCAAACTCTAAAACACATGTTAAAAGTGGTTTGTGAAATGAGAAGGGAAAGATTGGGAACAATGCTTGCCTTACCCTATTTTAGCTTACTGAGAAGCATCACAAGCTTTTATAGGCTTTTCTCCCTGTGAAATGCTGCATGGGACAGCCTAGAGGGCCACAAAACGTAATAAAGGAAACATGGGAAGACAATCCCCACTCAGAAATAGTCTAGTATATCTTATAAGTTCCCTGAGAAAAAAATGAAAAAAAAAATACATTCAAACAGCCAACAGTAATCAGGAAGAAGCAAAAAAACATTAAAAATATCTTATGTCCATAGTGTAAGAGGAAAGTTTTTTGAGCAATGCGATAAGATTATAAACTGTGTGGTTATAAACTATGTACTTTCTTTATAGATGCTTTTGTTCTGTCTGATGTTTGTTCTCACCACTGTATTTTGCATTCAAAATGTATTTCCGCTGCCTGTATTTTTGGGTTGTAGCCTCCCAGGTCACACCTAAAAATAGGCATTCAATTGCCTAGTGTGCTTACCTGGTAAAAGAAAACAACTAAATTAATGTACTGTATGGTGGAACATTGTTGTACATAAAATTCCATACCTGGAATATGCTTGCTGTGCAGCAGTAGAGATGTCATAATGTGCTGCAGTACAACTGTCACTACTGCAGCACAACACACAGAATTATTGTGTGCTTTCCTTCCTACAACCATGGCATTGGCCAATGAAGACTAACTCATTTTTTTTTTAATTCAGGCTGAAATACAGCTGCTTGAGCCCTGGTTTGGAGATGCCAGCTTTCAGGAAGAACTGAAACACATAGGTCGGGCTTCTTTCCAAGGTCATGCAGTGAGTGAGCTGGTGCAGCAGTGATGGCCTATGATGGCGACCATGCTAGGCTGCCTCTCAGGTTTCTCAGGTCAGTGCTTTAGCTGCACAAGAGATCATAATCTTCACACATCAGGGCAGACTCAGGCTTGATACATGGTATGCCCATATACTATAAAAGACAATGTGTTGGTAGCTATACACAGGCAAGCCTGAGTTGGCATCTTGAGGTTGCATGGTAACCAAAACCTCTCAGGCCTCAAGCTAGCAGTTTACATAGTTGCCATGGCAACCACTCAATCCCAACACAGGCTTGTTGTGTACAGCTGCCCATACATTATCCTCTATGTTACTGTTACCTACTACAGAAAACAAACCGTTACCGAAGTGGCAAGGGCTTTGTAAAGTGGTGAGACCTCGAGGCACAGTAAACTATGTGACTGAGACCTCAGATAAGAAAATTCCTCCAAGATATACCATGCTAATCTTCTAAAAACATGGGCTGAAAAAGACATCAAAGGTTGCATTTTTGGTATTATCAAAAACTGAAAATTATGATATTGATACTGGAGTGGCAAAAAAATGATAACATCTGAGGCTGTGAAGGTAAATGCTTCCTTATTCACAGAACAATCCACAGAAATTTGAGATTTGGCAAAGATGTTTGGCAATGTCTTTACTATAGTTCCAATGCTAGCAAAATTAGTTAATAACATGATAGTGAAAAAGAATGCCCATCCTATTAGACAAAAGACATACAGATTACTAGAGTAGTAAAACACAGATGTGTTGAAGGAAATACAAGAGATGAAAGACCTAGGAAGCACTGAAGAATTGAGAATTGATTGGTCATCACCAAAGATGACTGTAGATTGTAGATAAAAAGGAAAGGGGCATACAAATCTGTTTAGATTTTAGGGAACGTAACCAAGTGTCTGTATTTCACAGTCATCCTTTTGCCAGGACAGATGATTTGTCGGATATGTTGGGAAGTGATAAGTGCATCAGCACCCTTGATCTCATCATGGGTTACTGGCAAATACCCCTGGCCCAGAAATTAAAAGATAAAACTGCTTTTTTAACATGTATTGGATGCTACCAGTTCACCGCCTTGTCATTTGAGTTACACAGTGCACCCACTACCTTCCAGTGGTACATTGATTTATTTCTGGCTCCCCACATGGCTAACTGCATTGCTTATTTGATGATGCTGTGGTGCACAGTACTTACTGGGAAAGTTGACTGTCTCATCTAAGAGCAGTCGCCCAGTCCAATAATGAAGATGTGACAATCAATCCAACCAGATGTGCATTGGGCATGCAACAAAACAAATATTTGGGTTGTGTTCTGGCAAATGGAGAGGTGAAAACCTGAGGTATCCAAAATGGAAGCTGGGGACCAACAGTCCAGTCCTCTAGATAAAAAAGCATGTCAGATCTTTCCTAGGGCTGGCTGGATGTTAGCAGAGATTTTTTTTTTTTTGCACCAGTTTTGCTCGGTTAGCTACTCCCCTTACTGAGCTCACAAAAAAAGTGTTACCCAAAAGAAGCTGAAGAGACTTTAAACTATTGAGGCCACCTAATATTCAGCTCTAGGTCTAAAATGTCAAGACTTTGAAAAGCAGTTTTTGTTACTGACATATTCATCTGAGGTAGCCATAGATGCAGTTCTGAATCTGAATATAGATGGAGGAGAACATCCCATACTGTATATCAGTAGGAGACTGCACACCAGAGAGGAAGTATTCCACCACTGAAAAGGAATCTTTAGCAGCCAAATGGGCAATGGTGGCTTAGGAGATGTATCTGTCAGGTGATGGATTTGTTACTGATGACAGACCACAAGCCTCTTTACTGGATTAACTAAACACAGGATAAAACCCTGAGATCTACTAGATGGTACCTGGCATTGTAGCCATTCAAATTCAGGGTAGTCCACAGAGCAGGAACACAGTATGCAAATGCAGATTTTCTGTCACAGTATGGTTCAGGGGTTGAGAGTCCAGAAGGCTGAATAAAAATTGTCTATGCCTAACAGAAGTTTTGCTAAAAAAAGGTATTACAAAAGAGGGATATTCCTTGTTGCAAGAATAGTATGTTTTATAAGAAGCTAACAGGAGAGACAGAGAAGGTTAAGGAAATCTGTTTATAGATGAAAAGAGAGAAAACTGGGGGGGGGTGGACAGGATGAGCAGACTTGAGAAAACTAGAGGAATGTTCAAGGGTATGGCAGCTGTGTTTCAATGTGAAAAAGTGCAAAATAATGCTCTTAAGACACAGAAGCCCAGGGGTGGAATACAAAATGGTGGAGAGGCACTGATGACCACCAAGCAAGAAAGATCTGGGGGTAATCATCCTGGATGACCTAAAGGTAGCCAGGCAGTGAGAAGGCAGTAGGAGGGTGAGTGGGATGCTGAGGTGTACAGGGAGAAGTATCACTAGCAGAAAGAGAGAGGTTGTGTTGCCAATAAATAGATCGCTGGTAAGACCCCTCCCCCTCCAGAGTACTGTGTCCAGTTCTGGAGACCACGTCTCCAGAAGGGCATAGACAGAGTGGAGGTAGTCCAGAGGAGGGCAGCTAAAAGGGTATAAGGTCTGCATCAAAAGCCCTAAGAGGAGGAACTAAAAAACCTCAATAGGTACACATTGGAACAGAGGAGGGGATATGATAGAGACCATTCAATACCTCACATAAGGTACAGGAGGGAGTATTTTTCAGGAGAATAGGTGCTCAACAACAAGGGGACTTGCTGGAAAAAATTGTGGCGGACCAATTGTCAAGCTACCTAGATACGCACAACCTGCTATGCAAGGAACAGCATGGTTTCTGGGCTGGACATAGCACTACCACAGCCCTCCTGGAGTTCTCAAACCACCTGCACCATGCCCTTGACCAAAGGCACATTGCTGCAGCTGTGTTCATTGACCTATCCAAGGCGTTCAACACGGTCAGCCATCCCCTCCTGCTTAACACCCTAACACAGTTGGGTCTCTCCCAAGGACCATGCAGTTGGATCACCAGTTATCTGTTGTCCAGATCCCAATGTGTCAGGATCAACACTAACTCCAGCTCATGCCCCACCCACTAAGCGGTCCAACAAGGCTCCATCCTGGGGCCCGTACTTTTCAGCTTGTTTTTAAATGCTCTCCCTACCTCGTGTACCAAAAAATTCCTTTTGTATGCAGATGATGCAGTCATCTGCGCTTCCCACCCAGACCCATTGGTCCAACAGACCTCTCTCCAGTCTGCCTTTAGCCAGATGGAACACTGGTTCACTGAGCATAGGCTGATATTGAGTCTAAAAAAAACAAAGACCTTCCTGTTCATCCACCAAAGTAAGCTGAAAAATGCCCACATGTCCATCCAATCCAGCTTGCACTAAACCTTGGAACAGGTCTCATCATACAGGTACCTGGGTGTCTTCTTTGACTCAGCCCTCTCTTTCCATGCTCACATCAGCACCCTCACATCCACTGCCAATGCAAGAGTTTGGCTGCTTTATCACCACAGAGCCTGCCTCCCCCCAGACGCCCTAAGGTTTGCTATCACATTATTGGTTCTCTTCCTAGTCAACTATGGCCTGCTGGTATATTCTGCAGCCGATGCCGCAGCCATAGGTAAACTAAAAGTAGTGATCAATAAAGCCTGCAGACTCCAAACTGGTGCTGACCGAATGATGCATTCCTGAACCCTCTACTCCCTTGCCCAGATTCTTAACTTTGATGCAAAGGTACAATACCAGGCCTGCCTCATGTCCAAAAAATCTCTGCTTGGCCTAACCCCCCTGGGCATATAAGCTGCCCCAACAACCTCCACCCCCTCCATGAACACTCGCATCTCAAACAAAACCTCTATTACTGTCCCAAGGGTCAAAGCAACCCTGGCGCAAAGATCGTTCCTGGTCAGAGCGCCCACCTGGTTTAACGCCCTGCCCACGCTAATCATCTCCCATGCTAAGCCTGGCCCTTTCAAGGTTGCCCTGAAGAACCAGCTTCCGGCCTCCCGCACATGCAGCTGTCCATAATAGGTCTCCAACCCACCACTGTTTTTTTAGGCCTGGTTTGTGGCTCAAGGGACCATTTGCACAACGCTCCCCACTAAATCCTGTGATATTTGACAAAGTCTTACTTCAGACTGTACATTATACACTATAAGGCCTGCATTTCTGGCATATCTCCAGCTTACTGTATATACCATACACTGTATATAACTTGCATGTATTGTACTACACTGCTGTTTTCTTCTGTATGTCTCATACAGTATGTATTTCCTGTGATGTGGAGCCTTTGGAAATGAGTCTCTGACTCAAAGGTTGTTAATTCTGAAATCTCAAATAAATAAATAAATGAAGCTGGAGGGAGGTAGATTCAGGAGAGATGTCTGAAAGTACTTCTTCACAGAAGGAGTGGTGGGTTCCTGGAACAACCTTCCAGCGAAGTTGGTGGGGGAGAAAACAGTGGTGGAGTTCAAGAATGCATGGGATAAGCACAAAGGAATCATAGTGGAAAGGCAGGAGGGAGGGAGAAGGAGCTGTAGATCAGACACGATCTGTGGTAATAGTGTAGGTAGGAAGGAATGGCCAGACTGGAAGGGCCAAGCAATCCTTATCTGCTATCAAAGTCTATGTTTCTATATTTCTAAAACAGGTTCCCTCTCAAAGAGGTGTGTTTTTGTGACTGGGATGGCACCCTGTCCCACAGTTTTTTAGGGAAAAATAAAATGACTAAAAACCTATTGTGTTCTACCCTGTCCTATACTTTACTTGTCCTGGTCTGTCCTTTCTATCTTTTCTAAGATTGGTTGCACAACCATATTCCCATAGGACCTAGGGACTGACCCCTCCAGCACTCCAGAGATTCTCTCCATTCCTTGCTCCCTCTCCTGTACATTCCTGTCTTGCTTTTCATGCTGTTATTTGTTTTTTTTTTCAAAGCTTCTCTTTTTTGCTGCAGTACATGGTGACTCACTCCCCTTATGAAATTAGACTTACAGGGTCTGTTGCAATGAATGTGAGTTGTTCCTTAGGCTGTGAAAAGAAGCCCATTTAAAAAAAAACTAGGTGTTTGTTAAATGAATAAATTAGCCCAGTAGGCAGAAAAGGCAAGTCTCAGCCAGAATTATGTTTTTCTTTTCACTGTTTATTTCAGGAAGGACAGCTAATTGGGTGTTGTGTGCTGAGAGCAAAAAGTCACGGGAATGTCAGATCAGAATAACAATTATAACATGGGTTTTGATAATCCTGAATCCTGACTGGCCGAGGGCCATCTTTACTGGTGCTGTTATCTCAGCACAATAGCACTGGATAAAGATCCAGCAGCCTCTTCACACTAGAATGAATACTAACCACACATCCCTGATTGCCATCACAAACATGGCTGTCACCTTTACTCACTACAAACCTTCAACTAGGCCCTAAAAATTAAACTGCCTTAAATTTCAAAAAATAATAATTATATGTTATGTACCCTCATAATTGTCTTCTTACACATATACATAAATTAAAAAAAACTGAATTATACCATGGACCTTAGACAACAATGAATCAGAATGGCTGACTGGCACCTTACCACCGTTCTAAATCCTCTGATAATCACCGCAAAAGGTGCCAGCCAGCCGCATCTCCTAAAAATCATCCAACCTGGGAAATTCAAACCGGAGATCTGCCATCTTGAAACGCTCGCTAACCGGTGGTCTCCATTCTATGACATCCTATTAAGTAAAGCACATCACGAACACAACCCCTGAAAGTAGTTCTGCACTTCAAAAAAAAAAAAACAACACATTTGAATATATTTTTCCCCGTAACCGCTGAAACTGCACCCACCTCACCTCAGTGTCTGCTCCGGCACTGTCTGCCTTCCATCCTGCCATAAGACTCCCACTGCATTGCTGGGTTCCCTCGTCACTGTCTCTGGTCCACTCTGTTTCTGCCCTCATTAGTTTATCAGGCTACCTCACTCCTCCATATTAAAAAATATATATTTAAAAAAAAAACATGCAACTCGGTCACTTCCTGATCACACCAGAAACCCAAGCCGAAAGCATACACTGTGCTGTGTGACCGTGGTCACTTCCTGCTCACACCAGAAACCTAACTCCCAAACACAGGCCAGCGACCAAGGCGAGGCGGCAGTCGTGATAGTCATTCTCGTGAGGCGGGCTCATCAGCTCCAGTCTCTGCAGCAAGCACTTTGAATTCAGTGCTTTCAACAGCTCACATGAATCAGCTAGGGACTGAATCAACTAGGGACTATTTTCCTTTGTGCAGCAGTATTTCTTAATCAAATGCATTTGTTTACACAGGGAAAAACAAAATACAATAATTTCAGCTTAAATCCGTATCAAGATGCCATGGTATAATCGCAATAAGCCACTTGGGGGTGTGGGTTATCAGGGGATTTACCACGGCTGTTGAGGATTTACCCACTCGGCTGCGCCTCGTGGGCAAACCACACCAGCCGTGGTAAATCCCCTGATAACCTACAACCCCTCGTGGCTTATTGCTTAATTACTACAGTACAATTTTAATTTCTGGTGTTTCTTTGCTGACCATGAAAAATCCCCCTCCTATCTTTACCTGCTTACCAGGGAAATCTCTGCTGTTTAACCAGCTACACATAAAACAAAAGCTCTGATTCTGTCTGAGGCCTTCTGTTGTGTGATTGTGGGAGTAAACATTCTACCAGTAGAACTGAGCAGAGATCTGAATTCTTGTATTCCATCATATTCCATCCTTGAATGTAGGAAAGACAGAAAAAAAACAACAGAGTGGGGAAATGGGAGGGAATAATATAAAGACAAAGAAATGAATGTGAGGAAATGGATGAATTGGGGTGGGTTGGGGAAAATAGAGGGATGGAGGGTTTAAGGGCTTATTAAAAATAAATGTATTTTTCTGTGTATAATATTTGAAACTGAGATGGCACATCAGTGCTGGGATGTGCTGGGAACATTTTGCTGGGGCGGATAAACCATTTTTTTTTTTAAAGTAATAAAAAATGTTTCTTTGTTAGTTGTGTGCATTTTTTCAACACCCACCACCCCCAAAAAAAAATCTTGGACTCATTTTATAATCACAGTAAGACATGCCAGGATGTGCTTTGTGGAAGGATAATGGCACTTGTTGAGTGGTTGAAGGCACTTGGTGATGCCTCATGCCTCACAACACACCTGAGGTGTGCCGTTATTCCACCATAATGCATGCCCTGTCATGTTATATTGCTTAGATAGCCATAGAAAAGCTGCAGAAAGGAGGTGGCTCTTTACGCATTCTGAACTATCTAAGCAGAAGGAGGAGACCACCTAAGAGTCTGACAGCAAGAAAGGCTTAACATACACAAACAGGTTAACCTGAAGCTGTGAGGTATAACTTCATACTACTTAGAAAGCGGGTCAGCAATTCTGATGCAAGCAAGAACTTTTAAAGCAGATATGGGTGGAATACAAAATAGTTTGCTGGACTGATTATTTCTAATTGCTGCAAAGCAGCTGTAAAATCAGTTTCCCAGGTATGTTTGCCATTCTGATGTCATTTGACATTAAATATTTCTGTAATTTTTATTGTTGTATTATTAATAAAACAATGCTATTTATGCCTTGTACCTTTTTCAAATGGTCAGTCTGTACTTCCTAACTCACTTTTCTACCATAGTTCCAAGTGAACAGATTGATCACACAATAGAAATAGAAAGTGCCATAACATCAGGTACCAGAAAAGCCTGATATACTGTAACCTACCTGTTAAACACCTGAACAATGGAAAGTGACATACTCCTCTACAGGTAACTAGGAGTGACACTCACCATCACCTTGATACTCTGTCAACACTGACCAGCGGATGGCAACCCTTTACAACAAACTGGATGCACTCCTTTGAGTCACAGGTTGTTTCTACTTTGGTGCAAGGAGAAATACTGTTGCACAGATGCTCCTACCTTCCCTTGGCTATGCAGATATTGTGTCTGGGACTGCACCCAAAACTCATTTGTTCCAGCTACTCTCTACCACTCACAATATTGCTTCATACTGTATTAAACAGCCTCTGCCACCACTTATATACAGCTAGACTGTTGCTCTCTCTTGAAGGCAAGCACATGCAATATGCTGCACTCCTTGGTGCCAAGTATTGATTTGGAAAACAGCTGCACTACTGAAGCATTGTAATAACCCCAGTCCAAAAATGGGTCAACGTAGCTACCACAAACACTGCTCTCAGATTAAATGGATGAGGTCCCCTGCAACGCCAATACATACTCACATACACATGGTACTGGATGTACTTTATTACCCTAGGCACTGAACAACAGATATAGCTCTATGTATCAATACACCTATTCAAGTAATATTACAAATTCTTATTCAAATAATATTTTCAAAAGCCATGAAATGGGCAAAATTCCTATTTGCATTTGGTGGTATTTTCAAAAGTCATACAATGGAGGAATTCCTAGAGTGGTAGTTTCAAAAGTCATAAAATAGATGTAACTCATAGTTTTTTTTAATATCAGGCACTGTTCTGGTACATTTAGACGTGTTCAATCTGGTTGGAGCTATTTTTAAATGTTGGACTTATCTGCAGAATTGCTAGCTGTTATATGGCACTTTACATCCAGTTTTGGATAAAAAAAATCTAAACATAAATGAAAATGATAGACCAGGTTACGTTCAGTCTAAAAACTGTGTCCAGACATATTAATAGTTGAACTTTGCAAACTGGGCATAACTTAGTCAGAGTTTTGAAAACTGGACATACAGTAGCTATGTCCAAGCTTTGAAAATTTGACACAGAACAATTTGGCTTATTTCCAAAATTGTACAACAGAAAATTGCATCTGCACGTGGGCTTTAAAATCACACTTTTATCATCTAAAAAGAACTTGTTTTTCATAATTGCAGATCCATTTCCCAAGTACATGCAAAGCAAAGCAAGGCAGTCTGTTACCACCTCCACCTGTGAAAAATGTGAAGCACCTATAACTCAGTTTTGCCACTTTAAAACAAACAGAATTATAACAAAATATGTCTTCTAAAAGAATCATATAATTTTACCTTGTGCTAAGCTTTGAGAACTTCTGAATGTTACAAACAGCTAAGTCAGATTTCAAACCAAAAAAAAAAATATTTCAAACCTCACATCTTATAACTGAATAATTTAAAAAGATATTGCAGCAAAGTACACTAAAGCAACAGTGAGTGTTGAAAAATATGTTCTTTACATCACAATGTACATCTTTCCAACTCATGTTAAGCTCTCCTTTTCATTATTGCTCCCATATCCATTATTATGGTACCACATTCCATAGAAACATAGAATGTTGCATGCAGACAAGGACCCTTCCATTCTAGTTCACCAAGTTAGAGCTTAGTTTTTATGGCATGGAGGTAGCCCTGATATCTATCTCCAGCATCCCATATAGCCAGGGGGCAGTGCCTGTTGCATGCAAGTTCATCTTAAAGCATGCTTACACTCATCACATGGTGCTGTTAGCATGCCTGAGGCAGATCTGTGGAATATCGGGAACCGTCCTTGGATGGTTCACCTCATTCCTCACTGGGAGATCACAAAGAGTTGTGTCGGGGAATTTTATCTCTGGCCCAATTCCTTTGTTGTGTGGGGTGCCTCAGGGTTCTGTGCTATCTCCCATGTTATTTGCGGTGTATATGCTGCCCCTCATAGACATTATAAGACGGTATAAGCTGAGGTTTCATTGCTATGCTGATGATGCCCAGCTATACCTGTCTTTCGCCCCTGACCAGGATGGAGCTCTCTCGGTGTTTCACAACTGCCTGAAAAAAATCCAGGATTGGATGGATTCTAGTTGGCTGAAGTTGAACTCAGAAAAGACTGAGGTTTTGGTTGTGGATCCGGGTTGTCGGACAGAGAGGTCGCCTGTTGGTGCACCCTCAGGAATTTTTCTTGGGGGTGTATCACTCCCAACCTCTGAACAGGTGCGTAACCTGGGGGTTATCTTAGATGACAGGCTGACACTACAGTCACAAGTGTCAGCGGTTGTCAAAACTTCCTTCTACTACCTTAGGAATATCGCTAGAGTGAAACACCTTGTTCCGTCTACTCGTTACCAACGTTGGTCCATGCCTTTGTGTCCTTGCGCTTGGACTACTGCAACACCCTGTATTTTGGGCTTTCTGGGGTTGAAACCCGCTGCCTCCAGCTAGTGCAGAATGCAGCAGCACGGGTTTTGACTGGGACAAGCAGGTCTTTCCACATCTCCCCGGTGCTGCACGATCTGCACTGGCTTCCTGTTAGCTGGCGGATCACCTTTAAAGTCTGTTTATTGACTTTTAAAGCCCTACATGATCAGGGTCCAGCCTATCTGAAAGATCTCCTGGTTTCTTACTGCCCGGGCTGAGTACTCCACTCGGCCGACAAGGGGTTGCTAGAGATTCCAAGAGTGAGCCTAAATTCATCTGGTTGTAGAGCTTTCTCTTATGCTGCTCCCACTCTTTGGAATTCTCTACCCCGTCAGTTGCGGTTGTGCACCTCTATGGAGGAGTTCAAGAGGGATTTAAAAACTCACTTGTTTCAGTCTGCCTTTTTAGATCATTGATTGTGATGTATCATTCTGAGATTGAAGTTTTTATCTGTGTTTTATTTGTGTTTTATAATCTTTGTACAGCGCCTTGAAATTGGAAAGGCGCTTTAGAAATTAAATTTCCAATTGGAAAGGCGCTTTAGAAATAAAATTTATTATTATTATTATTATCTTCTGACACCTGTACAAGTGTTGCTTAACAGCCTCACTGATGCTGGTCACACAGTCACCATGTTTACATGAATGGCCATATTCCAACTATTGATGGAATACTAAGAATTCAGAATAGTCATTTTGAATAATGTTGTTCATGTAAATGTGATATTCGGAATATTAAATTGAAAATGCCAAGTGTTAGTATTCTGATTTTTAGACTGTGATATTCTGTTTATATTCAGAATATTTGATCCTCCTGCATCTTCACATAATTTAAACACTTGTTTATTCCATCTATTCCAAGTAGAAGTGTCAGCAGTATTCTGATTCATGTAAACAGTAGCAGTACTCAGAATACATATTACACATGCATGTAAACAGGTAAATGGAATATGTATTCTGAATTCTGACTATTCAGAATACTCTCATGTTCTGAACACTGCCCGTCATGTAAATGTGGTGAGTGTGGACGTATGGAGAGCTAATCCATTCTGGCTATGCTGAGACACTGAAATGGAGGGGAGAACAGAAACACTGTAGGAGATCTTACTGTTTAGAAAAATAGGCTGGGTCAAAGATGGTGGGGGAGAGAGGGTAACAGCAGAGGGAGATCAGTTGTTTAAAAAATACATACATGAAGAAAACCAGACTATCCTCAGCACCCCACAGCTCCTAGGTATGGCTTCACTTAGTTATCTATTTATTTGAAATGACTTCAGCTGGGATTACCCCATGAGATGCAGCATCTCATTTTCATGAGGGCCCTGGTGAATACAACAGACATCACCAGGTTAACATAGTCCAGCAGGAATAGTTTCATACAAGTTGAAATATACAAACTGTAAAGGTAAGTACTGTACATCCATACAGCAATCAAAGCAAGTTAACAAAGTGAGGTCACAGCAAATAAAGGGCAAGAGCATTAGTTTGTAATGTGATCATGGACTGGAGAGGGGGATACTTGACCAAAACAAATACAGGAGGTGGCAGGAATGACTGGAACTTGAACATTTGCAAGCTAGAAGCATTCCTCAGCTGGAGAAGGAGTTTATTTCAGATGTCTAGTACTGAAAATATGAATACCTTTCTACTAAATTCATATTCCATCTGGGACCTGCTGTGGCAAAGGATTGGGGGCTGATCACTACTATCTGCAATAGTAGTGTAAGTAACCTGTATTTTGTAACAATTTTCCTTAGCTCAAATGCTGTAATTAATAGTTTTCTGGGGCTTGTCTGTCTGGGGAGGGGAGCAGGGATTAGTTTGAAACAGGAAGTGGCTATGTGTGTTTGGAGCACATGATTATTAAACAGAAAATAGGCTACTTGCTGTTAGTACTTATTTCTGGATGGACCAAACAATCCCAGAGCATGTGATCCCCAAAGTGTGTGAGATCCCCGGAGCATGAGGACCACAGCAGGAAGGTGGCATCTGCAGGGTGGCCACATATCCGCAGGTGACTGTGCCCAACAGGGATGGTATACCGTTAGAACTGTGACTGAATTTTGTCACCAAAGTTACAGCATTGCAATAAGGGCAATGATGCCAGGCTTGATCTTGATTTTAGATCACCCCTCATTCATGGTACCCTTTGTGTCCACACAATTCCTACCCCCTCCGGGTCATGCCCACCCTAGAGGAGATTATATTTAGCTGTGGGGGGTTCAAAGCTCCCCACATTGGAGGTGTGGGGGGCAAAGCCCCCCGCAAAACATGACTATTTCCTGGGATGGGGTTTTGGCACTCTCCGTCCCAGGAGCCACAATGCCTTGTGCAGTAATACCGGGGGGCATATTGCCTGCACTCACACCTTTGTTGACAAAATGACTGTCGCACTGATATGGGTGAACTAACAGAGACTAGGTAAGTGGGTGGGGAGGTAAAGGAATCTGAGAAGTTATCAGGGGGTAGTAAAGTACTGAAGATGGGGGGTGTGGAGGGTAAGTGCAGGTGACATGGTAGGCCAGAAGAAACAGGATTGGAGATATGATTTAACTTCACCCTATCTGAGGTTGGCCTTTAGAGACTGGTTAAGGGTAGGATTTATATTCCTTACACTACTTACAATCTGTCTGTCTGTCTGTCTATCTAGTGTAGGCCCCCTGGTGCAAGATAAGGGAAAGAGTGAACTACTGTACTTCCTATCCAGGGTAGGCCTGGAAAGGTAGGTTAGAGGAAGGATCTAAACTATTCCTTATCTGGGGTAGGCCTGTGGAGGCAGGTTAGAGCAGGATCTAAATTACTCCCTATCTGGGGGTAGGTCCATGGGGTAGGCAGAGGGAAGTGGGGATCTACTACCTATCTGAGGTAGGCATATAAGGACAAGGAAATGATCAGGCGAGAGGCATGAAGGAGGAGAGTGCAGAGTTGTAAGGGATGTGGGGCTGCAGTTTTCTGAGGTACAGTCTGGAAGGCTGGGGGTTGCGTGGTGTGCAAGGGGCTGGAGCTATGAGGGCAGAGGTGCAGGTGCTTAGGTCAGAACTAAACAGATTATCAGCATAAGCCATGCCGCCTCTGCCACTCACTTGTCTCAAGTATCAGCTGTTTCTCAGAACCTTCAGACAGACTACAGTTTCCATTAGCCGATTTCACCATTCACTTCGAGGGGGGGTGCAAAGCAAATTTAAAATCCCTGCCAGTCCCCAAGCTGTAGCATTCAGTGGCTGCTGTATGAACTTGTGCTATGCTATTTATTCGGAATCATAGGGAGGGTGGCAGACTCCCTGCAACAAAATACATTGCTACATGATACATCTACATTCCAGCATTAGCTGTGCTGCCACTCATTTGTTTCAAGTATCAGCTGTTTATCGCAGCCTTCAGACAGACTACAATTTCCAGCTGTCCATTAACCGATTCTACCAATCACTTTTGTGGGTGGCTGGGCACAGCAAGTTTAAATCCCTGCTGTTCCCTGTGTGGCACTTAGTGGGGGTGCTCAGTGGAGTGCTCTGCAGAGTGCTGTATGCTCAGTCAGTCGACTCAGCTGTGGCTGTGAGCAGGACTATTGCCTTTTTGTTTACAAATTCTTTTTTTAATCTATTTCCTTTTCTGTTTTAAATGTTTAAACTTATTTTGTTTAGCATTTTGTACCTTTTGGGAAGGGTTAGGACTACAAATGACTTATTAGAGTAGACTTTGATAAACTTTTTTACTGGTACATGTTAGGTTACTTCCTCAACCTTACAGTGTCATTTGATTGGTTTTATTACAATGGAGATGATAAAACTGTAGGATGCTTACTCTTCTTTTTTTTTTTAACAAGGTCACAATTTGTATTTGCCTTTTTAAGGAATTTATAGCGGTATAACTAATGATCACATGACCTCTAAATCAAATTTCACTCAGGTAAAATGTTGCTGGACTAAATGTGGCATAAAGTTACTGATATTTTATTTATTGCTGGTTTCAGTAAATATCCATCCTAATCCTGGCCCCATGACTGCTGGCTCTTTTACACAGATCCCAGTGGTGCATGATTGTATTTAAATGGCCCACATAAATATTAGAAGCATTACCTCACAATTTGATCAGTTTGCAGTTTGAGTTAAACAACACAGGTTAGATATCATTTCTCTTTCTGAAACAGGGTTAACTCCACAAATTAGGGATTGTGATTTGTATGTCCCAGGCTATTAACTTTTCAAGTATGATAGAGTGGCTAAACAAGGTAGAGGATGTAGGTTCTATGTCAGGGACACTTTTCGTGTCACAAAATTGCAGGTGTTATCTGAAGACACTAACTGTGAATTCATTTCCCTCAAGTTAACACTTGGAGAACATAATAATCTGATTATTGTTACAGTTTACCTTCACCCTGATACCCATAAAATTTGATTTGGCCATTTTTTAAATATTATAAAAACCTTAATAAGAATTATGAAAAGATTGTTTTGGGGGATTTTAACATATATTGGTATGTAAAAAAAAAGTAAATGTCATTGAGATTCCATTGGTGAATTATCTTTAACACAACGTTTCAATGGATCAGCTCATATTAAATATGCTATTGGTAAAAGTATAGCAAGTACTTGGCTATTAGTATCTAAAGATGTAAGGATAAGAACATTCTTCCAGATTCAACGAGTGGACATTTTTCATTAAAATGCACCTGGACAGGTAAATTCCAAAGGTACAGAGTCTGTGACATTTGTGCTCCCTATAGAAATGTTAAAATTAGTGGTAACTCTCATAAGTGGATAACACCTGAATTATTGCATCTGATGAGGGATACAGACCACGTGTGTGGTACAAATTTAGTGAGATAAGAGACAATACATTTTTTCATAAAATTTAGATAGTTGAGAAATCAGTGCAGCAAACAAGTTAAACTACAGAAATCAAAGATTTATTGTGATAGGCAATCACATTTAATTAATGACTTATTCCCTTTTTGGAATACATTAAGGAACTTCTAGGTGTTAAGTGCAATACTTCTCCTACAGTCATTAATATTGATGGATCATCATAGGGTTACCACCTGTCCTAATTTTTGCAGGACAGTCCTGATTTGGGCAGCTGTGTCCTGCAAAAAAACATGAAAAATACTAAATGTCCTGATTTTATAGTAGAAAAAATATTTTCTAACTTTCCACTAGATGTTTCAGAAAACTACAATACCTTAACTAAAACACCTTAAAATGATAACAATATAAGTAACTAAGAAACTACAATACTTAGTCTTAATTCTGATTATATAGAGAAAACAAGTCTGTTGCATTGGTCGAAGTTACTTACTGCACTGCGAAAAATCATGTTTCAGTAAGAAATGTCCCACTTTGGGCTTCTTAGAAGGTGGTAACCCTAGATCATTGTATAATGACTCAACTAGTATAGCAAATGGATTTAATTAGTATTTTACAACTGAATTTGAGAAGCTGGTGTCTTATTTGTCGCTTAATGATTCCTTAAGATCTGTCCCTATGTATTTAAACAAGGATAGTATTAATTCCCAATTTATATTAAGCTCATTAGTGAACTCACTTGTTTGGATACTTAAGGAAACTAAAAGTTAAAACTTGTATTGGCCAGGATGGTTTGAATTTAAAACTATTTAAATTGCCTTAGAGGTAGTAGTTGTCCCTGTAACAAATTACTGTATTTAAGTTGTCTTATTTATGGCAAAGCTCCCTTACTTTGGAAACATTCTTTTCTCACACTGATATCTAAAAATGGAGCTAGAAGAGAAATTTCAAATTACAGACCAATTTCTGTTTTTTCAATGCTATCTAAGACCTTAGGAAGGATAATGCATGATCACATTATGGATCACTGGTAAAAATAGAATATACAATCATCTGAAGAATATAGTTTTAGAAAGGGTTATAACACTATTACAGCTTTGGCAGAATATATAGAGGATTATGTATGAGCAGTCATACATAACAAGGATATTCTTGTATCGAGAGGTTTCCTTGGTAACAGATGACCTCGAGAGCGTAGCTCGAGAGGTACTCTGTTACCAAGGGAACCTCAAGATACAAGAATTTCCTTGTTTGTGTATGACTGCTCATACATAATCTTTTATAGTGTATGGACAGTCACAGCATAGACAATCACACAAAACCAGCTGGAGAAGACAACAGAAAATATACATTTTAACATTTTCTTTTTTTTAACTGACACAGTGTGCTACAGATGTTTCTGCAAGTTCAAGTTTAAAAAAAAAACAGCAACTTCCAGCTTAACTGGATTGAGGAAAGCAACTATGTGGCAGCATTCCAAGTTGTTATGCTGCAGTAGTGACATAGCTAGTGCAGCATAACAGCTATGATGACATAGCTACTGCAGCATAACAACTCCATTCTAGTTATGGATTTCTATCCATAACAGCATTCTACCATACACTATAGACATTTAATTCATGAGGCCTTGGATAACGGTGACCCAGTTGGGCTCAATTTATATTGATTTATCCAAAACATTTAATTTGGTTCAACATTCTTACTTGCTTGAGAACCTAGATCAGCATGACTTCTTTATGTCAGTTGTATCTTGGTTCAAAGATCATCTGACCATCCACATGCAGTAGGTCACAATACACAACACACAATACATTTTCTACATTTCTACCTGTGACTCTAGGTTTCCCCAGATCAATACTTAGTCTCTACTTTCCAGTCTCTTCTTGAACAATTTACCAAGTGTTGTTCAGTCCTAGAGGATCCTGGTGTATGTGGATGATCCAGTAATCTGCTCTCAAAACAAAGATTTGAGTAATTTAGTGAATATTTTGCAGACCGGCTTTTTTGCAATTCACAATTGGTTTGTTGACAATACGTTATGTTTAAATTAAAAAAGACTAAAGTTATGCTTTTTCATTCTAAGAAACAATCATGTTCACAATTTTTTCCTTTAAATACTATTGATGGAATTGCCTTGCAACAGGTCAGTGAACAGAAATTGGGAGAAATTGGAGTAATGGGCCCACTCACCAATAAGTTAAAAAATAGATATTTATTCAAATATTACTTCCATACACAAAACATCCTATGTGCCAGCCCGGTGGTGCTGAGGGTTGAGGCACTGGATGCCACACCTCACATCATGCCTGGTGACCCATGTTCGGGAATGGGCATGGGCAGTCGAGGGTCGGCAGGGGAAGGGAAGGGAAGGATTGAGCATATGAAGGACTGCTCTCCTTCTCTGGGTAGGGGGGGAAGCACAGCAATGGCATCTCGTCACCCCCTGGCAGAAGCTGGGGTGCTTGGCACTGGGCAAGAGCATGGGGGAGCTGGGTGCAGATGCTTCAAGGGGAGCACCCACAGATGCGTGCGGGCTCTCCCTTGGCTTGCATCATTGCATGCACCCAGTTCCACAGGGGAACCATT
Organism: Neoceratodus forsteri; assembly: GCA_016271365.2. Taxonomy (NCBI): domain Eukaryota; kingdom Metazoa; phylum Chordata; order Ceratodontiformes; family Ceratodontidae; genus Neoceratodus; species Neoceratodus forsteri. Next base: position 1,467,359,706 of record CM057449.1, read on the forward strand.
CAAGCAAAATCCAGGTGGGGCCTCCGCCTCTATGAAGTCCTCCCTGGGCTTCAAATAGCCACTGTCACTAGAATCCCCCAACCAGATACTTGTTCCACGGTCTGGATTGGGGACCAGTTCCATGGCTCCAACATCCAGGGGGAAGCCGTGGGTGACCGGGGGATCTAGCAGTGACAGTAGGTGGAAGTCCAGGGGCTGTGACCAGGGCAGATACCTGGCAGAGAGCCCTACCACCAAAAATACTAAAATAAAAAAACAAAAGACTCCCTATGTTTCAGAGATATACAATCCCTTTTTTCAGGGAGTCTGGTACTGTTTCTAAAATAAATACAAATTCATAAAATTATTATTTTTGTTACAAGTAATTTTTTGTTTATCTACATTAATAGATATTTATAAGAACCACACACATTTTTTTATTTTGAATACTATTGCCCTGTGAACACTTTCATATTCACTAGCATTTTTTCTTTCTTTTCTTGTAACAAAAATAATTATTTTATGAGTTTGTTTTTAATTTTGAAACAGTACTAGACTCCCTGAAGAAAGTGAATGTTTATCCCAGAAACGTAGGATGTTTTGTGTCTGGAAGTAATAGTTGAACAAATAAATATCCATTACAGAAATTATTGGTGAGTAGGCCCATTACTCCAATTTATCCCAGTTGTTAAGCAGCCTGGATTGGTTTTGGGCCTCTCCCTTGTGATTTTGATTATATTTTTTGTTTTTTACTGAGGTTAGCTGGACCGGAATCCATGGCTTTCACAGTGAATAGAAATACCTCGGCCTGATCCTGGACAGTTGCCTTAGATGCCATCAACATATTGAAAGTCTGGTCAAAACTGTTAATCAAGGATTTGGCATATTGTATAGAAATAGATCCCAACTTTACTTCTGATGCCAAAACATTGGTTTTTTTGGCACATAGTTTATCACTGATAGATTATGGTTTTGTCATTTACTCACCTGCATGTAAACATCCATGCACAGAAGTGAACTATTGGTGAATAAAGCATGCATGTTTGTCTTTGATCTTCCCTTGGAATATCATACTTGCTTATTATATAGTGTTCCTAATTGGTAATCATTACAACAAATAATTAGTCAACATCTGGACTGCTGGGCATGGAAGATGGCTAACAGACAAGTACCAACTAACCTAAAACTTTTGGTAACAGAACAATTTGTGTTAAATATAAAAACGGAGGGGGGATTCACAAAACAAACTGAAGGTGCAAAACCTTCCCTAAGTCCCAAAAGGTTCTGTAGCTGTGGAAAAAAGGGGAATTTGCTCTGAGTACAATACAAAAAACTTTCGCAGCTGCGGAAAAAATACACTACGGACTGTGGAGAAAAGTGCAGCTGCAGAAGTTCCTGAGGAAAAAAGTCATTGATAACTATGGCGCATCCCCTTAAAGGCTATTCTCAGCCAGTTTTTTTCTGCAGTTGCAGAAAAAATATTGCACACATGACAGTGAGGTATAATACTCCCTGAGCAAAATGCAGTGCCCCAACAATTGACATACAATTGTAGTGGAGGTCAGGCACAAGTAATAACAAACCAGTGGGTGTATATCAGTGGCAGTTGTTACCGTAACACTAGCACACATTGTCATTGAATGACAAAGAACAACAACCACCAGACCCAGTGCAGCCCATGAAGGAGCCACACAGGCAGTAAAGACTGAACAGCCTGCAGTGAGTGCTACTGCAGCAGGCAACAGAAACACTCCAGGGAGAGACACGACCATCAGTTACAAACAGCCACTGCGGTGCATAGGTTTGCTGGTACCAGTGGTGGTGCAGTGGTCCCAGTTGAGGGAATGTTTGCTGGTCTCTCTGTGGGTACTTTCAGCTACATCTATGGCAAGACTGTCTAAGTCTGCTGCTTCAGCTAATATGGATCACTGTTGCTGTGCCTCCTAAGCCTTTAGTCAACTTTCTTCTACCAGATTTACAGTTTTTGGAATCTGTTACCACAAAACATTGAGGGCTCAATTTTCAAAGGGTGATGCATCAAGCCCTGCTTGAAACCTGTTTTTTATGTGTAGCTGCGCAAAATGTATTTGGCACAACTGCACCTGAATTTAATACATCAGGCACAGTTGTGACAGTTTCCACACTTTATGGCAGCTTACATCAAATATTTGGCACAAGTCCCATCGAAATGATCCATGGAATGTCACAAGTTAGACCGGGGGAGTTGGGCTAACTTGTGGCATTTGGTGCACAGGAGTGAAAATCCTGATCGGCGCTGGGAGAATGCCACAAACCCCGAGTGCTGTACGATCGGCGCCGGGAGAATGTCACAAGCCCCGTGTGCTGTATGATCAGCACACCAGGGGCGTGCGGCATTCTTGGGGCTTTTGAAAATTGAGCCCTAGGTCTTTGATGAAATCTTTTGTAAGTGCTCTAAGAAATCATATTAGTTCCACTAATACTTGTAAATGCAGCAAATGATAATTTCTCTGTTGTTTGTATGTATATTGTTTGTTATTGTCTCTTATGTAATCCTATTTGTACAATTTGACCATAGTTGCCTATGAAAAAAAGCAATTTTGTCCATAGGCTCTCGTTTTTAATAAATAAATAAATAAAATGAGTCAGGGGATGGAACTGGGTAGGTCTGTAAGAGAGCACTGTAAACAAGAGGTAGGGGGATTAGACTGGCCACAAGGGGACAAGAAGATAGGGATAAGGAGTCAGAAATGAGATGGGCCCAGGGGTGCGGTGTGGGAATAGTCAAATATGGGGTCCGTGGGCTCCAGGGCTGTGGCTGATTCTGCCACAGAGGGAGTACTGGACAAAGGGGACATGCTGGAGAACAACTGGTAGGGGAGCTGGGTGGAAGCAGGGATGGGTAGGAAACAGACACCCAGTTAGTACCTGTACAAAATAGATACCTGTTACTGGACTCCCAGTAGAAAGGTATCCAGGCTAGCATGGATCAGAACACGGGGAAAAAAGGCAACAGGGGGCATCAGGAAGACCATGAGGTTAGACCTAAACTGAGTCAGGAAATGGGTGCAAGGGAAGATCAGAGGGAGTATAAGTAAGAGGGTCAAGGGGTGCAATAAGGGGAGAAGTCAGCTGGGAGAAAGCCCAACCTAGTGAAGGGAGGATGGCACGTGCATACGGGGGAACTGAGTGCAGGAGAGTTCGTACAGAGAGTGGGGAACAGCAAGGACACGGACTGAGTGAGGGAGGAGATGATGGGGGAATGGTGAATTGAGAGAAATGAATAGGAGCAGGTGGGAGTGGAAGGATACAAAGACAAGGGTATCCAGAGAAGGAGCACAATAAACAAGGGAAACGAGCAAAGTTCTAGTGATAAGGGACTCAATTTTGAAAAATTCAAGAATGTTTTTTTAAGAAGTAAATGGGTTATGATTGTTAAAAAAACTAAAACTATGGTATGTTGTAATAACAAAAAGATACAAAAGTGTGGCCCTCTGAAAGTTTCCACCATTACTGGTGCGGAGTTGGAACAAGAGCCCTATGTTAAGTATTTATTCATATATCTGGATGCAGCTTTGTCCTTGGATAAGCATATCGATCAGACTGTAAAGAAAATTAATATTAGGCTGGATCTGTTATACAGAAATAAATGCATTTTACTTTCGGAGCTCATAAGTCAGTGTCCCAAAGCCTACAGCTTTCTTTGGTAGATTACGGCATGCCCATTTATGCAGTGGCAACAGATAGTGCATTAGAAAGGATGAGATTTGTCTGTAATAGAAGATGCTATTTGTGTTAGATGTAAAGAGACTGTCTTCATTGTGATTTGTATTAGAGATTGGATTGCTTCTCGACGAAAGCTAGAATTTTCTATTTTGACAGCATTTGGACCTGGAAAATTGTTGATGACAAGTGCACTAGTGCACTGCGTGAATTGCTGCCTAAATGTTCCAACTTGTGCAACACAAGAAATACATAAAATCCACAATTGGAGATACCAGGTTGTGAAAACATTTTGCAACCCTCTTTTAAATCTAGATTTGTTAAAACTTAGACCATGCTACCAATTAATTTATTGCATAGTGAATGCTTCGGGCACTTTAAAAGTGGCTTGAGATTGTATTTAAAGGATCTGGAGATATGCAATTGTTTTAGATAGTTTCCATTTATGCTGGGGTTTTATGTAAGTAACAAGATATTTATATTTTGTATACTTGATGTTTTCATATTTGTACTATATTGTTTATTGTAATTTTCACCCAGCCCTTCACAGTCAAGAGTCTGTGCTAAGGCTGCCATAGGAACTTAAACCATACGCTTGGTTGTATGATGCAAAATATACTTTTATTTAGGACTTGAGAAAGAGCAAGCATGCTCAAAAATGTTTGGCATGACTTTGGGTCACCGTTGTCTCCTTTTATCATAATTTTATTATTTTTTAACTAAATAAGAGTATATTTTGCATCAGACAACCAAGCATATGGTTTAAGTTCCTACAGCAGCCTTGGCACAGACTCTGGATTGTGAAGCACCGGGTGAGAGTTACATGTCTGGAGCTTGGCATTCCGACTAGTGACCACCTATTCTGCCTTTTACTTTTATTGTAATTTTAACTGGGTCACCTTTAAAAATAGGCACTTGTGCCTAAAGGGCTTTTATTTTTCCTATCAAGAAAGTCCCCAAAAATTAAAATTAATTGCAAAAGGAGTGAGATGGCCACAGGAGAAAGGGGGGCCATATAGAAGGAGTGTTGTATGCCTCCCAGGTATGACAGCTAAGTGGATCGTGCCGATGGTGTGCACACACTTATGCAGGGAGGTGAGAAGAAACCTGATGCGATCCTCCACCTGGGCACAAAGAACCTGGCAAGGTGCGAGGTAGGGGAGGTACAGAATAGGTTTAGGGAGCTTGGGAGGACAGTCAGGGGTCAGTGGCATTTTTGGAAATGCTACCAGTACACAGGGCCAGCTTGGCTAGGAAGCTCTGGATCTCTGAGTTTAACCAGTGGCTAAAGGACTGTTGTAAGAAGGACTTTGGTTGTGTGAGTGGCTGGGGATGAATCTGGGATGAGAAATCCATGTATTTAAAAGATAGGCTACACATTCAGGGGGCCTGGGTACTATGTGACAAGTTAGGGGATTACATCAGAGACAGCCTGAATTTAAACAGAGTGGGGGAAGGACTTCCTGGGAGCACAGAACCCAGGGTCTGCAACATGAGACAGGAAGCTCTCACTCCAAGTGGAGGGGACAAGAAGTAAAATGGGAAAGGGGTGAGGGAATGAGGGTAAGGATGAACACAGTGGGGGAGGAATAGGAAGAATGGGGAAGAAAAAAGTCATTATGGTGCCAAGTGAGAAAGTCACTGTCTTCTCTTTTTGCAGGGGGGGGCTGTGCTCCCTGCATCCCCCACTCGCCCCCCTTTCTAGGGTACTGATTCTGAAGGTGGGACTTCTGGGAGGGGGTGGAGAGTCAGGCATTTGGCACCATAATGACCCGGCGCTGTAATGCCAGTGCCACAATTGCCAGCAAGGGAGAAAAAAGACAAAGGGAAGGAGCTAGTAGGGCAACAAGAGAAAAGAGAGGGAACCAAGAAGGGAGAGGGTTCAGGGAAACATGGGATGTGGAGTGTGATATCCATGAATGCCAGGAGTCTGTGGAACAAAATGGATGACCTCCAGGCCATGATGACAGAGGGCCAAGCAAATCTGGTGGTGATCACGAGACCTGGGCAACCCTGAACCATGTCTGGGATCTGTCTGTTCCTGGCTATATCATCTATAGGAAGGACAGAACAAAGGGTAGGGATGAAGGTGTGGCAATCTATGTTACAGAGGGGGACAAAGGTCACAGTGGAGGACATTTGGGGAGTGAGAGAGTACAGAAATGCTATGGGTACAGCTGCAGTCAGGGGTTAATAAAATAAGGGTTGAGGTAGTGTGCCGACTGCCAAGTCTGTATGAAACTAGAGACATGGAGCTAAAGAATGAGATAAAGGCTGCAGAGGTTGGAGAAGTGATAATAGTGGGAGATTTTTTTTATTTAGGCTTAAGGCCTGTTTTCAGGGATGACCCGGAAGCACTGGGAAGGTTAAGTGACTTGCTTAGCGTTACACAGTATGCAAGTGCAGGCTGTGGAAATTAAACCCAGGTCTGCTGGATGTACCAAGTTCTTCCACAGCTCATTACTCTAACCTCTAGTCTATACTGCCAGCCCCTTTTAATGTTTCAACATGCCCTATGTTAATTGGAGCATCCCACAGGCCAGCAGGAGTCAAGTAATCCAAGATGCATTCCAGAATGGTTATTTGACAAAGGGGTGATGGAGTCAGCAAGGGATCAGGTCATCCTGGACCTAGTTCTGATGAACACCTGTCTCTCATCTTGGAGTGCTCCCTTCCCACCACCTACTGTATTCTACCCTCTAGCCAGTTTGCTACCCAAATGGTTAGTTTCTCCTCTGTCCCCATATTTACAATTTGTTTAATCTGCCTCTTGTGGGGGACTGAGTTAAAAGCCTTACTGAAGCCCAGGTATAGTATGTCTGCTGCTTGGCCCTTGTCCACTGCCATAGTGACCCAATCGGTTAACCTGATCAGATTTGTTTAGCATGATCTTTCTGAGAGGAACCCATGCTGCCTGCTATCTTGAAGGCCATTTGCCTCAAGGAACTCAACCAACCTTTCCTTTACAATGGTTTCCATCAGTTTGCCAACAACGGATGTCAAGCTGACTGGTCTGTAGTCACCGGATTCAACCCAATGTCCACTCTTGGTCAGGGACACCACATCAGCTGTCCTCCACTCCTGTGGGGCTACCCCTGTGTCCAGTGAGTAGATGAGCCAGCTGGCCAGGGGTGCTTCAAGGATTGCTGCCAGCTCTTTCATCACCCTCGGGTGCTTGCTATCTAGCCCTGAGGACTTGCCCACCTTTAGGGCCTAGAGCCATTTGAGGACTCTGTCCTCTGTTATTGCTTCCTCCTTCACCTTCACTCCCCCTGTCCCTATTTTCTCCTGTTGGTAGTGGTCCATACTTCTCCTTAGTGAAGACTGAACAGAAATATTTATTCAGTACCTCTGCTTTCTCCCTGTTTTCCTCTACCCTCTCCGTCACCCTTCCCAGCTTCATTATTTTCTCTTTTGTTGTTCTTTTCTCTCAGATGTATCAAAAGAAGGTCTTGTCACCCTCTTTGTCCCTCTCAGCTAGTCTTAGTTGTGCCTTCTTATTGGCTTGCCTTATCACTCTGCTAGTGGATTTTAGCTGTCCTGCATATTTTGCCCTGTCCTCTTCCTTCTGGGACTTCTTGTATTTCCTGTAAGAAGCCATTTTCTCCCTCACTGCTCTGCTCACCTCCTCTGTAAACCACATAAGCTTTATCTTCTTGCTCCTTTTATCTTTCTGCTTAAGGCAGGTTGCAGTGAATACCTGGACACCCTCCCAAATTACAGCCCATCCATCCTCCACACCCATGTCCTCCCTGAGTTCCCTCAGTTTTTCCACTAGCATCATCCCCATGCATGCAAAATCCAAAGGTATTCAGCACTTCATGTCCCATGTCTACCTGAAACCCCACACACTCATTTATTTATTTATTTATTTAGCTTTTGTTGACCAGGTAAGTGCACTAGACAAATCCTGCCTATTTTCAGGCACGACCCGAGGGAGGGGGATACAAATGAATGCCAACTGACCTTGAACCAGATTAAGCTGTTGGTGGTATTTTTAGTGAATGAGGGAAATTTGGCCAGGACACCGGGGAAATCCCCCTACTCTTCAGAGGGGGAACCTCTGTCCAAGATGGCGGATGCACCCTTGCCTTCTGAGGAGGGAGCTATGGAGGTGGGAGATTTGGTCTCTGCTCCTACCTCTGAAATGGAGGCAAAATGGAGACCACGATGCTAACTACTGATGTTTTGCCTGTTGCTGTTCCTGCTTCAACTTTAAGTTCTGCTACTCATACTCAGGCTGCTATACCTAGCCCTCTGCTTACTTCTTATGGAATTGACTTGCTGACCTCCGTGCCTACCATCGACTTACTGGAGGATTTTACTTCAACTGATTCTGAAAACCATTGTTTGACAACACAAGAGATCCAGGAGCGTTTTGCAGCGGCGGAGCGCTGTTTTGCTAGTGCAAAACTGAAAATGCACAGAGATATGCAATGCCTGAGAGCTGACAGCACAGGTGCATATTCCACTCAGGTGGAAGTTCCGGAAGATTCTCCTGATTTGTCTCCTTTACTACCTGTTGCTGTGACGGGCTCTGACCTGACTAGTGTGTCGGGAGCTGAAACCCTACTGCCTGCTCCCCAGCCGCCTGCAGTACAAATGGATTTGGTTTCCTTTTCACAACCTGCTTCCATTACATCACAGAGTTCCTCACAAGTACAAGACTTATCTACAGTTATTACTCCCCTGCTACCTGCAGTACAAACAGATTCATTTTCCTTTTCACTACCTGCTTCTGTTTCATCACAGAGCTCCCTACATGTACAAGAATCATCTACAGTAAATATTAATAAAGAACCTACTTGGATTGTTGAATCGGCGCTGAGAGGTGCTGGCTGGGTCCAGGGTACTGTCCCAGGAAGTTGGAAGTCTGGTCCGTCTCCAATCCGGTCCCCCCGCCCTGAAGATTTTCCAGAGCTACAAAGCAAGACAGGTGATTCAACCGTCACTACTGACCCCTTGTGTCTCCCTCATGAAACAGTGTGACATGGCAGCAGGTAAAGCAAATAGGATGCTGGGATGCATAGGCAGGGGCATCACCAGCAGGAAAAGGGAGGTCATAATTCCACTATACAAGACACTAGTGAGGCCGCACCTGGAGTACACTGCAGTTCTGGAGACCTTACCTAAGTAAGGACATAGACAGGGTAGAGAAGGTTCAGAGGAGGGCAACAAAGATGGTGCATGGATTGCATCACAGATCCTATGAGGACAGGTTGAAGGCACTGAACATGTACTCCCTGGAGGAGAGGAGGGAGAGAGGGGATATGATAGAGACATACAAGTATCTTACAGGGAGGAACAGGGTGCAGGAATGCACTATTTTTAAGCATAAAAGATGTTCCAGGACTAGAGGGCATGGGATGAAGTTGGAGGGAGGACGATTCAGAGGAAACGTGAGGAAGAATTTCTTCACAGAACGGGTGGTGGACAAGTGGAACACCCTGCCAGAGGAAGTGGTGGGGGCTGAAACAATCACGGATTTAAGAATGCATGGGATAGACATAAAGGAATTCTGGAGGTCAGGGGTAAGGGGCAACAGACTTCTTGGAAAACATAAACTGAACTTACAGACTTAAATGGCAGACTGGGTGGGCCATAGGCCCTTATCTGCAGACACTGTCTATGTATCTATGTATGTATCTATGAACTGGAGCTTACACAGAACCCTGTGTTGAATTATCTGAAGAGTTCTCCACCTCAGATTCCTCTTTCTACTATTTCTGTAGAGCTCTGGCTCCCTCACCACCACAGCCCCAAATTTATGGACTGAGCTGCTCATATTCTTCTTTCTTTAAATTTCCAATCCAGGCTGCTAAGAGACACAATGCGGTTCGCTTGGCATGTATCGGTTACCTCAACCACCTGATCGGGTCCATATGTGAGCACGTCGCTGTTAAAGGATTCTTAAAAATGTTTTCCATGAAATATATGTTAATTCATATCTCTGGTGAAACCACGTATGACATTAGTTTCCAAACATCTAGGGACTGGAGCGTTTTTGGTCAAAGTATAATTCTCTGCAGACTACTGCATTATGGACCCCATTTCAGGCTATTCCCCTTTCTAAACCCACTTTTAAGGCAATCACTATTCTGTTTCGTAATGAGGGAGTTGAGGTGGAGGATGTTGTGTATTGGCTGAAACAGCGTTGTGACATCCAGGGACAGCCTGAAGCCATTTTGGATACCGAGAACATTTGAACTGGGGGCTGGAAGTTTACAGTCTTGTTACGATCCACTGATTCTGGGGTTGTACATCTGCCTAACTCTTTTTTCATAGGCCGAGATAGGGGGGTCTTGTTCTACCCGGGTCAGCCGAAGGCTTGCTATCGGTGTGGTGACCCTATACATCTTAGTAATGTATGTGATAAAATGAAATGCAATGTCTGTGGGGAATAGGGCCACGTAGGGGCACACTGCTTGAATGAATGTAGATGTAACCTATGTGATGAACAGGGACATACCTTTCAGAATTGTAAATGAGCTGCACATAATCAGGAATTTCATGATGGTGGTGTGGACCAGCGCTTTATTATTACACAGGCACAGAAGGCCCGTCTCCGGACCACTTTGGCTGTACCTCCCCCTAGGGCAGCCCAGCCCTTACTGCAGGCTTCAGTGCCTGTTGTATCCTCTGAGGTCATACCTCAGATGGTTTCCTTCATGGATGACTCCTTGCCTGAGATTTCTCCTGTTCCTGATCCTGCCCAGTCTAATTTTCCTGTTCTGGACCCGGTCCCAGGTCCAAGTACTATGCCCCCCCCCCCGAGAGCTTACAAATGTTATACGTAGAAGATCGCTGAGAAACAACCCTCGGGTTTCACCATCTCCTGTGAGTGGTCCGGAACCTCCCCCAGTGCCCTTATCTAATTCTTTTGAACTTCTCCAACCCCTTTCTGATGACACTGGAGGTGAGTCGGACTCTTCCTCCATTGCTTCTTCTCTCCCAGATGGTACCACTGACCCTGAGCTGCAACTTGGCACTGGCCTTTCTCAGAAGCGAAAGGCCAGAGCAAAACTTAAAGGGAAGAAGGTGGTTGGGAAAAGGAAATTGTAAATGAAATTGTCGGTTTTCCTTTTTTTTTGTTGCTATGTTTCACTTTGTTTGCCATACTATTAATGTAAATAGTATGAAGCGTATGGCTAAAAGGAGACTGATTTTTTCCTTTCTAAGGCTTCTGCCTTTGGGTTTAATTTTATTACAGGATACAAGACTTCATACTACACATGAGATCCGACAAGCACAACAGGACTGGTTACTGGGTCCTTCTTTTGGTCAATTGGTCAGGATTCTTGTTCGGACTGGGAATATTAATTAATTTCCAGACTTCCATGTGCTAAAATTGTTTGATGTAGCCCTGGTAGGCACTTATTATAGATTTTGTTATTGGGTCCTGTCCTTACTGGGTGATTAACATTTATGCCCTCAAATCAAAACCGACATATAGCTTTATTTGCTTTGCTTCATCCTTGCATACTTCCTTTCAGGTATTGTTTGCTGGTGACTTTAATTGAGGCCTGAGTCTTCAGGATAAGAGCTCCTTTGCTGCTACAAAGAAACTGTTTTGTGATTCCCACAAATTGGGTAAATTGGTTCGAGTCGCCCACTTAACGGACTCTTATCTCTCCTTTACTACTCAACACACCCCTACCTTCCAAAAGGGTAAACTAGCCACACGTATTGATTATGTGTTTTCCTCTCCTACAGTACCTATTATTTCTGCCAAAGTTCAAGCGCTTGAGTTTTCTGATCATAAGCTGCTTTCTGTTGGTTTTGGTTCTGTTGTCTCTTCCCGTAAAGGTCCAGGTCTTTGGAAATTCAACACATCTTTGTTGCCGATTCCGATGTTTATGCAGTCCCTCCTGTCCTTCATACAAGCCCGTAAATCTGTTTTTATTTGTTATGAAGATCCTGTTCAGTGGTGGTTAGACACAAAACATGATCTGGTCACTTTTTTAAAAACTTACAGTCGTTTAAAATGTAGGAGGGAATACCTAGACTATTTGCAGAAGAGGGTACATTTTCAGTCATTATTAACCATAGCATACACGACAGGGCAAGACCTTACTCAACAAATAAAAGTCCTACAGAATGATATGTTGACTTTCCAATTACGGCAATCACAACAACTTTATAACCAACATAAATTCTGTACTGTTGGAACACGTGATGTTATTTGTCCTTTTGAATATAATTCTGCCAGTCCACTCAAAAATATGACGTGGTCTTCTAAATTCAGAAGGGACCATATGTTCCTCACAAACTGAGATTTGTCATATTGTAACAAAGTATACTACAGCCCTTTTTTCTCCCCTCCCTGCTATGGTTGGTAACAGTGTGACTTTGTATAGTGGCCTTGATATCCCAGCTCCCTCACAGCTATGTCAGGACCAGGCTTGTTCTCCTATCACGGAGCAGGATTTGAGACTGGCTGTTTCTTCCTTACCTGTACAGAGAACTCCTGGTCTGGATGGTCTCCCTGCTGGCTTATATAAGGTACTGGGTGACCATTTAGCCTCAGAACTTACATCTGTGTTTAATTCTCTGTTAACATGTGAATCTCTCCCTTTGGAATTTACTAAGGGTTCTTTGATTTACATTTATAAACAGAAAGGTGATATCCATTCTCTAGAGAATTGACGACCTTTATGTATGTTGAACACCGACTTTAAGCTCTTAACGAAAATTAATGTGAAGCATTTGCTGAGGATAGCGGAGGTGGTTTTGCATCCTGCCCAATCCTGTTCTGTGCCTCAAAGGAGAATTTCTGATCATTTGATCCTCTTACGAGAATTATTTTCTCATGGCTATGCAGATCTGGCTTCGGGACTTGTTGTTTCTGTAGATCAGAAGGTGGCTTTTGATTCGGTTCGGCATGATTTTTTATGGGAAGCACTTCGTTTTCTGCATGTACCTGATGTTATGGTACGCTGGATTCGTGCTTTCTATAGAACGGTGACTGTTGTGCCTGTAGTAAATGGTTGGATAGGACCCATGATCCCCATAAAAGGGGGGTTCGTCAAGGCTGTCCTTAAGCCCGTTGTTATATGTATTTTTTCTTGATGTTTTGTCTCACGGCTGAATACTAATTCTCAGATTCAGTCTATTTCTAGTTGTGCTTATGCTTGCCTTTATAAGGCAATTGCATATGCAGATGATGTTTGTTTTCTTGTAGCTGATGTAGCCTCAGTGTTTCATTCTTTCCTGAGTGCCATATTTTTGGAAACTTCTCTGGTGCTGTTTTAAATTACACTAAAAGTTTGGTTATTCGGTCGGTTAGCAATCCTCCCTTGGACCGTATTGGCTGCAATATTTAGTTGAGGGTCCTATTCGCATTTTTGGAATTTTTTTTGGGACACAGGACTCAGATTTGTTTAACTGGAATGTTAAACTACAACAAGGTAAACTTCAGGTGGCCTCCTGGAACCGGGGACAGATAGGATAAAGAAAATGTGTTTTCTTAATTAAAAACTATTTGATCTCTACTTTCCTTTTTCTGAGTTATGTATTCCCTATTTCACGACAGCTAGAAACAGCTGTCTTTAGCCTGTTTTTTCAGGCTCTTTGGGGTAGTAGGTTAAACCCGATAAAGTGGAATATTACTTATTTACCTATCCCTGAGGGTGACGTTTGTATGGTTAACCCTTTGTTATTTTTTCTTGTATTTTTTTTACTGCAAACCTTAGGCCTTTATTGATTCCTTCCCAAAGGGGGGTGGGAACCTTGGTTTTATGACTCTTGCAGGATTTGGTTTCATCAATGGGAAACTAATTCCTTAACTGTGTTAAGACAAACTGATGGTATACCAACTTACGTAAAACATATGTTTTTACAGCTCAAACAATGGAAGGCGTCTGTTCAGATGTTATTAAATCATTCCCATAAAGTTTTATATAAGAAATTACTCCTGTCGGTTTGTGCTGTATCAATACCCTTTGATAAGTGTCCTGGTCAACACCTCCTTCCCTTTTGTTATTGTGGAAATGTAAGAGGGTTCCAGCTAAAATGTAGGATTTTCATTGGCTTTCATGCCATGAAAAGATTAATATAAAATCAAATCAAAACATAAGCAGTCCTAAGATAGAATGTGTTCTCGCTATTATGTATTGCAGAACTTGAAACTATCCCTCATTTATTTTTTGACTGTTCCTTTATTAAGAATTGGTGGTCCTTTTTGGCACAGGCATGGGATACCCCCTTGCTTCAGTCGGTTACTTATTTGAATCTTGTATATGGGTTTTTTCTCCCCAGTGGTCAAAATGGCACCAGGACACTTTAAACCTTGTTTTTGTCTGTATTAAATGGAATATTTGGATGGTGCGTTGCATGTTTTCTTTACAGCAAAAGGACTGCTCCTATTTGGAGCTTGAAAAAAAAGATTGTACAAGATTTAAAAGAAATTTATGAGCATGAACGTACTCTATACTCAGATACAACACTTTTGGAACTTTGGAAAGCTCTTCCTTGGATCACTGACTCTGATTTTGTAGTTACATGAATGATTGTATAATACTTATCCTGTGTTTCCTTTGTTTTGTATTTTGCTTTGTGTACTATTGTACGATTTTTGTCTCAATAAATCTTTCCCCTACTCTTTTCGATAAGTGCCATGGGATCTTTAACATCCACCTGAACTACCACCAATCCAGGCAGATGGGACCTCGGTTTAACGTCTCATCCGAAAGACGGCACCTCAGAAGTGCAGCACCCCTCTCATGCTGCACTACAGTGTCAGTACTGGGATATTAACCCAAGTGCCAGATGTGGGAACTGAACCCACAGCCCTCTGATCTCCCGGCCTCAGAGGCGAGTGTGCTACCTACTGAGCCACTGACACTGCTCATGGTCACTCCCTCACAGGGGCTCAGTGATCTTGATGCTTTGAATTGACAGGAACTGTTAACAGCTCTGGTCTGCCATTTAGAGGTCTTGGTGCTGTACCAAGACCAAGTATAGACTGGCAATCGATCAGCCACTCTATACTTGTTCTCAGTATAGCACTGAGACTGCTAAATGACAAACTGGAGCTGTTAATAGCTCCGTCCATAGTCTGGCTGCTCCCTGGCCCTAACGTCAGCCATGGGTGATTGTGGAATGCGCAGCTAGAGGTGCTCCATTTAAAATGCTGGTGGGAGTGATGGTTGGAGCAACCAGATAAAAGAAAATTTCTTCAGAAGAAGGTACAGTAATTTTGTATACAGTGGGCAAAAATGCTAATCAGTGGATGTGTGGGGATTACTGACGTGGACGTTTCTCTTTAAGAAAGACACAAACCAGATGGGGATGGCACAGAGAAGGACTACCATGATGGTTCAGGTATAGCAGGATATCCCATATGAATAGAGGCTGGTGAACCTGAACATATACTCACTGGAGGACAGGAGAGAGGGGACATGATCGAGACCATCAAATTTATTTATTTATTTGCATATCAGTTTACAACCTTTGAGCCAGAGGCTCATTTTCAAAGGTACCTCATCACAAAGAGGACAAATACAGTACAACAATTTTGTTACATCATTGTGGTTACAACAATTGGTAGTACATGCTGTTGTATCTTAGTTGCAGTTTTAAGGTTACAGGATTGGTTAACATAGGCTGGTACAGATATTTAGTACATCATAGATATACAATGGTATGAGCATACATGCTGTAGAGTGCAGAGACAGAAGGAGGTGATAATTCATTGGGCTATGGGATGTGGTCGGTAGTAGGTTGGGTGCAGCCACTCAGGGAGCTTTATCAGAGCATTGTGAGCAAGAACAACTTAATGGCAGACACAACTATGCGTGTTAAATAGGTGATTTCGAAGCGAAGTTTTGAAACTGGAGATCATGGGGGTATCAGAGATGGAGGTAGGGAGTGTGTTGTACCAGGATGGAGCTCTGTAACAATAGGCCCTTTGACCGTGTGTGGTCCTTGCCCTAGGGACTAAAAGTGTGGCTTTGCAAGAGGTTCGTGTTTGTACTAATGGTTGTGCTTGGTGGATGGAGGCTGTCAACCCTGGTGGAGATAGCCCAAGGAGAGTTTTTTTTGTTATGAGGCAGGTTTGGTATCTGAGTCATACATCTAGGATGAGCAGCATTGCCTTTTCATATAGCTGGCAGGTATGTGTTAGCCTGGGGGCCCCTGTAATTAGCCTACAGGCCTTATTCAATGTGAGGTGGATTTTATTGAGGGCGGTTGGGTCTGCAGCACCATAAACTGGTAATCCATAGTCCACAAGGGACATTATTGAGGATGTGACCGCAAGTCGGAGGGCATCGGGGGGAGACATTTTTTGTAGCGGTATCGGATACCTAGCCGAATATTGGAAGCTGAGGCAAGAGCAGCAATGTGATCGTGGAAAGTGAAAGCAGAGTCAAAGGAGATTACCAAGGTACTTATACGAGTAGACTTGCTCAAGAGGATACTTGGAGCTAGAGAGGACATGGAGTGGAAAGTTACTGGCTTTGTTTTGGGGGTGGGCAAAGAGCATAATTTTTGTTTTTTTGAGATTTATTAAAAGTCTATGCTCTTTGAACCAGGCTTCAGCATCATTATAAGATATTTGCAAGGTGTCCTGAAGGGAGATAGGGTTTCGATCGGTGGCAAAGATGACAGCATCATCAGCATACAGCAGAATTTTACCAGTGCATGCACCGGGCAGGGTGTTGAGGTATAGTGAAAAGAGCAAGGGTCCTAGGATGGAGCCCTGAGGAACACCAGAGCAGATAGGACATGCGTTGGAAAGGGTCCCATTAATTTTAACATGCTGAGAGCAGACAGACAGGTAGCTGGAGCACCAGGAGACCGGCCCAGTGGCAAAGCCGGTGTGGCTGAGGGCATCCAGCAGGAGGGGATGGGAGACAGTATCGAAGGTTTTTGATAGATATACAAACACTGCCGCAGCCAGTGAGCCAGAGTCCAGGTATTAAAACCTTTAATACCTTAAAGGTATTAACAAGGTCAACATAGGGGAACATTTTTGCAAAATTGAGATCAGAAAAACTGAAATCCACCTCTACAAATTGTGGGGAATGAACAGAAAAATATTAGAAGGCACTTCTTAACATACAAACACAGAATCTGACAGCAGATAAGGATCACTTGGCCCACTTAATTTGCCCAGTTCTATACTGAAAGGGTGGTGACAAGATAAAATGCACTACCAGAGTGGGTAGTAAATCACAGTATAGTTAAGGGGGTTTAAAAAAGGGTGGGTTAGAGTCTAGGAGAAGGTTAGGGTGATGGGAGGGTAGACAACATTTAAGATACAGCACATGCAAGAACTTGACATCGAGTAGATACAATAGACTTTTTGGGCCTTCTTCTGCTAGCTTTGAACTGAGAAGGTAAGTGCTGCTATTGAATTATGAGAGTAAGCACTACTCAACTATGTGAGGAGGGCTAGGAGATAATCAATCAATCAATCAATCAATCAAAAATTTATTTATAAAGCGCTTTTCAAAAAATCAAAGCGCTAATACAAAACAGAGATAAAACATCAACACTAATAAATAAAGACATAAAACAATAAAATATCCATAAAATAAACTAACCAAATGCCAGCAGAAATAAATAACTTTTCAGGGATCTCTTAAATGCTTCCACGGACAGGCACTCTCTAACCTGATGAGGTAGAGAATTCCACAGGGTCGGGGCCATAAAGGAAAAAGCCCTAGCCCCAGATGATTTATAACAGACCCTGGGAATCTCTAGCAATCCCTCGCCAGTGGAGCGGAGTGGGCGGAGAGGATGATAGGGACAAAGGAGATCTTGCAGGTAGCCTGGTCCCTGGCCGTGTAGGGTCTTATAGGTCAGCAATGCGACCTTGAAGGTGATTCTCCATCGCACTGGCAGCCAGTGCAGTTCACGCAGCACAGGTGTGACATGACAAGTTCTTGGTAGCCCTGTCAACAACCTAGCTGCCGCGTTCTGCACCAGCTGCAGGCGAAGGAGATCTACCCCCGGCAACCCTAGATATAAAGCATTACAGTAATCAAGACGGGAAGAAACAAAAGCGTGAACCAACACAGGAAGGTCATCATGTGGAACAAGGTGTTTTATCCAGGCGATATTCCTCAGATGGTAAAAGGAAGATCTGACAGTGGCCGACACCTGCATCTTTAGTGTCAGCACACTGTCAAAAATAATGCCCAGATTTGGCACCTGTTCAGAAGGTCTCAACTGGGTATCCCCTAATAAAAGATCAGGGGGGACCCCAGGAGTCAACTTCTTTACATAATGACCTGGGTCAACGACTAAAACCTCAGACTTATCCGGATTTAACCTCAGCCAGTTCGCACTCATCCAATCCTGAATCTCAGCGAGACAGTTGTTAAAAACCGAGACAGCATCATTTTGTTATGGTGCAAAGGACATATAGAGCTGAGTGTCATCTGCGTAGCAGTGAAAACTCATCCCATAATGCCTTATAATGTCTCCCAACGGTAGCATGTACACCGTGAACAACATGGGAGAAAGCACAGAGCCCTGCGGCACCCCACAAGACAGAGCAAAGGGGGCAGAGGAAAAAATCCCTGAAACCACCCTTTGACTTCTGCCTGTGAAGAAAGAGTGGAACCATCTGAGGACTGTCCCTGACAGTCCACAAAGTAGCCGCAGTTGATCCAGCAACATCCCATGGTCCACGGTGTCAAACGCTGCAGAGAGATCAAGAAGAACCAAGATTGAATGGCTCTTCTGATCTCTTGCTATTAGGAGATCATTAGCACCCAACTAATGCAGTCTCGGTACTATGTCTCTTCCTGAAACCGACTGGAGAGGATCATAGACTTCATGGGTGGTAAGAAAGTCATCAAGCTGTAACGCTATCATTTCTCAATAACCTTGCCCAAAAAAGGGCAGGTTAGAGATCAATCTGTAGTTGCAAGGCAGTCGGGGTCAAGGGAAGGTTTCTTCAAAGGTGTCACGACAGCCTCCTTCAGAGACCCGGAAACACCCCTTGATCCAAAGAACCCCAAACTATCCTCGCAAGGATTGGTCCATCGCATCCATGCACCCCACAAGGAGGTGCGAGGGACCAGGATCCAACTACAGCAAGTCGGTCGCAGACCTTGGACAATCTTCATGATATCTCATGATTGCTGGCTGGTCAAGTCCATCCAGACAGACTGCGGACATGTAACCCCATGTTGGTCACTGCAATGCTCTTTGAATGCATGTCGGGATCTCCAGTCTGATTGATGACATCTTATCATCAAAGAACCGAGCAAACTCATCACACTGTATTTAGAAAAAAGCTCTCCCATTCCGCAAACAGGCTTGATTGCACGTCTGTTCGACGGTCCGGAAGAGCTGAGCAGGTCGGTTTCTTGATGCAGTTATCTCCTGGACAGGAATTCTGCCTCTTATGGGAGATTACTGATTGATAGTCCAATGAATGGGCCATTAATCTAAGTTTGTCATCTTCCAGGCCTGATTTGCCGACAGCGTCCAATCTTCGCCCTTCCTCCTCAACTCCCCAAAGTCCCATCAAACCAAAGGATCGAGGCGGAGGGGAGGGGGAACGGACAGGCACAATGGAATCCAGTGCCCCTCAACACCATATTATTATAGTGCACTACTAAGGCATCTGGTTCCCTGCACTCCATCGGCCAACTCGCGAGGTCCAGCACTGCCATCAGACCCTCTGGGGTAACTCCTCAAAGTGCGTACTGACCATCTCCAAAGGGGTGGGTCTCTAAGGGGGTCGCGAAATTGAACCTTACAGAGTGATGGTCAGACCACCCAACTGGTTCCACCACCAGTCCCGTGATCTCCATACCCAAGGTGAACACTAAATCCAGAGAATGACCATGAATATGGGTAGCAGCGGTAACCACCTGTGTGAAGCCCAACAAACTCATTAGTTGAAGAAAGTCAGGGGTGTTTCCTTGTTCACAGCTGTACAACAAAGAAAGCCAATGGTAGTCACACCTGCTTGAGTAACTTGGCCAGTTAAGTTGGTTTTGCAGTGGACAATGATGGATAAACCATCGACACAAGAAGCAGAATCTGCAAAGAAACCTAAACATAGAAACATAGAAGCTGATGGCAGAAAAGGACCACAAGGCCCATCCAGTCTGCCCATTTTACCAATGCCTCTACTAGATCAGCGGCCACAGCTATGCCTCCTCATAGTTATGATTCCCTTGTGCTTATCCCATGCCCTCTTGAATCCTTCCACTGTACATGCTCCCACCACATCCTGAGGCAGAGAGTTCCATGCATCCACCACCCTCTCTGTAAAAAAATAACTTTCTCATGTTACCCCTTACATGTTACCCCTTATGAGACCCCCCAACCCCCAATTTCATGGCATGCCCTCTAGTTCTACTGTACTTTTTATACTGGAAGATGCTATCCTCTTCCACTTTATTTATGTCCTTGAAAGTCTCAATCATGTCCCCCCTCTCCCGTCTTTGTTCCAATGTGTACATACTGAGGTCCCTAAATCCATCCCCATATACCTTGTTGTGTAGTCCCTGCACCATCTTAGTTGCCCTCTTCTACAATGTTTCCACCCTGTCAATATCCTTACGCAGGTGAGGCCTCCAGAACTGCACACAGTACTCTAGGTGAGGCCTAACCAACGTCTTGTACAGTGGGATCACCACCTCCCTCCTACGGCTTGTAATACCCCTCCCTATAAACCCTAACATCCCACTGGTCCTCCCAACTTCTTCTGTGGTCTGTTTGGTGGATTTCAGATCATCTGATATAAAGGGTTTTACCTTGCCATGGTGACATCCCCCACAGCGCTGAGAGCATGCTGACATTCCCAACACCGATGTGTCCCGAAACCGACCGGCAACACAGCGACAGCAATGTGGGGGGGGGGCTGTGCCCCCTGCATCCCCTACTTTAGATTACTAACTCCATATCGCACAGACAGTGGAGTTAGGTGCCTACCCCCCTCGCTGCACAGTTCATTCCCATGGAATCCCCATCGCCGCAGTGTCTGTCACCGCCGGGATTGCGCTGTGCGGGGTTGCGCTATGTCCCATCAGCATATGGTTATAATGACCCCTAAATCCCTCTCTTCTCTGGTGACTATCAACAACTCACCTCCAATATGTAGCTCTCCCCAGGGTTTCTGTTCCCCACGTGCATGATCTTGCACTTCTTGGCATTAAACTTTAACTGCCATACAGTACCTCAGACCATTTCTCCAGCTTTTCCAGGTTTCTTTTCATTCTCTCTACACCCCTGGAGTATCTTCTCTGTTGCAGATCTTGGTGTCATCTGCAAACAGGCATGTTTGTCCCTCTAGCCCTTCTGCTATATCTGTTATGAAGACACTGAAGAGGACTGGTCCCAGGACTGACCCCGTGGCACCTCAATGGTGACTCCCAGTTCTTCCGACTGTGTGCCATTTACCACCACCCTCTGCCTTCTATCCACTAACCAATTGCTGACCCAGTTCGCCACCCTATGTCCCGCCCCCAGACTCCTCAGCTTTTTTACGAGCCTTCAATGCGGGACTGTGTTGAAGGCCTTGCTGAAATCAAGGTAGGCAATATCCACTGCCCCTCACTGATCCACCACCTTGGTCACCCAGTCAAAGAAATCTATCAGATTTGTTTGATAGGACATTCCTGCTGTAAACCCATGCTGTCTTGGATCCTGCATGCCAATGGATACCAGGTGATCCACAATACGGTCCTTAATCATTGTCTCCATGATCTTCCCCACTATTGAGGTGAGACTCACTGGCCAGTAGTTCCCTACACCCTCCTTGCTACCACTCTTGTGAAGAGGGACATTTGCTCTTCTCCAGTTCTGCGGGACCAACCCCGTGTTCAGTGATTCACTGAACAGGGCTTCCAGCTCCATCCTCAGTTCCTTTAGGATCCTTGGAAGTACTCCATCTGGCCCCATTGCTTTGTCCACCTTTAGTTTTGTAAGTTTCTCTAGAACCTCTGTTCTGTAAATGTTGTGAAGCTCACTTCTTCCCCTCTGCAAATCTGTTTTCCAGCTGTGGTCCATGCCTCCCTCTCTAGTGTAAACACCGAGCAGAAGTACCTGTTAAGGATTCAGGCCTTCTAGGTCCTTCTACCCTCTCTTCATTGTCCCTTGAGTCTGACTATACCCCTCTGGACTTCCTCCTCTCATTAATGTACCTAAAATGCTTTTTCCCTTTCTCACTGATTATGCTAGCCCTTCTTCTGTCTATGCTTTAGCACTTCTCACCACTGCTCCTGCTTCTCTCCAATATTTTTGGTATTCTTCTTTGTCCCCATCCTCTTGTATTTTGGAAGGCTACCCTCTTGGCCCTGATTTTATCTGCCACCACCTTAGAAAGCCAGAGTGGCCTTCTCCTTCTCTTGCCCTTATTCTTCACCCTTACACATTGATTGGTTACTCCAATAATGGAATCCTTGGTTACCCTAATAATGGACTCCTTAATGTGTGCCCATTGCCCCTCCATGCCCCCTTCTGTCCTCCCCCCTTAGCCAACTCCTCTTTAACCCTCCTTCCCATCTCTGTAAAGTCAACTCCTTTGAAATCTAGGGTTTTAGCTTTTGTATGTGTGGCCTGTATTCCTACTGTATGTCCAACTTGAGCCAAACCATGGTATGGTCACTGGACCCCAGGTCCCCTCCACCTGGAGATCCATGATCCTGTCTCCTTGGTGAGCACTAGATCCAGGATATTCCTGTCCTTGGCAGCCTCCTATACCAGTTGTCTTAGGCCTGCTTCCGTAGGGACTCCACAATGTCCTTGGTCCTGCTCGAGGCCCATGTTGGGACAGACCAATCTGTGTCAGGCATGTTGAAATCACCCATAAGCAGAACCTCCCACTTATCCATTATGTTGCATATTGACTTCAGTATTAACTTGTCCGCCCCTCCCCCTGAGCTGGTGGCCTATAGATCACTCCTGTTCTAACAGACATTCCTTTACCAGGCTCAAGGGTAACCTGCAACTCCTCTTTCTCCTGTTGTACAAATAGTTCAGAGATAGCAGAGTGGTTTTGTTGCCAAAGTGGCATGTGATGTCTCTACAATCAATGGAAAGGTGTAGGATGTGGGAAACCAACTTCTTCCTCATATGAGCACTTAGATTTAAGACCTGTGGAGAATATTAAGCTTGGCCCTTTACTTGTTAAAATGTGATTGATGTACCTCCTGTATATAAGTGATATATCAAGCAAGATTCCTAGATATTTAAATACATTGAGTTGCTCAGTAGCATTGGCACCTTATGTTATGATTACAAGTGGATCAGCTAATTAAGTTAGCAAATTCTGGGATTCAAACACCATAGACTTAGTTTTGGCTGCATTAAGGATTACATGGTTGTTTGTGAGCCAGGAAGAGGTTGTGCTGAAATCAGACTGGAGAGTTGAACTGGCCTCAGATATTGCTGTTTATTTGTTTGCTTATTTTTTGCTTATTTATTTGTTTGTTTGTGTTTGGAAGACCTTTGAGCTCAAGAGCCTTTTATCAAAGGTGCCCAAGTCTAAAAATACATCACAAAACATGATACACATCATTAAGCATAGGAAAGACAAAATACATAAAATCAGAACCAGAATACATAATACTAGATGTGAGAGTTCCATAATTAGGCCCAGGTAGAAGGATAGGGTTCAACAATACATAATGAGGAGGGAGCCAACTATGTAGTAGCATGCTAAGGGGGAACTAGGTTTCCAGAGTAACCAAAGTCTGGGATTAACACTATGGGTTGTTACATTTAAGATATTGGGAGAAAAGGGTTGCTACCTGCAATTTGAAGGAATGGAAGATTGAGACTATGGTCACTGTTGGTGGTGACAAGTTCCAGGCTTTGCTACTTTGTAGGCGAAGGAGTGCTGTCCCATAGTGGTTCTCCTGTGGGCAGGACAGTTTGCCATAGCCCATAGACCTTGTGCTATAACAGTTGTCAGTCTTAATTAGCATGTTGCAAACCCCAGGAGGCATTTGACCAAGCAGGGCCCTTTCTTTTCAAATTAAGTAAACTTTACTGAAAATTAATAGACAAGGAGAACAAGGTACATACATTAAAAAGCCATGACAGAATATGAAGTGTCATGAACAATATAAAATTCTTAGTCACCAAATAAGACATAAGAGAACTAATCATGAGATAACAAGAACAGCTCTACTCTACATATCTGTGCATCCTTGTCATCCCCAACCCACCTTCCCCTCCCTATTTAGACCAACTTACCCCCCGTAAGCTACAGAGAATAGTAGTACAACTCCCTATAGTTAAAAAAAGGACAATTTGTTTATATTCTTAAAGAATAAAACAAGGGAAACGTTATACAAATGAAACAAGATCTCTATGTATTCTACTGTATTATAATAAACAGAGTGCTGTATCGATTTAAGAAGTAGATAGCCATGCATCAATCTGTCATGTGGCAACAGATCATCAACCAGTGTTATAAAGTCAACAAGGTGTATAGAGGCTCCCATACTTGGTTATATTGCTTTAGTCTGTCTGCTAGACTAGCAATAATCCTCTCTGCTTGTAAAGCAAATAGTATTTCTCTGTACCATTTGGTGTAACTAGGAACAATCTGGTCACATCAGTGTCTGTGGATAATCTTTTTAGTACAAGCCGAAATAAGGGCTATATGTAGGGTTTTTGATTGCCCAGAAATGCATTGGCATAGTCTCCTAACAGACAAATTTATGGTGTAAATGCATGATCAAGATCCAACAAGGGATCTAGACATTGCTTTATAGTTTCCCAAAGAGGTTTGACCTTCTAACAGGACCAAAAAATGTGGTATATTGTTCTGTTCTCTTTCTGGCAACTGGTGCTTATGTCCAAAGCAAGCTTACCCATCCTATGCAATTTAATTGGCGTGTTAAACAGGTTGTGCAAAAGCTGAAATTGCATAAAGTGATATCTGTCCCACTTAATATGTTAGTAAATATCTTTTCATATGCAAGACTAGTTGTGGGGACCTAGCACAGAAGGAAGAGCCTGATCCCAAGAATAAAAACATCAGGTTCTCTAGCGAGGAGGGCATCCTGCAACCTTGCATAACAGTAAGAGAAGTGGGAGCAGATAAAGCCATATCAAGTACTAGATCACCGTATGTCTTATGCCAGATGGCAGAGTCGAAGTGATGAAACAACATGTGAGATATTTGAAGATACTGAAAACATGTCAAGGAAGGCCAATTAAGTTTCTGTTGGGCCTCCAAAAAGGTGAGTAACCTACTATCCTTCACCAGATGTTCCATGAATGCTACATCCCAGAAAGGCCAAAATTTCTTTGTCAATACTCGGCCCGCAATTTTGAAATTGGGGTTGACTAATAAAGGTTGAATGATATCTTATTGCAGGTCAAGCTTGAGCATAGAACACAGTTGTCTGTGGGCCTGTAAGGAGTTACCTATAGTGGTGTCTATCAGCATTTTTAGGAAGCTTTTTATGTGGGATATACACCAAAGAGCAGGGAACCAATACCAAATGGGAACATAAGGCATGTTCAATGTCGAGCCACTGGGAACATAGGTGAAACCCCATAACCCTGATCCCAAATGGGTCCAACAGTAAAAGCAAGAGCAATGTATGGCAAAATAGTAAAGAAAGATATTTATAACTTTTAAACCCACTTTCTCCCTGAGCCACATAAGTTTCACTAGGGCTTTTCAAGGAGATTTTGCTCACCACAAAAAATTAGAAATGAGCCTATTGATTTGAGCAAACCAAGTACTGGGTAAAGCAGGATTAAGCACTGTAAGAGGATAGAGAAGACATCATAGCACATTCATTTTTATTATGTTTAGGCAGCCCCACAAAGACATTGGCAAGAGGGACCAATGGTCCAAGTCCGCCTGAAGTTGCATAACTACTCTAGCCATGTTATATTGTTTTAGCTTAAACAAATCAGTGCTCAGGTAAATGCCGAGATATTTAGTTTATCTTGGACCCAAAGAAACCCTAGGTGCTCCAGACTTGCCCTCATAACAGCCACATTCAAGGGCATAATTTCTGTTTTAGAGCAATTTAATTTGTAGTTAGATACTGAACTGAATTGTGTGACAATATCCAGTGCAGCTGGCAGCGAGACAGCAGGGTATTGGACATGTAAAAGGATATCATCAGCATAAACTGAAAGTTTGTACTGATGTAAGCCCAGAGTGATACCTTGAATTTGAGGGGAATTATTAATTTTCCTAATTACGGGTTCCAAGAAAAGATTAAATAAAAGAAGGGAAGGGGGGCAACCTTGTCTCATGCCTTGTTGCAAAAGAAAGCTGCACAACAACATTCTGTTACAGAGAATGCATGCCGAAGGGCAAGTGTAGAGCACATTTATCCAGTGAATAAAGCTGTAGGGAATCCCATACCAATGCAGTAAATGAAACAAGTAATCCCAGGATACTCTATTGAATGCTTCCTATGCATCCAGCACTACAGGGGTAGGGAGTCCCTGGATGCCAAGACAAGGTGTGATATTTTCCTGAAATGGTTGGCCGGAAGCCTGCCTGACACAAACCCCACTTGTTCCCTACTAATAAGGTGTTCCAAGACTAACTGCAACCTCATAGCCAATATTTCTGCTAGGATTTTAAAATCTACATTTATCAGAGAATTTGGTCTGTAATTTGAAAAAAGTAGGGGATCTCGCCGAGATTTCAGCAATACAACTATAATGGATACTGTAAGAGAGGGGTCTAAAACTCTATGAGAGGAAAATGTAATTAAACATATCCAATAATATCGGAGAAATGAAGTCTTTTAATTTTTTATAGAAGTTTAGGGTATACCAGTCAGGACCGGGAGATTTATCTGGAGTCAACGACTCAGTGGTACTAATAACTTCTTGTTAGGTCAGAGGGTTTTGCAGAAGTGCTATCTGCTGTCTCAGGGTAGGCAGGTCTAGGTCCTGTAAGAAGGTTTCAAATCATGAATAGTCAAAGGGGTCCTGGGGAGGGGCATACAGGGAAATGTAGTATACCTGAAATTGGGCTACAATCTTCCATAGGGAGTTAACAATCTGTCCTGAGTCTGAACATAGGGATGGGACAATTCTGACAACAATTTAGGAGTGCAAACTAAGTGCCAGTTTTCCTGCCTTCTTCCTATGATCAAAATATTTCACCTTGAAATGTAAAAAGTAAGTATTCAGCTTTCTCCCCTAACCAGGTGTTATATTTAGCCCTGAGGGATTCCATCTGTTCCCAGTCAGTTTGTGGGGAATTGACGGGAATCCTTTTTTCTGCAGATCTAATCCAGTCCAACAGAAGAGAAATTGTCTGTGAGGCCTCCTTCTTACATCAAGATTATTTCTCCCCTGAGAGCACATTTTAGCCCCCCCTGAAAGAATATCTAATTTAGGCATAGTGGATAAATTAAGGTCAAGAAAAGACCTAATAAATTGTTGTAGTTGCTCCACCATAGCAGGGACTTTTTTTTTCCATTATGTATTTTATGTTTTTTTCCCCATTTTTACCTGCCCCAAGTCCCGGATGCACACATGGGCATGTGGAGGTACGCACATGCCGTGCTCTGAAACACCCTCCCTACTTGCTGCCCCCTCCCACCTATGCTGCCTCCAGACCTCCACCCGATGGCAGCAGAACTACAGGTGGGGGTGACAACCACCCCAGGAGGAGAGCTGCCATTAGGTGCTCAATCCTGCTCCTCCTCCCCTGTGCTGCACGCTGATAACCCAAAGTCATTTCCAAACCAGGGTCACTAGTGTGACACAAGGTGCAGCATCCAGCACCTCAACCCTCAGCACCACCAGGCCGGCCCTATAGTAGGAGCTTTTAACAGGTGATTGTTGAGACGCATCTTATCCCACATAAAAGAAGAAATCAGATTGACCTGAAATGACTGGTTGATTATCTGAGACCACCTTTGCTCCATAATGACATAAGATTAGGCCAGCTGACTGTTCTAATCCCAACAAGAAAAAATCAGTTTGGGAAAAGGAATTATGAGGAACAGAGTGAAACGAGTATTCCCTATCAGTTGGATGCAGCATCCTCCAAGGGTCAACTAAACCTAGCATTTAGATAAATTCTCCTAAGGCTAACTGGCTATGTGATAAAGCTTGACAGTGCCTACTAGAGCAGTCCTTTTTATTGTCAAATACTAAGTTCCAGTTCCCTGACAGAATCATAGGCTAAGAGGCCCAGGGGGATAATAATGGTATTAATTGGAGAAAAGGAAGGATCCTCTGCAGTAGGGACCATAAACCGAGCCTAACCTCTACTTCCATGTGACCCAGCAGAGTCATGGATAACATATCTCCTTTAGGGATCTGTGATCTCCTGCAGTAAATGGAAGGTGACTATCATAGATACCAAAATTGCCACCCTTTCTTTGAGAGTCCCCCCAGAACTAGGGCTACCCAACCCAGGACTGTCTGAAGGACAGCATCTGGGCTGGGAGGAGATGCGTTTCCTGGAGGAACACTACATCCACCTGTATCTTATGTAAATGTATTAATACTTTAGATCATTTTGTCAGAGACTGAGCCCCTTTAATATTCCACAAACAGTATCCATAATTATGATCTATAATCACCAATGACATGATGAACATTTATACAGAGTGAAAAAACACCTCTATAAGAGTTACCCAAATCTTTGAAATTGCCCTTTAATCTCTGAAGAAAACCCACCCTACTTCCCTCCCACCCCACACCCACCTTGAAAAACACACAAACACAAAACTGTAGGAAACCAAAACCAGAAGAGTAAATTAGAATAAACCACCCCCAAACCTAAACCCTCCCTCAGTAGTCTTTAAGATCCCCTCCCCCTTTCGAAATGGTGCATGAAGCTGCTATCCAGTATAGCCCACTGCTCCATACATCCTTGCTCCCCTCCTCCCCACTAACTAACCTTTAGATGTCCCTGTACCCTACCCACATTAAAATTATGGTAACAATCAATTCCAACAGGACCTCGTTGATGAATAGAACAAGAAAAACCGAAGTAGTCACTAAATTATAAAAAAGTGAATGAACCCCTATCCCATCAACTTCTCACTAATCTAAAGATATGGCTACATTCTCATGAGTATCCCTTTGAAATCGGTCAAAATTAAATCAGTGAATTAACTCCCAACTTTAATCTGTCCCCAATGAACTAACCAAAGTATAACTCACAAAGTAAGAACTGGTAAGGAACAGCCCTTTATCAACAAATAAACTACTTATTATTAAAACCAACATGTATTATTATGCAAATCATGTCTTTCAGTTGGAAAAGTGAATGACAGCAACAGAAACTTATGAGAAATATGTGTCCTAAAAAAGCTCTCATTTTACAAGTTAAACTCAAACAAAAACATAATCAGTCTTAACAAGTTTGACTGTGATCAGTTTGAAAAAAGCCAAATGTAGTTGAGCCCAAATCTTACATTGAATCCTGATATGCTGGTTTGTACCTGCAAATATGATGTGGTCCAGGATCCTTGGTTGAACCAGCTGGCTGATCCAGATTCGACTGCATAGTTCTGTCAGGGAATACAGATGATGAGAATAAATAAAAAAGGCAGAAGTTTAGCTATAGCTCAGGAACCATTGCGGGAAATCCAACCTGTCCCCCAGCCACCAGAGCCATTCTAAGCTAAATAACCCGTTCACTTCTGCAAATTCAACTATACACCGGGAGTATCAAGCAAGCAGAATGTCATTGTGATGCAGGATCCAATATCTTGGCACATCACCAACAGCCAACAGAGATGCCTCCAGCAGAAAGGGATAGGAATCACAATGCTTTTCCAGGATCCTGATATTATAGAATATTTTTCTGGAAAGCTCCACACTAAGAGTCCACCCTATCTAAACCAGAGACCCCAATAGTTCATGTGGATGCAGTCTTCAAATGCAAACAGCAATCCTGTATCGAACTTATCTAACCTGTGGTGCACCATTAAAAGAATGCGGTTTGGGATCCACGTATGAATCTGTAGACTGGCTGGCTCGAGTGACCAAACAAACCAAGAGGTATGAAGGTAAAGACTAGAAGGAGTTAGTGAATAGCTTATCTCCTGTTAACCACTTGGATTAATAGTCTTGTTCCCCATCTGCCTGAGCCAATCAAGAGCTCCTGCCCTATCCACCACCACAAAGGCAATAGCACAGCTGGATTATAGTATGGGGCAGGATGACAGTGCAATGCATAAATTAATATCAGAGCAAGTCTTCGGCCCTTGGTGATAAAATTGCCAGCAAAAGAGGGCCAGGGACCACAGTATTAGCCTAAGAGCATATAATAAGGGGAATACAACATCTGTAGGTGGGCACAACTAAACTTTCTCCTACTGCAACAGGTTGATTAGGCACATGAGGCGAGAGCAGTTCAGCTTTAACTTATGTGGCTAAAGTGTCCAAAAAAGTGATGTGTGGTCTCCAAATTAGCCTGTTCATTCTGCAGTGGTATGTCATTGAGAGCTATCATGAGGCCAGATGCAGTGAGGTTATTAGTGAGGGATAAAATAAATTATTACCACAAAGCCATTGTAACAAAACTGAATGCTGACCTTTTAATTATTCTAATTGAGTCTTGCAATGTACAGAAAATGCTGAAGCATACCTTTAATGGGTAAACCAGAGAAGGCAAAATAAAGGAGTGATTGACTGGAGAGGGCACAAGCCTGGAAAGCAGACACAACACACGTTATAACATTCTGTCTGGGCATCCATGTGCAGGACGGGATCCATTCAGTGATCCTTGAATAAATCTGGTGGGAGTATCTTGAGCTCTTGAGAGACTTGATCTACAGTGTCAAATGAGTGCCAGGTACCTTGTAAGGAAATTTGGAGATGGGCAAGATAGCTCATTCAAAATTCTATCCCGGCCGCTGTTATCTTTGATACAATTGGATTAGAAGTGGCTCACTTTTGCTGGGTAAGAACAGGGAGATCTTGTGTAATTTGTAGCTTATTACCCTCCCATAAAATTTCCTTTAAGTCTATAGTTTTCTGCAGTACATACTGGTGATCCAAAAGTCTAATATAAATGGTCTTGGTGGAGAGCCAGCTGGAGGTTTAGGATGAAGAGAATGATATGCCCTTTCCACCACATACACTGGGTTGTTGGGGAGGGACTGGCCAGCCTTTCTAGAAGCTTCTGTGAGAATTGAAGAGAATTGGAATTACAACCTTGAGTCATAGAGAATAGGACAGGGGTGACCCTTCTGCTTCTTTTGGGAAGACCAAAATAATTAGATTATTTCTACGATTTCTCCCCTCAATATCTTCAAATTTTCGACTCCAATTTAGCCATCCTGTGTCCCATATTCTCCATATCCAATTCCAATCAGTCCTTCCATTTTCTAGCAATGTAGCCCAGACTTCCACAGCTCTCACATGTTTACAGAGATTACCCAAATCAGCTCTTAAGTGATTTCAGCTCATCCACGGGGTCTCTTAAAAAATGTTTGAATGGCGGGAACTCCAAGAGAAAATGTTCTTCTGAAAGTGGGAGAGGTGCCATGGTAGAAGTAGCTGAATGGCTGGCACCTGCTCCTTGGGCCTTTGGCCTTTCAAC
This sequence comes from Neoceratodus forsteri, assembly GCA_016271365.2. Classification (NCBI taxonomy): domain Eukaryota; kingdom Metazoa; phylum Chordata; order Ceratodontiformes; family Ceratodontidae; genus Neoceratodus; species Neoceratodus forsteri. The sequence continues at coordinate 1,467,390,862 of CM057449.1, forward strand.
TGCTTATCTGATGTTGAGGAGGAGTGTGCCAGGGAGAGACTGTCAGATCTCCACCTCTGGCATGACTGCAACTGTCCTTCCTAAATCACTCGAATAAACATCAGGCACTCTGAATTAAAGATTTTAAATGGTTAAAAAGAAAATAAAGTACTGTGGGTAGAAAATAATGTAAACTAGTGGCACAGGCAGGAGAGCTACAACAGCATCAAGTGACTTGACATTAAGCAGAGCCCTTTTGATGAGCAAAGCAGAGCTGTAGATAGTGAGGATGTGGAAAGGGAAATATTTATTAGCAGTGTACAGATCACATTTGTGGGAGTCCTGTCTCCTGTGAAGTACAAATCTACAGGCATGGTTGAAGGCCACACAGATTTTATCATTGACAGTTTATTAGTAACTGGGTAGATTACTGACCCATAGTCTGATGAAAATGATGAGACTGGAGACTAGTAGTTTTTTACCTCTGGGATGAGGTTTGACCCATTTCTGTAGGGTAAGCCTAGCTGTTGGTGGATGTTTTTGACCACAGAGTCAACATGGTGAGAGAAAGACAGAGTGGAGTTAAGATAGATGCCCAGGTACTTGAAGAACTGTACTTGCTTGATGGGTTCTCCATTCAGAGTAGCAATACTCAATCCTGGACTGTCTTTTAGAGCATGATTACTCCCAAATGGCAAGGGTTTTGTCCTTTTATAGTTGATGAGTAGTTTGCTGTTGAAAACCAGCATGCTTTGTTGAAATTGGTTTGGAGGTTGTATTCCAGGGACCCCAGGTCATGGTGTGAGGTGAGAATAACCATATCATTGGCATACAACAAGGTTCTGGAGTGGTCAAAAACTTCTGGGATGTTGTTTAGAAACAGGCTGAACAGAAGGGCACCAAGATGGAACCTTGTAGCACTGCAGTGGTCAGTGGCTGTAGACCACAGAACATGTCCCTACATCTGACATTCTGGATCCTGTTGAGCAGGTAGTCAGAGAACCATGAGGTGGCAGTTGTTTATAATACTAGCTCCAATACTTTAGTTAATAAGAAGTTGTGATTTACCATGCCTGGGATAGGTCAAGGAAGGCAGCACCAACATAGTTTCTTCTGTCCAAGGCAATATGTAGCTCCACAGTAAGCTCAATTAGGACAGTAGTAGTACTGTGCATCTTTCTAAAGCCATGTTGTTCGGCAGCCAGGGGATTGTTTACCATGAGGTATTCCACCAGTTGATCACTAATGACCTTCCCAAAGATCTTTGACAGAGGGGATGGAAGAGAGATACAGGTCAAACGATATGGACAGCCATGTGGTCTTCCAACTTGAACGGTGGGACACTACTGGCTTGTTTCCAGACACCAGGGATGGAGCTGTACTGGAGGGAGAGACTGAACAATTTCTGGATGGGAAATACCACTTCATCAGTTGCCAGTTTTAGCAACTTTATATCAATGCAGTATGGTCCAATTCTTGTTTTTGTTGTGGCTTTACAAACTGTTGGTATTTTCCTATGGTATTAGATGTGCAGTAGACAATAGTGTTGCCTGCATACATATGTAGATGACCTTCCCCCTGTGCTTTTGTACACTTGAAATGGCTGTAGTGCTGCACACCTTACAAGGGACCTGAAACACTGCCATAATGCAGTCTATATATTAAAAGACCTCAAGTCACAAGAAAAGCAATGCTAAACTAGAGGTATTAAAGTAAAGCTGAGAATTTGATGAAAACATCCTGGCAACTATATTTAATTATGCTCTCCACCAATTTTTTCAAATCTAAAAACGTACCAAGGCAGACTCAAAAGGTAGGAACAAGAGCAACTTACAAGACAGTAAAAAGGGAAATCTAAACTGGAATGAAAAGGTAGAGGTACAATATTTTCAATGTAACCAGAACTGCTGCTTTAAAGCAACCCACTTTTTAAACTTCTTTTTTTAGATTTACAAAGCCATTTTGTACGCCAATGCCATTTTTCATATCAATCCTTTTTATAAGCACAGTAACTCACTCCAAGGTGCTGTGTTGGCTGAAGTACAGGCATTCTAATGTTTTGGTCTGTAGTCTAGTTTCTCAGCACACACCTGAGGAGTGGCTGTGTCTCCTATTGAACACACAGCCTGCCATGTGTTAATACACATTTAAACACTCTACCTACCTGCCATTTTCCCAGAAGATCCATAGGCTGCAGACTCTGACTGTAGAAAGAAGACAGTTCTCTTCTACAGGCTGCCTAACATCTGGAATAGCCTCCCTTGCCATCACTGGTACCCTTGGTATGCAGGAATTTATTCAGAAATATAAAATGGGCTAAGAATTTACTGCATTCTGATCATAGGAGACGCCATGATTTCGGGGAGTTGATGCATATCTCCAGCCAGGGGTAATGGTCAGATGTCTCCCAGGTACATCAGCGTGGAGAAACACTAACCACATTGCTAAAATTGTTAAGGAAGCAGGAGAAAACATTGATGTCCTGGTACACATAGGGACTAATGATCTCGCCAGCCAGTCAGTTGTGGAGACCAAGGAACACCTGACCAGGCTGGGTGACAAACTATCATCCATTTCATCTGGCATCTCCTTCTCTGAGATCTTGCCAATCTGGGAGAGTGGGGTAGATGGATGGAAGGTCAGAGAAGGGGAGATAGGGGAGCTAAACATGTGGCTCAAGGGCTGGTGACAGGAAAAAGGACACAAATTTGTAGGGAACTGGCAACAGTTTTGGGAGCGAAAGTTCTTTAATTTGATGGACTGCATCTGACTAAGGAGGGAGTCAGTGCATTGGGGCAGAAGTTTGGCGTCTTTGAGAATATTTAAACTAGCAAATGGGGAGAGGTGCAGCACTCCATATGTTGAATAGAGAAGCACCTATCCCTCAACTAGTGATCAAACAGGAGTTCAGCATGTTTGCAGTTCATTTGCATCACCAGGTAAGGAAAAAGGTCCGGCTCCCCATACAACACACAGGGGAAATGCCAGACCTCACCCAACAACTAACACACCGAAATATGGCCAATGGAAAATCATGAACACAAATGCCCTCAGTCTGGGAAACAAGATCCCAGACCTGGAGGCAACAATGACAGAGGCTAAACTGGACATAGTGGCATTAACGAGACGTGGTTTACCAGTAACCACACTTGGAAGACTTCAGTACCTGGCTATGTACTTTTCAGAAGTGACCGAGCTGCAAAAAGGGGGGTGCAGTGGCCCTGTATGTCAATGAAAATTTCAAAGCTACAGAAATTCAGAATACACATAAGAAGCCAGAAGAACTGAGGGTCACCCTGGAAACAGGAAATGGCACAGCCATAAGAACTGGGGTTGTCTACAGGCACCCAGACCAGGGGGAGGACATAGACACATTACTATTAGAAGATATACAAAACATGATAGCTAAAGGGAGGTTCTGATAATGGGAGACTTCAACATGCCAGATACAGATTGATCAATGCCAGCAGGAACATCTGCAGAACTAGACATATGGTGGATTCCCTGCTGTGGGGGCCTCAAACAACTGGTACAACAACCCACAAGAGACAGGCTATCCTAGATCTAGTACTGACTAACAGGGAAGGATATAAACATAGAAACATAGACTTTGACAGCAGATTAGGACTGCTTGGCTCACCTAGTCTGCCCATTTCCCTACCTAGAGGATAAGCTGCAGATCCTTTTTAACCAACAGCCTATTTCTTCCTACCCCCCACAAAAATTGCCTTATGTCTGTCCCATGCATTCTTGAATTCGCCCACAGTTTTAGACCCCACAACCTCCTCAGGAAGGCTGCTCCATGCATCCACCACCCTCTCTGTGAAAAAATACTTCCTCACATTGCCCCTGAGCCATCCCCCCTCTATCTTCAAATTGTGTCCCCTTGTTCTTGCACATCTCTTTTTCTGAAAGATGTTGCCCTCTTGGACTTTGTTGATTCCACTGAGATACTTAAACATTTCTATCATGTCCCCCCTCTCCCTCCTTTCCTCAAGGGTATACATATTAAGCTCCTTTAGCCTCTCCTCATATGGCTTCTTTTACAGACCCTGCACCATTTTAGTCGCCCTCCTCTGAACTGCCAACATCCTGTCTATGTCTTTTGTGGAGATGGGGTCTCCAGAACTGGACGCAGTACTCCAGATGGGGTCTCACCAACTGTCTGTACACGGGAATAACAACTTCCTGTTTTCTGCTGGTGATGCCTTTCCCTATATATCCCAGTATCCCCCAGCCCTCTACTGCCTTCTCACATTGCTTGCCAACCTTAAGGTCTTCTGATATGATTACCCCAGGTCCCTTTTCATTTTGCTGTTGTTAACACCTCCCCTCATTGTGTAATCTTCCCTTGGTTTTTGTTTCCCAGGTGCATTACTTTGCACTTCTTTGCATTGAATCCAAGCTGTCATACTTCTGACCATTCCTCCAACCTTGCCAAGTCCCTTCTCATCCTTTTCATGCCTCCTTGTGTATCAACTCTGTTGCAGATATTTGTGTCATCCACAAAGAGGCATGCTTTTCCTTCCAGTTCCTCTGCAATATCACTTATAAAGACATTAGAAAGGACTGGACCCAGTACTGAACCCTGCGGTACCCCACTAGTAACCCCTCTTTCTTGAGAGTGGACTCTACTTACAATTACCTTCTGTGTACTGTTGTTCAGACAATGTTTTACCCAGGCTACCACCCTGGGACCCACTCCCAGGCTGGTTAATTTGATTACTAATCTTTTGTGTGGGACTGTGTCAAATGCCTTGCTAAAGTCTAGGTAGGCCATGTCCATAGCCCCTCCCTGGTCTATTACTTTGGCCACCCAGTAAAAGAAATCAGTTAGATTTGTCTAACATGACCTTCCTGATGTGAACCCATGCTGCCTTGGGTCCTGTGCCCCACTGGTCTCTAGGTACTCAACAATTCTTTCCTTCAGAAAGGATTCCATCACTTGCTCTACCACAGAGGTCAAACTGACAGGTCTGTAGTTTCCTGCCTCTGTCTTGCTCCCACTTTTGTGAAGGGGAATCACATCAGCCTTCTTCCAGTCCTCAGGTACCACACCATCCTCCCATGATTTGTTATAAAGGGTAGTCAGTGGTATCACTAGTTTTCTGCTTAATTCTTTTAGAATTATGGGGTGAATTCCATCTGGCCCCATTGCTTTGTCCATCTTCAGTTTTAGGAGTTCTTTCAGAATCCTTTCGTCTGTGAAAAGACTGGGATCAACCCCTCTCTCCAGAGTGTTTCTGTTAGTTGGATTAGGCACCTCCCCCTTCCTCTTTTGTGAATACTAAACAGAAGTATTCATTCAGTATCCCTGCTTTTTCACTGTCACTCTCTGCCCACCCACCATCCTTTCTATTCAGCCTCACTATCCCTCCCTTTGTCTTTCTACACTCCCTGATATGCCTATAAAAGGTTTTATCCCCCTTCTTAACTGAGTTGGCTATCTTTTCCTCAGTTTGTGCCTTTGCTATTCTGACTACCCTCCCTGCTTCCTTGTGCCTTAACTGGTACAGTTCTCTGTCCTGCTCCTTCTGTGTTTCCTTATACCTCCTAAATGCTATATTTTTCTTCCTAACCTTCACCACCACTTCTTTTGAGAACCATAGTGGCTTTTCCTTTCATTTTGATTTGTTTATTTGCTTCACACAAAAGGCTTGTTGACTCTGTGATGGCAGTTTGATATTCCCATTGTGGCTCCACCTCCTTCTAGCCTGTGTGCTAGTGCTTTTCTAAGGCACTCTCCCATCTTGCCAAAGTTAGCCTCCTGAAGTCCAGAACCCTCACTTTTGTATGGCTTGACTCTGTAGTTGAGTGTATCATGAACCACACTGTTTGGTGGTCACTTGTTCCCAAATGGCTACCCACTTCTAGATCTGAGATCCTCTCACTGTCCCCATTTGAGAGTATGAGGTCTAAGATTGCACCCTCATGAGTAAGTTCCAAAACTAGCTGTCTGAGGTATGCCAACTGAAGGGCATCAAGAATGGCCCTGCTTTTGGATGTGGCTGCAGCAAAGGTGCTCCAGTTATCATCTGGCATATTAAGGTCCCCATCAACAGTATCTCCCCTTTCTCTGCCATCCTAAGTATGCCTTCTATCATATCCTTGTCCATTCCCTCCCCTGACATGGGGGTCTGTATGCAACCCCTGTGCGGATTGTGGTGCCATTTCCAGTCTCTAAGGTGACCCACAGTGCCTCCTCTCCTCCCTGTTTACTCTTTTGTTCAGTTGCTTTTATCCCTTCCCTTACATAGAGAGCTACTCCCCCCTTCTGCCCTCCCTGTCTCTCCTGTAGGTTGTGTACCCTTGTATGTTAACATCCCAGTCATGGTTCTCTGTGTACCATGTATGTTTCTATGTAAGCTAGCCCTGGCAAAAGAAATACAGGTGAGGGGTAGAATCAAAGTGGGCAAGCAATAAGGATGCAATACCTGAAGCAACATCCCATTGTGTTATAGAGAAAAGGAAGTGCAAAAGAAGAAGGAAACCACTTTGGTTCTCAAAAACAGTAGCAGAAAAGGTCAGACTAGCCTTCAGGAAATATAAGGGAACACAGTGGGATGAAGATATGGAGGCATACCAAACTTCCTTAAGGTAAGCAGGAAAGGCAGTAAGGCAGGCAAAGGCCCAAACTGAGAAAAAACTAGCACAAACAGTAAAAGAAAGTGACAAGACTTTCTATAGATACATTAGTGAAAGGAGAAAGTCCAGAGGGGGTATTGCTAAGATCAAAGGAGATAAGGGTGTGTGTGAGGAGGAGGACCATGTAAAAGCATCTATCCTAAATAGATACTTCTGCTCAGTATTTACTGAAGAGAAGGTAGGGCAGGGCCCACAGCTCAGCACCATGAAGACAGGGGGAAAGGAGGTGAGTACTAGTCCCTTCACAAAAGAAAGGGTCCTACAAGAGCTCGATAAGCTCAGAGTGGACAAGGCAATGGTACCTGATGGCATACATCCCAGGGTACTAAAGAAGCTAAGGGAGGAACTAGCAGATCCATTATCAGAACTGTTTAGTGAATCTCTGAGCACAGGTGAGGTCCCAGAAGACTGGGGAAGGGCTCATGTGATCCTGCTCCACTAGAGTGGTAGCAGGGAGGAGGCAGGGAAGTACAGACCAGTCAATCTTACCTCAGTAGTGGGCAAGATTATGGAGGCACTCCTTCAGGGTAGTGGAACACCTGGAATCCATGGGAGCACAGGATCCAAGACAACATAGGTTTACAAAAGGAAGGTCCTGTCAAACTAATCTCATAAATTTCTTTGACCGGATAACCAAAGTGGTGGACCATGGGGGAGCAGTTGATGTTGCCTACCTTGACTTCAGCAAAGCTTTCGATGCTGTTCCACATAGAAGATTAATTAATAAGCTGGGTAGGCTCTGGGTGGGTCAGAAGTTGGCGAACTGGGTGGCAAACTGGTTGATGGGCAGAAAACAGAGAGTGGTGGTAAACGGTATACAGTCAGAAGAGATGCAAGTCACAAATGGGGTACCTCTGGGATCAGTCCTGGGGCCAGTCCTCTTTAATATCTTCATCAGTGACATTGCAGATGGACTGGAGGGTAATGTTTGTCTGTTTGCAGATGACACCAAGATCTGCAACAGAGTAGATGATCCAGATGGTGTGGGCAGAATGAGAAGAGATCTGGATAAACCAGCAAAATGGTCAGAAGAGTGGCAATTGGGGTTTAATGCAAAGAAGTACAAGATCATGCACATAGGGAAGAGAAACTCTGATGCCACCTATAGGCTGGGCGGGGAGTTGCTGGCAGTCACAAGGGAAGAAAGGGACTTGGGCATTATCATCACCGATGACCTGAAATCATCCAAGCAGACCACTAAAGCAGTAGGTAAGGCTAGGGAGATGTTAGGGCGCATTAGTAGGGGTATCACAAGTCATAAGAGGGAGGTAATAATCGCTCTTTACAAGATACTGGTTAGGCCCCATCTGGAGTACTGCATGTAGTACTGGAGGCCACACCTTTACAAGGACATTAACCAAATTGAGGCAGTCCAGAGAAGGGCAACCAAAATGGTGCAGGGACTGCATCAGAAAACATATGAGGACAGATTAACAGAGCTCAATATGTATACCCTAGAGCAAAAGAGGGAGAGAGGTGATATGATTGAAACATTCAAACACCTTAATGGTATTAACATGGTGAAAGAGTCTAACATGTTTCAATATAAGAAAAATAGCAGGACAAGAGGACACAGCATGCGATTAGAGGGAGGCCGTTTAAGGGGTAATGTGAGAAAGTTCTTTTCCACAGAAATAGTGGTGGATGCATGGAATGGCCTACCTCAGGAAGTGGTGGACATGAATACAGTGCAGGGCTTCAAACAGGCATGGGATAGGCATAAGGGAGCAATATAGATGAGTATAAATAAATAGGTCATTGACAGAGCAAAGGCCGATGGCATATTTATAAGGCAGAAAAAGAAATGGGCAGACTGGATGGGCCTTGTGGTCCTTATCTGCTGCCAGCGTCTATGTTTCTATGCATTCTGATTGGTCAAGAGGCCATGGGCTTAAAATAGCACAACCAATGAGAAAAAAACGTCCCTAGCCAACCTGGGTGCAGCACATCTCAAATTATGCTTTATTCCTACACAGAATTTTAAGTTTCAGAAGGTAGCCATTGTTTTCTCTGCATACTGTACTCCCACAGAACTACTGTATCTGCTAACAGCCTGACATGTCAGAATCTGTTGCTGTAAATTTTCAAGTTTAGCTTAACTCATATGGAGAAGATCTTCACCCAGGGTGATGACAACATCCAGCAGCCAGAACCTAAGAAATAAAATAAAAGCAGTGAGTAATAGGCATCTAATTGTAACTAGTGCAGAGGTTGAGTCATGTGAAGACAGCAAGGATGGACAAAATATATATAAAAAACACAGTGGGCTGTTGCAGCATTTCAGAACTGGGCACAATGCAAAATCGGAACCATTGACTTAAAAACAGTCTCAGTTACTGATCTGAGCTGCTGCCTATGAGATTTTTGTGTTGAGTAGAGGAATGGGGAAGGTGATGAATATCACTCCATCGGCAGCTTTGTGAGCCTGAGATCAGGTTTAAACCATTACCTGAACTCGACATTTGTAAGCCAAACAATCAACATAGTAACTGCTGGGCCCTTCAAAGCTGATAATTAATTTCTGGCCAAGATATAAAACACAGAAAAGAAGCTAAAGGAGTTTCTAGGTCCCACGACCCCACCTCCAAACCTTATCTAGAAATGCTTAAAAAACTGCCTGCTGTGTCAGCCTTCACTGTGCCTGGCCTGATTCAGAAAGTGGGGCTGGCTGGCTTGCTTGCTATGGGTGGCTAGGTGTAGGAGAGAAGGACAATCTGAAGTGTGAAAATTTCAGTGTACTGAAAGATGAAGAGCATGAGTACATTTCTCCCAACTACACTGCCCCCACAAAAAAAAAATCACAAAAGCCACACTGAACCTATTCAAGAGCAGTATAGTGTCTATATATCCGTGGTGCCCGACAGCCCAATGTACCCCATCTTGTCATTCAAATCATATCTGGCAAAGCTACAGCCAAATGCCTCAGCCCTGCACTGTCACCCCTGCAGCATCCCTCAAGAGTTCCTTAACAATTTTATTTATTTATTTATTTTGTTTTTGTTGACCAGGGAAGTGCACTAGACAAATCCTGCCTATTTTCAGGCACGACTCTGGGGCGGGGGAAACAGATGAATACCAACTGACCTTGAACCAGATTAAGCTGTTGGTGGTAGTTTTAGTGAATGAGGGAGATTTGGCCAGGACACCAGGGAAATTCCCCTACTCTCCAGGAGGGGGACTCGGTGGCTCTCTGTAGGAGATGGCCACTTCTGAGCAAACTTCGAGAGAGATGGACGTTGGTGGTGCAGAAGAGCCGGCCTCCTCCTCTGTATCTGCTATTCGAGAGGCTGCTGTTTCTGAGGAGAATTTTTCTATGTCTGAGATGTCTGAGGATTTCTTTGATGTGGCTCTAGAGGATGTATGTGATGTGGCTTCCCCTACTACAGATGGTGTTTCTGTTACCAGTGGTTCTACTACACTTGCTGACAAGGAACGTACTTTGGCTTTGTTATTAGAAGAGGAGAAGCGCTGCACACCTCAGAAATCTGTTTAATGACAGAAATAGCTGCATTGTGCTTACTTACCGTACCTGCTTCTTCTCCTGCCTCCCATTCTGCTGCATCGCTCCCTAGTGATGTCTGTGCTGTTTCGGAGTGCTGTTTAGCTGTTGACCCTTCTCCTTCCATGGCGACTGGCAGTAGCAAACATTTTGTTGATGCGTCCCTAAAGCTGCTAGCTGGTGCCACTTGTCCCGGTCGGAGTGTGACTGTCTCCCTGTCACTGCCCAAATGCCTTGGTGTGCATGGTTAGGTCCTGTTGCCTAAGGGGCCAGTTCTGCCTGAGGTATGTTGTTGTCCTCCCACCCTGGGACATCTGGCACTGCATGGTGTGACTGTTTTACCTTACGCTGCTGCTGTTTCTTTGTCTGTGGGGTCCAAAGCTGCTGGTGGGTCTGTTTCGGGTGTTATCCCCCCTTCTAAGGTGAGTTGGTCCCCTGAACATGCTATTTCTGGGGCTGGGTGGCTTCGGCAAATGGATGGAACGTGGCTCCCCGATACTAATGATGCTGTTGTGCAGCGCTATCATCTTGGTGCTAGTACTGTCCCTGCTACATCCCCTAAGCCTTCAACCTCTGTTACCCCTGTACTTCCTGAATCTAGGGTTGATGTTTCAAATCTTATGGATCTCAAGGGGACATCCATGATGGATTTGCAGGATGGTGATTTGGACCTTACTGGTTCTACTGCCACAGACGCTTCTCGCCAGAACCCTATGGTTTTCATTGCTCCTGTCCCTACACCGTCTGCCTGGTTTAATTCTCAGTTTAAGTTGACTGACTCATTCTCTCACAAGGGTGAACCTGCCCCTCAGAAAATTGCTGTTCGTTTGATCTATAAAGGGGGCTTGAAAGAACAGCGTGATTGCTAGACGTTTATTTAAGGGTTCCCTGCATTTTGTCTCTCTGAAATTTATGCATTGATACATATTGGCAGTTCTAATTTTGACATCAGCTTTAAATCTCTTTCTAATTTAGAGAAATTTTGGACTTTCTACAATAAGGTCAAAAATACTCCTTTATTGGTACTGTTTTTAGTTGTTCCTTTGACTAAGCCTGCTGTTAAGTTAATTACTATCCTGTTCCGTAACGAGGGTGTGCATATTGAGGATATTCTTTTTTGGCTGTGAAAAAGGTGTGATGTGTTGGATAAACCTGTTCCTATTCTTGATAGTGAACAGATCTGGAATGGTGGATGGAAATTGAGGGTGGAACTTTTTTCCACAAATAATGGGCCTGTACATCTTCCCAATAGTTTTTTTCCTTGGGAAGGATAGGGGTAGTTTATTTTACTATGGTCAGCCTAAAACTTACTTTAAGTGTGGGTCTCAGACGTACCTTAATATGGCTTGTGATACCCGTAGGTGTACTTATTGTTTTGAATTTGGTCATTTGGCTACTAATTGTCTTAATTTATTTAAATGTAATTTATGTGAACAGACTGGGCATGGTTATGCTAAATGTCCTTGGGCATCCCATAACAGGGATGACTGTCCTTCCCATGTGTCACAGGGTGCTGTAAGACCATTTGTATTTCTGGAACCTTCTTCTCTTTCTCCTGCTACAAGTCTGCTGCAGCAGCACCTTCTGTAACTATCCTGTCTCTATTGACTTTGCTTATTTCCCCTTTCCCAGACAGGCCATCTGGGAAAGCTCGTACTATCCATGTGATTCTTTATGGTTTCAGGAAGAAAAATGTCTTCATGGCCCCCCCCCCGGTAGCTAATGTAGCTAATATATCTTCACTTGTGTCCCATTATTGCAATGCTATGGCACTTTGACAGTGCTAGCATTTCTATGCACAGTGCATTCTGCAGAAAGCTTTTGCCATATGGGCGTTTGCTCTGTTAGCCTCATTTAAGAAACCTGCACACAGTATACTCAGTAAAGCAGCGATTTAAAGCTGCCAAGAAGTGAACCCCCCAACCTTCTCGCACTTGCGAGGTGAAACTCCTTTTCCTTTTTTCCCTTGTGAGATGTCCAAAGAGACCTCCATGTGGAGGTATTTGTTAAACTGTTGAGTTTGCCTCGGTAGAAGCTGTATTTTAAACCTAAACCGAAACAAACAGCTTTCTGTTTGTTTTCTTCAGACCTAGGCATCCAAGCATGACACTGAATGATATGAAGTTCTCTCTGTTGTTAGTAACCCGGTGAAATGAATTCCAGAAAACATGGTTTTAATGTTTATGTTTTCTGCAGAATCTCCAGAAGTATTATAGCTGAATAAAAAGAAAGAATGACAATGGCAATACAAAAGCAACACAATGCTTTTAAGAGCTCTGTGTTTCCCTGTGCTGCAGCATGTTTGTAAATATAAAAAAGAGAAACTTCTGTACCTAAATGTGTAGAATTCTACATAACTTTCAGTTTTTAGTTAAAAGAATGTATAAAATGCCAATGTTAGTTTATTTGTTACTTAAGAATGGAGGGTCTTACCGAGGTATAAGCAGAGGGGAATCTTCTAGAAGGAGTTTTCTCCTTGCAGAGATCATTATGAATGGATCCTTAGGCGTCAACTGGCCCTCTCTTCTCCATACTTATACCTTGGGTCATTCAGGGGAGGAGTCTGCTACCAGGAACAGCATTACAATAAAATAAACAAAGCATATTTATTGACATTAAAAGATATGCTACACAGTCTTTTGCTGAATTGAAGCTGTTCTGTGTTTAATATGTGAAAATAATGGTTAGTTTTAAAATTAAGGAGTTTGGAAGTAAGTGGGCGAAGCTTCAAGTAAATCACCTGACCCCCACTGAGATAAAAGGAGCAGCTTTTATGCATCTCCTCAGATAGATAGTGAGTGGAGAGGTTGGTAGTACACTGACCTGCTGTTATGCTCTAGCCATTTCTAGAGAAGTGTATATTGATATATTCTTTTGTCATTTGCTTCTGTTTATTTTTGTCGTATTCAGTTTGCCTTTTTTTTTTTTTTTTATTTGCTTTGCTTATCAGGCTGGCTTAAAATAAATTTGCCTAGCAATTGCTTGGTCCAACCTGATACCTTTTGACTCTGCGTTCATCCTTGACCACTTCCCTCCGACACCACAAAGGTTTGATTAATATTGCCCAATATCCAAGCTACTAAGGCAACTGCCCCTGCCGGAGCTGACCCTCACTCCCCTCCGTTTCTCCCTTCGGAGACTTCCCTTGTGGTTGAGAGCCTTGTACCTGATATGGCTCCTCCTGAGACTAGTAATCAGGACTGAGCTGTTCCCTTTGTGGCTCCTACTGCTCCTTCTAGTTCTTCTGTACCGTCCACTTCTGCCCCGTTTACATCTCCTGATCTTCTGTCCTTTCAGCTCTAGATGATTCTGGTGTTGTTGACATGCCCCCCCCCAGACCCTCAGCAGCCTTTTAAGAAGGTTACTGCTAAAAAACGTAATAGATTTGGTAAGGCCATTCTACCGAAATCTTCCCCTTTGGCCTCTTCTTGTCGTGAGCCCTTAGATACCTGGAAGACTGGTAATCAGATTTCGGTTTTAACCCCCGGAGATGAGTCTGATGGTAATGACTCTGACCACTCCTCTAGAGCTTCCACTGTCACTGACTTTACTTCTGAAGGTGAGGATGGTAATTTCGACTGTGGAGTCTAGCCTTGGAGGTCAGGCTTGGAGGGTGGTTAAGGCCTTGATGATTTTTTCTGTTTTATTTTCTTTTTCCCTCACTTTATGGCATCCCTGACTATTTTCACTCTTAATGTTAATAGCATTAAGAGTCATAGGAAGATGGTGACTCCCTTGACCCTTTTACAACAACGTCTGGTTGATATCTTTTGCATTTAGGATGCTAGGCTGAAAACGTCTCTTGATATTAAACTTGCTACTAACCTATGGTCTAAGGGTGCTACCTTTTGGTCTATTGGGGAATCAACGTGTGATGGGGTTGGGATCTTGTTTGTTTATTCAGAGTTACAGCTCTACAGATTGGTTGATATTTACCCTGGTAGAGCTTTATTGTTAGACATTAATTTTCTGGGTGATAGATTTAGATTGATTACTGTTTATGCCCCTCAGACCAAGGCTCAGCGAGTGGCATTGTTGTCTGATATTCAACCATATCTTCACACTTCTCGACTTGTTGTTTGGGCAGGTGATTTTAATTGAGCTCTGAGTACCTCAGATAGGGGGTTGAAAACTTTGAAATTGTTTTGTGACTCCAATAAGCTCCACAATGTACTCCATACTGCTCAACTGATGGATGCTTATCGACATGTTCATTCCTCTGGTGGTAATACTTTTTTTAAGGCATCTTCGTCCACTTGTATTGATTTTGTTTTTCTTTCTGCTGTTTTTCATGTGTCCTCAGCTGTTTTGCATGTTTGGAAATTTACTGACCATAGATCCCTTACTGTTTGCCTTGACTGGGGCACTGTACCCAGGTGTAAAAAAAATCTCTGGCATCTTATCAATACCTTGTTGTCCGATGTTGTTATACATAGAGCCTGGAAAAGGGAGTGGGCAGCTCAGCTTTCTGTTATTGATATGTATGATGATTTGGCATCCTGGTGAGAGGACACCAAGCATGATTGGAAAGCCTTTTTTCAGGCCCGTTTCCGTACCTTTGCTACCTCACAGTACTTTGAATGCCTACATCTTCGGGGTCAGTTGCAGTGGTTAATTTCCTTGACAAACTGAGAAGCATGATTATAGTGTTCAGATACATCATGTTAAAAAGCAAATGTCATCATATCAATATGATAGGTCTAAATCTTTAGAGCATGAGCATTGTTACGGTTTGAAAATCCATAAAGGTTCCTTGGATACTTTTCAGGATTGTAAGGATTGGATGAGTAGTCGTGTAGTTACCTGTTTGAAAACCATGGATGATGATCTGGTTACTTCCCCAGAGGACTTGGTTCTTGTAGTTGAACAATATTTGGATTCACTTTATCGAGCAGATATTAATGTTGACTCCACGGCTTTGAATTTTGACACTTTGCATTTGCCTCAGGTGTCAGATTTCAGTAGGCAGCAGTTATTAGCACCGATTAATGCTGATGAAGTCAATGCTGCTATCTCCTCTAAATCTGGACTCTACTCCTGGTACCGATGGTTTAGGTGCTGCTTTTTATCAATCGTTTAAAGATGATCTGGTCCCTGTTTTTGTTAATGTTCTTAATGTTATGCTGTCTAATTCCGCCTTGGCGTCCTTCATGAATCATGCTCTGGTGCTTTTATTATATAAAAAGGGGCCAAAAGAAGATTTATGAAATTGGAGAATGCTTAGTTTATTGAATACAGACTTAAAGGTGTTGAGTAAGGTTTTACTCAATAGACTGTCTACGGTGGCAGAGGGTTTAATTTGTCTGCACCAATAGTGTTCTTTTCCTGGTCGGACTCAATATGACAATTTATTGATATTACGGGAGTTGTTTACTGTTGCACAGCATGGCAGGTTACGTGGTTATATTTTAAGTTTGGACCAGGAAAAAGCCTTTCCTTCTTGGTGCCTTTGTAGGCTGGATTTGCACTATGTATAGATTGGCATTACTTCTTCCTAATGTTGATGGCTGAATTGGTAACCCAGTCAGGGTGCAGCTTGGTGTGCATCAAGGTTGTCCCCTGAGCCCTCTTTTGTACATTTTTTCCATTGATATTTTGCTTAGAATGATAGTACAAAATGTCAATCTGGCTGGCTTAAGTGTTCGCCTTGATGTTCCGCCTGTGAAGATTTTGGCATATGCAGATGATTTGGTTCTTTGTCTATCTGATGTTAAGGAAGGGCTGTTTGTGCATGATGTTTTATCCGTATTTTCTCATTGTTCTGGTTCCAAGATCAATTATACCAAGAGCAGAGATGTCTCTTTGGGGATACCCCAGTGCCTGAGTTGGGTTGTGTTTCAGTTATTCCAACCAGTACAGCTCCTCTCATTCTGGGGGTTGAATTTGGTTCTGGTGACATGGTCCATGCTAATTGGTCTGCGAGGCTTGATAAGGCTGTGCAGTTTGTGGCTAGATGGAAAGGGAGGCAAATTGCTAAACATAAACGTGTTTTATTGATTAAATCATTATTAGTTCCTATTTTTTTGTATGTTAGTTATGTGTTTCCTCACCCATTTTTTTTGTTTACTTCCTTATTTAGTGTTTTTTTTCCAGTCATTTTGGGGGAGTAGGTTGATCCCCATTAAACGTGGATATACTTATAGGAGTATTCGGGAAGGTGGTGTGGCAATGGTGCATCCGGTGGCCTTTTTTCTTTGTAAGGGCCTGGTTCTCCAAGGGATTACCACTTTGGAAAATGGGTAAATCAGCTCCTTTTTCGAAGCTTCCTTTTTTTCCTAAATATGGTTTGGAAATATTTAAACCGTTGTTGAAATGGGGTATTTCAGTTTCACATTTGGAGACTATGGATAGGAAAAGGTTGAACCATCTTGTTATTTTTAAAGAATTTCCGGATGCTGTACATTTTCCGTATTGTCCTCAGGACTCCTTGGCTGTGGTTGTTAAGTGTTTATCTAATAAATGATTGCCAGATTTTGTTTGGGATAGTGCTTGGTTGAGTTCTTATGGTAGATTACCTGTCGGCAGTAATCATAAACATAAACAAGTCAGTGATAGGCATTGTGCTAGGACATTCTGTATAACAGTTTTGGAAACACAGGAGTACCTTTATTTGGAATGTCCTTATGTTAAATCTTTTTGGGTTTCTTTAGCTTCCAAATGGAAAGAACCTCTATTTGCTTCTCTTACTTATTGTACATTGCTTTATGGAGCACATGATGGGGAATGGTCTATGTATAATAATGATACATTATTATTGATCTTTTTCATCCTTCGATTTTATATTTGGCAATCAAGATGTTTATGGGTTATGCAATAAAGATTTGTTTTGTTTGACAAAATTTTTTATAATGTAACTCGTACATTGCAGAAAATTCATGATCATGACTAATTTTCTGGGTCTGTTAAGGGGCAAATTTTTGTGGGTTAATTGTGAACATTGGGTGTTGACCGTTTAATTGTTTTTCTGCTTTTGTTATTTTTTATGTATGTTTTTGCTATGTTTTTGTTTGTATGTTTCTTTTTTCTGTATTGGAGTCCTCTTTTTCGATAAATTCCCCTACTCTTTTCGATAAGTGCCATGGGATCTTTAACATCCACCTGAACTACCAAAAATCCAGGCAGATGGGACCTTAGTTTAACGTCTTATCCGAAAGACGGCACCTCAGAAGTGCAGCACCCCTCTAATGCTGCACTACAGTGTCAGTACTGGGATATTAACCCAAGTGCCAGATGTGGAAGCTGAACCCAAAGCCCTCTGATCTCCCAGCCTCAGAGGTGAGTGTGCTACCTACTGAGCCACTGACAATGAAGTCTGTTTGTATACAATGAAGCTGATGGGTATACAAATTGCCTTGCCTTCATGATGAAGCAGCCCAGCAAGGAGGCTGGACTCTGTTGAGAGTATGCAAACCATTTGGTTTAGTTGGCTTCAGTGCAGCTACTTTCAGACATTGGACTGGAGGCATGACAGATCATGTCAGTTACCAGACACCAGTGCAAGGCTTGCCTGCACAGTTACTGGGTGACTGCAACTACAGATGGGGAAGTCATGGATTGAAGTGCTTTCCTGCATTAAGTAAACCAGCGGTGACATGAAGAACAAAGATGCCAGGCCGCTTACTGCTCAAGCTGCAAACACACTGCCACCTACAAGAGAGAACAATGGAAAAATCATATAGATAAAGCATGTATAAATACATGACAGGTTCATCAAAAATTGCCAGTGAAGTCAGAATAAGGGAGCGTAATAGAAATCTACAGGAAATATGAATTTACAAATGTAGCACTAGAGGAATACAAACAATACATCTAATAGGCAGACCATGAAGCTATATGCTGTACATAGGTATAGGCAAGTTATCAAATATGTGTTGGAACAGCTAAGACTGAAAGACAGGAGAGCAGAGCTGAGAACTTTGTAGAAGCAGGATGAATCTGTGAGGAGCCACCATTTAAGCAATAAGAAACAACTGGGGGTGGGTTGTGCTGGGTTTAATGCATGCACAGAGGCATTGTGAGGTACATAGGGTGGGTGGGGGATAAAATACAGAGGCTACATGTCACTCTTTAAATAAGGTAGGGCAAAACAAAAGAGACTATTTGCCATTACCAGTGCAGAAATTGTCATTAATCACTTGAACAGCATCAACAAAGTAACAATTAACTGGATTAAAAGGCAAAGGATTGTTGCTTGAAGCTTCTGTACCTCTCCCTTCCCTCAGGTCAATTAGCAAATGCTTTTCCAATCTCTGCTTTTCCTTCCTGGATTAAAGACATTAAAAAATAAATAAAACAGTGATATGGCTCATACTTGCTAATTTTAGGAACGTGAACATTCCTAATGCAAAACATTAGCTCAAGATCATTGCCCCTGAGAATAGCACCATCAAAATTGATGCTTTTTGACATGAATGTGGAATTAAAAACAGTTGATATGCAGTTTGTGGCATTATAGAAACATTGAAGTTGCTGGCAGATGGGACCGTATGATCCATCAAGTCTGCCCTTTGTTTCCACCCCCCCCTTACTTAGCTGCCTGCTTGAGTATCCCACATTGTATGTCCCATACCTGCTTGAAGTCTCCCACCATCTTGGTTCCCATCACCCCCTCTGGCAGGCTATTCTATGGTTCCACATGCTCTGAAGAAAAATGTACTCATATTGCTCCTGAACTTTCCTCCCTTAAGTCTAAGGTCATGCCCTCTAGTCCTGTTGTAGTCTTTTAACTGAAAGAGGTTCGGCAAGTGCACCCTGTTGTTGTCTTTATGGTATTTAAATGTTTCGATCACATCACCACGATTCCTGCATTGCTCTAGGGAGTATAATTTGAGGTCATCTAGTCGTGCCTTGTATGGTTTCTGATGCAAGCCCTGCACCATCTTTGTTGCTCTTCTCTGTACCGTCTCCAGCCTATCTATGTCTTTCCTGAGATGTGGCCTCCAGAACTGGACACAGTACTCCAGGTGAGACCTTACCAGGGACTGATACAGGGGCATGATTACTTCATGCCTTCTGCTTGTGATGCCCCTCCCTATGCATCCCAGGATGCCACTAGCTTTTAGTGCTGTCTTTTCACATTGTTTACTGACTTTGAAGTCATCTGATATGATCACCCCTAAGTCTCACTCCTGCCTAGTAGCCACCAGCTGCTCTCCTCCCATTGAGTACAGTTTCCCTGGGTTACGTTTTGCCAGGTGCATGACCTTGCAATTTTTGGCATTGAATTTCAATTACCAGGTCCTGGACCACTCTTCCATTTTTCGGAGATCTGCTTCCATGCTATGCTGTCCCTCTGGTTGTCCACCCTGTTGGTGTCATCTGCAAACAGGCACACCTTTCCCTTCAGTCCATCTGCAATGTCACTGATGAATATGCTGAAGAGGATCGACCCCAGAACTGAACCCTGTGGGACCCCACTAGTCACCCTCACCACTTCTGACAGAGTGCCACTCACTAATGCTCTCTGAGTTCTCCCATGTAACTAGTTTCTGACCCAGTTCATTACCTTGGGCCCGACTCCCATGTTCTCCAGTTTTTTGACTAGTCTCCTGTGAAGAACAGAGTCAAAAGCTTCGCTGATGTCCAGGTAAACCATATCCACTGCCCCACCCTGATACACTGTTTTGGTGGCCCAATTGAAAAAAACAGGTTTGTCTGGAAGGACCTCCCTGCCATGAAACCATGTTGATTTTTGTCCAGCTGTCCAATTTGCTCCAAAAGAGCTACAATTCTTTCCTTCAGCAAGGACTCCTTCAGTTTTGCTATGACTGACGTTAGACTAACCAGACGGTAGTTTCCTGGTTGTTCCTTGCTTCCACTCTTGTGGAGTGGTACTACTGTTGCTCTCTTCCAGTCCTCTGGCACCTCCCTGCTGCTCAACAATTTGTTGAAGAGCACTGCTAAGGGGGCTGCCAGTTCTCTCCCAAGTTCTTTAAGTATTCTTGAGTGTATCCTATCTGGCCCCATAGCTTTGTCTACCTTTAACTTTTCTATTTCCTCTAGGACCCATTTCTCTGTGAAGGGACCCATGTCTATTCCTTCAATTGGACACTTCTTTATGCCTATTTTACAACCCTTTGAGTCATTTACTCATTTCCAAAGGTCCCACGTCAGAATAAAACATAGACATTCATACAGTACATACATAGAATAAATGTGGGTGAGCAATTATACAGAGTATAAGTACAATGAGCACAGGTTAATGCCTATACATTTGGTAGCTAAAACAGGGTGGAGCTATTGACTTATTTAACCTAATGAGCGGTTAAGACCTATACAATTGGTAGCTAAAGCAATGCATGATATGAGTTGGTAGTAAGCCGCCTTAGGGAGGCCTTGTCTTATTCATAATACAATGCATTCATAGTCCAGTGCAACTATATGATAACCGAGGGAGGTAAGGAGTGTGTCGGCTAGAAATAGTGAGAGTTCTCCACTGCCTGGCCAAGGGCGGGTGCATGGCCTAGCGGCATGGTGCAGGATCCACAGGTTACACTAGCATTGATGTGAGGAGAGGATATGAGCCCTTAAGGCAGCTTTTAAAGGTCCTAGATTGGTGAGTGATGTGACAGCCAGAGGGAGGGCATTGTACCAGGATGGAGCTCTAAGGGGGAAGGATCGTTGGGCTGGAGTGGTCTTGACCCTAGGCACCTTCCAGATAGTTTTGGGGGCAGCCCGTGTGGACGCTGAGATGGTGGCTGCCTGAAGAGAAGCCATGACACCTATTGAGGTTAAACCCATTTTTTTGGATTTTTTTGGTAAAGAGACAGGTCTGGTATAATAGTCTTTCCTCAAGGGAGAGGATATTGGTGAGTGCGTATAGGGTGCAGGTATGTGTATTTCTGTCAGCACCAGAGAGGAGCCAGCAGGCCTTATTGATGACTACTTGTATTTGAAGAAGCGCAATAGGGTCGGCGGCAGCATAGATTGTGAGGCCATAGTCCACCTGCGATAAGACTGAGGAGATAATGACTAAGTGAAGTGCTTCAGTTGGCAGGCAGTCTTTATGTCTGTAAAGGAGACCAATGTGGGTGTTGTGGGTGTTGTGGCAGAGGTCAGGATTTTTATATGTTCGTGGAATGAGAGGGAAGAGTCAAATGTAATACCTAGATATTTATACTTTTGGACCTGTTCCAGTGGGATGAGAGAGGTGCAGAGTATTTCCGGGGGGAAATCCTTTGATCTGTTTTGGCGGTAGGCATACAGCATCATCTTAGTTTTTTAATGTTAATCACCAATCTGTGTTCAGCAAACCAGTGTTCCATCTGAGAGAAGGAGTTTTGTAAGGTACACTGGAGAGAGACAGGATCAGGATGTGTGGCATAAAGAACAGTGTCATCTGCGTAGAGGAGAAGGTTGCCAGGGCAGGATTTAGGCAGGGCATTGAGGTAGATGCTGAATAGCAGGGGACCCAGGATAGATCCCTGGGGAACTCCTGAGCACACAGGCAGCATAGTAGATATGGTATTATTAATTTTAACACATTAGGTTCTAGAGGACAGATAGCTGGAGAACCATGAGAGAGGACAATGAGAGACCCCAATTTGTTGTAATGTGTTAAGGAGGAGGGGATGAGAACCCATGTCTAAGGCCTTTAAGAGGTCTATAAACACGGCCCCTGCAAGGTTCCTTTTGTCAAGCATGGAGTGCAGGGAGTTAGTGAATTCTGTGAGGGCGGTCATAGTGCTATGACCAGTTCTGAAACCATGCTGCTCCCTGCATAAGAGGTTGTGTGTGAGGAGGTAGTCAGTGAGCTGACTGGCCATGGTCTTTTCAAGGATTTAGAGAGTGGGGAGAGAATTGAGATGGGCTGTTAGTTTGGGAGAGAGCTGTCACTACATTTCCATATTGGTGTTATCACTGTCATTTTCCATGAGGTTGGGAACTGGCCCAGGTGCAGGGACAGATTTAGAAGGTCCGTAGTGGGGAGATAATTGAGTCTAGTCTGTCTGCTTCCTGTGTGAAGACTGAGTAGAAGTGCTAATTGAGTGCCTCTGCCTTTTCCTTGTCTTGCTCTGTGGGTTGTCCATCCTTTTTTGTGATTCTAACAATGCCCCCTTTGGTCTTCCTTTTTTCTCGTATGTACCTGTAGATGGTTTTGTTACCCTTTTTTACTACCTGAGCTATACTAACTTGTGTCTGAGCCTTTGCATTTCTTATCGCTTTTCCTGTCTTTTTTTAGTTTGTTTGTATTCTGTTTTGTCCGCCTCATTCAGACTCCTTGTACTTTCTGAAGGCTATGTGCTTCTCTTTCACCATGGTTGCTGCTTTCTTTGAAAACCACAGTTTTTCCTCCTTTTGTTCTTACTAACCTGACGGGCACATTGTGATGTGACCATGGTTATTGCATCCTTCAACCTTGTTCAACATTTCTTAATGCTCCCTGCTGTTGTGTTACTAAGGTTGTCCCTCAGGCAGGCCTTCATTTTTGTAAAGTTTGTCCTCCTGAAGTCAAGGACCTTCAGTTTGGAGTGTGTGGAGTCTTCAGTCCTTTTTACCCTGAACCATACTGTGTTATGGTCACTGTTGCCCAGGTGGTTCCCTACTTCAACGGCCAGAACCCTATCGCTATTTATGAATATCAGATCTAGAATCGCATTACGCCTTGTGAATGATGTCACTAGTTGACTTAGGCCTGCTTCCTGTAGTGTGACTAGGAATTCCCTGCTTTTTTTGTGATGCCGCTGTGTGGGTACTCCATTGTATATCTGGCAGATTGAAATCCCCCACCAGCACCACGTCCCCTTTGCCTGACATCCAGGATTTCCTTATCCCTGGCTTCCTCCTGATTTGGGAGTCTGTAGATTATTTTTACCCAAATGGGTTTCCGGATTCCGGCCCCAATTGTGATCCATAGATCCTCTATTTCCCCTTGTGCCTGTTGCATCTCTAGGGCATTGATGGTATCCTTAACATATATAGCTACCCCTTCTCCCTTTTTCCCCAGTCCTTTCTCTCCTGAACAAGTTATACCCCTGGATAGTCACCTCCCAACCATGATTGTTTGTGAAACATGTTTCAGTCACAGCAACCCAGTCTAGTCCTGCCTTAGCTATTGTGGCAGTGAGGTCAATCATCTTGTTAGCCAGACTGCATGCATTGAGGCATAGCACTGACCATTCTTGATGTGTCACTTTATTAATCATGCCCCCCCTTGATCTTATTGTTTGTCCCTTTGCCTTTTTTATGTTTTTGTTTCCTCCCTTTCCTTTACTTTGGTCATCTGCAAAGTCGAAAAGGATTTAAAGTTTCCTGCTATCTGCTTTTGCTATCCTGGAGTGTGTAGATATGGTGCTAGCTGGAGGGGAAGAGACAGCAGGCTCTATGTGTGCTTCTCCTAGATCTACCATCATCTCCCCTCCCACTAGTTTAAATGTCCCACATGGACGTCAGATTTCTGGCCCAGTGCCCTGATTCCCTCCTTAGTCATGTGGAGGCCGTCTAATTTGAAGAACTCCCTTTCCCAGAAGTTGCCCCAATTTCAGACGAAGTGATGTCCCTTTGTGTGGCACTAGTCCTTAAGCCATGCATTGAACTCACTTCTCTCTTTCTTTCTGATTTTCTGCCTTTTCTTTCCCTTTTCTCAAATAGGTGGAATTTCAGAGAATGCAATGCTGGACAAAAATGAAACCAATTTCTTGCCAAGCTGCGCAATGTGCTCCTTAACCTCTTCGACTGACCAGCTAGCAAGGTTATTGGTACCTAGATGGATCAGGATGTTTGAGCCCACTTCTTCCCTCTTAACTATGTTGACTATTTGGTCAGTGTGCCTCCAAGTGGATGCTCCTGGGAGACATCTGACTTGCACATCTGCACGTTTGTTTTGTCTCAGGCAGGGGTCCACACTGTGAATCATGGAGTCCCTTATGATTCTGAGTTTTTTCCTATTGTTCTTGAGATTTTGTTTATGATGTTGTTTTGCTATCCTGTTGCATTCGGCTTTTTGCTGACCCAAGACATCCTCTGTTTCGGATGGTACGGATGTAAGGTGTGTACCTGTTTTTTGTGTTTAGAGTGCTTTGTTTGGGAGAGTTGCCTGAGAGCTGCCCCCTTTTCCTGTAACCAGTTGCCATCCCCCAGGCATAGTGATTCTGTGGGGGAGAGGTGTGCTGGTTTGGTGTTGGTGATGTGGAGGTGTACTCCTAAAAGAAATGTTTCCCTGTAGGTAGTTATGTAGGAGGCTGATCTCACCCCATGCCTTGTGGAGCTGAGCCCTGAGGTGACATATCTCCCAGCATATGGGACAGCTGACCTGCCTCTGGGTGACATGACCATTAAAGAGTGTCCCACAGTATTAGCAGCCAATGATATCCATGTGCGTGCTAGTGGATGGAACAAAAGAGTATAAAATTAATCAAATTGAGAGGAAGACAATCTGTTGTTCTGAGTGGCCTGAGCTGTTGCTTCCAGCTGAGAGCTTTCTATTAGTCAACCACTATTTCAGTAGTGGTACAGCAGTACAAATGCTAATTTACATACAGCAGCCAGGAATTCTGCGTAAGTGTTCCAACTGCTCTTTATGGTGAGAGAGCAGCCGCTGGCTGGGTCTGAGCAGAGTGATCGAGGAGAGAAGTCACCTCAGTGGAGATAGGAGCCCAAACTGTGCACTCCAAGGGGGATTCAGCCAGGTAGAACTGCTGTCAAGGAATCCCTACTTCTGCACCTGTCAGAGTCTGCCTTCTCTCCATGATTGATCTCTCTCAGTCAGTGAAGATCAATGAAGCTCAACAGATAGTAAGGCTAGGGGCTGGACCGCACTTGACGTATGCCTCCTAGGATTGCCCTTTGTGTCTGAGCTGTCTGCATTTTATTTTGGGTATAAGAAAATCAATGCTTAGGTCACTCAGAAAACTAACAAACAAGTCTTCATTTTTATCCAGGTCTTGGAAATATTTTGTAACTTTTTACTTACAGGATTCTGAGATACAACACCAGTATGTCTCTATAACAGAAAGAACATCCAGCTTTGATGCTGAAATCAAGTGTTCAGTTTCATCAGTTTTACTCTGGAAACATGTGCCATCAGGTGAACAATTTGCAGATTTTTTGCATGGACCAGCTTTCCAACTTTAGTTGCCTTTTATGGCTGTGCAAGCTGGGTCTGGGTTTTACTGTATGTCTCACATGATGAAAGTACAGTGGGAGTGTAGTATATCCTTTTGCAGAGTTCAGAGATACAGTAACCATATGAACAATATTTTTTTTCAGGGCATGGGGAAGGTACATCTCCAATAATCATTCTGATTTAGAAGTTAGATTGCAGCATCTTATGGTAGCCACTACTGTCCCCAGAGCTAAGCAATCAAACACAGTACCTACTGCAGCTAAACAGTACTTAATAGCACTGCACCATGATCAAATCAGTTACTGTCCTCTCAGAGCACAGTAGTAGTTCCCAGTATATTTTAGGTTTGGTACTTAGGTTAGAATATATCAAATGGGAAACTATAGTTTCCAGACGGTGACATCTGTATACAGCATGTGACCCAGATGCAAAACAATCCACTGCCACTAGGAACCATAAAAATGTACACAATGTACCACACAGATACTGTACATTAAGAGACCATAGATAGACTTCAATGAAAAAAATATAAATGTTGACTCTGTTAGACTTGCAACTTGCATGGTATTTCCATGTTACTGGTTTAATACATGTTCTATTATTTAAAAGTTATTACTTTATATATTATAGAAACATAGAATTTGACAGCAGGTAAGGACCGCTTGGGCCACCTAGTCTGCCCATTTTCCTACCTAACAGATAAGATGCAGATCCTAGTTAACCAACAGCTTACTTCCTCCTACCCCCCAATAGGACTGCCTTATGTCTGTCCCATGCATTCTTGAATTCCCAAACTGTTCTTGACTCCATGACCTCCTCAGGGAGGCTGTTCCATGCATCCACAACCCTCTCCATGAAAAAATACTTCCTCACATTACCTCTGAGCCGTCCCCCCTCTATCTTCAAATTGTGCCCCCTTGTTCTTGCACATCTCTTTTTCTGAAAGATGCTACCCTCTTAGACTTTGTTGATTCCCTTGAGGTACTTGAAAGTTTCTATCACGTCCCCTCTCCCTTCTTTCCTCAAGGGTATACATATTATGCTCCTTTAGTCTTTCTTCGTATGTCTTCTGGTGCAGACCCAGCACCATTTTGGTTGCCCTCCTCTGGACAGCCTCCACTCTGTCTATGTCTTTGCGGAGATGGGGTCTCCAGAACTGCACACAGTACTCCAGATGGGGTCTCACCAACTGACTGTACAGAGGGTCTATACGACAGACCCCTGGTGGAGGCTGTGAGTTCCGCTGCGATCGGTGCCTGTACATTCGGAGGGCAGGGCAGACATGGGTTGTCTTCGAACGTCCCCGCCCCCATGGGATTCACATCCTTCAAAAGTATGCCAGACCCCACTAATGAGCCGGCTCCATTACCATCCCCTCTGGCCACCAGAGTTCGCCTATCGGTGGCACCCACCTGGGAGGCCGCGCAGTATTAGGTCTGGCTGCCAAAGCTCGGCAAGGCCATCGAGGCTTGGGGTGCCGGCACTGAAAAATTAATTAAAAAAAAAAAAAGAAAAGAAAATGTTGAAGAGGATGGGGCCTAATACTGACCTCTGTGGCACTCCACTGCTCACCTTATGCTCCCCCCATGACTGAGCTCCATTAATTAAGCCCCTCTGTGTCCTATCCTTGAACCAGTTTGCAGTCCAGTTGACTGTCTTCTAAGGCCTGTATTCTCTAGTTTATTCATAAGCCTTCTATGGGGTACGGTGTTGAAGGCCTTGCTGAAGTCTAAGTACACCACGTCCACCGCCCCTTCCTGATCCACTGTTCTGGTCAACCAGTCAAAGAATTCTATCATGTTTGTTAGGTGTAATTTTCCTGCTGTAAATCCGTGTTGCTTGGGGTCAAGCTTTCCGGATTCTTTTAGATGATCCACTATTCTATTTTCAGCAGGGTTTCCATAAGTTTGCCTACCACTGAGGTCAGAGTGACCGGGCGGTAGTTCCCACTCTTCCCTTCTTTCACTTTTATGTAAGGGTATCACCACAGCCTTTTTCCAGTCTAGTGGTATTGTACCACTTTCCAGTGACTTATTACAAAGGTCATTGAGTGGTGTTGCAATTTCTTCCCGGAACCC
The DNA here is from genome assembly GCA_016271365.2 of Neoceratodus forsteri. Classification (NCBI taxonomy): domain Eukaryota; kingdom Metazoa; phylum Chordata; order Ceratodontiformes; family Ceratodontidae; genus Neoceratodus; species Neoceratodus forsteri. The sequence continues at coordinate 1,467,418,127 of CM057449.1, forward strand.
CTTTAGAATCCTAGGGTGGATTCCATCAGGTCCCATTGCTTTGTCCACTTTTAGTTTACTAAGCTCTTCTAGGACTCTTTATCTTGAGAAGTGGAAGTCATCTGCTATTCTACTGTTGCACACTGCCTTGGTCTTAAATGGTGAAGACTAAGACTGAGCAGAATTAGTTTAACACTTCTGCCTTGTCTTCATCCTTTTTAACTATCTATCCTTCAGTTGATTTTAGCCTGATTATCCCACCCTTATTCTTTTTTTTCTTTCACTTATGTACCTAAAAAATGTTTTGTCCCCCTTTGTTACTCCCTGTACTATTTTCACCTTTGTCTGGGCTTTGGCTGTCCTAATAGCCAAATCCCCTGATAGCTAATCCCCATTCACTAAAAATACCACCAACAGCTTAATATGGTTTTCAAGGTCAGTTGGCATTCATCTGTATCCCCCTCCCCTGAGTCGTGCCTGAAAATAGGCAGAATCTGTTTAGTACACTTACCCGGTCAAAAAAAATCCTAAATAAATAAACAGCTTTTCCCACTTCTCTCAGCTTTGATATGTAATGTTGCCGGTCTGCTTCTTTCTTTGTCTGCTTCTACTGCTTGAAAGCCCTTTTTTGCATTTTACTATTGTTGCTATTTCTTTGGAGAGCCACAGTGGCTTTTTTCTTCTTTTTGACTTGCTGATGTGCTTTGTGCACTGTTCAGCAACTTGAAGTAAGGCTATCTTCAAGGCTTCCCAGCTTCTCTCCACATCCCACGAGTTGTTCATTTCCAGCAAATTGAATTGAGTTTTCATGGTGTCAAAGTCTGCCTTGCAGAAATCAAGTATTTTGAGCTTTGTGTGACTTGATTCTGCTACCCGTTCCACTGTTAATCAGATTGACCTGTGGTCGCTGGTTCCCAGATTTACCCTACGATTTATGTCTGAGATTGTGGTGCTGTTGTTAGCATCAGGTCCAGAATAGTCTGTTCTCTAGTGAGGACTGCACCAGCTGGTTAAATCCCACCCCTTCAGGGCAAGTAGGAACTCTTTGCTGCATTCAGACGATACCGTGAATGAGGACCAATCTACATCAGGTAGACTAAAATGCCCCACTAATAACCAGTCTCCTTGCTGGCCATCAAGAAGATGTTTTCCAGGGCCCATTGTCTATGTCAGAGTCTTCGGAGGGAGGTCTATATATTTGACTCCCACTTGGATGGGGGCTTTGTCCCCTGCTCCTAGGGTGACCCATAGAGCTTTTGGTCTTCCCTGTTTTGTTTGGACTTCTATTGCCAAGATTCCTTCTCTTACATATAATGCCACCCCTCCCCCCCTTTTTCCAATATGGTCTTTCCTATGTAACCCCCAGACCCCTGCCTTTTTGCAAAAATGACAGGTGGCATGCTGTTGAAGCTGACAGCAGTACCTGGTGGGGACTGGGAGCGGAGAAGATGAGGTTACTCAGCACAGGGGGCTTAGGTTTGGCTACTTTGCACAGGGGCACCCAAATAAATCCGAACACAGGAAGCAATAACTGTAATGTCCAAAACCAGGAATGGGATTCTACAGTGTGGCTTTTATTCACATCCAAGCTGAACAAAACAAAGCATAGACGGACCCCACGGGGCTACATTCCTGGTAATTCAGATTAGAGACAACAGAACACTTCTTCACTATTTCCAGCTCTCAGGCTCTGAACCCATCAGGTACACAGCCCAGACTTGCATGCAGCTTTGGGTATACAGCCCAACTTGTACACTACTTGGGTTTTCCCCATGGGCCCGGCTCCCTCATCGGCCACTTGATCCGCGGTCCATTTTGGGAAATGAACCAGTTTTCCTGTTGTGGCTCCACAAACCACCTTAGAGCCTTCAACTCCAAGAGGGAATTTTCCTTCCAATCCCACATCTGGGTACTTCCCTCATCACTGGTCAAGTGCATGAGGCAAAGTAGAAATCCACAGAGCAAATCCATAGAGGTGGACCTGGTCACTAAAGATGGGGGGTCTCCCACCTCCAGCTCCCACAATCCATACCCAGCCATTTCTCTGGAAACTAAACAACTCTTTTACTGAAAGCTTGGCAATGTAGATTACTGGGTAGATGTATGTCACATCTTCTCTACATGTCTTGATTTCCCATAAGTGCTGGACTTGAACATACTTTTACTTTTGGCTAAGTCTATTACTCTAGGCCTGCCTCTATTTCAGTAGTCCAATCCCCACTGTCACACAAGTCCCAGGGTGAAAAACGTAGGCCTTTTAGGAAGAGCAGACACTCACCCTCCGGTTGCAGGTGCCCCACAGGTGATTCACAAATCTTCTTCTTTCCCAAAAACTCTGGAACAAATAGGCAGCTTCTCCACTAGTAGCAGAACCAGGCGGGGTTGCCCCAGGAATATGCAGAACAACCTTCCTGCCCCCATCCCCTGAGGGAGGAGGCACTGAGATCCGAAATCAGCGGTCTGCACCACTTTACAATTATCTTCTGTGTCTCTTTTGGTGGAGACACACACCCTTTTACCTAAATGTAGCCCTATGTCAGGGCTGAGGCTCCAAGAGCCTACACAGAGCTGCTGTGCTGCTCCTTCAGCAAGCTCCCAACACCAACTGACCTACAGACTACTGTTCAAACCTCCCAACATTCTATTCCATCTCCCTGCTGCAGATTCCATTGTGGCTCATGCAGCTGTGATAGTTCTATGGTGATGTCATCCCTCAGCTGCGACTGAGAACAGAGTGAGACAGTGTGAAACCCATTTAACTGGAGTTTCACAAGCTGTCTTCCCTGCCTACCACTAGGTCTTACTGGGATTCCAGTAACCCCGGGTAACAAGGGGGTTACACCTATAAAGAAAACAATGACATTATTTACAATACACATTTGGGAGGATGGAGTGCCCTAAAAGTCCCAACTAGTGACCACAATGCCCGAAGGCTAGTCCAATAAAGAGTCTCTCCTGGGCCGGAGCCCGGTGAAGCACAGTTCCAAAAGGCCTAAGTCCCGAAGGGGAGGGTCTTTGAGGACAGTTCACACATTTTGGAGTCTACTAGTGTAGGGTGTGTACTGCAATGTTATAAAGATAGAAAAGTTCAGACTTACCAGCCCCTTGTAGTACAAAAAATCTGAACCAACCTGCACCTCTGCCGAAGACTCTCCCTGGCAGCATTTCTTCCGATACAGCTGGGCGGACATCTTCCAGGAACCACAGAAGGGCACATCTGGGACCTGCTGGGTTGATGTCATCTCTGGAGATGGAACCTTAGAACAGGAGCAAAAAGAAAACAGCTGGTCCAACGTCATCCGATTGCCAGGCGATGGCTCAGGATACAGCTGGGCTGGTGTCCTCTCTGGATCCGAAGTCATCTGGTGGGCCAGTCGATGGATTCTGGAAAGGCCAGTACACTGCAGAACTGATGAATGTGGGGCACCTGAGTCCTGGATGTCCATACTGGCGGATCAATAAAGGCACTTCACAGTCTGGTGTGGCAGTATTGACTACCACTGCTCGGCTTTCCATTTACTAGGGATGGGCACATTTGCTGGGAGGTCCTTGCACTGAGGCCAATAGTACTGGGGGTCAGGAGCTTGAATTATTACCCCATCTGGGTGCACATAATTCACATAGTGGGAGATTTCACATCCCCCTCCGTCCACTATTCGCACTCTGTCCATAAACAGTGTCCTGCCTCTCTTCCACTGGGTATATTTCTCGTGAAATAGTCTGTTCTTCACATGCTTGTTGGCCCCAGGATGCACACTTTTCATTGCTTCGGCCCAGATCCAGGATTTCCTGCTGTTCTCAGTCTCCTCCCAGACTTTCCGAGGAAAGGTAGGAAAGGTCATACCATAGATCTCATTTGCCTTTCTATGAACCAGTCTCTCCTCTTTACTAGCTTTGGTCAACCTGAGACCGCTGGCCTGGCTTGGGGGAGGCCAGTGCTGGTTCTGCCAGCTTCGCATCCTTAACGAGATCAAAAATGGATCCCTGACTTCTTCTTCTTACATAGCCAGGGCAGTGGCTTCACCACTCTCTTCCATGCATTCCTCCGAGGCAAGATCTTGAGGCTGTGTACCCATTCCTTTTTCACAAGGCCACATAGGTTCCTCCTCATCTTCCTCTTCACTGAGGATCTGAGCCCTGGAGTTAGCAGTCGTTCTCACTCCCGAGACTATCCACTCATCACTAGGCACGGAGGTCGACACCTCCCACTCAAAGGCCTCCCGCAACTCATCTTCTCCTAAGAGACTTGGGCTAGGCGCCCCCCCAGGGGTCTACTGATGCTTTATCCAAACTTTCCTTCTGGGATCCAGCATCTGAATCTTCAACTTCTGGTTCTGTCTCTAACTCTGCACCTTCTAGCTTTGTGCCACACTCCCCCGAGGGGCCTTCTTCAACAGGCTCCGCCTGGTGCTGTGTGCTGCCAACTGCAGATTCCTGAACCTTTGTCCATCTGGGAGCCAAACGAATGTGAGGCGCTTTATACAAGCCATATTTTTCTAGGCATCCAGCACAGTGAGGAATCATGAAGACATCCCTTCCAGCTCTCAAGCATATTTGACACACATGCATTGGAAAACCAGGAATCGCCACATGAGGAGGCAGTTTTCCTCCATAACACCACTTTTCAATATCCCTCAGTCTATTCACTGCTGCTATTACTGCAACCCGGGCATGATCCGGATAGTGAGCTGGTCCTGAGGCCATAACTGCAGAAAAACAAACAAAAGCTCACTGCAACTGAAAGTTCCACTTTACTGAACACTCTCTTTAGTTTTAAAATGGCTCCTCTGCTGCTGTGTTTACTTTACTACCCCACACTGTAATGGCGGCGGCAGCACTCCTGTGCATCAAGTTTCAGAAATTTGGGTCAAGCCACTGCGCACCCGATTTACACACACTACTGATAACTTTTGCTCAAACTGTACAAACTTGCATTGTTCTTGTTCTAAACACATTTACATGATTTTCCATGGGCTTTTTACATGCTGGAAACATTTCTTTGACTCACAGTCCCTTAAAGCTTCAGGTTTTTAAGCACAGGATTGCCTGTAAAACTAGTGCTGCACATTTGGCTACAACTCACAGTCTCTCTCTGGCTTTAAACTTTAAACTGAGGCTAAACTCATTACTATGCACACAGCCAATGGCTTAGAAGACTTGCACTTGCTGGCAGGACTTGACACAGTTGTTACTTGCAAAGTGACTACACTGCTGCACACATATTTATATGGCATTTGGCAGAAAATCACTGTCTGAGCAGTTTCAATGTTAGTACTTACTGTTATCAGTAGCAGTTTGCTGCGATGGGAAAAAATGGCCTGCAGCCAGTTCTTGGAGGCCTCAGAACAGAAACAGGCGGGTAGTCCTGCCGATTGTCTTCTCGACCACCACACTTACAATTCAAACGATCGATTAGCTGGTTGAGCCTGATTTTGAACAAAGCAAATCTATTTTTAAACATTTTCAACACTTTTACAACTCAGCGATGCTCCTCCACTAGTCAGTACACGCACTCCACTCACACTCCCTCTCGAATGCTGGGGCAGCCACTGTAGAGCTGGCTGAGGGGCCGGACTGATTGCAGCCTCACCAATCACACGATGCCATGCAAATGAACCTCTTCTTCCTCGCAAGTGCTCTTCTCCTCACGGCGATCGTCGAGCAGGCAAATTTAAACTGCAGAATGCATTTTTTTTTTTTTCAACTGACTCCACGGCGGGAGCCCATTTCAGCCATTTAACATAGCCATTACACTGCAAGTCTCTCAGTTCATTCAAAAAGCATTTCATATGTCCAGGGCACAATTTTCCTGTTGCTACCCCTAGTCTTCCTCACTTTTCTTTACCACAGTTCACTTTAAAAGCAGGCAAAAACACTATAAACAATTGATGCAGGACAAGGGCACACTCTTTGGCTTTACTGCTCCTTGGTAAACAGTTGGCATTTTAAACAGCAGCATAAGATCCACAACACACAGCAACACACTAGTTACTTGCTTCAGCTTTTGGGCTACCCACTGCCAGATAGCCAAAATGCTAGCCCCTTGCCCGAGCACCTTCCTCCCAGAATTAAAATCCAAAGCGGTGCCTCCATTTTTGTAACCCCTGGACCCCTGCCTTTTTGCAAAAAGGACAGGTGGCATGCTGTTGAAGCTGACAGCAGTACCTGGTGGGGATTGGGTTCGGGGAGGATGAGGTTACTCGGCACAGGGGGCCTAGGTTTGGTTACTATGCACAGGGGCACCCAAGTAAATCCAAATACAGGAAGCAATAACTGTGATGTCCAGAACCAGGAATGGGATTCTTCAGTGTGGCTTTTATTCGCATCCAAGCTGAACAAACAAAGCATAGACGGACACCCACGGGGCTACATTCCAGGTAATGCAGATTAGAGACAACAGAACACTTCTTCACTATTTCCAGCTCTCAGGCTCTGAACCCATCAGGCACATAGCCCAGACTTGCACGCAGCTTTGGGTACACAGCCCGACTTGTACACTACTTGGGTTTTCCCCACGGGCCCGGCTCCCCCGCCGGCCATTTGATCCGCGGTCCATTTTGGGAAATGAACCAGTTTTCCTGTTGTGGCTTTTTTCTTCTTTTTGACTTGCTGATGTGCTTTGTGCACTGTTCAGCAACTTGAAGTAAGGCTATCTTCAAGGCTTCCCAGCTTCTCTCCACATCCCACGAGTTGTTCATTTCCAGCAAATTGAATTGAGTTTTCATGGTGTCAAAGTCTGCCTTGCAGAAATCAAGTATTTTGAGCTTTGTGTGACTTGATTCTGCTACCCGTTCCACTGTTAATCAGATTGACCTGTGGTCGCTGGTTCCCAGATTTACCCCTACGGTTATGTCTGAGATTGTGGTGCTGTTTATTAGCATCAGGTCCAGAATAGTCTGTTCTCTAGTGGAGGACTGCACCAGCTGGTTAAATCCCACCCCCTTCAGGGCAAGTAGGAACTCTTTGCTGCATTCAGACGATACCGTGAATGAGGACCAATCTACATCAGGTAGACTAAAATGCCCCACTAATAACCAGTCTCCCTTGCTGGCCATCAAGAAGATGTTTTCCAGGAGCCCATTGTCTATGTCAGAGTCTTCGGAGGGAGGTCTATATATTTGACTCCCACTTGGATGGAGGCTTTGTCCCCTGCTCCTAGGGTGACCCATAGAGCTTTTGGTCTTCCCTGTTTTGTTTGGACTTCTATTGCCAAGATTCCTTCTCTTACATATAATGCCACCCCTCCCCCCCTTTTTCCAATATGGTCTTTCCTATGCAACCCCCAGACCCCTGCCTTTTTGCAAAAATGACAGGTGGCATGCTGTTGAAGCTGACAGCAGTACCTGGTGGGGATTGGGTTCGGGGAGGATGAGGTTACTCGGCACAGGGGGCCTAGGTTTGGTTACTATGCACAGGGGCACCCAAGTAAATCCAAATACAGGAAGCAATAACTGTGATGTCCAGAACCAGGAATGGGATTCTTCAGTGTGGCTTTTATTCGCATCCAAGCTGAACAAACAAAGCATAGACGGACACCACGGGCTACATTCCAGGTAATGCAGATTAGAGACAACAGAACACTTCTTCACTATTTCCAGCTCTCAGGCTCTGAACCCATCAGGCACACAGCCCGGACTTGCACGCAGCTTTGGGTACACAGCCCGACTGGTACACTACTTGGGTTTTCCCCACGGGCCCGGCTCCCCCGGCGGCCATTTGATCCGCGGTCCATTTTGGGAAATGAACCAGTTTTCCTGTTGTGGCTCCACAAACCACCTTAGAGCCTTCGACTCCAAGAGGGAATTTTCCTTCCAATCCCACGTCTGGGTACTTCCCTCATCACTGGCCAAGTGCATGAGGCAAAGTAGAAATCCACAGAGCAAATCTGTAGAGGTGGACCTGGTCACTAAAGATGGGGGGTCTCCCACATCCAGCTCCCACAATCCATACCCAGCCATTTCTCTGGAAACTAAACAACTCTTTTTACTGAAAGCTTGGCAATGTAGATTACTGGGTAGACGTATGTCACATCTCCTCTACATGTCTTGACTTCCCATAAGTGCTGGACTTGAACATACTTTTACTTTTGGCTAAGCCTATTACTCTAGGCCTCCCTCTATTTCAGTAGTCCAATCCCCACTATCACACAAGTCCCAGGGTGAAAAACATAGGCCCTTTAGGAAGAGCAGACACTCACCTTCCGGTTGCAGGTGCCCCACAGGTGATTCACAAATCTTCTTCTTTCCCAAAAACTCTGGAACAAATAGACAGTTTCTCCACTAGTAGCAGAACCGGAGGGGGGGGTGCCCCAGGAATATGCAGAACAACCTTCCTACCCCCATCCCCTGAGGGAGGGGGCACTGAGACCCGAAATCAGCAGTCTACACCACTTTACAATTATCTTCTGTGTCTCTCTTTTGGCAGAGACACACACCCTTTTACCTAAATGTAGCCCTATGTCAGGGCTGAGGCTCCAAGAGCCTACACAGAGCTGCTGTGCTGCTCCCTTAGCAAGCTCCCAACTCCAACTGACCTACAGTCTACTGTTCAAACCTCCCAACGTTCTATCCCATCTCCCTGCTGCAGATTCCATTGTGGCTCATATAGCTGCGATAGTTCTATGGTGATGTCATCCCTCAGTCTCAGCTGCGACTGAGAACAGAGTGAGACAGTGTGAAACCCATTTAACTGGAGTTTCACAAGCTGTCTTCCCTGCCTACCACTAGGTCTTACTGGGATTCCAGTAACCCCGGGTAACAAGGGGGTTACACCTATAAAGTGTGTAACCAGGTACAGTAACATCCCAAGTATGGTTCTCCATAATACAAGTTTCCGTGAATGCTACCCAGTCTAATTTGGCTTCTGTCATTAAAGTGGAGAAGTCAGAGATTTTATTTGACAGACTACATGCATTGAGACACACAGCCCTCCATCCCTGTTTTGTACAGCATGGTGAAGTAGTAGAATCGTTATTCTGTATATCAATATTGCATCTCTTGTGCCTATTACACTTATCTCTTTGCCTGTTATGGGAAGTGCCTTTATAACTACCGGCTCCAGGATCACTAAAAGAGACCTGTGTCAAACTAGCTGTTAGTGGGGGAAGGGCTCCTGACACCCTTCTTGTCACAAGGTGTCCTTGCTGCTCCTTCCCACTCAGACTGCCCTGATGAAGTGGCTCACCTGCGAAGGTACGAGTTCCAACTTGGCCTTGTTGACCAGGAGGCCAAGTTTGATGCAGGTCTGGAGGGCCAGGTACCTGGACCGCTCCACCTCCTGCCTGGAGGAACCTGTGATCAGCCAGTTGTCCAGGTAGGGGTAAACCCAGACCCCTTGGCACCTCAGGTAAGCTACCATCACTGCAATGCACTTGGTGAAGACCCCCTGGGGCCAAGGACAGGCAGACTGGCATGGAACTCTAAGAGGGTTCCTTCAGCTTGGAAGCAAAGGAACCTTCGGTGTGACGGACAGATCGGGCCATGAAAGAACAAATCCCAAAGATCTAGGGAGCAGTACCACATGTCTTGCTCTAGAGATGGAATGATCTTAGAAACATAGACTTTGACGGCAGATTAGGATCCCTTGGCCCGCCCAGTCTTCCCATTTGCCTAACTACTGGATAAGCTGCAGATCCTAGTTAACAAACACTCCTATTCTTTGGTTATTTTGCTTGTATTTCTCCATTCCCTTTCCCAAAGACACATCTGTAAATGAGGCTCCTGCTTTTTCTCTAGGTTTTTCCTGGTTAAATAAATTAAATAAATAAATGCTAAAATATTTGTAAAGAAATAGTACCACACAGTAAACTAGACACCAAATAATCTTTATTATAGTTCTGTAGACCCCTTACATGATTTAATAGATATAGCAGGTGCAAAATGATTAGCAACAGTACTGTTGAAATGCTAAGATAACAGGGAGTCATCCATTCATTTGCTGCAGCTGTTAATCCTGCTTGGCGCCCTTGTAGTTTTTCAGCTTTTGCATGCTATACTTCTTACAGTAACCTTGCTACCTATCTTTTATCATTGCATATTTATATTTATAAAATGGCAAGAAAACTAGAAATTTCATTGGCCAAAAAAAGTCACCTGACCATGCATTAAATCTCTAAACGCACAACCAGGTGCTAAATCTCATTTTCCTACTCCAAACAAAAACCTACTCAGAGCCATTTTACAAGTCAAATAAGCCCCTCCAGGGTGTGCATCACAGGATTTTAATGCACATCCCAGGTGCATAAGGACATTCGGCCTTTGGCCTCATCAGGCATTATTACACTCCTGGGACATGCATTAAAATCCTATAATGCACACCCTGCAACGGCTTATTACTTAGGTATGTGATAATTAAAGGATCTGGGGGTCACAGTAGACTGCAAGTTGACACTGGAACAGCAGGTGTTGGTTGTAGTACTCAGTGGCTTTTCTCATCTATGTTACATTGTCTGGATCAAGCCACATCCAACACTTGCAGATTTGGTGATGACAGTTCACATGTTAGTCATCTCCAGACTGTGTTATTGGAATGCTTTGCATTTAGGATTATCTAGAGCCTTGAAGCTTGGCCTGCAGCTAGTCCAGAATGCAGCAGCTTGGCTATGGCAGGAACTTCTCAGAGTGACCACATCACACCGGTCTTGCATGATCTGAACTGACTGCTGATTCAGTGTCATATCACCATCAAGATCTGCCTATTAATATTTAAGGCCCTATATGGTTTGGGTCCTGAGTACTTTAAAGATCTCCTGCCATCCTACACTTTATCTTCCCCCTGCTCCACCAATGGAGGCTTGCTCCTGGTCCCCTGTTTTGAGGTGTAAGCAGTTGGGGGGCAGGGTATTTGGGATTGATGCCCCAATTTTATGGAATTGAAGCCCCAAAAGCTTTTGCTATGCCTGCACCATGGAAACTTTCAACACCTCCCTGAAAACATTCATCTTTAGTCCAGACTATTCTGATCAATTCTTTTTTTTTTTTCATATTCTGTTTATCCTCCAGGCTCCTGACCAGCACCCCAGTACCCCTGAGCCTTTATTACCCCGTGGTTTACCCCTGTGGCAGAGTGGAAGGAGAGAGGACAATCCTCCCCCCCCCAGACACATATCCAGAAGGGCAGTTTAGGGCAGTCCCAGGGCGGCGGCGCAGGTGTGCTGGAAGAGGGCTTCATAGATCCCACAGTAGTACTTTTTCACATTTTTTTCCTTGTCCCTCCCATCATAGCCATAAATCCGTGCACATGTCATGATGCCACGCTTCTCGTCCCCCTGACTCTGGCACTGCCCACTGCCATCCACCAGAAGGCAGTCAAGGAGCGGGATGACATACCCACCCATCCCTGGAAGAGGAGAGCTGTGGTCAAATGTTCAATCCTCTCCTGACCCCTGCCGACCCCCAGTGGCCTGAGCTTGCTCCCAAACCTGGGTCACCGGCATGGTGCAAGGTCTGGTGTCCAGCACCGCAACCCTCAGTGCCACCGGGCCAGCTTTCTGATCAATTCTTTATTATTTATGAATTTATTAATCTTGTTACTTATTCTTTTGAGATGCATTTGGGGGCTTGCAGTTTAACTGTTTAGTCAAGTGTTTTGTTACATTGTAAGGCACCCAGAGTCTTGGATAGGGTACCAAAGAAACAAAGTTGCCTTGCTTTATATCTTTATGCTTTCTTAAAATATTGTGAGTGTTCCTGCGGTCCAAGGACCCTCATGATAATGAAATGCCATGTCTCATGATGCTATTCTTGAGAGCAAACATTTAAATAAAACAGTATATAAGACAACATTGTAAAATGTGCTCCAAATAATCTTTCTTACACACATGTAGAATCCATAGGAGATTTAAACTATTAGGTCCTTACTAGAACAGAGTGTAAACTTATTGAGTGCACCCAGTGGCGCTAAATTAATTTCAAACAGTGATATTTCTCAATGCAGTAATCCTTAAACCAAAATGGCATGTATAAACTTCCTACTCTCAGTATGTAATGTGGCCATGGAATTTGGCTATCCTTTGGTTTCGTGAGTGCCATGCATCTTCTTGTGCCATGGCCCTGCAGGATCCCACTACCCTACCTGCTCAACAGGTGCTTAAGATCCAGACTACCTTTTGGTGCCTGATTTGAAGTGATTGTGAAACAGCTGCATGTAAAGAATTGAAAAGTAAGGAAGATGGGATGTACAGAGTGGAATCGAGTCACTGGAATTGGGTAACCAGGCTGGGAGGAATGCAACCTGTGGCAACATGTCCCAGCTGGGGTGGATCGGTTCTGATGCCTGCCTACTTGCACTCTAATCAAGGAGGGCACGTGTAATGAGCCACTGCTGTACATGAGACTGCTGAAGGCTACATGTGGCTCCAAGGAGGAGGGAGGGAGGGTCAATGGTCAAGGAATCCTTGATGCTTCATTACACAATGTCAAGAAGATATGACAAAAATAACTGCAGTAATTAGGATGACTGTCTGTCACGCTAGGGTTCTGGCCATCTGATCCCTTTCTCACTTAATCCTGAAAGACCGAGAGGAAGAAACATAGAAACATAGAAAAAGGCATCAGAAGGAGACCAGGGGTGTATCTAGTCTGCCTAATGTTTTCCGAGACCTCTAACAGTCAACGGACCTCGTCCTCACAGCTTATTTTTATTCTTTTTACTCTTCTCACAGAATCTAAGGTCACCCTTGCTCTGTCCCACCCATGTTTGAATGCTGCCATGGATCTAGCTCCTACCACCTTGGTAGGCAACCTGTTACATGTTTCCACCACTCTTTCAGTAAAGTAATGTTTCCTTACTTACTTCTTGAAATGACCTCCTTGCAGTTTCCAATTGTGTCCTCTTGTTTTTAGTTTGATATCCTGTCCAAGAGTTCTGAGTAGGGCACCCTGTTAATGGCTCTGTATTGAATTTGAATGTTTCAATCATATCCCCCCCGTTTTCCCCTAGTCTCCAGCAAGGACATGTCCAGTGCCCTCAACTGGTTCCCATTATGAAAGCTCATGTAGCCCTGTTATCATTTTAGTTGCTCTTCTCTGCATGGTCCATATCCCAGTCTACATGGTCTCTAGCCTATCTCTGTTCTTCTTTAGGGGAATACTCCAAAACTGGACACAGTACATCCCCACCCTGAGGACTCCACTGCAGGATGGGGACATGAAAGAACAAAAGGGGAGTTTGACAGGTGGCGTAGGGAGGTTGCTGGTGGCAGCCTGAGTGCTGGATGGTTAAGACCAGAAAAATCAGGATATATATATATATATATATATATATATATATATATATATATATTTTATACAGATCAACAGCCACAGGTAAAAGAACCAATATTTATTACTAGAGACAACAGCATATTTGTCAGCCAGTCTACATTTGAAGGCAGAGTGAACCAGTGTTTAGAGTACATAAGAACCTTCACCATAGTAACTACAGTAATTACTGGTTGAGCCGTTTGTTTGAACTGAGTGGTGTCTCCCTTCTAGCACACACTGTCAGTTTTGTTTTGCACTTTTTTATGCACTTTAATAAATATGGGTGCTATTCGTACTACATTTTGGTGGATGGTGCCATTCTTTTTTGATGCTGGGGTGATTACAGCCCAAAACCAGTACCTAAAATCCTCCATAACATTAACGCTGTAGTCCATCAAGTTCACTCACAGCTCTTCTTTAGTGCCCACACAGCCATTAATCAGTTTCGGTGTTCAGCACCTGTTTTAATTACTGTTTACTCATCTCCTCTCAACAATCCCACCCCACATGTAAATTCTCACCAGTGACATTGCTAATCTCCAAGGGCATGCTCCTTGGCAGCACCCTGGATACATGCAGATTACCTTCCATGGCCGGCCTGCAAGCCAGCATTCCTAACAACCAGCCCCCTGGGAACTGCACATGGTGTGCTATGTGGAGGGGCCAGGGGCAGATCCATTGGAGGTGCTGTGCCAGACTGCAGACATCCAATAAATGAAGTACGACTGTCCTCCAAGGACTATCATATCCCAGTCAGCAAAATGAAATATCTACAGTTTGCACTGGATGGTGTAGTATGACCCCAGCCCAGTGTGGAGGCCTGATGGCTGGGTGCTGGCGGAGGTGGACCATTTGGGCCCAGAGGACCTTCCTGAGGCTGTGCAGACTACTGATACCCATAGGACATTGTAACCTCCACCCCCCTTTGCCAGCACTCTGCAACATGAAGTAGCTACAAAAATGGGGAGCATGCCCACCCTTGAGCCTGCCTCAACTTCCCCGCATGAATAGGAGCACTGGAGGCAAGGGGTCAAGCAGAGGTGTTGCTAGCATAAGATATTGTCCAGGGCCCAGATCCCAAAACAATAGGCTGGGGATCTGGGGGCCACTTGGGCCCCCAAATAATGTTTGTTAATTTGGCGCATTCTGGTGCATTTGGGGGATTATTTGAAACAGAATTTTCTACCCTGTTACCCCTTTTCTATGCCCAGAAAGTTGCACCCAAGCCCGCTCCCCAGAATATCCACAGTCCAGTATGCCACCCGAATCACCCTTCCTATAGCCTAGCCACCTGCTCCAGTGCATATCCCTCACCACTCCCTAAGCATTAATACTATTATATTCAATTCTGTGTGTTACTAAATAATATATGTCAATATATGCTTCTCCCCCAAATATTTCCCAGTAATCAAATATTGTGTAAATAAAAAATTGCCCCAATTCCAACACACACTTTTCCCTGATTAGTGCATTTTTATTTAAATATTCTGTAAACATAAAAAGTGTGATCTCTGATTGCAACACATATTGTTAATGACTACATCTGAATTTTAAATTGAAATCCCCCACATGATTCCTGAATCATACTTCAAGATTTTGTGTTTATAGAAAGCCTTCTTGGCTTCAGTCACTGTTTCCTAGTGAAGAGATTGTTTGCTTGGTATCTGAGCTAACATATATCCCCAGGAAGTTTTGTTAGTTTACTTTATAAGCTCTCTGGCTCTTCTCAAGCATGTTGTGTAAAGCAACTGCCCTAAATAAAAGAAAGAAATCATGGGCTGTAATCCTAACAAGCATTTGTCAATACCGAATGTTGGCTTGCTGGCATTGGCATTGGTAGTACAGGAGTTCGAAAGATGCATAATAGGAATGACGTGAAGTATTGAAGTAGCAGCCAACACCACCCCACCTTGCAGGCAGAGGCATTGGGTGTGCCTTTGAGCCAACTGCCATAGCAACATGCCATTCCACTCACCCCATCCTGCAGACACCGACGGTGTTGCAGTGTGCTGAGGTCTTTGGCCCTTACACTCACCCATTCCATAAGAAAACAAGCTGAGATGGGTGCAGTATAGGAGAATGGGGTGAACGTTAGGGCCAAAGACCCCAAGGCACACCTCGATGCCTGTCAATGGCTGCAGGGTAGGGGTGGAATGCTGTGAGTATTATGGCCAAAGAACCCAAGTCACACCCCTGACACCTATCAGTCTCTACAGGGTGGGGCATTACAGTTGGAAACCCTAATTCCCCAGGCATTTGTTGGTATTTTCACTCCAAATTTTTAACATGGGCTTTTTGGGACCTCCACCTCATTAACAGTGGTACAATCCTGAAGGGTGATTTCACATAGCGACTGCACCATTCGGTGCACAGGTGTGTAAACACATTTTTGGCAGGATGTGAAAAATGACAGCTGTACCGTTCATGAGGAGGTGTAAAAAAATGCCAGTGTTGAAAATCTGGAGTGAAAATATGAAAAATTGGCGAAGTTAAGAGTGTGCATAGAAACTGTGCAATGCACATCAGTAACGCAATGATTTTCTGGAATTTTTCCACCAAATTTTCAACATGGGCATTTTGGAACCTCCTCTCATGAACAGTGACACTGTGATTGTGTTAATCTGTCCCAAAAGTTGATTTCCCACATCGATCACGCCATTCTGCATCACAGATGTGAAAACATGTTTTGGGCAGGATGTGAAAAATAACAGATATACTGTTCATAGGGAGGTGTGAAAAAATAGCAATGTTGAAAATCTGGAGTGAAAATATTAAAAATTGGCGAAGTTATGAGCGTACGTACATAATGTGCAACACTCGCCTGTAATGCCGTCATTTTTTGGAATTTTTTCACCAAATTTTCAACATGATCTTTTTAGGACCTCACCTCATGAACAGTGGTACTGTTTTGTTACTCTGTCCCAAAAGGTCATTCCATGCAGTGATGGTGAAATGACCTTTTGGGACAGAGAAACAAATTGACAGTGACATGTTCATGAGGTGGGTCCCAAGAACTCTATGTTGAAAATTTGGGGCCAAAATTCCTAAAAATGGCTGTGATATCAACCTAAGTTGAAACCCCCCATTGACTCCCATTATACAGCGCTTACCGGATTCCTCACTTCGCGGTTCGATTTGAAGAGTGCAGACACGTCATGGTCCAGAAGTTCTCTGCTCCCGACCTCTGGAGATAAGTATGGGGTAAGGGGGGTGCAGGGAGGTGGGTGCTCAGAGGGAGGGTTGGGATGGGGAGGGGGATGTGAGACACAACAATGGACTGTTTACTGTTTAAAGGTAAAAAAATAAAAAACTTTGGTGGACCGTTTTCTTTATTTTACAGGGAAAAATAATTAAAGGCATTTAGGCACACTGGGGTGGGTTCCCAATGTGCCACAACAGTGTGGGGGGGAGTGCATGCTGACAGGGATTGGGCACCCCGACATCGGCAAATAACACAGATGGGGTTGGGCTGTGGGGGTGCACCATTTAGGCACACTGGGGTGGGCTGCTAGTGTGCCACAGCAGTGTGGGGGGGGTGCATGCTGACATGGGGATTGGACACCCTGATGTCGGCAAATAACACAGACAGGTTTGGGCTGGGGGGCACATCAGACACCGGGAGTGGGCTTCCCGGTGTTGGAAACATTAAACCATGATTTCAGCATAATGGGGTGGGCTCCCAGTGTGCAACATTAATGGGGGAGGGGGATACATGCCGATATGGGGATTGGGCACCCTGATATCGGCTTTCTGGGAAGCATGTGGTGGGCAGCAGAAGCTGCCATATTTATTGAAATGTTTCACCAGGAAAGGCACACTAAAGAAATGCCTTACTCCTGAAGCAAAGCTTGGCACCAAGTGCTCGCTGTCAGGAGCCGACCACTTGCTCCGGGATCAAAGCCCAGGGACAAAGTGCTTGGCTGCAGGAGTCAACAAGATTGCGAGGGGAGGTGCTGCTGCAACAACAAAACTGTTCCTGATTGCAGCAACACATTTCTTTCAAGGTTTTGGCTCTCTTTACAGTTTACTGTAATCACCAGCAAGCTCACTGATTGGCAGCTGAGGGATGCACCCACTAAAGCATCCCCTGCATTGGTCACAACACTGACACACCTTTGAAATGTGCTACTACCGCAAGATATTGCTTGTGCATTCATGCAAGCCAACATAAAAGTGTGTCCCCAGTCACTGCATTTGTGTTTAAATTGAAAGTGCCCTGGCACATATCCCAAACATGGCTAAAAAAGGAACCATTTACTTAAAGGGGGAAAAAATCCTGGTCCTTAACGCCAACACACACTATATCTATAATCAAATAAAAAAATCTCACACACATTAAGTCAAATATATTGTTAATTATCAGGACTCTCCCCCATTATCTGCATTCAGAAATAAATTTTGTTTTTTTTGTGTAGAAGAGTATAATATAATAAAGGGATCAGGAAATCATTTTAATGACATGATGCTTGTGCCATCATTGTACAGAAGGAATAACATTCATTTCTGTAACTGAATTGTGTTCAGTGTTTATATCATAACTACATTTATTGTATGTGCTGATGCTAAGGTACAACAATTTACAACATTCTCTTGAGTATTTTTTTCCTGCCTATATTTAATTAGTAGTGAAAAGTCCATGCCTGGAGATTGTGTTTCTGTCCCTATTCTAGATTAGGTTACAGTGTCTGGGGAAGAGTGCAAGCTGACTGGAGTGACTGCTGAAATGGCAGCTCCGCACTGTCTTGTAATTGCTTTTCAGCCATCAGCAGTTTTCAGCCATCCTTCATCACAGATTGCTCATAAACAGTAAAGTTGTGAATGAAATTCATATTTAATTTAATAGGTGAAAAATCTTGCTATTTTTCATCCGTTTGTCTTGTTTGAGCGTTAACTCTCTGCTCTGTGTGGATGCGGGGGGGGGGGCTTTTTCCAATTTTCTGGACATACCTAACATTGTTTAGTTTAACATCATCATCCATAAATAGTTAGGGAGTTCGGTGAGATGCTCACCAAATCTTTGCAGCATGAATGTGTGCAAACTATGCCCCTTACGTAGCCCTGCCTAAATGTGTTTTTCCCCTCTTTATTAAACAGGTGCATTCTGGATTATACAGTATTGTAGTAAGCACCTTAATATACTAAAATGTATGTGCATGCTGCACTTTATACACCGGCACCATATGTGTTGAGTAACTCACCTCCACCCCACATCAGGACTTATTATGAAATGTCTAAATTCAGAATCCTGAACGCTACAACACAGAGTTCGCGAGACGGAATTTCGTAAACCCGCTAGCTTCACAAATGTAATGCTCGGGGCTTTGCCCCCACACCCCTGAATTGGGGGCTCTGTCCCCATGTAACCTCTGTAACTTTAATAACCAACTCCAAGGGGGAGCGGACCTTGGATTAAAAAAAAGTTCCAGGGGGATGGAACAATGTTCTGCAAAAAAGTAGCACCAGGAACAGAACCCTGTTCTACCAGACCATGTTGGTTGAGCTGCTACTGCTTTAGACCTCCATGACATGGGAGCAGCTTAGTCAGCTTCTGCATTTTCCTGGTCATCAGATCCACTATCGTACCCCTGTCGACATCGCTACATCCTGTCGACCTCTTGAATGTGTCAGGTGACTGAACTCAGTCCCATCAGTTTTGGGATTCTGAGTTTCAGTCCCTTAAATGGATACCTAACTCATTTAGCATTAGTGATATGAGTGTTTATCACTATCAGCACTGAACAAGTTTGCTGTCCCATCAATTATCTCAGGGGTGTAGCCAGAAAATTTAAACTTGTACTCAAAACTGATGTACTGTTGCCCTCCTCCTCATTATGTAAACATAAACCAAAATATGAGCTGCCACGCCACACCAACAGTAGCTCCCCCATTTGCCATGTCTGAGTTCAAGTTATGTTTCTTCCTGTAATCCTCCTCCTTTTGTTTTTCTTCCTGCCTGGTAAGTAATGTTATTGTTTATGTATTTGGTTGGTGGCATCAGTGCCCCGTAGCGAATAACAAAGGTAAAAGGTCTCAGTGCGACACAGACACAATGAGACTCACAATGTCCTTGCTTTCCTCTTTTTGTTGCCCCTGCCTGATTTTTTTTACTGTACTCTGCTGAGTACAGTGTGTATGCCTGCCGACACCCCTGAATTATCTTTTCATGTTAACATCGGAGATTACTGAAAGGTTTCACATTCAGGGCAAATTAAAATTGCTTTTGTCGTGTTGTCCCTGCCATTACACATCAGATGTCAGTATGACGGTGATGCTGTGGTGGGGATAGTGGTGGTGAGAGGATGCAATGTGGGATAAGAGCAAGAACTATATATTCAAGTGTGGAATTACATATAGGTTTTGAAATTAGGTATTTGATAATGATGGTGTTCCTGTGAAATGAGAAAGAGTAATTCTGATCTGCCACAGCTGACAGTTTTCCCTTACTGCACATACAATACAGGGTACTAGCAATGCTAACTAACATTTCAGTATGACAGAACAAAACAAGCATTTTTCAATGCCGAATGTTGTCTCGCCGGCATTGGCATTGGTAGTGACAGAGCTAGAGATGCATAATAGGAATGGCAGTGAAGTACTAAAGTGACGCCAATCCCACACCCACCCTGTAGACAGCGACAGGCATTGGGGTGTGCCTTTGGGTCGTTAGCTATAACGTTCATGCCATTGTACCTCACCCTACTCTGTAGACACTGACAAGTGTTGTGGTGTGCTTTGGGGTCTTTGGGCATTATACTTACCCCATTCTATAAGGAAATATGCCAACGTGGGTGCAGTATAGGAGAATGGGGTGAATTGTGTAGCTGAACAGTGCAAGGCACACCACGATGTCTGTCAGTGGCTGCAGGGTGGGGGTGGGGTGAAATGGCATGAGCATTACATCCAATGATCCCAAGTCACACCCCTGGCGCTTGTCAGTCTGTACTGGGTAGGGTGCTACAGTTGGAAACCATAACATTATAGGCATGCGGTGGTATTTTCACTCCAAATTTTCAACATGGGCTGTTTGTGAGTCCACCTCATGAAAAGCGGCACAATCGGTTTGTTAGCTGAAAGGTGGTTTTGCACAGCGGCTATGCCATTTGGTGATACAGGGATGAAAACATATTTTGAGCAGGATGTGGAGAATGGCAATTGTATTGTTCATGAGCAGGCGTAAAAAAATGGCAACGTTGAAAACGTGGAGTGAAAATATGAAAAATAGGTGAAGTCATGAGCGTGCATAGAAAGCTCTCAATACACGTCCGTAACCCAATTATTTTGGGGAGTTTGTCACCCAAATTTTTAACATAGGCATTTTGGGACCTCCCCTCATGAACAGTGGTGCTGTGATTTTGTTAATCTGTCCTAAAATTTTATTTCCCACAGTGATCACACCATTGTGTGCCACAGGTGTGGAACACGTTTTGGGCAGGATGTGAAAAATGACAGCTGTACTGTTCACAAGGAGGTGTGGAAAAATGGCAAGTCTGAAAATCTGGAGTGAAAATATTACAAATTTGCGAACTTACGAGCGTACGTGCAAACTTTTTTTTTTATTTAGTTCAACCAGGAGTAACAGAAACATAGAAACATAGAATTTGACGGCAGATAAGGACTGTTTGGCCCACCCAGTCTGCCCATTCCCCTACCTAATGGATAAGGTGCAGATCCTAGTTAACCAGCAGCCTACTTCTTTCTACCCCCACCACCTAGAATTGCCTTATGACTGTCCCATGCATGCTTGAATTCAACCACTGTTTTTGACTCCACAACCTCCTCCAGAAGGCCATTCCATGCATCCACAACCCTCTCTGTGAAAAAATACTTCCTTACATTACCTCTGAGCCACCCTCCCCCCATCTTCAAATTCTGCCTCCTTGTTCTTGCACACCTCTTTTTTTGAAATATGCTACCCTGTTGGACTTTGTTGATTCCCTTGAGGTACTTGAAAGTTTCTATCATGTCCCCCCTCTCCCTCCTTTCCTCGAGGCTATACATATTAAGCTCCTTTAGTCTCTCTTCATGTGTCTTCCGGTGCAGACCCTGCACCATTTTAGTTGCCCTCCTCTGGACAGCTTCCATCTTGTCTATGTCCTTGCCGAGACTGGGACTCCAGAACTGCACGCAGTACTCCAGATGGGGTCTCACCAGCTGTCTCCCTATGCATCCCAGTATCCCCCCAGCCCTCCTTACTTCCCTCTCACATTGCTTGTCCACCTTTAAGTCATCTGACATGACTACCCCCAGGTCCCTTTCCATTTTTATTGTTGTTAGTATCTCACTCCCCATTGTGTACTCTTCCCTGGTTTTTGTTTCCAGGTGCATAACCTTGCACTTCTTAGCATTGAATCTAAGCTGCCATACATTTGACCATTCCTCTAACCTTGCCAAGTCCTTCCATCCTTTCCACCCCACCTTGTGCATCAACTCTGTTGCAGATCTTTGTGTCATCTGCAAAGAGACATACTTTTCCTTCAGTCCCTCTGCAATGGACGCTTATATAAAGACACTGAAGAGGACCGGTCCTAATACTGAACCCTGCGGTACCCCACTAGTAACCCCTTTCTTCAGAATGGACTCCATTTACTATTACTCTCTGTGTCCTATTCTCCAGCCAATTCTTTACCCAGGCTATCATCTTGGGACCCACTCCTAGGCTGGCTAACTTGTATATTAATCTTTTGTGTGGGACTGTGTCAAATGCCTTGCTAAAGTCTAGGTAGGCCATGTCCACAGCCCTCCCTGATCTGCTACTTTGGTCACCCAGTCAAATAAATCTATCAGATTCGTCTGGCATGACCTTCCCGCTGTGAATCCATGCTGCCTTGGGTCCTGTGCCCCACTGTCCTCAAGGTACTTGACAATTCTTTCCTTTAGAAGTGATTCCATCATTTTCCCTATCACTGAGGTTAAACTAACAGGTCTGAAGTTTCCTGCTTCTGCCCTGCTCCCACTTTTGTGAAGGGGAAGCACATCCGCCCTCCTCCAGTCCTCAGGTACCACCCCATCCTCCCAAGATTTGTTAAAGAGGGTAGTCAGTGGTGTCACTAGTTCTACCCTTAGTTCTTTTAGAATTCTGGGATGAATTCCATCAGGCCCCATTGCTTTGTCCACCTTCAGTTTTAAGTTTTCAGAACCCTTTCTTCTGTAAATGGGCTGATATCAACTTATGTATCCAGAGTGTTTCTATTGTTTGTTTTAGGTACCTCCCCCTCTTCATTTGTAAATACTGAGCAAAAATATTTGTTTAGTATCTCTGCCTTTTCACAGTCACCCTCTGCCCACCCCCCCCCCCATTAAGCCTCACTATCCCTCCCTTGGTCTTTCTTCACTCCCTGATGTACCTAAAAAGGTTTTATCCCCCTTCTTAACTGAGTTGGCTATCTTTTCCTTGGTTCGGGCCTTTGCTGTTCTGACTGCCTTCCCAGCTTTCTTTTGCTTTAACTGATACAATTCTCTGTCCTCCTCCTCCTTCTGTGATTCCTTGTACTTCCTGAATGTTTTCTTTTTCTCTTGAACCTTCACTGCCACCTCCTTTGAGAACCATAGTGGTTTCTTACATCATTTTGTTTTGTTTATTTGCTTCACACAAAGGCTTATTACCTCTGTGATGGCAGTTTTTATTATTCCCCATTGTTCTTCCACCCCTCCTTCCTGTCCATTTGCTAGTGAATTCCTTAGGCACTCACCCATTTTGGCAAAGTCAGCCCTCCTGAAGTCCAGTACTTTTGCCTTTGTATGACTTCACTCTATTGCTGTGTTTACTGTGAACCATACTGTTCGATGGTCGTTAGTTTCCAGATGGCTACCAACTTCTACATCTGTGATCCTCTCTCCATCTCCATTTGAGAGAACCAGGTCTAAGATTGCTCCCTCTCGGGTGGGTTCCAATACTAGTTGTCTAAGGCATGCCCCCTGTAGGGCATCTAGAGTAACCCCACTCTTAGAAGTGGCTGCAACTGCACTCCAGTTAACATCTGGCATATTCAGATCACCCATCAGCAATATCTCCCCTTTTTCTGCCATTCTAAGTATACTTTCTATCATTTCCTTGTCCATTTCCTCCTCCTGAGAGGGGGGCCTGTATACAACCCCTGTGCGGATTGTGGTGCTATTGCCTGTCTCCAAATTGACCCACAGTGCTTCTTCTCCTTCCTGTTTACCCTTTTGTTCTGTTGATTTGATTCTTTACCTTATGTAGAAAGCTACTCCTCCTCCTCTTTTACCCTCCCTGTCCCTCCTGTAGATAGTGTATCCTGATATGTTTATGTCCCAGTCATGGTTCTGTGTGTACCATGTTTCTGTGACTACGATATCCAGATGTTCCTCCTCCATCAAGGCCACTAATTCAGGAAGCTTGTTACCCAGACTATGGGCATTGGTACTCATTGCTCTCCATTTTTGATGGCTTTACCTTCTGCAGCATCCCCACTGACCTTTCTACCTTGGTCTTTTCTCATTTAGTACCCTGTTTTGTAGGGGCTGGGATTTTCCTGCTGCTTATCAGTGCCTCCCCTTGACTAGTTTAAAAGCTTGCCAATGAAGCATTTAAACCGATTGCTAAAAGACTTGTTCCCTTCCTGGACAGATGCAGACCATCCTGCCAGTATAGGCTGGTGTCCCTCCAGATGGAACCCCAGTCCACAGTGAAGCCAAACCCCTGTGCTCCACACCATTTTTTCAACCATTCGTTAAACTGCATGGTGCAAAGTACCCTCACCTCACCCGTGACACTGACAGACAGCACCTCTGAGAAGGATACTGTGTGTGCTACTTGTGTTAGGCCCTCCCCAACTCTACAAAGTCCTTCTGCACTGCTCTAATCTCATGATGAGCCAAGTCATTTGTCCCTAGGTGGACAATGACATCCGGCTCGAGACTCCCGTGCAACTGTTCTCGTGATCCTAAGGATGTGCTTCCTGTCCCTCCAAGCCATGGCACCAGTTACTTCAGTTTTCCCTGCTCCCACCAGTTCTATCCCCCTAATAATTGAGTCCCCTACCAGGAGCTGCTTCCTTTCCCTGTGGTGTCCTCTGCCTCCTTCCTGAGGGCCTCCCTTTTGACAGTTGTCTGCAACCTCCTTGGTCTCCTCTGCGGGTGCATCCATAGGGGAACTATGCTCCCCCAGAATAGTGTATGGATTGTGGAGTGGAACAACTGACTGGATGTGCCTCTGTTCCACCACCCTTACCCTCCCTGAGCCCACTGTGGTCCAACTGCTGCGCTTTCTTCGTAACCTCTGAGGTAGTGGTGGTGGCTCTGGTGCTCCCTGGATGGGGAGGTTCCCTTATTACTGTCCAGTGCAGCCTGGGGGAAGGTTCCCTTACTACTGTCCAGTGTGGCCTGAAGACTGGCAACTTCCTCCCTCAGGGCAGAGGGTTGTCTGCAAACAGGGCAGCATCTCAGCCTCTAGAAAGACTCCCAGAAGACTGCTGCCCCACAGCCATTACGTTGCACTACTCCCCACATGTCTGTCTACCTTCTTGTTTATTTATTTTTTTTGTTTGTTTTGGGGGGTGTGATTGGTTTGTTATATAGAAGTATATATATTATACAATGTGTATGCTTATATTGTCAGTGCAGTGTGCTAGAGAGGATGTGACAGTGATATGCACCTTGCCCTCTTGAGGAATGATGTCAGAACCCCAGGTATAAAGGAACTATTTCAGGGGTGGGTGGGGTGAGGGGTGGGAAGGGTTTGGGCCTAAATTTGCCCTCACGAAACAATCAGCTAAAAGCTCTGACCTACCGCTGCGATGAGTGCCTTCCTGTCAGCAAGATGCCCTACACGACAATTTGACAGAGAAAATACCCTGCTAATCAAACAGAGAAAAATCCAAACATCCAAGTCAGACACAGGTAACCCTCCCCAGCCCCAAAACAGCCTGGTGACTTGTGCTCTGAAAGCAATCAGCCCCAAAACAAGTCAGCTGTGCACAAGGACAGACACAGTAAACAGTATTCAGTCCCTCTGGGTTTAAACTCTTCCCGGACTGAAAATCTTAATTGTAACAAAAGTAAAGCAAGGCCCACCTCCCTCTGTTGATTGAAAGACTGCCTTTTCTGATAATTCTAAGTTCCTTATTTCACCTTTCAGTTAGAAGTAGCCTCCACCTGAAGAATATTAACTTTCCTAATGAATCTGCTACAAACCAAAGACAATTGTAAATTGTAAGGTTCACCTCCTTCTGTTGTGAGCACAACTTGCTTTCTTGCAAATCCTAAGTCCAGTGTTGCAGATTCCAGCCAGATGTAGCTTCACCTGAAGAATATTAGGAGTAGCACACTAAGCTAAAAGCTTTTTTACAGGTGCAACCTGGGAGCACAGGAAAGTTAAGTGACTTGCTCAGGGTCACAGTATGCAAGTGGAAGCTGTGGGATTCAAATCCTGGTCTGGTCTGCTGGATGTCACCAGATTTGCAGCTCAGAGCCTTAAACCACTGCGCAAACTGCACAACGCATGCTTGTAACTCAGTCATTTTAAGGAGTATTGTCATGAAATTTTCAACATAGGCATTTTAGGACCTCTGCTCATGAACAGTGTCACTGTCATTTTTGTAATCTGTCCTGAACACTGATTTCCCATAGCGACCATGCTATTCTGTGCAGAAGTGCGAAAACACATTTGGGCCAGGATGTGAAAAATGACAGCTATACTGTTCACAAGGAGGTATAGAAAAATGCCAATATTGAAAATCTGACTTGAAAATATTGCAAATTTGCTAAGATACGAGTGTGCATAGCAACTGCACAACGCATGCTCATAAAGCAGCCATTTTTTGGACTTTTTCCAACAAATTTGCAACATAGGCTTTTTGAGAGCCCACCTCATGAACACTGGCACTGTCGTTTCATTAATCAGTCCCAAAAGGTGATTCTGAGTGGTGACCGCAAAATCACCTTTCGGGGCAGAAAAACGCAATGATGGTGGCAGAATTCATGAGGAGGGGTCCCAAAATCCCCATGTTGAAAATTTGGCACAAAAATTCAAAAAAATGTCCGAGATATACATCAAAGTTGAAAAAACCCTATTTACACCATTATACAACTTACCAGCATTTTGTCAGTTCGCGGTCGGCTTTGAAGAGTGCAGACGTGTTCATGGTCCACCGAAGATCGTTGCGCCAGAGGTAAGTATGGGGTGAGGGGGGTGTGGGGAGGCAGGAGTGCGCAGAGGTGGGCACCTGCTGAGGGAGGTGCAGGGAGATGGCGGGACCTGCTTTTCCACAGCTTTGGAAGTTATTGTGGGACTTTTTTTTGCAGGGCATTTGGAACGCTTGGGTGGGCTCTCAGCGTGCCACCCAAGTCTTTTCTGGGGAATCAGCTGATTGGGGATTGGGCACTCCCACAGGACACTGGGGGACACACGAGCAGAGGGGGATTGGGCACCCCCTCACAAGCAACTAAAGGGTGGGGGGATACATTATGCTGATGGAGAGTTGGCTCCCTGGCAGCAAAATAAAAGGGGACAGGGATAAATGCCAATGGGGATTGGGCCCCCCATCGGCAAAGGAAAACTGTTGGGGGGCGCATGATGCTGAAGGGGATTGGCCACCCCCTCGGCATACATTGTACATGTGAGAGGGCACATTATGCTGATGGGGAGCAGGATTCCCTGTCGGCACTGTGACAGGCAGCGGCGGCAGTCACTGCTGCCATGTTGCCTGCACTTTGGGAGGCGTGTTGTGGTCACGCTGCATGAAAGCTTCGCTCTCATTACAGCAGACCTTTTCTTTGTTTTGGTGGCCACATTTGGTATGCGTGAAGTCAGAGCCTGCTGCTGGCTGATTGGGGAATAGGGGCGCACCTTCTGATGTATGTCCTGTGTCGCCTAACACTGTACGCCATGTGCTACCACCACAAGATGTTGGCTGGTGCAAGCGCACGAGCCAACATAAAAAAGAATGTTAAACTACATCAGAGCAAAATGTTTGTTTGCTACAATCACCACAGAGCCTTGTTTTACTTTTTTTGTCTAAAACGGACACTTCTGTACAGTCGCACATCTATCAGTGGCTGTCAACTCACAGGCATAGCACATTGAGTATGCCACACAGAACACAGAGTTAATGCTCAAACAAGACAAATAGGCCAAAAAGAACAAGATTTTTCACCTAAAATAAAATTAAATATTAATTTCATTCACAACTTCACTGTTCATGAGCGATCTGCTATGGAGGATGGCTGACAACTGATAATGACTGAAAAGCCGTTACAAGAGAGTGTGGAGCTGCCACTTCAGTATTCCTTCACTCCAGTCAGCTCACACTCTCCCCCTGACACTTTAGCCTAATCCAGAATAGAAACAGAAATTCGACCTCTAGCCACAGACCTTTCACTATTAATGAAACAATATAGGCAGGAAAAAACGCTCAAGAAACACATATATATTGCTGAAAAAAGCACAGTTTGTTACTAGTCCGTATCTAAAAACCACCAATGAAGAAATTTCAATTATATATTTGTCATTCATCTTTACAACAAAATAAAAAAAAGTAGGGCTGTGCAGGAAAGTGTTTGGGACCCCAGACAAAACATTTGGGGCCTTAGCCCTGGAAGCCCAGTCCTAACAATGCCCCTGGGGTCAAGTGCTGAAAGATTCTTATTCCTGGGGCTTGGATGCATGGAGGTCTCCACATGTACAGAGAGAGATCTCCACAAATGTCTGTGGACTGTGCCTAAAGTGAGCACAACAGCTAAACAGTAAGTTTTGGATTGAGCCCATAGTGAGCACAACAGCTAAACAGTAAGTTTTGGACTGGGCCCATAGTGAGCACAACAGCTAAACAGTAAGTTTTGGATTCGGCCCATAGTGAGTAAAACAGCTAAACAGTAAGTTTTGGAATGTGTCCAAACTGAATACAACATAGAGGACTGTGTATGAGCAACCATGCACAACAAGGCTATTTGAATTGAGGGGTTTCCATGGTAACAAGATACCTCAAGAGTGCAGCTTGAGTGGTCTCTTGTTACCATGAAAACCTCAAGATTCAAACACAGCACTGTATGTGTATATGTAACACCCCCCCAATATTCCTACTCACCTGAGCTGCCCCGGTGGGACCGGGGGCTCAGCAATACCTCCTTGAGGGCTGGGCCTGAGTCCTTACCAGAAGTTTCTGTGGTGCCTTAGTGCCTCCACCTGGGGCCCCTGCATCACCTCTTGTGGGTAGAACAGGTTAGAACGTTTCCCAAGGATACATAATGGTCTTCCGTCTAATGATTGCCTGTGATGACCCCCAGACCCACAATCACTCCCCACAATGGCTTTACACACGCAGCCGATGAAACAGACGAACAATAAACATCCAGTTTATTACTACAAGCTAATACAAAGGAGGTGGGGGCTACTCCTCCAAAACCTCCTGGTTACCAAACAATCACTCATCCCCCACTTCCCCCCTTTCCCCTTGGTGCACCCAGACCAGTCACAGTTAGTGGGTACCTCACGGTCGCTTAGTCTGCAGGCCTGCTGTTTACCATTGGGGCCCTTACACACTCGCACAAGTTCCAAGAAAACAAAGATAAACTGGTGTAGAGGACGGTTCCCTCCTGACTTTCCTGGCAAAGAAAACAATGGTCTCCCCTGAGCTGCAGCTTGGGGTACTCACAGTGCCCGGAGAGGGCAATGACCCCTGCAGTCCATAGCATGTCATCTCCCATGAAATGGGTGGCATAGTTCTTCACCTGCCTGGCCTTTCCAGCTTCACCCACAGGCCTTTGTATATGGCTTTCACCAGGCAGGCCTGTTCATCCTTCTCTCCTCGGTTCCTCTGATCTTTGCAATGGGGACAGCAGTTCAACTCCCCCAGTGTTTTTTTAGTCTCCCCAGTTTCTCCCCTGGCAGGAAGATCTATCCCTGATGTAGCAGCCTCCTAGAAACCCCAGGGAGGTCAGAGTACCTTCAGGCCAAACAGTCTGCCTCAGTACCTTTGAGCAACCAACCTGAGGGGTCCTCCTGCACAGCCCCAGTGTCTGTCTGGCTCCTTCCTGTTTCTTATGATTGAAAGGGGAGGAGAGGGTATGGAGAGGGATGCAGCCACAGAGCCTTTGCCAGGCAAAACCACCAAAACAGCCCTCTGGTTTCCTTTGGGGGGCCTGCGATTCCCTTTCCTCCTGCTCCTCCATCCTGCTCTCCTCTCTCCAAAAACTCTCCTCTCTCTCACTCTCCCCAGCCCCTCCCTTTCCCCACCCCCTTTCTTCTTCCTGCCATGGGGAAGGGGTAGCCAAAGCTTCCCATGCCTGCAGGCAGTCTTTTTGGAGGGGGGAGGGGTAGAGCTGCCTTTTCTCTTTGTAGGAACCCAAAACAAGTAGCATGCACTTTTCTTGCTGGTCACATTGTTCCTAACTAGCACCAACAATAATCACAGTCACAGCTAGGCTTGCATCAGGTCCAGTCACATCAATGGACCAGGCGAGAGTACCCCCAGGACAGCGGAAGCGCCCCGCCCACCTTACGTAAGCGCCGGGCTGGGAAGGGGCTTACATATAGTTGTTCATACACAGTCTTTTATAGAGTATGGACAACCATGGTATTGAAACCTTTACAAAAAAACAGCAACACATTTCCTGTATCAATACAAAGCATGTGTTTATTCTAAAACACCAAAACTTAGCACCAATATATTAAGGGTGTAATCACACTGAATTGTTATACATTGAAAACAAAACAATATACACAATTGAATGGCTTTTGAAAAGTGACTTAATAATCAATATAAAGACAGAAACATGTTTTATTGTGCCCAGAGTTCAACATATTCTGAGTCAGTGGCACTGTCATTTTAACAGTTTCTGAGTCTCAATCAGGGGTGCCGAAAAACTGAATAACCTCTGAGTGCATACTATGACAAAGGTTATCAGCCAGACATGAACAAGCGAGAAAAAATTATAACATTCTTACCTTTGGAATGAACAGATCATTTCAGGCTTGATCAGCTAATGATGGCTTGTGAACTGTGTTTTGCACAAAAGTGTTCTAATCTGTTGTGCTGCAGTATTGATGTTGCCAGTGCATCACAACAACATTGTGCCATCTCTACTACAGCACAACAAGGAAATTCTAGTAATAGAATTTCATACAGAACAACGATCTCCCATACACTATAAATAAACAGGAAGTTTTGGACTGGGCCCAAAGTGAGCATGACAGTTAAGAAGTAAATTAAAAAAAAATTAACTTACAATTCTATAAACTGCCACATTTTTCAATGGAGCACTTTTCTGAACAGAACTACAAATAAAAGAAAGTACTCTGGTTGTCAAGTCTACCAGAGGTCACTGCGGTGTGACAGCTCAAGTGCAAAATAAAACTCCTAATTTGCCTGAAGATCTCTGAAGTTACTACTTCCCGAAGTGAATACCATTTTGACAAGAAAACACTTTAATTTGCCTGAAAATCTCTGAAGTTGATACTTCCTGAAGTGAATACCATTTTGAGAAGAAAACACTTTTAAAAAACAGTTAACTTTTAGTTCTTGACAGAAAATAAACACTCATTTCTTCAACCAGTAATTAAGAAAACAAACTATGTGCAGCAGTGTGACAGTCAGAGCACCCCGCAGTCCCCAGTGAGCCTCTTTCTCTGAGGTCTTTACCACTGAGACTGTCTGAACCAGCGTCACCACTGTTAAGGTTCCATCTTTAGCAAGAGCTCAGACCCTGGTGCTTTAATGGCCTTTTTCTGCCACTTTCTCACCTTTAGACTCCCCATAGTGAGAGTCTCTGCTCTGAGTAGGACACACTCTACTCTCTCAGAGACCGTCTACTATGCACCCTTTTTGTCCAGGTACCCTTCCCTCAGAGATGCAGTCACAAATAACCAGTTTTTCCAGTCTTTAGAAAGATAACTAACTTATTAATAAAAACTGGTTGTGTAAATACAACAGTAATATTCAATTATAACATTATCTACACATAGTAAAACACAGTCCACATAAAAGAGTAAAAAAGAATGCTTGCACACTTGTGCGTGTAAACACTTCCATCTTTCCTACACGTTATAGAATCTTCTTACCTCATATCCACTAGCCTTGTTACCCAAGTTCTCTCTGCAGAAACTCATAGGAACCCCAGAGAAAAGAATCAGAAAATAACTGGGTTGGAGCAGTCATACCTTCTCCCTCTTTCTCTCTCTCTGGTGCCTTGGTCAAGCGAGGTTGTGATGTCACTTCCCTGTATCCAGGTTCACTCGATTGGCTGAAACTGCTTCAGGCCTGAAATTTTGGGTGGCACCTACCTTGTAATATTATCTGTCTTCTGTGTCTCAGGGACACAACTTTCTCTTGCAGATTATTTAACATCTAAACCTCTACTACTCCCAAACCTGCCTGGAAATCTTGCTATTTCCTCTCTTCTAGCACTTACTCACTAGTTGCATGACTTATGACTGTCAGTTATTTGCACTTATATTTCTGTTTTGTTACTACATATAGATTCCTGCAAATTGCATTTATAAGGTAGAAAAAGAAATGGGCAGACTGGATGGGCCTTGCGGTCCTTATCTGCCATCAACTTCTATGTTTCTATGTTTTTAAATGTATTGTCATTGCTGAAAATTTTGTATAAGTGTACTATGTCTCACTTCTACTTGTTCCTATGATGTTTTCTTGTATCTACTATTGTCTACATACCCTTCATTGTAATCTCCCAGGTCATACCTGAAAACAGGCAGCTATGCTGTCTAGTGTACCTACCCGGTATACAAAAACTAAATAAATAAATAAAATGTGTTCGGGTGCCTTTGAAACAGTCTGTCTCCAAGTCTTTTGTGTACTAATGAACTTATCCCCTTTCAGGAGGCCAGTACAGTGAGTCTACGGCACTTAAGAAACCCTGCTGGGCTGCTGAGAATCTCCCAAATGGGCCAGTTTTCTCACCTTTGACCAATGCCTCCTGATGCCTCACTGCTACAGAAGGCACTAGCATTTGACAAAATATTTCAGACTACTGGTAAAAGCTGTCTGGTTGTGACATACCTCTCCCTTTATTTTTATGATGTACATTTGTGAGGTTCACAAACAGCTACTTCATGTGCACTATCTGGCCAAATGTTTACTCATACTAGTGAGAGAAAGTCAATGCTGTATGGTGAAATCATCGTCCTGGAGATTGATACTCCAGTGCAATAGTTTGGCATTTTGCCCACTCATTCTGTTCAACCACTGCAATGGACTGTGGTCTGTTACCACTGTGAATGACCTTCCATTCAAATAGAGGTGAAATTTCTGGATTGCCCAGACAATAGCTAGACACTCTCTCAATAGTAGGGTAGTTCATTTCCCTCAGAAATGCTTCTGACCGAGGAAAACAAGTGGCCTTTCTACCCTGTCCCCAAATACTTAAGAGCACTGCCCCAGTCCCTTATCACTTGCATCTGCCTGAACAATAACCCCCAAACTGTAATCCCGGCTCACTAGCAATGATGCTTGGCATAGTGCTGGTTTCAGTTGCTGGAAGAGTGTTTCACAGCACTCCAGTCACTGAATCTTCTCTGACAGATTTTTAGCTGTACTGTCTGGTAAAGGGGTTGCAATGGTAGTGTAACATTTAGTAAATTTGAAAAAGTACCCCCCAGTTTCCAGAAATGCATTCAGTTGTTTCTTAATTTTGGGGGGTACGCCAATCCTGAATTGCCTCAACCCTAGTTGGCTGAGGCCTGATGTGCCCCTTTCCCCAACATGATGTCCCATGTGGCACCTCTGCCATCCTGATTTGGCAGTTCTCTAGCTTAATAGCCAGTCCTGCATCCTGTAGTCTGGTCAGGATTTCCCTCACATGGGAGAGATGCTCATCCACTGTGTGGCTAAACATGACTATATCATCCATGCAGGCTAGATCCAAATGTCCAGTCCTATTCAGACCCTGTTAACTAGCCTCTGGAAAGTGCCAGATGAATTTTTCATGGCAAAAAGAATAATAGTCTGTTCAAACAAACTAAATGGTGTGACAAATGCTGACTTCTCACTAGTGTCCATGGATAGCTACACTTGCCAGTATCTTTTCATCAAATACATTGTGGTCAGGCACCTAGACCCTCCTAATCTGTCCAGTACCTCATCTGTCCTATGCATGGGGTACGCATCAGAAGCTGTGGCCTCATTTAACTGCCTGTAATTGACCCAGAAGCTGGTAGTTCCATCTTTATTTGGAATCAGACCCACTGGGGCTGCCCAGGGGGTGTTGGATGACTGGAACATTCCTAGGCCCAGCATTTACTGTAGTTCTTCCCTCATTGTTCTTTTTACTGCCTCCAGCATCTGATATTGCCTTTGCCTTATGGGCTTCTCTGCAGTGGTTTTCACCTCAGGCGCAGTGAGATCAGTGCACCTTAGGGTGGCAGTAAAAAGTGCAGCATAGTCTTTAAGACTCCCTTCATTTGGTCTGCTTGTCTGAGTGTGAGCCCCTAAGACATAGTCACAGCATTCCAGGAGGCTTTTCCCTTTCATCTGGAGCTGGCTTCTCCTGATCTCCAGCTGCTACACTGCAAACCATAAGGGCAATGTCAGCAGTGTCAAAATAGTGTTTAATCATATTTGCATGGAACACCTACTGAGTGTACCTCCTATTGGGCAACGCTATGACATAATCCACACCATTCACCTGGCATATGACTTCGTAGGGTTCCTCCCATGCTGCCTGCTGCTTGTTATGCCTCACTGGGGTGAGCACCATTACTTTCTTCCCTATGGTGTATAATTGAGCTCTGGCCTCTTTATCATACCATGTCTTTGCTTCTGTTGTGCTGCAGCTAAGTGATTCTGAACAAGATCCATGAACTCCTTAAGTTGGCCCTGGAAATTCAGAATATAATCCACAGCAGACTCCTTCTTGGTAGCAGTAGAGCCTTCCCACTCCTCTCTAGCCAAATCTAGGGTTCCTCCGACCCATCTAGCATACAGGAGCTCAAAAGCTGAAAAGTCCAATGACTATTGTGGGACATCCTGGTATGTGAACAGCAAGTGGGGTAGAAATTTGTGCCAGTCCTTTTTGTGCTGGTCTATGAATGTTTGAAGCATATTTTTTAAACTTAAATTAAATCTCTCAACTAAGCCATGTGTTCGTGGGTAGCAGGGGGTTGTATGCAATGGCTCTACCCCACACTGCTTCCACAACTCAGCCATTAGATCAGGCATAAAGTTTGTGCTCTGATCTGACAAAATCTCCCTGGGAAATCCAGCTCTACTGAAAATCCATAGTAGTTTGTCTGCTACCATCTTTGCCTCTATGGAGGACATGGCTACATCTTCTGGGTATTGAGTGACATAATCCACTATGACCACAATATACTTCTCTTCCCTTGAGCTACATGTACCTAGTGGCCTACAATGTCCACAGCAACCTAATAAAATGGTTCTTCAATAACAGAGTGTGGAATTAGGGGAGAGCCTTTGCTTGATCCCCTTTCTTCCTTACAAGCTGACACTCTGGACATAAACGGTAGTACTCAGGAACATCTTTGTACAGCATCGGCCAGTAAAAGTTATGGAGCATGTCCAGTTAATCTCTTGGTGTCTGGACGGAGGAATTTAGTGTGCTAAATCCAGGAGGGGTGCTCAGTATCCTTGAGCAACCACAATCTGCTTGCACACATTCCATTCATCAGGAGCATTCTTAGGAGCCCAATCTCTATATAATGTAAAATGTCTCTTTCCTAGAATATTTTCTGCTGCTGCTCCCTTGCAGAATCACTGCTGCTGTTGGCTGCCAACAGCCTAAGTGCAACTAGAAATGGATTTGCTAGCTGAGCCTTGTGCAGCTCCTCTTGTGAAATCCTTCCTAGCCTTATCTTCCTTGTAGCTGGCTGCAGCAGCTACTTATCAGTGAGGTCTCCCTCTGCTGACTCCTGTGTCAGTGAACTGCTGCCCCCTACAGAGCTCTGACACTGCCTCTCTGTGCCTCAGCAGTGGGAAGCATTTTCTCTGGCTGCTGGGTCTCCTCGGGCTTAGCAGCCACACTGTCTGGCCTGACATTATAAACAGGGTCAGCTGTTGTCTCCCTGCCAGCCTTCTCACCTACCTCTACCTGTTCCAGTTGTCGAGCTTGACTACAAGACCCAGCAGAGACCTTGTCTTGCTATCCTTCCTCATCCCAGTCATTTCCTAGGAAAATATCTGCAGGTAACAAAAGCAACTACAACTTCTCTTTCACCTTCACCTCTCCCACTTCAGGAGTATTTTGGCCTGTGGAACTGTGGCCAAGGAGTAAGGACCAATTTTAATTGAGGTGCCCTTCCCAGGCAGGATCCGATCCAGTCATACCAGCTCCTGCTAGACAACTGTAATACTGGCCCCAGGATCCCACAATCCTTATGTCAATGTGTTGTTTACCAAGACTGGCCTCAGGTGCTTCTGAGTATTCCTGGGAATAGCACTTAAGACATAGTTTACCATGTGCTACTTTTCTGTAGAGGTATGGCTCTCACCCTGCTCAGTGAGCATGAGGTTGATCAGATTGGGCCCCATATTAGTGCATTGGCATCCCCCTTGCCATGGCTTAGTCCATGCTGCCCAAGGGCAATCATAAGACAAACGTCCCAAATTTTGGCACACCGTACATAGCATTCCCGATTTTCTACTGTATTACTTTTAAGGTCTGTCAGCGTATTCCTTCTATGTTCAAAGGGCTACTGTGTTTTAGAGTCTCCTTGTGTCCATCCGTCCCATTATTATTATTAATCTCCCACCCACCTATTACCTTCTTATATGAATCGCGTGGTTGCATACTGACTGACCCATTCAGCAGCTTCTGCCACAGTACTAGGATTCTTATCCAGTAACCATATTTTAAGATCACCATGCACATATTTAAAAACAAAATTATCACTGAGCATCAGTCACCTCACAAATTTCTTCAGCAGTTATAGCTTTCTTCCCATTTAACGGTCTCCCCAACATAGTACTCAGCTGCACACTAAGGGCCAGATATTCAAAGCTTTGCATGGTATTAGCACAGGATTAGCACAGGTCTACCATATTCAAAAGGCCAAATAGCATGCGCAAACTGCAGTAGCACCAGGCAAACCATAATTATATGCAAGGGGCAAAGTGAACATGAACACAGGCACTATGAGATATTCAGAGGCTAGCACTGCATTAAGGTGTTTTGCCTGACATAGCGCGACCCTTAGCGTGGTACAAATTACCACCCAGGAAAAGCTGGTCTTAACCCTTGGCAAATAACTTTGCATGACATTGGTGCTTTGCACGGTGTGAGTGCGGGATTAGCGCGGCTTGCGTGACCCTAACATATAATCATGACACTTAGAAAATGCTAGACATGGAGGACACATACTGCTCACTGATGGCACCACCATGATGCCAACAGCTGCCACCAGTCCCAGCCAAGCACAGACAGTAAGGGGTGATCCAACCCACAGAGGACATCATGGTAGTGTGGCCATACAGCACACACCTGCAGACCATACATCTGTGGTGACCAACAGATACCAGCACACACATGCAGCACTGTGGGCATGGTGGCAATTGAGGGGAGGGTGTATGGGTGGCCAGACCTCACCATAGCCCAGGTGTGGCCACAAGGCTGGGACACATCATGCAGTGCACATGGGCCAGTAGTGGGAATACCCCACCACCTGTGTGCCTGTCGAATCTTACATGCCCCCACAGCCACATACTACACGAGTGTACAGATGCCACAGCACACACAGCCAGCCATGTATATGTCACTGTGAGCATCCTATGCCATATGTGCAGCATCTGTGGAGCACACAACAGCGAAACAGTATTGTCCACTGTCAGTAAGCACCTGCAAGCTGCACCTGCCACTGTGTACAGTGCAGTGGTCATCACTGCCCTACATACCATAGGCATTGCTGTGTCCCTCACACTACCAGCCCCCTTGCTACTGTAGTGTCTGCTGTGCACTGTAGCATGGCCTATGGTGTGACGGCTGCATGCAGCACCACCACCGCCTGTGCCTATGCTGTGTTGTGCCCTGGGGCACACAATGCTATGCTGTACTGCATACATGTAGCCTGCAGTAACCATCATGCACTGTGAGACAGACCTACAGGTAGAGCTGTGGCCAGACCTGGCCAGCCCCTGTACTTCCAGACTGACCTACAGGTGGAGCTGTGGGACCCTGCAGTAACACTAGGCAAACTGCATTCAAATCAGGGAATAATGAGATGCTAATTTGGCTGTTTGCCCAGAGACCACCTAAGTAGGCTCATTTGCATGTCACTTTTGAATATGGCAAATCTTAGCACCGGGCAAACAGCTTAGCTCCGCGCTAAAGCCTCGCTAACATGTTAGTGTGGCACTAACAGTTCGGGGAATATTATACAGTTTTGATTGCTGTTCTTTCACATCTGCTGCTACCTGCAGCAGTACTGCAGCAGTACAGGGTCCACGCATTTGCTGGCACATACATTGGCCACATAGTTCATCTCTACCTGCCCTCATGTCGCTGCGCACTGTGTTATTGTTGTGGTTTGCACTTCCTGGTTGCTATATTCAGTGCTGTCTTATTCCAGGTCTATGTTTGCCCTGCACTCCTAGCCCTGTTTGCAGGCTCCATTCCATACTATATTCAAGCTGTTTGCCCCGGCTATTCCTTTTGAATATAGCTAGCTTTGTGCTCCGGGTTACGTTTGCCCACCGGGCAGTGTCAACTTAGCCTAGTTTTGAATATCTGGCCCTAAGTTCTTTATAATTCTCCTCCAGCTCTTTTCTCAACTGTCTAAATCTGAGTTTGTAAACCTCAGGGTTAACTCAATGTTTGAAAATAGCAGCCTTGATTCTCATGTAGCCCCTGTTGTCATT
Organism: Neoceratodus forsteri; assembly: GCA_016271365.2. Classification (NCBI taxonomy): domain Eukaryota; kingdom Metazoa; phylum Chordata; order Ceratodontiformes; family Ceratodontidae; genus Neoceratodus; species Neoceratodus forsteri. The sequence continues at coordinate 1,467,456,132 of CM057449.1, forward strand.
AGGGTTCAAGTGTGAAAACGTTTGCCATACCTTCCCAGTAAGCAGTGGAATCAGATGGGTTGACCAGTGTTCCTGTACCAATTCATGCTGCAAACACAATTTCTCAAACAAAATAAGAAATAAGACAATCATCAGTGTTCATATCCTCTGTTAATTTTGGAAACAAGTTGGACCCCATTTTTGAGCCTTGGTTACCCTGTCTAGCACATTATTCACCTGCTCCAGTGTCTGCCTCTGCTGAAGTGTTACTGTCTGGTGTTCATGGTCTCATATTGAGCTGATGTCTGTTGTTTCTCCATTTCTTTTGCTCGGTCTGCCTCTGCCCCTCACTTGGCTTCCCCTTGGGTGGCCTCTGCCTCTCATTGCGTTTGCTTCTCCTCTGCATCTGCCTTGCACTGTTTTTTCTCTCTGTATCTAGCTTAGCTGGTTAAATTTTTAACCTGGCAAGTTCTATCTCCCTGTCCTTCTGCCTTTCTGCAATGTGAACTGTTTCCAACTCAGCTTGCAGGGCTGCCTCAGATGTCTCACTTAAGCCACTAGAGTCACCCAGGACTCATTGGTCAGCTACTTCTGGAGCCTGAATTAGCTTAGCCTTGCTCAAGCCTTCATATGGTATGCCACTGTCCTCACACAGTTGCTAGAGCTTAGGCAACCTCACTGCATCATACTTGGCTGGTATTTCTGTCTCTAAACTTTGTAAGCCTGGATAAAAAATAAAATTAAAAGACGTTAGAAGTGACAGAAGATAGAGTTGCAGTGCTTACTGTTGTACACCTGTTAATATTGCTTAGTTTTGTGACTTCCTCTTGGGTACTGGATAACCAAACTATGCTTTGAGCAATTAAGTCTCAGTTTCTCATTCTTACTGCTGCCACCATATGAGATGGTTAGGGCACCCCACAGGCCCCAGTGAGCTTTTTTCTCTCAGGCCTTTGCCACTGAGATTGTCTGGACCAATGTCACCACTGTCAAGGTCCCTTCTTTAACAAGAGCTCAGACCCTGGTGCTCTGATGGCCCTTTTCTGCTACCTTCTACCTTTTAGACTCTCCATAGTGAGAGTCTGTGCTCTGGATAGGACACACTCTGCTCTCTTGGTGACCTTTTACTATGCACCCCTTTTATCCAGGTACCCTTTCCTCAGAGACACAGTCAGAAACAACTAGTTACTCCAATATTTAGAAAAATAATTTATTAATAAACACTGGTTGTGTAAACAGTAACAATCAGGTATAACAGTATTTACACATAGTAAAACACAGTACACATACAGGATTATAAATGTAAGATTGCACACTTTTGCAGGTAAACACTTCTGTCTTTCCAACAAGTTACAGAGTCTTCTTACCTCACTGTTATCTAACTTTGCTCCCACAACCTCTCTCTGCAGACACACAGTCTTGCTCCCTCCTTTGACACTTACAGGAACCCAGTGAAAAGAGGCTGAAAATAACTGATCTGAAGTATTCATACCCACTCCTCTCTCTCTCTCTCTCTCTCTCTCTCCCTAGTGCCTTGCTTGAGTGAGGCTGTGATGTCATTTCCCTGCCCAGGTTCATCTGACTGTCTGAAACCACATCAGGGCTGGAATTTTTGGTGACATGTACCTTGCAGTATTATCTGTCCTCCGTGTCTCAGGGACCTGACTTCCTCTTGCATATTATTTAGCATCTGAATGTATGCGTGCAGATGCCATTGAGACAGAATATCTCTAAGTCCACTGTGTAATAATGAACTTATCTTCCATTCAGGAAGTCAGTACAGTGAAAGTCCGCACCACTTAAGAAAACCTGCTGGGTAGCTGAGAATTTCCAAAATATTCCAGTTCTCAGTTTTGCTCTATGCCTCTTTGCTCTCCACTGCTACTGAAGGTATAGTACTAGCATTTGACAAAATATTTCAGACTACCAGCAAAAGTTGTCTGTCTCAAACAGCAAAACTCTTATTTTACACATCCTTGGTATGTGATATGAGTATAAACTGCTCAAGCTTTGCTCCTGAGGTTTATATGGCATCACACACCTTGGGTGTGTAAAACAAACTCATTACACACTGCTGCCAATTACTCTACATACCTCACTGTGTGGCAATGAGCAAAACATTTGATTGCCATCTTCTTCAGTCCCTTCATCTGTAAAATTGGGTACACACAAGACCTCAATGAAAAAGAAGTGCTGCATCTCAGTTAAGCTATACTACACTAATAAATTCTTTAAACCAGTACTGAAGAAGGTCTAGGAAAATGTACTGGCCCTCCAAACTAATTCCCAGACTGGTCCAAATACTTTTATATGGTGTGATGGTAGAATGTGAAGTGTTTTCCACTGAGCTGCAGCTGCATTACAGGAAGTGTATGTCCATGAATAGTAAAAATTGCAAAGGAACACTTGTATATCTCAGCAAAACTGAGAAAGAACCAAAGGGGTAGAGGATAACTAGTGTGACCTAAAGACTACATAATGGAGTAATTGGATACTAAAAACTAAAATCTGTACATTTAATGTGAACATTAAGGAAACTATCTTATATACAGTACAATATTTGTTTTATGATACAGAATGCTCAGTGTTCTCTAGTGAACACATATCCATTGCATTGCAGTACAAAAGACTAGAATAGTCTGTCAGAAGCTTAGATGAAACCTGGCTGTTTGCAGTATGTAGTGTTTTCTGCCTTCTATGTATGTCATTGTTCTGCAATAATCTTCTAACTCCTATACATTTACTGTACACTCACTGCACTTTTATTCTGTCTCGTCATTTGTAAGGTGTTTGCTATTCCGTGTGTTATGAAAGTTCTATATAAATGCAAATTATTGTTATTATTCCACTCACAACACTTTACAGAGGAGTGACCATAAAATGGGTTGTAAATTTCCTGCTTTCTGACTGGCAAAATAAGTTCCTTACAAGACCAATATGTTAATAAAGCAAATACATGACAAGGAGTGCATTATGGTGGGTTAAAGGTCCACCTTAGGTGGGTTCCACCACCCGAGAAGGGCCGTTAGCCTACTATAACATATCCCTTGAAGTACCTTATTATGATCATGAAATGAGTCCTTTTTGTAAATTGGATGCATTTTTTTAACATATTTTTATTGAGCTACTTTCAGCCGGGCTGTAATATTGGGATAATAGCCCTGCTGAAAGTACCTCTCAGTCAATCAAGAGCCAGCATTCTTTCTATCCATTTCATAATTCCTTCACAATGCATAGTTGGAACAGATTCAGTCAGTGGGATTTGGATTTTGGGAAAATCAGTACAGAATTCATGAGCCACTTCACTTATCCCTGCTTGCATCACAAACATAACTACCTCCTTTACTCACCGAAAACCTTCAAATCGGCCAAGAAAAGTCAAATATCCTTATATTTTAACAGCAAAATCAATAATTAAATATTCTTCCTCTCATGATCCCCTCCACATATATATAAACAAATAAAGAAATGTGATTCAAATTTTTAATTTCTGGTGTTTCTTTGGTGACCATTATAAATCCCCCTCCTATCTTTACCAACTTCCCAAGGAAATCTTTGCTGCTTACCCTGCCACAGATAAAACTGAGACAATGGTTCTGTATAGGGCCTTCTATTGGGTGGTTGTATGTGTAGGAGTGAACATTCTACCAATAGAATTTAGCAAAACTTTGAATGTGTGTATTCCATGGCATCCATACCTTCCAGTGGAATTCTGCTTATGGGCTGCTAAAATGGCTACTTTGTCTGTGCTGTAAGGATCCATTTTGAAATTACAATTAGAAAAATATTTAGCTAATACCTTTTATTTTACTTATTGTTAAATTTGGAGCCATTTTACAATTGCAATAACACACTCCACTGTTGTGAGATAATGGCTCTTCTATGGGAATTTAAGACACTCAGTGATGCCTCATGCCTCTCAACACACCCAGAGCATGCCTTTATAACACAACAATACACAACCGGCATGTCTTAAGATATCATGTGCCTCACAACACACCCAGAGCATGCCTTTATAACACAACAATACACAACCGGCATGTCTTAAGATATCATGTGCCTCACAACACACCCAGAGCATGCCTTTATAACACAACAATACACAACCTGGCATGTCTTAAGATACCATGTGCCTCACAACACACCTGAGGCATGCCTTTATACCACAACACATACCATGTCATGCCTTATGTTTTAATTTGGTACTTGTATTGCAGTGACTGCAGAAAAACACAGCCACCAAAGCAACAGGCACTGGGTAATTTTGGGCAACATGACAGGCCATAGAGTGCTGCCTGGCTGGCAAAACCACATGACTCTAGTATTCCTTACTGCAGATAATATTCTTAAACACTTGCTGGAGAAACAGTCCCCATGCCATGCAGAAAGGTTGCAAAAGCCAATCTATACTTTTAAGATGGAAAAAGTGGTACATGCTGCAATTTGAAGCATAGGCTATTAATATATATGATAGGAGATGGAGACTCTTCACTGTGTTGGTCTGCACCAGGCAGCAGGGGATTTTGGAACTCAAGGCTTGGTCCCGCAATTCATGTACAGTAGAATATGTACACAGTGCCTTATTTGGCTCTTATTGTGAGGTGATGTGATGAGTATGAGAGGAGGTACCCATTACAGTTGATAGGGAGGAGATGGTAGTTCTTGAAAGAAGAGAACCAAAGGGCAAAAGATAATTACCCAGACAAGAAGGAAGCAGCTGCCAGTGCGAGACTCATTTGTGAAGGGAACTGACTTTGGATCTGGAAGGGAGAAGGATAGAGAGGTGAGGTGCTTGAGGGGTGCCTTGGCTGAGAGGCTGGAGAGTAGGTCCTGAGGATTGCTAGGGCAGTGGAGATGGAAGGAAGTGCAGTATCATTGTCCATATTGGGAAAAATAATAATAAGAGAAGGTAGGAGTAGTAAAGGGACATTTCTGGGAGTTGGGGAGGAGTCTAAAGCAAGTAGCAATATCTGTGGCTTTTTCAGAGGTGCTACCTGTGTATGGCCAGGGAGTGACAAGGAAACTCCATATCAGAGCTTTTAGTGAATGGTTGAGGGCATGGTACACGGAGGAAGATTTTGGATACATAATGGATCAACCAGGAGTGATGTAGGCTTGTATGGGAAGGATGGCCTACATCTTTTTAGTAAAGGGTCCACAGTCCTTAATGGCAGGTTTACATGCTACATGGATGAGCATTTAAACTAGAAAGGGGAGGCAGGAGGTGAAACTAAAGGAGGCAAAAGTTGCCTCCCTCCGACAGTACAGGGTTAGAAGAAAAACTGCTAGAGAGGTAATACTGCAGTAGAGAAAATTCCATCAGTGCAGATGTGCAGATTAAAAGGAACAGGGATAGAGAAGAAAATAGGAATAGGGAGGCTATAGGATTGATGGAATCCAGAGGTGGAGAAAGTAATAGGGGGAAAGGGTAAGTTAAGGGAAAATTCAGAGAACAAAGCAGGAGGGAGATGCAAGGGAGAAGGCAGGGGGAGAAAAAAATTGGGAAGTGATATGCACTAATGCAAGGAGCCTCGGAAGTGAAATTACAGACCTTGAAGTCATTATGGTGGAGGCTAATTTAGATTTAATGGGTATAGTGGAGTTGTGGTGTACAGAGCACAATAGCTGGGAAATGAATATACCAGGATATACTCTACTCAGGAGAGACAGAGATGGGAGGAAAGGAAGAGGAGTTATAATATATGTGAGGGACAGTATCAAGGTGACAGAGGTAAAAGGGCATACAGAGGACAGTGAAGGGCTGGGATTACTATGGGTCAATCTGGAGATAGACATGGGGCATGCTATCTAAGCTAAGCAGTGTACAGATCCCCAGCACAGGGTGAGGAAATGGATTAGATGCTAGGAGAAGGCATCATGAAAATGGCAAGTAAGGGGAAGAGATGATTGTTGGTAACTTCAGTCTATCATATGTGGAGTGCAGTCTCCCAATGGTGACTTCGGCAAGGAGGAGGGCCATCCTTCACTAACTGCACAGGGTTTTTTCTAGGCAGTTAGCCGAACAGCCAACTAGGGATAGTGCAGTGCTGGACCTAGTGCTTACAAACAGGGATAGCATTGAAGAAGTCGTAGTGGACAGTCCTAACAGTACAAGCGAAGGTCCAAGAGTAATCAATGCAAGTAAAATACAGTAAGGTACAAGTGCTGTGCATTTCCAGATGTGAACATATATTAGGAGCAGACTAATGCCACATAGACTGGAGGCCTAAATTGGCTAAAAACCTGCTCCAGGCCGGGGAGGGGTACCTGACATAACAGGGAGGGGAAATGGGGTACGCTAAGCTAAGGGGTCAGGTACAAATGCAGGATGGGGTAGTAAAGTCACAAAGAAGAGACTTGAGGTTAAAGCTACACAGCTGTCTTGTGGCTCTCTAATGACATCGTATGTCTGGCCGCTATGTTGCTGTATCTTGATTAATTTACTTCATTTTCACACAGAAGTTATTTGGCCATGCTGCCTTTTTTTTACAGCTGACCTCCAATATTTGTAGAAGAAAGAAAAGCATTGTGTAATGACATTCAGTTTCAACATGTCATGGCAAATATTTCATCAGGTACTGCAAATATTGTGGACTACATATCCTTGTACATGCCCTACTGCTGCTGCCAGGTCCTTGTTTTTCCAGTTTTTTGTGAGTGTCATCAGTGGAAAAACAAGTAATTAAGTTTGCCAGAACTGTATTCTGTCAACAGAGCATGTTATAAGTATTTATAATGTAGCCTGAATGGCATCAGTGCCAGAGCTTGACTGCTGTTGACTTTTGCTTAACAGAATGCCGTTGCCAACTTGTTCAAATGGAGGGTAGAAGCTTCAAACTTAGATTTGGTTTGTGGGTACAGACCAGGACACAAGGTCAACAAGCCTGGCAACCAGCTGCTGAATCTGGCAGCTGTCCCAAACACCTGACAAAAATCTAAAACATACTCTTAAAAATTCCACCTGTTCTACTGCATGTGCTATTAAGACTATAGCATTCTCTATTTAATTTCAGTCATGAATCTAGTGGTAAACACAGTGCATGTATTGATTGATTGATGTATTTATTAATCAATTTATTTAAAATTGGTAGCTGGGAGAGGCACACTTAGCTGAGGTTCGTTTCCAGGTGTGATCCAGGGGAAGGGAAGAAGTGCAATTACAAACAAAATACAGCTAGTCAAATAATCAGGTTACAGTGAAGGTGAGGGTGACATAAAAGAGCATAAGTTGAGTGCAATATAGACACAATGGCAAAATATTGCTTATAAAATGGGCTAAGAAATCCAAGTCTCTGATTGGCTACTACATCATCTGAGCTGTGTCCTTATCAGATGATACAGTAGCCAACCGGGACTACTGCCCACCAACATGCCCCATCAAAGCAACAAATCAGTGACCTCTGCTAAGCTTAAACAGAAGTGCTGACTCGCAGAGCTCACTGAAGTGGCAGAGGGAACCTGTCTCAATCCTCCACAGCTCTCCCACTAGTTTTTCTGAACGTCCAGCAGCTTCTCATAAATCCCACTATGACCCCCACCCCCCCACACACACAGACAACTCGACTTTTTTCTTTAATTGCAGAGATCAAGTCTGACCTGTGTTCTCTTCTGGTGTGCTGCTTAGTAACCAACATAGCAGACCACAATGAAGCCACTAAACTAATTCCGGTGGCATTCAAATTCCGCTACATACCCACTCGTGGACAGCAAGCATCATAGCAACATAGAATGAAAAAAAAAACAGACCCATTCCTACACTCGCACTTGTGTCAAACTTCTAAGAACTCCACCACACTACTATTAGTTTTAAAGTAGTTTGTTCTCCCTCACTGTTCAGACCCAGGAAGCAAGCAGCGTATGTCTGTGGCGGCCGCTGAGGGACATGCTCGCTTCCACTGCAGCCAACCGTTTACTTTACATAAAACAAAAAAGTCACTCAAGGAGAAAAATTTCAAAGAAAGGTGTAAATATACATACAAAAAATCTACTTTGGGAAGGGAAGAATGAGAAGCCCTCCCTGCCCACAGAAGCCCCAAACCTGAGACTCACCAGAGACCACCCCCTCCCCCGAGGAGACCGGAGGTCGAGAGGGCCTGCCCTGAAGCCCTCCCTGCCTGCAGAAGCCCCGAACCCGAGACTCACCAGAGACCACCCCCTTCCCCGAGGAGACCGGAGGTTGCGAGGGCCTGCCCTGAAGCCCTTCCTGCCCGCAGAAGTCCCGAACCCGAGACTCACCAGGTAATTCAACAACCTTGAACTAGGCTGTTGCCACAACTGTTGGTTTTCTGGTGCCTTTTTTCAATGGCCACAAGCCCCCAGCCTTGCCTCACGAATCTCGACCAAAGAAGCTGCCAAGCACCTCAAGTTGCTGCCCAGGCTGAGCCCCGCCGAATGCTATGCATTCGGCTCCCCACCGCCCTCACCACCACCCTTGGTTGGCTCTCGAATTTATAGCCAGGGTTAGTCAGGTGACGAGGTGAAAATAACCTGTCAGCCCACTTCTTCAGCTGCAGGTTATACAATTCTAACTCTAGTGGCTGCTGTTACTTTCCTCCCACTTAATACCCACACAATGTATTCCCTATTTATTACAGCATTACTGACTTCCAGGATCCTCCTTACTCTACAACCCCCATGGCTCCTATACCACACCACCATATCTACTACCCTAATCTTTTAGCTATCACTGATAACTACTGGCCCAGTCCCTCCAACTTCTCACGCCCATGCCAAATTGATCCCAAAGACTTTTACTCACACACACACCCCCACATTAACATCCACACCCACTAAGGGTAAGCACTGTATCACAGCTCTCCCCCATCCCAGACCCCAGACCCCCGCTACCCACGGTTACCCTACATTTGTCCCCCTCACTTCCCTCTCCCTTCTACCCAGCGTTATTACTAGTCTCCCAGTACCCTCCTACAACAAAAAAAAACCATCACCCTACCAATCCCAGCATTCGTCTCCCAAACTCTGCAGGCTTTCCCTCCTGCGGCACACCTTCCTACTTCTACTACTATCTGGCAATATCCACCCCAACCCAGGACCTCCCAACACAAAAACCTCTCCAAACAAACCTCAGGGGAGACTGCTGCTAGCCTCACTTAATATTTGCAGCCTACCCAAGAAACACACCCCTCTACAAGGCTGGATTGCCAAATATGCTCCAGACATACTAGCCCTCTCTGAGACCTGGCTATCTGATAAAATCCCTAATGATGCTGTCTCCTTAAGTAACTATACCATCTTTAGGGCAGATAGGACCAGCAAGAGAGGTGGTGGCTGTGCAATTTATATTAAATCCCCACTCAATGCCACTGCAGTACATACCCCCACCCCACAACATGGAGCCCAGACACTGTCAAACTCAGTCTGGGTTCCAAAACACTCCACATCATCTCGGCCTGTATCCCCCTGAGAAACCAAAAACTCCCATTTGAGTCAATCCTTCACACTATCTCCCACCTACCTAATACTAGTGAAATCATATTAATGGGTAACTTCCACGTCGACTGGCTATCCCCAGCCTCATCCAGCTACAAAGACACTGCCCTGGCATTGGATCTTACCCAATTAGTCACCTCCCTGACCAGGCGGGACTCTAGATTAGGGACCTCCACCCTCTTAGACCTCATTTTCACCAACAGGCTATGAAACCTCTCCCAGGCAACTGTGCTCCCTGACTGTATCAGTGACCACTCCCCAGTTACCTGCTGGTGGATGGGTAAACTGTCCCTTGCCCCGACAAAAACCTCTTGGAAGCAGAGGCTCAAAAAAGGAGGCCTAGAGAACCTCAAAGACTATCTATCCAATAGCTACTGGCTCCCCATATACACCACGCAGTCAGTAGACATTGCTCTCACCCACTTTATAACCACCTTCAACAAAGCCTGTGATATATTCGCTCCCCTCACAAAGCAAGTTGTGAAAACCAGAACCACCCCCTGGCTCACACCCTCTCTCCTAAACCTTATGCAACAAAGGGACAACCTTTGGCACAAGGCCATTGACTCCCAACGCACCCAGGATAGACAGCTATACAGGGAGGCACGTAATAAATGCATGTGGGCTGCGCGGCAGGCAAAAGCTAATTATTACCAACAAACCCTTACCTCCTCCTGGGGAGACAGAAAAAAATTCTGGAACAACATAAAAAAACTCAGTGGTAAATCCTGCTCCCCCACCCCTACCCAACTCAATCTAAACAGGGATGTAACTCAAGATCCCGCCACTATCGCAGAAGCCCTTAATGCTGCCTTCTTGGACCTCTCCCATATCCTCCCTCCAAATTTCTTCCACCCTACCAAAACCCCCACTCCCCCTGAAACACTGTGTAATGTCAATTCACCCCCTTTCCAGCTCCGAGTCATCTCCTGTAGTGAGGCAAAATGCTATACCACCAAAGCTATCGCCAATACCCGTTACAGCAATGACTCCCTAGACCTTAAACTCATTAGGCTTACCCTCAATGTCACTCTACCTCACCTTACAAAAATTCTCAACCTTTCTCTATGCCTCGGCCAGTTCTCTTCAACCTGGAAGAAAGCCATAATCACTCCCATTCTGAAGAACGGTGACCCCACTAACACCAGCAACTATAGACCTATCTCAATTCTTCCTCCTCTGTCCAAAGCACTGGAAAAAATAATCTCGGACCAGCTAACAGAACATCTAACTAAACACAACCTTCTCAGCAAGGAACAGCATGGTTTCAGGACTGGCCATAGTATCGTCACTGCACTCACTGAACTCACCATATTCATCCACGAGGCCCTTGACCAAGGCTCAATCGCAGGGGCTATCTTTGTGGATCTGACCAAGGCCTTTGACAGTCAGTCATGAACTACTGCTTTGTATCCTTCCTCAACTAAATGTGGTCCCTGAGGCCACGGCCTGGTTCAAGGATTACCTCTCAGGACAGTCACAGCAAGTCAGGATAAACACCACCATCTCCACCTCCAAAACAGTTTGTTCAGGGGTCCCTCAGTGGTCTATATTGGGGCCATTGCTCTTCACCCTCTTCTTAAACTCTCTCCCTAAAGTGTGCAGCAGTCATCTTTTACTCTATGCTGATAATGCGGTTCTGTACTGGAAACATCCTCAACTGAACGCCCTCCAACTAGCCCTTCAGGGTTTTTTCCGGGAACTAGAGAACTGGTTCGCTGATCACCGCCTGATCATTAACTATAGCAAAACTAAGTCAATGATCTTTGCGCATCGCCAAAGCCCACGCAGTCAGATGGCACTCCAAATTAAGAATTCACTAGGCACCCAACTGGAACACGTTACACACTTTAAATACCTGGGTATCACATTGGATACCTCCCTCTCCTACCATAGTCACATCCATCTCCTCTTGTTCGCAGTCAACACTAGAGTGGGCATCCTCTACAGACTCAAAAACTGCCTACCTGCACAGGCCATGCAACTAGCAGTCACCTCCTCCATCCTCTTCCTAGTCTACTATGGGATAGTTATATACAGCTCAGCTAACCCCACCACGCTAAATAGTATAAACGCTGCACTTAATAAAGCCTTCCGCCTAGTAACAGGCTGTGACAGACTAACCCATAACTGCAATCTTTATACACTGACTGGTTGGCTAAACTTCCAGCAAAGACTAAAATACCACACCTGCATTCTCGCAAAAAAGATACACCTCCAGCTTGCCCCTGCCGGCCTACTCCCCATCATCAGTGTAGCCCCCATCAGGCGTAATACAAGACTCACAGCTAAATCATCTTTCCTGGTTTCCCCTTTGTAGAACATCCCTAGAGCAAAGATCTTTCCGCTTCCGTGCCCCTCTCTGGCTCACCACATTACCGCCCCCCCCCACTCTCCCAGTCCCATAGCATCTCACTTTTGAAATCAGGCCTTAAAACCCAACTAATGGAGAATGCTAAATGTGACTGTGGCTAATGCTGCCCACCCTCTTCTCTCCCAAATCCTCCACTTCTCTTGACTCAGGAAATCCCTAGACCCTATGAAATGGCATCCTACGAATCTGTCTAGGGACCCCAGGAATGCTTCCTAATTAGCTCACCTGCAAAATAAGTTCTAGCCTGGACTGCTCTGCCAGTACTGTAACTGCAAATACTGCCTGTCAATGTTAGTCTTATACTGTCTTTGTTTTCCCTCCACCCCCTGTAACCGACATGGAGCCTTTGCAAAAAAAGTTACTCTGTCTGTACTGAAATTGTAAATAACGCCTGTTCATGTCTGTCTTTTACTGTATTTGTCTACCCTCCACCCCTGTAACCTGACGTGGAGCCTTCACAAAGAGTCTGTGACTCAAAGGATTGCAACTCCAATTGTACTCAATAAATAAAATAAATAAAATAAGAATATGGGATAGTCACTGCCATTCAGTCTAACTGAATCTGGGTGCCCAAAGTAAATTATTAAAAAAAATGCAGAAACACAAGCTCTGCACACAACAAAGAAACATACAGTGTGCGCGCGTGTGTGTGTGTGTGTGTGTGTGTGTGTGTGTGTGTGTGTGTGCCTGCTTTTTTGGGGGGTAGGACCCTAACCTGACCCATAATGTGAGCTGGTGGGCAGCTGTAGTACTGAACAAGCTAACAGTACATAGAGGGACTACTTTATCTTTCTAACCTAAAAAACTCTTTCCCTCATCTTTTCACTTTCATAACTTTTTCTTTCTATATTTTAAATTTCTGTTTGGGGGGGACATTTTATAAATGCAATAAAACACTTTGAGGTGTGGTTTATCACTTGAAAAGAGAACGCCCAGTGGCATAAGGCACTTGGCGCAAGAGCCTCATGCCTTAGTAGACCCCTGGGCATGCTCTTATCAGGCAATAAACCACACCTCAGAGTGTGTTATTGCTTGCATATGGAAGACAAATGATGTGAAGGAGCTTATGAAAATGTATTGAAAATATAAAGCTTGAATAGCAAGTTTGCCTTTTTTTAATTTACAAAAAAAAATGCATACTCAGAAATTATGATGTCTCAGATTGTAAGTTGTTTAATTGATATGAAGTGAGCAGAGCATGTGGTGCTGAACATCTCACTATTTAAATGGTGGTTCCCTTCATCAGCAAACAAATAACAGAAGGCATTAGCAGAACTGTTACAAAATATTCCAAAAAGGTTTACATTTGTAAAATTCATCTTTTAGTAGGCTTCTTCAGAAATAAAACAAAAATGTATGACTGATCAGTGCATTTTACAGGCTTTTAGCCCTCTAAAACAGAAAAGAGTCCATCTTGCTGGGGCCAGTCTATTTCATTGCTGTGTTCTTTTACCCTGAGAGTTCATCACCATGGCCAGACAACCCATGTTTGCAACTGTTTTTGCAGCGTTATTTATAAAAAAGAAATTGCTCCATTACATTTGGTAGATCTGTTTTGGATTTGGGGGCAGATATATCATAGCCCAAATCAAAACGTTTTTTTTTCCCCAGTTGTTTTACCAGGAGTAACACACTAAGCTGAAAGCTTGTTTACAGGTGTGACTTGGAAGCACAGGGAAGTTAAATGACTTGCTCAAGGTCACACAGTATGCAAATTGTGCTGTGGGATTCAAACTCAGGTCTCCGTATTTGCAGCTCAGAGCCTTAAACCACTGCACTATACATGTGATGGCAGTTTTACATTGGTCAATATTTACGGACCAAACATTAGTGATCCCAGTTTTTTTACTAATTTCTTTTTTACTTAACCGCATTTGAAGACCCTTATATCATGGGGGTGCCTTCAATGTGACTTTAAACTGCAGGCTGGATAAATTATCATCTTTTATTGACAATTTGGCTAGTATTAGGAGATTGCAGAGAGAATACATGGAATATTTGACACATACAAATCTCTGGTGGGAAACTAATTTGGATGCTAAAACGTATTCTTTTTTTTCAGCTCCATATCACAGCTACACCCATATAGATTATTTTCTAGTAATGCACGTCCTTCAAAGTTATATTTCAGATATAAACTATCATAATATTGTTATTTCAGATCATGCCCCAGTTAAGCTGCTTATTAATACCTCTTACCCTACAGTACTCAAAGATAAACCTTTTCTAGAAAGTATTCAAAACCTCTATAATTGAGAATTTTCAACTCAGCCCTCCAGAAGCAACCTCCCCCACTACTCGATGGGATGCCTTTAAAGCAATTATTAGGGGAATTGTACTTAAGTACACATCTCAGGAGAAAAAAGAAATTAAACAAATTAGAAACCTTGGAAAAGGAACTGACAATGTTGCAAACATTACACATGACATCTCAAGACCCAGTGGTATTTAAACAATTACTGTTCATGAAAGACCACATTAATAAATTAGTATCTGCAGAAGCAGAAAAAAACATCCTTTTACCAGAGCTAAATATTATGTATCGGGCAACAAGCCTGACAAAGTCATGGCTTTACAACTGCAAAAAGATAAACAAACTAAAATGATTGTTCCTTTAAGGATTATCAACACACTTTAAGAAAAGATCCCCAAGAAATTAATTATGTACTGTATTTTTTTCTTACAATCAAAACTTATACCTGTCTGAATGTAACAAATACCAGACAGCTGTAAATAAATTTATTTCACAAACAAAATCTTACACAATTACACAAGGATCAAATACTAATGCTGGATGACCTGTTCACAATAAAAGTGCCGACTACTATCAAGAGCATGATGTCAGGAAAGACCCTGGGAATGGACAGTTTCCCCATTGATATTTACAAGTATTTTGCTAACTTAATAGCTCAAACTTTGCTTGATTTTTTCAACAAACATTTCTTCAGCAGTACTGTAAATACTGTGAGTCTGCCTCCGTCTTGTATAATTTATATTATTTTATAAATGTTATTCTGGCATTTTAATTGTACAGGCACTATGATCTCTGGGAACAGTGCTTTTTAACAAATAAAATTTGATTGATTGATTTTTCTATGAAGCAAAAATGCAGTCTTTGCAAAAAAAAAGATAAACATCCCAACCTTTTTACTTCCTAGTGCCCTATATCCCTTCTCAACAATGACATGAAAATCCTTGCAGAACTCTTAGCCATCTGGCAAGAAAAAGTTGTACATAGTCTCATTTAACCTGATCAAAATGGATTTATTAAAAAAAGGAAACTGGGGGCCAATACAAGAAGACTAATAAAAAAAGTGATGCTTGTAAACAGCAGGAGGCTCTCATTCTTACTCTTTATGCAGAAAAAGCTTTTGATTGGGTTGAGTGGGACTGTGATACAGGTACTCAAAATGGTTGGCTTTGGCCAAAACGACATCAATTGAATTAAAATCCTTTACAAGACCCTCAATGCCATAGTTCAAACAAATAGGAAGTTATCGCATAGCTTTTTTCTCACTAGAGGTGATCATCAAGGGTGCCCCTTATCCACATTATTGTTTACCCTAGTTATAGAACCTCTTGCAGCAGCTATTCAGAACTCCAGTGTTATTAAGGGTATAAAAACTAGTGAAATGGAACACAAGATTAGCTTATAGCCAGATGACACTCCAATTTATCTATCAGATCCAACTTCATCCTTTCAAGTATGTATGGCTTTAACCCAGTACTAGAAAAGCATAAAGAAGGAAAGTTAAGTGTGTAATTGGGCAGACTAGGTGGGCCCAAGGCCCTTATCTGCCATCACTAGCTATGTTTAAAAATATTTGGTGAAGCTTCTGGGTATAAAATTAAGATGACTAAAATGGAAGAACTGCATTTAAATCCTTCAGGTAACTCTTCCCTTCCTCTAGAAATACAAGCAGTTATGTCAGACAAACTTAAATATCTGGGCATTAATTTTACTAAACATCTTCCTTCCTTGTATGAAAAAAACGTATAACTGGCCTTCTTTTGTTCCCATAGAAAAAGCCAGTTATAATTTGCTGTTATAATGGCAAACACACATCAGCTTTCTCTTTGAGAACGCATGAGTCATGCACCCTAACACATAGCAACCTTCCATTCCATTCAAAATGCTTGCTACAGTATGGAAAACCTCTAACTCCTGGTGGCATGAAAACGAAGTCCAGCAATTATATAAAATAAAAGCTTAGTAGGTGGTGGTTAAACTCGAGTTTTACACATTCCCTCAGTGTGGAATGACTTTATAAGCCCCTCGAGCTTCGCTCTTGGGGTTTATGTGGCATCCCACACCTCAGGTGTGTGTAAAATTCTCATAACCACCTATCCAGCCATTATTCTTTATTTTGCCACTTTCTATACTAATCCAGGAAGACTTGAGAAAATGGCTTAAACTCCCACTGACACTAATTCGGAGGTGTAATGTCATTAAAATAAATATCTCTTCCTGCATTCTATTCTTATTACAGACTCTACCAGTACTTGTTCCAGAGTTCTTTTTTTTTATAGGATTTGGATGAGATCATTACTAGTTTTATATGGAAGCAAAAAAAGCCCAGATTGAGCTTGGATAAACTCAGATTGCTTAGGAACTTGGGAGGTTTAGCCTTGTGAAATTTTAAATACTATTACAGTATCTGGCTGCTCAAATCTCCCATGTACAAGACTGGTTCAAAGGTAAAATCTCAACTAGTTGTGGTATTGAAAGCCATTTTAATAAATACTGTGATCCAAAATATATCTTGGCATCTAAATACTACCCACAAAGTGTTAAAGAAAAACACCCGTGCTTGTTAGCTACATCCACAACAGGTCAGTGTTGGAAAATGTGTATGATTTAATAGGTTGGCATGATGTAATGGTAGATTACATACCAATTTATTGTTATTATGGGTTCAGACCTTCAGTGCTAGATAAGGGCTTTCATACATGGAAAACTCTAGATATAAAAAAAAAAATCAGATTTATTCAAAAATAGCATACTGCCCTTTGAACAAATCTATGAAAAGTATAATATTACAAATGACCACTTCTTTAGGTATTTACAACTTAGAAATTATATTATATCATCTAAGATTTCATTCACTCCTTCAGCAGTGGCCAATATTCTAATCTATTCTGATCCAAACCTTAAGTCCATTTTGGCCATTTATCATTTACTATTATCCCATAACTCAGTTAATCTTAATCAGTTTAAGGATACATGGGAACAGTATCTGGGATTTTAGTTAACAGACAAGAACTGGGAAGGAATTACTGTATAGCTTACCCTAGCAAGAATTCCACGCCACCGAACTCCAACAGAAACAATTTAATATTTTTCACAGGGTTTATCTCACACCCACCAGATTGCATACATTTAATGCCAGTTTGAATGAGAATTGTCCCAGATGCCTCAGAATCCCATGGTCTTCATTCCATATGTTTCTGACCTGTAAAATACCTACAAAATTCTGGGTTTTAATTTTTGAAGTTCTTGAGCAGGCTACTGCAATTAAATTGACCACAGACCCCTTCCCAATTCTATTAGGATAGAATCTCAGAGATTACTATTGTTCAGAATCACAAAGAAAATGTTTCTTGCTTGGAATTTTAATGGCAAAAAAGTGTATTCTCCTGCCCTGGAAAAACAGTAATCCTCCTGCTTTTCATGTTTGACTTAACTTTATGTTGGACCTCTATACACTTGAAAGACTCCACTATCACTAAAATGATCAGGCAGCCATATCTGAGTGAATTTATTAATCGTTCTTGAGGTATTTGGGACCTAATTTGTCTATTTAAGGGATTTGTTATATGTCCTTTTTCCCTCTCTCTTTTATACCCTGCTTTCCTTTTAGGTCCCTAACCTAACTAGTTTTAGGTATCTGTAGGAATTTAATATCTTTGCTTGCCTCTTTTCTTGGACAAATGTGCTATTTTTTCTTTGTCCAGTTTTGGTATCATTTTTTGTTTATTTGATTTGATTTCTCAAGCTGACTCACTTTTTGTTTTGAAAATGTATACTGTCATATGTTACTGCTGGTGGGAGATCTACAGTATTTTGTAATTCAAAACTATTCAATAAAACCTTCTCAAAAAAAAAAGAAAAAGTTTTCAACTGTTTTGAATAGTCACAATTCTGCACTATCCTAATAGTCCACAATGGTCTACCTTGCAAAGTACAGTGTATATATATATATATATATATACACATACACACATACACACATACACACATACAAACATACAAACATACAAACACACACACACACACACACACACACACCCAAAAAGCTACATTAATGCAGACATTATGGTTGAAGAACGAAAAGTGGGCAAAATAAGGAAATGAAAAACATTATGGTTTTGAGTCTCATGAGAGCTGGTGAATCAGTGGTGTGGTGTTCTTTAATGCCCCCCCCAGCCCCTAGCCTCCTGCTTGAGCACAATGCAAAGGTCCAAGCCCATGCCTCATAGTCATATAGTGTTTGGAAGTATAAAAGTATGGATCGCCTCATGTTGCCAACAGAATCAGTCATAACTTTCTTCATGCAGGGCCCTGTGTGAAGCAAAAGATGATGTATACATTTGCTTGCTCAGGGGAGTGGGTGGGCATTAGGGTAGACAACCCCAAGGAACACCACACCACCAATTCACCAATACTGCAGAGACTCCAAACCCCAATGTTTTTCATTTCCTTACTTTGTCTGCTTTGCCTTCTTCAACCCTGATGTCTGCATTAACGTTGTTTTTTGCAATGAATTTCTATTCTTTTTGTGATAGTGGAATCGGATTCTCATTCACACAGGTTCCAAAGAGACCTGCATGAAATGGAATAAACAGAATAGTGGAGATATTTCAAGTTCCATTTTACATTCGAACCACATTCTCCTGATGCAGTACCTGACCTCATCAGGCCTTGACATGCATGTGAACTTCTTGTGAGGGAAGTCTCCTTGGCATGTAACAAGGTACTGCCTGTGAGGCAGAACACTTTACAATCCCTTCCCATGCCAGCGGTGGTGGCGCATAATAGCAGTAGCCCACATTCTCATATTGCCCAGCTGGCTTCCCGAGCTCATCCCCAAACCTGAGTCACTGCATGGTAACACAGCACACTACCTGCTGGGCCAGAGGCCGGCCCAGCAAATGTTTCTTCATAACTTGTTTTTGACAGTTTGACCCCAAATTTTCAACATAGCCTTTTCATGAACCCCCCTTCTGAACATGACAGATGTCATTTATAAAATACTTATTGAAATGTAACTGCCCCACAAGTATGAAAACATGTTTTGGGCAGGATTTAACAAAGCACCTGCCACATCCATGAAGTGGTTAGAAAGAAACCGCTATGCTGAAAATGTGTGGTCAAAATATTGAAAATTACAAAATTTATACATAAACATTGACACATTTCAACATACCATTATAACTTTGTTGTCTTCTTATATTTTTCATAAAATGTTCAACATTGTCTTTTATGAACCTATCTCATGAACCTGGTAGGTGAAATTGTTCAACTCCAGCCCAAAAGATGAGTCCATGGAGTGACTGAAAAATCACCTTTCAGACCAGATTTCAAAAATGTCACCTACCTAGTTCATGATTTAGGGTCCAAATAAAGGGGCATGTTGAAAAGTTGGTGAAAAAATATTAAAAAATGATCAAGTTATCAGTAAGGCCAGTATTTTCTGGATATGGAATTATCCTATTTCCGGTGGTTAAAAATTGCCAATTTTGGACAATTCCAGATACCATTCAGAATATACTGTAGAACTGGAAATGTTCACCATAAAAATATTTTACTTTTACACAGAAAATGTTCATTAATTTTATTAATTTCATTTCCTGACTTTGCACTTCCAAAATGGAATCCCTACTTGCTGAAAATCTGTGCCCTACTGTTTGTGGTCTGAATTAAATGGCATGCTTGCTGTCCCCCATTGTTCTCTCTGAAAAGAAAATCTGGCTGGATTGGCTGACATTTTCAACCTGCCAATTTTCTAATCCTAATTCCAAGACCTGATGAATTAGCACTAACAGCATTGTTTTAGTAATGCCCCATAGTGTATAAGGGTATACCCTCACCTCACCTGCTGGCTTCTGCTACACCAAGCCTGACTACACCAACCCCCAACCCCAGCCAACCACACAAAAAAAGAAAACTTGAATTTACCAATTTATTTTTTAGCACACCAGTCTACCATGTGGTCCCTTACTGCTGAATGATGTGCTCCTGATTTCCAGATCTTTCCCTGACCGTCATACTCACACAATTGCTAAACCACCCTCACCAGCACAAATAAATGGAAAATTACAGCCAAACTATCACCAATTTATAAATGTGTCCCCCTGTATTTCTTTTATTTATGGTTCCTTATTTTTGTTTTATCACCCTCTGTGGAATTTGAAAGGAGATCTGCTTTCATACAGGAGGTGCTTAGGAACTCCAACAAACCTGCATGTGAGATACAGCTATTAAACTTGTCTGGTTCAGTGCAGGACACTCTAGAAACACAGAAAAAAACAAGTTAAAGGTTCTCGATTTTATACAGCGCCCAGTTTACATAAAATAAATATTTACGATTTCCTAATGGCCACTATGTGGATTTTTCTTCATGGCAACTCTGCAGTAAAACATGGTAAGGAATTTTTGGAATACATGTGAGCAAAAATGGCAATTTTATATCCAGACTGTAACTTTGGCTCAAACTGTTGCAGTTTTGGTGATTGCAGAATTCACTGGCCCTGCTTATGAGTGAAAGTTCAAAATTCACTGAAAATACAGTACACTGACTGCAATCAATTTGTTTAATCAGTTCTCAGTTGGTGCTGAAGGAGCAGGATGCGTCCGTTTTCAAAAAGTGTATCTACAGCATTGAAATATTTTTAGGTGAGTGTAGGGAGCATAGGGTGAGGTTGTGTGTGCTGAGCTGGGGTCAGGGTGCGGTGGGTGTGGGGGTCAGGGAGCCTGAATTCAGAGAAGGACCATTTTGTCTTTATGGTTCCTTTAGAAAAAAAGAAAAGAGCTTTGATGAACAGTTTCTTTTGTTTCAGAGATACTGAAACTTGACATTGGGCACCCTAGTGTCTGTAGGATGATCAGTGGCACCAGGAGTGGGCACCCCAATGTCACAATGTATGAATAGGGAAGCAGGGTGCTCCTGGACATTACTCCAGAGGGAGGGTCTATAAGTAAGTGGCATTGGTGGTGAGCACCACAGTGCCACTCAATAATGGTGGGGGGATGTTAGTCGGTCACCCCACTGCTGGAAAAGGTTTAATTCATATGGTGACAGGATTGGGCTCCCGCTGCCATTCAGGTTGGGAGGGAGTGGAATACCTGCTGGTGGAAATGGGCACTCCCAGGCCTAGTTTCTTTAAAAATAACATAGGTCAGGAGGGGGATACCAGCGGTGGGAGAGAAAGCACCTGCACCGGTTTTCTAAAAATAGCTAACATTCAAAGCAATGTGACCGAAAGTGATTTCTTCCTCACTGTTTTTGTCACAGTGATTATGAAAGCAGATTAAAGGAAATCACTTTCAATCACACTGCTTTTGTGAAAATCCAGCTATTTTGAGACTGTTCAGTTTAACTGAGTATGTGCACCAATGGCACCATTTTTAACTTGTATTTCAAAAATTATATAAATTAAAATCTTGCCCATTGCAAAAGTGTGTACCTTGGGACAAAATCTTTCAGACCTGCAAGTTTCAGGTTTGAAAGTAAAACCATTTTTGAGTTACAGGTGAGCAAAAACTCTTAATTTGGGTGAATTTCACTGTTTTTGCACCTTTAGAACTTTGCCCCCCAAATCGATTGTCACAAATACTTTAGGATCAAGAAATCCTGGCTTCAACTCCACGTCTACCAAATTTCAGGCAAATCAGTTAAATATGGGCAGAGTTATTAAAGTGCAAACATCGGGGTTTACTATAAAAGTGCTTGCTCATTTCTAATATATAGGCACTACCGCACTTGTATAATATAGTCATTGCAAAAAACTACATTAATGTAGACATTAAGGTCTAATAATGCAAAGCGGACAAAGAAAGAAAGTGAAAAACATTAGAGTTTGGAATCTCAGTAGTCTTGGCAAGTCAGAGGTGTCATGTTTGCTGGGGTTGTCAATTCTAATGTCCACCCACCTCCTGCTGGCCCCTAGTCTCCTGCCCAGGCACAAGGTACAGGTCCAAGCCCATGACTCATAGGTACATAGTGTTTGCAGGAAGAGAAGTATGACTCACCACATGTGACCAACAGAATCAGTTGTACGTTGCATGAAACAAGAGGTCATGTACAAGTTTCTTTGCTCAGGGGAAGGGTGGACAATAGGGCTGACAACCCCAAGGAATACCATACTACGATACACCAACTCTCCTGAGACTCCATCTCCTAATGTTTTTCATTTCCTTACTGTGTCCACTTTTGTTTGTCAACCCTGTCTGCATTAAGGTAATTTTTTGCAATGAATTTCCTTTTTTTGATAGTAGAATCATATCCTCATTCAAGGGACCTGCGTGAACAGATGCAGATGCACAGCACCAAGCGAAGAGTCCATGTGGCAATGTGGACACAGGCATTGTGCCAAGAAAATGGCAAAAAAAAAATTGTCAATAGATGCCCAGGTCCTTCTGGGCCCTATGCAAAGGGAAGAGTCCATTTATCTGCTTGCAGCTGTGGTTGCAGATGCATAGGGCCCCATGACAAGAAACCATGGGCTGTCCAGGGCCCTGCATTTCTGTGCAACTACAGATGCAGACAAGCGGTGCCATCAAGGCCCTTCACCAAGGGAGAAGTCCATCTGGCTACAGAAGTGCTGGGCCCTCTGGGCTGGGCCCTTTTGTACAACTACAGATGCAGATGCACTGGGCCAAAACAAGAATCCATGGGGCTGTCTTTGGGGATGCAGAAATGCAGGGCTCTCCCATTCCATGCAACTACAGATGCAGCTAATGCAGGGACAACTGGGCCTTGAGCCAAGGGAAGAGACCATCTGGATGTGAAAGTGCAGGGCCCAGTGTTGCCATGGATGCAGAGGCACAGGGCCCTCTGGTACTAATGTACCTTTCAGTAGCATTGTTTTCATTTTTGTATTTTTCACTACCCAGTTTTTCACTTTTGTATGCTTTTCCACCACATCATGAAAGTGATTCTCACAGAACTGATTCTCATGAAGTCAGGTTGTTAGTGACAACAGTGAAAAACACACAAATAATACAGCTAGTGCAAAAATCCAACTATCTCTAAAATGTTCATTTTTCAAATTGAGTGTGCTCAAAAAATAACAGTTTTAGCTATTTTTCAAACTATATAGGTTAGAAACTTGTGAAAGTGTGTACCTTGGATCAGATTCTGCCAAACCAGTAAGTTTCAGGTTTCAAAATAAAACCATTTTTTAGGAACAGGTGAGCAAAAAAAGGGCTTAATTTGGGTGAATTTTAGCATTTTTGCACCTTTGTAACTTTGCCCACCTTAAACCAATTGACACTCATTTTTAGGATCCAGAGACCCTGGGCCACACTCCATGTATACCAAATTTTGGGCCAATGGTTTGAATGGGGGTAGAGTTATTAAGATATAAAGATTGGTGTTTAACATAGAAGGGCTTACTCAGCCCTAATATACAGGTGCTGCTATGCCTTTATAAGTCATTGCAAAAAACTACATTAGTGCACATATTAGGACTGAAGAATGCAAAGCAGACAAATTAAAACCCTAATGCCCACACCCTTCACCTAGCCTGTATCCTTCTGTCCAAAGCCCAAAATAGAGCTCCAAGTGAGTGCCTCATAGATATATTCTTTGGAGGTAGAGAAGTATGTCTCCCCACATGTGGTCAATAGAATCATTTGTAGCCTATGGACCCTGCATAAAGCAAGAGATCATCTTTGTGTGCACAGGGGAGAGTGTGGGCATTAGGGTTGACAGTCCCAAGGAACACCACATCACCTACTTGCTAAGATTCTAGAGTCTATAAACCTTAATGATTTTCATTTCCTTTGTCCATTTTGTATTCTTCAACCCTAATGTGTGCGTTAGCATAGTTTTTGCAATGAATTTCCTTTCTTTTTGTGATAGTAGAATTGTATCCTCATTCACACAGGTCACTTTGGGACCTACATAAACAGATCCAGACAAGCAGTTCCCTCTGGGCACCCTGCCAAGGGAAGAGTTCATTTGCCTGTGGAAGGGATGTAAAGAATCTGTGAGGCTGTTTACCAGCCCTAGGCTTTCATGTAACTACAGAGGCAGACATGCAGGGCAAAGAGTCCATCTGGTTGTGGCTTCCATGCAGCTATGAATGGAGAGACACAGGGCCCTCTGGGCAGTATGCCAAGAGAAGAAGTTCTCTTCATTATATGGTTACTTGTTGGCTGTGGTGCCAACATTGTACCATCCCTCCCCAGGCTGGGAGTGGTGCCACATGACAGCATTACCCCTTAGCCTTGGCCCATCCAACTGGCTCACTGAGCTAACCCCCAAACTCAGCTCACTGGGATCACAACACATAACCCACTGGGCCACCAGCTGGCCATTCACACATTTCTTTATAACTTTTTGTATTTTTACATTTTTGACTCTAAATGTTTAAGGTAGAGTTTTTATGCTCCCCCCACCCCTTCCCCACCCTCACCCTTCTGATCATGACAGGTGTCATTTATAAATTACCAGCCTGGATGTCATTTTGTGGCAAAAGTATGAAAACTCATTTGGCCAGGTTTATAAAAATGGCAGCTGTCACATTCAAGAGAAGGTGTGTAAAAATGACCAAGTTGAAGATCTGGGGTCAAAATATTGAAAATTGCCAAAGCTATGAGTAAATGCTGGAAATGTTCAGCATTCACTCATAACTTGGACATTTTAACGTATTTTTCAGCAAATTTTCAACATAGTCTTATGATTCCACCTCATTAACCTGATAGGTGAAATTTTCCAAATCCTGCCCAAAAGGTGATTTCACAGAGGTACTGCAAAAGTCATGTTTTGGCACAATTTGTTTAATAAATGTTTTTATCCTCCTGCACTGACTGTGCAGCTGTTCAGCCCTATCCCTGGGTGCCATCAGCTTGCCCTGCTGCTTCTGTCCCTCTGGAGTGGGGGGTTGTGGAGGGGGTTTCCCACTGATTCCCCCCATGGAAGGGCTGGGGGAGAAGGCCATACTCCTCCTCCAGTGACTCATCCAGAATCCCACACTTTCCATCAGAGTGGCATGGTGGGCTTTGCCATCTCAGGTGGGGCTTGAGGAAGACCTGTCCCCCTTCCATTTTCCACTTGCTTTCTTCTGGCGTCCCAGAGCCATGGCATGGCACAGAGGCACATGTGTGTGGAGGCACACATGCGCTCTGGAACTGCAGCCACCTTCCACCCATCCAGACACCCATCTGGCCCCCCATAACATTGGTGCTACCAGCAGGCCTCCACCTGATGGCAGCCAAGAGCCAGGAAGGTGAACCACCCATGTCTGGGATAGGAGAGCTGCCTGCTGGCCACTCATTCCACCTTCCTGCCCTCCCCCTGCCAGCCCCATGGCAACCTAAGCTTGTTCCCAAACTCAGGTTGTCAGAGTGGCATGAGGTAGGCACTGCACAGCACCTCAGTCCCCTGCACCACCAGGTCAGCTGACCTTAGGCACAAATTTGAAAACTTCTACCTCCCCTGTTCATGAGGTGGGATCATAAAAAGGGCTATGTTGAAAATTTGGTACAGAACTATTTAAAAAATGACAAAATTATGAATAAAAGTTCAAAATGTATTGAAAATGCATTGATGGCACTTACCTTGTTTTTTCATTTACCAACCAGAACTGATGAAGAAGAACGTGTTTCTTGACAGAGCAGCAGTGGACCCAAGATAGGTAAGTGTGTGGGGATGTGGAGTTGGGGTGAGTGAGGCTGGGGGATATTGGGGCCATAATGACATTGATGGACAGTTTTCTTTGTTTCATGAAAAAAAAGTGAAGGTTTTCATCATTAAAGGTATACTGATACTGGGGATTGAGCCTCCCAATGTCAGTGGGCTTCTCAGTGACACCAGGAGTTGGGTACCCCAGTGTTACTACATGTGATGGCATGAGACATTCAGGACTGTAGCCAGAGGGGGGGTTAAGTATGGTGGTCAGCACCTGGGGTGGGCACCCCATTGCCACTCAGTACCAGAGGTGGATTGTAGTGTGCCAAGAGAAGAGTTCTCTTCATTATATGGTTACTTGTTGCCTGTGGTGACAACACTGTACCTTCCTTCCCCAGGCTGGGAGTGGTGCCACATGGCAGTGCCATCCCCTTAGTCTTGGTCCATCCAGCTGGTTCACTGAACTTGCCCCTGAATTTAGCTCACTAGTACAGGATTGCATTGTGCTACCAGTTGGGCCAATGGTGGCAATGCACACAGTGTTTCTTTATAACTTTTTTGTTGAGTACATTGCCTGGTGTCCCTGCTATCAACACTATGTGAGAAGAACAGTGTGCTCCTTGAGAACGTGTATACAGATACACATGAGCGCCATTATAAGTGGCTCGGACAGAAATGCCTTGGGCGCTCATTTTGCATTAGCACACAACTCTGATCCTACTACCCTGAAATTTATAGCTTTAGAACATGCAGGCTTACTCAAAAGGGGAGGAGACAGGGTAACCAGGCTACTCCAAAAAGAGACCAGGTAGACTGTCTCACTTAACACAATGTCACCTACTGGCCTCAACAAAAAAGTTGACTGTTCTCCTTATCTAAAAAATTAAGAGCTTAAATGAGCTGAGCATATGTTATCTGTGTCCTTGTCTTAATCTGTATGTTTTCTAAGTATATGTTATCTGTTTTTATTCTACTGTGTACTGTGAGGATCCATTTTAGAATAATTATCAGCCACACCATTCTTCGCTGCTATTGGCTGTGCAGAAGAGAAATTCTCATTGTATATTGGACTAATGTAAATGTTATAGTGATCTGATTAGCAAGGTAGCCCTAGTACTGAGGAATATCCCCTTGCCTAGTACTTTTTCACTTTTTTAGATCTTTTTTTTATTCTGGGCCCCCCCCACACACACACACACACTACATCCAGACATGGTTGTACAAATACATTGTTTCCAAAATGGATGACATTTTTCACTAAGACGTTTATCATTTTTATTTGTATTTCTCACTTTGCAACTGTGTCAATTTAAATGGATTAAGTATAACTGTATTTTTAAGACTGTACCTACTTTAAATGAGGAGGTAACAGGAGCTGACACCCCTGAAAAAGGCCAACTTGGCTGAAGTGCTGGGGTAAGATTGTCCCCAGCCTCCAGCTAGAAGTTGAAGAATGCAATTGAATGCCAAAGTGAAGGTACTTTAATAAAAGTACTATACTGTACTTTTGCATTATACTTGGACTCCTACAGTTATTCTTCAGTGCAGTTACTTTTGTTTCTCCTAAAATCTTCATCATTACAGGTATACGGACACTGAAGATTGGGCTCCCCCATGTCAGTGGGCTTCTCAGCAACACCGGGGGGTGGGCACTCCAGTGCTACAACATGTGAGGGGGCATGAGACATTCAGGACTGTAGCTGGAGGGGTTAAGTATGGTGGCCAGCACCTGTTGCCACTCAGTACTGGAGGGGGTGATGGATTGCAGTATGCCAGGAGAGGAGTTCTTTCAATTATATGGTTACTTGTTGCCTGCAGTGCCAACACTGTACTGTCCCTGCCCATGCTGGGAGTGGTGCCGCAAGGCAGTGCCATGCTCTTAGCCTTAGCCCATTCCACTGGTTCACTGAACTTGTCATCAAATTCAGTGCACTGGCACAGGATTGCAATGTACTAGCTGCAGAGCCAAGGGCAGCAATGCACACAGCATCTCTTTATAATTTTTTTTGACATTTTGACTCCAAATTTTCAACATAGTGCTATTATGATCCCCTTCTGAACATGACATGTATCACTTATATGTTACTGGCTGAAACATCATTTTGAGGCAGAAGTGTGAAAGTCAGTTTTTTGCAGGATTTGAAAAATGACAGCAGTCACATTCATTAGGTGATGTAAAAAATGGCTATGTTGAAAATTTGGAGTAAAAATATTGAAAATTACCAAAGCTATGAATGAATTGAAAAATGTCAACATTTCAATTATGACTTGGTCATCCTGATGTATTTTTTTATCAGATTTTCAACATAGACTTCTTATGATCCCACCTCATTGACCTGGTATGTGAAATTTTCCAATTCCCACCAATAAGGTGATTTCATGGAGTGACAGCAAAAATAACTGTCTGGCACATATTTGAAGCATTCTACCTACTTTGTTCATGAGGTAGGGTCTCAAAAACATCACATTGAAAACTGGATGCAAAAATGTTTAAAAATGACAAAGTTATGTTTGAGTAAATGTTTAAAACATATTGAAAATACTGTACATTGACAGCACTTACCTTGTTTTTCCAGTTCCCAGCCAGCATTATGAAGGAAGACGTGTTTTTTGGCAATGCAGCAGTTGGCCCAAGAGAGTTGAGTGAGGGGTGTGGGGGGCAGTGCACAGTGAGTGAGGATTGGGGGAAGTCAGGGCTACAAAGGACATTGATTGACAGTTTTCTTTGCTCGGGGAAGAAAAAAAGGACAAGGGACAGTTTTCATCATTACAGGCATACTGACACAGGGGACTGGGCACCCCAATGTTGGTTGGGCTTCTCAGTGACACCACAGGTGGGGACCCCTGGTATTGTTATGTATGGGATCACAAGATGTTTATGACCATAGCTGGAGGGGGGGGTTAACTATGGTGGGCGACACCAAGGGTGGGCACCCGGTACCACTCAATATTTGAGTTGAGTGCTGGATTGTAGGCCAGAACTGGGGTCTGGGCACCCTGGCATCAGGACATGAACATGATAGTATCAGAAGGGAGGGTAGATATCTGCCACCAGGATAGGGCACCCATTTAACATTTAAAATTATAATGAAAAACATGGGTCCAGGGGTACCGGCCAACAGGATTGGTCACCTGCTGGCAGTTTTGCTTAAGAGGTTGGACGTGAAGGGGGATCTCTTCTAAAGATACCTTGAGGCATAAGCAGTGTGACTGAAAGTGATTTCTGTCACACTGCTTTTGTCAGCTGTGGCTGATGAAAGCAGTGTGAAGGAAATCAATTTTGATAAAAACACTTTCAATTTCCTTCAAACAGCTTTCATCAACAAGCTGACAAGAACAATTTAAAGGAAACCATTGTCAATCAAACTGCTAATACAAAAATCCAGCTATCCTTAGAATGTTCAGTTTTTAAACTGAGCATGCTCAGAAAACTGCACAGTTCATAACTTATATTTTAAAAACTATATAATTAAAAACTTTAAACTTATGAAATGTGTACATTGGGTTGGACTCTACTGAATCTGAAAAATTTACATTGATATAAATAAAAGTTTTGTAGTTACAGGGGAGCAAATAAAAGGTCTTACAAATGGTGAATTTGAGCATTTTTGCACCTCTGTAACTTTACCCCCCAAACTGATTGATATAAAATTTTCAAGAGTCAGAGACCCCAGTCCAGACTCCATGGTTATCAAATTTTGGGCAAATCGGTTGAATGGGACAGTTATTAAGGTGCAAAATCAGAGTTAACATAAAAGTGCTTATTCGACCCTAACATACAGGTGCAACTTGCCTGTATAATATATATCTATAGATCTATATCTATATTACAGTGTTGCAGTAGCACCACTATACCTGTAGTTATGACTGAGCATGGGTTTCTATGTTAAACCTCAAACTTTGCACTTTAATAACTTTGTAACCGTTCAATGGATTTGCATGAAATTTTTTCATGCACAATCTTGTGTGGTAGATCTCTTGACCCTAATGCTCACCCTGTATTCTTATACTATACCCATCTCAGCTTATTTACTCACAGAATGGGGTGAGTGTTAGGACTGACAACCCCAAGGCACACCCCACACCTGTTGTTGCCTGTAGGGTAGAGGTGGGGTGTTAGGGCTGGAAACCGTAACACTGCATTTCCCTACTTTTGTTGAGTTAACCCTAAATGGTACATTAACAAAGGTTTTTGCAACTAATACCACACTAGTACATTAGGGTTGGCCAAGCAGTTTAATGTTAAACCTCAAACTTTGCACTTTAATAACTTTACAGCAGTACAATGTATTTGTAAGAATCTGGCATGCTTTGCAGCTACAGGAAGGTCTCTTGACAGGACAAATTTCGTGTGAATCCCTTTTGTGTTTTTTGAGATACATAGTAGTGCAAAATGCAAAATTTTAAGGTTTGTCAATTTCTTTTGACAGCAGTTTCTCAGAAACAGCGTTTTCTTGTGGTCTGAAATTTTCAGGCCCGAAAGCCTTTGTCCCCCAGATATGCCCTTTGAAGGTTTGGTGAAAAAAAGTTAATCCGTTGAAAAGTTATTAAAGTTTTAATTTCCCATTATTTCCTATTGGGAAAAAATAAGTAACAGGGAAAGTAAAACAAGCTTGTATCATGTTTTCGCAAATATGTATCTTGTTTTTGCAAATAGGTATCTTGTTTTCACACTGCTAGAGTACAAGTACCGCCCACAGTCCCATTATGTAATTCGTCCAATAACAAATCCCCCTCTAACCAATCTCCCAAAGATAGGGACATAGTGGTGATTGGGGACTCTATTCTCAGTGGGGTAGACTCTGCAGTTTGTCAAGGGAAAAAAGCTCACACAACAGTCAGTACACTTCCAGGGGCTTGTGTAAAGAATGTTTCTAGACTTTTGGATGTCCTTTTGGAAAACACTACTGAACCTGTTGTACTTCTGCATATAGGCACCAATGATCTACCCACAAATATTTGGTCTGACATACAAACTGAATATATCAACATCATTAATCAGATACAAGATAGAAATGGGGAGATAATAATCTCTGGGGATTTACCTACAAGGGGAAGATACTCAGACAGAAACAGGTCAATCCTGACCTTAAATGCATGGCTACGTCAACTATGTCATAAAAAAGCATTGGGTTCATGGATAAACTATCTTTTCTGACAAAGCCTTCTTCAAAAATGATGGGTTACATCTAAACCATTTTGGCACTCAAGTACTAGGAAAAATCAATGAAGTACTAAAATTCCATTTAAACTGGAATATGGGGTGGGGGGACACACTAGGTCATGGTAACACCTGCCCTATTAAAACTCTCCCCTAAGTACTCAAGTATTGCATAGAACAGACTACTAACTAATGCCAGAAGCCTGGCCAATAAATTTGATGAATTTAAACTTATACTGGATGCCCAGGATATTCATTTGGCATTGGTCACCGAGACATGGGGCAATGAGAACGATAGATGGGATAAAAATATACCAGGATATAAGGTATTCATTAAAAACAGAAAATACAAAAAAGGGGTGGATTGGCTATTTATATCCAAGATACTATCAAATGTGAGGAGATGCTTGAAGCTGTTGAGGATATAGAAGCACTTTGGGTCAAAATTTACTCCCAGGCAGGTACTTCAATAAAACTGGGCCTAGTCTACAGGCCCCCCTTCCATATCCCTAGAAAATTATACTAAACTATTAAAGCACATTAGTGAATTAAATCCATCTGTATAACATTCTGATTCTGGGGGCTTTAATTTGCCCAATATTGATTGGACAACACACACTGGTATCAGTAAAATTGATAACTCCTACCTTGACCTGTTAGCACAGATAGGGCTTGAACAAATAGTCCCTTATGCTACTAGAAACAACAAAATATTGGATATTATATTATCCAATATGGACAACAGTGTGGCTAATGTTAGTACCACAGCACCAGTGGGCAATAGTGACCACATGTGTGTAAACTTCCAGGTTCAGGGTCAATCTAGGCAAACTGGGACAGGAGCTACCAAAAGACTAAATTTCAGAGAGACAAATTTTACTGCCACAAAGAAAAACATGGCTTAAATTGGACTGGGCAAAATATTTTATGGGCCACACAGTTGAAGGGAAATGGGATTTGCTGATTTCTAAACTTAAGGGAGAGGTCCTCAAGAACATACCAAGCATAAAGAAATATACCTCTAAAAGAACAACCCCTAGATGGATGACGCCCTCTATTAGAAAATTAATCAATAAAAAAATAGATTATTTAAGTGCATTAAACACGGCAATCACCAGACAATTCCGGTTTATAGGGCATTGGTTAAGAAAATTAAATCAGTGACTAAATTAGCAAAAGCACAACAGGAAATAACCCTGGCCACTAGGGTTAATGACAATAAAAAAGCTTTCTTTTCCCACATAAACAACTTAAGAGGAACCACAAATTCAGTAGGCCCTTTTACTAATAGTTCAGGGTTACTTGCTAGTAATAAAGAAATGGCCGACATGCAAAACAATTATTTTTGCACAGTATTTAACAACAACACAGCCAAAATATCGGAGGCCATACCATTATCCAAATCAGGACAAATAACCATAAATCCAACAGAAGTACAGGAAAAACTCAAAAAGCTAGTGGTTAATAAATCTCCGGGGCCAGATGATATACACCCTAGAGTTTTACAGGAAATTGCAGATTATATATTAGTGCCCCTGACGCACATATTTCAGCACTCCCTGGATTCTGGTGACATACCATTGGGCTGGAGGGTTGTCACTGTGGTACCCCTTCTTAAAAAAGGACCCCAAACAAAACCCCAAAACTTCAGACCAATCAGTCTGACATCTTTAATGGGCAAACTATTGGAGGGCATAATTAAAGATGACATACAACAGCAACAACTTACACTTGGGTTAATTGACCCATGTCAACATGGATTCACTAAAACTAGATCTTGTCAGACAAACTTATTGACTTTTTATTAAAAAGTTAATCAGGAAATAGATAGAAGAAACCCCATCGATATAATATTCCTAGATTTCACCAAGGCCTTTGACAAATTATCCCATTCTGAATTGGTTAAAACTTTAGGGGACCTTAAATTGTGTACTAATATCATGCACTGGATTGCCAACTGGTTGGAGGGGTGCCAACAGACAGTAGTGGTTAATGGCGTATTTTCAGAATGGGCAAAAGTCACCAGTGGGGTTCCTCAGGGGTCAGTCCTGGGTCCCATTCTTTTTAATATATACAGTACATCTCTTCACTGTAATTGAATTTACCAAATATTTGGTTGCCAAAATTTGCTGATGACTATTGTTTGGGAACAGTGGTGAATGGATTGGAGAGTACCACTGCACTGCAAGAAGCTTTGGATTACATTTTTTCATGGACTAAACATAGTAAACTGGCTTTGAATATTAGCAAATGCAAAGTCATACATTTAGGTTCCCAAAATAAACAATATAAGTACTTCTTGAATAAAGAACCTCTAATTGAAGCACACTGCGAAAGAGACCTTGGCTTGACCATAAGCCCTGATCTTAAATGTAATATACACTGTAGGGACCAAGTGAAAAAGGCCAATCAAATACTGAATTGTATCCTAAGGTATATTTCCAGTCGAGCTAAGGAAGTAATGCTCCCCCTGTATGTTGCACTGGTTAGGCCTCACCTGGAATACTGTGCCCAGATATGGTTCCCATATAATAAAGAAGATATAAAAAGGGTTGAAGCAGTACAGTGAAGATTGACCAGATCTATTAATGGTCTAAGGGCAATATCTTACCAAAAAAGAGTGACAACACTCAACCTTTAATCATTACAATACAGAAGACACGGGGGGACTTGTGTATGATGTATAGAGCAATGGAGGACAATAACCTTAGAACTGAACTTGGCCTTGTTTTTAATCAAGGCAGAATTAGCAGTAGGAAACATTCCAAGCAACTCCATCTAGAGAAATGGAACCTACTACTTAGAAAAAACTGGTACAGGCAAAGGGTGACTACAGTTTGGAACGCTCTACCAGTGAAAGTAATTGAAAGTAAAGATATGAATGTTTTTAAACATGACTTAGATAGGGTTACGAGTAATGAGGTTAAATCTGGGGGTTAGATAAAAATTACAAATTCAGGATTATTTAAAATTACAAAAGGCAAGCATTATGGATGTAAGTCTACTATAAGCTTGATTTGATCTATGAAATCTATGAAATAAGTATCTTGTTTTTGTAGGCACGGTTACATATTGTCGCAGGGAACCTTCTCCATCATGAATTTCTGAACCTTTATAACATTGGAACTGTTTAATGGATGAGCACGAAATGTGGCATACATAATTTCCAAGGGTATGTCTCTTGACATGCCAAATTTTGTGTGCATCTGTTGTGTGTTTGTGGAGATACAAACTCTCAAAAAATCCTAAATTTACATGTTTTTGCCATTTCTTTCTACAGCCATTTCTCAGAAATGGTTTGGGTTGCTGTCTGAAACTTTTGGTGTCTAGTGGAACCCCCCAGTGCCAATCACTGGCCACTGTTTCCCTCTCCCTCGTGTCTAGTGGCACCTCCCCACCCTCTTCATTTATTTATTTCATTAGCTCTGACACTGGGATGCTCACTTTCGGTGTCAGATTCCCCCCCCCCCCGCACTTAGTTATTTCTGTTTTTTTTTTAATTGCTGAGATCAGGGGTCCCAGTTCCTGTGTCAACACTGCAACATCCCCGAAAGTGTGGAACACTGGGGAGCCCACTGCCAGTGTGCCCAAATGGTTCTTTGTTTCCTGTAAAGAAGAAAACTGTCCCCAATGTGTTTTGTTTTTGGTACTGAAATAAAGAAAACAGTCCTTCATTGTCCATGCCATCCCCTCCCCATCCCACCCTCCCACTGAGCACCACCACCCACATCCCCTTTCTTTATACTTACCTCAGGTGATCATCTGTTTTTATCTTCTGTGGACCAGGACATGTCTGCACTCTTCAAAGTCAAACCACAAACTGAAAAATCAAGGTACAGTAAGTGCTGTATAATGTATTTCAGTGGCATTTTGAAGTTATGTTGATATCTTTGCCATTTTTAGGTATTTTTTACCAAATTTTTAATGTGGGCTATTTCGGCCCCCACCTCATGAACACTATGACTGTTGTTTCATTATTCGGGCCTGGAAGGTGATTTTGAAGTCGCTACATGAAATCACCTTTCAGGACTGAGTAACGAAATGACAGTGGCACTGTTTATGAGGTGGGGTCCCAAAAAGCCCATGTTGAAAATTTGGTGAAAACATTCCTAAAAATGGCCGAGTTATAAGCAGTCATTGAAATATTTCTACACACATGCATAATATTGGTAATTTTCAATATTTTGACTCGATTTTTTACATAGCCATTTTTTCACACTACCTCTTGAATAATTGAGCTGTCATTTTTCACTTCTTGCCTGAAATGTGTTTTCATATACATGGTGCAGAATGGCATTTTGCCACCGATTTGAAAATTTTCACCTATGAGGTTTATGAGGAGGGGTCATAAGAAGTCTATGTTAAAAATTTGGGTTCAAAATATGAAAAAATGCAAAAGTTACAGACAAATAAGGATACAAGTAAGCTACCTGAAAAAGTAAGGAAATTTGCAAAAAAACTTTGTTAATGCACCATTAGGATTGAACCATCAAAAGCAGGGAAATGCAACCTTAGGGTTCCCAAGCGTAAGGCCACACCCCCACTGTGCATGCAGAAACAGGTATGACGGATGTGTTTTGGTGTTGTGAACCCTATTGCTCACCCCATTCCATAAGTAAGGTATGAAAGGTACAATATAGGACAATGGGGTGTCTGCCCGCGATCAGGCTTTACGGTCCACTGGACCACCATGGAGTTATTCGGGTTGGGGAGGAGGGTTACATTCTGCCCACGATCGGGCACGGGGGGTCATACAGGTTCTGCCCGCGATCGGGCACTGGGGTCATACAGGTTCTGCCGCGATCGGGCACTGGGGTCATACAGGTTCTGCCCGCGATCGGGCTGTGGGAGATGTGTGTGGGGGCGACATGTACGTGTTCTGCCCGCGATCGGGCTGTGGGAGATGTGTGTGGGGTGTCATGTAACTGTGATGCCCGCGATCGGGCTGCATTGTGCGTCGGTCCCCGACGGCTGCTGCCTGGCAGGGTGGCCAGGAGCAAGTCCTCGGGGATCGGCGCACCTACATGCAAATGGCATGCAAATGGGGCCATAAATAGATGCAAATGGCCCCCCCTGCGCCTTGCATAAATTATGGCCCCATTTGCATGTCACCTTTTGAATATCGGAAATTTGCGCATGGCGTTATGGTACTTGCGCCACCGCAAGTTTAATGCTCAACTCTGGCAACTTGCGGTAGCGCAAGTTCCACTCTTTGCTCCTGCGCCAAGTGCTGTGGCTTCGGGGTGATATTCAAAGTTGCTCAACAGCGCAACTCCTTTGAATATCACCCCGGCCACACCCCTGCGCAACTATTTTGAGCAGCGCAGGGGCTTGCGCCTCAGACTGGCGCAGTTTGAATATCTGGGCCCATGTGTCCTATTTATACAATGGGGCCTCACTGTTGCAAAATGTACAATTTGCGTGGCTTGCGCTGAGTTAGTGTGGGTTTAGCACGGCCTTAGCATGGATTTTGGCGGTGTAATGAATGGTATTTATTTTAACTCTGCTGACATCATCAGGATTTATTTCACTGCAGTGAAAACAACATG
Organism: Neoceratodus forsteri; assembly: GCA_016271365.2. Classification (NCBI taxonomy): domain Eukaryota; kingdom Metazoa; phylum Chordata; order Ceratodontiformes; family Ceratodontidae; genus Neoceratodus; species Neoceratodus forsteri. Next base: position 1,467,492,501 of record CM057449.1, read on the forward strand.
GTTTATTTCACTGGTCTCTCTCTCTCTCTACATACATACATACATACATACATACATACATACACTGGGCCAGTATAGCTAGGGTTGCACAGCCACTTCTATGTTAAACCTAAAATTTTGTGCTTTAATAACTTTGAAACCATCTGTCTGATTTGCATGAAGTTTTGCATGTGCAGTGTGGTATCATAGCTCTCTGGATCTGGAAAGTTTTGTTCTGGTTGGATTTGTGGTTCTCCTGCTGCAGAATGTGAAAAAGTTAGAACAATCCTCAACTTTGTGAAATTCTTTGCTCATCTCCACAGCCCGAATGATTTGTCCATCTGGTCTGACATTTTCAGGGTGTATGGGGACTGGGTCAGGGAAATCCCTTTTGAAGATCTGGTGAAAAAAATATAAATCCATTCAAAAGTTATAAAACATTTTCATGCCCCATTATAGCCTATGGAAAAAAATATATGTGCACCACGAAAGCACTTTTACTTTCGCAAAAGCACTTGCAACCCTTCCTCCAATTTGCATGACATTTTGCATGTGTAGCATGGTACCATACATCTCTGGATCTGGAAAGTTTTATTCTGGTTGGATTTGCAGTTACGGAGCTGGGGAACGTAAAAAAGTGTGCAAACCCCTCAACTTTGTAAAATTCTTTGCTTGTCTCCACAGCCCAAATGGTTTGTCCGTCTGGTCTGACATTTTAGGGTATACGGGGTCTGGGTCAGGGAAGTGCCTTTTGAAGGTTTGGTGAAAAAATATTATTCCATTCAAAAGTTATTAAACTTTTTCATGCCCCATTATAGCCTATGGTGATAACATATGTGCACCATGAAAGCACTTCTTACTTTCGTGAAAGTACTTCTAACTGTTCATCTGATTTGCATGAAATGTTGCATGGACAGCATGGCACCATAGATCTCTGGATCTGGAAAGTTTCATTCCAGTTGGATTTGCAGTTGCAGAGATGCAGAGTGTGAAAAAGTGTAAAAAAATTCTCAACTTTATGAAATTCTTTGCTCATCTCCACAGCCCGAACAGTTTGTCCATCTGGTCTGATATTTTCTGGGTATATGGGGACTGGGTCAGGGAAGTGCCTTTTGAAGGTTTGGTGAAAAAATATTAATTCATTCAAAAGTTGTTAAACTTTTTCATGCCCCATTTTAGCCTATGGAAAAAATATATGTGCACCACAAAAGCACTTTTTATATTTGCAAAAGCACCCTTTACTTTCGCAAAAGCACTTTTTAATTTCATGCTGCTGCCATATTGTTTTCAGTTAGTGGGGAGAAAAAACACTGCAGTTTAAAAAATACTGCCCCTAGGTAAACACCAACCATTGGGTTTACCTAATCGGGGTCCGAGGAACACGCTCCTAGCATCAGTTTTTCAAAATCATGCCTGGAAATATGTTTTTTTTTTTGTTTTTTTTTCAGCCATCTCACGAATGGTACTGTATTTAACATTACAGGACTTTCACGAAAGTACCTCAGTACTTTTGCGAATGTTACCCCATGTAAACCAGTGGTACTTTCATGAAAGTACAGGTACTTTTTGGAAAGTACAGCTGGAGAACAGCCCCAAAACACATATTTCTTTGCCACGTCATAGCAATAAAACAGTTAGGACTTTTGGGCTGAAATTTACAGAGTAGTAAGGGCTTGCAGCACAGATGTGCCTTTTGCTGGTTTGGTGTTAACATTTCCACCAGTTCCATAGTTACAGTACTCCAAAGTTTCAACATTTTCCATAGGATAACACTGGCGTACACGGCACCATTTGGCGCCTGTATCTCGAAAACGATTTGAGATATGGATTTTCTGCTACTCGCAGCTTAGTTCACCTTTGGGTGAACTAATCTTTGTCTGTCTGGTCAGACATTCTCAGGGAATATGTAGTCTGGGTCATTGATACGCCTTTTGAAGATTTGGTGAAAAAATATTAATCCATTCAAAAGTTATTCAGTTTTAACGTTTTTTCATTATAGTCACTGGGAATAAATATATGTGTCTCTCGAAAGCTGCATTCAGTACATTTTACTATCGCAAATGCCCTCAGTAGTGTTATGCCACTGCCATCCAGTTTTCAGTTAGTGGCAGAGAAAAATGGCTGTAGTTCAAATTTGACTGCCCCTATGCAAACACTGACAGCTATGTTTACCTAATCGGGGCCTGAGAAACACAATGCTGGCATCAGAATTTCAAAATTCCCCTTGGAAATATGTTTTCCAATATCACACACCTGGTACTGTCGCAAATTGCGACAGAATAGATGTGACACTCTTGCAATTTGCAACACTTTTGCACCTGTTCTTTTGCAAATTTTTTGAAAGTGTCACAATTTGCGACACTACTGTATCAAAAAATGGCATTTATTTGTCATCTCACTGCAACTAAATGGTTAGGACTTTTGGGCTGATATTTGCAGTGTGGCAAGCCCTTGCTTCACTGATGTGCCTTTTTTTCTGGTTTGGTGAAAAAATGTACATCATTTCCATAGTTACGGCATTCCAAAGTTGAGAAATTTCCCATAGGATAACATTGCTGCACACATGGTGCCTTTCACGATTCAAGATACAGATTTTTCGCTCGGGACAGCTTAGTCCACTGAGCATGCATGGAGGTTTCCAAGTCATGATTACAACTGCAGTTGAGTTTTTTTCATAGTTGCTATGGTTACTGAGGTATTGCCAAATTAGTGTTACAAGGTTTCCTTTTCATGACTCTAGGGCTGCAGTATGTCTCCATACTTATGTGTAAGTGGGAGCGCAGGGCCCAGAGGGCCCATGCTCTGACATATGCATACCATTATGAAAAATGTGTGGCATGAAAGGAGCGCAGGGCCCTTCAGACCCTGTGCTCCCACAACCACATACTATTTACATTACACTTTCTCAAAAAGAAGGGAAATTTATTGCAAAAACTTCACTAATGCATCAGTTAGGGTTGATAGTACAGTGACAAAAGTTTGGAAATTTGATGTTAGAGAGTGTTGGGCGTGACAACCCCATGGCGCCCCCCAATGCCTGTTGGTGTGTGGAGGGTGGGGTGGGGTGGGAACCTAACATCGAATTTCCAAACTTTTATTGCTGTGCTATCAACCCTAACTGATGCATTAACAGAGTTTTTTGCAATGAGTATATATATGTATATATATATATATATATATATAGAGAGAGAGAGAGAGATTTATGCAATAGGTGTGGAGATAAACAGAGTGTGATAAATCCATTTATCTGAGTCACTGTGTGTATACATTTATTTATTCATACAGTTACTCATTTATACACACAGTTACTATGTCACAAATCTCTTCGGAATTCATTTAGAATGTTCGGCCTCAGAAGCAGTACTAACCATATTCAAATGGGAATAACTTTAAAATGAAAAAAGATAGCATGGTACTGTGAGCACAAAAATTGTTCAGCACAAAATTATCTACAAAATGAGTGGTGTTTCATTTATAGATACATAGTAACATAGTAAAAGCCATAAGAATAGGCCTCATGGTCTATCATGCCTGCTCAGAAGCCAGTCCCCTACTGGGAGCGCGCTCTCCTCCACCCTCAACAAACCCAGAGGTGGTCTTCCCCAGCTTCAGTATCCCTCTGTACCTGTCCCAACCCTTCTTGAATCCTTCCAATGTGTTCTATTCCACCAGACCCCTGGGCAGCGCGCTCCATGGTTCCACCACCCTCTCAGTGAAGTAGTGTCTCCTGTGCTTCCACCCTGTACTTCCCCCCCCTCCAGCTTCCACTCATGTCCCCTGGTAGTTCCCCCCTTCTTAAGCCCGAACACCTTCCTGGCTCCACCCTTATTTTTCCCCTTTACATACTTGAAGACCTCTATCATGTCCCACCTGTCCCTCCTCTCTTCCAATGTGTACAGCTTGAGTTCTTCCAGTCTCCTCATAGGGCCTACCCTCCATGCCCTGAATCATCCTGGTCCTCTGGACCCTCTCCAGCAGTGCTATGTCTTTCTTAAGGTGGGGTCTCCAGAACTACACACAGTACTCAAGATGCAGCCTAACCAGGGCATTATACAGAGGGAGGATCACCTCCCTCTTCCTGGAGGTAATTCCCCCTGGTTATGCAGCCCAGTATTCTGTTTGCTTTTGCTGCAGCTCTTTGATAATTTTCAGTGTTATTCATTTTGCTATCTACCACTACCCCTAGGTCTCTCTCACCCGATGTGGCTTGCAGTGTGAACCCCTCAGGGTGTATACATGGCCCGGGTTTCTGATCCCCAGATGCAACACCCTACATTTCTCTGCATTGAACTTCAATCCCAATTTCCTTGACCACACCCCAGGGTATCCAGATCCCCCTTGAGGGCCCCTCTCTCCTCCTATCCATCCGCCATTGCTCCCAGTTTTGAGTCATCTGCAAAGAGACTCAGCCTACTCTTTACACCTCTCCCTATGTCCAAGACATAGGAATTGAACAGGAGTGGCCCCAGGACTGAACCCTGGGGGACCCCACTGGTGACCCTTCTGGGGAGGAGACTATCCCTCCAACCACCACTCTCTGTATTCACCCCATAAGCCAATTTTTCACCCACCTGAGCAACTGCCCCCACCCCATCCCCCCAAGCTTTGTTAGCAGGCCATTATGGGGTACCAAATCAAACACCTTACTGAAATCCAGATAGAGGACGTCCACTGGCCTATGTCAATCCAAGGCACCCATCACCCAGTCATAAAACTCCACCAGCTTGGTCTGGCATGACCTCCCTGGAACAAAACCATACTGTGTCATCCAGGTGCCCCAACCTTACCAGCTGCCCCCAAGCATCTCCTTGATAATGCCCTCCATAACCTTGCCTACCACAGACATTAGTCTAACAGGTCTATAATTCCCTATCTTTTCTCTGGACCCCCCTTTGTGGTTAGGCACCACATGAGCCACCTTCCAATCTTGAGGCACCCACCCTGTCCTCAGAGAGATGCTGAAGAGCGAGGCCAGTGGAGCTGCCAACACATCTGCCAGTTCCTTCAGTACCCTTGGATGCAGCCCATCTGGCCCCAGCACTTTCTCAGTCTTTAGTGACTGGAGGGCCTCTCTCACCCTATCCACTGTGATTTCACACTCCCCTTCCTCCTCCTCCTCATGCACCTGCCCCTCCCCCTCTAGATTTGTCCCATCCCCTGCCCTAGCCTCTTCCAGTCCTTGAGTCTCTAACTGACCTTCCGGTTCTGTGGGCTCCCCTTCCCTCCCATCAGGATGGAAGGATCCCTCACCTCCCCTGGTAAAGACCGAGGCAAAGTACTCATTTAGTACCTCTGCTTGTTCCCTGGCTTCCTGCACCCAATTCTCCCCAGTCCTAATCCTGCTGATCTGTGCCCTAGTTTTTCTTTTCTCCCCTATGTCTCTATAGAACCCCTTTGCTTCCTGTGGATATCCCTGGCCAGGTTTTGCTCCTTCCTCACCTTGGCTCCCCTTACCACCCTGGTGACCCTCCTGGCCATGAAGTCATATTCTCCCCACTCTCTTATCCCTTTCAGTGTTTTAAGCATGCGTAGGCAGCCTTTTTTCCCCTCACCACCTCCTGCACCTCCCGGGTCCACCAACATAGCTTTCTAACCCTACATTGCTTGTGCCTTACTTTTGCGCAGGCCCTTGTAGCCTCCTGCACCCCCTTAATGGTCTCCCACAAGCTACCAGCATCCATATCTAGCCCTATCTCCTCCAAGCACTCCCCAAGAATCCTTCCCATGCCCTCAAAGTCTGTCCCCCTGAAATCTATTACCACTGTGTTAGTGCAATTTTCCTCTCCCCCTAGGTACGGAAGAAACCAGACCGTGGCATGGTCACTGCCTGCCAGTGGGCTGTTCACCTCCAGGCCCCTTATCTGGTCATTGTCTGCTAGGGCAACGTCCAGTATCCGTTCCTCCCTGGTAGGCTCCCCCACATGTTGGACTAGGAAGGCATCCTGAAAGACTTCCATCAACCTCGGTTCCCTGGCCACTGAGGATGTCATAGTGCCCCAGTTTGCCCCCCCGCATGTTCAGGTCACCCATGACAACCACCCTGCCCTTTCTGAGACCACAGTGACCCCTGATGTTCTCAGCAATTTCATCCTCCAGGTCCACCTCTATTGCAGGGGGTCTGTACACCACCCCTATTTTTAATCTTTTAACCTCCCTCATTTGCAGGGTTACCCAAACTGCCTCCACATCTCCCCCTGCCTCCTTGATTCTACAAACCTCTATGACAACTAAAAAATGCTGGTCTCTCCAATGATTCAATCTCTTGGTTCAAAAGCTATCTTGAAAACCGCACCTAGCGTGTAAAAATTGGAGATGTGTACTCTGATTCCAGTCCTGAGCTCTCTGGAGTCCCCCAGGGTTCAATCCTGGGCCCCCTACTCTTCAGCCTGTTCCTTAACACTCTACCGGACTCCTGCACTGAACATATCACCCTGTATGCCGATGATGCAGTAATTCTTGCCACACACCGGGACCCAAAGAAATTGCAAGAAAATCTCCAACTTGGCTTCTCCTTGGTTGAGAATTGGCTCATAAAGCACAAACTCATCCTTAATCAAAAAAAAATCAAAGGCCATAATCTTCAGCAGCTCCCATAATAAACATAAGCACTTCCAACTCTCCGTTATCACCAGACAAGGTGCTGCACTGGAACAGGTCAAAAACTTTAAATACCTCAGGATCACCCTTGACCCTCACCTCTCCTACACTGCCCACATTGACCATGTCGCCAAAGCCGCTAACTCCTAGCTAGGTCTGCTATTCCATCATAGGAAACACCTGACACCTGAAGCCCTCACTGTCGCTGTCCAGAGCTCCATCACATCCATCATTGATTATGGCATCATCATTTACGGCTCTGCTACAACCACCGCACTCAAACGTGTATCCACCGCCCTCAACAAGGCCTGTTGACTTGTCACTGGCTCCCAATGCCTAACTCACACCTGTGACTTCTATTCTCAAACTGGATGGTTGAATCTTGCCAATCGAATAAAACACCAAACTTGTATTACTACTAAGAAAATCTTGCTGGGCCTTGCCCCCAGAGTCTGTGCCCTCCTTACAACGAGAATCCACACCCGACATACCATGGGTTGAAACCTCAGCTTCTGCAGTCCGCGTTGCCGCTTAACACAAGGCCAAGATCCTCAGCTTACTGGGCCACTAGTTGGTACAACAGTCTTCCAGCAACATCTCATCTTCACTATCGCTCAGCACTTTTAAGACTCGTCTCCGCCTAACACTGACTGCCTCCAACCTCTGTGACTGTTGTGGCTAAACATATCTTTTGGTTCCATAGCTGAAGATGCCCTTTTGGACCCACATCTACTCCTGCACTTTGCCAGCACCCCCTTCCTATCTTCACCTCCCCTGCTGGCCCATGACAAATGCCACCCAGCTGCACTACCTCTATTCTTATCCGCCTTCCGCCTCTCCTCTCCTCTCTCTGTCCCCCCAACCTACCTCCACTTCTCTCCCATCCACTTAGTCTCTCTGATTTCACCCTCCTCCTTTCCCTTTCCCTTCCCCAAAGTTTCACCTTATTGTTCTTTTTTCATCTACAAGACTATGTGTTGTTTTTTTTTGTTTTTGTTTTTTTAATTTTATAAACTGTTATCTTTGCTTATGATTGTCTCAATTGTACCAATGACATGGAACCTTTGTAAAAGAGCCTTGGCTCAAAGGTATTTGTAATCCTAGAACAAATAAATAAAATAAAAAATAAATTAAAAAAATAAATAAATAAATAATGTCTTTCTTGACTATCAATGCAACCCCCTTCCCACTCCCCTATCCTTTCTAAACATTGTGTAGCCCTCTACATTAGGTCCCAATCATACCTCTGGGTGGCCCATGTCTCAGTAATTGCCACCATGTCTGCTGCTCTCTCTACTAGCATTGCCTGGAGCTCTGGCATTTTATTGCACATGTTCCTGGCATTGATCAGGACTGTCCTCCACTTGAACCCTGAACCCCTCCCATGCCTCATCCACCCAGTGCAGCCTCCTGTTTCACTTCCTGTACAGTTCCCCTGGTTTTTTAATGCTGCCCACAGCTCCCTTTGCATAACCTAGTCCTTAGCCCCGTGCTTCCTACCTGGGGCTGTCAGTCTTTCTATCCCTTCCCACTTTACAAGTTTAATCCCCATCTATCACCTATGTGTCCAGAAAGTTTCAGTGTAAGGTGTAGCCTATCCCTGGCATATAGCCCCTTATCCTCCCATGATACCTTATATATTTTTAAAATTAACAAAACAGAAACCAATTTAATTTTTTGTTCACTGTTTTGACAAACAAATGTGAATAACTTTAAAACAAAAAATGATAGTATGGTACTGTGAGCATGAAAAATGTTCAGCACAAAAATATCTACAAAGTGAGTGGTGTTTCATTTATTGATATCTTTTATTTTTTTTTTATAATTAGCAAATACAGCATAAAATTCAATTTTAGTTTCCCTTTTTTTTGACAAACAAATGTGAATAACTTTAAAATGAAAAAGGTAGCATGGTAATGTGAGCATGACATTTCTTTAGCAAGATGTTTTCTACGAGTGGTGTTTCATTTAATAGCAACCACAATGCTAGATGAACATACTCTGAGAAAGTTAACCAAAACTCCCAGAAATTATCATTTAAAAAAAAAGATAAATGGTCAAAACCAAATGTTTCTGCACTAATATAAAGCATCCCTATTGCATAAATTAAATATACAATGGTGAGCTGTTAGATAAATGATTTATCTACACTTGTGCTGTTTGACCTTGGACATCTCACTCATGGCTTACGCCACTCATGAGGTTACCCAAGGTCAAACGGCACTTGTGTAGATAAATCATTTATCTGACAGCTCACCATTGTATATTTTATATATATATATATATATATAGATATAGATATATATATATAGATAGATATATATATATATATATATCTATATATATATATATATATATCTATATCTATATACATATATATATATATACATATATATATATATATATCTATATCTATATACACATATATATATATATCTATATCACATACATCTCTACATGTCTATATATATATATATTTATAAAATGGGGTGGTAAAATCATACAAATTCCACTAACATGATTGGACAGAATGCATCACATGACCATGCATTATTTCCCAACGACCGCACACCTCCCAGCACGATCGCATGCCTGAACTACTTTTTATCCTCCAAAACCTTCTCACCAGTACTCACATCATTCCACATCTACCACAGATAGTCACGCACAAGCCAAAGTTCAAACTAACACTGACTAGAAAAAAAAAAAAGAGCTTTGTATTCCTATTTCTTTTCAGTTACTATTCTTACAATAAAGCCGTCCTCTTTACAGGGAGGAAAATGAGTGGGGACCACTTTCACTTTTGTTAGTGACATGTAGCGTGACTGAGTGTGGTCAATAACGGTACCTAATAACCACCCAGACACTGAAAGCAAGTCCCTCGGTGTGAAGAAGAAAAGTAACTGTATTTTACCTTATTTTTATTGAGAATTGTGTAAAAGAAGTAGCCAGCTGAAGCGAGTTGCAGACAGGACTTTCAGTTTTATCACTGACGTGTAGCGTGACCGAGCATGGTGAAAAGTGACACCTAATGTGCAGCCAAACAGTGAAAGTAAGTGACACTCTGTAGTAGAAAAGCAAAGAAACTCTGCATATCTGTCTCCCTTGGTTCCCAGGCATGGTGACGGATATGTGAGAGAAACGGTTAAATGCATCTTTATCTGTCTGATTGTCAGAACTCATGGAAACCATTTAGAAATGCAGGAAAAGAGTTTCTGGTGAGCCTGCAATACTTTAATGACTCTAGATTTTAAGTAAAACACTAATAAAATACGGCTTAAAATGTAAACTGGTCTTTATTTCTTATTTTTTCTTGTTTTAGCACTGTTTTTCACTGTGCAGTTCTGAACCTATAGTGCTACAGTACAGTATATTTTTTTACAGTACAGTACTGTACATTTTCCACTTTTTAAAACAATTAACCTTGTTACAGTACAGTAATCAAAACAGTACCCTGTACTCCATCAGAAGAAATCATGGCATTTTTCAGTTTCATGAAAAACATTCCACCACACCATCACAAAGAATGGCATCCCCCTCCCCCAATACAGTACCTATACTGTACAGTACAGTACAAAAAACATGGCAATTTTTTTTCAGCCTCATGGAAAACAGTTCTCCACGTCACCATGAAACAAGGCACTTGCAATAAAAACAGTCCTCGACAAGCCGAGAATAAAGCATGGCATTTGTTTAACTTTCAACACCTCACCATCACAAAACCATGGCATCCCCCACCCATAACATGGCATTCTGTTTTTCATTTAAGAGACAACAGTCCCCCATATACTGTACTGTACAGTACATACTGTACCCAGAGTAAAGCATGGCACCTTTTTAACTTTCAGGGACAACATTCCACCTCACTATCACAAACCATGGCATTTTCCCCCATCCCACCAATACTGTGGCATGGCATTTTTTTTTGTCACTTAAGAAACCACAGTCCCCACATGCCCAGAGTAAAACATGGCACCTTTTTAACTTTCAGGAAAACATTCCACCATGCACCATCACAAATCATGGCATCCCCCCACAGCATGGCATTCTTTTTGTAATTTAAGAAACCACAGACCCCCACATGCCCAGAATAAAGCATGGCATCTGTATAACTTTGAGGAAAAACATTCCACCACACCATCACAAAACCATGGCATCCCCCACACCCATAGCATAGCATTTTTCTTTTCATTTAAGAAACCACAGTCCCCCACATGCCCAGAGTAAAACATGGCACATTTTAACTTTCAGGAAAACATTTCGCCACACCATCACAAACCATGCGCCCCACAGAATTGCATTATTTTGTCACTTAAGAAACCACTGTCCCCACATGCCCAGAATAAGCATGGCATATGTTAACCTCACCATCACAAAACCATAGCATTCCCTCCCACCCATAGCATGGCATTCTTTTTTCATTTAAGAGATAACAGTCCCCACATGCCCAGAGTAAAACATGGCACATTTTTAACTTTCAGAAAAACATTCCACCACACCATCACAAAACCATGGCATTTCCTCCCACCTATAGCATGGCATTCTTTTTTTTCATTTAAGAGATGACAATCCCCGCATGCCCAGAGTAAAACATGGCATCTTTTAACTTTCAAGAAACATTCTGCCACACCATCACAAATCATGGCATCCCCTCCCACCTAGAAACCATGGCCTCCCCGCAGCATTGCATTATTTTTGCCACTTAAGAAACCACAGTCCACCACATGCCCAGAATAAGCATGGCATATGGTAACTTTGAGGAAATAAATTCCACCACACCATCACAAAACCATGGCATCCCCCCACCCCCCACCCATAGCATGGCATTCTTTTTCATTTAAGAGATGACTATCCCCCACATGTTCTTGGACTTACCAACAGTGCCATAACATCACAATTGAAAATGAAATGCACTGACTCACAGTTTGAAGTCCCTCACAGTTCACTGCCTTCATGATCTTTTTTAAAGAATTGCTCGATCACAGTCTGACGTGACTTTTTCTGACCCACCACAAAAGTCTTTGCAATCAGGGCCCGGATGCAGTCAATATCCTTTATGTCAAAGAAATCCATATTCTGTTCGGCATATCCCAAAGCAACTTCCAATCCACGACGAGCATCCACTGCTGTCCAGGTGACAGGTGTTTCTGTGTCATCGATGCTGTCAGTGTCTTCATCGGAATTTTCTGCTTCATTGGATGGTTTCACCATCTGAACAATTTCCTCTTCATCTAGTGCTGCGCAGGTTTCAACATTCTCATCAGCCCGCAGGATATCTACTGCATTGATTTTTGTGGTGTCAGGCAGTTGGTCAAGAATGGAGGAGATGGATTGCACCACAGAGTCAGTGGAGTTGTTAGGTTGTTCTTGGGTGGCACTGTTGTCAGTAGACGGCTGAGCAACAGGGTACAGAATTTCCGTATGTTTCCAGCAATTGACGACTGTTGTTGTGCGCACATCATGCCAACTGTCCCGTATGAAATACAGAGCCTCCTTGATGTTAACATCTGCTGGTTTGCCATCATCCAGGCAGCTGACATTGTGCTGCAGTTGCTGTCGTCGGTACAGAGCCTTAAAGTTCTGGATTATGCCAGCATCCAATGGCTGGATTTTAGAGGTAGTGTTTGGAGGGAGGAAATGAAGGGTGACATTACGGTGGCGAACTGTGTTGGAGTGCGAGGAAGCATTGTCAAGCAGCAGAATCACATGAGGTCTCCGCAGACGCAGAGATCGGTCAAACTCCTTTAGCCATTCTTCGAAAATTGCAGCTGTCATCCAGGCTTTTCTGTTACTGTACCAGTAGCAGAAACTGTTAGGATCAAAGTCCTTTCCAAAGCACCGAGGGTGGTTAAATTTCCAGATGACCACTGGCTTATGTTTGTCTGTGCCACTTGCATTGACACATGGTGCCACTGTCAATCTATCTTTATTTTTCTTTTTTCCAGACACTGGCCCTGTTGAAAGTGTAGCATTGGGTTCCATCCGAAAGAATAGACCAGATTCATCCATGTTGTAAATGTCATTAGGGTCATACTCTTTCAAAACAAGTTGCAACTGCAGACACCCATCAGACACAACTCCTTCATCCACACTTGCAGCCTCACCATGCAGTTTGTAATGCCTAATGTTGTAACGCTGTTTAAATCTTTGCAGCCACCCCACTGAATAGGAAAAGGAGTCTGGCACACCCAGACACTGGCCAAGTGATTTTGCTTTGGTTAACAGGACATCATCACTTATGGTTACTTTTGCATCCTGGCATCTGTGAACCATAAAACAGGGCATCCTCTAGTTGTTTATGCTGAGGCTTTCTTACTTTAGTTGAGGCATCAGAGGACAACAGGCTACCATACTTGTCCTTCTCTCTCAAAATGTCTGAAACTGTGGATTTTCCTATTGACAGTTTATGCTCCTTTAAAACATAGGCAACTATGTCAGACCTTGAACATTTTGGATTCTGGGTATGGAAAACACAAATGCTACGTTTCACATTTGCAGCAATGGCTGTCCTGGCCCTTTTGTTTGCAGGCTCCATCTTACAGTACTGTACATACTGTGCTGTGCAGATTACAGTCTACGGTAAGCACCTTCAATCTGTAAAAAAAAGGTTGCTGTTTACTGTACTGCACAGCTGTACCCCCCTCCTCTGCCTTCTGCCCCCCCAATGAAACAGCTGGTGGTGCTCCAATATTTAGTTTATGGCTGCTTGACTGGTGGCAGGAAAAAGTCATTTTCCCCCCCTCCTTGCCTTCTGTCCCCTCACCCCATGGAACAGCAGGTGGTGCTCCAACATTTAGTTTATGGCTGCTTGACTGGTGGCAGAAAAGTCACTGTAACCCCTCCTCCGCCTTCTGTCCCCTCACCCCCATGAAGCGGCACATGGTGCTCCAACATTTAGTTTATGGCTGCTTGACTGGAGGCAGAAAAGTCACTGTACCCCCTCCTCCGCCTTCTGTCCCCTCACCCCATGAAACAGCAGGTGGTGCTCCAACATTTAGTTTATGGCTGCTTGACTGGTGGCAGAAAAGTCACTGTACCCCCTCCTCTGCCTTCTGTCCCCTCACCCCATGAAACAGCAGGTGGTGCTCCAACATTTAGTTTATGGCTGCTTGACTGGTGGCAGGAAAAGTCATTTCCCCCTCCTCTGCCTTCTGTCCCCTCACTCCCATGGAACAGCAGGTGGTGCTCCAACATTTAGTTTATGGCTGCTTGACTGGTGGCAGAAAAGTCACTGTACCCCCCTCCACCTTCTGTCCCCTCACCCCCATGAAACAGCAGGTGGTGCTCCAACATTTAGTTTATGGCTGCTTGACTGGTGGCAGAAAAAGTCACTGTACCCCCCTCCTCCGCCTTCTGTCCCCTCACCCCCATGAAACAGCAGGTGGTGCTCCAACATTTAGTTTATGGCTGCTTGACTGGTGGCAGAAAAAGTCACTGTACCCCCTCCTCCGCCTTCTGTCCCCTCACCCCCATGAAACAGCTGGTGGTGCTCAACATTTAGTTTATGGCTGTTGACTGGTGGCAGGGAAAAGTCATTCCCCCCTCCTCTGCCTTCTGTCCCCTCACCCCATGAAACAGCAGGTGGTGCTCCAACATTAGTTTATGGCTGCTTGACTTGTGGCAAAAAAATTGTTATACCCCTCCTCTGCCTTCTGTCCCCCCACCCCCATGAAACAGCAGGTGGTGCTCCAACATTTAGTTTATGGCTGCTTGACTGGTGGCAGAAAAGTCACTGTACCCCCTCCTCTGCCTTCTGTCCCCTCACCCCCATGAAACAGCAGGTGGTGCTCCAACATTTAGTTTATGGCTGCTTGACTGGTGGCAGAAAAAGTCACTGTACCCCCCTCCTCCGCCTTCTGTCCCCTCACTCCCATGAAACAGCAGGTGGTGCTCAACATTTAGTTTATGGCTGCTTGACTGGTGGCAGAAAAAGTCACTGTACCCCCCTCCTCTGCCTTCTGCCCCCCCAATGAAACAGCTGGTGGTGCTCCAACATTTAGTTTATGGCTGCTTGACTAGTGGCAGGAAAAAGTCATTCCCCTCCTCTGCCTTCTGTCCCCTCACCCCCATGAAACAGCAGGTGGTGCTCCAACATTTAGTTTATGGCTGCTGACTTGTGGCAAAAAAAAATTGCTTACCCCCTCCTCTGCCTTCTGTCCCCCACCCCCATGAAACAGCAGGTGGTGCTCCAACATTAGTTTATGGCTGCTTGACTGGTGGCAGAAAAAGTCACTGTACCCCCTCCTCTGCCTTCTGCCCCTACCCCATGAAACAACATGTGATGCTCCAACATTTAGTTCATGGCTGCTTGACTGTGGCAAAAAAATTGCTGTACCCCCTCCTCTGCCTTCTGTCCCCTCACCCACATTTAACAAGAAGTGGTGCTCTAACACTTACTTTATGGCTGCTTGATTGGTGGCTGCTTTGCCTGCTTCAGTTTGTCTGCACAAAAAGTTTGAAGTGCAAATTACATTACAGTACACAGGCTCTATACTGTACAGGTTTTACTGTACAGTACTACTGTACCTGTACTGTTTTCTATTTCCTTTAGGTACTGTACAATACTGTAATGTACACTACAGTGCAGTAGTGATGGCGTATTTACAGAGCTCTCCCGACGTGGCTGGATCCTCCTTGATGTACTGCTTCTTCCTATTGGTCTGCTTGGAGCGCCTAGAACTCGTGCTAAAAAAACGTGATGTTTCCACAGCATAGTCTCGCGGAAGGTCGGTTATCTGAGAGTGGAGACTGTGAGCTGCATAGGAGACAACATGCAGGATCAGTGATGGAAATGGATAGCGTGGTGGCGGTTATGCGGGTGATAACACAATGGGGTGGAAAAAAAATAACCGGCTGATAGCCGGATACGTGCGTCTTGGCGTAAAATGTGAGTCGGATAAGCGGTGCTGACTGTATATATATATATATATATGTATATATATATAAGATATAAGGGCCCAGTCACGCCCCTATAGTTAGGATTGAATAGGCACTTTAATGTTAAACCTGAAATTTTGCACTTTAATAACTTTGTAACCGTTCAACAGATTTGCACACAATTTGGTATGCTGTGTTCTGTGGGGTAGCTCTCTTGTCATACCGAGTTTTGTGTTGGTTGCATTGGCAGATTTTGTGCTCTGCATTGTGAAAAAAATGCTAAAATTCACCTTTTTTGCCTGTTTTTTCCTCATTGTGCTGTGGTCAAACTGTTTGGAAATTTTGGTCTGAAATTTTCAGGGTAGAAAGAACTCCCCCAAAAAAAAAGCAGCCAGCATTGGTTTGGTAAAGAAATATTAATCTGTTCCAAAGTTATTAAATTTTGAAATTTTAGGTTTTGAGCATGCTCAGTTCAGTCTTTTGGACAGCTGCATGGAATGAAAAAGGATTTTGGTCTGATGAAGAAGGATTTTGACATCTCACAAAAAAAGAATCATCTCATGAAAAAGGATTTTGACATCTCATGAAAAAAATTATTTTTTAAAATCCATTTTCATGAGCTGTCAGAATCCTTTTTTGTGAGTTGATTCCTTTTTCGTGAGGTGACAAAATCCTTTGTCATATCACAAAAGAGGATTAGTGACATGGCCATCTGGTCAGAGAACCCTAATCCTTTTTCGTGATGATGACAAAGGACTGTCTCATCTCACAAAAAAGGAATTGTCTGATGAAAAAGGATGACAGCTCACAAAAAAGGATTTACAAAATAATCTTTATTCGTGAGCTGTCAACATTCTATTTCATTAAATGATTCCTTTTTTTGTGAGGTGACAGAATCCATTATCATCATGAAAGAGGACTAGCACTGGGCTATCTGGTCAGAGAACCCTAATCCTTTTTCATGATGATGACAAAGGATTTTGTCATCTCACAAAATAGGAATTGTCTCAGGAAAAAGGATTTTGACAGCTCACGTAAAAAGAATATTTTTTTAAATCCTTTTTCATGAGCTGTCAACATCCTTTTTCATTAGATGATTCCTTTTTCATGACCCAACAAAATCCTTTGTATTCATCACAAAAAAAGAATTAGAATTCTCTGACCAGTTGGCCCTGCCACTAATCCTCTTCTGTGAAAATGACAAAGGATTTTGTCATCTCATGAAAAAGGAATCATCTCATGAAAAAGGATTTTGACAACTCACAAAAAAAGATTCTTAAATCTTCTTTCAGGAGATGCCCTAATCCTTTTTTTGTGAGACAATTCCTATTTTGTGAGATGACAAAATCCTTTGTCGTCATGATGAAAAAGGATTAGGACTTTTCTGACCAGGGTTTCTGGGGCATTGTGCTGGTGCTTGAGTTAATGTGGGAGTGCAGGGTCCGAAACACTCTGAGCTCCCACCTCAAAAGATGATGTATTGCAGAATCTGTGTGCAACTGTATTGGTGACTGTGTTTGGAACCTGCACTCTCACCCCTAAAGACATTGTAGTGCAGGGTCTGTGGGTTACTGTGCTGCTGCTTGAAGTACTGTGGGAGTGCAGGGTCTGAAGGATCCTGCTTTTCCACCCCTAAAGATGTTGTAGCATGGGGTTTATAGGTCACTGTGCTGGTGTCTGAGATACTGTGGGAATGCAGGGTCTGAAGGACGCTGCACTCCCAGCCCTACAGAGGTTGTAGTGCAGGGTCTACATGGCACTGCATTGCTGCCTGAGATACTGTGGGTGTGCAGGGTCTCACAAACATATGTTGTATGGAGGAATTGAGGGCCCTGTGCTCCAACAAGCACATTAGGATACGATTACATTATCTCAAAAAGTAATGAAATAAGTTGCAAAAAAACTTTGATAATGCATCAGTTAGGGTTAAAATGACAAAAGCATGGAAATGTGGCATTAGTGTTTCCAACCCTAACACCCCACCCGCACCCCACCCTGCACAGATGAAGAGGCATTGAGGCAGCATTCGGGTTGTCGACCCTAACGCTCACCCCATTCTCCTATGCAGCACTCACTCAATTTATTTTGTAATGGACTGGGATGAGCTGCCATCCCCCAATGACTTCAATTGTGCAGGGTGGGGTTGGGGTGTTAAGATTGGAAACCCTAATGCCACATTTCCCTACTTTGTCCCTTTAACCCTAACTGATGCATTAGCAAAGTTTTTGCAAGATATATATATATATACATATATATATATATACATATATATACACACATATATACACACACATATACATTATTTATATATATATATATATATATATACACATACACACACACACACACACACACACACACACATATATATATACACACACATACATTTCAAAAAACTCCATTAATGCATCGGTTAGGGTTCCTACTACAGTGAAAAAAGTTTGGAAATGTGGTGTTAGGGTTCAAAACCCTAACTCTGCATCCCCCCACACACACACACACATACATATGCAAGCAGGGGAAGGGCCAAGGTAACACAACCAATTAGAGACAACCAGCATCAGGTAACAGAAATAACATACAACTCTCTAAACATACTACAAGACACATCCATCATCATGGTCCACTCCTATGAGTTCTGCTGCCATCCGAGTGCCTTGGGGGTACACACAAGCTGGGTAACCATGCGTGATGGCCCACAGTAAGCATTTTTGTGTTGCAAACATCAATAACAAGATTTAAGCAGATGCCTATATTTCAACAGTTAACAAATGATGAAACACACAATATGTTATCTACAGATAGCTATATTGGAAATGAGAGTTCTGATAACCTACCAACAGTGATATGATGTTTGCATTTTTTTCTGACAGAGTTAGTCAGTCCTAATAACAAAGGGTAGTAATAATAAAATAAAGTTTTTGCAGTATAGTTTACAAGTAATGTGAAAGCAACAGTTGTAACATCCAAAGCTAACCATAACATGCTGCTAATGAGTATTTCCAGATAATGCAGCAGTATAACATGTGATGGTGCTAATTTCATACCTGAGCAGTATGTGAAAAGTACTATGTATGTGTCAGCTCTATCTTTCCGGCTACCACATGCCTATGTGGTAGCAGCGATACCTGCAGAGAACCAATTGTTGAATTATGACACATAAAAATCAATATTTTGAAAATGTGTACAGACTAAGTTTCATTGTATGAAGATGTGCCAGCAATAATGTGCCATCATACTGTGCTGGCAGTACAGAGTCGATCATACTTTATTTCTCTTTTCATTACATAGTGTTATGTGAAATGAGTACAGTGTTGTGATTATTGTGCTTACAGATGTGATGGACTCGTATAGTGTCTTATAATCTTGCATGTGTCTTGCATGTGTGTGGGGGGGGTGGGAAAATGCAGAGTTAGGGTTTTGAACCCTAACACCACATTTCCAAACTTTTGTCTCTGTAGTAGGAACCCTAACTGATGCATTAATGGAGTTTTTTACAATGAATTTCCCTTCTTTTTGAGAAAGTGTAATGTAACTGGAAACTGGTATGTGTTAGTGTGAGCAAGGGCCCTCCAGGCCCTGTGCTCACTTCACATGGCCCATTGTTTGCATAATGGTATGCATATGTGGTAGCGTGAGCCCTCCAGGCCCTGCATTTCCACTTACACATGAGTACAAAGCCATACAGCCCTATGGGGCAAGGAACCCTTGCAACAAAGTTGCCAATATCTCAGCAACTGTAGCAGCTACGGAAAAAATTCAAGTGCCATTGTAATCATGACAGCATAACCTCCATGCAAGAAGTCAACAAAATCTGTGTCTTGCATCATTTATAATATACGGGCACCCAAATGAGTTGAAAAGGCACCATTGGAACCCTTGTGACACTAAATTTCCAATATCTATAACTGTAGCAAGCAGGAAAAAATGCCATTGCTGGTGTAATCTATGATTTCCAAACTTGTTTCTGCAGATTAGAAAGCTGTAGGTAGTGAAAAATCTGTATCTCATTTTGTTTTCGAGATATGGACACCGGAAGGTGTCACGGGCACTGCAGTGTTATCCTATGGGAAATTTCTCAACTTTGGAATGCTGTAACTTTGGGCCCATTGAATGTTTTGCCACCAAAGTACTAAAGGGTACATCTGTGGGACCAGGGCTTGCCACCCTGCAAAATTCAGCCCAAAAGCTACAACCATTTTGTTGTAGGGGGATGGCAAAGATTTGCAGTTTTTGGGCAAATTACTTTTGCAAGTTGCAACAGTTTTATAATAAACAGCACGAAACTTTCACATTTGCAAAAGTGTTGTGGCAGTTTTTTCTGCAATTTGCAAAAGAATAAGGGCCCAGAGTTTTAAAACTGAATTTCTGGAGGGGTTTACCCCCAAAAAAAGAAAGGGCAGGCATCCTCAGGACCTGACTAAGTAAACACAACAGTCAGTGTTTACCTAGGGGTCCCAAATTTAAATGCCAGGCATTTTTCTCTCTCACTAATTGAAAACAAGATGGTGGCAGCACAAAAGTAAAAGGGATATTTGTGAAAGGAAAATGTACTAGCAGCAGCTTTCGTGAGACACATATATTTTTTTCCCATTGGCTATAATGGGAACCTTGATTTTTGAATAACTTTTGAATGGTTTAACATTTTTTCACCAAATCTTTGAAAGGCACATCAGTGACCCAGACTGCATCTTCCCTGAAGATTTCAGGCCAAACTGGCAAATCATGCAGGCTATGGGCACAAGCAAAGAAAGGTGCAAAAAGTACTTTTTTTGCATTTTTTGGCATTCAGCAGCTCTGCAACCATATATCTGGCCAAAATGCAACTTGCCAGATCCAGATATCTATGGTACCTTGCATGCAAAATTTCAGGCAAATCTGTCATACAGTGGCAAAGTTATTAAGGTGCATAATTTGTGGTTTAACATTAAAGTACTTACTCAATCCTAACTATGCTGGTACTACTTCACCAGTATAATACACATACACACACACACACACACACATACAGGATATGCAGGGAGGAGCTGTGTGACAAAAGATTTAGTTATACAAGTGCTGTTTGATCTCAGGTAACCTCATGAGTGGTGTAAGTCATGAGTGAGTTGTCCAAAGTCAAACAGCATGAGTATAGATAAATTGGATATCACAAGCTCCCTCCTGCATATTCCATTTATGCTATAGGGTAGGAGTTTGTGTGATGTGTTAGTTTGTTTTAGTTTTTTTTAATTTTTTTAATATGGCATAGTTTGTGGATTTTCTTACTGAATGAGTGTCTTGGTGCGTCTCATGCTCCCAGTTGCTATGTGCAATGCTATGGACTGCATGTCAGATGCTGCATTAAGTGAGTCGATGTCTCCTCTGGAGGGTGTGCAAAGCAGTTTTTCAAAAACATGCAGGAGAAAATGGCACTGGGTTTAGTGAGAGCACCTTCCCACTTTAGTGCGAGCAGTTTAGGAGCTTCATAAATTAATTTTTTTATTTTTTTAAACATTGTTGTCTATTTGATTTTTTGTTCACTGTACTGTTAGCAAGTGGAGCTGGTGTGAGAAGAACCATGCAAGGAGAGTAGCACAAGGAGGACCGTGAGCATGAGGGCAGCACGACAATGAGCGGTACAATAGATTTTGTACTAAATTGAGAAAGAAGGAGGTTTAAAATTATTTGTAAAAAAAAAAAAAAAAATAGCAGCAGACGCCAGTATGGGATTAGTCTGTATGGAGATGGTGGTACTGTGTGAGCGGGAGGCAGAGTGGGAGCAGAACTGGGCAGGAGGCAGAGTCAGAGCGGGATCTGTTCCAGTGTGGCATTGTATGGGGTAGTGGGGAAAAATTTAACTAGCTAAGAAAAGTCCCTGCAGTTGGGGGTAGTGTGTGTGTGTGTGTGTGTGTGTGAGAGAGATAGAAACTGTTTAGATAAATTAACTGTGACATGAGAACTGTACATAAACAGTGTGACATACTAACTGTGTGTATAAATGAAATTTATACAAACAGTTACTCAGATAAGCAGATTTATCACATTCCATTTATGCCCACCCCTACTGCATAAATATATATAAAGATAAACACATTTGTATTCTTTGAAAAAAACTGCAATAATGCACCAGTTAGTGTTCAAGTTAATGCCACGAAAGAAGAGTAGGAAAATGTGGCATTAGGGTTTCTGATCCTAACTCTCCATCCTGACCCCCAAGCAACAAAAGGAAAAAACATTAGGGTTTCTGAAATCTTGGTGAATCAATGGTGGCATCTCTCTTGGGATTGTCAACCCTAATGCTCACCCCTTCCCCTAGCCCATAGCCTGCTGTATGAAGTGTACAAGTATAAGATCATTCATTCCAGCTCAGTCAGGTTGCTGGCTGTGGTGAAAAATGGAGGGCTGTGCTGATCGCCTGCTCGGGGTCAAGGTGGGTTGGGAGCGGGATGGTGGGGCACTACCTGATGGGGTGGGGAGTGGCAGTCCACTAGACACCAGGGATTTAATAAATAATTATTTTTACATTGGGGCCGGTGATCAGGTGGTGGACCACTAGACACCAGGGATTTAATAATTATTTTTAAATTGGAGCCAGTGATTGGCTGGTGGGGGGGGACCACTAGACACCAGGGATTTAATAAATTATTTATTTTTACATTGGGGCTAGCAATCAGTGGGGGAGGGCACTTGACACCAGGCATTGGAAAATGATCATTTATTTTTATATCTAGCTGGCGCTCAGCAGGGGGTTGGCCAATAGACACCAGAGATTTCAGAGATTTGCCATTTCTAACTTCTCCTTGCTTTTTTTCAAGTGCAATTTGCACTTAAAAAAAAAGCAAGGCGAGGTTACAAATGGTGAATTTTTATTAAACAGTACAACTTCACAAAGTGATTCATGAAGACAAATTTGGCAACTTTGATGAAATTTGCCACCAAAGTAAAACTTTGCTGCATCTCTGCGTCTCTAGTCTAGAGTCAAAATATTGAAAATTGCCATAGTTATAAGTGAACACTGAAATATTCCAGCATTTACTCATACATAGTAGCCACAGACATTGCCAGCTATTTCCTGAAATTTCTGTGATATTTCTAGAGAAATCTACTGCTTTCTGCATTTCCACAATAGGGGCAGCAGAGAGAAACTCTTTAGAAATTTTGCTAAATAGCTGGCAATGTTTGTGGCTACTACTGTAACTTAGTGACTTAACCCCATTTATACACCAAGGCCCACATTTTCAAAGGAGATGTGTGGTGCAAAGTGGAGATGCAAAGCGCATCCCAAAAAATAAGTAGAACCATGATATCTAAAAGGGAGAGATGCATCGCTCATCTCTGCATCTATAATGTATGTGGTGCATGTAAAGGGGTCGTTCCCATGAATGTACCATGCAATCCTATATTCATCCAAAATGTGTGGTGCATCCACTGTGCATCTCAGAGATGAGCCACCCAAAGTTAGGCACAGAAAAAGTATGCCTAAATGGCCAGCCACCCACTGACAGGCCAAAGAACTGCAGACAAGCCATACAAAGACAGCCCTTTTAGGTGTACCAGGACATGCTCCAGACACCCACACACAGCAGTCATGCCAGGATGGATGAACATTGAGCCACAGGTGCCATGTCACCACCGGCACCATCCAGGGAGCAACACCTCACACCGCACCCTGGACCCTGGACAGAGACCTCCAGCAGCCACATGCTACTGCTGTTGTGTTACCCCCAGGTGCACCAGTGGGGTGGACAGACACACTGCAGCACATGTACCAGGGGCCATGGCCAGCACCCATGCAACCTGCAGGATGCCATCTAGCGGTGGCAAGTACCCAGGGTGGCATCTGTGTCAATGGTGCTCATGTTGTTTGGCTGTACTAGTGGCCACATGGCATGGGTCAGGGACCATCCAGTGGCACACACCCATGGTGGTACCACATGTATGCACACAGGTGGGACCCACCACCCAGGTGCCTGGTCACTGTCTGCACACTGCCATCTCTTGCAGTGCCCACCAGGTACCTCCAGTACTGGGGTGTGTGGGGTGCTGCCAGTGACTGTATGCAGCATATGGAGCTGGTGTGTGACATGCATGCAGTAGATTGAGCATCCTGTGTCACCCTGTGCCTGCCCCGTTGCATGTCCAGGTGGCCCCTGTGGCCACTGTCCAGAAGGGCCCCCTGTACCTGTCCGACTGTGTACATGGCTATGGGGTGTAGCACTGTACCCACACCAATGCAGTCCACCCTCCCACACACATTCAGCACTCCTGCCTGCTAGGCTGCAGTTCCTCCTGTTCACCTTTGTGGAGTGGTGGTGCAGCCCTGCAAAGTTGGAACTGAGCATGCCCAGGGTATGCAAATGACCTGACTACATTACAGTAAAGAGATGTTAATGTGGGAGATGGGCTTGGAATGTACAATGAGGTCATTTGCATATCCCAGCTGAATACTGCAACTTTTTGCACTGCACAAGTGACTTTGCATCATGCATTTCTCCGTGCTTCGCATAGGGCTTAGGTCACCTGCTGTGCCACGCATCTCCCACTGCATGATCGTGCACTTTTGGGATATTCAGCCATACTTCAACAACTGCATCTCATAGCACATCTTCTGAACATCTTCTTTGTTTGAGCTGGCTCATCTCAGGTGTACGGCGCAGGCACTTGTGCGATTTTGCAGGGGACTTTTGAATATGGGGGAAAAAATGTAGCGCACAGACTTCTTATAATACTACCTCATCAACCTAGTAGGTAAAAATGTTAAAATCCAGCCTAAAACATGATTTCATGCAGTGTCTCGAAATCACCTACTGGCACATATTCGAAAAAATTCAACTGCCTTGTTTATGAGGTGGGGTCCAAAAAGACCATGTTGAAAGTTTAGTGCAAAAACATTGAAAATTAGTGAAGTTATGAGTGAATGTTGAAATATTTCAGTGTTCACTCATAACTTGGTTATTTTATCATATTTGTACACCAAATTTTCAACATACTGTAGCTTTTTTATTGCCCATTTTGAAACAAAGAACATGGCAATAGTTCATTAGAATGGGCTATAGTTTTTTTTTTTGCACTGTTACCCATTCTAAACTTGTCATTCACCATAATCCCACCCTGCTGAGCCTGCTTTCACCTCTTTACCCCAAAATAAGGCATCAGTTTCACTCATCATCTGTTGCTGTCTTCTTGGGTGCTAGTGGTTCCCTTAACCCCTCCTCCTAGTTTTAAAAACAAATTTTCTTTGGTGCAATTGCTTCCTCCACTCCCACTCCTTCACACATTTGTTTTTCTTATATGTGGTAGTCTAGTGCTGACTCCCCCCCTTTCCCCATCCCTAACCCCAATGAGCTCAACAGTCTTGATATGGCGGCTTGATATTTTTACTCCCCTCACCTCCACTGCCAGCAGCAGTCTCATGAAAATAAAATTGACTGCATTACTGATCATACAGTACTTACATGAGATGGTGGTGAACAGCTGAGGTGAGTGAAGAGGACATACTGGGCCACTGTCTTACTCTTGAGGTATCGGGGCTCATTGGGATCAGGTATGGTGAAGAGATAAGGAGTCAACACTGTAAGGTATGGGGTTGAGCAACAAGACTATCAGGTATAAGTAAAATAATGACCAAACAGGGGGTGGGTGTTTGACCACTGGCACCAAGTAAATATTTGTTTTTAATTAGGAGTGGGGTTAGGTAAGGAGGAACCACAATCCCCAGGGGAAACTTTTTTTTTTAAATCAAGTGTCAAAGGAGGGCACCACTACACCACCAAGGGAAATTTTATCAAGGCGGGGACCACTAGTACCAACTTCATTTTCAAAACCAAAGGTCATAACTGGCATGGACTACCATAACTGTATAAATGCAAACCTGAAACACCAATGAATGTTTATGACCTGGGGACAATAGAAGGCATCTCCAACAGTTCCAAAACATCAGCAAGGACCAGCACATTTTTCTGGTTCCAGTGTGCCTCCCCGCTCTTACATGATGTTTAAAATAGTATATCTTTCCTAAACATATATGCCTAGCAAATAGAATGGGTACATGTGGACTTTATATACAGTTGGCATTCTATGGCTCTTGTCATCAAATTTCTGCAAAAAAAAAAAAAAAAACAGGTTCCACACTTATCATTATCTATGTTGTGTATCTATAGACATACCTGTGTTAGTTAATTCAATAATTTCCCCAAGCCTCACAGAGTATATTCAAATTTGATCCAAAAGATTCCCATCCACCAATGTTACTGTGATGCTGATGATTTAAAGTTAGAAGATTTTAGTCAATACCTCATCTCCCGGGCACTATTATAGGCTAACGAACTGGACCAAAATTAAGGATATTTAATAATAAGGAACAGATTCTTGCTCCTTGAAAATATGAACCAAGAGAACTTATTTTACATTCTGACATGTTCAATGTCCACAACATGACAAAACTAGGAATGCAACTGTAAATTTCACCAGTACACAGCCAGTGAAATTGTCTCCACACCAAAATAATTGTCAGGTAATGCTATTATGTTATATGTTACTCCGCCTCAGTGAACAGTATAACATAAATTAACCACAAATGTAATTATCTCATTTGCAGATAACATAGTCAGCTACTTCTACAGAACAGTGTGTGCTGTTAAAATGCAAATAGTTTGAGTCAGTGTGGTACTGATATGGAAAACAGCTGGCAGGATGCAGGGGGGACCATCCTTCCACTGTGTTACTAAAACCAGACAAGGAATCAATTCAAAAACCATATTAGTTGAACATACCAAAGGTCAGACAGAAAAACATATTACAAAATACCTCATTCTCTGATGTGTGCTAATGAGAAGAAAGAACAGAAAACTCCAGACTTGCCATCTTCAAAGACCTTACTCTAGTTACAAAACCTCCATGCAACTGTCAACTGAATGCACACTTGATCTAGATGCTACTCGGAGGCTGCATTCATCCCTTATGGAAAAGCTCTGAGTACTCTGCTTGTAAACTGAAGGCAGACTTGGGATCAAAGGTTGGAGAGAACCAGGACTGCTTTGTGTGCGGCATTGGCTGCAATGATAAGCTGTCTCTGATTTATTTTCTTGTACTCTAATAGCAATAACTAAGTTTTATATTTATTATTTATATCTTATTCAAACCAGAAATAAGTCTGCATTTGGAAAGTGATTTTTGTTCTAGCTTTAAAGTCTGGCACATCCCCCCTTCCCCTGAAACAGGAGTGTCCTGGAGGTGTTGGAATGAGTTTGGAGAGATAGAGAATGTGACTCTCTGTAACTCTTGGAGCATCAAATAGATAAGAGGGTGCCACTGGATTTTGAATTTGGACTGTATTACAGCTACAAAGACAAGCCAACAAACTGAACCTGCCGAAGAATGGTGAAGGCTCTATACTGTACATCTCTAAATAAAGGAGAGTGCATTTAAGTTATTTATATAATTAAATCTACAAACCTGAAATAAACATTTGAGGGAGTCTGATATAAATTTAACAATATTCGAGTTACATGTGGACTTTTCAAAATCGACTAAATTAATATTGAGTTGATTAGCCCTTGTGAAGCATAAAAATATAAAGGGAGGAAAAGAGAAAAAAATAAAAAATATATTTTTGCCTTTGCAGCTCGCACTTTGATACATATTTAGATAGGACAGTGGCTATTATCTATTTTATTAGTAAAGTTAATTCACAATACAAACTTATCCTGATTTGCTTGGGTTTTGTTGGCTTTTTTCTCCTAATTTCATTTGCTCATTGGATATTTATTGCTTCTTGAATCACCCTATGCATAAATTAACACTCATTTTGAGTTTTTGTAATTAGTGTGTCAGTTTGCCACCGACTGCAGATTGAATATGTTATGATTGGTTTTTGCATCGCTGCCAGCATTCTTGTGCGCTGTGATTGAAGAGAACTGAATAGCACTGATTGCCTCTGTTCAGTTTCATTTAATTGGAAATAGCTGATTAAATAACTGGAATAAATACCTTGCTTTACCAGCTCCTCTCATTCCACTTTGGTAATCACAGTAGTAGCTCATTCCACTTTGGTAACCACAGCAGAACAGGCCATGCTGTTGCGACATCAGTTTTTATTTCAGATACATCATTTTCTAAGAACACAGCCAGTGTTATTTTAAATGCCATTTTAAAGCATTCTGAAAATGCTTCAGAATTAATTCTGGATCTTTGAGCAAATTATTTTTATTGACTACTAATTTCAGTCACCCTGATGGGTTTACAGATGCTGTACTGCCGTAAGCATTTTGTGATCTTTGAATCGAGTTGGTCCAGATGAACTGAAGGAGATCTTTGAAGCTCAGCAAGCTGTTCTTCTATTTTGGCTGTGCCCTGTTTGTTTTATCAGCACTGAAGAGTAAGTAATTAAGTACTAAAATAGTACCTACCATAGCGGATAAGTGTATTTTTATATTTGATTCATTCTAGAAATAACTAGCAATTTATTGTAACCAGAGGTTAATAAATAAAGTAACCAAAATTACAACATAATTGTACCACCTCAAAGACCTTATAGATAATATTAGTATTAAGGGAAGTTTCTATTTTAACCTTTGTTTCAGTAGTATGGCTTAGTCTTTATCTTATTTTTTAGTGTCATATTTCAAGAAGGGTGTGGTGATCTTGATGAGCCCATATTTGTAAGCACTGGTCCAGAGTATAAATCATGCCATAAACTGTGATATGAATGGGATTAACATCGACAATACAGAAGGGACAGATATAGAATTTTGCAAGAATATAGAACATCAGACACTTGATTCATCCTCCAGGTTCCCAGTGCGTCTACAAAGATGGACAAAGGCATTTTATCATAGTGAGGTTTTTTCTTAACCTTGCAAATTTTATAAAGCATTCTTTTATACTATACCTTAAAATACACATTATTATTTGATTATATTAGCAACATATTATTATTGCTATATTGTATTGCTCTTATTTTTATTCTGTTTTTTTTGCCACTGTTCACAAGGATGGTTAGCACAAGGAGTGGGAAAAATAAGTCACCTTCTCCGATGTTTTCTCCAGTCCAGTCTGATACAAAGCTAAAATATAAAAAGTCTAGGGGAAATAAGACTAATACTATTAAGAATGATGATATATGAGGATTGGGGAGAGGGACCCAACACAGCCCAGAATATCAAGTTCTTGGACTGTTCGGCTCCTACTCCCACAGCTATCTCTTCACCTACAGTGAATTTTCATGAAACATCTAGCCAATTAAAAAAAATGGAGAATATCTATGTCTAGGAGTATATCTGCTATCTCACAGTTAGAAGAAATTTCTTTATTGCCATCAGACTTGAGTTCTGTTATGGACTCATCTAATTTTAATTCTCTTGTCTCTAGTGATAATCAAGACCCTCATTCAATGTCTTTTTTTACCTCAAGGCTCCTCCTTGAATAGTTCTCTTTGTGACCCACAAATGGTTCAGACTGAGTCTCCTTGGAAACCGAAATTTTGGAGATCACCTATATTGAGATCAGCTTGAGTCTTTGATAATTTGGCATCAGTAATCCAGGACCCAAGTAATACTATTGTGGGGCTCAAAAAAATAGCTACAACCAATTTTGCTTTCAGTAAAGTAATTTCTAATGTGGTAGCTACAAACAATTTATCTGTTACATCAGAATTAAATATCATATATATATCAGAACCAAATCCTACAGATAATATTGAATTTGATAAGGCATATTTTATGGATATGGGGAATTGTATTTCTTCTTCCTCACTGTCTAAACAGATATTAGAGATAATTAAAAATCCCTATTATGCTAATGTAGTTATATTGAAAAATATGTGGGCTATTAAGGAGGAAATAGCAAATCTTAGGGCTGATGTGTTTCACAGCCAGGTTTTATTAACACAGTTAAAAGATTCAAAGAATGAAAATGAACAGTTTAATGCTACAAATGTTTCTGAGAACTATGTTGAGGAATCTATTAGATCTAAGCAAAATAAATCTGTCCAAATCAATCTCCCGCCCTCATTTTCTAGAGAGTATTCAATAATATTTGTTGATCCATTGGATGTTTAGGATGCTAGAAAAAAGACCAAAAAAAAAGTAATGCCCAGCATGTAGGGAAGATGTCAAACAAGGGAACAATTATCAAAGTTAAAAAAAGATAGTTCAGGTAGACAATCTAGCAAATAAAACTGTTGAGCAAGGTTGTGATGCTCCTTATAAAGCTCCTTAGCAAGGTAATGATGCTCCTTCTTTACTTAAACACATTGATAAAATTGGAGCATCAATGACAAATAATAGGCAGCATCTTGCTCCCTCTTTGAAGGAAATAAATCAGGAAAGTAACCAGAATATTAATAAAATGCGTCATACACAAACCAAGAGTGTTACAAATAACTACTCTTTAACCGTTATTGGCCCAGATGTTAATAGGAAAAATATGAAATAATGGTGAAAATCCATGGAATTAAGAGATTAGAAGCAGAAACACCAAAGAAATTTTAAAGAATTGATATGCCATCTTTTACATATTCCTTCCACTTCAGAGGGTAGTTTTGTATAATTTCCTCCAAATCCACAATACACTGATTGTGTTCTGTTGTATTTAGATTCTCAAAAATTAGCAACTCTGATTTGTTCTCAAGTGTCTGTATTAAAGTTAAGAGGAATTAGTATTTTCCCTCCACAAATGGTCCCAATTTATAATGAGGATCAAGTGTATGAGGATTTTAATAGGGAAATACCACTAAAAAATACCACCAACAGCTTAATCTGGTTCAACGTCAGTTGGCATCAATCTGTATCCCCCTTCCCTGGGACAAGGCTGAAAATAGGCAGAATTGTCTAGTACTCCTTTCCCTGTCAACCAAACCTAAATAAATAAATGGAGGAAGACAGATCGAGGGCTGATAAGGTAAATTAAGTAATAATATACAGAAACATATCAAAAACCCTGGAAGGACAGAACAGTTTCCCTTTTTGGTTGGAAAGTTTCCAATAAGGACCCAGTAGGTGTAATAAGGAGAGACACAGCATCTGTCCTATCTCACTCTCTTGAAATTGATTTAGGGAGAAATGGTATTGAGTGGATCACAATACATAGTGGTATTACAGATAACCCTCAAATAGATTTTACTTTCAGGAACTTTCAACTTGCAGTTTCTGCATTAACTGCTTCTTCAACACTTGATAGCATTGGCATCCTCCTTATGGATATGAATAAATTAGAGAGTGAACAGGATCCAGATAATTGGGAACAATATGGAATTGAGTCTATGGACATCCAGTGAGCTCTATTTGTTTACAGATATCCTGAAATTATAACCCAGAATCGATTTATTCCATTACAGGATTCATCCAGTAAATAACTAGGACCTTGTTCATCCCCTGTTCAACAGATTTTAATAGAAACATAGACTTTGACAGCAGATAAGGACCACTGCCCACTTCCCTTCCTATTGGATAAGCTGCAGATTCTAGTTAACCAACAGCCTACTTCCTGCAACCCCCCACTACAATTGCCTTATGTCTGTCCCACGCATGTTTGAATTCCCCAACTGTTTTAGACCCAACAACCTCCCCAGGAAGGCAGTTCCATGCATCCACCACTCTCAGTGAAAAAACATTTCCTCACATTACACCTGAGCCGTCCCCCCTCTATCTTTAAATTGTGCCCCCTTGTTCTTACACATCTCTTTTTCTGAAAGATGCTACCCTCCTGGACTTTGTTGATTCCCTTGAGGTACTTAAAAGTTTCTATCATGTCCCCCCATCCCTCCTTTCATCAAGGGTATACATATTAAGCTCTCTCAGTCTCTTCATATGGTTTCTGATGCAGACCATGCACCATTTTAGTTGCCCTCCTCTGGACTGCTTCCATCTTGTCTATGTCATTGCATAGATGGGGTCTCCAAAACTGCACACAGTATTCCAGATGGGGTCTCACCAACTGTCTGTACAGAGGGATAACCACTTCCCTTTTTCTACTTGTGATGCCCCTTCCTATGCATCCCAGTATCCCCCTGGCTCTCCTTACTGACTTCTCACATTGCTTATCCACCTTTAGGTCATCTGATACGACTACCCCCAAGTCCCTTTCCATTTTTGTTGTTGTTAGTACCTCCCCTGCTATTGTGTACTCTTCTCCTGGGTTTTTGTTTCCCAGGTGCATTACTTTGCACTTCTTTGCATTGAATCTAAGTTGCCATATGTCTGACCATTCCTCCAACCTTGCCAAGTCCGTTCTCATCCTTTCTACCCCCCCTTGTGTATCAACTCTGTTAGATTTTTGTGTCATCTGCAAAGAGGCATACCTTTCCCTTCAGACCCTCTGCAATGTCACCTATAAAGATGTTAAAGAGGACTGGACCCAGTACTTAGCCTTGAGGTACTCCACTAGTAACCCCCCCTTTCTTCGGAATGTGTTCCATTCACTATTACCTTCTGTGTCCTGTTGTGCAGCCAGTTTGCTACCCAGGCTACTACCCTGGAACCCACTCCCAGGTTGGCTAACTTGATTATTAATCTTTTGTGTGGGACTGTGTCAAATGCCTTGCTAAAGTCTAGGTAGGCCATATCCATAGCCCCTCCCTGGTCTATTACTTTGCTCACCCAGTCAAAGAAATCAATTAGATTCATCTGACATGACCTTCCTGCTGTAAATCCATGCTGCTTTGGGTCCTGTGCCCCGTTGGCCTTTAGGTACTCAACAATTCTTTCTTTCAGAAGTGATTCCATCATTTTCCCTACCACTGAGGTCAAACTTACAGGTCTGTAGTTTCCTGCTTCTGCCTTGCTTCTACTTTTGTGAAGGGGAATCACATCTGCCCTCCTCCAGTCCTCACGTACCACCCCATCCTCCCATGATTTGTTAAAAACTGTGGTCAGTGGTGTCACTAGGTCCTCCCTTAGTTCTTTTAGGATTCTGGGGTGAATCCCGTCAGGTCTCATTGTTTTGTCTACCTTGAGTTTTAGGAGTTCTTTCAGGACTCTTTCTTCTATAAATGGACTGGTGTCAACCCCCCTACCCAGAGTGCTTCTATTGTCTGGTTTAGGTAACTCCTCATCTTCTTTTGTGAATACTGAGCAAAAGTATTCATTCAGTGTCTCTGCCTTTTCACCGTCTCCCTCTGCCCACCTCCCCTCTCCTTTATAAATCTTCACTATTCCTCCCTTAACCTTTCTATGCTCCCTAATGTACCTATAAAAGGTTTTATCCCCCTTCTTAACTGAGTTGGCTATTTTTTCTTCAGTTTGGGCCTTTGCTATTCTAACTGCCTTCCCCACTTCTTTCTGCTTTAATTGATACAGTTCCCTGTTGTGCTCCTTCTGTGATTCCTTATACTTTTTGAATGCAGCCTTTTTCTCCTTAACCTTCCCTGCCACCTCTTTGAGAACCATAGTGGTTTTTTACTCCACTTTGTTTTCTTTGTTTGTTTCACACAAAGGCTTGTTGCCGCTATGATAGCAGTTTTGATTTTTCTCCATTGTTCTTCCACCCCTCCTTTTAATGAATGTATGGCTTAGATTGCTTAACCATTCTCTCCTGAAATATTGAAGGCCTGGCTAGTGAACTGGCAGATTCTGAGGTCAATTACTTTTCATCAGTTTATGATATATTGTGTTTACAGGAAATGTGGTGGAACAATGATACCCCTCCTATGATTTCTGGGTATATATCTTACTTATGTAAAGCTATAAAATCTAAAAGACAAGGTAGGAACCAGGCAAGTTTAGATATTTACGTAAAAACTTCCCTGGATCATCAGATAACTGAAATTGACTATAAAATTATTTTTTCTTATAGTTCTAAAAATAGATAATAGTCATATTAGAATTATTTTGATTAATGCATATATACCTCCTAAAACTAGTAAAATATATTATGCCAATTATGGCAACAATTAACTGAAATATTAGAAGAATTAATTACCAGATATGAAACTTATTTGTTTCTAATTACTGGTGATTTTAGTGCCTGAGTGCCAAAATCAAATGGACTGAGCAAAACCAAAGATGAGTTTATTCTTGGGTTGAACTTGATTAACCCAAGAATAAACACCGACAGGAATTCCACAGATAATAAATTTAATCAACAATGTCAGATACTGGATGGAATAATGACCCTTTTGGATTTATGTTTAGTGAATGGTCAGACACCGGGAAATCCAGAAGGGAAATTTGACTTATACGGGGCCCATGGGGTCCTCTATTATTGACTTAGTATTGGCTAATCAAGATGCCCTAAGCTACTCCGAGATCCACAAAACAACAATAAAGCTTAGCTTTTTTGATGTCAGTGTACTGATAGATAAGATGGGACAGAACATAGCAATGTTGAATAGTGGATCTGCTTTGCCTAAAGCCGTTCTGAGATTCATCCAATAAATGATTTTCATAAATCCAAGCCTCTAATCACTGTAATATTATTTTACTAAAAATCTTTTGTGACACATCAATGAGACTGAGAGGTGTATACATACTAGGTTGTCCTTTTTTATAGATGGGATATATAATACTACCCTTTCAACAGTCAGGAAAATCTTCACCTTGGACAAACCTGTTAAATATGTCAACAAGTATAGGAAGCCACTAATCGAGAAATGTTTTGTACTATATATGTCTGCTAAAATTTGATCTGGACCTGGAGCTTTATTAGGGATTTTCTAGTCCCCACCAGAAGCACCTGCCCCTGTTCTGCCATTTTGCCAGTGGCTTCCACCAGTGTCTTATCTAACTCCTCCCCCTGTGCCAGAGGTCTGTAGATCATGCCAGTGGGACTAGTGGTTCTATTCCCCATCTCAAGGGTGAACTATAGTACCACTGCACCCCCCATATTCCCTGTATCTTTGTCACTTTTATGCTTTTCCTTACATAAAGCACCACACCCCCACCTTTCCTTCCCACACTGTCTTTTCTAAACAGATTATAGCCTGGTATTACCATATACCGGTCATGCTTTTTAGTACACAGTGGCTCTATAATGTCTGCAATTTCCATGTCAGTCTCTGCCATGATGGTCTCTATGTCCGGAATCTTATTTCCTACACTTCTAGTATTCACACACATCTTTCCAGATTTTGTTAGCACTCTGCTTGTTACCCCTCTTTTTTTCCTTTTTGACCCCCTTACCCCTACTCCCTTTGATGCTCTTGTTCCCATCCCCCTTTGTCTCTATTACCCTGCTACCTTTCTTACTTTGCACCCTGGGGGGTCCTCTCCCCTCAGGTTCTCCCTACTCTCTACCGCAACCTGTGAGGGGCAGTTTCTGCCTCCCTGATATCTTCTCGTACCATCTCAGCTAGTTTAAATGTTCAAAGAAACATTGAAACTATCCACTGAGGACTGTGGTTCCCCTCCCAGGTGGATGCAGGCCATTGCCCCTGCAAATGCCCATATCCATCCAGGTGGATCTCCAATCCCAATGTAGTCAAACCCCTCCCCTCTGCACCATTCCTTCAACCATGAGGTGAAGCTCATGGTACAGAGATTCCTCTCCTCCCCCTTTGTAGACAGGCAGCACTTCAGCAAAAGCCATTGAGTGTGCTACCTGTCTAAGACCACTCCCTTGCTCCCTAAACTTCCCCTGCACTATCTCAGCCTCATCC
This sequence comes from Neoceratodus forsteri, assembly GCA_016271365.2. NCBI lineage: Eukaryota > Metazoa > Chordata > Ceratodontiformes > Ceratodontidae > Neoceratodus > Neoceratodus forsteri. The sequence continues at coordinate 1,467,527,524 of CM057449.1, forward strand.
CTAGCCAGGTCATTGGTCCCCAGGTTTACAATGACATCTAGCTTCTCCCTTCCATCCTGCTGACCTAGCAATCCCCAGGATCTGCTTCCCATCCCTCCAGGCCGTGGTGCTACATAGGCACCTGATTTCCCTGTCTCCCTTCCTATTCCCAAATATATCCCCCTGAGAATCAAGTCCCACACCAAAAGCTACTTCCTCCTCTTCTGGAGTCCTCTCTCACCCTCCTTGGGGTCTCCACATGGAGGACCCACACATCTTTTCTGGCCACTTCCACAGATGCCTCCTCCTGGCAGTCCTGCTTTGCCAGAATGGTGGTGGAATTTTGTAGGGGTACCAGTTAAGGAACATGCCTCTGACCCACCCCCCTTCCAGAGCCCACCATAGTTCAGCCATTCCTCCTCCCTGCCATCCTCCAAAGTAACAGTGGCAGACTTGGTGGTCCCTGGGTGAGGGAGAAGGTCCCCTGAATTCTAGCCAACTCAACCTGGTGTCTAGTGACTGCCTCTCTCAACCCAGAGAGGTACAGGCAGATGGGGCAGCACTGCAGTCTCCAGAAGGTCTCTCTGAAAATTGCTGCCCCACAACCACTGTACTGCATCACTCCCAACATTCTCAATTCTTACTGTCCCTGTGTTACTTAGAAATGCATTTTACCCTTACTCTTGATAGAGTGTTTCTAGCTTTTCCCCTTATGTCTTTTGTTATACCCCTTTGTATTCCTACCCTAGATAAGATGTTGCTTCTATTTCCCAGTTTTGGCCTACACTTGTACCTTTACCCATCCCTCATGTACCCTTTACCCTGGTAATGTGTTCTTAGTTTTACACCTTTGGCTGTTTGTTATTCCTATTGTACACTTACTCTATTAGGGTGTTGCCCCTATTCCATTTTGGTCTACCCTTTATCTATGACCTGTCTTGGTAGCAAATACAACAACTGGCATGAACAGGTACCTTACCTTAGTCAGCCAGCAGAGTTCCCCGCTTCCCTCTGCTGATGTCTAAGTCACCAGTCACACCTGTTCCACTCCTTTGCTGTTCCACTCACTTGCTGGGACATGAACGTGTGGGACATGTTGGGTGGATGGGAATTTATACTGGTATCAGGACTTCCAGGTACCTTCTGATTGGTGCCTCATCTGTTAGTCCTGCTTTCTGCAGCTCCATGCCCCAGTTCTCATGGTCTGTACCCAGCCCTGCAAACCCTAAGGAAATAATAAAAAAGCAGGCTAGTTTTGCTTGTTTGGGCAAATGTTGCAGCCCAGCAACTCAAAACTCCTCCCAGTGCTGTCCACTCATTGAAAAGGAGACGAGATAGATATGTACAAATAAGCATGCTTACCTTCTTTGAAGGGTTGAAGGAACTACTAAATGTGGAGAAATCTGCTTCAGAAATGTTTAAATTACAGGGGTTCATAATTTCACTATATAATGATTTCTGAAATTCTGAAAATGTTGATATTAGTAACATGTCTGCTGTTGCAGGTATAGACCTGAAATTTGGCATATCTTCATATGTAATACAGCTTGAAACATTTGGTTTAGTAGTTTTAAACTTACAGTGGAAATACCACAAATTATTAGCAATATTTTCTCAAATAATGATGTAGCATAATAGGTAATGACCAGGATATTCAAACAATTAGTACTCGCTAACAGGGTTAGTACCGTGCTAACTTTGTTTAACACCTGGGAATAAGGGGATAGCTAAAAATGCCATATTGAAAGGTACAGTTAGTGAAGCATTAACCTGTTAGCAAGCAGCATTAAAGAAAGTCAGGACGCCAATGTAAATCACCTGACTGCACCTTGCGTACAGGTGCGCTGGCATACTCCAAGGTTTGTGGGGTGTTAACCAGCCATTAGTACTATGCTAGTTAACACCTTCACAAAGTACTATTAAGCCCTGGCAATCTAGTGACCCCCGCTCCTGATCACTGTTCTGGCAATGCAATCCCCATTCCTCAGTAGTCTGCTGGCCCCCTATCACTGTTCTTTTGATGTAAACCCCCATTCCCTGGTAGTCTAGTGCCCCCACAAACCTCTGATGTGGCTGTTCTGATAAGGCAGTCCTCCATTCCCTGGTAATCTAGTGCCTCCACAAACCTCTGATGTGGCTGTTCTAATAAGGCAGTCCTCCATTCTCTGGCAGTCTAGTGCCCCCCTTCCCACCTCCTGATCATTGTTCTGGTAATAAATTCACCCATTGCACTATAGTCTAGTAGCCCTCCACCACCTGATCGCTGTTCTGGTAATGCAGTTCCCCATTCCCTGGTTGTCTCATGGTCCCTTACCCCCAATCAGTGTTCCATTAATAGAGTCCCACATTCTGCGGTAGACTAGTGACACCCCCCCTCCCCTTATAGATGTTCCAGTAGTGCTTTTCCCCAATCACTGGTAGCCTTGCAGCCCCCACCCCAGATCCTCCTGTTACTGTCTCCCCCAGATGCATCACTGAGGCAATGGCTGGCCTTACACACCACTTACCACAACTGCCAGTGACCAACAGCTGCACACAGCTTCAGTAAAAATTATTAAGTTTGAATGAGGACCTACCACACATGTGCAGGGACTGAATTTCTACCATTAGACCAGTGAACTACTCCCCCAAAAAAGGTGCTGTGATCCTCGGTAGAGAGAGGGTGCAATAATAGGGGCAGCCAGCCCCCCCCAACACACACACACACACACGCACACACACACACAGAAAAGATATCCAAAGGTTATTGTACTCCAAGGCAGAAAGGAAGTAGGACAATTTAGTTGACTAGCTGTGCACTTTATTATAGTACTACCCACGCTTCACCAAAACAAGCTTGACAGCATAACTGTTAGAGCTGTTATTATTATGAATAGATTTTCTCTTTTTTTTTCACTTTTATTAGTTTCACAGACATTTTAGACAAAATGACAGGAATTAAGCCATGCAGTAGATCACAAGGTAGTAAAAGAGTGTCTCCTTATAATACAATATGTGGATCAAAAAGTCCATAGCCCACACATGTCCAGATCTAGAAGGCATATATTTGCCTGCAGATGAATTAATGTAAAGTCCCTGTATACTTAAAATAGTTGGTTTGAGTTTCAACTGGTACTAAAAAACTGACCACACCCACCCACGAAGCCCCTCCACACCGCTCCCCAGCGGCGGGTGACAGCATCCTACCCGCCTGCCGCCCGCCACCCGCTGACTTTGTGAATGGAAATTTGTGAATGACATCATTCACAAATCTGGACTATCATATGCGGTATGGGCTGCATGCCCATTGGCTGTAACTCTGCACCAATGGGCGAGCAGCCCTACGGACAGTCAATCGATAGCGGCGAGGCGGCAGGCGAGTGGGATCTCTGTCCCCGCCGCTGGCGGCAGTGGAGGCTTTGTGGGTGGGTGGACACTAGACACCAGGGAGATGTTTGGGGGTTGTGATGTGACATTCTGCCCGCGATCGGGCTTTACGGTCCACTGGACCACCAGGGAGATATTCGGGTTGGGGAGGGTTATATTCTGCCCACGATCGGGCACTGGGGAGTTCATACATGTTCTGCCCATGATCGGGCTGTGGGAGATGTGTGTGTGTGTGGGGGTTCATGTACCTGTACTGCCTGCATCGGGCTGTGGGATATGTGTGGGGGTTTCATGTAACTGTGATGCCCGCGATCGGGCTTCGGGATATGTGTGGGCAGTTTCTGTAACTGTGATGCCCGCGATCGGGCTGTGGGAGATGTGTAGGCGGGGGGGGGGTTCATGTTACTCCATACCTCTCAACCTCTTGTGTCATGCATCAGGGACAAGGCTTAAAAAAATCAGGGACAAAGATGCCAAATCAGGGACACATCTTAACAATTGGTAATATTCACTCAGAAATCTGATAGAATAAGGGGATTTGTATAAGATGCATTTCTGAAGAAGAACTAGTCTGTATTTTAATGTTTGATATTATTTTATGCTTACAGTCCCCACTGTTCTGTCACAGAAACACGATTTTACGAGAGACAGAGGAAAATTCTGTTGCAAAATCAGGGACATCCCTGAAAATCAGGGACAGTTGAGAGGTATGTGTTACTCTATGCCCTTGATCGGGCTGGTGGGAGAGCACAGGGACGAGGTTGGGGGCCAGCCAGGAGTGGCAGCTGCTGTGTTGCGCCCTGCAATACAGCAGCTCACCAATGGTGGCCCTCAACTTGATCCTTTTGGCTCAAGGTTGTGCAGGCGCGGAGTTGGGGGATTAACTCTGCACAACCGACTGAATATCGGGTTGCGCAGGTTATGCATGGTTCCTCCCCCTCCTGTTGAGCATGCATTCATTTGCATTGCTCTTTTGCGCAACCTGTTGCCAGTGGAGCAACTGCCTCCTGCTGAATATCGCAGAATGGAGCAATGTAGGACTTGCGCATGCGCAACCCTTTTGAATATCTGGGCCATTATGTTTAAGCCGTGGCTGTTCCACCATGGGTATCTGGATTAACAAAGAGAGCAAGCTGTCCCACTGCAATCATCAGATCACAATTTAATTTAGTACCAGGCTGTGTAACAAAATACACTGTCAGTGTCCCTGTGTCTCAACTCAAGTTACATTTTAAAACCACATCTTGTTTAGTAACACGAGCTGGGTCAAACTTTTTCAACACTGTCATGTCTGCAGCTGCAATTTTGGAATACAGTGGATGATATGTTGCAGAAATATTTTTTGTGACATACATATCACCTAGTTAATGAATTATCAGTTGTATTTTTTGCACTCTTATGAAAAAAAAAGGAACAGATGAAATAAAATTGATATACTTACCAGTATGGACTGGAAATGGATATCCCATAGCTTCCTGTAGACAGCACTGCTGCTGTACCATTGATACAGACCTTCAGCGAAGGACAGTCCTTTGTTGTTAACCTGTAAAAAACAAAATAAGTTGACCATATGTGTTTGATCATTGCAGCTCGGAAAAGCTACAGAAAACAAAACACACAGATAAAGGAAGTTGAATAGCATGAAAACCATTACTACACATACTCACTTTATAGTATTCATAGTAAGAAGCCGTGTGCCTTGGCTGATGGGTGTGGTCTCCTGTTTGACTCCCTCTGCCTTGGCATGGTGAAGACATGTAATGGAAAACATTATCACAGTGGTGGTGGTGGGTGGTGGTGGACTGGTGGTCATAGCTGAGGCACATGATGATATTCCCTCTCACATTTTCCTGCATCTGGTGGTGGTGGTGGCAGTGGCAGTGGCTAACAGCGGCCTAATGGTGGTGGTAGTCCAGGGTGCACACGGTGACATTCCTCATGGTGGCAGTGGCTAACAGAGGTCTTATGGTGGTGGCAGTCCAGGGGGGCACACGGTGATGTTCCCTATGGTAGCAGTGGCCAGGATATATTGTGCTCTGTGTAATTACAAATGTGACATGACATGTGGAATTTTAGTCACTCTGAGTGGGACACTGATTTAACTTTATGAAAAAGAAAACAGGTTTCATACAACAAATGTGACAGCTTTTTAACCACTTAAGTTAAATCCTACCAACATTAACTTCATCATCATCCTCATAAAGAAAGCTGCCCTCACAGTCATTTATGTCTGAATTCTGACCACTGGGAAATTCTTTCTCCACTGTGTCATCATCTACGTCAGTGGTAAGCTGTATCATGCCGCCAGTGCCACCAGGATGGTCCCTTTCTACAACATCAGCAAAACCATGACTATGCAGGGGTATGAATACTGAAGTTGCAGTCTGAGCTGGTATGTGCCGCTCATCCATTTTTATGAATGTCAGCAAACTGACTTTTGCAGGAGAGAGGTTTGTACGACAATCCCGAACTATTGCACCTGCTGAGCTGAATACCTTCTCGGCACTCACACTGGAGGGTGGGCATGTCAGGTACTTCAGTGCTACAGCGGTTAGCTCTGGCCATTCACTGACCTTTCCACTCCAGTATAAAAGGGGATCATCAGTGATTGGCAGATGCCTGTTTTCAGACAAATATGACTCAACCATTTGCTGTGCTACACTAAGTCCATTGGTTGATTCATCATCCTGTTCTCCCGGAATCATTTATGTCACAAATCCCCACTTGTGACAAAGCCTCCCAAAGTGGATTAATGCCAACAGGTTTTGATGACAGACCACCTGGAACTGCAGTCCCCTTGCCCTTATAAAATATGTTTGATACTACTCTTCCAGGTTCACATTTAGCCTGATTATGCTGCTGAGGGTTGCTGACCTTGGCATGTAACTTCTGTGCCCCATGAACCAAGCGCATCAGTTGCCCACTGAGATTTTTTACCGGTTAAGCCCTCGCTCCAGTACTGAGGCAATTCCACATTTGTATCGTGGGTCCAGCATTCTTGCTATTGCAAAGTTGTCACTACGCTGAATGTTCAAGATGTGATGATTCTGGTTGAATGCTGTCAGCATGTGTTTCAGCAACACACTGCTAGCACAGTCTCCAGCAACATCAAGGCTATGCTGTACATTCACCAATGTCTACCTCAGCACCCACTGCAGTGGAATTGATTGGCTAATGGAGGCAGATTCACCACTCACTGCCTGTGTGGCATGTTCAACATGCCTCAAAATTGTTATTACAGAGTCCATGAGGCGCCACTGTTCAATCGTCATAGACATGGAGGCCTCAGAACTGTCATGGCTAGTGTGCATGACAAGATGTTCTGAGATGGCTTTGTATTGTTCATACAACCTCTCTGCCATGTATAAAGTGGAGTTCCATCGGGTGACAACTTCCAGCTTCAAGCGGTGCTGAGGGAGGCTGTTTCAGATCTGCAACTGCCAAAGTTGGTCATGGGCCTTTGCAGAGCATGAAAAGTGAGAACAGATACAGTGTGCAACTATCAGCATATCCTTTATAACAGGGTGCTGCAGAAACTCCTGCACTACAAGATTTAAACAGTGGGCCATGCATGGAACCCGTACAAAACCACCATTTGTAATGCATTTCACCACATTTGACCCATTGTCACTTGCTATGAACCCCGCTTTCAGGGACAGGGGGTTTAGCCACTTGTCAATTTCAGTCAGTAGCAAGTCCGACATGTTTTCACCAGTGTGTGAACAGGTCACATTGAGCATAGTAATTGCTGCATGCTGTCGAATTCCTGGAAGATTGCTACCATGACACTCCACCTTACTACACTGATTATTCTCACTACCAATAGCACAAACACCCGGCACCTGCGCCCAATGTGCAGTTATACACAGATATGATCTTCCCGCTGTTTTGCCACTTGTCTACATATCCATACTTAAATGGATGAATGGAGAGGAGGAATGTTGAAGGGCATGTCTTACAGAGCCGGACACAGTACGGTACAACTTGGGGACAGCACGAGTCGAAAAGTATGTCCTGGATGGGACTTTCCATTTTGGACAGGCATGTGCAACAAACCGACGAAACCCAGAATTCCCCATAAAGGAGAAGAGCAAAAGATCAATTGCCAGCATTTCAGCTACATCAGCATTAAGTTCATGTGATGCTGTATGATTTGGTTGGTACTTCAGCTTATGCATAAAAACACTCTGTAATGTGGGCTGGCAAACGTTTTACATGGTGTATGATGACAAAGGGTCCTGCTCTGTGAATGGCAGGGGGTGGAGTGTGGACATGTGATGAAGATGGCTGCACAGGTGATGACAAACCCACAAATGCAGTTATTTTCCCAGATTTACTAACAGGGGTTGATGTACCACTTGCATTAGACATACTGCATTGACCACCACCACCAAAACTGCTACTCTCACTACCACTGGACAAGATTCAAAATCATTATGCTCCTCCACCTCATCATGCCTGTAGTAATCCTCTGCTGTTATTTCATCGCCACTGCACACCTTCCTACTTGCTCTTACAGTCATGGAAGGGCATAACATGCTCATTATGGTTGATGACGAGGGTGAACTATGGTAATAGCTGCCATCACCATGCCGATCACCAGACCGAAACTTCAGCCTTGACATGGGTGCCTCTGCTGCTGCAAGCAGCCAGGCAGGCCCCTTCTGTTTGCTGGCTGCCTTCCTTGCTGTACTGCCCGCCGATCAACAGACCAAAGCTTCACCCTTGACACAGGTGCCTCTGCTGCTGCAAGCAGCTGGGTGGACCCCCCTTCTGTCTGCCGGCTGCCTTCTTCGCTGTACTGCCCGATCACCAGACCGAAGCTTCACCCTTGACACGGGTGCCTCTGCTGCTACAAGCAGCCAGGTGGGCCCCTTCTGTCCGCCAGCTGCCTTCCTCACTGTACTGCCTGCTGATCACCAGACCAAAGCTTCACTCTTGACATGGGTGCCTCTGCTGCTGCAAGCAGCCAGGTGGGCCCCTTCTGTCCGTCAGCTGCCTTCCTTGCTGTACTGCCCGCCGATCACCAGACTGAAGGTATGCTGCTGAAGCTTGACTGGCCACAACCATCGGCTCTGCCTGCTGACGGCTGCTGCAGTACTTTAATTCTTTGCTTCTCCCTTTTCCTTCTGGACTTTAAGCTAATGTTACATACTGATTGTGGTACTGGTTAAGTCTCTCCAAATTGTCCTGTGAATCCCAATCTAAATGTGAACCTAAGCTTGTTTACAGCAATTTTGCACTCCAAGGGTAGTTTGAAGTGCAAGTTCTTTTAGGCTGCAGGTTTGTAGATTTTAAAGTATTACAGCTCTCTTTGTTTTAAGGTCCAGTGGTAATTTACCCTGGATCAGAAACTAAGTTTAAAGTGATACAGTTTCTGTTTAGACCAGATTTCATTTGTGTCACAGTTGTAAGCTGCCCTGCAAATAATCCAATTTCTGTTTCACTTTCTCTCCTTCTGTATCCTTCCTGCTTGAACCTTTTTCCTCATTCTCCTATGTAGACTTGGTTTCATTGTGTTTCAGTCCTAAGCTATGCCTTGCAACTAATAACTCTTCTGTCTGCTTTTCTATCTTAGCCATATCCCTCCAGTTGGAATTTCCTCCTGCTGTGAGATGTCTGAGCCTAGACCACTACACCATTTCTTAACTGTTCCCCTCTCACTACTCTGTTCTCATTGTCCAGCTACTGGTGCCACAGCTCCAGCTTGTTAATTTTCTGCTGTGAGGCGAATAACTCCTCCCCCCCACTGTAAACACTCCCTGTCTTACAGCTTTATAACCTCTGGCTTTTTCTGATTTCTCCCCTTAGCTTCACCCTTGACACGGGTGGCTCTGCTGCTGCAAGCAGCCGGGTGGGCCCCTTCTGTCCGCCAGCTGCCTTCCTCACTGTACTGCCCGCCGATCACCAGACTGAAGGTACGCTGCTGAAACCTGACTGGCCAGAACCATTGGCTCTGCCTGCTGATGGGCTGCTGCAGTTCTGTAATTCTTTGCTACTCCCATTCCTTCAGGACTTTAAGCTAATGTTACATATTGATTGTGGTACTGGTTAAGTCTCTCCAAATTGTCCTGTGAATTCTAAATTAAATGTGAACCTAAGACTGTTTACAGCAATTTTGCACTCCAAGGGTAGTTTGAAGTGCAAGTTCTTTTAGGCTGCAGGTTTGTAAATTTTAAAGTATTACATCTCTCTGTTTTAAGGTCCAGTGGTAATCTACCCTGGATCAGAAGCTAAGTTTAAAGTGATACAGTTTTTTTCCGTTTAGACCAGATTTCATTTGTGTCACAGTTGTAAGCTTGCCCTGCAAATAATCCAATTTCTGTTTCACTTTCTCTCCTTTCTCCTTCTTGCTTGAATCTTTGTGCCCACCTCCAGCCTTTATTAAATGCTCTCCCTCCCCCCTCGGCACCTCCCCTAGGTAATCTTCCTCCTCCCCTCTCACTGGTATTGCAACTTCACTTAAAGATACAGAGTGCAACTATTAGGCCTAGCACTTGTCCTGTCCTCCCTTTAAAGACATCTTCCTACTTTCACCATCTGCTTGTCTATCAGCTTTGTTTAGCGCCTGCTCTGCTATCTACTTTACAGTTCTATACCTGAGCTTCCTTACTTGCTACCCTCAACATAGCCCCAGTAATCTTCAAGTTGCCTTGATACCCCCTGCCCTAGCTAAAACGCCCTATTTTAACCTACATTTTATATCTTAAACTTAGATCCACTGCACCTGATTGGGCTCCCAGCAAGTGGCCATGGCTAATCCTGCCAGCTGTCCACATCAACCTTCTTCTGGATGACCAGGACACCTTCAAAGCTGGTTAAGAGTGCCGGCTGCTCCAGGGAAGCACTGCACAGCTCTGATAGGCCGCCACCTGCTGCCACCCTCCTCTAATTGGACTGCTGCTCTCCTCTAGGCCACTGATTGACCCTGCCTTTTCTCTATTGGATTTTCAGTCTCTGGGCTTCAGCACCCACTGCTTTGCATTGACTTTTGCTGAAAATTTGCACCCGTCCCCACACCCCTGCCTCCTACCTTTATTAAATAGGCTTTGGATCCACCCACTCGACCTTGGTATCCACCCTGCTTGAACCTCATTGGGCTCACTTACTTGGGATCCCCCCCGACGCTCCCTCTCCCTCCCCTTGCTTCACCTCCACAGGCTGGCTCTTTCCCTACAGACCCTCTTGGTTATTCTCTACACATCCTCTAAGCACTATGGCTCTGCCCTTTCTGCCTTTGTGTCTCATTCTGTCTTTCTCCCTGCTACCGTTGTTTTTCCGGCCTGGAGCTAGATACCTCTCTCTTCCCCTAGGCTACAGGACTGACTTTATCTACACCCACTCTGGTGCCCTTCCAACTGAGTTTGTCTATACTCCCCCATTCTCCTCTGAGGATGGCTGGCAACACCTGAAGAACCATGATAGGGTGGTATATGTTTGCCCATTCCTGTTCTCAACACTGGCTCATATTACTTCACTTTGGGACCTAAGACAGAATCACTGCACTAGACTGTGCATGAAATGGGTAAACAAATCTGCCTTAAAACAATTAAGATGGTGCATTCTGAAGCTTCTGCTACTCCTGCTGCTGCTATCTGGGAATGTTCACCCAAATCCTGGACCTAAAATTCCTTGCTCCGGCCATCAATTGAGGCACCCAGGGACTTTCACCCTTGCATCTCTCAACATCTGCAGCCTCCTGTCTAAACTTGATGTCCTGCAAATATTCACTAACCAACACAACCCTGATATCCTTGCAATCGTTGAAACCTGGCTATCACCCAAAATTCCAGACATGGCTATTGCCCTGCCAGGATACAATGTCTTCAGACTTGACAGAAGTACAAAAAGGGGAGGCTGTGCTTTATATCTCAAAGACACCATCCTGGCTCACCACTTACCTTCCCCCCTCTTGGATTCTTCTACGCAGATCTTACCTATTAAAATTCTTCTGGGTGCTCAGAACAAAACACTGACTGTTGCTGCTGTTTACATTCCTCCAAAACAACAAGGTAAAGGCCTCAACTCAGTCTTGGACCTCATCTGTGCCCAACCCCCTGACTCAGAGTGGATCCTAATGGGTGATTTTAACATCAATCGGCTAGCTGCTGACACAGGAGGCCTCAAGAATGCCATCTCAGCAGTCAACCTGGAACAGCTGGCAGTCTCCCCCACCAGACAGTTATCAAACTGGCACAAGCACTCTCCTAGACTGGATACTGAACATCCCTCCCTCCTGCATCTCGGATGTTTCCGTCCTTCCAGATACACTAAGTGACCATTCCCCAGTCATCTGCGAGTGGTCAAATAAATTCTGCAAGCCTGCCCCCTAAATCAATCAATAGTAGAGTCCTCCCGCATGGTCAGTTGAAACACCTCAAATTCCACCTCCGACAGCTCGACTGGTCTCCTATATTCAATGCTTCTGATGTCAACTCAGCCTTGGATTTTGTCATCAACTCCTTCAATGCTGCCTGTAACACCTATGCCCCTTTCAAAAGGTGTAAAATCAAAGGCCTTTGCAATCCTTGGCTCTCCACAGAACTACTCAAGGATTTGAAAGCAAGGAACCTCCTCTGGCTTCCGGCACAAACCACTGGCAATCAAGCCGATATTCAGAACTACAAATGGGCATGAAACAACTGCACTAAATCAATCCACCAGAAAAAAAATGCATACTACAGAGATACCCTCATGAACACCTGGGGTAAGGGAAAATCCTTCTGGGACAATCTTAAAGAAGTAACTGGGAAACAGCCAAAAACCTCACCTACTATGTTGGTCATTGATGGTGGCATAACTCTTGACCCTACCACAATTACAAATACTTTAAATACTGCATTCTTTGACCTCAGTAGTATTCTCTCTTCTGACTTCTTCAATGACGACCACCCTCCATCTCCAACCCCCAGCCCACAACCCCCTCCCTCCAACCACCCATCGTTCTGCTTTAAGGAAGTCAGGGTGCATGAGGTCCATGAATACATCTCTAAAGCAATCGCCAAATCCAGAACTAGTGGGAACTCACTCGACCTCAAGCTGGTGTCCCTCACCCTTGATGAAGTGCTACTTCCACTAACAAAAATTTTCAATCTCTCCCTCGCCCTCAGCCAGTTCCCAGACAGATGGAAATCAGCCACAGTAACCCCGGTCCACAAAAGTGGGGACAAGGATCTGCATGTGAACTACCGACCTATCTCCATACTCCCCCCCCCAAGGCCATTGAATGTATGGTATCTGACCAGCTATCAGAATACCTGGACAAACACAACATCCTCTGCCCCCAACAACATGATTTCTGTACAGGTCACAGTACTACATCGGCCCTCCTTGAATTCACTGGTGCTATCCACAGCTCATTGGACAACAGCCTCCAAACTGGATTGGTCTTCATTGACCTGACCAAGGCTTTTGACACTGTACATCATAATCTATTAATCACACAGCTAAGTTCTGCTGGGCTCACCTGAATCCACTACCTGGTTTAAGAGCTACTTGGAGAACTGCTCCCAAAGAGTGAAAACAGCTGTTCTCTCAGATGCATGTCCTGTTCACTAAGGAGTTCCTCAAAGCTCCATTCTTGGGCCACTTCTTTTTAGCCTCTTTCTGAATGATCTTCCAAAATCGTGTCCTGCACAAATCCTCCTCTATGCTGACAACGTCATTATCCTCTCCGCTCACAAGGATCCGGGCCACCTTCAAAAGAATCTACAGCTTGCCTTCACCTTGATTGAAACTTTGTTTAGTATACATAAATTGGTTCTCAGCTGCAAAAAACCAAGTCCATGCTCTTCTGCAGTACGCACAACAAACAGACAGACTCAATCCCTTCATGATCAAAAACTGCCTTGGTGCAACCCTCGAACAGGTTCAATCCTTTAAATATCTAGGTATTACTATCAATTGTAACCTAACATATGCTACGCACATTGACAACATTGCCAAGGCTGCCAACACTCGCATTGGCCTACTCTTCAGGCACAGGCAATGCCTTACCTCAGATGCCTTAAGGATTGCAGTACAGAGCTCAGTAATCTCAATAATTGACTAGGGCCTGATCAACTACAGCTCTACCATCACCCTCAGGCACATATCCATTGCACTAAACAAAGCTTGCCATCTCATAACCGGCACCCATCGCCTCACCCACACATGTGATCTCTATGCACAGACTGGGTAGCTTCAACTTTCAAACTGGATCAAGTACCAAACCTGCCTTATAACAAAGAAAATAACACTTGGCCTTACTCCCCCAGGTGTCCAAGCTCTCCTCTGCCCAGCATGGACTACTCGCATCACCAGGGGCTCTGAATCTCAGCTTCTGCATATCCCTTGTTTCCGCACCACACAAGGGCAAAGAGCATTTGCACACAGAGCTCCCAGCTGGTTCAATGGTCTCAACATTGACATCACCTCAATGCCACAGCTTGGTCCATTCTAATCCAGTCTCCATCACATCCTGTCTGCATCTAGCTCCTGTTACTGTCCTTTCTAATTGTCCTCCCCTCTTCTCTTTGCTCTTTCCACCTAGTACTTAACCCTCTCCCCCCTCAACTCCCTCTCCCATAAACCTATTCATCCTCCCCTCCTCCCACCCTCCTTCCCTACCCATCTGTAGCACTTTAATTGATATATGACAAGTGCCTATGGCTGCACCCCACTAGTGCGTCTCTCCTCCATACCATGTCAACCCTGTTACCAGACCTCATTCTGGCATTTTTGCCACTGTATTGAATGTATAAAACTGTATGTAACTGCCTGTACCCACTGTTATACTGTTATTCAAAGTCTTGTTTGAATTGTACCTCAACTGACATGGAACCTTTGTAAAAGAGCCTTGGCTCAAAGGTACTTGTAATTCTAGATTCAAATAAATAAAAAAAATTAAAACTCTTGTGCTGGGTCCACAGTGTCATGTGCCTGTTCTTAAGCTGTGTATGCTGACCCCCTGTGCCCAGATGGCTCCCCTTTTTACCTCGATTGACACGCGCATGGCAAACCTGGCAGACTGCAACTGACTCATCATTTGCATCTTGCACAAAAAATCCCAAACAAGGGATTGTGACGCTCTAGTTTTAACATGTCCCTGATGCTGCTTATTGGACTCTGGTTTTTTAAGCCATGAAGTGGGGGGGTGTGCTACATGATTTTTCAGGCAGGACACACTTGGACTGCAACTGACCACCATGACTACCCATCATTATTACTGGGTCATCATCATCATCATCATCATCAACTGAAACTGGTAAATCACAACGTTTTACCGGGTTAGTGCAAACAGACCCAGACACAGCCACCTTGGATTTCTTTTTCTCTGGTTCCTAACTGGGGTCACTCACATCATCATCATATTAAACAACATCACCCACATCCACATCTTCTGCTTGGATGCTGGCATGTGGACTGCACGTTGCAACCACAGCATCATCATCATCACATCATCATCATCATCATCATCATCATCATCATCAGATTCATCATCATCAACATCACCGTCACCCGATATTTTTTCACCACACTGTGAATCACTGCATGGCAAATGCATGACCTGAACTGTGGTGGAAGAAATGTGACATTGTGTGCTGTCGTTGGCATGATGATCAGAATACTCATGTTCAGTTACTGGGATATTATTGGGGAGTATGGCATCATCTACACTGTCACTGCTTCACACTTCACTATATTTTTGGACATGGTAAACTGGTCAGAACTGGAACTTGAGGCAGCAATACTCATACCACTACCAGCAACTGCACTAACACCATTAGCTGGGACATCATCTCCTCCAACTATGAGCGAAGCTACTGATTGTGCTGTAAAAAACATTGAAGGAGAAATACCTTTCCTCACATCAGCAATGCACTTCTGTGTACTACCACGCCCACAAACAATCTTACTACTGGCAGCAGTGTCATGGCAAGAAACAGCTTTACTTATACATCTCTTTGCAGGCATTTTGGGAGATCAACAAGAATATTCTAAACAAATTTAGATTTTGAAACGTTCACACTGGGTGGGGGCTGGGGCCTGGGGGGACGCTGGATGTGAAGCCAAAAAACAACTGTGGCTTCAACAAGAGAAACAGAGGCAAAGTTACAACAAGTTCAACACCTTAACTAACCAGTGGTGCTCAAGTCACAAACAATCCAATCTGAAAAAGAATACCTTTAGAGGGTGGGGTGGGGGGAGGACGGACTGCAGATTACGGCAGTGCAAAACAAAAAAAAAGATACCACAATGGCAGTACAAAATCATGCAGGTGCAGTGGATAGCAGGTTCACACTGCTGCTCCTGCAATTACACTGTAGCACAATAAAAGCTATATTATTTGATATCATGCACCACACACACACACACACAATTTGTTTACAAGTAATGCATAGCAAATTGAAAACTTCAGCAATACACCACGTAGTTTAAACAACCTGAAATCATGCAAAAAAATTGCAACAATTACTGAAAATATTACTGTGCGTACATTAACACAGTCAGTTATACAAGAAAAATATAACTAAAAAAACAAAGAACTCCCTATTTCTCCAACTTAAATCTACCTAAACCACAGATATGTCCCTCCCCCAAAGTACACTTCTACTGTCTCTCAGTACATAGACTGAATGTTGTACATTAACATTCAAAATCCACACACAAACAATAAACGCTCGATGATGTGAGCACAGGAGGGTTTCCTACAATCGAACTAAAGTTTGAGCAAAAAAAATTACTCAAAAAAGCTTTAACAGCTTTTAGAAGGTGTGAATTGCACAGAGTTCTCAGAGCAGACTGTCTTCTACAGCTTCCTACACACTACCCCGAACTGAGGCTGTGCAGAACAATCTAGAGCCCATGTGACCTGAAATCCCATGAATCACTGCAAAATTCACCTTTGGAGCTTAAAACAAGGTGAAGTGGAAGAGTACATGGTTTTCAATGTACCGCCTTAAAATTTGTGGAGTAGTGGTTTGGAGAAGGTGGAGTAACTCAAAATCATTGCTTTCAATGGACTTCACATTGCCCATTATGATCTGATGCTCCCTTGCAGCGTTGTGGAGTAAGCCCATTAATTACTTCGCTCCGCAAATCCTTAGTGGGCGAATTGAGCCATAGCACACCACTAATCCCTGTGGGACCCCAATTCTAACCCTACCCCATTCATAAGAACACAAGAACATAAGAAAATAAGTAGCCAGCAGATGGGGACCACGTGACCCATCTAGTCTGTCCAAAAATGTCTATCCCCTCCCTGTTTTATTACCCCTTCAGGTGCCTGCACTGCTTGTCCCATGCTAGTTTGAATTCCCATACTGTCTTTGATGCTACCACCTCTGAGGGCAGGATTTTCCATGGTTCTATCACCCCCTCTGTGAAAAAGTATTTCCTTGTATTGGTTCTAAATCTGCCTCCCACTAGGCGCAGATTGTGCCCCTTTGCACACATTTTGTTTTCATGAAATAGGTTTCCTGTCTAGGCTGTGTTGATTCCCTTTATGTATTTGAATGTTTCTATCATGTCCCAATCCCCCTTTCTTCTTTACTCTGGTGAGTATAAGTTTAATTCACCAAGTCTCATTTCATACTGTTTTTGATGCAGACCCTGCACGATCTTAGTGGCCCTTCTCTGAACCCTTTCTAAGTGGTCAATGTCCTTTTTTTAGGTGGGGCCTCCAGAACTGCACACAGTATTTAAGGTGTGGCCTGACCAAGAACCTGTACAGCATGATGATTATCTCATGCTTCCTGCTCATAATCCCTCTACCTATGCAGCCGAGGATGACACTGGCCTTCTGTGCTGCATTTTCACATTGTTTCCCCACTTTTTAGAACATCGGTACCAATTACACCGAGGTCCCGTTTCATCTTTGATTCTCCTAATTGATGTTCCTTCAGTGTGTACGTCTTTCTTGGGTTACATTTACCCATGTGCATCACCTTACACTTCTTGGCATTACATTTTAACTGCCATATTTTTGGCCATTCTTCTAATTTCTTAAGATTGGCTTCTATCCCAGAGGCACCTTCATCTGTGTCTACTCTGTTGCAGAGTTTTGTATCATCTGCAAACAGACAGACCTTCCCCTCAAGTCCATCAGCAATGTTGCTGATAAATATGTTGAGAAGGATTGGGCCAAGTACTGACACCTGTGGAAAGCTGCTGGTTACTCTGCCCTCCTCTAATAATGCTCCGTTGTGCAGGACTCTGTGACCTATCCTGAAGCCAGTTCTTAATCCAACTGACTATATTATGGTCTATGCCTGTGTGCTCTAATTTGTTGGTCATCTAATCTCCTGTGGGGAACAATGTCAAAAGCTTTGCTATAATCTAAGTAAATGATGTCCGCTGCACTACCTTGGTCCACTGTTCTGGTTACCCAATCGAAGAAGTCCACCATATTCGTTAGACATGAGTGCCCAGCCATGAACCTGTACTGCTTTGGGTTGACTCTTCTATTTTCCTTTAGGTAGTCTACTATCCTGTCCTTAAGCAATGCTTCCATAATTTTACCCACTACTGAGGTTATGCTGACAGGATGGTAGTTCCCTAGTTCTTCCCTGCTTCCACTTGTGCAAGGACACCACTGTTGCCCTTTTCCAATCATCTGGTATTATACCTCTTTCTAGGGAATTATTGAACAGTTCAGCCAGTGGTGCGGCAATCTCTTCCCAGAGTTCTTTCAGGACCCTCAGGTGGATACCATCTGGATCCATTGTCTTATCCACTTTTAACTTACTCTACTCCTCTAGGACTCTGTTTTGTGAAGGGGCTTATGTTGGACACATTATCATTTTGCCCAGTGCCACTTAACACAGGTCCTTTGCCGCTGTCTTCTATAGTGAAGACTGAGCAGAGGAAGTCATTCAGTACCTCTGCCTTATCTTTATCCCTCTCCACCAGCTGATCCTCCTTTGATGCTAGATGGACTATTCCCCACCCCCTTATTTTTCCTCTTCTCTCTTATGTATCGGTAGAAAGTCTTATCACCCTTCTTTACCTCCTGTGCTATTCTCTCCTCTGTCTGTGCTTTGGCAATCCTAATTTCCTTCCCTGTCTTTTTGAGTTTATGTCTGTATCACTCCCTGTCACTGTCCATCTTTGTTTCCTTGTAATGCTTGAATGCTCTTTTCTTTTCCATAATTTTAGCTGCTACCTCCCTAGTAAACCATAGTGGGTTACTCCTCTTCTTGGATTTGCTGATCTGTTTTGTGCAATCCTCCGTTACTGTAGTTAAAGCATGTTTCAAGGTTTTCTAGCATTCTTCTACATTTCCGTTGTTACCGGTTTTGTAGTTAGGAGTTGATCTGGGATTTCATTTCAGGGAAGTTTGCTTTCCTGAAGTCAATTACCTTGATTTTCATGTGGCATCTGGCTTCTGTTCTGCTGTTAGCCATACTGATCTGGTTGCTGGACCCTAAGCGGCTTCCTATGTAAACACCTGAGATCCTGGAACTGTTGGAGAGTACCAGGTCTACGATTGATCTCTCTGGTGGGTGAGTCCACTAGCTAAGTTAATCCCACCTCTTGCAGTGCAAGGAGGAATTCCCTGCTCCTCTCTGAGGATGCCATGTATGAGGACCAATGCACATCAGGCATATTGAAGTCCCCAACTAGAAGTAGCTCACTCTTGTTGGCCATCATCAGGATAGCTTCCAGGAGCTCCATGTCAGTGTTAATGTCTTGTGATGGGGGTCTATAGACAACCCCTACCCAGATAGGGGCTTTTTCTCCCCCTCCTAGGGTAATCCATAGGGCCTCAGCCTTACAGTGTTTGTCCTGGAGTTCGGTTGCACTGATACCTCCTATATGTAAATAGTCACCCCCTCTTTGTCCCTTAACAATCCCTCATAAACAGCATGTAGTCAGGTATCGTAACATCCCATGTGTGGTTCACAGTGAGCCATGTTTCTGTAATCGCTAATCAAAGACATATCCCCTAATGAATACTCGTGCCTGTTATTAAGCCAAGATCTTACCCAGTTAACAAGATGTTGATCAAATTTTAATTCTTTAAGTTTTTTCACTAATTCCAGATGAGATACTGTATCGAAGGCCTTTGAATAATCTAAATACACTATGTCCACTGGTAGATCCTCATCCAATGCCTTACTCAGAGGTTCAAAGAAATTTACCAAATTCGTTAAACATGCTCTCCCAGATACAAACCCATGCTGTGTCAAATCTGACAATCCATTGTATGCCATATGTTGTTCAAATTTATTTCTTACAGGCTATCTGTGGACCTCCTGTGTCTGCATTAAGTACTGTATATAATTCAGAAATGACATGTTTAGCATTAACTTGTTAAGACAGTAATCTAAATTTCTTGACTAGGAGGTGTTGATCTAACCCAGTCTCTTTGAGGGTTTCAGGGTTGTTAATAAAGGATCTAACCTGAAGGAATGTGAAAAATTCCATATGAGGGAGCTGCAATTCACTTTGTATTTGTTGAAAGGATTTAAATATTCTATCCTACAAGAATTGTGGGATGTATTGTAGACCACATCTGGCCCGCACTCTAAAAGTGGCATCAAGTCATGCTGGAATAAAAGAATTGTTCTTCCACAAAGATATTCAATGAATGTGCCTATTAGTAATATGAAACCTTTGTTTAATTCGAAGCCACCTATTCTGAAGTGTTCTTAAATCTAGGACTGGATTTCCCATGCAAGACATTATAGGTGTCTAGTACGATTTGTACCCTATTCAACTTGATCTCTAAGCAGTTTATTTTCTACCATCTTAGAAGTCTATGAGATTGACTAATTGGGCAGCTGGCAGCTGCATAGTAACCTCTGAAATTTGATAACTCAAATCCCCCATTTTCTTATTCCTCATCAGCAAGCCCAAGTGAGTCTGAGTTTACGATTTTGCCACATAAACCATCTTAATACATATGTTATTTGTTTTCTTAGAGCTTTTAAGAACATTTAGCATTATATTCAATATAGTCTTAGAGCTATAAAGTAGATTCTGTGTAGATTTGCAGCCCTCACCCAGACTCAGTGGTTACAAGCCCACCTTTTCAGCTGCAAATTAATTTCATTCCTGGTCCTATGCCCTTTTCTCCCCCTTTGTTAAGTTAATCTGTAAGCCCATACATCTCATACCCCCCCCACTGTTCCTCTCTGCTGTTGTGTCCTTCCCCTACCCACAATTCCCAGTGCTTATTTAATTTCTTTGTTTCTTTCCCCTTTAGTGAAGGCCAAGCCGGGCACTCCCTCCAACATGGCTATCTCTGATGCCTCCTGAAGCCTTGCCCAGTGCAGTCAGCTCTAATTAGGTCTCTGCCTGTGTTGCTCAGCTAGTCTGCCTGGAAGGAAAGCTCCTCTACCCTGCAATGGTACAACATGACTCTGCCAACAGGTTCAATGTTTGGCACTTTCCACAGCCAAATCCTGATTGGACAGTGCTCTCTGTTGCTGCATCTCGAGTGGCTATTCCCCTAATTCTTCCTAGTAGTAGTAGTAAAAACCTTTATTTTTATACAGGAAAGTTGTTGACAATTTTACATCATTAGGACATAGTCCTATTTGCAAGATACTACTGTTGTATAAAATTAAGCAATTGAATGCAGGTATAGTTATAACATAAGACAACAAAGTAGACTAGACAATCCATTCATTTGACAATACAAATAAGTTAATACAAAAATCATATCATAATACAATCTATTAACGAGGATACATATATTGCACTTCACTATTCTAGATATATTTTAAGTTTTCTAGTTTCTATCCATAACATTCACACTTACTTCTTAATTCTAACTTTAAACGTGTTGAGAATGATTTCACATCTTCAAATTGTTTCCTTATTACTGATTTTAACATGTTCCATATTCTATCTACAATCACAGGGAAACGCAGATTACTATAAGTATTTCTGAATTTGGGAAAAACAAAATTTCTTAAATTTATATTTCGCAAATTATGAACATGCATTTTTGCTTCCAATTTATCACTTAGATACTCTGGCTGTTTCTGATTTAACACTCTATAAATCTGCGTTGCCCGTGCAATCCGCCTTTTAGCTTCCTGCGAGAGCCAACCTAGTTCCTCTAGTAGATCACAATGATGAACTTTATAATCCTTTCTCATTATAAATCTAGCCATTCTATTATACATTATATAAATTTTTTGTAAAAGGCCTTTTAATGCCAGGCCATATATATGGTTGCCATATTCTAGTACTGGTAAAAGAAGTTGATTTATTACAGTTTCCCTTATTGTTTTATTCATACAAAAACTAGTCCGTCTAAACACTCCCAACCTTTTATTTACCTTTGATACTGTATCTAATGTGTTATCAAATTTTAAGACATCATCATTCCATACCCCCAAGTATCTATATTCCATTACCTGTTCTAATACTTCATTTTGTAATGTTTTTGTAGTTACTATTTCTTTACTTTTGTTCAGCATTCGATGAGTTTTACAAAAAGCATAAGTTTTGTTTTTTTGCTATTAACTATTAATTCGGATTCAGTCAACCATGTACATAGTCTGGTAAACTCTGCCTGTAATTTAATTTCCAATTCTCCAGGTGTACTTCCACTCACAATCAGCAGAGTGTATTTGAGCATTTTATTATGTCTACTAATTTATTTATATAGATCAGGAACAATGTTGGCCCCAAAATGGAGCTTTGTGGGACTACTCTTTGTACAGGTATTTTACCAGATAACACCCCATTTATGCTTACTTGCTGTGTTCTGTTTTTTAAATAGGATATAAACCAATTGTATGAGTCCTTAGTTAAACCAATCTCTGCAAGCCGTTCCAACAAAAGCCTATGAGATATTGTATCAAAGACCTTTGATAAATCCACGAACACCGCGCCCACAGACAAATTATTTTCCAGATGCTGCAATTGCTTTTTATACTTAAAATTACCGTTTTCTGCCAATTTTTTTTTTATTTTTGTCCATTTCTCCATTAGCAGATTATATACTGTACTTCTACCACTAGAGGGACCTTATCTTACATCTCCCCACAGATAGATAGTGACAACACAACCTGACCTAGGAAATTACCAGGAAAGCTCAGAGGCACTTGTCCTTATTAGAACTGACCTTAGGTAGCTTGGCTCATTGCTCTGCTGCACCTTTGTGCCACCTCTTATTTGATAAGTGACCTCCTTGTACAGAACACTGAAATGCGGACTCATACACCACAGTGCATTGTTCTTCTGTTAGCGATACTCCCTCAGATTGTTTTTTTTCTGCACCAAGTTTCCACTATGGAAGCAGGATGCGGGGCCACTGCCCCTGCACATTGAGGTTAAATCATGGCACCTCCACAATTGTCCATTTTAAACTCCACCTGACACCTTCACCCCCATGAGCCATTCTTTCATTTCAGTAGTGGTACCATAATTCTGGCTCAACTGTCATGCCACCCCACAAGGGCTAATCCATCCTACACAAGGGCCTACTTGAATAATAAAAGGCACAAATTAAAAATGATAGTACACTCCCTCACATATTTAGCCATCCTTGTGCTGTTGCTCCTGGCTGGGAATGTCCATCCTAACCAGGGGCCAATTGGTGTCAACCAGTCCAGGGAGAAGCATAGCAATGGGTTGAAAATCATGGCTATGAATCAATCAATCAATCAATCACTTTATTTAACCAGGCATAAACACCATTGAGCAAGCTCATTTTCAAAGTAGTCCTGGGCATAAATACAATGTAGTACACTTCATAAGATTACAATTACGGTGGACAACGGTTATCTGTAACCTACTTCCCAAGATGGTGCAGCTGCAGGCATGGACTCGACTGCACAACCGAGATATCATCTGCCTGATGGAAACCTGGCTCAAACCCAAGATTCAGGATAAATTCATTTCCTTAATGGGCTTTGAAACCTTTTGGCTTAATAGGCTGAGTAAATGAGGCAGAGGCTGTCTCATCTATGTAAAAGATGAGCTAAAAGGGGGAAAGCTGCCTGCTCCCGATGGCGCCAGTGATTACAAAATGCTAGCTGTTAAGCTTCTCCTGGGCTGACAAAATAAGGCTCTCTCTGTCTTCTCTGTATACCTGCCACTGGAAAAAGCCAAATCGGGGCTCAGCCCTGCCCTGGAAACCATCTCCAAGCTGAAGGGCAACTCTGAGGTTGTCATTACTGGGGATTTTAATCTAAAATGAATCAGCAAAGACACTGACCATCTTAAAGATCAGGTCACTAGCTATTATTTCACCCAAATGATCTGAGCACACCAGACTAACCCAGAACACAGGTAAGGGAACCCTTCTAGATTGGATTCTTTCTAGCAGTCCTAATAAGACAAAAAATGTCATGGTTTTCCCAGACTGCTTCAGTGATCATTCACCTGTGGCTTGCACCCACGTGACAAAAGAAAAGACAGAACCTCCCATCACTGTACATAACAAGGTTCTCAAGCGCAGAGCAATCCAGGCCTTTAAAGCTGCCCTGACCAAAATCGACTGGTCTCCAATTGATGCCACTGATGACATCAACCAGGCCTTGAAATTCTTTGTAAACACATTCAATGGTGTTTGTGATACCTTTGCACCACTGAGAAAGAGAAGAATAAGGGCAGCCTCCAGTGGCTGGGTCTCCGTGACCTACTCAACTGTATGAGGGAGCGGGATAACCTCTGGTGTCTGGCTAGAAATTCTGGCAATGCCACTGACTGGCAAAATTACCAGGCAGCAAGAAACAAGTGCACCCTGCTCATTCAGCAAGCCAAGGCAGCACATTGCAAAGAGAAGCTAAACAGCAGTTATGGGATGGTAGATGCTTCTGGGACAACATCAAAGACCTGCTTGGATAGACAGATGGGAGACACCCCACAATGCTCACCATTAATGGGACTCCTACCACTAATCTGCACATTATAGCTGAATCCTTTAACCTGTCATTTTCTGATCTTAGTGCTGTCCTGCCACCAGACTATTTAAACAGCCCAGAACTTCCCCCTCCACGAGACCAACATAACCCCTCCCATCCAGAATTCTATTGTAAATGGATCACAGTTAGTGAAGTCAGAACCTACGTACGTAAGGTGCTCAGGAAAACAAAGCTAGGTAGCGATGGTTTAGACATGAAGCTTGTGGCGGTAGCACTTGAAGAGCTACTGAGCCCAGTTACCAGGCTGTTTAATAAATCCTTTGCCAGGCAAAGTTCCCTTCAACCTGGAAGTTAGCCCTGGTCACCCCAGTTTTAAAACGTGGGGATCAGTCCAACACTGCCCACTATAGGCCGATCTCCATCCTCTTCTTTCTCTAAAGCCCTAGAGAGGATTGTGGTGGACCGGGTTACTGAGTACCTCCATAAGTATGGACTCCAATACCTGCAACAGTGTGGATTCCACAGGAACCACAGCACAGGGCCACTGCCCACATCCCAGATCCCCCACCCCAACTCTGTACATCAATTCCACTTCGTAGATGGATCTAGCTCCCTGGCTAATGAAGATTATACCTTTGTGCCTAGCCTTTGGCTGTTGTAAATTATACCTGTGTACGTGACAATGTTTAGCCTTGTCATGTTTCTTTGCACTTACCAGATAGCTTATGTCTGTTAGTAATGTTTCACCCTTGTGATTTGCTTACATTAGGACTCCACTCTCTGTTTTCTTGTTCTCAGTTGTTCACACTTAGTTGTAACTGAAGTGGAACCTTTGTAAAATAACTTTTGCTCAGAGGTAATGTCTGAATCTTTAAATAAATAAATAAATAAATACTTCTGTGAGTTCTTCCCATTCTTTTCTAGGAATTAGAAGGGGTAGGTTTTGATAAAGAGATAAACATGGAAGCACGCTCATTTTTAGAGCATCTACTCTATTATAAAATCTTAAAGGCAGTAAAGCTCATCTGCTGAGATTTTTAAAAGACGATTTAAAAAGTTATAATTACTGGCCACAATTTTTTCCAATACAAAAACCGAGTTATAATTTGCCGTTATAACTTCCTCAGCCAGTTATAATGGCAAACACGCGCCACGCTTCTCTAGACAAGCGCGGGACACAAACAGCTGCAGAGCGAAGAAAAACAACTCTACTCACTCACGCCTGCAGTTCGGATGCCCTGTCAGATCCAGCGTTGAAGCAAATGAAAAGGAGCGTCAAGACCTCCTGGAGCCAGACTATATAACAAAATTAACAGTTTTAATTCCTAGTTTAAAAGTTTGAAGCGTTTTTTATCGTTAAGCCTTTACAAGCTTTCACGGTTCCTCCACATTAATGAAGCCATCTAAAATTAACGTAATTTCATTCACGAACTGTAAGTTCAAACATTTAAAGATGCTGACAAATGTATTAATGTTAAAACTGTTGATGTTTCTTTTCCAAACATAAAAAAGATGTTTTAAAAATACAAACCATTAAAAACTGCAGTGTAATACAACACCACAAATACATTTTTCATTATAACATAACTGTCTTACTCATTTCATTGCAAATAGAATAGATTACTGCTGAAAAAATTGTGACCAGCAATTATAAAAAATAAAGTAATGGACAGGTGGTTATTCACGAGAATGTTACACACACCCTCGATGTGGGATGCCTAAATAAACCCCTCGGGCTTCGCCCTTGGGGTTTATGGGGCATCCCACACCTCGGGTGTGTGTAAAATTCTCATAATAACCACCTCCCCATACATTATTCTCTATTTTATTCCACCAAGCCTCTGGGGATTACCAGCATAAACTGAGTTGAATTATTACTTCTGCTGAGAGTATAGAGAACATAATTATAGGTGGGCTTAATTATTTATTATATTTATAATTCTAATGATTTTAGATGTATTTTTTGATTTATTATGATGTTTTATTAGGTATTTTGTTGTAAGGGTGACCTGAGCATTTGGGGAGGGTGCCTTAAATGATATCCCATTACAATCTTGAGTCAAAAATCGCAAATACAAAATAGTGCATCAAAAATAGCGAAACCATGTTTGTCAACCATATACAAATACCGACTGGAAAAAATAACAAGTCTTGCTGTCAAAAAAAGTGAATGTTGAAATTGTGACTGATGATCTTAAAACATTGAGAGACCTGCCATGTACCATGAGACCAGGAGACCGCACCCCCGCCTCCACTCCCAGTACCTTCATTCTCCACCCCATGAGTTAGCATTGGGTGCTAGCAGAGTCCATGTAGCAGTTAAGTTCCCATGTAGATGCCTGGTATTCACCACGACAGCCTTGAGCCATGGCCACTAACATGACTGGAGAGCCCAGCATTCATCTTATTCATTATGATCAGCTAGGGAGCAAGAGTAACAGTCGTGTTGGCAAATGTTTCAGTCTAATTACATCCAAATGGTGGCCATGCCGCCGCCCCCAATCCCACTACAGTTCATTCTCCTTCCTATGAGCTCCACCCCCACTCTCGCTACCATTCATTCACTTCCCTATGAGCTGTCAGGTGGCTACATTGTAAACAAGAGCAGAGAACTTTAAAAAGTGCTAGCTTTTACACTGACCTCAACTGACTGCATCCCAGCTTAAAACTTACTGGTGAGTGTTATAACTCCTGTTTGCTCTGATCACAAATGGATCGCTATATTTACATGGGCATTTTTGTGCTGGCACTAATTGTTCAGTCGCCATAATGTATTCAGTATAATAACGATCACAATTTTTTTTTTTTTTTTGCGATTTTAACATGGAACCCTTTAAATAAATAAAATCTACTACTATTTATGTCAGAGAAAACCTCTCTTTTAAGACTCCCAAAATTAACTTGGTAAAGTTTTCTTAAATGTTTAGTAATTTGAATTCCCAAATAAATAACCTGGGCTGCATTCCATTTCCCAGTGAGCTGTTGTTGTGTGGTTTTGAGGATGACACCACTGACCCGAATAATTTCTGTTTTAGATGTATTAATTTTAAAACCCGAGATTGCACCATCATTTTCCAGCTGTGCTAGGAAAGGTTTTATGGTTCTGTCTGTTTCCTTTAAATATACCACTGTATCAGCATAAAGCGATATGTAGTTTTCCAACCCACCTACTGTAATACCTTGCAAGTCTTGACTGGATCATACCGCCTCCACCAGGAGGAGTTCAATAATGATGGGAAACAGGAGAGGGGATAATGGACATCACTGCCATGTCCCTCTCACAATGTCAAAACAGTTACATTGCCATTGACTCTTACTCTGGCTTTTGATTCTCTATACAGCATGGTTATGACTTTTAAGAAATCCTCTTTAAATCCCATATTTTGCATTGTGAGTTATAAAAAAGTCCAGTTTAAACTATCAAAGGCTTTTTTCTGCATCGGTTAACATGGCAATCTGAGGGTCATGGGTAGATTTCCTGACCTCTAGGATGTTAAGCGTCCTTCTAATATATGTCTGCGAGATGCCTCCCACGGATAAACCCTGTCTGGTCCAAATGAATAAGTGTATGGATTGCTCATTGCAGGCAAGTGGCTACAATTTTTAGGGATATTGATCTGTACGATTCACAGGCTTCCTTGCATTTGCCAGGTTTTGTTAACGCAAAGATCACTGCTTCATTCCAGGATCCGGGGACAATGCTTTCCTTCTGACACTGTCCAAAGAGTTTCCCAAGTAAGGGAGATAATTGTCGTCTGACTGATTTATAAAAATCTGTATTGCACCCATCTGGGCCTGGTGCCTTATTAGCCTTCAGGTCCAAAATCACTCTGTTAACTGGCATCACTAATGGACACCTCCATAAAGGTTACTTCTTCCTCCGATTACTTAGGGAGCCATAAGCTCTGTAAAAATGTCTGGGTCTTGGCTTGCACCTCACAGTTTCCCTTATCCTCTTTATATAAGTTGATGTAAAAATCAGCAAACATTTCGGCAATCATGTTAGAGTATGTCTCATGTTTATGGGGATGTTGGGGCATCTTAAGTTTCATAACAGTTCTATCTGCTGCATCCTTTCTCAGTCTATATGTCAGTACAGCTACTGCTCATCCTTTAGTTTCATAATACCTATGGGCAGTATACCGTAATTTGCCTTCAATTTTTCTGTTAAGTCCTGTAGTTCTGATTGAACATTATTAATTTCACTAAATACATTTTTAGTAGGGTGTTTATGATTCTGTTCTAACACCCTTCATTTTTTTCCCCAGAGTTTCATGCCTGACTGTATGGTGTCTTTTTTTTTTAAATTGAGGATCAACTAATAATGTGACCATGCAACACTACTTTCATTAGATCCCAGAGGCCTAATTCCTCCACCTCTCCACCTTCATTAAACTATCGGAAGGCTTGAATATCTGAAACAATTTTTTCTTTGAAAGGTTTATCATTCATTAAAGTAGTGTTAAACCTCCAAAGTGTTTTTTTTCCTTGTCTAATTTACATTTAACCTGATAGAAATGGAAGCATGATCTGACAGTATTGTAGGATGAACTGTACTACAAATGACTCTCTGTAAGTCAGATCTATGTGTCATAAACATTTCTAAGTGGGAGTATTCATGTTGTGGATGAGAGAAAAAAGTGTAATCCTTCTCCCCCAGATGTTGTTCTCACCAAATGTCAATCAGCCCTTGCTCTGTCAAACAATTTCATTTTTTAATTGAATCAGCTTTATTGTTTTAAAAAATATAACATCCATCAACAAAACATTAATACAGAACACTGAACAAGGAAACCCAACCCCCATCCCTTCTCCCCAGCCCCCCCCATCCTCTATAGTGTGTATCTCCTCCTAGCAACTATACATTCCAAAGAGTGAAACAATAGGGAACCTTGTGTTACAGCAATCTGAGATGAGATGAGAAACCAGAGAGAGCCCACAAGGAGTTAGTTCAGGTAAAGAGCAAAAAGTTTGCCCCATTTCTTGTTGAAAAGGGGTAGACAATGTTGGGAACTGGCAATCAGACGTTCAGTCCAGAGAGAAAAGGAGAGCTCATGTAACCATTCGCAGTATGCAATAGATGACTGGTCCAACCAATGTCTGAGAACCAGTTTCTTAACAGCCAAGGAGATGAGAGCCATATGGTATCTCCTTTTCTTGACCAGTATCTGGGAATAATCACTGATGATACATACTTCGGAGGAAAAGAGACCTTCTAGCCCTAGTAAGGGGTCAATTTATTCCTGAATGCGTTCCCATGAGGGAGAGACCTCATCACAAGACCAAAAAAAGTGCAACAGGGTTCCATTCTCTTTGCCGGATCTGCTGCAGTTAGGAGAGGGGAGGTGACCCATCTTAGCTAGTTTTACTGGAGTATAGTACATATTATTTCAAATACGATATTGAGTGAGTCTTAACCTGTCCTGGGTTAAATAGGTGTAAAGGTCTTTCCAAAGATGTGGCCAATTGAAGGTGAAGTCAGGCATCAAGCTTTCCCATATCTTGGAACCAGCTTTGGAGGGGGAATGAGAGGTGGTAAGCAACAACAAATATAAGACAGAGTTATCATGGGGTTTGAATGCAAGATCTTGGATCTGATTACGGAGATCGCTTAATGCAGAAGGTACTAAGGAAGGTCCAAATTGATTCATTATTAGATGGCGTAACTGACAAATTTTGAAGATGCTTGTTAGACAGATGAAATTTCACCAATAATTCCGGTGAGATAAGAAGAGAGGACTGGGAGTAGAGATCTGACACTGAGTTACTGAGGTATAGGTAGCCAACCAGTAGTCAATGGAACCCCCGATCTTAACGTTTAAATTAAATAGAATAGGTTGCCAGAACTCTATAACAGGGGACATCCTCAGGAAGGTGCAGATTTGCAAGAAAACTGATGGAAAAACCAACTGGAGAAAAGCCTAGTGAAGTCAGAAGGGATTTCCAAGGAGAAAAAAGAATAGCAGTGGGAGAGAGATTGTGAGCTGAAATCAGGTGAGATTCTATCTGTAACCAGACACCAGTATAGGCATCCTTGGATAGGGCATGGGAAGTAGAGAACC
Source organism: Neoceratodus forsteri (assembly GCA_016271365.2). Lineage (NCBI taxonomy): Eukaryota > Metazoa > Chordata > Ceratodontiformes > Ceratodontidae > Neoceratodus > Neoceratodus forsteri. The sequence goes on from CM057449.1 coordinate 1,467,557,741, forward strand.
ACTTACCACATTTATAAAGGTGGCTGGCCCAGTAATAGAATAAGAAATTGGGTAGCCTAAGTTCCCCTGATTCCTTAGGGAGACCCAGTTTAAGATATGACCACCCGGGGGACTTCCCTAACCAAATAAAGGAGGTGATAAATGAGTGAATATGCTTAAAAAAGGATAAAGGAAGCCAGATATTGTGCATATGTATGGGATAGAAAAGTCTAGGGAGGGTAGTCATCTTAACTATATTAATTCTACCCCATAAGGAGATTGGAAGACTCTTCCATCGCGATAAATCATGTTGTATGACAACCAGGAGATCCTCTAAATTCAATTTCTGCATTAAAGACAGATCGGTAGTAAGAAATATTCCAAGGTACTTGATGGAACGCGGGGACCATTTCATATCAAAGGAATTAAGTTTCTGACTACAGACAAAGTGGTTAAGTGGATATAGTTCAGTTTTGCTAAGATTCAGTTTATGGGTAGAGTAATGACTGACCTGATCAATCACTTTCAGGGCTTCCATAAGAGAAGAAACAGGGTTAGAAAGATGCAGTAGGATGTCATCCATATAAACGGAGAGGGATGATGTCAAATACCAACTGGAATGCCTTGTATGTTATGAGATGATTTAAGGCTTCTGAGGAGTGGTTCCAGGTATAAATTAAAAAGGAAGGGGGAAAGAGGGCAACCCTGACGGATGCCGATATGAAGGGGGAACGAAGAGGAAAAAACACCATTACAGTAAATCCTAGCCAATGGGGAGGAGTAGATCACCCTGAAGGCACTGCAAGAATGATTTGAGGAAGCCCATCTGCCATAAAGTTAACCATAGAAAGGACCAATCGACTATCAAAAACCTTTTTGGCATCGAGAGAGATGAGGGCCATAGGGAGATGAGAAGCACTGGCTACTTGGAAGAAGTGGTTTATCTTGTGAAGATGATCAGCAGAAGATCTCCCTGGGACAAAACCAACTTGCTTGGGACTAAGTAAACATGTCCAGACCTTCCTAAGTCTCGTTGCTAATATTTTAATGTTACAGTTTAGTAGAGAAATAGGCCAGTAGCTTGCAGGCTGGGAAGGGGGTTTATCTGGCTTGAGCAAGAAAACAATAGTGGCTTCCAAGAGTGAGGAATCTAATGTGTCGGCTGAGAACATAAATTGATAAAGACGGAGCAGAAAATGAGGAATAGGACTTTCAGAAAGAGTTTATAAAAGTTTGAAGGAAAGCCGTCTGGACCAGGAGCTTTATCTAAGGTTAATTGTTAATGGCAGCCTCCACTTCTACCAGACAGTTGGGAGAGGAGAGGAATGTATGATGATGATCCAAAAGGTGGAGTAGTGGAGCAGACTCGAAATAAGAGGAGATTTCTTCGATGGCTGGTGGGAGTGGATGCTTACCATATAAATTAGAGTAAAAGTGTTCAAAAACTGATACGACCTGTCTAGGGAGTGTTTTCGTGGACCCATCCGGAGCCGAGATAGAAGGTATGAGTCTCGAAGCCTCAAGCTTCTTTAAACAGAGAGCCAGGAGCTGACCTGCCTTTTCTCCTTGCTCAATATATTTGGATTGTGTCTTCAGAATGGTGTATTCAGCCTTTTCTTGCAAGAGCGTGGACTATTTGTTCAGAAGGGAAAGCAGTGCCTGTAAGGAATCTGAAGAGGAGGTGGATGAAAGTGATTGTTCCAGGGAACTAATTTGGTTGAGTAAGGAGAGAGCTTCTGACTCCCTTCGACGCTTCCGAGTGGAGGCCAGACGAATACATTTTCCCCATAGAAAGCATTTTAAGGCACACCACTTATGGTCTACTCTCAGTACAATGTTCTGATTAGAAAAGATAAAGGACTGAATGAGAGTGGATATCCTGGAAACTACATGTTCCTCCTTGAGAAGCTGAGTATTAAGTCTCCACAAGGTGTCCCGCTGTAAATTAACTTCAGGGGTCAGTAGAATCCAAGCTACTGCATGATCGGAGAGCACAATAGATTCCAGACCTGCATTACACAGTCCGGGAAGAAGCAAAAGGCTGGTGAGGATGTAGTAGAGTCTAGAGGAGTTGTGGTGTACCATAGAATAAAAGGAGTATGAGCAGGACAGTGGGTTGAGAACCCACCAGGGGTTGCAAAGGCCCATTAAATCCATAATCTCCTGTAGAGCATGTTGTGCAGGTGAGAGAGGCTTGAGGGGGTAGTTGGACCTATCGAGGTCTTGGGTAGGGGGAAGGTTCCAGTCGCCACTTACAATCAGAGGTAAAGAATGATATGGGGTGAGCTTGTCAGCTATTTCCATAAGAAAGGCTGGGTCACCTCCCACAGGTCCATAAACAATGCCCAGAACCAATTCTCTGTGATCTAGCAGACCTTTAACAAAAATATATTGTCCCAATTGGTCAGCGATAATATGGTCCACCTGAAGGGAAGTTTTATGGTTAACTAAGACTACCACCCCTTTGCTTGAGGATGAGTCACCAGAGGCAAACATCAGACCAATACCTTGATGGCGGAGCTTGGTTGCCTCCTGGATGAGAAGGTGCGTCTCTTGAAGAAACGTGACATGGGCATTATGTAAAGAAATATGTTTGAGGACTAGATACCTTTTGAGCTGATTCCCCTAACATTCCATGTTGAAACTTTAATTAAGTTGCTAGCCATTATCATAACAAAGAATTGGGTATAGAACAGAACCAGTATCAGTAAACACTCCATCCCTCCCCCGAACCCCCTCCCCCATACCCCCAAACAGTACACTCGTCAGATGCAGAGAGGCAATAAGTAATCCCTGTGATCTAGGAGGCTTAACCATGTTAAAATTGTTGTCCCCCTCTGACTCCCAATAGTACAGTAGCTAGTAAACTCCCTCCCACCTCCCCCCAGTATTAACCAATATGAAGTAATCCGTTGAGAACATGACAATTACCCGACTCCAGATATATCCCCGCCCCCTTCGCCAAAACTATTTACAATGGTCCTTTTAAACAACAATATCCCTAAAAACAGAACAAATACCAGTGACCTTAAGGACCGACCCCTTGAGACCCTGAGTTCCCCTACCCCACTGCACAGGGGTCTGGAAGAAAGATTAGCTAGAGAGAGCTTGGAATGAGTGAAAAGGTCATGCGGACCAAAATTAAATACAAAATGGACATTGCCTTCTCAATTAAGGAGTCCAACTTCCAGGCCCCAGTATAGGGAGAGAATGAAAATGCGTAGGAGTATAGTCAGGGTCAACCTCCCACTATCCAGAACATGAGGCTCAACCACAGGGCTAGCCATCCTCAATTGCCCCCCCCCGTCCCACCCATCCACCTAAACAGTCCAAATTAGTAGTCTAAAGTATTGTAAACATGGTCAAGTTAAACCAGGTACAGTAACATACAGAATTTGTCCTACCTACTACAGAGGAGCTTCTTGGCAGGAAAGAGTGTGGGCCCACCGGAGTGACTTGGCAGACAGATTGAGAAATACATAGGACATAATAATTAAATATAAAATTAAGAGGTTGAGAAAGAAAGGAACATCTAGCCGAGTAAAGAAGAGAGTCGAGAGGGGAAAGGTAGAACAGACTACTACAGAGACTAATCATGGGGGCTTTACAGCAGAAATCAGGTATAGTAAGGTATAGTAAGAGTTACTAGGAGAGCACTCTGGTGGACCCAACAATGTAAAAAAATATATTCAGTAAAATTTATCCCCCCAACTAACTTAGTTATTATTTCAAAGCTGGCATTCTCCACTGAGAAGCGTCCCCCATGGATTCCACAGAATGGTACAGGCAAAAGGGGAACCAAAACACTGTAGGATCAGTCCGCCTGGTATCCAACTTCAGGAAAAGGAGACCCAGTCCAAACAGTTCCCTAGCCCTTCCTAATACTGAAAGGTTCTAGTCAGGATAGAGGAGGAAGCCAGCAAAACAGGCCCACATCAGAACACAAAGTCTGGACCAGGAGGGCCCACAAGGCAAGGAATCCAGGCATCTCAGGAGACAAGCAGGAGGCAAGAGCCGATCACAGAACTAAGCTCAGCTGGACACACAATCTCTCAATGTAGTTCAATCAAGGTAAGGAAATAATGACATCAGGCAAAGATCAACCAAGAGCAGCAATGCAAGGAAAAAAACCCAATTAGAGGCAACCAGTCAGGGTTTTTTGAAGAGGGCTGGTAGTCATGCGGCTAGGTCAGTGGAAGCCTGAGTTGGGGAGTCATACGAGTGCCAGGTGCCATCGATGTGCACTTGCAGGCAGGCTGGGTAATCCATTTTAAACTTCAGGCCAGCTGCAATGAACCTTTTCACAATCAAGTGAAATGCAGCCAGTTTGTCTTGTTTCCAGTGGGAGGTCCTTCGTGAAACACAGGTGTTTCCCTTCCCACAAGATGGATTGTAGCTCCCTAGTTTTCATCAGGACATGCTGCTTTTCTAGGTAGTTCAGGAATTTAATTATGATGGGTCTTGGAGGAGTGGTGTCCATTGTTTGGGGCCAGAGGAAGCAATGGGCTCTTTCAATAAGGTAAGAAGGGTTGTGAGGAGATGGGACCACTACTTTAAGGAGAAGTTTTTGAATGAAGGTTATGGTTGAAGATCCTTCCTCAGTTTCTGGCAAGCCAAAAATCAGTATATTGTTTCTCCTACTATGTCCCTCGAGGTCTTCTGTTTTAAGTTGGAGTTTGTTCAGTTGTTGCCTTAGCTTGTGGATTTCAGAGTTTACTTTGTCCCGCCAGGTTTCCAAGGAAGCAGTATATGCCTCAGAGTCAGCAATCCCGCGGCCCAGGTCTCCCATATCTGACCGGAGCGACTTCAGCTCGGCAGCAATGTCAGAAAGAGTTTCTTTAAAGGAGAGTAGATCCTGGAGAAATCTGTCCTCTGTAAGCAGAATGGCTGAAGAAGAGAGTCCAGCTAGCTTAGCAGACTGCAAGGTTTGTGCTTTGTACTTCTTGGCCTGCTTTTCGGGAGTAGCTGGTGAAGTATGTCGAGGCGGGACCTGTTTCATGTCAGTCTCCGTCGTGGCTAAAAATGCCGATTGCAATGTTCCAAAGTTGGAAATTTAGATACAGCAGACAGGCAGTAGCAGGGATCTGTAAGTATTGTTCTTGGTTAGTGGGTATTGATGACAGATTAAGGTAGATGAGTGAGGCGGGTGGCAGGAGCCGACAGAAGGAGCTGCTGTGGAGTGGAGAGCATCACGTGATCTCCATAAAACAACTTCTTAATATTTTACTGGCTGTCTTATTCGTGTAATTATTTCCCAATTATCTGTCGATTTAGGGGGTCAATGAGACAATTAAAATCTCCCCCGATAACCACTTAACCGGGAGGAAAACTGCAGCTCTCTGGAACAGAGTTTTTAAAAAGGAGGTAGCATTGTGGTTTGGGGCATACATGTTAACCAAATGCATCAGGAAACCATACGGCTGCCCTAAGACAGTCACCCACCTACGTGACCTACCATCTGTATCCTGCTCTGTACTGTGAACTTCAAAGCCAAGTCCTTTTCTAATGAGTATCCCTTTACCATTATATTTGGCAGAGGGGTGTGAGGAGGCCAGTACTTGAGCCACCCAGATCCTTTTTAACTTCCCATGCTCTAGACCCAATAAGTGTGTCTCTTGTATATAGGCAATGTCAATCTGCAACCTATGGAATTCAGATAACATCTTGGCCCACTTTAATGCACAATTAATGCCTTTAACATTAAAAGATGTAACTGTAATGCTATCCATCTGGCCATTTTATATCATTGCTGGCCCTGGACAACTCATTCTGACTTAAGTGGAAAAAATATTCTGGAATGAGGTTTGCCTTGCTTCCCAAAACCTGCATAACAAACATGGAGAAAAAACAAACATTAAAACTATGTACGGGAACATTCAAATACAGCAACAAAGAAATGTAGCTATACAGCCATCCCTCTCCGTCACTGCAGATCTCTTCACTAGACTTCAAGTTGACTTGAAAGTTTAATGATCAGAGCCAGAAGATTGAAGAAATGGCATCTGAGGACCCAGGAGTTTAAATGGCACCCAGGAAACCCCTTTAGCAGTTAGGGTGAGGCTGACGCTTTAAAACCAAAGTAGTCAGATAACCTCTCACAAGCTAGAAGTTTAGCAGGTAGCTTCAGTAATTGAAAGGCAGAAGGTGTACAGACCAAATTACCGAATCCTGTCCAATCCCCCCCCCCACCATATCACCTAATTATCACTGGGTAGGCATAAATTCATTAATGCGAGTAAAATGCCATAGACCCTTCGGGCACAGCTCAACACAAGGACACCCCCCACACCAACTAGTAGCCCCAAAATCCCAGAACGAAGGATACAACTTGGCTGCTGGTGCTCACCTTCATGCCTCACAATTGATATTTAGTTTACGTCACTTGGGGGCACGCAGACCAGAGACATAATGGTCCTAATTAACAGCTGGAGAGGGGGAAAATGGGCTAGCCTGAACAGGCATCTACTAAATGTGCTCCATAATATGAGCAGGTGAGGATATCAGCACAGAAAATCAGAAAATTATCACAAAAAATAAATTGCATGATTTGTGGTTGGGACAGCTGCCCTGGATTAACCAGGACCCCATTCTGAAATGCCTTAGGAAAGCTGCGTTCAATAAAATCCTCCCCTCATGACCAAACAAATATGCTAGAAACATTTCTGATGTGGAGCATAATGTTGCTGTTATAGCTGCTTGCTTGCATAGGAGCATGGCTAGCACACACACCCCCCAGCCCCGATTTTGGCAAGCAGTCTGACTCTCCCCTTCTGTGCAAATGAGACTCCCATCAAGAGTGTCACTTTTATTTAAGGACATTTATTTATGGACATTTATTCTTGCTGCATATTACACCATTTTAATTGATTTTCGGGGTTATGCACTCATTGTTTTGGGTATTTATGTATCTACTGCACTTTGCACCTTTTTGCATGTTGCACATGTGTTTCAGCACTTAAAAAATCTGTACTGTACCTTTAAATGCTTTTAGATTTAAGGTGCGATGATCTACACCTAGGAACCACCCTCTGATGACGTACTGTGTACGAACCCGGTCAGGGTTTTTGTAGCAAACCTGTTACTTGTATTTTTGGTGGTTTATTTTTAAATTGAAATAAAAGCCTTTTTGTGCTGCAGCTCAATATTCCAGTTCTCTCACAGAACACCACAGAACATAGAGGCCCTTAGAAAGCACAGCCCCAGTCCCAAAGCCACCCCTCTGATCACAGGGTACAAGTATGGATTCATTTTATCTGGTTGTAAAACATGGTGGGAATGGGTATCCCCTGCGGCACTGCCACTCCCACAGATCCCCCACAACATCAAGTGCTAACTTAAAAAATATACCCACCCGAGCGGTACAGAAATCCAACTGAAAAGCCTACCAGAACTATTTAAAATAACTAGTAGAATAAAAGTAAGCACTGTCCAGCTGTCAGATCAGTATTTTACAGTTCAGATATTAAGTCAACAGTACTTGCACAGTAAAATAGATGTGGTTGTCATTATACAGCATTATCTTGCTATAAATGGTAAAAGGTTTCACATTTGCACAAGTCTTGAAGCAGTCATTAGATTTTGATGCACCAGTTGGCTTGGTGGCTGCTCCTTTCTTTTGATGTTCCAAAAGGTTAGAAACATCTTTCTTAAGATGTTGAAGCAGGTCGTCATCCAGCCTAGAACTCTTACTCCCCTTCCCGGTTAGTTGCCACATGGTCTGGCAGAGTTTCAATTCCAATGTTGCCATCTCAGTATTTGAACAGTCAGTACCCCAATTTTTCAATTGTGGAATGGCCACAGCTACATTTTCAAAGATCTGTGTCCCAGCTTCAGTGAAAACTAAGTTTGGCTGGATAACTGACTTGGGCATGAATATTTTTTTGCTCCCTAAGCTGATAATCATCCAAGCTTGCTGCCTTTTTGCTTGCAGGGCTGGGGAAAAGTTGTGATCAAAATAAATTTGCTAGTCATCATATAAGACTTTCTTTTGTTTCCAGGCAGCATTTAAAATGGCCTCCTTTGTTTGAAAATATAACAAACAGACTATCATGGGTAAAGGATTTTGTGTTTGAGTCCATCAGGCGCGGACCCAGGGAGCAATGAGAATGTTCTATCATGAGAGGCAAGTCCGCAGATAGTTTCAACACTGATTTGAGCAAATGTTCTATAAAGGCAGGCATTGAATTGAAAGAGCCTTTTGCTCCCTCCCTCCCTCAATGCATGAATTCGAAAGTCATTTTCTACGTCCTCTAAGCGAGCACGTAAGTCCTGATCTCTCTGAAGTAAATATAAAAGTAGCTGATCCTGCTTCCCTTGAGTATCAGTCAGGTCACTGACCTGCTCCTGTGTGATCATAAGTTTTTTATCAATATTTTTAAGATGCATTTTCAGATCTGCTGGTGCAGATTCAATTCTTTGTACAGTGGAGATGACTTTTCATACTGTGTTATCAGTGGCCGTGATCTGTTGCCCCACATTGTCAGTTTCTACCTCAGGCTCTGGCTCTGCAGATGAAATTGATGCCAGAGGCTGAGAATGGGAAGATCTGGGCCTTGTTGTTCTGGTGGCCACTTTTTCCTCGAATATTAACTGTCACAATTTCCTGGCTGGAGACGGCGATCCCCCTTTCAGCTGTCTATTGGCCATGTCAACTGTTCTGTTACTAGATTTGGCAATGATTTAGTTGAGTTCCGGTGGCTAAAAGATCATTTTTAATGAAGCGAGATCTCCAAGCCCCAAGAGCGCCCTGCCACTCAGCTCATTACATCACCGGAAGTCCCTTTTCTATAATTTGTAATCACATGTATGCATTTGATAACATTTTACTTCCTGCTAACATAACAGTGCTTTCATCACAAGACTATGACTATTTAAGTGAGAATATGCCTCTCCTTAGCCATGCCTCATGACAAAGGCGCAAGCAAGAAAAAAAGTGCCAAGACTAGGGCTACCTACAAGACCATGACTCAGCTTGGCAGCAGGACTTTTTGCTACTGTTGTACATCCTTTTCATTGGAGTTTTTAATGTTTAGACAGTTCAGATAGCTGTCAGGCTTGTTTTGGTGAAGTGTGGGTAGTGCCATAATAAAGCACACAGCTACAGTCAAGTAAATTGTCCTGCTTGCTTGCTGCCTCAATTTGCAAAAATGCTTGAATTTCTAGACCAGTGAACTAGTAATATCTATGGCATCATATTGCAGCAGGGCACCAGATCTTGAGGTATACCTAGATACACCCCCCATGGTTCAAGGTGCCAAAGCAGTACAGAGAAAACAAACAATACACACAGATGCTACTTAAAACATAATTTATCCCATTATTTTACACACCATTTAGTAAAAAAAAAAAAAAAAAAGTGACAGAGAAAAAAAGACTAATTTTAGGTGCCAAAGGCTTTGGTAGCCTCTTACTGTTACTGAGACTATTTTCGGGTCCTATTCACATTCACACCTTTTGAGACGGCTGAAATGTTGCTGAAATTTCTATTATAGCCTATGGAGAGGGGGCTGAGATATTCAAAATCTATTGGGCAATGAGCAAGCATGCTGGATGTGCATACCTCTGTGCGCCTAAATAGTGATGAGGTTATGCAGGCATAGCGTGCTTGCTGCTGGCAGACAAGCTTGGATAAGATGCTTCATCTGGAAATAGTTCTAAGAAGTGCAGTATAAAATATCAGGGGGGTCTATTCAACAGTTGGAGCCCCAATGAATAAAACAGTTGTCTAGAGTGGCTCTACCCCTCCCTGACCCATCGTGAGTTATCATTGATGTGTAGCAACTCCCCTTACCTCCCTTCCCCTACCTGTTGCGAGGAATTCCTAAGGCAGACACAGAGATGCAGATTGTTGAGGGAGTAAAAGGTGGGTAACACTATTTTTTGTAGGTACATAAAGGAAAAAAAGGAAAACCAGTAGGGATAGTGAGGCTTGCTGAGGGAGGAGAGGGCAATGGAAGAGGATGAGCAAAAGGTAAATGTACTGAACAATTATTTCTGCATAGTATTCATGGTACAGGACAAGGGATCTCTACCACAGAGTGTGAACAAGGCTGCCACACAGGGGTTCAACAAAAGAGCAAGGTACAGATCTTGGCTGACAGCATAAGAAAGGGTCTTGAAGCTCTCAGAGTAGACAAGAGGCCAGGCCTAGACAGCTTGCACCGTCGAGTGTTTAGGGAGATGGCTGTTGAAATGGCAGTACCCCTAACCAAATTAATGACTCATTGAGGTCTTGAGTGATACCAGTGGATTGGAGACCCACCAATGTACTAACCCTTTATATGGGGAGCAGGAAGGATCCTGACAACTATAGGTCTGTCAGCCTTACCTCTGTCGTAGGTTAGATGGTGGAGACCATAGTCAAGGAAAGTTTGGTGGCCTTCCTAGAGGAACATGGACTGCAGGACAATAATCAGCAGGTTTGTGTTAAGGAGGTCATGCAAAACCAACCCAATACCATTTTTTGATGGGGTTGCCCAGTCAATAGACAGAGAACAGACAGTAGATTTGTTCTACTTTGACTTCAGCGAGGCCTTTGAATTGGTACCACACAAGAGGCTGCTAAAAAATTTGGAGGACGTAAGTGTAGCACAGGGTTATGTTAAGTGGGTAGATGGTGCAGAGGGAGACAACTGAGGATAATGGTGAGCAGGGCTAAGTCAGGGGACAAAGGGGTCACAAGTGCGGGGCTGTAGGGATAGGTCCTGGGACTATCCTAGTTAATATTTTCATAAATGACATAGGAAAGGCATCCAGGGTAGGTTATGTCTGCTGAAGTCATGAAGCTCTGTGTCAACGTAGATCACAAGGGAGGGGGGTTGGAGCTCCAAATGGACCCAGAGAAACTAGAGAGATTATCTAATATCTAGCAGTTGAGATTCAATGCCAAGAAATGCAAAGTAATGCACTTAGGGAGACAGAATCCACACACGGAATACTGGAGGGGGGGGTTAGTCTAACCACTATAACAGAGGACAGGGATAGAGGGGGTCATAATGAATAACTTCCTCAAGCAACCCAGTCACTGCAAAATTGCACAGAGGAAGGCATCAAGGATGCTGGGGATGTTGGGAGGGAGCCAGAAGAACTGTGGGTCACCCTGGAAACAGGAAATGGGACAGCCATACAAACTGGGGTTGTGTACAGGCCTCCAGACCAGGGGGAGGACATAGACACATTACTGTTAGAAAATATACAACACATGACAGCTAAAGGGGCAGTTCTGATAATGGGAGACTTCAACATGCCAGATATAGACTGTCAATACCAGCAGGGACATCTGCCAGAACTAGAAACATGGTGGATTACCTGCAGGGGGAGGGCCTCAAACAACTGGTACAACAACCCACAACAGACAGGGCTATCCTAGATCTAGTACTGACTAACAGGGAAAGGATCACAGATCTCCAGGTAGAAGGTCACCTGGGGGCCAGTGACCATCACATGGTATGGTTCAATTTGGCCACTAGAACAAAATCATCCCATTCCAAGGCAAAAATATGGGACTTCAGAGGAGCTGATTTTATAAGATGGCCAACAGAGTTAAGCTAGCCCTGGCAAAAAGAAAAACAGGTGAGGGGGTACAGGCAAAATGGGCAAGCATTAAAGATACAATGCTTGAAGCAACATCCCATTGTGTTAGTGAGAAAAGGAAGTGCAAAACAAGAAGGAAACCACTTTGGTTCCCAAACACAGTAGCAGAAAAGGTCAGAGCCAAAAGACTGGCCTTCAGGAATTATAAGGGAATGCAGCAGAATGAAGATAGGGAGGCATACCAAACTTCCCTAAGGGAAGCAGGGAAGGCAGTAAGGCAGGCAAAGGCCCAAACCGAGGAAACAGTAGCACGAACAGTAAAAGAGGGTGACACGACTTTCTATAGATACATTAGTGAAAGGAGAAAGTCCAGAGGGGGGTATTGCTAAGATCAAAGGGAATAAGGGGGCATATGAGGAGGAGGACCATGTAAAAGCATCTATCCTAAATAGATACTTCTGCTCAGTATTTACTGAAGAGAAGGTAAGGCAGGGCCCACAGCTCTGCAATATGGACACTGGGGGAAAGGAGGTGTGCACCAGTCCCTTCACAAAAGAAAGGGTCCTACAAGAGCTCAATAAGCTCAGGGTGGACAAGGCAATGGGACCTGATGGCATACATCCCAGGGTACTAAAGGAGCTAAGGGGTGGAACCAGCAGAGCCATTATCAGAACTATTTAGTGAGTCTCTGAGCACAGGAGAGGTCCCAGAAGACTGGAGAAGGGCACATGTGATCCCGCTCCACAAGAGTGGTAGCAGGGAGAAGGCAGGGAACTACAGACCAGTCAGTCTTACCTCAGTAGTGGGCAAGATTATGGAGACAGTCCTTAAGGAAAGGATAGTGCAACACCTGGAATCCATAGGAGCACAGGATCCAAGACAGCATGGGTTTACAGAAGGAAGGTCCTGTCAAACTAATCTCATAGATTTCTTTGACTGGGTAACCAGAGTGGTGGACCAAGGGGGAGCAGTTGATGTTGCCTACCTTGACTTCAGCAAAGCTTTTGATACTGTTCCACATAAAAGATTGATTAATAAGCTGGGTAGGCTCGGGTTGGGTCAGATGTTGGTCAACTGAGTGGCAAACTGGTTGACAGGTAGAAAACAGAGAGTGGTGGTAATGGTATACAGTCAGAAGAGATGCAAGACACAAGTGGGGTACCTCAGGGATCAGTCCTGGGGCCAGTCCTCTTCAATATCTTTGGTGACATTGCAGATGGACTGGAGGGTAAGGTTTGTCTGTTTGCAGATGACACCAAGATCTGCAACAGAGTAGATGATCCAGACGGTGTGGGCAGAATGAGAAGAGATCTGGATAAACTAGCAAAATGGTCAGAAGAGTGGCAACTGGGGTTTAGCAAGAAGTGCAAGATCTTGCACATAGGAGAAAACCTGAAGCCACCTATAGGCTGGGAGGGGAGTTGCTGGCAGTCACAAGAGAGGAAAGAGACTTGGGCGTCATTATCACTGATGACCTGAAATCATCCAAGCAGACCTCTAAAGCAGTAGGTAAGGCTAGAGGGATGTTGGGGTGTATTAGTAGGGTATCAAGTCGGAAGAGGGAGGTAATAATCCCTCTTTACAAGACACTGGTTAGGCCCCATCTGGAGTATTGCATGCAGTACTGGAGGCCACGCCTTCACAAGGACATTAACCAAATTGAGGCAGTCCAGAGAAGGGCAACCAAAATGGTGCAGGGACTGCATCAGAAAACATATGAGGACAGATTAACTGAACTCAATATGTATACCCTAGAGCAAAGGAGGAAGAGAGGAGATATGATTGAAACATTCAAACACCTTAAGGGCATTAACAAAGTGAAAGAGTCTAACATGTTACAATATAAGAAAAATAGCAGGACAAGAGGACACAGCATGAGATTAGAGGGAGACTGATTAAGGGGTAATGTGAGGAAGTTCTTTTTCACAGAAAGGGAGGTGGATGCATGGAATGACCTACCTCAGGAAGTGGTGGATATGAATACAGTGCAGAGCTTCAAACAGGCATGGGATAGGCATAAGGGAGCAATACAGATGAGTATGAATAGATAGGCCATTTACAGAGCAAAGGCCTAGGGTACATTCATAAGGTAGGAAAAGAAATGGGCAGACTGGATGGGTCTTGCGGTCCTTACCTGCCTTCAGCTTCTATGTTTCTATGTACTGACTGTAGGAGAAGTGAGGTGATTCTTCCCCTGAACAGATCCCTGATGAGGCTTCACCAGAAGTACTGTACTCAGTTCTGGAGTGCTCACCTGAGGAAGGACATAGCCAGACTTGAGTCGTTGCTGAAAGAGACACTGAGATGATCCAGGGCCAGCAGAGCAGATCCTATGAGGATCAGTCAGTGGCCCTAAATATATATTTGCTGGAGCCTGTGATCTCATTTCACTCAATGTCAGATACAGCAGCAGGACCTAGAGATATAAGGGCAACTTGGCCCCCCATCAAAAACTTCAACCAAAATGCAGGAACTGTGGGGAAGAGGTTCCAGCAATCTGGGGGTTGCCATTCCAAACTGAACCATTGATGGATATATATATATATATATATACACATGGCAATACTGGGACATGTATGCTTATGATTGCACCCAGAGAGCAGGAGTGAAGCAGGGAAACATGGGGATGCACCGGTGCAGATGGAGCAAAGTTTACACGCTACAAAAACTGCCTGTACCTGTGCATCAACCCAGCAAAACACTGATCCCTCTGCACTGCATCAGCATGACTTATAATGCTCCAGAAGCTGTTTACAATGCTGGATCTGCACTAGTGCAACTCACCTGCAACACTGTTCACAATGGTACAGATCAGGTCATGTAAATGCACCTTAAAACATGAGGCAAAAGTATGTATAAGCAGCCAGAAGAATGCTGGAGTCAATGTCTTGTTGTAAATAAGTGAACACGTCTTTCCTTTTCGACAAGGCTATGTTTGAAATTACGTAAATAAATACTATAAAATTTAAAAGAAAATGTTATCAAACCTGCAGGGAACATTACAGTATTTAATTGGGCATAATAACTGACCTTGCACTGATTGTCCGGATGACTGCACTCAGCCACCGTGAGACACCATCATATCTGGCAAGCTGTTGTTTTTAAGTCTGCTGTCCTGCCACAGCTTTAATATGGCAGGGTCAGCGTCCGGGGCATGTCAAGAGACCAGGAAAAAGCAAAATGGCTGAATCCAGGAGCAAGTAGCAACAGTTCATCCAGATCTTACATACTATATATTGGGGCAGAGAGAAGCAGACTGACTTGTAGTCACACTCCAGTGATGACTGTCTTTAGCCATCGCACTCCACTGCCATAAGATACTGTTGCATCTAGTAGAGTAAGTCAGCTGTTCTTTTAAAGTCTGCTGCCTGCCCCCTACGGTTCTGCCACAACTTCATCTGGGCAGGATCATTGTGGGTGGCAGAGGGTAGTGGCAGACAGAGCAGGGAGGTCACAAGGGTCAAAACTCCCCAACTGGAAGGCTGAGATGGTGTACAACACAGAACAAAACACTGTGAAATAAAAACAATTTAAACTGTAGTAACAGCAATATCAAAAGAAAATTCTAAAACAGGGAAAGTAGGCATCTTACACAACAGGAGAAAGATGCCGAACTTAAATCAAAAGACACAGGATTAACATTTTCACTGTAACATGCACTGCTGCTTTAATTCCAACCAGTTCTCATCTGGGTACAGCGAACAAAAAGCTGTTGTGTTGTGTGTTTGTGCCAATTTTTTTTTTTTTTTTTTTATTCTTTGGTAACTAGGTATGACCCACTAGGCACAAGGCCTGTTTTCAGGGGTAACATGGGAGCACTGGGGAAGTTTAGTGACATACTTAGGGTCAAACATTATGCAAGTGGAGATCATGGGAATCAAACACAGGTTTGTTAAATGTTCCAAGTTCATTCACAGCTCATTACTCTAACCTCTAGGCTATACTGTCAGCTCATGGCCACTGTGTTCCACCCCAGAGGGTGCTACTATGCTTCACTGATTGTTTAGTCTTTAGCTGTGTGTTGATTGTAAAGTGTTTTAAGATGTCTACTGGAAGGCACTACATATATGTAAATACAAATTATAATTAACGTAATGTTCAATATCCTAATGAGCAGATAAAAATACATAAAACTCTTAGGCCCGGATAGTCAAACTGCACCAGGCTGTGGCGCAAGCCTGGGTGCAGCTCAACTTTGTTGCGCAGGGGTGTGGCCTGGGCGATATTCAATGGAGCTGCGCTATGGCGCAGCAGCTTTGAATATCGTACCCTGGCCACTCCCACTGTGCATGGCGCAGTGGCACTGCGCCAGCGCTAGTGGCCATAGTGGAGCATGGAGATGCGCTGGCACAAGTGCCATTGCGCCATACACAGCACCTGCGATATTCAAAAGGGGACATGCAAATGGGGCCATAATTTATGCAAGGCGCACAGGGGGCCATTTGCATCTCATTACGTCTCCATTTGCATTCCATTAGCATTCAGGTGCGCCGATCCCCGACGATTTGCGCATGGCGTTCTGCCAGGCAGCAGCCGTCGGGGACAGACGCCCCCTGCAGCCCGATCGCGGGCATTCCTGTTATATAACAAAAAAAAGTCCAATATCCTGGTGGTCCAGTGGACCTCTATGTGCCGATCGCTTGGCCGGGCATCAGTACCAGTCCCCCAAGTCCAATATCCTGGTGGTCCCAGTGGACCACACTGAGCCGATCACGGGCATCAGTACCACATCAAATACCCCTACTACCCTGGTGGTCTAATGTGCCCCCCCACCACCCATCCACTGGAGCCCCACCGCCCGCTCCGCCCCATCAGCTGGTGGGTGGCAGCCTCCACCCACCTGCCGCCCGCCGCCCGCCCGACTGACAGCTCGGTGGGCTGCCGCCAGGTGGTTCACAGCATGAGCAATGATGCAACCTCTCGTACTATAGTCAGATATGTGAATTCTTCATATCTGGACTCAATGTATGATATGCAACCCATTGAGCAATGCTTCAACAACTTTGTCAGTCAGCGGCGGTGAGCGGCTGGTGGTGCTGCACCGCCGACTGATGAGACCAGCAATGGATGAAAATGAAAGAAACGACGGACTGTACTCAGGCAATCACTGGACCTGGTATTAATGAAAGAAGTCCCAGCGACAAGGATGCTTACTATGGCAGGGCAGGGGCGCTGCCAGTCGCGGCAGGAACCGGGTGGCCACCCACAGGTGGCAGCTGCTGTGTTGCACCCTGCAATGTGGCAGCTCACCTGTGGGTGGCCATCACTTGTTCCTTTTTTTCCTGGCATAACTTTGTGCAGGTGCAGGTAGGGGTTACGCCTGCATGACTCTGCACATCCTGGGCTGAATATCGGGCTATGTAGGTTATGCATGGGCACGTCCCCCCTACCTGTGCCTGCATACATTACTGATGCGCTCCGGCGAATTGGGATTTGTGCGGCTCACTTTTCCCTTTTGGAATATCGCGCAGGGGCGCATCAGTGGGTTGTGCACGGCGCAACAACCCTTTTGAATATCTGGGCCTTACATAATGTTAAATAGCATTCTAGGGGTTGGAAGGTATTACAACATTTCCTCAGTTCACTTACTGTATGTGCATGTGCAGTGGTGGAAACATGGAAACATAGGATTTGTCAGTGGAAAAGGACCGTTTGGCCCACCCAGTCTGCCTAGATGTTTCCTGCCTAATCTGCCTGTAGACCCTAACTGGTCTCTAAATACCATCCCTACTCCCTGCCTGTTTTCAAATATACCGCTATGTCTATTGCATGTATTCCTTGAAGTCCCCTACTGTTTGTCTGCACTACTTCTACTTGTCTGCCACCTCT
Organism: Neoceratodus forsteri; assembly: GCA_016271365.2. NCBI lineage: Eukaryota > Metazoa > Chordata > Ceratodontiformes > Ceratodontidae > Neoceratodus > Neoceratodus forsteri. The sequence goes on from CM057449.1 coordinate 1,467,575,081, forward strand.
GCAGTGAAGAAATATTTCCTACCATCTCTCTTAACCCCAGCACCACTACTTCATCACATGCCCCTGGTCCTGGTGTTCCTTCTCCTCCACCCTGTTCACCTCTCTGAGGTATTTATGTTTATGATGTTATCTCTCACTTTCCTGTCTTCCAGGGTATACATGTTGAGATCCTTCATTCTCTCCTCATAGAACCCCAGCACCATTCTAGTTGTCCTCCTCTGGACTGTCTCCACTCTATCGATATCCTTTCTGAGGTGCAGCTTCTAAAACTGGAAACAGTACAGCAGGTGGGGTCTTACCAGGGAGTGAAACAATGGCAACCCCACCTCCTTCCTCCTGATGAATGTACCCCTCCATATGCACCCTAGCATTCTGTTAGCCCTACCCACTTCTTTGTGACACTGCCCTGCCAACATGAGGTCACCAGATATGATAACCTCAAGGTCCCTTTCTTGTTCAGTGACTGTCAGTACCTTCCCCCATCCTATACTCAGCACCTGGGTTCCTATGCCCTAGATGTGAACCATATGAGGACAGATTGGAAAGGCTGGGATTGTGGTCATAGGAGAGTAGAAGGGCAAGGGGAGATTATTGGCATTATATAAGTCCCTGAAAGATGAGCATCTTAGATCTGAGTTGGGATTGGTGTTTAAAGAAAAAACCTATCAATTGAGAAGGCATGATAGGCAACTGAGAGGAACTGAATAGGACTGAACAAAGAAGGAAGGGTTTTAAGTGTAGAGCAATAAGGATATGGAATGGACTACCTCAGGAGGTGGTAGAAGCGAAAGTCTGGATCTTTTTAAAAAAAGATTGGACAAGTTCCTTGATGAAGTTGGTGGTGTTTGCCACTACCACTGAATTGTGGAGAAAAACTATATGGGCTATGCCTTTTGACTTTATTTCTCCAGTATGAACTCCAGTATGTATGTATGATCTTGTATGTGTTGGCATTGAACCCCAACTGTCATGCTTTAGACCACTCCTCAAGTTTCCCCAGATCACTGCTAATTTTCTCCACCCCCTCCTGAGTGTCCACCCTATTGCAGATGTTGGTATTATCCACAAAAAGACATACCTTCCCTTGCAGTTTCTCAGCAATGTCACTTTTAAAGACATTGAAGAGGAACGGTCCCATTACTGAGCCCTATGGCACTCTGCTGATCACTTCTCCATCCTTTGAGAGAGTATCATTTAAAACCACCCTGTCTCCTACCTGTTGAGTGGTTTCTAACCCAGTTCACCACTTTGGATCCCACCTCCAGACTGCTCAGTTTCTTTATCGGCCTACTGTGCAGCATAGTGATGAAGGCCTTGCTAACGCCCAGATAGGCCATGTCCACTGCCTTCCCCTGATCTATTTCCCTGGTCAGCCAATCAACTTCAGCCAGTCAAAGAAATTCATCAGATTCATTTGGAATGACATCTCCCCCTTAAACCCATGCTGCTTGTGGTCTTAGTGATATTTCCATTAATTTCCCCACCACTGATAGAAGACTGACCAGCCTATAGTTGCTAGCCTCCTTTCTGCTGCCACTGTTACTGTATGTGAGGAACAATGTCCACTCTTCTCCAGTACTGTAGAGCTATGCCTGTTTCCAGCAGGCTATTGAACAAGGCTGTCAGTGGAGCAACTAGCACCTCCTTGAGTTCCTTTAGAACCTTTGGATATATCATGTCTGCAGTCCCATAGCTTTGTCCACCTTTAGAGCTGCAAGTCCCTTCCTATCTCCTTTTTCTTCTGAAAAATGAACTTGTGCCCATCCCCCTCCCCATTCCTGCTACTCCCTGGTTGTCCACCCCCACTTCACAGTGAAGACTTGAGCAGAAGTACCTATTTAGGATGTCAGCTTTTTCTTGGTCCTCTTCTGCGCAGTCTCTCCCAAACCACCCTTCTGATCCTTACTATCCCTCCCCTTGTTTTCCTGTTCTCACTTATGTATCTGAAGTCTTATCCCCCTTAGTGACCCCTTTGATGATTCTTTCCTCTATCTGTGCCTTTGCTCCCCTCACCACCTTATCTGCTTCCCTCTGCTTTACTAGATATACCTCTCTGTCCTACTCCATTTGTGTTTCCTTAAACCTCCTGAATGCCACCCTTTTTTCGTTCACCACCTTTGCCACTTTCATAGAGAACCTTAATGGATTCTTTTTCCTTCTGCTTTTATTCAGTTCCTTTATAGTAACCAGTATGACCACGTCCCAGTCATGTTGCTCAGTGCAGCATGACTCTGTAATGACCATTAAATCCAGATCAGCCTCCGCCATGATGGCTTCCAGGTCTGGAATTTTTATTTATATATTTATTTAGTTTTTGTTTACTGGGTGGGTATGCTAGCCATAAAAATGACTATTTTCAGACATGACCTGGGAAGTTACAAACAGGACAATACAGTGGCAAAGCACAGGGTGGGATTACATAGCAAGGATACAGCTTTTGATAGTCACACTAAGGTACAACTAAAAGATTACAATAGCAAGATACAGCTTTGACAGTGAAACAATTGGATTACAACAGCAAGGATACAGTTTTACAGTGAAAACATGGTTCGAATAGTGGATAAGGTAAACAACAATAGGCACCTAGCATACGAGAAAATAGTACAGGTCAAGGGTAAGTGCCAGCAGCAGACAAAAAGACATAAGAGCTAATAGCAATCGACAAGATCCACGTTATAATTTGACAATACCGAGTAGTGGTTGTCGGAGGTATGGGGTCAGGACACAGCAGGAGCATTAGAATGATACAGTGAGGAAAGCTCTCAGGAGGAGCAGAGCAAGGCAAGATTAGGAGCAGAAAAGGAGCAAGAGTGATGCGAGACCATGAGGAAGGGGAGAAGGAGCACCTAATCAATTGCTGGTAATCAGGAGAGAACTAGGGGGGATTAAAACACATGCAAGGAGTAGGTTTACAAAGGTGAGGCTGATATACATTCTTAAAAAGGGAATGGCTTGGTGCAGACCGAACCGCTAGGGGAAGGGAGTTCCAGAATTTGGGGACAGCACAGAAGAAAGCATAGGTTCCCTTGGAGGTTTTACATCTAGAAATGTGAAGTAGGGATTGATCAATGGACTGTAAGCCATAAGAGGATGTCTGGGGAAGAAGGAGGGAGGCAAGAGATCCTGGGACATTGGTTCTAATGATGTTATCCATCAGCAAATCAAGAGAGAGAAACTGATAGTGTGAGGCAGAAGGCCAGTTTAGGTCAGCATAGAGCTGACATTGATGTTTAAGTTGCTGTGATGCAGAGGCATAGAGACAGATGGTGCTATATGTAGTGTCCCATCTATGTAAGGACGCCTTTGAGGCATTAATATAGGTCACAGTTCCTTAGGCCAGAGAGGGGAGCAGAATACCTCTGGCAATGGCTAGTCTAGTAGAAGGTGTAAGGATGTAACTAGTCTGATTTTGGAGTTCACAGACTTACATGTGGCCAGGATATGTTGGTCAAAGTCAAGGGACCTATCAAGCAGGACCCCAAGGTATTTGAATGAGCTTACCATCTTCAGTATACAACCATCAAGGCAGGAGATACTGAGTTGACTTTGAGCTGTCCTGAGCTTGGCCGGAGTGCTAAAGACCATAGCCCGAGTTTTCCCCATATTAAGTAGGAGCTTGTTCCTGGAGAGCAAAGACTGAACATCATGAAAGGCAGAAGAGAGATTAAGGTTTATCTCTGACATACTCTTTGAGCTATGGTACAGGATAAGGTCATCTGCATAAAGAAGAGACAAGCAGTGAGGGATGTCTTGAGTAATGGGATTGATAAAAGTAGAAAAAAGAAGGGAACCCATGATGGAACCCTGGGGAACACCTATGTTTATGGACGCTTGATCTGATAAGGCCAAGTTAAATTTGATGACTTGAACTCAGTTAGTGAGATAGCTATTAAACTAGGATACAGATTGTGGTGAAAAGCCAAGAGATGAGAGATTGGAGAGCAGAAGAGGGTGGTCAACCAGGTCAAAGGCTTTTGTGAGGTCAATGAATACAGCTCCTGTCAGCAGTCCAGAATCCATGGCACAGTGTACATCATTGGTAAACTTGAGCAGGGCAGTGGTGGTACTATGCCCTTTGTGGAAGCCATGCTGGTTAGGTGAGAGCAGCTTGAATTTAGAGAGAGATATTCAATGGTTCGGGAGGCCACCAGTTTTTCCAGGATTTTTCCCAGGATAGGGAGGATCACAATGGGCCAATAATTTGAGATGCCTTTTTTGACCCCCTTCTTGAATACAGAAGTGACTCTGACAATTTTCCAAATGCTAGGGATGTTGCTATGACACAGGGATAGGGTATAAATTTGAGCTAGAGGGAAGGCAATAAAAGGGGCAGCTAGTTTAAGGAGACTTGGCTCAATACCGTCTGAGCCAACACTGGTGTTGTCAGAGATTGAATTGAGTAGTTTTAGAACATCAGCTTTGGTGATGGGTTTGAAGTGGAAAGAAGGGTGATCTGATTTATGATTGATCTGCATGGGGCAGGGGTTTGGTTGTGCATGGGGGAAGGTAGAGATAAGGCTAAGTCAGTGAAGTGGATGTTAAAGAAGTTTGCAATGGTTGTCGGGTCATTGCAATGCATGTCATTCAGAAACATATCATTGGCAGGGTGGGATTTTTGAGTGCCCAGGAAGGTCTTTACATGTGACCAGAACTTTCTAGAGTTCCCTGCCATGTCCAGTAGGAGTTCCTTGCAGTAGGTGCTCTTAGCTAATCTGATTTGCCTCTTACAGGAGTTCCTTTGAGCTCTGTAGATATTATAGTCAGACGTTCTGTTTCCAAGGCTTCTTACATTGGAGCACATGGCTTTCCACACTTTCCTTCTCTTCCTGCTGCCCTGTTTCCCCCTTCCATTCCCAAAACAGCACTTGTGGCAACAGAACCTTTTACACAGGAATATCCATTGCAAAATGCAGTTTATTAGTGCTCAAGCTGATAGCCCTTACCCCTGCCCGGCTTCCAAAAGAAAGTGTTGGGGTAGGGCTGTCAGCTCAACCTGTGAAGCACATTCTAATGGACTATTCCTAATAACAGATCTGTTCCCGATGGGAGAGACTTAGCCTGAAGTTCAATAAGGGGAATAGCTCCTACCACAATCTCTACTTAAACCCTCCACTAATGCATCTCCCTTGCTTGTGGAGTGTTTTTTGTCTCTGCGTGGCTCATGTGGCTGTGCTGTCTGCTCCTGCTGCTGCTGTCTGGTTCATGGTTTGTTTCTCCCCTTTCCTTCATGCTTCACCCCTCCCCTCCTGTTTTCTCCCCTTGTTTTGTGTGTTAAATGTATCTCCTATGTCCGTGTTGCCTCCTCCTCAGTGGCTCCTCTGCCTCCCCGCTCCTGCTTGTGTTTGGATTATTTTCTCTCCCTGTTTCTTTTTTGGGCATTGCTTCTTCCCTGTCATTTTCCCTGGTCTTCCCCTGATCCTTTCCGAGATTCTCCCACTTCCTGTCCATTCTTTGCATGTGTCCCATTCTCCTCCTCATCCCCTTTGACTCTACAGGGGAAATCTACCTACACATGGACTCTGCACCACTGGGACCATACTTTCCCGGTTTCCTACCTCTCCTTGTCCTGGCAACAGTCTTCCCATTCTACCATAAGTACCTCTGCATTCTTTCTTAACTTTTGGCCCTCTTCTTGTGTGTTTACATTTTGGCCCCCAAACATTATAATGCCTACCTGAATCCCTGTCCCCCACATGGCGTTTAACAACTTTACCTCTATTGGGGTCGCTTACCATGACCTGGGATCAAGAGGACAACTGGCTTTCTGGACTTTATGGGGTACCTCTACTTATCTGTTACATCAATTTCCCACCTGTCTGGGACCGATGCTCAGAGTTGGCTCCATTGCTAGTGCAATTTGTGGTACTCATCCTGTTGCACAGCACCAAAAGATTGTGGTCAGCCCCTGCCTTCCAGTATTGCAGTACTACAAATACAGCCCATATGCTGCACTTACATATGACCTACTTTATATGCTGTATTTCAGACACAGTGATCCTAGTCAATACTCATAGCAACCTATGCCTGATGTCTGCAATTTACCCACAATTTTACTGGCTGGAGCATCGTAAATATCATGATGTAGTTACACTATTTTTCTGTTTCCCTGTTGTTGACAGTCTGTTATTGGCAAACTGGCACTATTGACTAACTGTGGAAAGGCTGACACCGGTTAGTATGTACCTTCATTGCCTTATCAGAATGATATCATGAGCTCAGCATCTTGGTTGTCCTTGCCCCGAAACCCCTCAGATAACTATGTTCCAGCGTTGTCCAACTCAATCTGTTAATTAATGTGACTCTGGCCACTTTGACTTTGCACTGTGTAAAGCTACCTGTGGTTTCTATCCACAGCCATGCTCTTCTCCTGTCCCATTTGTTCCAACCAGTTTGCCTGCTACTGGTCCTAGTCAGGGTGGGGGTCATCTGTCACTTGCTTGTGGTACCTGTTCTTGTTCAGGATAGTTTGCACTACTTGCTCCAGGATGGGGGTGTGCAGGGGGTTCTCCCATTCTCTGATCCTGGCTGATTTGGCCTAACCGCTCCTGCTGCCTTCGCCCTCACTCACCTGCACCCTCATAATCCTTTTCCTTGGTTCCTGACTAGACTACAACAGGGCATCCTTCCCTTTTAAGTCACTATTTCCAAAGCTGAACCTTCTCCATAGCTCCACCTGTTTACATGCTCCCTTTCCTATCATTATTGTAAGCCCTACCATTTTGCCTGCTGTCCATTATCCTTGTCTCATTTCACTGCTTACTCCACTCAGTTCTACAGCAGCATTATGAGCCTTCAGCCAGCCCATACCAGCAGTGTTCTGGACTCCGTCCCTAACTCTCACCTTCTGAGGTGCTGAGCAAAATAGGCTTCCCCAGTCTACCGGGGATGGGATTCCATTACATCAACCACCTCAACATCCTCTGTCCCTAATTCTGCTGGACAGCATTGAGTGAAGGTTAGCTCGCCCTGACTACCAGGGATGGGAGCCATGTCTACTGAGATGCATAGGGAGAGGCATCACCAGTAGGAAACAGGAAGTTGTTATCTATCTGTACAGACAGCTGGTGAGACCCCATCTGGAGTACTACGTGCAGTTCTGGAGACCCAATCTCCGCAAGGACATAGACAGGGTGGAAGCTGTCCAGAGGAGGGCAACTAAAATGGTGCAGGGTCTGCACCGGAAGACATATGAAGACAGACTAAAGGAGCTTAATATGTATAGCCTCAAGGAAGAGGGGGCATGATGGAAACTTTCAAGTACCTCAGGGAATCAAAGTCCAAGAGGGTAGCATCTTCAAAAAAGGGTGTGCAAGAACAAGGGGTCACAATTTGAAGAGATGGGCTCAGAGGTAATGTAAGAATATTTTTTCCCAGAGAGGGTTGTGGATGCATGGAACGGCCTTCTGGAGGAGGTTGTGGAGTCAAAAACAGTGGCTGAATTCAAGCATGCATGGGACAGTCATAAGGCAATTCTAGGGGGTGGGGGTAGAAAGAAGTAGGCTGCTGGTTAACTAGGATCTGCAGCTTATCCATTAGGTAGGGAAATGGGCAGACTGGGTGGGCCAAGCGGTCCTTATCTGCCCTCAAATTCTATGTTTCTATTGAGTTACTCCATACCTTCTCTACCTCAGATCAGTTGCCGCTTCACTTCAGGAATGGAACTTCCTCGCCCCATGTGTCTTCATCATCCTATATATGCCCAGAAGATGGGCAGACCACCAGTCATGGATCCTCAAAGGTTTCCTCCACCTGGGGGTTTTCCCCTCCTGAGTGCCAGGGGGTCATACCCTGAGTTGGAGGAGGTATCTTTCTGGGCCTTCTATTCCCTACAAAGTCCTACCTACATACCTACTACTCAAGGGTGGGAATAGAGCTAAGCCACAAGTAGTACTACAAGTTACACAAGCACTATATATCCCATTGCTATTCCACAAACATTGAATGGGAGGGCTTAGCCAGAGGTTCAATATGGTGAGTAGCTCCTCCCACAGCCTCTACTTAAACCCTCCACTAATGCACCTCCCTTGCTTAGGGAGTGTTTTTTGTCCACCACCATCCCCTCCTCCTCCTCCTCCTTCTCCAGTGCTCTTCTCACCCTTGCTCCTGGGCCTTCTATTCCCTACAAATTCCTACCTACATACCTACTACTCAAGGGTGGGAATAGAGTTAAGCCACAAAAGTAGAAGTTACACAAGCACTATATACCCCATTGCTATTCCACAAACATTGAAGAGCTGTTTTAGTGACTTTTCTGTTGTCTTGGGCTGGCCATCTTCCTAACTGCACTGACCCTGCACCACTTGTTTCACAGTGGCCACTCTTGCATTTATGGTTTCCCCTCCCATTCCTGACTGTTTTTCCCTGAAACGCCCCCTGACTTTCCTCCTATTTTTAATTTCCACATTCCCTGTCTCCTTCAATCCTCTACCCACTCTTACATGAGTTTTAGCCCCCTTTTTTTCCATCTTGTCCCTATCCCCCTCTGTATGCCCCCTGCCCTAGGAGAGTTTTCTGCCCTGGACCCTAACTCCCTGCTGCTTTATCATCCTGGTGGGGACAATTATTGTCTCCCTTTGTTTTACTGCCTCCTTCCTGGCTAGTTTAAATGCTCATCCAAGTACTGCAGCATTTAAACCTCCCGCCAAGGACTGTGGTCCCCTTTTTCTCTTATAGAAGTCCATATTCTCCCAGCCTTGCCGCAAGTCCCTGATGTAGCTGAAGCCCTCCCCATGCACCGTGCCTTCAACCAGTTGTTAAATGCCCTGGTGTAGAGCGCCCTTGCTGTACATAGGTAATACCTCAAAGCTACCATGCGTGCAACCTTTTTAAGGCCCTTTCCCAACTCCCTGAGGCTACCCTGCACTACCCCTACCCTGTCCCTTGCCTGGTCATTTGTCCCCAGGTGCACAATGATGTCTAGCTTCCTCCCATCTCTTGCTGCCTTAGCGATTCTCTGGATATGCTGTTCTACCCTCCAAACCAAAGCCCCTTTTATTTATTTATTTCATTTATTTATTTGGTCATCAGTTTATAGACCTTTGAGTCAAAGACTCATTTACAAAGGCACCTCGTCAAGAAAGCAACACATCACAGCAAACATAACAGTACAGTACATAACGCTTAGATTAAAAAAGCAACCAGTGTTACAGGCATTCAATGGTGGTACAAGCTTAGTAATAGGTAGATCACAGTATTCATAATATAGGTACACGAGTACCACGTCAGGTAGCAACCAGAGATATTTTATTACATTAGTCAGCAGATGTTTCCTGAGACCCCAGGCATATACAGCAAAAGTAGAGGGCACAGACCCAGCCTAGGGGTGAAGGTATGGGGAATGTGGGGGATTATGTGCAGTTGCAGCAGCGAGTGCTTGTCAGATGGCTTCTGAGGGAGACCTTGAAAGGACCAAGCTTAGTGGTGTCAGCTATGTTGGCTGGGAGGGAACTGAACCAGGAGGGAGCCCGATAGCAAAAGGATCTCTGGGCCATAGAGGTCCTTACCCTGGGGACAGTAAGGGAGATTTTGACAATGCTGCAGGTGGAGACTGAGGGGGAGGCACACTGCAGAGAGGTGGTGACCCCAAGGGGGGGAGCCCCAGCAGGGTCTTTTTTAAAAGAAAGCATGTTTGGAAGTGGAGTCTTTCTTCATAGTTGAGCAAGTTGGTGGTGGAGTACAACAGGCATGTATGGGTGTGCCTAAGGGCACCCAGCATTAGCCTGCAGGCCTTGTTTATAGAGAGCTGGATTCTTGTAAGCACAGTGTTGTTGGCTGCAGCATAGATGAGCAGCTCATAGTTGATTAGCGACAGGACAGAGGAGGTGATTGCCATTCTAAGGGCCTCTTGTGGTAGGTAGTCCCTATGGTGGTATAACAGTTCAATCCTGACATTGGTGGCAGCAGAAAGGGCATTGGCATAGGAATGGAAGGAGAGTGCCGAATTAAAGGTAATGCTCAGATACTTGTAGGAGGAAACCTGCTCAATGAGGTTTAGTGTGCTAGGCAGTATCTCGAGAGGGGCATCACTGGCTTTGCTTTGGCGATGCGAGAAGAGCATAGCTTTGGTCTTTTTTAGGTTCAGGACTAGCCTTTGTGATGTGAACCAATGCTCAGCTCTATCAAAAGCTTGTTGGAGGGTGGCCGGGAGCGTGCTGGGGTCAGAGACGAAGAGCACACTGTCATCCGCGTAAAGGAGGATCTTACTTGGGCAGGCCGAGGTGAGGGAGTTGAGATAGAGACTGAAGAAGAGAGGGCCTAAAATGGAGCTCTGTGGAACCCCAGAGTGGACAGGTCATGTGTCAGATAGGGTATATTGATTTTTACACACTTAGTTCTGGCAGAGAGGTAGCTGGTGAACCATGCAAGGGGGCTGGGGGAGAAACCAAGGCATCTGAGGGAGTCAAGCAGGAGGGGATGGCAAACCGTGTCAAAGGTCCTGGAGAGGTCAATGAATGAGGCACTGGCAGGACACTATTTTCCATTTCTCCCCCTGCTCCTAAGTCTATCCCCTAACAACAGAGTCCCCCACCAGCAATTGCTTCCTCCTTGGCTTGGTGCATCTCTGTTCCTCCTTGGGCCTCCACTTCTCAGGGCCCCCACCTCCTCCTTTCCCACTGTGACAGGTTTCTCTTCTCAGTTGCCACATCCCACCAGTATGGTGAAGGAGTTCTGCAGTGATCTAGGCAGGGGAGCATGCAACCTTCCTGCCACCACCCTCCTGGAGCCCACCAAGAGAAATGAAGGGAGGGGAACCTATGGGAACTTACTTCCAGGAGTGAAGTTAAAAATCTGTCTCAGTTCCAGGAGTTAAAAGAAGAATGACTTCTCCAGGCTTATGAACCCCTTGAGCCATTTATTCTTAAATGAGCAGGGAAGGGGAAAGAAGGCTCACATGAAAATGGCTTGCAAAGCAATAAGCTGAGTATGATGTCTCTGAAATCCTGTTCACAGCGTCTAGCAATTTGTTCTGGGGTGATGGCAGGAAAGCAAACTTTAAAAAAAGACATAGGGTCCCATGCACAGTCTCAAGAGGCTATCACTTCGTAGTCACAATAACCATTTTGCAAGCACAATCTAAGGAACACAAGAAAAAAATGACTCACCTTAGTAATTGTGTTTCTTCTAATGGAGTCTTGCTGTATTCTGACTTATTGCAGTTAGTCCCAGAACTAGAACTGCTCCAGAGAGGAAAGAGTTAAATTCTATGCAGAGCATAGAACGTTGAGCTTGAGCTCGGTTCAAACCTCTGTCTGCTGCACTTCAAAGTGTAACCGTCAGATTCTTATGAGCTAATACTAACTAACTAAACCCACTATGTGGAAATTGTAAAAATTTTTACTAGCCAAATGGCAACCAAATATTTTGGATCCCTCAAAAGACTCAAGTCGAGAAATCCAAAATGAAAAACATAGAAACATAGAATTTGACGGCAGATAAGGATGGCTTGGCCCACCTAGTCTGCCCATTTCCCAACCTAATGGATAAGCTGCAGATCCTAGTTAACCAACAGCCTACTTCTTCCTACCCCCACCCCCAGAATTGCTTTATGACTGTCCCATGCATGCTTTAATTCCACCACTGGTTTTGACTCCACAACCTCATGCATTCACAACCCTCTTTGTGAAAAAAGACTTCCTTACATTACCTCTGAGCCACCCCCCCAATCTTCAAATTGTGTCCCTTGTTCTTGCACACCTCTTTTTCTGAAAGATGCTACCCTCTTGGACTTTGTTGATTCCTTTGAGGTACTTGAAAGTTTCTATCATGGCCCTCCTCTCCTCGAGGCTATACATATTTAAAAACCAGGTAGTGAACACTTATGACTATTAAAATAACCAAACATAACCCACTCCTCCTCTCTAAAAAGGAGTGTCCAAATGCACCCCTGGGGTGCAACACTGCGCCTGCCAGCCCACTTCCCAAAAAACAGGTTCTGAGAGGGGAGACAGGGAGGGAGGTCAGAATACAGCAAGACTCCATTAGAAGAAACAATTACTATGGTGAGTAATTTCTTCTTCAAACATGAAGTCTTGCTGTACTCTGACTTATTGCAGAAGACCAAGCAGTACCACCATGGAGGAGGGAATCAAACCTACTTTAGGAATAGGCTCTGCAGTACTGCTGTACCAAACCGAGCATCACTCCTAGCCTGGATATCCAGAGAGTAATGCTTGGTGAATGTATGGACTGTTTTCCAGGTGGTTGCTTTACAAATCTCTAGCAAAGGAATATCCCTGGCAGCAGCCAGGGAAGCAGCTGTACCTCTAGTCGAATGAGCCCTCAGGCCTGAGGGTGGTATTTTACATAGCTTTTCATAACAGAATTGTATACAAGAGACAATCCACCTGGCAATAGTTCTCTTAGTGGCAGGTTTGCCCTTTCCCACTTCCCCACAAGTGAGGAACAACTGGAGGGACTCAAACCTGAGGGCCTTAGTACGCTCAATGTAGTGGCTAAGGGTCCTTTTAAGAATGGTCAGTGAAGAACACCGGGAGAGACAAAGATTGGTTCAGATGAAAATCTGAAACCATATTAGGTAAAAACCTCCTACTGGTTCTAAGGACGTCCTTATCTCTATGAAATGAAATGAAAACAGGCTCCACTGACAGGCTTGTAATTCACAGATAAGTCTGGCAGAGGTAATAGTTAGCAGAAACAGTTTTCCAAGTCAAGTACTTGAGCTCTGCTGAAGACAAAGGCTCAAAGGGGGGTTGCATAAGCTGAGCAATGCAAACATTAACATCCCAAGCAAGCGTAGAATCCCTAAAGGGAGGGTTGGTATGAAGCAACCCCTTGAAAAATTTACAGAAAACAGGATGGGATGCCATTGAGGAGGGCTTTCCCACTGGCAGAAAAGCAGAAACAGCTGACAAATGTACCTTGAGGGTAGCTGGTCTAAGTCCTAGGCCCTATGCCCAATATTGTTATGTATTTAATACTTACCTTAAGTAATCTCCAGGATGTTTTATTGTTACCCACCCATACCTGGGTGCTTGTTATTTTTGTACCCTTGTAAGGCTACCCTGCCTGGTGGTCCTGTGTTTTGGTGCTAATACCAGACTGTCATCTGTAATTTTGACTTCTGCATTGTTGCACACTCCCGGGTCATGCTTGAAAATAGGCAGGGTTTTTGGCCAATGCACCTACCTGGTTACCAAAAGCTAATAAATAAATTAAGATGAACCATGTAATCCAGAACTGTAGACATTTCAGCAGTGTCCGGGGATATGTGTTTCTTGTAACGCCAAATGCTAAATCTCTTCCATTTGGAATTATAAGTTTTTCTGGTGGCAGATTTTGAGAGGCTTTGAGAATGTCCAGAACCCCTTGAGACAAATGTAAATTTGCATACTCTAATTCTTCAAGAGCCATGCCTTGAGACTGAGAGACCGAAGGTTGGGATACCAAATCCTTCCCTCAGAGGAGGTTAGCAGATTGTGATTCATGGTAAGAGACAGGGGAAGATGGACTGATAGGGACAGCAACAGGGGTACCAAGGCTGCCTGGCCTAATCTGGAGCAATCAGGATCACTTTGCAGGACTGTGACCTTATCTTGACCAGGACCTTGAACAATAGAGGAAAAGGAGGGACGGCATATAGAAATTTCCCTTCCCAGTCTAGAATCAGAGCATCCAGAGGGACTGAGCCCAAGACTGGAGGTCTACAACAAAAAGAGGAAGCTGGTGATTGCCTGGGGCTGAAAAGAGATCTCTGGAGTGCCCCACTTTGAAAAAATCACTTTCAACACTAGGGGATCCAGGGACCATTTGTGACGGCCCTGGGAAATTCTGTGCAATGCATCTGCTAGTACATTGGCCTTTCCTGGAAGGTGGACTGCTACCAGAAAGGTCTGTAGAGAATAAGCCAGGGACCATAACTTCATGGCTTCCATGCACAAGGCCGTAGACTGAGTGCCTCCCTGCTTGTTGCTATACCACATAGTGGTGGTGTTGTCTGTTCTGACCTGAAACATCTTATTCTGTACTGATTGAGAGAAGGTTTGCAGGGCCAGAAAAACTGCCCTGAGCTCCAGAAGGTTTATGTGGAGAAGAGACTCCTGAGTGGACCACACTCCCCGGGCTGTGAGAGTTCCCAGGCGGGCTCCCCATCCCAGGAGAGAAGAATCTGTGGTTTGAACCACAGAATGAGACTGAGTGATGAATGGGACTCCTTTCCTGAGGTTGTCCTGATCCTGCCACCAGTGAAGGGCCTGGATCAGGATCTGAGTTACTGGAACATGTTTGGTTAGAGAATCTATTTTCTGAGACCAAAAATACCCGAGATGAAACTGAATGTCTGTCATCTGAAATCTGGCCGCTTGGACCATTGCAGTGGAAGCTGCCATGTGGCCCAGAAGCTGAAGGGAGTGCCTTGCTGGTCGAGAAACCTGAATGTGGAAGGAGGAAGCCAGCTCCATTATGGCCCTTACTCTTTCCAAGGGAAGAAAGGGTCTCACTTTGACAGTATCCAGCTCTACCCCTATGAAAGTCAGAAGCTGTACTGGCTTGAGAAATGACTTGGGAAGACTGAGAAGAAATCCTAGAGAAGTGAGCACTTGCTGGGTCACTTGCAGATCTGACTTGATTTGGTCTGGAGACCGACCCACAATGAGCCAGTCATCCAGGTATGGGAATATTCTTTCTCCTCAGAAAGGCCACTACTACTGCTAGGCATTTTGTAAACACCCTTGGAGCTGATGTTAGGCCGAAGGGCATTCCTTTGAACTGATAATGGCCTGAAGGAAATTCGAACCTGAGGTACTTTCTGTGGGAGCACCTGATGGGAATGTGAAAATAGGCACCTTTTAGGTCCAGGGAGGCTAGCCAGTCCCCTGGCCTTAGAGAGGGAAGGATTATTCCCAGAGTCACCATTTTGAATTTTGCTTTTAAAAGATGTTTGTTCAGGTATCTTAAGTCTAGGATGGGTCGCCACTCCCCTGTCTTTTTTGGGGTAAGGAGGTACCTGGAGTACAGACCTTTGCCCCTGTGTATTGTAGGAACTCTACGGCCCTTAAGGCCAGCAGAGATGAAACCTCTGCCTCTAGGGCAATGGTTTCGGAGATGCTTGCCAGTGGAAAGGATCTGGCGCTTAGCTTTGGGAACTTTTTGAAGCTGAGAACCAGTCCCTGGCTTACTACCTCCAGGACCAACTTGTCTGAGGTAACAGACTTCCAGTCCTGAAAGTAGTAAGCCAGCCTGCCTCCTACAAGAATTAGGAGTCAACCTGGGCTGACACATCAGGGTGTCTGCTTGGCAGGAGCCTTAGGCTGAGGAGTGGATGCAGCCCTGCTCATCCCCCTGCTGCCTCTCCCTCTGAAGAACCCCCTCTGAGAAGAGGGAGAAGAGGCCTGTGCTTGGTAAAAAGGCCTATGAAAAGGCCTGCCCCTGACCCTAGCTTGCTGCCTTTGAGGAGTTGCCTGCCTTTCCTTGGCTTGTGCACTCCTGTAGGTGGTCCTATATTCATCCATCTTTTTCATGTAATTCTCTGTCTGCTCCCCAAAGAATTACCCACCACAGGGAAATCCATGGCCTTAGCCTGGGTGTCCTGTGAAAAGCTAGTACATCTGAGCCAAGCCATTCTCTGAAGAGCCACAGATGTAGTCATGACTCGTGATGACACATCATTGGAGTCCACAGCAGCATGAAATTGGATCTTTGATGCCTCAATCCCATTAGCAGCCACCTCCTCCAGCTACCTGATCAGCTGGGGGGAGGCCTGCTTAGCCAGTGCCAGTACAGTGTCCCACCTGAACTTCTGGTACCTGGCTGTATAGGCCATGTAATTTGCCTGCCTGAGTCCCAAGGAGGATGCCATGTACTGTTTTTTTGCCATGGCATCCAGCTTCCTGAAGTCTTTATCTGGGGGGAGGGGGGTGATGCCAAGGGTATGTTAGCCTTATCCCAGGCTGCAACCTGCACAACCCCAACATGGCTGCATTACTGTTACAAGTACTCTGTACCCGAGCCTGACAACATGTACCTCTTGTCCATCCTTCTGTCAACAGGAGGTAAAGAATTAGGAGTTTAACAGTTTTTGTGTCTGTTTCCCAAAGGACTTATGAAGAGGAATAGACAACCTCTTTGGACTCTGGGATGTCCATCATTTCAATGTAATCAGGCTCCTCTTGTTCCTCCACAGCTTCTTCCATGGGGAGCTGGAGGGTTTCTGCCACTCTTCTGAAAAACAAAGCGGGAAGGGGACTCAGAAAGCCTGGGAGGGGAAATACCAGAAGGTCTGTCTGGGGAGCTGTCCAGTTCAATGGGCTCATCCAGACCTTCCATTCCACCACCACCACCACCTTTATAATCATCATCCCCCTCCAAATCTGGTTCATAAAAAATCTTCAAGGGCATAATCCTGAACTGGAGGAACTGACTGAACCGAACACCTGCCAGAAGGCGCTGGTTCAGTTGGAACCATACAAAGCGATTCAACAATCCGAATGGCTCGGGCAATCTCCTTGGTGGTCGGAATACGCGACTCTGAATCTGAACCGGATGATTTGTCTTTTTTGATGGAACCGATCCCTCGGAATCTGCTCTCCTTTTGCCCGGAGTAGTATCACCCTGGTCAGAGGGCACTCCTGGTTCCACCGAAACCGAACCAGGGTGGCCATCCGGGTCAGCGGACTTCTCGGCCTTCTTCTCCCTAATCCTGCCCAATCTCTTATCTAGGGTGAATTTAGGAAATGTTTACATATTTGGCAGTCTGAATCGAGGTGGTCAAACCCCAGACAATAAATACAGGTGGTGTGGGAATCAGCCTTAGCAAACACTTCCTCACACACACACTGCAGTGTTGAAATCCAGTGGGCCTGGTTTTTCTTTTGGGTTTCTCAGACATAGCCATCCTACAACTCAAACTTACCCTTTACTTGGCAAAAGCCAGGTAAGACCCCCTTATCGGTTTCTTGAAAAAAACACAAGAAACACGTTTTTCTTAAAACCGATAAAGACCAGTAACCACACACTAAACCTGAGGAAAAAAATACAAGAATAACACAAGATAACCAGCCAAACCAGTTAAAAGTTCAAATTTACAATTTCCACAAATATCCTACGGCTAGTCCACTACCTAAGTACTTACTGTACCACAGGCAGAGATCTGAACCAAATTTAAATGAAAAGATCAGTAAAACCGATGACTTTAACAGACTGATGAACCGAGAGCAAAGGAGAAATCTCCAGAGCGACTGTTCAGTTAGGCTGAGTAAAGAATCTGACGGTTACACGTTGAAGTGCAGGAGACAGAGGTTTGAACCGAGCTCGAGCTCAACGTTCTATGCTCTGCATAGAATTTAACTCTTTCCTCTTCGGAGCAGTTCAAGTGCTGGGCTAACTACAATGAGTCAGAATACAGCAAGACTTCATGTTGTTTGAAAGAAAAAAATGGTAAATCTGAAAATGTGAGGACTTTTAATAAGCATGAACAAAAGTGGTATTGTGTTGTTTTTTTTGTTTTTGCCTGTTAAAAGTCCTCACATTTTTGCATTTGCCATTTTTTCTTGGAGTTTCTTACAGTTTGCTGTCTGTGCTCTCTCCTCATGTGACCATGTTGTGTTACACACAGCAAAAGTCACCACCCTTCCCTGCATGATCAAAAACACACTGCAAATGCACAGGAAAGGGGAAAAGAGTTATGCACAGTAACGTAACATACAGTAGGCTGGGACTCAGGGTCCATCATATCTGCCCCCTCACAAGGCAATGTACAAGACACAGGGACCCTTGCAAATGCTGTCATAGAACTTTGCAAAACTAGCTTCTTGTAGAACTGGTGCAGGCAGTAGGGATGTTGAAAAGCTGCAAAAGGGTTAAGAATAGGGAGAGACACAGGGATGAAGACCATCATAGGACTGATTCTTTCACAGAATTTTGTGATAGAAAGGGGGTTGGGGGATCCACTGAATACTAGGGATTACTTTAAAGTAGGTAGCCCTCCCCTTCACCGGAGCACCGCCGCCAGCCTGAAGGGCCGAATTACAGGCAGCCCAGGGTCACGAGAGACATTGTGGGTAGCCCTCCCCTCACCAAACACTGCCACTAGCTTGAAGGGCCAAATTAGCAGTACGCACATCACAGTGAGAACAGGACGGCGCCGTGCCATAGCTTGGTACAGTGCTTGAGCTTGTTTGGCCATTTTCAAAAGAGAAAGGACTTGAACTTTCTTGTCGGCCGAGATGTGCTGATAGTTTTTAAGCTCCTGAACTTTGCTGAAATGCCTTAAATTGTTTCACATGCTAGCAGTACTTTAAGGGTTTAAGCAGCATTACTTACTAGATTCATTGTGGTGCAGCTGTACAGGAAGTTTAAATCGGGGGGTTAAATTGAACAAATCCTAGCAGTACTTAAGAGATTGCTTGAGCCTGGAAAAACCATAGGGGCTGTGTTACTTATCATTTTCAATTTTGGGGCAGCTGTAAATAGTTAAAGGGTGCAGTGGGCAGAGCTATTTATTCAGAGTCAATTTGGTGCAGCTGTAAATAAATCTGAAATCTGTGGGTACAACTAAGCAAATCTGTGGGATACAAGCGCCGTTGTTACCTCACCTTATATGGCGCTGTAGGCAGTCCCTCTCCATGCTAACGCCTACTCCTGCTGTAATTGCCAAAAAATCACCCCTTTCTTTTCTTTTCAGGCAGCCCAGGGTTGCGAGGGACATCGTGGGTAGCCCTCCCCCTCACCGGAGCACCGCCGCCAGCCTGAAGGGACTAATTACAGGTACGCACATTGTGACTGGGAGAAACAGCGGACAGCACTGTGCCAGCGCTAGTACAGTGCTAGAGCTTGTCCCCTCCACCCCCACCACCACCCTTTGTGAGCACAGTGATTTATAGTGCGGATCACGTGGCTGCTGAAACCTATCAGCCCATTCTCCCATTAGCAGCTTATCTGAATTCACCACTAGTGGTGATCGTACTGTCCTCTCCCAGCCCTAGCAGTATGCTGACTTTAAAGATACTATTAATCTGTCTGCATATACCACTAGCCTACCTCCCCCCGGCCATCTACCCAAAATGGCTATCAATCACCCACACTGTCTTGTCCAGTGTTGCCCCCCCCACCTCCCAGTACTACAACCAATTTCCATGTGCAGATGCATCAATCCTTAATGCACAACTGGGCTCTCGGAGCGTCCATTCTGCCACCCTCCTTTCACCCTGAGCTATCTGTCTTACACATCTCGGCCTCAGATGGCTCCCCAAAACACCCCCAGATACTCCCAGCCTGCCACAAACCTATATCTGCCTTGCAAATAACTAAACAGCTTGTAGTGCTTCTGCTCCTACTGGCAGGGGACATTGAACCAAATCCAGGACCTAGTCCTCCCACTCCCTCAGCCACATCCACCCTACCCAGAGGGCTTAAGCTAGTGCACCTCAATATCTGCAGCATCTTAAAGAAAATAGCAGCTCTGCAACCGTTCACACTATCAACTCGCCCAGATGTCTTAATCATTACTGAGACCTGGCTGAAGCAGCACCACACGGATGCCGAATTCTCTGTCCCGGGCTACTCACTCATTAGACATGATCGCCAGGGTAAAAAAAAAGGGTGGTGGTATTGCCATGTACATCTCCTATATGCTCCAGTTCACACCGGTTCTGCTCCCAAATTCTTCTCGGGACATAGACTCCTTACTAATTAAACTGACACTCCCACACTCTGCCCCAGTTTTTGTTGCAGGCACCTATTGTGACCCCGATACTCCCCTGCCCACTGTCCTGGACCACCTGGCCTCCCTAAAAGTGCTCACATTGGCAGGTGAGCTACATATCCTTGGGGATTTCAATTTTAATTGGCTCGCCAAAAAGAACTCCAAGCTACGAAGCAAGATAAATGCCCTAAACCTAGCCCAGCAAATTTCCCAACCCACCCGCCTAAACCACAAATCACTGAACCACTCACTCTTAGACTGGGCCCTTACCTCCCACCCCCACTGGATAATTGAGGTAGGCCTCCTTCCTGACTCCTTAAGCGACCACCACATGATCTTCATGGTGAGGAAAGTACACAGGCCAACAGCACCACCCCCAAGGATGTTGCTCACTAGATCTGATCTTACAAATCTACAGACCTAGCAGCACTCTTAAATGACCTGACTCATGTTGACTGGTCCTTCATCCCTACAGCACCCTCCATAGACGCAGCCCTGGATCACTTCAAGTCCTGCTTCCTAGCAGTGTGGGACCACCACGCACCGCTAAGAAGGATCAGGGTCAGGGATGCCCACCTACCCAGGGTCTCCACCTTTGTCATTGACAGATTCTGGGCCAGAGACCAGGCTTGGAAAATATACAAGGAAACTGGCACCCAGGTATCTCTTCAACGGTACTGTGCACTCCGAAACTCCTGCACTAGACTCATCCGGCAGGCCAAAACAAATTACTTCAAGGCTGTCTTCAACTCCAACCTCAATCACCCAACAAAATTCTGGCAAACAATCAAATCCCTACTCACCCCCCAACTCAGCCACCTACCCCGACCCTAACCATCCAAGGCTCCTCAGTCTCCGATCCTGTCAATGTGGCCTCTGCCTTCAACACTTTCTTCACGAGCAGTGTGGCTGCTCTTTTAACTGACCTCCCCCGTCCCTCCGCGTGTACAGCTCCAACAATGCCGCCCACCCCCCTGACCCCTGGCTTCTCATTCCAACTGGTTACCCTGGATGAAGTGCTAAAAGCAGTGTGGGCACTCAATCCCTACAAGGGAAAATGCCCCTCTGGACTGGACACTAAAATGCTTTACCTGTCAGCGTTAGCCATCGCCTCCCCGCTGGCTGATCTCTTCAATGTCTCTTTTACACTAGCTGAAATCCCTACCAACTGGAAGCATGCAGTAGTCATTCCACTCCCTAAAGGGGGAGACCTTCATCACCAGGCAACTACCACCCCATCTCCCTTCTCCCCATCCTAGCCAAACTTCAGGAACATCTTGTCCTAGCCCAACTCTCCTCTTTCCTAGATTCCTCCACCTTTTTCTCCCCCTACCAGTCTGGTTTTTGGGAGTCCCACTCTACCATTACCTCCCTTCTAAGGCTCACTGATGCCATCCTCACTGGCATGGACAAAGGGCACACCACCTCAGCAATTTTCATCAACCTTGCAAAGGCCTTCGATACCATCTCCCACTCCTTACTTGTATCCAGACTTACAACGGCCGGGCTCTCAGGTTCTGCCACCAGTTGGTTTAGTTCATACCTGACTGGTAGATCCCAGGTAGTAAAGATTGGTACTCACACCTCCAACTCCCTCCCGGTCACTATCAGTGTCCCCCAAGGCTCGGTCCTAGGACCAGTACTCTTCTCCATCTTCCTGAATTATCTGCCCTCCGTTTGCCCACGCACATCCATTCACATGTATGTGGATGACACTGTCCTTTATGCTTCAGGCCCCTTCCCTGTTGCAGTGGCATCTACACTCCAGGAGGACTTCAATGCCATTCAGCACTGGCTCCGCTCAAACCAACTGTTTCTCAATACTAAGAAAAATGTCTCTGTGACTTTTGGCTCACGGCAAAGACTCGCCCATCTCCCCTTACCCCCCACCTTTCTCACCATCGATGGCACCCCCTTGGAGGTTTGCACCTACTTCAGGTACCTAGGAGTCTGGCTCGACCAGCACCTTGACTACACCACACACATTGAGTCACTCCATTAGAAACTGCATCCAAAACTAGGTGCCTTATATCGCAACAAGGACTGCATCCCTCCAACTACCCAGAAGGCAATTGTTCAGAAGATGATCTTCCCTGTACTGGACTATGGGGATGTATTCTGCGGAACTGCTCCCACAACCTCCCTTGCTAGTCTTGACACACTCTTTCATTCCGTCTGTCGATATGTCTTGGGCTGCCCCCCCACAACTCATCACTGCGACTTCTATAGTTCCCTTGACCTGCCTTCACTTCATGACCGCAATCAGATTCACTGCACCAGGACCACAGCGAAATACTGGACACAGTCCCTCCCTCCCTATCTTGAATCTACCCTCGCAACCCAACCTCTGCCCACATACTCCCTCAGGAGCACTGACTCCAGGTGCTTTCAAGTCCCATTCATGGGTTCAGCCAGGGGCAAGCTGCCTTCAGTTACCACATGCCCAAGCTTTGGAATACGCTGCCAGCTGCCATCAGACTCATCACAAACTCTCAGCACCTCAATCACGTCCTAAAGACCCACCTCTCCTCTACTTGTGCTTGTGCCTAGGGACAAGGACTATGTTGTCAACCACTCTTGGTAGTGCCGCTGCTACCAACTCCCTAGTTACAACTTCCTGAGTAGTGGTAGGGATATCTGTTACCTAAATTGCGATCCTGTACTACTACATTGTGCAACCTTGCTCTGTAATGTTAAGTATACTTGTTGCTCACAGTCAAGCAAGCTCTGCTATCCATTAACCTATGCATACAATGTGATATCTGCATTGCACAATCTGTATACTTGAACAATTATTCATTGTTTTGTATTTACTCCTCTCCCTCTTCCTCCAGGATGCATCTGGAATCGAGAGGTATCTCCGCTCAGTATACCTTCCTGGTAAAACTCTTAAATAAATAAATAAAAAAGTCAAGTGGTGAGGGACTTGACAACCAGGATAAATCCCTTGATAGAGGAAAATTTAAGCATTAATTTAGCTAAGAAACCAGCCTAGAAGGCCACCTGACTGTTAGCCTATGCGCTGCCATGCTGGGGACCTAAGTTTCGGAGCAGACTCGGGATGTGTGGATGGTAACCAGGGCTGGAAGCCAATGGTACCACTTTCCAGCCAGGTGTGGGGATGGTGCCACTTATGGCACTATGGCAATGCCTGTAGAAAACCCAAGGAGCTTGCATCCCCGAGGGGCTCCACTGGGTTGTTTGAGGCTAACAGTAGCTGCGCCAAGGCCATCTGACAGTTAGAGGGTGGAGGGCAGACAGGAGGAAACCAAGGAAAAAATCCTGTAAGCCATCAAAATGACAGTTAGAGCACATTCAGGTCCTACACCATGAATGCTGCCACCCTCCAGCTGGTGACAGTCTAGTGAGTGATGGGAATGGGAGGTCATCACAGCTGGATGTGGGTAGACATGCCTAGAATGGGGGATCAAATGTATATGAGAGAATAATAAGCAGGCCTAGAGATTCAGGGTGGGTGGGGGACAGACTGGTCTTAGTGCCAGCCCTCCACAGGTTCTGTGGATAGCATAGTGCCATTTCCCTGAAGCTATGCCATGGATTGCATTCCATGGGTGTCCCTATCCAGCATGGTGGTGAGTACAGACCCAGTTGGCACCCACTAACATATGGAAGTCCCTTTTACATTGAGAGACAGCTGTGAGGTAGCTTCCTCCCCCAGGGACTATGGTCTTCATTTGTACATAGCAAAAACTGTGCAGTAATTCAGTGGGCAGCCTATCTGCACCTCATTTTTTTGTGTCTCCACCTCTTAAGATGGTAAATGGGCCCATACTTTTTATACTAGTTGCTGAAGGAAGGTAAGGTTTATAGAAGAGGCCTGGATGGGGCAACAATATATTTTATTTTACGTTTGGAGCCCCAATTACAGGGTGCAGAGGCCTAAGATTAGCTTTTTTTTTATTTGTGTCCAGCTACAAGAGTGACAAGGACCAGAGTCAGGTATTTTGAACACAAGCCCTGGATTTCAGGATGAAAAAGGCAGAGTTTGATTTAAGGTTCTATAATTGGTGAACCTAACTGAATAGCACTGCAGAGAATTGTCATACAAGCATTCCACACTGAGAGTGTGCATTAAATTTGAGTATGGACACCAACCCATGCTTTATTTCTTATAATTACTGGCCATCAGTCCCCCCCCTGGTAGTAGTGTTGCCAAATTCAAACTTACTTTACTTGTCTCCTTTAAGAAACTGCTGAACAGTTTCAGAGCACTCTGTTTCCAGAGTGCTATTCCAGTTCTCTTGCTTCAGTGAAGTGGTGACAAAAAACTATGCTTCCTTTTAAACATGTTTTTTTTTTTCCACATGTCTTCTCAGTGACAACATCTTTCCAGTGCTGCTACGCTATGGTACTGACAGCTTGAGACGAAGTGGTCAGACTGTTGACTTAAAACTAAAGAGCTAAGGTAAATTATTTATAGTGTATGGTGGAATGTTGTTGTTGGCTAAATTCAGTAGAAAGACAGCTGTTGTACCACCATGGCGGTGTCAGGATGGTGTTGTACCATCCTGAGGATGTCACCATGATGGTACAACAGAATAGAATGCCATCATGTGCTAAATATTCACAAAGCGGCAGTGCACGCTTGTTTCCCCAAACGTTTAGCCTTAAAAGCACAAGTTTCCTAAATTAAACAGTTTTATTTTCCCCATTTTCGCAGATACCTTTTACATCGCAGTATCCAGCTCTGACCTCGTGAAATCTGCACAAACAGGTTGAAGTAATTGAATCCTCTAAACTTTGACCCACTTCAACTTGTGACCTGTAACGGCAAGTAACAGTGCATGCTATGTTCATTGCATGCCTTGGACTGCAGTAGTTCTTTTTTTGTGGTTTCCTTGTGATCAGAAAGCTTGCTATCCTATGTTTGGTGGGATTCAAATAAAAAAGTAAGTTTAATAGACTAGTGACCCCATGGCATTTCATGCTCGGTTAAGCTTCTTGTGTGTGTGTGTGTGGGCAGTGTCTGGTGGTGCACAGCACAAGGGTTCAGTCAGCGTCATCTCAGTGTTGTAGTATTTCTGTAGTAAAACTTGCTTCATTTGCGCCATACACTATACAAGATAAAGTATGGGCAAACAGTTAACACTGTGTATGTTTCTCGAGTTTAACAAGGCAACCATAGACCTCTCGAGCTGCACTCTCGAGGTCTATCAGGTTGCCATGGCAAACTCTCAAAGCATATACAGTGCTGTTAACTGTTCCATACTTTATCCTCTAGGTTGTAGTGGGGTTTTTGTGTGCATACAGGATCTCTGAGGATTGGTGTTTGCAATAACTAGAAACTGCTAAAACCGTTGACTGAGTGTGACGCTCCGCTTGAGTGTCTCAAGCGCAACTGTTTACTGTGTTTGCCATAATAACCAGCTGGTTATTATGCCAAATAATAACTGACCATCCTCATTGAAAAAATTGATGGCTACTTATTATGTTACCATAAACTTTGGAACTACAGTAGAATGAGACATGAACAGCTAGTACATCCAGCATTCTTCTCTTTCCTAATGTAAAAAACAATCTGCAGGAGGACAGTACAGAAACTGATTGACCACACTTGCAGAGGACAGCTGTAACTGACACTGTGATCATTGCAAGCATCAGTTGATTGTCTAGCATTGTGACTGGACCACTTAGCGCTACAAACAATGGATGGCATTAGAAATGGACAGCTGAGTCTCTAAAATTCAAACAAAATGTAAGGCCCCTGTAGGGTAGGCATCCTCCCCCATTGCTTTAGGGGCAAGGTGCCACTACCTTATCACCCCACCAGGCTGCCATAGATGTTTGTGGTGGATCTTGGGTTCATTTCTCATTCACTAGTTGGGGGGGTCATATCCAGAGAGAACTAAATGTGCAGTACCTCCTCCAAAGAAAGATTTAAGTTGACCTAATGATTGGTCAGTACAACCCCCTGAGAGGATGTACCTGCCCATCTCATCACTGTTGCCACTCCTTCTGCAGAACCCAGACACTTGCAACAGTTCCCCCTAGGCAACATACACAGCTGGTATAGTAGAACCAATTATTGGAGTTGGTTTAACAGCAAATACAACTTTATTTTAGGATTCAGCCAGAAAAGGAAAAGAGTAAATGCAACCAAATCACCAAAACTTGTGATTATACTTTGTGT
The DNA here is from genome assembly GCA_016271365.2 of Neoceratodus forsteri. Lineage (NCBI taxonomy): Eukaryota > Metazoa > Chordata > Ceratodontiformes > Ceratodontidae > Neoceratodus > Neoceratodus forsteri. The sequence goes on from CM057449.1 coordinate 1,467,600,889, forward strand.
GACACCGTTAAGCACCCTACCTGGTGGGGTCAAACTACAAAACATTCCTTAGCCACCAGTAACATCCTGAACAGGAATGGCTGACCTGGGTTTTCCCTGGCTGTATTTCATGAGTCTTTATAGCACAGTCTTTCACATATCTCACCCCTGCACAGCAACACAGTACAGAGATGAGGGTCCTGTTTTACTGGAGGCTAGTACCCTCCTCTCCCCCACCCCAGTTCCAGGAGTTTTCCCATCCTTACTGTAAAGGAGTGCCCCAAACACAGTTCCTGGGTACTGTAGGGTACTTTAACTGTACAAGGAGCAATATGCTCAAATATGCTATCCCTCTCCCAAAGGCCATGCAACTGCTTAAATGGCACGGAACCTCAATGCAAGGTATTTGCAGATCTTGACCTGATGGTTAGATGTGAAGAACAACTTCCCAAACAATAATGCAATTCCCCTTAGAGCATGGCAAGCCCTGATCTTAATCATACCTCCCCAACTGGATGGCCCCTCTCTCACTTCACAGGTCTCTGTACATTCGATCTCCTGCAGTAACTCTAGAACTGGGCTCCCTCTGGTCTTGCTCCACATGCTTTCAGGTGGTGGCTTCTCTGGTCACTCCTAGATGTCTGTCTGGCTCTGTTGTGCTTCTGTTATTACTGTTCCATACTGACTCACACATCCCGACTTCTGACCCCTCTGGTCTGTCGCAGCCTGATACGTGGCTGCAGTGCCTGCTAACAGAACTCTCACAGAAGCCCTGCTTTGACTTCTCCACTCTCTTCTCTTGCTCCATGCTGGTTCTCAGTATCATTTCTTGTGCTAGCTAGCACATGAATGCCATTCTTTTCCTTACAAGGAACTTGCAGGTTGGACTTCACAGTTCTTCACAGAAATACAATGTTTTCTTTCACAGCTTGAACTCTTCCAGAACAGCAGGCCCTGTCTCTCTGAGATTGCTACCAGATCTGTCAGCCTCCAGTACAACCTCTGCTTCTTCAGTAGCAAAGGTCCAGCTCCCACTGGCTCAGCCAGCTGTCAGTCATTTCAAAGCACTCCAGAAAAAGGTTAACACTTGACATGCCATTGGCCCAGCAAAAGGGCACCAGAATGCACATTCCCGCTGCATTACAGAGGCCCTCAATAGCTGTCCAGGCACCCAGCCCTCCTAAATGGCTGTTCTGCAGGGTCAGGTGTTGGTAAGATGGTGGCGGTCAGAAGTTTCAGGGACACTGTCCTCAAAGTACTTTTAATGGAGGGATCCTGACTTTCCCTGACAGATCCTGCCACCCTGGTTTAGGTGGCATAGTGCCAGTCAGGCATCCAGTGTGATTAGAGCATAGTTCAAGAGGATGCTTCAGCAGTAGCTTCCCACTTTTTATGTGTGGTTGTAGCTGATTTACTGCATGGTACAAGAGATGCCAAAGAGACTCCACTCCTGCAGTTCCTTTCTGGATCCTGCTGGCCCCTTCACATAATCTAGGTCTGAGGAACCAAAGGAGGCATAGCGGAGGCAGCAAGTGGCTGGTCTAGGATCAGATCCCCAAAGGTATGCCTTTTTCTTTAATCAAAGTGCTGGAATTGGAGATAACAACATGTCTGCATCTGAAGTGAATTTAACATAGTCAGTCAAAATTGAAAATCTATTGTTAGTCAGTGGTGCTGGGGCTGGTGTGTTGTGCTAACAAGCAGTATACCTGGGACTTGTGACAAGCTATAAGGAGATGGTGCTTGCTCTCTTCCTATGGGAAGGGTGAGAGGGCTACACTGATATATCTGTTCCCTTGGCTACACAGGTTTGTGCATTCAAGCAAGTCCCACAGTAGGGACCTGAGTTCATATGTAATAGACAAAGAACCTCAGCGCACAAGCACTGAGGCAATGGTTACCCCAAAGGGCACTGGCTGGGAAGCCAAGTTTAAAAGAAATACAAAATCACACATACCCCTATAATGCAAAGGACCATGGGTTGTATATGCAGATCACCACAGTATATTATGCTGGTTCAGCTTTAAGCAGAAATGCATGGTACCAAGGTCTCACAGTCTGTTGGCACCCTTTGCAGACTGTGTGAGAAACCTTTTGGTACCATGCATTTCTGCTTAAAGTTGAACCAGCATAATATACTGTGGTGATTTGCATATACAGCCCATGGTGCTTTGCATTATTGGGGTATGTGTGATTTTGTATTTCATATCTAATGTTGACACTGCACTGCAGTATGCAGGGGGAGGGACAACAGCATTGCCTTTTAGACAAGGCCTTAAACCAAGATCCCTACTGCTCATATATGGTAGTTATCGAGGTAGAAGTAAAGAAAAAATACATTTTTAGCTTGCCCTCCTAGTATCTAACTCCATGTTCTGTATGGTACTTTGAAAAATACTATACACTTTCAAATTCCTATTGTTTCTAAAACATTGATATGCAGTGCTATAACCATTTTCCCCCAGCACAAGGTTTCTTTTTTGTACACTGGAAAAGAAGAAGCCTCTGCGTATCCAAGCTGTTCACCCTCATGTTGTTTCCAAAGGATTACTATACATTCTCATTTCACAACATATCTACCAATAAATAAAGTCAGGGTGTAGGCATTACATCTTTACAACCTCCACAACAACTTAGTGTCTCTGGGATCAAAGTCTTGCTCATTTGGGACTTTGCCAGACTACAGGCATAACAGTAAGTATTCCTGTCCCACATCTGCCACACACATCAGACTGCCTTGAGCAAACTGCACAGCGGGTTTTGGAAATGTAAACCAGACCCTGCAGCATTACTATCAGGTCACTTTGTGTCTGGGAGTGTATGTGCTGTCAGAGTGCTTATGTGCTTGTGTCATCTGAGCTTGGCCATTTTTAAATGGTATGCAACAGATGCTGGAATCTTTCCAACAGGCAGGCTTCAAAGCAGACATAGCAACATGATGTGTGATGTCACCCTTATTCCCATACAAAACAAATGTGCAAACATCTGTGGAACAGAAAAATTGCTGTGCAATACTCCTCCAAGGGTCCTGGCTCACTTCATATGCCCTGTCCAGAAAGGTTATGTTCTCATACACAATGGACTGTTATGACTTTTTGCTACAGGGGAGTCTGATAGTTGGTACTATACCTTTGAGAAATCATGGAAGTCTTGGATGCCATGAATCCAGTTTTTGCAATGAAACGAAAGAAGAAACCACTATGGTTCCCAAAAGAATTAGCGGGGAAGGTTAGAGAGAAAAATATAGCATTCAGGAAGTATAAGGAAACACAGAAGGAGCAGGACAGAGAACTGTACCAGTTAAAGCAGAAGGAAGTGGGGAAGGCAGTCAGAATAGCAAAGGCCTAAACCAAGGAAAAGATAGACAACTCTGTTAAGAAGGGGGATAAAACATTTTATAGGTACATTAGGGAGCAAAGAAACACTAAGGCAGGGATACTGAGGCTGAATAAGGAGGAAGGTGGTTGGGCAGAGAACGACAGTGAAAAAGCAGGGATACTGAATGAATACTTCTGCTCAGTATTTACAAAGGAAGAGCAGATACCTAATCTAGTAAATAGAAGCACTCTGGATAGGGAGTTGATATTAGTCCTTTCACAGAAGAAAGGGTTCTGAAATAACTCCTAAAACTAAAAGTGGATAAAGCAATAGGGCCTGATGGGATGCACCCAAGAATTCTAAAAGAACTAAGTGAAGAACTTAACTAGTAACACCACTGACTACCCTTTTTAATAAATCATGGGAGGGTAGTGTGGTACCTGAGGACTGGAGGAGGGAAGACGTGATTCCCCTTCACAAAAGTGGGAGCAAGACAGAGGCAGGAAACTACAGACCTGTCACTTTGACCTCAGTGGTAGGGAAAATGATGGAATCACTTCTGAAGGAAAGAACTGCTGAGTACCTAGAGCCCAGTGGGGCACAGAACCCAAGGCAGCATGGATTCACAGCAGGAAGGTCATGTTAGATGAATCTAATTGATTTCTTTGACTGGGTGACCAAGGCTGTAGACCAGGGAGGGGCTGTGGACATGGCCTACCTAGACTTCAGCAAGGCATTTGACACAGTCTTGCACAAAAGATTAATAAACAAATTAGCCAGCCTGGGAGTGGGTCCCAGGGTGGTAGCCTGAGTAAAACACTGGCTGGACAACAGGAAACAGGGTAATAGTAAATGGAGTCCACAGTGAAGAAAGCAGGGTTACTAGTGGAGTACCGCAGGGTTCGGTACTGGGGCCAGTCCTTTTTAATGTCTTTATAAGTGATATTGTAGAAGGGAATGGAAGGAATAGTATGTCTCTTTGCAGATGACACAAAGATCTGCAACAGGGTTGATACACAAGGTGGGGTGGAAAGGATGAAAAGGGATTTGGTAAGGTTGGAGGAATGGTCAAATGTATTGCAGCTTAGATTCAATGCAAAGAAGTGTAAAGTAATGCACCTGGGAAACAAATACCCAAGGGAAGAGTACACAATGGGGGGTGAGATACTGACAACAACAAAAATGGAAAGGGACCTGGGGATAGTCATATCAGATGACCTAAAGGTGGGCCAGCAATGTGAGAAGGCAGTAAGGAGGGCTGGGGGGATAGTGGGATGCATAGGGAAAGGCATCACCAGTAGAAAACAGGAAGTTGTTGACCCTTTGTAAAGACAGTTGGTAAGACCACATCTGGAGGGTAACCTGTGAAGTGGGCACATGAGGAAGGGTGCCGTCTGTTACGGTGACACCTTCCTTGCGCAATCCACTCACGGTGACCGACAGGTAGGGCGACCGGATGAGGGGGGTGGGTGAACTAGGTGACAGGATGTCGTTATACATACGCTCGTGGGGGAGTTGGAGCGAGCACAGCGACTGTGGGCTGGGAGGTGGTGGAGAGGCTGTAGGGGATGATGCTGCGGTTGTCGGTCAAGCTGCGTCATGGCGTCAGGAATTGGGCAATGGCTGGGGTGGCTGAGGTAATGGGTTCAGGTCCGGGCGCTGGTGCGATTTTTATTGCGCCCGGCCCAAACCTTTTTAATTTTACTACTTTCACCTCCCCCCCCAATATGCACCATCCTGGAGTTGAGAAACCTTAAGTCAGTGGGTGTGGGAAGCTGCTGGCAGAGCACAGCCCCCAGAAAGTAATAAAAATATGTCCTGGCGCCATTGTGCTGGTGCGCCAGGGTTGTCGAGGGTGCTGGAAAATGTGCCTGCACTCTGACTGAGCGACAACAGCGACGCCTTTAGGCATTCCGGGCCGCTGTCACATAGACCCCATCTAGAGTACTGTGTACAGTTCTGGAGACTCCATCTCTGCAAAGACATAGATAGGGTGGAGGCTGTCCAGAGGAGGGCAACCAAATGGTGCAGGGTTGCACCAGAAGACATAAGAAAGACTAAAGGAACTAAAGATGTATAGCCTCGAGGAAAGGAGGGAAGGGGGGACATGATAGAAACTTTCAAATACCTCAAGGGAATCAACAAAGTTCAAGAGGGTAGCATCTTTCAGAAAAAGATATGCAAGAACAAGGGCACAATTTGAAGATAGAAGGATGGCTCCAGAGGTAATGTGAGTATTTCTTTCTGTACAGAGGGTTGTGGATGCATAGAACAGCCTTTCTGAGCAGGTCATAGAGTCAAAACATTATGGAATTCAAAATGCATGAGACAGACATAAGGTAATTCTAGTGGGGGATAGGAGGAAGTAGGCTGTTGGTTAACTAGGATCTGCAGCTTATCCATTAGGTAGGGAAATGGGCAGACTGGGTGGGCCAAGCAGTCCTTATCTGTCATCAGATTCTATGTTTCTATGAAAAAGCCAAAATGTTTGATACTTTCAATGACTGCAACATTATTTTTGCCATTTTCCATGATAACGCCATGATTTTTAGCATGTTCTTGGAAAACACTATAGTGTTTGGTGTTTGAAAATGAGAGACATCATTTTGTGCCTCCTCTGCAATGTGTTTGGTTCACAGTTGGTCCCAGTATGGGATGCTGGGGCTTGTATGTGAGCCCCAGTCTCCCAGATGATAGTGCAATGCCCTGCCTTCCGCCACTCCAAAATGTATTTTTTTTTTTTAAATACTTAAATCTTTTTTGTCGTGCTTGCATAAAAATAATATTACAATAGAGGTCAGCTGTTTAACATACAGTGGATCCTTGACTTTTTGTGACTTTTATTATGATTTCCATGACTTCAGTCCTTTTGACCATGACAGTGTGATGATTTTCTTCAAAATATGTAAAGATATGACTGATGCCCTACAGGGGACATGCCTCAGACAGCTAGTGTTGGAATCCACTCGGGAGGGAGCAATCTTAGACCTGGTACTCTCACATGGGGACAGAGAGAGGATCTCAGATTTAGAAGTGGATAGCCATCTGGGAACAAGCAACCACCAAACAGTATGGTTCACAATAAACACAGCCATACAGGCAAGCCATACAAAAGCAAGGGTACTGGATTTTAGGAGGGCTGACTTTGGCAAAATGGGAGAGTGCCTCAGAAAACACTAACAAACGGTCAAGAAGGAGGGGTGGAGGAACAATGGGGAAAAGGCGAAACTGCCATCACAGAGGCAATGAGCCTTTGTGTGAGGCAAATAAATCAAAACAAAGGAAAAAAAAACACTAAGGTTCTCAAAAGAGGTGGCGGGGAAGTTTAAGGAGAAAAAGATAGCATTTAGGAAGTATAAGAAAACACAGAAGGAACAGGACAGCAAAATACCAGTTAAAGCAGAAGGTAGTGGGAAGGCAGTCAGAATAGCAAAGGCCCAAACCAAGGAAAAGATAGCCAACTCAGTTAAGAAGGGGAATAAAACCTTTTATAGGTACATTAGAGAGTAAAGAAAGACCAAGGAAGGGATAGTGAGGCTTAATAAAGGGGAAGGGATGGGCAGAGGGTGACAGTGACAAAGCAGGGATACTGAACAAATACTTCTGCTCAGTATTCACAAAAGAAGAGGAGGGGGAGGTACCAAAACCAAACAATAGAAGCACTCTGGATAGGCGGGTTGATACCAGCCCATTCACAGAAGAAAGGGTCCTGAAAGAACTCCTAAAACTGAAAGTGGACAAGGCAATGGGGCCTGATGGGATTCACCCCAGAATTCTAAAAGAACTAAGGGGAGAACTAGTGACACCACTGACTACCCTCTTTAACAAATCATGGGAGGATGGTGTGGTACCTGAGGACAGGAGGAGGGCAGATGTGATTCCCCTTCACAAAAGTGGGAGCAAGGCAGAGGCTGGAAACTATAGACCTGTTAGTTTGACTTCAATGGTGGGAAAATCATAGACACTTCTGAAAGAAAGAACTGTAGAGTACCTAGAGGTCAGCGGAGCACAGGACCCAAAGCAGCATGGATTCACAGTGGGAAGGTCATGTCAGATGAATTGCACAGATTTCTTTGACTGGGTGACCAAAGTAGTAGACCAGGGAGGGGCTGTGGACATGGCCTACCTAGGCTTTTAGCAAGTCATTTGACACAGTCCAACACAAAAGATTAATAAACAGGTTAGCCAGCTTGGGAGTGGGTCCCAGGGTGGTAGCCTGGGTAAAAGATTGACTGGACAACAGGACTCAGAGGGTAATAGCAAAGAGTCCACTCCAAAGAAAGGAGGCTTACTAGTGGGGTACCGCAGGGTTCAGTTCTGGGACCGGTCCTCTTTAATGTCTTTATACATGACATTGCAGAGGGACTGAAAGGAAAAGTATGTCTCTTTGTAGATGACAAAAGATCTGCAACAGGGTTGATACACAAGGGGGTGGAAAGGACGAGAAGGAACTTGGCAAGATTGGAGGAATGGTCAAAAGAATGGCAGCTTAGATTCAATGCAAAGAAGTGCAAAGTAATGCACCTGTTAAACAAAAAATGAGGGGAGAAGTACACAATGGGGGGAAGGGGTACTAACAACAACAAAAATTTGAAGGGATATGGGGGTAGTCATATCAGATGATCTAAAGGTAGACAAGCGATGTGAGAAGGTAATAAGGAGGACTGGGGAGATACTGGGATGCATAGGGGGAGGCATCACCAGTACAAAACAGGTGGTTGTTATCAATCTGTACCGACAGTTGGTGAGACCCCATCTGGAGTACTGCATGCAGTTCTGGAGACCCCATCTCCGCAAGGACATAGATAGGGTGGTGGCAGTCCAGAGGAGGGCAACTAAAATGGTGCAGGGTCTGCAACAGAAACCATATGAAGAGATACTAAAGAAGCTTACTATGTATACCCTCAAGGAAAAGAGGGAGATGGGGGACATGATAGAAACTTTCAAGTAGCTCAAGGGAATCAACAAAGTCCAAGAGGGTTGCATATTTCAGACAGAGATGTGTAAGAACAAGGGGCACAATTTGAAGACAGAGGGGGGACAGCTCAGGGGCAACGTGAGGAAGTATTTTTATTCATGGAGAGGGTGGTGGACGCATGGAACGGCCTTCCTGAGGAGGTTGTGGGGTCAAAAACAGTGGGGGAATTCAAGAATGCATTGGACAGACGTAAGGCAATTCTGGTGGGGGTAGGAGGAAGTAGGCTGTTGGTTAACTAGGATCTGCAGCTTATCCAATAGGTAGTGAAATGGGCAGACTGGGTGGACCAAGTGTTCCTTATCTGCCATCAAAGTCTATGTTTCTATGGTAGATCAGTAGCAGGGTAATGGGGGTTACTGGATGCCTCCCCCTCACTATCCTCCAGCCAGATCACATGTATAATACGTCCCTCTTCTACCCATATTGGTTTAGAAATAAAGCAAGCCCAGTGTTTAGCATGCCTAGTAACATTATTATTATTGATATGACCATCCTGAATACTACAGCACGTGTGTTGGCAAATGTAGTCAATAATTGTTTACAGTTCTTTTACTGTAAATCTTTGTGTTATAATAGATTTGTAATAATTGCAATCCCCATTTCTAATGCACCCTCCCTGGGTTGTAACTGCAAATAAGATCACTGTTATTATCTTTGTATTGCATGTCTGGTTATTATCTTTGTATTGCATGCCTGGATTGAAAGGTATTGTGGGCTTTTTGCTATAAAGGCACTTAGGACTGACAGGAAGGTCAGACACTTTTGTTAACCCCTGAGACTGCAAATGACGTGATGGTTGTTTTTTTACAATGATGTCTAAATGTGATGCAGCCCTTACAGTTCACAGAATGCTTATTATTCACTTTGCTTCACAAGTCTGCTTCACCAAATATAACTTTGAATTTAAGGTCATGTAACTTTATTAAGACTGGATAGTTAACTGCTGTATGCTGTACCTCAATATTAAATAGTTTATGTGCACAGTCTGATGCAGAAGCAGTCTGCTTCTTATTAACGCAATCATATTAGCAATAGACCAAAGGCTGGCCAAGTAACTCATCTTAATAGACCAATTTATTTCAACTCAGCAGCGTGGCTGAAGTGTCGAATCTGTGCGTAACTAGTTAACGTCTGTGACTTGCTACAGTATCTGACTTTATGAAGTAGCATAATGAGGTTTATGAAGTCATTTACCTTTGTAATATTTTCCTGCATTTCAGTTTTATTATAAAGCACCTTCTGTATAATTAATTTTCTTGTTTTAAAAATAAAACCGTGAAATGTTGGAGCCAGGTTAGTTGAGTTAATACAGGAAAAAAAGACATATGCGACAGGTGATACCTTTTATTGGACTAACAAAACTATTTTTGGAGGCTAACTTTTCTAAGTTATACTTTCGCCATCAGGTTAGTCTCAGTCAATATAAAACAATAAAATGGCTATTAAAAAGGTAAAAGTATTTTTCCTGAGAGAGTGCTACAAATGCAGATATCGAAGATCTTGCTATGCCTTTGTGTAATTATATTACCTACAAGCCAGGAAGCAGTAAAAGGCTATGGTGAAACACAGACAAATTAACTTCTTTAACCAAAAGCACCTGATAGAGAGGGGTGAAATATTTTGAGAGTATGTTGACCTATAGAAGAGTTAGGCTCCTCAGTGAAATGGTTTTACTGGTAAACTTTAGTATTTGTTTTCTTGTTAGTGTCATACCACATATATGATGGTGACTTTTGTGTATTTATTGTGCTCAGAATTGTCAGTAAGAATACAGGTTTTTGACTATAGGACCACTCCCCTGAATGCGTAAGTATAACCTGGGAAACACTGGGGCAATACAAGTGACAAGCTGTGGAAAAATAAATCTGATAGTGGAAAATATATTTGGCGAGTAAGTAGTTCCTCTCTAGTCAGACTGATTAGCCTAGATGTTTGTCAACTTCCATCACAGATCAGTCCTTTTCTTTTCTAGGAGACCTAGGTTAGCCTGGAGTATTTCTTTGAATCTGAATATGGCACAATAAATACACCACTGCAAAAAATTATAGACTCATATACTATCCTGCAATATACTATTACCTCTGTTTAGTTCAAAGCATGCAAATAAGCCACAAGAGGTATTTTGTTTTACCCTGAAAATGCATCCTAAGAAACTCTTGGTGACTTTGACACTCATTCCTTAAAGCAGCAGTGCAACAACAAATGTTTTTACAAGAAAGCTAGTTTCAACTAAAATTAAGAAAAACATTGGAATACCAGTGAAAGGTACTTTTCTAGGTACCACCTATGCTGTGCACCATGAGTCTTTATTTTTTCAATCCTAACTCTTGCCAGATCTACAGTACTGTTTCTATGCAAAATGTGGTAGCCACATTTTTTTCCTTGAGAAAAAAAACTCAATAAGAACATTTATAAAATACTCAGATGTTGGTAGAATAAAAAAACTGCACTACCAAATGTGACTGGATAATGTCTGGAATATTTTTTAGTGGGGAAAAAGGGTAGCGTCAAATTTTTTGTCAAATTTCATTGCACTGCTGTTTTAAGTTACTGACAAGTGATGGTTTCACTATAATAAGTGCCCTGACCTTATCACTTCCTTGGTGGAGGTGGGATTTTGCATTATTCCTACAACAGTATGCTAATTTGCATCTAATAGCAAGGGAACACTTGTGGCTAGAGGTAATGGAGGCAGACCATTTCATGTATTATGTTTGAATTTTCTGAGTGTTGTTGTGGCAAATGTGCTGTTTAGAATGCTGTGTCAGGTCACCACTGTGAATGAGCTTATGCTCAATACACAATGGGGGGTGAGATACTAACAACAACAAAAATGGAAAGGGACCTGGGGGTAGTCATATCAGATGACTTAAAGGTGGGCAAGCAATGTGAGAAGGCAGCAAGGAGGGCTGGGGGGATACTGGGATGCATAGGGAGAGGCATCACCAGTAGAAAACAGGAAGTTATTATCCCTCTGTACAGACAGCTGGTGAGACCCCATCTGGAGTACTGTGTGCAGTTCTGGAGACCCAATCTCCGCAAAGACATAGACAGGATGGAAGCTGTCCAGAGGAGGGCAACTAAAATGGTGCAGGGTCTGCACCGGAGGACATATGAAGAGAGACTTAAGGAGCTTAATATGTATAGCCTCGAGGAAAGGAGGGAGAGGGGGGACATGATAGAAACTTTCAAGTACCCAAGGGAATCAAAAAGTCCAAGAGGTAGCATCTTTCAAAAAAAGTGTGCAAGAACAAGAGGGCACAATTTGAAGATAGAGGCTCCGCGAGGTAAATTTAAGAATTTTTTCACAGAGAGGGTTGTGGATGCATGGAATGGCCTTCTGGAGGAGGTTGTGGAGTCAAAATCAGTGGTGGAATTCAAGTATGCATGGGATAGTCATAAGGCAATTCTGGGGGGTGGGGGTAGGAAGAAGTAGGCTGCTGGTTAACTAGGATCTGCAGCTTATCCAGTAGGTAGGGAAATGGGCAGACTGGGTGGGCCAAGCGGTCCTTATCTGCCATCAAATTCTATGTTTCTATGTTTCTATGTCCATCAGGAGTAGTGGGATCTCATTGGCCCTCGCTGGACATTGGCATAGGACAATATTCATCTAGTTGCTTTCTCCACTAGTTTTTTTTCTTCTACACACCCCTTCTCTTGAGCCATGGTCTGAGGTGGCCTTGTGGCCACCCAGATGGACTGGGTCATGCCCTATTCTACAGCCTGGTGATGTAGCATTGACTAGTACATTGGATTAGTCTGACTTTGCCTCCATATCAACAAGTTCATGAGAGGTAGGACTTACAAAGTACCACGTGTTCATGACCATGTGTCCCCTGCCTCTGCTACCCTGGCCATCCTAAGAATCTTTCAACAACAGAAGCCTCCTTTCTCAAGGCAGGGGTCCATGAGACCAAACACCCTTCCTGCTCTGGCACCTGACATGTGTAACCTTGGGACTGAAACAAACAGCAGTGCCTGGCATTACAAACAAGGTGCCTGCCACTTGGTCATTGATCATATCCTTGCTTGGTTCTTAAGGTTACGTGTAAAAATCTGGAGTCAAGTACCATCTTCCTGCTTTGTTTAACATTTAAGATGTAAGATTGTTATACAAATTCACAAAGCAGGGTTGACAGTAAAAGCTGTACAGCACAAGACAAGTCAAAATGGCTGGGTTGACCCAAACCTGGTTTGTATAGATATGGCCAAATAGGGGTAAGAAAAAGCTGATGCTTTGGGGAGCTTCAGTTTTAAACCATTAGTTAATGTTTCTACTGCTTGCAGTCTTTCTACAAATCTGCAGAGGCTGCAGCAAATGGCAGCAGCCATGGTTTGTCTGGGGCCATTCTCCCCCTGGACCAGGAAGGAGAAGGGAGTGGGGGATGATAGAGGTGGTCCCAGGGGATTCAGATCAGGGAGAATTGGCCAGAGACCACCAGGGACCACCCATTTGGGAAGGGGGGGTCACATCCTGCAGGGGCAGGGAGGAGGAGGAATTTATTGGGACAGTGCCAGTTGTCCATCTTCTTTCTCCTCTGTGCCTTCAAGGATCAAGACATTGGCAGGACAGCAAGGTAAGGGTCTCATATGCATAGGGGCTATCCTGCAGGCCTACATATTCTCAGTTGGGTTGGGGGGGGTAAGAGAGAGAGTTAGTGCTGGCTAGGGCTTGTGCCAGGTCATGCTTGTTGGGTGAATAAAAGGGCTCCTCTCAAAGACAAAAAAAAAAACCCAAAAAAAACCTTTTGCACTGGGGATATATCCCCAGGGTTGGTAAGTGCTTGATTGCTGGTCCTTACCTTATGTACCAGCTCCAGGAATGGTGTCTCTGTCCCTTCTCTCCTGGCTACTTTGGCCAGTGCCATGGAGTACTGTGGTGGTGAGAGGCACTGGTTCAGTTCCCGAATCATGTGTATGCACATACAGTAGGATCCTGGGTGGATCAGCGGCCTTCTGGTGCTGCTAGATGGGAGGTGTGACCGTTTAGGTCACGGCGCTGCTGCTGCCCACCGATTCATTTTCTTCTGGTGGCTGAGGTGGAGGAAAGTCATGGGCCAAGTGTTGCACCACAACGTGGCATTTTGGGGACCTGGGGGCAGCCCCTCAGCCTTTCTCTTCTTCGTTGTGGCTGGGTGGTACATCCGTGTACCGGGGGGGGGATCCTTGTCAGGTGCATCAGCACTCAGGAACGGTGCCACGCTTCTTGGGGCAGGAGGTCTTCAGGATCAGGAGGGAAGCTGCATGTGGGACCAGCGACTGTGGGTAGCGCTGCAGAGGGGGCCCCCTGGCAACAGCTTCAGGCCCCCTTCCCTGGTAATCAGGGCTCCAGTTATGGTGGTTCAGTAGCGGCCTCCTATGCTTTGGTTCCACTGTATCTCACGGGCATGACAACTAGGCTCGTGAGATGTGGCTGGGTGAGGGTTGACTGCCGAGGTCTCACGAGATTCTTGGTGGCCATCTTGAGGGTGGCGAGCAGCCGTGTGGGGGTGTCAATAGGCTACTGCATATAGGCCTGTTCCAAATCCTGCCACATCTCGTGGGATTTAGGGGCAGCCATCTTTCCTGGGGCTCACATTAGACCCCATGGCACAGGCAGCTGGCGTGGCAGAGGAGATCCTCGGAGCTGCATGCCAGGAGATCGGGAGGCAGGTAGACCTGGGATGGACTCAGTTCAGCCCCTAACTGTGCATGGTGCCCTGATATTTTAAAGTAAAGACAGTATGGCTTAGTGGTTAAAGGCACTGAACTGCAAGCCAGGAGACTTGGAGTCTTGACGTCCTAGGTTTGAATCCCACCAGCCCCCACTTGTGTATGGTATAATTCTGAGCAAGTCACTTAATACCAACAACAAAGAATATATACAAAAAAAGAAAGAAAAGCAATAGAATAATAAATAACAGAAACTGTAGGCTGGCTTAGGGTGAAAAGGGCACTGCATGCAAGTTATAAGACCAAGGGATCCAAAGCCCTAGGTTTGAATCGCATCATCCCCCTTTGGGACATGGTGCGAACCACAGTAGTCACTTGACTTCCCATAGCTAGGGTGCAGCAGAGGAACAAGCTCCTTCTCATCTTCTGCAATGGGTACCCGGAGCAGGCGGCAGATAAGCATTCATGCCTCCCCAAGGGAGCCACCGGGGGGGTGGTGCAAGGGCAGAAGTAGCTCTCCTTTGGACCTGGGGTGAGGGACAGTCCACAGCCCCCAGTCTTCACCAGTTTAAGTGACAGTGGTGGTGTACTCATCTAATTCATCTCTGGGGATGGGGGGGCTTCTAGTGTGTTGCAGAGAACAAGCCAGCCTGTCAGAGGAAACCATCAGCAAAGGCCACAGAGGGGTTGGAGTCACAGCTGTGGGACATGTTCCAGAAGAAGGGAGCTGCATGGCTGGAGGCCTGCTTGGATGGACTGGAAGGCCCTTTGACATCAGCGGAGGCAAGGGCGCCACCAAAGAAACATCTGGCAGCATGGGCGGGCGGCGCCACCAGCGAAGGTGCCTAGGATGCTGGAAGGAGGAAAGCAATGTAACAGGGCAGGTGGCTTATCCAATAGTGATGTGCTTCAGGTGATAGGGATGGCCCTAGGGGGCAGGGACAGGGATCTGGGTGAGCCCAAGGGGACGTGTGGTGAAGAGGCTGAGGTTCCGGTCGCGACCACGCCTAAGGGTTCACAAGACTTCCTTGCTGGGGTGGTTTGGGCCCAAGGGGATACTCTGGAGACTAATCTCCAGTTGGAGGGGTTGAGTCAGAAGCTGGACAAGCTCCTGGACCTGATGGCAGCAGTCATGGACAAGACAGGGGGTGAGATACAGGCACAGGACCAGTAGCCTCCTCTGCACCCCCCACCACTGAGCTCCCTTTGTCCCAGCCCAGCTACTATGTGGGGATAGACAAGCTGGGGCCCCACCTAATGGATAAGGTTAGGCAGCAAATTAGGAATCAGGAATACGTGGACATGTTCTTGCTTCTCAACAGACCAGTGGAGAAGGATGAGAAGAAGGAAAAGGGGGAGGAAGCTGAAAACCCCATAGGTGCCATGTACCTTTGACAACTGAATCACAGTCTTCCCCATTTTTGGGCACGATCCTTCAAATGGACAGGGAGCAGGTTCTGGGGCTGTTTACCTATTAGAACCGGATTACTCTCATGCACCAGAGAAAAGGGGGAATGGCATGGCTGGAGTATGATGAAGAGTTCAGGAAGAGGCATCAGGAAGACAGCACCATGGGGTGGGGTATGGAGACATGACCCTCCTGGTGGATGTCATGCATGGGGGGGTTGTGCACACTGAGAGCAGCTTGCCACTGAGGCCATCCCCTGCTATAAAGGTGGAGGGGGAAGGGCCATCCCCTCTGCAGGTGTGCTATGCCTACAATCAATCCAAGTGCAGTCGGGTGTCATGCCATTTCCAGAACATTTACATGGTCTGCGGGCAGCAGCACCCCTTCATCCTCTGCACTACCCTGCGAGCTGTGCAAGGAGGTTCAGTGGGATGGTCCAGAAGCCAGGGAAGTCACAGGGCAACACACCTGCCAGCACCAGCAAGGGTGGACATGATTAGCGCCAGAGGATTCTTCCCCTGGTTGAGTGCCCATGTCCAGGCGCTCCAGATATATGGATGGCAACTTGGGGGTAGGAATCAATCAGGGCCATAAGGGCTATCTTTCTTGGGGGTCACTCAAGGGATCAAAAAAAAAAAGGAAAGAAAGGGGGGACGGGGATTGAGGGACACCACACCTGTCTGGGGAGATGGGGGGGGGACAATGTGCATTGCTAACTGTAATGATGGATAACAAGGTTGGTATGGCCTGGCATATACCTGGGGTACGCTATGGTATTGCTGATGCTTGAGTCTCGTTTAGAGGCAACACTTATGGCAGCAGGCTCCAGCAGCGGAGGAGCAGCAGCTACGGGTGGTACGCCCCTGCAGTGGGAGGGCAGCGACATCTCGACTTAGATATGCATCGGTAATGCCATTGCTCCTAAGACAAGGGAAGTATACAGGAAGGGGGTAACACACTACTTACGAGTTTGGGCACAGCAGGGTTGGTCAGAGGACTGGCCCATTTCGGTTGAACAGCTGTGCACATATATCATGCTGTCCAGAAAAAATGGAGATATGCCTGGGGTGGTGTGCAGGCAGCTTGCTGGCCTGTCTTGGTTCTTCAGATCTCTGGGGGTCACTGATAGTACTAGGGTTTTTAAAGTGCGTAAGGTGCTGGAAGGGTGGGGGGAGTCATTGGCTTCCCACCAAGACACAAGGTGCCCCATCACCCCAGCAATCTTGGAGAACATATGGGAAGCCTCCCCAAGGTCTGCAGGACACTGTTTGAGGCTAAGTTGTCTGACACCATGTTTCTGCTGGCCTTTTGTGGGGCCTTCAGGGTGTCAGAGCTCACGCAACCTAACTGGTTTTTGGAGGCCATTGGGTTGTGCCTAGGGGACATTGTCACGACTGAAGAGGGCGTGTGGGTGTGGGTGCGGCTGCACAGGAGTAAGACTGACCAGGGGTGGAAGGGCCACTGTTGCCTGGTGCAGGCTCTGCTGGGTATGTCCTGGAAATTCCAGGATTGAGTGCAGGCTTATGCAGCGGGGAATCCCAAAAAAAGGTAGGGCTTTTATCCAACATGTGGATGGTAGGCCAGTCATGGCCCACCACATTAAAGCAGTCCTGACCCGAGCGTTACAGGAGGTGGGCCTGAATCCAAGGGAGTTCAGCACGCATTCATTTAGGATTGGGGCAGTCATGAATGCCAGGAGTTGGGTGTGGTCTGATGGGCAAATACAGGTGTTGGGGCAATGGAGGTCCCAGGCATTCTTGAGGTATGTGTGCCCACATTTGCAATAATGGTTTTCTGTTTCTTCCAGCATTCCCCAGAATCAATCGTTTGATTTGAATTTGTGGTCAGGCCTTCATAAAGCAAGTGGCAGCAGCAGTGGCGGCCGGGAAGGGGAGGCCGCTATGTTCCAAGGGTTGGTCTCCAGCTCAGATCCAGTGGTTGGAGTCTGAAGAAATGCACTTGGAAGACCTGATCCCCCTGCTTCGTGTGGAGGAGAGGATTCAGTGGGTCCTGAAGATACTGGTGTGATGATTGGACAGCTGGTTCTGATCACTGTATGATTTTTGTAATATAAAAATGTGTTATTGAGTGTCTCATGAGACATGCTGAAACAGCCAGTGGAATGACACCCCCCCCCCAGGTTTTAGATACAAGGTGTTACCTGGAAGGCCAAGAGATAATTACAGGCTAGAAGATACCTAAATTAAGGATCTCCTGTTTATCTAGCTTAATTATAGCTTGCCAGCTGACAGGATAGAAAATATCCATTTTATGATGTTTAGAGGAGGAAAACCTGGTTATGTCACACTGGTGCGAAGTCATAAATGTTCCTCTGATGTCTGTAAAAGCAGGATGTTGCTCATGGATGAAAGAAGGACTTAGAAATTAACCTTATTTAATTTAACTTCTGAGTGATGACATCCTGGTTGTATAATTTTTATATTCTGACAGGGAGGAGCTAGGTGACCTCATGCAAAGAGGTTGGCAAAGCCAGTTTTAAAACTGTAGTCTGTATTCCCTTTCGACACACATGTTAGCAACTAGGTCTCAAACTCCAGTGACTCTGGGTCCTGCTCGAATCCACATTTTTGTCTGCCTTGCTCCTAAGGGATCTATTTGTGGGCTTTTAAACAACCTCTTTAAATAACAAAGAAAGCACAAGGACAAAAGGATTTCACATCCTGCACTTGTACTTGAGTAGGTGTGCCCCAGGCTATCAATGTAATGGGGCTGGGGAGTGCATGCCAGCAAGGTCTTGCATAGCCAAAGCCTCTTGTCAATCCCTGCCTAGCTGTGACCCTGGGTGACCTCTGTCACGAGTTGAACCAATGTTGTACCAACAGTCACACCATATCCAACAGCTGTCTGGGGGTTGCCCTCGTAACTTTTCTTGTCCTACTTTGCATTGACAGAATTACACAATCCTTATGGAATGAGGATGGCTCAAATAAATCTAGGACCGAGCATCATGATTTTACTTTCTCCAAACTTATTGTTTATAATACAAGGATACTACAAACTAATCTTCTACTCTACCAAAAGGGCTGTCCCTACCATTCTCTCTATATGTTTAGGAAACTATGGAACAAGTCTGTATTATTCCATCTTTTTCCAAACGTGGGGCTGTAGTTCCTTGTCATCATTGCCATTCTGCTATCTGGGGATATAGAGACAATTCCTGGGCTACTAGATGCTTATTTCTCAGCAGATGACATACATAGTGGCCCGGATATTCAGAAGGGTTGCGCATGACACAACAGTGCGCAACCCACTGATGTGCCCTGGCACGATGTTCAAATGGGGATTGTGCCTGACACAAATCCCGATGCGCCGGAGTGCATCAGTAATGTATGTGGTGCAAGTAGGGGGTGCGTGCCCATGCATACTCCGCACATCCCGATATTCAGCCCAGGATGTGCTGAGTCCATGCATGTGCAACCCCTACTTGCGCTGCACACAGGTGAGCCAAAAAAAAAAAGGAACAGCTGGCCACCCACAGGTGAGCTGCCATATTGCAGAGTGCAGCACAGCAGCTGCCACCTGTGGGTGGCCACCTGAGTTCTGGCTACACCTGGTGGCAGCGCTCCCAATGCCCGATCACGGGCATCCATGAGATATGTTCAATATTCTGGTGGTCCGGCCTGCAGCAGCGATCACGGAGCCAGTGTAAAATATCATGTTCATGGTCCTGGTGGTCCAGTGGACTGCTCGCAGCCTGATCGCTGGCATAAGGTGATAATAAGGAGAGCTTCATGGACCTCACTCCACCCACCTGCCCTGCCGCCTGCTCCCCGGTCAGTGGCGGTAGTAGCACTCACCCGCCTGCCGCCCACCGCCCGCTGACCGAGTACGGTGAGGCTGTACACCCATTGGTCCACAGCATGAGCCAATGGACGTGCAGCCTGTACCTGCATTACACAGTCCAGATATGTGAATGGATCCATACACTGTCAGTCGGAGGGCAGCTGGGTGGCAGGTGGAGTAAGTGCTGCCACCCGCCACTGACCGGGGGAGCGGGCAGTGGGGCTCCGGTGGGCGGGTGGGAGGGTACCGGGAGCTCTCCTTATTATCACATATGCCCACGATCACAAGGCGACGTCCACTGACCACCAGGGATACCTGGACATATATTTTACACTGAAGCCCGCGATCGGGCTGCGAGCAGTCCACTGGACCACCAGGGATATTGGACGATTTATTGACTCTACATATGCCCGTGATCGGGCATAGGGGTGCATTGCCGTGCTGTGCAGGGGGCATCGGTCCCCGACGGCTGCTGCCTGGCAGGGTGCCAGGCACAAGTCACCAGGGATCAGCGCACCTGCATGCAAATTGGGCCAGAATGACATGCAAATGGCCCCATTTGCACCTTGCATACATTATGGCCCCATTTGCATGTGCACTTTGAACATCATGGTTGTTGCGCATAGCGCAACAGAACTTGTGCTAGCGCATCCTCCTGCTCCACTCTGGCCACTTGCACTGGCACAGTACCACTGCGCCATGTGCACTGTGGGTGTCCAGGGTGCAGTATTCAATGATGCTGTGCCATGGTGCAGCTCCGTTGAATGTCGCCCAGCCAACGCCTCTGCACAGCCAATTTGCGCGGTGCCCAGGCTTTCGCCACAGCCTGGCGCAGTCTGAATATCTGGGCCAGTATGTCCAAACATGGGCTGTTAATTGCACACTTGAATATAAGAAGTCTGATGTGTCACTTCGTGGAACTAGAGTCATGGGTCAAACTGCACAATCCTGATATCCTCTGTCTCACTGAGACCTGGCTAAAACCATCAGTTACTGACTCCCTCTGCTCCCTACCAAATTACTCTATTATTCGAAGGGATAGGATATCGAACAAACGTGGTGGTGGAGTTGCTCTGTACTACAAAAATAATCTGACTGTCTCTCTTTTCGCTATCTCGGATGCTCAATCAGTATGTGAATACTTGCATGCTACCCTTGCGTTGGGAGCCAAGAAGCTGCATGTTATCTGTGCATATAACCCCCCAGCGGGAGGGATTGCAGGTCTAGAGTACCTGTTGGAAAATACCTGTCAGAATTTTAATCATAATGAGGTTGTCATCTTAGGGGACCTAAACTTAAACTGGCTTGGGGCAGCTCTCAGTTCTCTTCAATCTCTGACTCATAGCTACAACCTGCATCAGATGGTAACAGTGCCGACTAGAAGTCTGTCTTCATCACCACTAGGCACACTATTGGACTGGGTGCTGGTAAACTGGATCGAACACATCTCAGCTGCTGGTACTCTTGCTGATGCCTTAACTGACCACTCTCCTACTTTCAGCATCCTGTCCTTGGGGGCACCTCCATCTCCTCCACCACATCTCATCACTCTCACAAACTTTGCTCACCTAGACCAAGAGGTGTTTCTGTATGATGTTTCCAGAATTGAGTGGTTGGAGATCTATCTATCACACTGTTCTCAGGATGGTCCTAACCTCTTCATCACTAAATTCCTTACAGTTTAATGTAAACATGCCCCAAAGATCACCCGGAGAGTGAGGGGTAAACAAACAAGATGGCTAAACAAAGACTTGCTCAAATGTTTGCACCTTAGAGATAAACTCTGGAAGCACTACAAAACATCAGGCCAGAAAACGGATTTCAACACTTACCGTACGCTACAGAATTCATGTAAAAGACAAGTCAGAGCTGCTAAGAGCAAGTACAGTAAAGACCTACTGATTAACTCAGCCAATGATCCCAGAAAATTCTGGTCACACATCAAATCCTTCCTAGGATCCTCACAGTCAACTACCCCTGGTGATATGCTGATAAATTATGTGCATTGCAATGACTCACAAACCATAGCTAATTCTTTCAACCTGCATTTCTCTGATCTCTCCCAATATACCTCTTCCTTCGATCCCACTGCAGTGTCCCCCCACTCCTCATCAGGAACCTGTCTGGATAAGTTGGAAGTGTTGTCCCCTGTACCTCCTTATACTCCTCCATTCTATTTTAAGGCTGTGTCTAGAAAGGAAGTCCTGAAGCTCCTGAGGTCCATCTCTGATCATACCAGCTCTGGCTCAGACTCCCTGGAACTCCACTCCTTGAAACTTGCAGCTCCCCTTATTGCATTACCGCTGGCCAAAATTTATATGTTATCACTTTCAAGTGGAATGGTCCCTGACCTCTGGAAAGCTGCTCAGATCATGCCTGTACTTAAAAAAGGGGATCCCAGATTGTCATGAACTACAGACCAATTGCCATACTCTCAGTACTGAGCAAAATCCTGGAGAAAATTGTTGCAACTCAGACAACTGACTATCTACTTAAGCACAGTCTGCTCTCGGATACCCAATATGGCTTCAGGAAAGGACATAGCACAACGACTGCACTCCTTAAATTCACCACAGATACTCTTTCAAAAATGGATACTGGTAATCTGACTGGGGCTGTCTTTATTGACCTCACAAAGGCTTTTGACCTTGTTGATCACACTTTGCTTCTCTTCTCGCTTCGACACCTGCATTTCTCCTCCTCTGTTGACTGGTATGAAAGCTACCTGACTAATAGAACTCAAGTGGTGAAATTTAATTCCTCTCTATCGAACAATGCCACCACTAACATTGGTGTACCTCAGGGCTCCATCCTAGGGCCCCTCCTGTTCTCTCTTTATATAAATAACATTGGAGCTGCTCTAAAATCCTGCTCTGCTATTCTATATGCTGATGATCTTGTCATCTATGCAAGTTCTACTAATATAGACACTATCAAATACAACCCTTTCCTCTGACTTTAACAATATCCAAAACTGGCTATACGACCAGAAACTGGCTGTCAACACTAGCAAAACTTAAGCCATGCTGCTTGGATCAGCCCCAATGCTCTAGGCTTGCACAACAGCACTGACGGTGCAGAACTTAGGTCAATTACTGGGGTGTGTGACCTCTTTCAGGTACCTGGGCATCCTACTAGATCAATCTTGATCTTAATCTTCATGTGCAGTCTGTTTGCAGAGCTGTCAACTCCAAACTGGGTGTTGCATATAAGACTAGTTATATGCTCATGCCATTGGCTAAAATGGCCATTGCGAGGGGGATTCTGCTACCCACCCTAACCTATGGGGCTCCCTTATTTGGGGCTGCTCATAAAACTGACCTGCTCAGATAGGATATTACGTATAACAACATATGTCGCTATGCCTCTTCTGCTCCTCGGCTTAAACACTACTGTCAACTTTATAATGATCTTGGTTGGCTCTCTCCGTTACCTAGTAGGAAATACTACCTTGGCTCTCTTATTGATTCAATAAATCGAAATCAAACCCCTAGGTGTCTTGCAGCTATGCTTGTTCCTTAGGACACACTCCATGGTCTATGATCAGCTGATAAATCCTTTCTGAATTTGATGAGGTGCCGCACTAGGAAAGGAACTGTTGCATTTGAGCATGCAGCTCCATAGCTATGGAATTCCCGTCCCCTCGACATTAGACTTTCTAGCTCCCACACAAGCTTTAAGAGAAAATTGCGCTCGAATCTGCTGATTGCTGATACCTGTTCCTGCTTTCACCCTACCTAATGACTGATGTCTCTGGCCATACAATAGTATTTCCTCACCTCTATATAACCCTCTTACTGCCTCAGCCTGTCCCAGCTCCCCTTCCCTGCCCATATGCAATCTTGCACTGCAGGCATCACCCTTACACTTATATACACTCATATAATCTAATTTCATGGCTTGCTCCCCTCTTCCTCACTTACGAACCTTTTCCTTAATGACACCCCCTGCTCTCAATGGTTATTTCTTCCTTTTGTATTACCTGTTTTTGGTTTTGTGTACCTTGTTCTGTTCATATGATATGTCACCTGATAATTTATTGTCCAAGGTTCTCTCTATTCATTGCATAGGTAGGCACCTATGAACTTATGAATGGTCTACTCTATGTCTCTGATATATTGTATCCACTTTAACTCAATGTATGTAAAGTGCTTTACTTTGTATGTTCTGATATACTGTATCCTCTAACTCATTGTATGTAAAGCACTTATAAATTGTTATCCTGTTAACTTTCTGCATGTCTGTACTCTCCCGGGTCGTGCCTGAAAATGGTCATTTTATAGCTAGTGCACTTACCCGGTTAACAAAAGCTAAACAAAATAAATAAATAAATGTTTGGACTCTGAAAAAAGAAACATCTACAGCACTATAAGAAGATAAAAATACATTAGCTAGGCAAGTCTAAGTGTATTATTGGTAGGAATTTTGCACTTTTTAAACCCTATTGTTTTATAAGATTGTATGTTTTGCGATATATGGTTCTGTATTTACATTTTACATTTTAATCTATTTTTAAGTAAACCTCTACTTTAGAGACTGCTTGGTGTGCCTTTGAAATTCTTTTTCTTGACAAGTGAAGCATATATGGTTAAAGCTGACACTGTACAAAGCTTACTGGTTTTACCAAACTGGGAAAAGGTAAGAATTTTTCCTAAAGTCTTTCATAGAGTTTTTAAGGGTTCATTTTGTACACCTGGTTAGGTGCCCATAGACAAAAGATATCTGGCATCCACCGAAGAGCAGAATTATCTGAGCCTGTACGTTGGGTACGCTAGCAAGAGGTTCACAATTTGAATCCCTCCAGAACTTGAAACCAAAGGTTGATTCAAACCCACAAAACAGACAGGAGGGTTACCCTGTTCTGTTAACTGTTCACAATACTACGCTCGGAGGTTGGCACTGTGGGAGCAGAGGGCCTGACCTGCTGAGTGGGGTTGTGACAGATTGGTTGGCAGCAGTGCAATAAAGTTTGGTATTACAAGCTTTTATTGTTCAGTGTGTCAGTTTGAGACCGTCAGCTCACTTGCAAAGAAAGAAAAAGGCAGTGATTTATTTTTTAAAAAGGAAACAGAACTATATCACGTGGCGTACAGTCAAGTTCCTACCCGTGTTTTTTTTTTCTAAAGTGCAAGTCAGAGTAGCCATAGTTAGGGAAGAAGATGGCTTCCAACTACAGCATGCACACTGTAGACTAGTTAAAGCAGTTGTGTGGAGACAGAGGAGTCCTGTTCGAGGTGAAAGCCACCAAACAGAACCTCGTGGATGCCCTGATGGTAGCAGATACCCAGAGCATCGAGTCGCAGACAGTGACTGAAAAGGACCAAACCTTGTGTGGCAGGGCTTGTGGCCAGTGCAGTGTACAGATCCAATGAGGAGGGCAATAGGACCAGTGTCAATGAAGGGCCACAGCAGCAGGGGGAAGGTCACCAGTATCCTGGATCCAGAAGTACTCAGGCTGCAAATTGAGTTGTGCAGAATGGAGCTAGAGTTCCAGAGGGAGAGTGGGCGAGAACGCCACGAGGCAGAGCGCAAACAGTGAGCTGCAGAGGAGAAGAGGGAGCAAGAACACCAAGAAGCAGAGCGAGAACGGCAAGAGGCAGACCGTGAACAGCAGGAGGCGGACCGTGAGGAGCGTAAGCGCCAGAGGCAACATGAACTGGAGAAGCTATGACTCCAACCACCAGCACCAGAGCAGGTAAGTGGCTTGGGTTTAACTGAGACTACAGAACTGGGTTACAAATTGAATTCCAAATTGATAGCTGAATTTAAAGAGGGGGAGGATATGGATGCCTTTTTAAATTTTTTGAAAAAGTTTGTATTCAGGCTAAAATTCCTAGGGAGTCCTGGAGCTTCTAGCTATCCCCACTACTTACCGGGAAAGCTCAGGATGCATTGGATCAAATGGACAATGAGGACAGTGATGATTACAGCAAACTTAAAGTGGTACTGTTAAAGAAATTTGAATTAACTGCTGAATCATACAGAGCTAAATTCTGTAAGCTCAGGAAGAGCCCTGACATGAACTACGAGGAGCTAGCCATGAAACAATGTCAGTTTTTAAAATGTTGGTGGGAAGGAATTAAAGCAAACTGTTGATAAAATTGAAAATGTGATTTTGTTAGAACAGTTTTTCTGGGCATGCCCAGCAGAGCTGAAAACCTGGCTGGAGGACCGAGTTCCCAAAACAGTACAAGAGGCTGCTGAACTCTCGGACCACTATGCCAAGAGCAGACCTGCTCTGAGAGTAAATGGGGTGGGCATGGCAGTGCAGAAAGGGAAAAGCACACCTTCAGGGCAGCTAAAACCCTCACTGCCTCCACCGAAACCAGTTAGCCCCAGGTTTCAGAGAAAAGATTTCTCTGAAAAAAGAAATGAATGTTGGTTGTGTAAAGAAACTGGGCATATTGCCAGACAGTGTCCCAAAAAGGTGAGCAACAAACAGGGGCTAGGAAAAGAAGTGGGTTGTTTGTGTGTCCCTGGAAGCATGCCTGTGAACATGAGGAACACATGCACCCAGTCATGGTGAATGGTGCACAGGCCTTGCGGTTAAGGGACACAGGGCATCCTGACATTGGTAAAGGGGATCTAGTAGAGCCTGGTCAGCTTATACCAATAAATATGTCACTGTACAGGACTTTACTGGTGAGGAGAAAACATTGCCCCTCACTAGTGTTCTCTAGACTGGGGTGAAACAGGGAACTGTGCAACAGGTGGCTGTAGCAAAACCTTAGCAGTGGATGTGATCCTGGACAACAATCTCAAACAGGGGATGGTATGTGCAGTTACCTGTAGCCAAGTAGCAAACGAAAATTGTAGTTCCCTGAACCCCGCAGAAGCCATTGTGGAAACCACTGGGAGGCTGGTTCCCCAGCCTGTGTCTCCTGATATGGAGATTAATGAAAAAGGGGTAGAAATTTCCTCAGTAGCAGTTAACCACACAGCTACGGAGGGTTACTCTGAAGAGGGAAGGGTGACTCCTTGTCAGAGAGTTGGGATTGACAGTGATCCTGAATGCCCTGACGCTAGTGCTAGGGACCCTAGTTTAGCAACTGAAGGGGACCTGTCCCATGCCTTGGGAATGTGTGAGGAGTTTGCAGCTGCTCAGAGAAGTGACAGTAGTCTAAAGAAGCTGAGGGCTTGGGCAGACTGATGGGGCACAGGGAGGTGACAGCAGACATAAGGTTTAATGGGAAAATGGACTTACGTATACTCAGGCTGTGTAGACAGCGGGAGGGGTGCTAGGCAGGCAGCTTGTCATTCCCCAAGGGTATCGTGAGCAGTTGCTCAAGACTGCACATGATATTCCCTTGTCTGGTCATCTGGGAATTGTGCACAATATGCAGCGGTTGGCCCAGAATTTCTACTGACCAAACTTCACCCAGCAGGTGAAATAGTATTGCAGGTCTTGTCACCGGTGCCAAGAAATAGGGAAGGCGGGAAAGAAAACCCAAGCTGCCCTGATTCCTTTGCCCATAGTGGAGGAGCCATTCCAGAGGGTGGGAATGGATATTGTGGGGCCTTTAAATACCCCCAGCTCCTCAGGGAAGAGATTCATCCTGACTGGTGCATTATGCCACCCAGTACCGAGAGGCAGTCGCCCTATCCTTACTGAGGACAGACAAAGTGGCAGATGCTTTACTTGGGATTTTCTCCCGTGTTGGGTTTCCGCAGGAGGTTATCACTGATTGAGGGGGTGCCTTCATGTCAGACCTGATGAAATATTTATAGGAGAAGTGTGGGGTGGTGCAGAGATGCACGACACCATATCACCCACAAGCCAATGGGCTTGTGGAAAGATTCAATGGTACCCTGAAGTCAATGCTGCAGGCGTTTGCTGAACAGCATGGGAGGGACTGGGAGAAATACCTTCCCCTTCTGTTTGCATACAGGGAGGTACCCCAAAAGTCAACAGGATTTTCCCCCTTCAAACTCTTAGATGGACACCGGGTACATGGGCCCCTAGACTTGATTCAGGAGGACTGGGAAGGCAAACACACCACCCTGGGAACTCTCATTGTGGATTACGTCTTTAGGTTTAGGGAAAGGCTGAAGGAGCTTATGGGGACATGAGCAGGTCAGGGGTTCTCTTGGGACAGTAGGGTACTATAGAACATTTTTTACCCAATTACAATGCCCTGGCTGCTCCCCTATCTGGTGTTCAGAAAATGAAAAAAGCCAGCCACTCAATCTTTTCTTAAAAGCTGATGTTTTTTATTTTTCAAAGTATTTCTTAGAATCAACTATCCCCTGTGCTTGCCCAACATTTCACCCACATCAAGCTTCCTCAGGGGCCAGGATCTATCATAACTACATAATTACAGTTTTAATTTCTAAAATAAAAAAAAATGTTACCATTAATTTTTCAAAAACATTTTTTTTCTCTGAATCAAACCAACATTGCATTTTTTGCCCTTCCTATCACAATCTGTGAACTACTTGCATTTTTCTTTATGATGGTAAAAACTAACTTCATTATTAGTGTTTATTACTTTCATCATGACAAGGCCTTGAATGACCACCATCTACAACTAAATTTCACCCTAGGCACTCAATTGTAACGGACCCATCTAATTACCTGTGATTCTGGAGTTGATTTTCCAGTGGTATGTATCCTCTCAGTTTCCAAAATGAGCTTTTCCAATTAGTTTTTCTTATGCAAGCATAATATTTTCAGTGTTTAACATTGTTACTTTTTTATCAGACAAATGTTGCCTTCTCATTACATCTCATATACAATTAGAAGCAAATTTCTCATTGCTAAGGATTAATTTAATAGTAACCTACATTTTTAAGACAACCATCTCTGATTATACATTTACTTGCCTACTATAAGTAATGCAATGTTCGTACTTATTGATGTCTCTTAAGTTCTCTTTCTCAGTTCATTGTACTAATTTTATGTTCTTTATACTATCCTGTTCTATCTATATAAATATTGCTCTCTTGGTTCCATTTGCAACTATACAGTTCTAAAAGCTAAAATGCTCTATAGACAGTTTACCACACTCTTTTTCATATGTTTGCTGAAAACGAATGTTTCCCTTGCTTCTGACAGTTAAAACATTTAGTAAACAGACATGCAGCATACCCTAATTCAGGCTTGAAAGGACTGAAGGCCCTGAACCTTACACCTGCTTCAAATAGTGAAAACATTTAATAAACAGACATATACACCAATTCAGGCATGAAAAGAGTGTAGGCCTAGAACCTTACACTTGCTTCGGACAGTTACAACATTTTATAAGCAGACACATACCCCAATTCTGGCTTAAAAGGAGTGTAGGCCCTGGGGTTGTCTTTCAAATATCATTTACATCATCATAGTGGATTACTGGAGCTGAAAGTAGTAATCAGTATATATGCTTGAAACTAACTCCATTCTGCTGTAGATAATAATCAAGACACTTTCTTGTTTAGAAGTTAATTGTTACCTTTTCTGCTTCCCTCTGGCTGTGTCTCAGCTTCTATCATGTGATGCACACTTCGTTGAAAGGTTTCTGCTTATATAGTGCTGGGACAGAGAGTAGCACCAGTGTAGCATCCAACCACCGACCACCACCTCATAAGGAAGTAGCCAGAAGGTGCCGCCCCTGGAGCCAGTCACTAGTGGTTGCTATGCAACAAAAGTGAGCCCAGTTCTCTTCCCATACTGAGGCAGACCTATGGGACAGCCTGTGCACGCTTAGCGCCCTTTGTCTCAGCTATTTTTAGTGCAGTGACTCAGATTCATTAGTGGCTGTCACTTAGGCAATATCAAGCCCACGGAAATGATACTTTTAAAATCAGTAAATTGTTTCTCAGGTGTATTACCTACTTTCTACAACTCTTTTTCTGTATGTGGTAATGATGAGATCAGTTGGAAAGGGGTGGTGGGGAGGTGTTTGCAAGCCCCCATAGGGTGAGCCTGCAAGCTGTATTTTTGGCAGCTGGCAAATGTTAGCAGGAGGTCAGGGAGGTCATCTTCAGTTTACAGCACTTTAGTGCAATGACAAACTCATATGGGCTGTCATTTAAGCACTGTGAAGCCCACAGAAAAGATACCTTTGAAGGCTATAAATTGTTCCTCAGGTGTATTTAACTGTTTCCTGCAGTTCTTTTGCTGTTTGTGATAATAATGAGCTCAACGGGGAAGGGGTTTGTACGGCCTATGAGGTGAGCCTGCAAGTTGGATAGCGGTGGTTAGTAAAAGGTGGCTTGGAGGTCAGGGAGGTCATTTTCAGTTTTCAACACTTTGACTCATTGTTTGGAATTTCTTTCCTCTTTGTTTAATTCACCACTCTTAGCTGGGGTGGATAGGCTGCCTATTGGTATTGAGTTTTAGTGATTTCACCAACAGACTGCCCAGTTTTCATCCTCATTTATACCTAGTATGTCTTCAGTCACATTCAATGTGGATATCCAGTACATTTCCCTTCTTTCAAGCATTTTGTTCCAGTCACCCCCTCTCAAAGGCTTATCAACTTTTTCAATGCCCCAGAATTTAAGAGATGCTGCTGTGTGGTTAGCAATGACGAAATGCATTGCTACAGGACTGCTTTCATATTTGTTGCGTATTCTACTCTTGTGCTCACTAACCCTCTGTTTGAGGGGCCTAGTGGTTTTGCCCACATATGTTTTGGAGCATAGACAGGTTAGCATATAAATAACATGATCAGTGTCACAAGTTATATGTGCTCGAATCTGGTATTTATTGTTACCACTAGGGTGGGTAATTTCTCTTGTTTTAGAGGTATTTCCACAGTGTGCACATTGACCACACTGGAACATACCCAGTTCTAGGGGCCCCAACAGAAGCTGGTGCCCTCTGGGTAGTGCTGTGGATGTTAGTTCTGAATGTACTAGTTTGTCTTTAAGAGTATGAACCTTTTTAGAAGCAATAATAGGTAACTCTTTAAATTCTGGTACTCCTGATGGCTGCAGTATATCCCAATGTGATTGTATGATGTTCATAATGGGTTTTGTAAGATTTGAATGCCCTAGGCAATACACATTCCTATTCATTTCTTGTGTTGCTGCTTGTTCTTGTCTCTCCTCTGTTTGTCTTGCTTTATTTATAGCTTTCTGCACTACTTTGTTTTATACCCCCTGGATACAAATCTGTTTGCCATGGTATTATATGCATGTTCTTTTATTTCTTTTTGGCTGCAGTTGCGTTTTACCCGTAACATCTGTGAGAAGGGAATACTCTGAATTAGACTTTCCAGATGAAAACTACTAGCATGAAGCAGTGTATTTCTATTTGTTTCTTTACTATAAATTTTTGTGCTCAGTTTACCATTATGTTTGTAGATCATCAAATCTAAGTAGGCAACTTCCTCCCTGCTAGCAGTCATGGTGAATTTGAAGTTTAATGTTAGTGCATTCATGTAACTATGGAATTCCTCAAGTTGCTCCATAGTTCCCGTCCAGAAAATCAAAATGTCATCTATGTAACGTTTATAGTATAAGGTATCTGAAAAATGGGTTGTACATGGGATTGAGAATATATTGTGTTTCAAAATGGACCATGTATAGATTCGCACAGATAGGTGCTAGTATGCTACCCATCGCTGTTCCTTTTTTCTGCCTGAAATATTTGCCATCAAATTTAAAATAGTTCTCTTAAAGAACCATTCCTGCCAGGTCCTGTAATGTACTAATGGGAGGCATGCCCTCTATTGTACTTCTAAGTAGTCCAACTCCTAAGCTGTCTAGTCCCCCCTGGTGTGGAATTGACATATAGAGATCCTTCACGTCGATGCTACACAGAATGAAATTCATGTCATTCTCTTCATTATTAATTTGTTGAATTAGCCTTAGTACATTACTTGCACCTTTGATGTAGCTCTCCATAGTAAGGACCACCGGTTGTGCAAAATAGTTGACAAAACCTGAAAGTGGCTCCAGGATTGAATCATTGCCAGAGACAATAGACCTTCCTGGGGGAATTTTTGCATCCTTGTGCATTTTAGGAATTGCATAAAATACTGGTACTTTAGGGTGTGGCATTTCTAACAGATCTTTTTGCCACTGCTTAAGATGGTTCAGGCCAACTGCCTCATCCAGTATTTCTCTTATGTTAACTTTAATCCATGGTGTTGGGTCCCCTGGCAATAATTCATAGTTTTCTTGTCCTGAAAGTAAGTCATTACACATATTGATATATTTATCCCTTGACATGATCACTATTCCACCCCCTTTGTCCGCTTCCTTTATAACTATACTTGTGTCCCTTTCTAGATTTTTAAGGGCCTCTGATTCCTGTCTGCTAAGATCATAAGAGGGCTCATGATAGTCTTCATTTTTAAAGAGTTCCTTTATATCCATAGTAACGGAGGAAACAAAAGCCTCCACACTGGTTTCTTCCTTTAGGTGGGTTGTATTGTGATTTGTATTTTGTGGCAGCTCTGATATTCTGGACTGTAGGATCTTGAGGGACCTCTAGATTAAATTGTTCCTTGAGTCTAACATTCCTAAAAATGCCTCCACACTGGTTTCTTCCTTTTGATGGGTTGTATTGTGATTTGTATTTTGTGGCAGCTCTGATATTCTGGACTGTAGGATCTTGCGGGGCCTCTAGATGAAATTGTTCCTTGAGTCTAACATTTCTAAAAAAAAATTTGTAAGACTGACATTAATTCAAAGTGATTTGGATGTTGGTACGGTGTGAAAGATAATCCTTTGCTCAATGCCATCATTTCTACTTCTGTAAGTTCTCGGTTACTTAAATTAAAGACCACTAGCTTCTTTTGTTCTAGTATCCTCCATTCCCTCCCCCTCCCCCCCACTCCCCTTTTCTCCCTCTGCCTCTGCGTCCTCTCCGTCTGCCTCTTGGATTCTGGTAGCGGTAAGCATCTTCCTGTACTGGACCCTGTGCTCTGGTGTGGTATTTGGGTGGTCTGTTTTCTGGTTGTATATTCAATGGACTCTGTTCTGGGTTCTCGTGCTCTAAAAAAGATTTTTGTCGCTTGTAAGTGTATGGAGTTCTGCCAGACTTGGTGGCATAACTACCAGAGCTGTCAGAGTCTGTCTCCTCTCTTTGCCCTCTGTATTTTGGTGTAATTTTCCAAATATGTATTCTATTTAGTCTGTAGTCATTGGTGTCTCTTGAAATTTTTTTATTTTTGTTTTCTTGAGTTTTTCTTCAAAAGTATATAATCTTTGCTTCACTTCCTCTAAGAATTTTTTGAACTGTTCTTCCTCTGTTTTTAATTTCAATAGATCCTGCACTTTGTTAATTTCTTCTGCAATCTGACTTCTACCTTCAATGGATGCCTCGATCAAAGCATACATGAAATCCATTGAGCATCTGTTTCTAATACCCTCCCACCTCTCATCCAGGATTTTAGATTCCACACCAAGGTTGGGGTCTATCAGTAATCTTAAGCCTCGAGGTATCCTTTTGTAATGTAAATATTCTTTTAGGGTTATGCCATGCCACTCTAATTTATTGTCTTTTTTCTTTAGTTGTTCCAGTTTATATTGTAGCTCTTTATTATTAGTGCCTACGTCTTGATTTCTGTCTGCTCCTATAGCTGAATATAACCTTTTCTGTTCTGCTTCTGAGAAGCTAAGTGTAGTTTGTCTAGTATCCAAATTGGTACCTATCTCTGCAAAACTATCCATTGCACAACAACTAACCACAATATCAGAGTCACCCTTATATATTATCAATATGTGTGATACAATGACAACAGCAGGTTATATGCATACAGTAGTGTTGTAAGTGCTGAAATGCTTCATCAGAATAACCTGTTGATTAATGTCCAGCAGAGACTGATCTCTTTCAAAAGATCTTTTCCAAAAGTTGGGAAGTCCTTCCACCTACGTGTAACGTCCATTATGTTACCTAGTCCATTTACCGAGAACAAAGGAGAGTCGGTGGGTTCCCTTCCTGTTAATATGCTATACAGTTCATTGTGGGGCTGGAGTATGGTTAATCCAATGTTCAGAAAATTAAGAAAGCCAGCCACTCAATCTTTTCTTAAAAGCTGATTTTTTTTAATTTTTCAAAGTATTTCTTAGACTGAACGATCCCCTGTGCTTGCTCAACATTTCATCCACATCGAGTTTCCTCAGGGGCCAGGATCTATCATAAATACATAATTACAGTTTTAATTTCTAAAATAAAAAATAATTTTTACCATTAATTTTCCAAAAATAAAATGTTTTCTCCGAGTCAAACCAAAGTTGCATTTTTTGCACTTCCTATCACAATCTATGAACTACTTGTATTTTTCTTTATGATGGTAAAACTAACTTCATTATTAGTATTTATAACTTTCATCATAACAAGTCTGTGAATGACCACCATCTACAACTAAATTTCACCCTAGACACTTAATTGTAACTGACCCATCTAATTACCTGTGATTCTGGAGTTGATTTTCTAGTGGTATGTATCCTCTCAGTTTCCAAAATGTGCTTTTCCAATTAGTTTTTCCTGTGCAAGCATAATATTTTCAGGCCCAGATATTCAAAAGGGTTGCGCATATTCAAAAGGGAAAAGTGCACCGCACAAATCCTGATCCGCCAGAGCGCATCAGTAATGTATGCAGGCACAGGTAGTGTCGGCGTGCCCATGCATAACCTGCACAGCCCGATATTCAGCCCAGGATGTGCAAAGCCATGCATGCGCAACCCCTACTTGCACCTGCACAAAGTTAAGCCCCCCAAAAAAAGGAACAAATGATGGCCACCCACAGGTGAGCTGCCTCATTGTAGGGCGCAACATGGCAGCTACCACCATTGGGTGGCCACCCGAGTTCCTGCAGCACCTGGTGGCACCCCCCATGCCCCATCATGGGCATCTGTTTAAACCCCCCCATCCAATATCCCCGGTGGTCCAGTGGACTGCCATGTGCCCGTTCACGGGCATCTGTTTTAATAGAGAGAACCCTCCCCGTCCTATATCCCTGGTGGTCCAGTGGGCCATTTCCGCCCAATCGCGGGCATCTGTTTTAATACAGAGAACCCCCCCCCATCCTATATCCCTTTTGGTCCAGTGGGCCATTTCCGCCCGATCGCGGGCATCTGTTTTAATACAGAGAACCCCCCCTCCGGCTAACATTCCTGGTGGTCCAGTGGACTGCACTCTGCCCGATCGCGGGCATCGTTACAATGAAAATGTCCAAGTACCCTGGTGGTCTCAAGGTGCCCCCTGCCCACCACCCACTGAGCCCCCCCCCCACGTCCAGCCGGCGGGCAGTAGCACCCCCACCAGCCGTCTCTGCTGGACGATTTACTGACACCTGTAGGCTGCATCCATTGGTTCACAGTGTGAGCCAATGGGTGTGCAACCCATACCATACTACACATTCCAGATATGTGAATGAAGTCATTCACATATCTGGAATAATAATGGCTCAGGCTGCATGCCCATTGGCTCACGCCAAACCAATGGGCATGCAACCCTACCGAGGTGTCAGTCAGTGGGCGCGGGTGGCAGGTGGGTGGTGCTGCCACCCACCAGCCGACCAGGGGAAGTGGGGCGGTGGGGGTCAGTGGGTGGTGGGAGGGGTACCTAGACCACCAGGGTAATCGGACGCTTTTTGTTGTACCGATGCCCATGATCAGGCAGAGGCGGTCCACTGGACCACCAGAGATGTTGGCCGGAGGGGGTTCTCTGTATTAAAACAGATGCCCGGAATCAGGTGGAAACGGTCCACTGGACCCCCAGGGATATAGGGACGGGGTTCTCTATTAAAACAGATGTCCACGATTATACATAGTGGTCCACTGGACCACCGGGATATAGGACTTTTTTATCTTTACAGATGCCCGCGATCAAGCTGTAAGGCGCTAAACTTCGGCGATGCTGTCTGGCAGGGCACCAGGCTAAAGTCATCGGGATCGCGCACCTGCATGCAAATGGGATGCAATGGGGCCATAATGACATGCAAATGGCCCCATGTGCACCTTGTATAAATGATGGCCCAATTTGCATGTCACCTTTTGAATATTGCAGGTGCTGTGAATGGCGCAATGGCACTTGCGCTAGCGCATCTCCATGCTCCACTCTGGCCACTTGCACTGGCACAGTGCCACTGTGCCATGCACAGTGCGGGTGGCCAGGGTGCGATATTCAATGCTGCTGAGCCATAGCGCAGCTCCATTGAATATCGCCCAGACCACACCCCTGTGCAGCCATGTTGAGCTGCACACAGGCTTGCGCCACAGCCTGGCGCAGTTTGAATATCCGAGCCTCAGTGTTTAATATTATTACTTTTTTGACAGACAAATGTTGCCTTCTCATTACATCTCATATACAATTAGAAGCAAATTTCTCATTGCTAAGGATTCATTTAACAGTAACCTACATTTTTAAGACAACCATCTCTGATTATGCATTTACTTGCCTACTATAAGTAATGCAATGTTCTAACTTATTAATGTCTCTTAAGTTCTCTTTCTCAGTTCATTGTACTTATTTTATGTTCTTTATACTATCCTGTTCTATCTGTACAAATATTGCTCTCTTGGTTCCATTTGCAACTATACAGGTCTAAAAGCCAAAATGCTCTATAGACAGTTTACCACTCTCTTTCATATGTTTGTTGAAAATGAATGTTTCCCTTGCTTCTGACAGTTAAAACATTTAGTAAACAGACATACAGCATACCCTAATTCAGGCTTGAAAGGACTGAAGGCCCTGAACCTTACACCTGCTTCAAATAGTGAAAACATTTAATAAACAGACATATACACCAATTCAGGCATGAAAATAGTGTAGGCCTAGAACCTTACACTTGCTACAGACAGTTAAAGCATTTAGTAAACAGACACATACCCAATTCTGGCATGAAAGGAGTGTAGGCCCTGGGGTTGTCTTTCAAATATCATTTACATCATCATAGTGGATTACTGGAGCTGAAAGTAGTAATCAGTATATATGCTTGAAACTAACTCCATTCTGCTGTAGATAGTAATCGAGACACTTTCTTGTTTAGAAGTTATTTGTTACATTTTTCTGCTTCCCTCTGGCTGTGTCTCAGCTTCTATCATGTGATGCACACTTAGTTGAAAGGTTTCTGCTTATATAGTACTGGGACAGAGGGCAGTACCAGTGTAGCATCCAACCACCGACTGCCACCTCATAAGGAAGTAGCCAGAAGGTGCCGCCCCTGGAGTCAGTCACTAGTGGTTGCTATGCAACAAAAGTGAGCACAGTTCTCTTCCCATACTGAGGCGGACCTATGGGGCAGCCTGTGCACGCTTAGCACCCCCTGTCTCAGCTATTTTTTTAGTGCAGTGACTCAGATTCATTAGTGGCTGTCACTTAGGCAATATCAAGCCCACAGAAATTATACTTTTAAAATCATTAAATTGTTTCTCAGGTGTATTACCTACTTTCTCCAACTCTTTTTCTGTTTGTGGTAATGATGAGATCAGTGGGAAAGGGGTGGTGGGGAGTGTTTGCAAGCCCCATAAGGTGAGCCTGCAAGCTGTATTTTTTGGCAGCTGGCAAATGTTAGCTAGGAGGTGAAGGAGGTCATCTTCAGTTTACAGCACTTTAGTGCAATGACAAACTCATATGGGCTGTCATTTAAGCACTGTGAAGCCCACAGAAAATATACCTTTGAAGGCTATAAATTGTTCCTCAGGTGTATTTAACTGTTTCCTGCAACTCTTTTGCTGTTTGTGATAATAATGAGCTCAACGGGGAGGGGGTTTGTACGGCCTATAAGGTGAGCCTGCAAGTCGATAGCAGTGGTTAGTAAAAGGTGGCTAGGAGGTCAGGGAGGTCATTTTCAGTTTTCAACACTTTGACTCATTGTTTGGAATTTCTTTCCTCTTTTTTTAAATCACCACTCTTAGCTGGGGTGGATAGGCTGCCTATTGGTATTGAGTTTTAGTGATTTCATCAACAGGCTGCCCAGTTTTCATCCTCATTTATACCTAGTCTGTCTTCTGTCGCATTCAATGTGAATATCCAGTACATTTCCCTTCTTTCAAGAATTTTATTCCAGTCACCACCTCTCAAAGGCTCATCAACTTTTTCAATGCCCCAGAATTTAAGAGATGCTGCTGTGTGGTTAGCAATGACAAAATGCATTGCTACAGGACTGCTTTCATATTTGTTGCGTATTCTACTCTTGTGCTCACTAACCCTCTGTTTGAGGGGCCTAGTGGTTTTGCCCACATATATTTTGGAGCATGGACAAGTTAGCATATAAATAACATGGTCAGTGTCACAAGTTATATGTGCTCGAATTGGGTATTTATTGTTACCATTAGGGTGGGTAATGTCTGTTTTTTTTAGAGGTATTTCCACAGTGTGTGCAATGACCACACTGGAGCATACCCAGTTCTAGGGGCCCCAGCAGAAGTTGGCGCCCTCTGGGTAGTGTTGTGGATGTTAGTTCTGAATGTACTGATTTGTCTTTAAGAGTATGAACTTTTTTAGAAGCAATAATAGGTAACTCTTTAAACTCTGGCTCCCCTATCTGACCTGGTAAAGAAAAGGATGCCAAAGAAAATTACCTGGGGACCAGCCTGTGAAGAAGCCTTTACTAGACTGAAGGAGGCACTGCGTAGTGCTCCTGTTTTGACAAGTCCTGACTATAGCAGACCCTTTATAGTTCAGACTGAAGCCTCAGAAGTGGGTATTGGGACAGTCCTGAATCAGACATCCAGCCAAGGGAAAGATCACCCTGTAGCATATCTGAGTAAGATGTTACTTCCCAGGGAGCAGGCATACTCTACTGTGGAAAAAGAGTGTCTTGCCATAGTGTGGGCCCTAAAGAAGTTAGAACCATACTTTTATGGGCAGCATTTTGTGGTACAGACTGACCCCAACCCCCTGGTTTGGCTGACGCAGATGGGAAAAAACAATGGTAGATTGCTAAGATGGAGTCTTGCTTTACAAGGGTATGACATGACAGTTCTACACAGGGCTGAAGCAAAAAGCAGAACTCGGATGGGTTGTCTCGTCGTATGAGGAGTGAACTGATTTGGGAAGCTTATCCCTTGCAGGGGATAGAGCCCCCAAATTCAATCTAGGTAGGGAGGATTGTGACGCTTAGACAGCTGGTTCTGATCACTGTATGATTTTTGTAATAAAAAAATGTGTTATTGAGTGTCTGTCATGAGACATGCTGAAACAGCCTGCAGAATGACCCCCCCCACCAGGTTTTAGGTACAAGGTGTTACCTGGAAGGCCAAGAGATAATTACAGGCTAGAAGATACCTAAATTTAGGATCTCCTGTTTATCTAGCTTAATTATAGTTTACCAGCTGACACGATAGAAATATCCATTTTATGACATTTAGAGGAGGAAAACCAGGTTGTGTCACACTGGTGCGAAGTCACAAATGTGCCTCTGATATCTGTAAAAGCAGGATGTTGCTCATGGATGAAAGAAGGACTTAGAAATTAACCTTATTTAATTTAACTTCTGAGTGAAGACATCCTGGTTGTATAAATTTTATATTCTGACAGGGAGGAGCTAGGTGACCTCATGCAAAGAGGTTGGCCAAGCCAGTTTTAAAACTGTAGTCTGTATTCCCTTTAGACACACATGATTGGACTCTGAAAAAAGAAACATCTACAGCACTATAAGAAGATAAGAATACATTAGCTAGGCAAGTCTAAGTGTACTATTGGTAGGAATTTTGCATTTTTTAAACCTTATTGTTTTCTAAGATTGTATGTTTTGTGATATATGGTTCTGTATTTACATTTTACATTTTTATCTATTTTTAAGTAAACCTCTACTTTAGAGACCACTTGGTGTGCCTTTGAAATTCTTTTTCTTGACAAGTGATGCATATATGGTTAAAGATGACACCGTGCAAAGCTTACTGGTTTTACCAAACTGGGAAAAGGTAAGAATTTTTCCTATGGTCTTTCATAGAGTTTTTAAGGGTTCATTTTGTACACCTGGTTAGGTGTCCATAAGCAAAAGATATCTGGCATCCCCCGAAGAGCAGAATTATCTGAGCCTGTATGTTGGGTATGCTAGCAAGAGGTTCACAGTTTGAATCCCTCCAGAACTTGAGGCCAAAGGTTGATTCAAACCCACAAAACAGACAGGAGGGTTACCCTGTTCTGTGAACTGTTCACAATACTATGCTCGGAGGTTGGCACTGTGGGAGCAGAGGGCCTGACCTGCTGAGTGGGGTTGTGACAATTGGTGGTCCACTTTGAAGGGGAGGACCTGGGCTGTCAGAAGACAGTGGATTTGCTACTGGCCATGAGGCAGGACCTTCAAACCACTAGAGATTGGTGGCCATGGACTGTACTCATTTGGTTCCAGTTGATCCAGAGGCCTAGATGGCCGGGGGGAGGGGGGTGTCCCCTCTCAACAAAGCTTGCATCTGGGTCAATCAGAAGATGAGGGCAGTTATGCAGTCAGTAGGGGGGGACTGTGATGAAACAGAGCCAGATTCAGGCCACTGGTCAGTTCATAGTGGCCAAGATGGGCCACCTGACCGAGCGGGGGTTGCAGCGGTGGTTAGGAGCACTGGATGAGGTCTTGGAGGAAGACGTTAGCAAGTGGCTTGGGGGTCGGACATTGTCCATCCTCTGGTGTCTCGGGAGGATTTACTAAGAGATGGCATAATGAAAAGGGAGATGTGATGAGCCAAATTCTTCTGAAGGGCTTGTGACACCCTCTGATTTGGCATGGAGGTGGACCAAGTAACGAGACCCAGGATAGGGGTCATGGTTCACCTGCAGCAGGTATATCCATACTGCAAGGAAACGGCACCTGATGGGGGACAGCCATATAGCATTGGCCCATTATGACCAAAAGGGGTAGTTGATCCTCCCAGGTGCGCTCCCTGTTAGTAATGCTAAAATATTATTCAATAAATGCATGGCTGCAGCCATTTCCTCCAAGACATGTGTCAGTGTGTTTATTTCCTTGAAAAGGGGGTATGGAGGGCTACCCGACAAAGCCTGGTGTCCCTCTGCAGTCACTTTGAGTTGTGTCTACAGTTGTTGTACAACACAATTTGCTGTTTACTTGTCATGCACATTACTGAAATAAGATCTTAATATAACAGTTCCTCTGTGAGCTGTTTTAACCATTCCTTAGGGCACACTTGTTGTAGCAGTTAGTTCAGCACTATTTTTACTGGTGCAACAGATCATCTGTGATGTCTGTGCCCTACCCCTGGGAATACATTTTCTGTAAACTGAGTGGCAGGCCACAAGCAATAACTAGGATTCAGGCATCCTCTATCACAGAGGTAATAGCGTTAGCCTATTATGGCTTCTTTGTAGCATGACCTTCATACAGCCAGACAGCAGCCTTTAGTTGCTGCTACCAACCTTGCAAACTTCTTCTTTGCAAAGATGCACAAGTCATCTCTGTCTCTAATTTTTTTTATTCAGATATGGCTTCTTTTGAGAAGGCAGCAGTACAGTTTAGTCAAAATAACACTCATCCACGTAGTTACAAGCAAATTGCACTTATTTTTTGAAGGTACATCTGCAAGTGAAAGAAACAGATCAGTGTCATACTTCAGTATAAGGCAGTTTTATTAACTAGCAGATGTTCCAAATGCAGTGTTAAAATGAACTTGGTGTTTAAATCTATTCAGGCAATTCAAATGTGTGAGGATTTATTTTCCCACCACTCTGGACTCATAAATTGCTATCTTTGTATGCACAACACCCTCCATATGAGGCTGCTCTTGGGAGCTAAGTAATTTGGGGCGTTATAGCAAAGTGTTGTAATATAGAGGGGGATTATAATGTGTATCAGTATTGAACTACAGTTTAACAACCTTACATCAGTTTATTTGGAAGGGCCACTGTAGATGTTTAAGAGATAAA
This sequence comes from Neoceratodus forsteri, assembly GCA_016271365.2. Taxonomy (NCBI): domain Eukaryota; kingdom Metazoa; phylum Chordata; order Ceratodontiformes; family Ceratodontidae; genus Neoceratodus; species Neoceratodus forsteri. The sequence goes on from CM057449.1 coordinate 1,467,641,791, forward strand.
CTGTCAGTTGACTTGTATTTTATTATGTCTGTACTTTAAAGAGGAAAAGCAATATGTGATATATTAATTTTTCTGTGTGCAATTTTGTTTAGAAAACAGTCAAATATTAGCATCTAGTTATGTCCCTTTTTATTTAGTAAATGCTTTCACTCTTGCATTTGTGACAGAAACTTGTTTGCCAAGGGTCTTGTGTGGGCTTTATGACTCAGACAACAGGCAAGCAGTAAGCAGTTTTAGCTCTCTTTTAAATATTTGACTAATGTCTCTTCATGCACTGCTAAAACTCATCCCATGGGTGATACATGGTCTCTACTTCAATCAGATTTATCACTGTTCGGTGGTGTGCAAATGAGAACCAAGGGACCAATTCCAGTTTCTGGAAAGCATTCTCTAGGCTCTTAAGGAAGACAAATTTGTCTTTTAAAATACCTCCTATTTTAAATGTATGGAGAAGAAGAACAGCAGATAAACTGAAAATACATGTGCTGCTGGAATTGCCACTCTTGTTGAACGCCAGTGGTGCGCATTCAAGTCACGCCATAACATTGCACTCTGAGGGTCAGGTATTAAAAACATCCCCATGTGTGATTTGATTGCTTAGAAAACTTTTTTGTCAGAATAATGGCTGCCTAGAATGTGGAGGAGCATAACTAGAATTTACAGTTGTTATTAAACAGTCGGGATGTGCTGCATGCCTCTCGGTCACTCAGCATTAAAACTCATAGCACTGGCCTTCAAAATTCAGAGCAAAGGACCAGAATGTGGAGCACGTTCTTATTTTAAAGAATAACATGTCTACAAATAGTGGGACCCATTTATTTAGTGTTAAGCAATATTTCTATCAAGTAAGTTCAGTGGTTTAATAGTCTGTGTGTCTAGAAATAGCTCTAAGATTATTAAGAACATCACTAAACCTTTGCAGAGCAAGAGTAAATGTCAGTGTAAAAATCATAGCACTATGCCAAATCCATAGACGTTGAGAGGTATGGTGTGCTGTGTTAGGCCACATGAGAGCAGGAGAAGAACAGAAAAGTTCTTTTAGCTTGGTAGAAATTATACCTTTATTAGGCTGATGGAAAGTTTAGGATACAAGCATTTGAGGCATCCAGTGCTTCCTCTTCATCAGGTATGCCATACACCTAACACATACTTGATGAAGAGGAAGCATAAGAGGCCTCGAAAGCTTGTGTCTTAAACTCTGTTAGTTTAATAAAGGTATTGTATCTACCAAACTAAAGCAATTTATTTTTGTTTTTTTCTGTAGAAGGACATAGTGCCCCTAGAAAATTCTGGACATGCATTTTTCTGTCCACAGATATTGGCCCTATTCTCTGTCACAAATGGTTGCTTCCTGAGTGGAAAGGAAAGGAGAGGGAGTGGTGCTTTACCTTATCTAATTCCTCCTCCGTGCTGGAGGTCTGTAGATCATTCCAGTGTGAATAGTGGCTCCATTCCCCCTCTCCAGGTTGACACACGGTACCTGTGCCTCCCCATGGATTCCATGTATCTCCATTGTTTTTATGCTTCCCCTTACATACTGGTGGAAGCCATTGGCAAGATGGCCGAAAAGGGGGAAGGGCTGCTGTTGGGGAACTTCAACCTACCAGATGTAGACTGCAGCCTCCCAGCAGCAGCTTTAGCTAGAAGCAGGGACATCCTGGACTCTCTGCAAGGGGCATTCCTCTGGCAACTAGTCAGTGAACCCACTCATGATGGGGCAATGCTGGACCTGGTACTCACTAACAGGGACAGTGTGGCAAACCTCAAGGTGGGAGACCACTTGAGGACCAGTGATCCCTGTACAGCGTGGTTCAGTGTAAGGACAGCTGTGGAATTGAACCAAATAAGGACAAGGGTCCTGGACTACAGGAAGACAAATTTTATTATAATGGGTGAATGCCTCAGGGATGACCTGGTGGGGGGGTGTCCTGGGTGGGGTAGAGGAACAGTGAGAGTGGATAAAAGGGAGCATAGTAAAGGCAAAAACCTCTGTGTCAAACAAGTGAGCAAAAGCAATATGAAAAAGAGACCACTATGGTTCTCAGAAGAGGTGGCTGAAAAGGTAAAGGCTAAAAGGGTGGCATTCAGAAGGTATAAGGAGATGCAGAGGGAGGAGGATAGGGAGGTGTAGCAAGGGAAACAGAGGGAAGCAGGGAAAGTAGTAAGGAGTGCAAAGGCGAAAACTGAAGACTGAATAGCCCAGGAGGTAACAAAAGAGGACAAGACATTTTTTAGGTAGGGGTTACAAGACCAGGTGCAGCATGGTTTCACAGAGGGGAGGTAATCTCAAATTAATCTGATTTATTTGTCTGGGTAAACAAGCAAGAGAAGTCAAGCACTACTCACCACAGACCAAGTCCACACTAGAAGTTAGTGGGGCTCTGCCTCCTCTCCCTGGCTGGTGCTTTTGCACGTTAGAGGAACTGCACTCCTTTTGCCTGCAATAAACAACATTTTGAATTGATACTTCATGGCATACAAAGAGTTTAAAGTAAAGTTTACCTAATGTGGCAACAGTTGGAAACATTCCAACTATTTCCAACTGTTTCCAACTGACCTAAACCGTTGAAATTGTTTCCAACTATTGCTCACATTAGGTAAACTTTACTTTAAACCCTTTGTATGCCATGTATGTTTATTTTTTGTAGTTCTAATTTCTGTGTATTATTTTTAACTTACAATTATGACAATCCGAGTGGGGGTTGTTTTTCATGAACTGCACTCATAATTGAGCTATGCAGATCTATGCTCCAGTTGTCCCCATCTTACTCTGAAGGTATCTCTAAGTCACTTTAATTTATGTGCAGCACTCCTTGCATGACGCTAGGCTCTAAGCACGTCTGACCTTTAACCTTTTTCAGCTGAAGCTGAACTGGTATTCTCAGCTTCTCTGATGAGTCTTGTGTTGTTTTTTAAATGAGTATTTTAAACCAATGGGAATTGTTTCTGGGTTTTTTTCTGCATGATCTAAGTGTTAAAAGTATGGGATTTTCTAAATAACTGTCATTACGCTTCCAAGGAAGGACTGGGTTAGTCCAAAAGCAAAAGCACTTTGTTCTTTCTGTTACATCTATGTTGGTCCAATAAAAGGCATCACATCATTTGCTTCTGGATAAAGCAATAAGGAAAGTGTTAGACGTCTTCCAGTCTCACCCCCTGCAGCTTGGCATATGCAAACCAATGAAGCACAACACACATGTAAGATGAACTATTTATTATCATGTCATTCTTACAGTACAATATACATGGTAACTGCTAGATATAGAGGATAATGAATGGGCACAGTGAACAACATTCTGTGTTCACTTCAAAAGGTTGTCATAACAACCAAGTAGACCTCAAGAGCCCAGCTCGAGAGCTCTGCGGTGTCATGACAACCTCAAGAAGTGAACTCAATGTTGTTGTCCACTGTTGCCCACCCATTGTCTTTTATAGTGTATGGGCAACAGTGCAACAACAGAGCATTTCATGCACTATATACCCATTCAAAGGTTAAGCTCCGGCCTCCATAGACAAACACAGTGATGGAAAATAAGAACAGGAGGCAGACTGCCCGCAGCCCTACCTCATGACTATGCAGAAAAAGGCAGGACCTGCCCACTGCTGTTAGCTCGTCAGGCCATTGTCTCTCTTCACTGATACTGGGATGGGACATCTGAGACAGCTTATCCATTAACTAGATGGGACCTGAAAAATACAGCGGATGCCATCGCCGATCACTCAGTTTTACCCCTCACAACTGTCAGCAGAAACTGATTATAAAAATGAGCAATCAGTGAGGCTATCAGGGCAACAAGAGCATGAGGGCATTCTATGTTGTTGTAGCATTGTAGTGACATAATCAAGTTAGTACAACAGCATTTTGACATCACTACAATGGTACAACAAGCTTAGGAATTAATTGAATTCTATTTACAATCATGATGTCCCATACACTATAAGGTACTATCCCCACAGTCTGTAAAACACATCCAATGGCATTTCACTCCCTAGTGGAATTTTAACAAGGGTGAATACATTCACTGAAGGGAACCAGTTAAATAGTGCAATATCAGTGATGTAAGCATGACATCAGTGCCCATTAATTATATAAATAAGGTGTAAATAGATTAATATGATAAAAAAATTATCAGTAATACAGAGATAAAAGCTAGCACTAAAAAATTTAATGATTCAGATGGACTGTAATGTGACAAGTTAGTGAATATCTGCTTTCACAAACTTGTGCTAAAAGTCCATCCAGTGGTCTTAAACAAGGGAAACATGCAGATAATCAAGCAAGATCAGCACATATCAGATTTGCAAGTGGCACAGAGAACATGGGTGGAAATTCATGGCTGTTGAACTTGTGTCTATGGGTCCAGGGGAGGGGCAATATAGATAAAGTTCTTTTGAAATGAGAAGCCTTTTGGGCTTATACTTTGGGGGCATTGAAGGCACCGGGACTAAATGATCATTTTTGAAATAACCCCTTTTTTTATGAAGGCCTGTGCATACCCACTTGCAACATTTTTTGAACAGCTTAGTCTCAAGTTTTCTTAGTTAGGTCATTCTGAGAAAGCCGTCTTGTGCAATTTTAGGATCAGGTTCCTCGCGAAGTGACAAGCATGTGATAAATAGACGATTTTTATATATAAACTGCCTATTGTCTTTGCCTTATATAGTGACTGGCTCTATTTTTCTCTTCTTATTTTGCTATATAGACCAAATGTGAAAGATAGATGTGGTTTTCCACCTGTGTGCAGATATCAAGCTGCTTTTGGATTCCAGAAGTGGACCGATAAAACAAGTTCTCACAAAACTGAAGATATGATCTGTTTGGACTTCTCAGTAAGCTAAATATTGATCTTATTTTAGTTCATGACATCTGTTTTGCTTGTGACCAAATTATATCAATAGTGGATTTTTTTAATTATCTGCAAGTACCCCTTGTTTAAGGCCATTGTTTAAGAAACATTGGGGAATTCGAGCCTGCTGTGTGTCAGGCTTCCTGGCCTGTGACTGTGCCCCTGTTTTAGCTGTGCCCTAATTGGCAGCTAGAACTGTGAGGAGACAGCGGAGCTTGTGTGGCACAGGAACGGGTAGCTTTTGAATCACTGCTGTCCTGTTCCACATCACATCAGCTGACAATTGAGACTGTGAACTGCTGCAGTGCATGGAAGGCAAGTCGGGATCTAAGGGTGCAGCCTGCCAGCAAACAAAACATTGGGGAATCGAGCCTGCTGTGTGTCATCTGGGGCAGGCTTCCTGGTCTGTGACTCTGCCCCTGTTTCAGCTGTGCTCCAATCAGTAGCTGAGACTGTGAGGGGAATGCAATGCTTGATTAGTGTACTAATGTACTTGGTCTAGCGATCTAGTGAGAGGGTCAACTGTGGAGTATATAAGGGGGCACATCTATCATGTCCCATCGAGTGAGTGGAATAGCGATGGAGTGGAACAGGTGAAAGACTGGCATCTAAGGCACTGGCAGGCATCAGCAGAAGAAGCAGGGAAGTGGGGGATTCTGCCAGCGACCAAGATAAGGTACCTGGTGTGCTCCTATTGTTCCTTTTACTATGGGGTAGGTGTAAGGTTAAGGGTAGGTCAAAACAAAGAAAAGGCTTAATACTCATTGCCGGTATATTATACAATGAAGTAACAAATAACAAAAAAAGGAGAAAAAAAAATATGCTATCAGGGGTTAGGCATGTAAGAATAAGGTATATAATAATGGTTAAGGCCTAGACAGGCTATAGGAGTCAACACTCTATCTTGGGTAGGTGTACAAGGAGAGAGAAAAAAAAACAAAAGGAGAAAACTATAACATCTTATCAGGAACAGCATGAATACATTTGACCTAATTAATACAAGGAAGGGTAGGAATTAAAAAATTATAGGAGGGGTGCAATGTAGTGGTGGTGGTGGTGCTGGGGCAACAGTATTTAGAGAGACCTTCTGGAAAATGCGGTGTTGCCCAGTCTGCATTTACCTCTCTAGGCTGAGGGAGGAGGTTGCTAGACTTCTGTCCCATTTGGCTGAGATGCGGGTAACCTTTATTCCCCACCCAGGGGCCACCATGTCTGACATCGCTACCTCAGAGGGAGCCTAGGACAAAAACAAACTGAACTGTGGCGGGCTTAGGAAGGATGGGAAAGATGTACTAGAGGTATGTACCACAACTGGTACCAGAGTTTAATTCCTATGCCACTTGCACTGCATGGGACGACCAGGACGAGGCACCCATGAGTGGGACATGTAAGGAGGTGGAAATCCTCCATAATGGACATAATGGAGACCCTAGGGAGGTAGGGAGGTAGAGGATGCCAAAGTAAGAGAAAACAGCTTCTTGTGGGGGACTCAAATGTGAGGGCGATGGATCTGGGAACAGGAAAGGGGGGCGAGAGAGAGGTTAAGTGCCCACTAAGCATCATGGCCAGGAGGGATGGAAAGAGAATAGTTAGGATCACTAGGGCAGCAGAAAGGGCCACAGATCTGGATGTAATTGTCCATTTGGGGACTAATGAAATGACCTAGCTAGGGATGGGGCTTGGATTATGCAAAGGGAGCTTAAGGAGCTGGGGACTTGTCTTAAACAAGCAGCACCTTCAGAGTTTTTTGCAGAGGTGTTACTTGTCTATGACAATGGAAGGGAGAAGGATCTCTGCACCAATATCTTCAACTATTGCTTGAGGGAATGGTGTTGGGAGGAAGGTTGTGGCTGCCTTGGGGACTAGGCTACTACCTGGAGGAATAGAGGTCTATACAAGAGTGGTGGTCCTCATCCATCCAGGAGGGGGACCGCAGTTCTCAGTGAAATGTTTAAATGTTACTTAAATGAACATTTTAACTAGCTGAGGGGGTGGAGGAAGACATAGGGAAGGCAGAAACAGCCATACCCCAAAGGCTATAAATAGAAGTATCAGAAGCAAAGTAGGTAAAGTGTGTGTGTGGGGGGGAGTATACAGAGAAAAAGAATGGAAGTCATCAGAATGGTAATAAAATCTGGAAAGTCATGTGTACAAATGTTAGGGTGACATAGATATAGTGGCCATTACTGAGTCATTGTGTAATAATAACCATAACTGGGATTTGGCCATATCAGGCTATGATCTGTTTAGAAAGGACAGGTAAGGTAAAAAAGGAGGGGGGTGTTGTTATGTGTAAGGGAAAGCTTTAAATCAACAGAGAAACAGAGGATACAGAAGGGGTCAGAGATACTGTGGGTCACTCTGGATAAGGCAAATGGTGCCACAGATACACATACCTTCATCACAAGGGGAGGAGTTAGATGGGGAACTAGTGGAAACCGTTGGCAAAATGGCAGACAAGGGGGAAATGCTGCTCATGGGGGACTTCAATATGCCAGATGTGGAAAGCAGTCTGTCTGCTACAGCTTCAACCTGAAGCCAGGACATTCTGGACTCCCTACAGGGGTCATTCCTCAGACAACTAGTCAGTGAATCCACTCATCATGGGGCTATACTGGATCTAGTACTTACAAATAGAGACAGTGTATGCTTATTTATTGATTAATTTATTTAGTTGTTTATTTAAGATTTAGTAACCAGGGATGGCACACTGAGTCGAGGCTTGTTTCTAGGTGCAACCTGGGGGAGAGGGAGATGGAGCATACAGCCACTGACAAAGCAAAATCAACATCTGAACAGAGAGTTGAGCAGTGTAAATACAATCATAGGATAAATAAAGAACAATTTTATGTACCACAATAAAACAATGTGCAGTAAACTTTAATGCATAGAATCACAATAAGTATATTTGGACTAAAATACAGTAAATACTTCATGTATAACCAGAAGAAATGCAGCAGGAGCATGGGAGGTTAGAAGTTTCAGATGATATTTGAAGGAGCTGGAGGAATGGGAGAGACGGAAGGAGAAGGGGAGTTTGTTCCAGGGTGTGGGAAGTCTATAAGAGGATACAGACTGTCCAGCAGAGGAGCGTGGGTGAGGAATGGCAAAAGTGCAATGGTCCCTAGATTGTAGGGAGAAAGAGGCATGGGGGATTCAGGATATGAGTGAGGAGAAGTAGGACGGAAGGATGTTGAACTAAAATTTAGAGATGAATGAAGTGCGATGGGCCTGGCGGTGAAAGTGAATTTGGAAGGATGGATAGGGAGGAATATAGTGAGCAGTGATGTGTGCATGGTGGAGAGGTAGAGTCAAAATGGCATAAGGAGTTGAGGGTATCCAGTCTGTGGAGGGAAATGGAGGCGAAGTGTGGCAGATATTAAGGTGGGAAATCACCTGAGGACCAGTGATCACCATACAGTGTGAGTCAGTATAATAACAAAGGCATATTCCAACCACACTAGGGTGAGAGTCCTAGACTTTAGGACAGCTGATTTTGCAAAAATTGATAAAGGATGAGCTGACAGGGGGAGACAATAACCTAGGTGACGTGTAGGAACAGTGGGTGAAATTAATGAGGGCCATATTGAAGGTTACAAACCTTTGTCAGGCAAGTGAGTAAAAGTATGAGAATAATGGATCACTGTGGTTCTCTAGGGAGGTGACTGTAAAGGTAAAGGCTAAAAGGGTGGCATTCAGAAGATATAAGGAGACAGAGGGAGGAGGATAGGGAAGTGTATCTGCAGAAACAGATAGAAGCACGAAACACAGCAAGGAGAATAAAGGTGAAAACTGAAGAAAGGATAGCCCAAGAAGTAATGAAAGGAGATAAGACATTTTTAGGTAAATAAGTGAGAAGAGGAGGAGGAACGGGAAGAAACTAGAGAGGAACCGATCCCCTCCTCGGTATTGTTTGTAAATCCCTGGAGGTTCAGCCTCCCTAGCCCCAATTCCAATCCCAATATATTTATTTAAGACCTAGTGGTCTACTGACCCTCCACTGTGTCAGGGTTGTCCCACCACCCCACACCCCTCCAACACAATATTATACAGTATGCTCATCACAAGAGCTCAGTCTGTGGCTGGCCATAGTGGTGACTGGAGGGCTGTGCCAGTTGTCAGCTCTCTGGGTTGGGTCGGGGGGTGCAGGGTGGTGGAATAGTTCCTGCTGGGGTGAGGGCTCACTAGACCACCAGGACTTACATATACAGTAGATATAGGGAGAGGGGATTGGAGCTGGGGAGGGACCGCTGGACCACCAGGGATTTACAAAACAACATCAGGGAAGCAATCAGGGCTGGGAAGGGGTACCAGGCCTGGTGCACTCAGCCCATGTGAGGCTTGCAGATGAGCTCATATTGGGCATGCAAATGGCCCACTAGCACTGTGCATGCCCAATGAGCTCATCTGCATGTTTGGGCCGAATATCACCCATAGGGGCCATGGCGCTAACCAGTGTGTATCACAATTTACCCCATGGGTGGTCTTTGGCACAGTGCTCTGGTAGCATTGCACAAAGCAGGTGACTACCTGCTGTGTGCCATGCTGCCATGGTCCAATATTCAAACTCTTCACATGGTCAGTTTAGATTACGCTCTCTGAATACTGCACCACAGATGGATGGCCCTATTTTATTGCATGACATACCTGTAATAATATTTTTTATCATATTTATCTATTCTGTTTGCACCTAATTAATGGGCACTGATATCTTGTTTGCATCACTGATATTGCATTATTTAACTGATTCCCCTTAATGAATGTATTCACCCTTGATAAAGCTCCACTATAGAGCGAAATGCCATTGGGTGTGTTTTACAGACTGTGGGGGTAGCACCTTATCCAGCACTTAGCATTTATATTGTATTGTATGCATGGCATGGTAATAAATACCTCATGTTACATATTACATGTGTTTTGTATTTCATTGGTTTGCATATATCCAGCAGTAGGGGGTGAGATTGTGAGGCTTTTCTTTGGTTTGTTTGAATCTTTTAGCCTCACTCGCCTCATTCCATGGGCAATCCCCTTTTATTAGACTTGATATTTTCATTTAAGGATAGTACCCAGGGCCCCCATAAGCATTTTGCAAATTAGAGCCAAATGGATCCAGTGGTGCTGGTTGACACACCAGAACCAAGCAGTGATGCTGGTGGTGCTATCCCCCACTGTCTGTTGGGGGATATGTTTGTGCATAGGAGGGTAACTAATCCACTACTGATGGAAAATATTAGAGATGATGCTACAGATAGTAGTAGTGCAAGTACCAAAGATGATGAAATGAATATATGTCTAACATTTTCCTCTCAGAAAAACAGCACTCAAGGCAAGATGTATGTACTGGCAGCAAACAACCCAGCAAGCATATTTAATTGTTGGGAGAGTACCACAAGGTTTACATATTCTGAAAAAAACAGCATTTGGCATGGGCAGTGAAAGTCTAATAAGTGTGAGGAATGAGGCCCTGTTACAAGACAGTGCTTTAGTAATACAGGCTATACTGAAAGACTCCAATAAATTGCAGCAGGTAATTGAAGTAGAAATAGCAGAGAGAAAACTGCAGAAAGAAAATTGCCTGTGCTTTCTCAGAACCATTGGACTTTTAGACCTGGAAAACTCAATAGAGAAACAGGACATTAAGATTAAAGCCGAAAAACAGAAATGTTTCAGGAAGCAACAGAACTATGACTTGGGCAGTCTTTGATTGGAGTAAATGCAAATCAGTATCTGTCCCTAACTCAATTCTGAAAAAACTAATTCCAATCACACTTGTGATACAACTATTGACTCTGATAGTACCAATTCCAGTATTTTTTTAGGAGAAAAATCACCCCAGGAGGAGGGACCACATCAGCGCAACTGCATCAAATGTGCACGGGTGGAAGAAGAAAAAGGAAAAATAGAAAAGAACAACAAAGATGGTGAGGGAGATGAGGAAGAACTGTCGAGACAGGACTACTGATTCAAACCCAAAAGACCCCAGAAGCATCATCCCCATCAACAGAAGCAGAAGCAATGGAACAAGCAGAGGGGGAAGAATTAGATATGGCACATAATGTGGTAAATATCTAGTCAAATGAGTTAAGTCAATCTGAACTGGCTGGGCTGTAATGGAGACAATCCTTTGTGTGTGCTATCATTATTTCTCCCTGTACATGTATGCTGGATCTGTACATTTACTTGTAAATCGAACCTTGCATATCACTTTAATAAAACAGCAGATAATGCTATCTTATTTTTTTCCAGTTCATCTTTTCATTGAATTTTTCACATATTAATAAACAGCAGAATATTTTCCATAACAGCAAGATAATAAAAGAGGTGAATTAGCATATGATATTCATAGGACAACAAGCAAAACATATAACAGACAAAAAAAGTCATATAAATAGCAACCTTCATTGGGTTACGGAAAAGAATATCAGTGTCATCCAGGAAACAATTGCAGACTACTGCCTAATGAGGCTTAGGATAATGAGAGGGGATTCCCGTGGAGAAGTGGAATGGAGGACAAAGCCTCAGCATAATCGAGCTCCATCATGTACTATTGCTGGATTAGGATGATGTCTGCAATCATTATGTGGGTGGCATACATAGCTCAAAGGATAGATATGGTCCCCATGTCTCCTCATATTGAGCTAGGGTACCTGCGATTTTGTGCGATACTTTCTCAATAGAGGCTAGTTGCACCACCAATGTGAGTCACTCGGATAAGGATGGTGAAGTAGTGGAGTGTCTTAAACTGAGGATAAGGTGTTTAGCTACAATACTTACAGTAACTATCCATTTAAGTATGGAAGAATTAGTGGTATCCATTGTGGGAGGTCTCCCTAACAGAAGCATTGAAACATCAAAGGAGAGGTGGTCTCCAATAATTTATTTATTTATTTATTTATCAAGTCTAGGATTACAAATACCTTTGAGCCTTCACTCTTTTACAAAGGTCCCACATCAGGAAATACAAATTATGGGGAACATCAAGATAGACATTACAACAATGTGGACATTGCAAACAGAGTACAGATTAATACAATTCAAGGGTAGCATTGTAACAAGGCAGCCAGCTGCATATGTCAGAGAAAATAGACAACAGATAAGAAGTGCCAGAGTGATAGGGATAGGGAAGGGGGGGGAAGGAATGTAGGAAAGGTGGGGAGAGGGTGAAAAGTGCAGCATTGGGTATACCAAGATGTGAGGGTAGAATCCAGTGAGGAGGGGAGGGGGGACAACTAGAGCAGAAAGGGAAGTGGAGAAACAAGGTTAAGTTGGGCAGTCACAGGAGCTGTTGGTAGTGAGATAGTCCTGGAGCCCAGTTTTAAACATACCAATTGTTGGGGCAGAGGAGATGGTTGGGCTGAGGCCATTGAACCAGAGTGGCACTCGATAAGCAAAAGAGCGTTGTCCCTGTGAAGTGTGACAGTGGGGGACTTTCAGTAGCTGTAGCGTGGATCTCCTAAGGCACCATTTGTTAATTCGGTGTTGTAACAGAGTTGAGACCCCAGAAGGTGCAAGGCCAAGGTAGATTTTTTTCACCATGGAGCAGGTGAGAAACTTTAAGTGGTTTGATAGTTGGAGCCAGCCGGTCTGAGTGTACAGGTCACATGTGTGGGTGAGACGGTGAGCATCAGTGATGAGCCAACATGCTTTATTTAAGGCAGTTGAGAGGCGTCTAAGGGTTGTGGTTGTGGCTGAGCCATAAATGATGAGACCACAGTCTACTACAGAGATCACAGAGCTCAGGACTGCAACCTTCAAAGCTTCTGGTGTGAGGTGTGGTCTGTGTTTGTAGAGGAGACCAAGCCGTGTATTAGCAGCTCTAGCTACATTATCTACAGGAAGTCCATAGGAGAGATTAGGATCAAGCTGTATCCCTAAGTATTTGAAGGACCCCACCTGATCTAGAGTGTTCCCCTGGGTGGTGGAGATAGCCAAGTGGTGTAGCTTGTGTGGGTTATGAGAGCTGCAGAAGAGCATAGATTTGGTTTTTGTCATTGAGGGCCAGTTTATGATTAAGAAACCATGTCTCCACAGAACTGAAACCAAGTTGAAGGTTGTGTTGAAGAGTTGCAGGATCTTTGTGAGTGGAGAATACAACAGCATCATCGACATATAGTATGATCTGCTCAGAGCAGTGGTAAGGGAGGGAGTTTAAGAAAAGGCTAAAAAGGAGGGGCCCAGTATGGATCCCTGTGGGACACCCGAGCGAACAGGCAGGGTGTTAGAAAGAGCGTCTGCAATTTTTACTCTCTGTGACCGGTTTTCTAAGTAGCTTTTAAACCAGAGAGAAGAGTCAGGTGATAGCCCGGCATTCAGTAGTTGGTGTATTAGTAGTCCATGGTGTACTGTATCGAAGGCCTTGGAGAGGTCGACGTAAACAGCCCCTGTGAGAAGGCCGTTGTCAAGGGATTTGTGCAAAGCTCCAGTGAACTCAAGAAGGGCTGTGGTGGTGCTGTGACCTTTCTGGAAGCCGTGTTGTTGTGGACAAGGTATATTGTATTTATCCAAGTGGCCGGTAAGTTGATCAGCCACAATTCGCTTGAGTGCCTTAGAGAGTGGGGGCAGTATGGAGATAGGGCGATAATTTGAGTGATTAGTCTTGTCCCCACTTTTATGGACGGGTGTCATGGTGGCCGTTTTCCATAGGTCCAGGAATTTTCCACAGCTGAGACAGAGGTTTAGGATTTTTGTTAATGGATGAATTACCTCATCGAGGGTGAGCAACAGAAACTTAAGGTCCAGGGTGTCGCTACTAGATCTAGATTTAGAGATAGCAATAATGCATCGACATTCCTTCTGGATGCCTTTCCAGAATGGGGCAAATAATGAGCATTCATAAAGTATATGTAGGAGGTTACCCCCAGGTTGGAAAAAGGAGACAGGTAACGGAAAGGGGAACAAGGGAAGAGGAGGGTTAGGTAGAGCTTCAGGAAACAGCACAGACAGGATGGGGGAGAAAGCAGGGAATAGGCAGGGAAGGTAAGGTATGGAGAGCCATGTGCACCAATGCAAGAAGTCTAAGAAATAAAATGTAAGACCTGGAGGCCATCATGGAGGAAGCTAGCCTGGATCTGATGGCCATAATGGAGTCTTTGTGTGCTGACAGTCATGACTGGGATGTGGCCATACCAGACTACTCTCTGTTCAGGAGAGACAGGGAAGGGAGAAGGGGGGTAGGGGTAGTACTAATATTGAATAAGAGAATCAAGGCTACGGAGGTGCAGGGGTACCCAGAGGAAAAGGAAAGACTGGAGGTGCTGTGGATCATCCTGAACCCTCCCTGTATCACATCCAGGATCACTTGACTCCTGGCACACGGCATAGGTGGTGTACCCCTTTCCACATTAGGCAAATTAAAGTCCCACACCACTGCCACCTCCCCTTTTCCTGTTGCTTCTAGCAATTCCCTGCAAAGTTCTTGGTCTCTATCTTCCTCCAGCCTGGGCGGTCTGTAGACCACCCCAATTTGATCTTCCTCCCCTGTTGGTCAGGAGCCGAATCCATAGCAATTCCACTTTCCCCTGTTCATTCTCTTCCCTAGTGCATATTACCCCCTCCTGATATATGCTGCCACCCCCTCCTCCTTTGACTACCACTCTGTTCCTTCTGTACTGTACAGCTTGTAATCCGGGACTGAGATATCCCAGTCATGGTGTGCTGTAGCCCAGATCTCGGTAACTGCTGCTGTGTCTACCCTCCCCTCTGCTAAGAGGGCCTCTATGTCTGCCATCTTGTCACCAAGATTGCAAGCATTGAGCGACACCATGCTCCACATTGATCCTGCACCTCCCTGCCTAGTTCCTGTGTCCTCCTTGCTCTGCCTACCCCTATACTCCCCCCTTTACCCCCTGTCCTGTATGCCCTCCCTTGCCCCTATACTCATCCTCTTGATTGCTACTTCTTGTGTGGGGAGAAGTCCACAGACCTCCCTGTCTTGAAGTTTCTGTGCCCGCTGGCCCAACTCTCCCCCCCCTTCCATCAGTTTAAGCAGATTGTATTTCCATGTAGTCCCTCAGTTTGTCCCTGAGTTCTTTTGATCCCTCCCAATTCAGGTGCAGCCTATCCTTCAAGTACAGCCCCTTGTCTGACCACTTGTCTCCCCAACCTCTAATACAATTGAACCCTTCCACCTTGCACCAGCTCCTCAGCCAATCATTAAACTCCTCAATCCTCCTTTTTCTGACTGTGCTAGCTCTGGGGACAGGAATTACTTCTGAAAAAGGCCATCAAGCTCACTGAATCCCTGCAGTTCTTTGCTAACTCTATGAACCTTTTCTGCACCACCTCCACCCCTATCCCTGCCAAGTCAGTGCTATGCAGGTGGATACCTCTGACAGGGTTCTCAACATCCTGAAGGAGCATTGATCTAGGCCTGCCCCATCCTTCCCTTCCCTTCCCTTCCCTCATACCTCTTCACTAAACCCTCTCCTCCCTCTTTACTACACTTCCTCCCCCTCTTTCACTGCATCTCCTTTCCTGCTCTCCACATTGTTCCAAGAAAGACTGCAGCCCCACAACCATTGCAGCCGACAACCCTTCCTTCCCCACCCTGTCCACTGTATCTTCTCGCCTTCCTCCCCCTCCACACCTACCAGCTGTCCTGTTGACAGTGCAAGCTCCTAGGTTCCCACATCCTCCCTAGTTAGTCTGTACCAGCCCCATTGTGTTTCTCTGTTGTTCCCTGTTCTTATTTCACCAATAGGCTGACCATAGATAGAATTTTGCTACAATCCCCTTTTTCTGCTGGCTCTCTCCCCTTGCTAGACAGACTACCTTACTTAGTCCCCACTCTATATTAACAAACTCTGCTTCCCCTTCCCCTGTTGTGTACTTACCTACTGTGCCTTGCCCAGTGTGGCATGCTGCCTGTGATCCTCCCTACGGATGCTCTGTCGACACCCCCAGATGTCACTTAGTCACAGACACCACACTCTTGCTTTGTGGCACTCACACTTTGGGGTCACTCATGCACTGGGTCGCTTGGCCTTCTGGGAAGTATGTATGAAAGGCTCAGCCCCTCGTGGCTCACTGCTGCCTTTTACTCCTGCCCTCAGAACCCACCCACTGCAGCTCTCCTCCCTCCTTCCAATGTCCTGATTTTTCCAAACAGTTATGCACCCATTGATTTTTTGTTTTTTCTTAAACACATAACAGCATTTGCCCCAACAGAAAAAACAAATTACTTATCTGTGCTCAGAGTCCCCATTCAGTCATTCGGCAGTGATCCCCAGTGGAAGATACTCAAAAACTATACAGCAGCCCTATTTGTAGTTAGGAAGGCTCAAGCCCTGTTGGCCACCTTCCACCATGTGGCCTGGCATTCCAGCCATTTGCCCAGCACTGCTGCCTTTTACTCCCACCCTCAGAACCCTCCCACTGCAGCTCTCCTCTCTCCTCCAAATGGCCCAATTTTCCCCAAACAGTTAAGCAAACATTGATTTTTTTTTTTAAACACACACAAGTGTTTGCCACCAACAGAAAAAGCAAGTCACTTATCCATGCTGAGAGTTCTCTTCCAGTCACTCTGCAGTGATCCCCAGTGACTTGGTGTGATTAACAGCTCTTTAAGAGCTGCAATTATCTGGTAGTACAAGAGGGAGATCACACAAAAGACTTGATGCAGGTCCTTATCACTGCATTGCTAAGGCTTTAGATAGATAGATAGATAGATAGATAGATAGACAGACAGACAGACAGATAGACATTCCAGGGACTCAGAACACTTCACATTTACATATTAAAATCAACACACAAACATAAAATAACAATTAGCACATCATGTGAATAAATTCAAATAGAGGGAATCCGCAATATTTAAAACTATCTATCAACAATAAAAGAATATTGTTATAAATTAAATGCCTGTTTAAACAAAACGTCTTTAGACTCTTTTTAAAAGTTCCACCAAGGGTGCCTCCTGAAGATAATTAGGCAGTGAGTTCCACAGGGTAAGCGCGGCAACAGAAAATGCGCAATCACCTGAGTGCCACAGCCTAACCCTGGGAACTCCTAGGAGGCAACCCTCGGCAGAACAGAGAGCCCAGGAGGGTTGATGGGATGCAAGAATATCTTGCAGATAAACTGGCCCTCCTTTATGTGGGGTCTTATAGGTCAGAAGCCTGACCTTGAAAACAATCTTCCACCCGACTGGCAGCCAGTGCAGTTCACGGAGGTCAGGCGTAATATGGTCACGTCTTCGTATACCTGTCAATAATCTTGCGGCCGCATTCTGCACCAACTGCAGCCAACAGAGATTGCCTCCAGATAGCCCTAGGTACAGGGCATTGCAGTAGTCCAAACTTGATGTAACAAAAGCATATACCAGCGTGGTCATGTCCTCAGATGGTATCAGTGCCCGGAGATGGGAAATATTCCTCAGATGATAAAATCCATTTTTGACAACAGCTGACACCTGAGCATCAGGCCATCATCAAGGATCACACTCAGATCCTTCACCTGTGTGGCTGGGGTAAGAGGGACCTCCCCTTCCCCAGTATTAAACCAGGTGGGTCTCCCAACCTCTCCTCTGCACCACCACGACCTGTATCCACTACTAGTACCTCAGTCTTGTCGGTGTTAAATCAAAGCCAGTTATGAGACACCCAAGTCTGGATTTCTAGTCAGTTGTTAAATATAGAGGCTGCCATCTGGTTTCCAGGTGTACAAGACATGGATAGTGTCCAGGCTGTGATCAAGGCTAGCATACATTTAAGTCACTATCTTCTGGTGTTCTGTATTTGTCTTTATGTATCTGATGATTTGCCCTGCATTATTAAGGCCAGTTCCCTCCATTGCCCTACATTTCAAGTGTTTATAGCCAACATATCAGTGTCAAAATGCTAAGATGTATACAGGGTGTGCCCTAAAGGTAGTGAGTTTTATCCCAGCCTCACCATAGTTGCTCCCTATCACCTCCCAGTCTTCCAACTCTATACTTTCCCTCAACACTACTGTTAACTAGATTCTGAAATGACTATCCATAGACCCATAGTTGCCTTTACTGGCAGGTGAAGGGTCCTAGCTCCTCCCAATGGACCATACCAGTTAATGCCATCCATGCAGTCCCACCCTTATCACACCCAGCATGTCCCTTCATCCTACAAACAATGCTTTGGAGCATGTTGAAATATATCATTTCAAAGGTTGAAATAAGCATTGCTGGGCTGCATGGATTCTCCTAACAAGAAATAGACGTAGCAGAGATTCATGCCTGGGTATTTTTCCCCAGGACTGATGGAATAACAGTGTTTAAAAAAATACTGTTTTTGTTGGAGCAGAGCATGTTTAAATCAATACGTCCATGCCTGGTATATATAAATGAAAATATGACAAATGTTTTTATTTCCCAGTCCCCTTAGGTTTGTCTGGCCCCCTCTCCAAAGAAATCTTAGATCTGCCCCGATCCACTGTACACTGTATGAAAACTTCCAGAAGTGCAGGTCTCTGGTTGATCACAGGGTGTCTTTCTCTGCCTGACACTCTTCATTGCCCTGCGGGAGGGAGTGAGAGCATTGTGAGATGCATAATGACATTGGCCATTGTGTGTGCAGAGCTAGGACTGCTTGATTAAACATTTGCTACTGTGGGGTCCTCTGGTTCTGGGGGGGGCACAGAAAGAGGAAGAGGTGGCCATGGTATAAAACAATGGGGGCGGAGGGTACACAGTGTGACTGAATGGCAGTCTTTTTTTTTGTTATTTTTTTTGCTGGGGCAGGAAACTATATGAGAATAGAAAATACAAAATCACACATGCCCCCACAATGCAAAGCATCAGGGGCTGCATATGCAAATCACCACAGAATGTTATGCTGGTCCAACTTTAAGCAGAATTGCATGGTGCCGAAAAGCCTCTCACACAGTTTGCAAAGGGTGCTAACAGAAGACATAGACCACGTGTTTCGTCCTACCAGGACTCATCAGTATGCCTCTGTTTGACACCCCAGTTAAGAATAGTTAACTACCCTTAAGGCAGTGTGCCTTGGATATATTGTGGTGAACCCATTAAAATAAAAAACTATTTAAAAGACAAAGAACCTCTGTGCACAAACACTGAGGCAAGGGTTACCCCAAAGGGCATTTGGCTGGGAAGCCAAGTTTCAAGAAAATACAAAATCACACATGCCCCCACAATGCAAAGCATCAGGGGCTGCATATGCAAATCACCACAGAATGTTATGCTGGTCCAACTTTAAGCAGAATTGCATGGTGCCGAAAGGCCTCTCACACAGTATGGGAATAGGATAAGTGTACAATAATCTGAGTATTTCTTGGCTTGCATAAGTGATCTACATTCATCACTATAAATGTGGACTTGTGCAACCATCTGTAGGCTAGTGCAATTTTGAAGCAGCCTGTCCTGTTCGTTAGTACAAAAAAAAAAATGGGTCAAAGAGCACAGGTGTTTACTTTTAATAAATAGACAAGACAACTGACCATTTTATTTATTGTATTTTGATGTGTTAGTAATTGTTGCTACCTTTTATAATAAAATATTTGTACGTGCAATTAAACAAGTGGGTTCTCACCCTTGCTTTTCACTGCTAGTAAAAAGAATTTAGTGGGATTCTGGTATTGTTTGTCAGAAACTACCAACTACTTATGAGCCCAATGTATTTCAGTGAGAAACTCAATATATTTTTTTTTATCTTTTTTCAAAATAAATAGATACTTCTTTCAATAACAAATGTTGCCTTTTATATGTTTGCACTATTGTGTTAAATCTGTATGGTTTTACAGTTTTTAAAACAGTAATTGGCTCTCTTTTCTTCTTCCCAGGTAAAATCGGGTTATGACGAAAATGTCATCTGCTAAATTATGAAAGGCCACAGGCTATCAAAAGTCATATACTGTATTTCTATTAAATATATAACACTTTGTTAGTAGAAAGTCTTATTTCTCTACAAAAATCTGAAAAGAGGTTTGCAGTTTCCCACTGAAATACACTGCCAGCCTTGCCAGTAAAACGTTTCCGACATTATAATACAACAACGCCACTGGATTCTTTTTTTTATTAGTAGCTGGCAAAATGCAAATAAAATGATGAAAAGCTAATTCAAGAAACCAATAGAAGCAAATAACATGATCCCAGAGGCATCTAAATGCTGTAAACATTCATTCTTTAAGATATACATCCTTACTAAGGACTTGACCCCTGGACCAGTCCTCTTCAATTTCTTCATAAGTGTTATTGCAAATGATCTGGAAGGGAAGGGACACATTTTTGCAGATGATACCAAAATCTGTAACAGCATGGCAATACAGAAGGAGTGGAAATAATATGTAAGGATCTTGGGGAAACTCGAGGATAGGTCAAGAGCATGGCAGTTGGTGTTCAATGCCAGAAAGTGCAAAATCATCCACTTAGGTCTTAAAAACTAAAGAAATGAGTATGGGATGGGGAGAGGTACTGCCAGCCACTAAGCAGGAAATGGACCTTGTGGTTATCATATCTGATTACCTCAAAGTGGCAGAGCAGTGTGACAGAGCAGTAGGTAGGGTCAGTGGGAGGCTGCGAAGCATAGGAAGAGATATCTTCTGCAGGAGGAGGGAGATGGTGTTGCCACTATATCACTTGCTGGTGAGACCTCCTCTGGAGTATTGTTTCTAGTATGAGAGGCCGCACCTTAAAAGGGTCATAGGTAGGATAGAGGCACTCCAGAGTAGGGCTTCTAAAATGGTAAAGGGGTTGCACCAAAAGCCCTATGAGGAGAGACTGAGGAATCTCAACATATACACCCTGGGAAGACAGAAGAATAAAAGAAGTCATGACAGAGACCTGAAAATACCTCATGGGGCTGAACAAGGTGCAGGAGGGAAGTCTCTTTCAAATGAAAAGGAGCACCGGAGAGCTTAAGAGAGATGTGAGGAAATATTTATTCAGTGAAAGGGTGATAGATGCCTATAACAGACTGCCAGTGAAAGAGGTGGATGCAAAAATAGTAAGGAACTTCAAGCATGCATGGTATAGACACAGGGGAATATTAGGAAATGGGCAGGGAGGAGGCAGGGCTGCCAGAGACCAGCTAGAGTCTGCGGAGGCAGACTTGGCAGGGACCATCAGGTTAGACTGTGGGCCAAGTGGTCCTTTCCTGACAAATTCTATGTTCCTATAATTGCAGTGAGAGACATATTTGATGTTCCCAGGGCATGACGCAAAAAACAGTCTTTGAATATCCGTCCCCAGGTACTTAAACTTAGGCACTGATCCAGTTGGGAACTTATCATTAGTTCAATGTGCTTACACAACTAGATGAGATGAGATGATGCTTGTGTAACATGATTTGCTTTGTGGCTTTCTGCCTCTCTATCCATGGGATATACCACCCTGTAGGAGTACGACACAAGGAACCCTAGATAAGGGTTCCCCCCAACAGGTGCCGTGGGAATGATTGCATCGGCTATAAGTAGGTTAGGAAGAAGCCCAAAAAGAATACCCAAATGTGTCAAGCATCGAAGAGGTGAGGATGATGACAGAATGAATTTTGAGAAGATGATAAGGGCTGACTTCCTAAGGAGAGAGGGGAAAACCGGGGGCCATGAAAGCCAGGGGCCACCATCTGCCTCCATCCAACAGTGGAACCTAACTAATTAACTGAAGAAATCACTAACTCTAACTAATATTATTACCACTGGCACAGAGGAGAGGAAAAAAACCCTTTGAGGAGGAAACCTCTGGGGATCCAAGGCCTAGGTCGCCTTCCCTCCAGGCTGATGATGTCTGATTTGAGGACGTATGTCATTAAAGAGAAGGATTCATTAACGAGAGGGATATGAGTGGGGAAGATGATGACGGGATAGAGAAAACCCCCAAAAGAAAGCATGGATTGAAGAGGGAACATGAGGCAGCAGGGACCCAAGAGGGTATGCTCAAGTAGGCGATGGGAAGGAATAGATCCATGTAGAAGTCAAAGGAATAAGGGGCATCTGGATGGGCTCATGAGAAGACTGAGGACAATGCAGACTGGTTTGACTGAGTGATGCAAGTGAGTGGACACTGAGGCTGATAAGGCATGCTTGAATAGGCGATGTGAACGATTAGAACCTGAAGTCGGAGTCGATGAGGTAGCATAGGATTCAATTATAGGAATGCTCGAGTAAGCGATGTAAAGAGAGAAACCTTGAGGTAAGGATGAGGGAATGATGATCAGAGTTATGAACCTGATACATGCAGCAGGATAGACGTGGGGCGATGAAGTGGCATAGGAGTCATGACGGGTACGCCCAAAGAATTATCGATTGCAGGCCTCGAATGGAGGGCATCCTTGATGGCTGGTACTGAATATGAATAAGAGGAGATGGGAATTAACTTGAAAATGAACTTATACAAAGGTAGTATGCTTGACAGAGCAATGCAAGGAAGGAGGCTCCTCGAAAGGAGGTAGACTCAGAGGCCAAGAAGGCATGTCTAGAACCAGAGGTTATGTGAACCAGAAGGTACCTTCAGGATGAGAGATCAAGAGGAGCAAAATCCTACGATGTACAATGAGGTGTGAAGCCATGAGTGGAAAGAATCTATGATGGCTGGGATCAGAATAGGTGCTAGGTTGAGGAAGTTAAAATAAGAATGGATGAGGTACGATGATGGATTGAAGCCATGGAGGCTGGTACGGGAAAGTGAGGTATGAAAGGGCAAAGGACGGTAGGGAGGTCAATGGGGTAGCGTAGGACCCAGTCAGTACGGGATGAAAACTGCAGTAGGGCAAGTCATATGAGGCTGGACGGAGTCAGCCACAGCATATGATTAAGGATAGGTATGTCCCAAAAAAATTAATGAGTACAGGCCAGATGAAGGCTGCTGAGGTATACAGATTGGTCAGCCAAGGCAGACCGATGGAGCGATGGAATAGATGAGCAGGTTGATGCGAAGCATCGTGGAGCTGAGAGGGCCAAAGGAACTGAAACGATTCAGTTAGAGACACTTCAGGGCCAGACGGAATCAGCCAGAGACAGCCAGATAGATGCAACTGAGGCAGACTGATTGAATGAATTAAAGAGACGAGCAGGTTGAGGTGAGGTATCAGGGACCTGAGACAGCCAATGATGTATAAGACGTATGGGATGAGAACTGCGGGAGAGCAGTGGTTCAATGAGAAATCATAGGATTCGATGAGAGGTATACTGATTCTGTGAAGGAAACAGATGAACCCTGAGGTCAGATTGATGGAAGGAGAACTGGACTCATGAACCTGGACACATAGGGGTGAAATAGAAGGAGACAAGTAGGGAGTGTGATTGCAGGATAGGGATAAAACCCCAAAAGAAAGGACATACTTTTTTGTATTTGTTTGTTTTAGAAAGGAGCAGAACAGAGGGAAATGCCAAAGGATGCCAAAGCTGCATAATGAATGAGGAAGAGAGACAGGGCTGGTGGTGAATCACATGACCTAAGATAAGTCCCGGACAGCCATCATCTGCAATGACATTTCCTACATCAGCCAGAGTCCAAGAAACGCATGCCAGAGAACTCTGAGCCGATGCCAAACCAACATGCCATGCACTAAAGTGATCTGACAGTCATGGAGAGCCTGTATCAATTTTAGACTATTATGCTGCAAATAGCCCACATACCTGCTGAATGGCCTCAGCCATTGCAGCTCAACGAGGCAGACTTGACCCAGTTGGAAGTATAGCACAGGCAGACTGCAGGCAGGAGAGAGCTGCAGTAAAATCCAGAAAGCAGCATGTTCAGATGTCTCGCCAGACACGTTGTGGAAGAGCAAACGAGGAGAGGGGCAGCGCATTATGGACACACGTGCAGGTCTCTTAGTAAGGACTGTACTCCCAAAAACATGAAGACCACAGTAGGTGACTGCCAATGGAGGCATCCCATGACATCAGAGAAAAACCCAGCAAGAAGTAGGGGAGGGAGACAAGGAGGCTGCGGAAGAGGAGGCCTGGAGGATGATGTCATGCACTGAGATGCATGCCCAGGAGGTCCATCCACCTGGAGGGTGAGTATACCACTGCCAGCCAGTCGAGGAAATGGCAGAGAAAATGTGAGGAGCCGAACCTGGAGGAGCAGGGCAGAGAAGAGACGTTGGAAGGCACCCCAGGGGGATAAACGCAGCAGAGGGGAGGAGAGACAAGCAGGAGACAGAGAGAGAAGGGAAAGTACTCCTGAAGGCAAGGTGCTGAGCAGCAGCCGTGCAGCAGCCGTGCAGCAGGTAACGTGGTCAAGACTGCACTCTGGAAGTGCCGGTACAGCAGCGGAAGGCCGGGAGGGCAGGAAGAGGAGCAAGGGAGGTGAGAGCAAGGGGGCAGAAGGCCACAAAGGAGTGACATGACACAGCAGCAAGGAAGCACAGGGAGAAGCAAACTGGTGGCTGGAGGCAGCCGCCGGAATGCTAAATATGCACAGGACCAATAGAAACGCATGGGTAGCAGGAGGCAGCTGCCGAGCTAGGCAAGCAAAATGCAGAATCCAGAGAGAGGGGAGAGGAGAGCAGCGCTTCTGGTTGCAATGAAAAATGAATCCTGGCGAGGCCCGGGATGTGTGACCTTTTAAGCCCACTGGGGGAGTGATGTAGTTGCTCCACCCATTGAACCTCAGGCTTAAAGCCCTTCCATTGTAATAATAAAACTAACATCTTTGCCATAATGTTTTATCGTGCTCACAAAAATCATTGCCTTTGTTTTATTTATATTAAGCAAAAGCCTGTGATTTAAAAATAATTTCCACATACTCTTAAAGTTTCTTTGAACAATATGATCAAGTTCCTTTATATCATTAGATTTTTTGAATAAAAGGGCATCATCTGCATAGAGCAACAATTTAGTAGCCAGGCAAGCCAAAGGAAGAGAAATCACGAAAAGAGTGAGTAAGAAGAGACCACGACTGAACCTTAAGAACCCCAATTCCCACTGAGGAGTATCGTGAAAAGGAATTATTAAGCCTTTTCTGATGCATCCTGGCTGAAATATAATTATTTAACCATTTTAAAACATCTTGGAACAAAAGAAAATGTTGTAGTGTAGTTTTAAGTTGCTGACAATGCATGAAATAAAAGGCATTGATAAGGTCTACAAACACTGCTGCCACCAACTGTCCAGCATCAAGATCAAGTCGGGCACAGTGGGTGAACCTCACGAAGGCAGTTGTATTGTTATGTTGGGATGTAAAACCATGTTGCACTGGAGTCAGCATATCCAAACTTTATGAATGATGCTTTAGCTGACCGTACACAATCTTTTCTAAATCTTTCACTAAGGGGGCCAAAAGAAAAATAGGATAATAGCTGGAAACTAATGAAGGGGCACCTGATTTTAGGATAGGACATATTATTTAAGCAATAAGTCACGAGGGGGTGTGGGTTATTGGGGGATTTACCACAGCTGGCGTGTTTGACCACGAGGCGCAGCCAAGTGGGTAAATCCTCACCAGCCATGGTAAATCCCCTGTTAACCAACATCCCCCGAGTGGCTTATTGCAATTATACCATGGGAGGGAAGTAAAGTATTGCTAAAATATAAAAAAATGATATAAAAAAGGTTTTTTATTGATTTTAATGTGAGGTATTCTTACTCCATAGTAAATAGTGCCATGTTGCTAGGTAGAAGATGTGCTGTGCAGCTTGTGATGCAGCTTCACCCCCCCCGTCCCCCCCCCCTTCAGCCACTGTACAGTTTCTAATACAGGCTCTCCCTCCCATGTACACACAAAGCTATGTAGTATGCCATCATGTGCTGTTAAGGTTTTTTGCTTACAGTGTGTGATGGAGATAGTGCGATATTAGGTAGGAGCAGGCAGTTTGTGTGGTGCGCTTGGGAGCACTAACACTAAGAGCTGCTGTGTTTCAGCTGCTGCCTCAGGGTACAAGCTTCTGGCAAGGAAAAAAAATCTTTGTGACATGTAGAATTTATTTATTTTTTGTTCTGTGGGAAAATGGAGTTTTGCCAGTAACACTGTGAAGGTGAAGGTGGTCTGGACGTGGCACTGCAGCAGGTAACTAAATGTTGGAAACGGAGCATTGTTTCTGACATGAGGCAGGTAACAGTTTATTTATTGGTGTGAGCTGAAAAAAACACTACTTGGTGTGTCGCTGCTATAGTCGCTGTGTTCTCTGCGTGAGTTCAATGTTGCTTGACTTCAATGTGTGGAGGTGTAGTTTTGTGATGCTCACTTAGTGGGCAAAAAAGATGGCGGTGAGACATCAGTAATTTCCGGGTCGGATTTTTTTTTTTAAACATGCGGCAGACTGGCACCTTTGCCAGTGATTATCATAGGATTTACAACGGGGCTAAGGTGCCAGTCTGCGTGTGTGATTGGCTGTCAGTTTATGTACATGGTATAATGCTGATTATACAATGGGCAAGAAAATACTGGTTTCTGATTGGTTGGCTAGCACGATTTTCAACGTGTAAATCCTGCCATTACCCTAGGGGAAGAAGTGCCAGCCAATCACTTCAAAGCAGCCGGCCGCCATATTGTTTTCTCACAGTAACCAGAACATGCAAAACTCAAAATAGAAAAATAAAAACTTCTCTCTCCTGCTTTTCTACATTGTATAATCGCAATATACCATGAGCGGCTGTGGGCAATGGCAGGATTTATCTACGCCTGGTGTGGTTTCCTCATTCAGCCAGCAGCCTCTTCAGTAAACCACCCCACCAGATGTAGGTAAATCCTGCCATCACCCACAGCTGCTCATATTTCTTATTATACAATGGGTCCAAGAATGCTGCAACCTGATTGGCTGGCTGACACCTTCTAACCATGATAAATCCTAGCATCACTCTACAGAAAAAGGTGCCAGCCACCAGTCAGCCGCATCATGTGTTTCCCCTGAAATCACTCCGACCATTATAAAGGCAAGACTCACAAACATGGAAACAGATGATGAGAGACAGAGATCCACAATTCAAATTGCCGCCATTCCCATCCTGAACCCTCGAACATCAAGTTCTGTACAGAACAAAAGATTTTACCAAGAAAAATATTGCCCAACAGCATTTACTCCCTCCCCATTACCAGGCAGACCTCACACACCTCACCTTCACTTAGTCTCTTCAGAGCCTCTACACTTTATACATCCAGCCTGCAGATTCAATGTGGGGTAGCCATCTCCACTGCACTACCGCTCTCTCTCTGCTCTTTTCCAGTTTCTGTCACTCACACAAACTCAGCTCAACAGTTTCAACTTGTGACCCTTTCCACTGGTCACCCTCTAACCTCACACCTTCTCCAGTGTTCCAAGAGACCAGGGCAGAGGACAGAAAAAAAAGTGACTACATAATTTCTCCGGCCCACGAGCTGAAGAAGACCAGGGAATGGCATACTGCCGTGCATGCGCACAAAATGGAACAACTGCTCTGTAATACAAATACTGTACTTCTGAGAACCAAGTTGTCTGGGCTCCTAAAACAAAAATTGAGCCGGAACACTCTTAAATAGCAATATGGGGCACAATAATAAAGCCTACCAACTCCCTGTATAAAATGGTCATAAGCTGAGCTCCAGCACTTGGGGGTCTCATCAGTGTTTTACCTACCAACAGGGAACTTTTATTTGTGGGGCATAAGAACAAATTCAGAAAAAATGACTTAAACTACAAAAAAAACTTTCTTTTTTTTTTTTTCCAAGTACAGAACAATTTCATGTTTAATCACTGTATAATCAAAATATCTCACTCAAGTGTGTTGATGATGCCAGGATTTACCCATACCTGGTGTTTGTGCTGAGTGATCAAACAACACACCAGGCATGGGTAAATCCTGGCATCGCCAACACCCTCTTGTGGTATATTGTTTAAATTACCAACCAGTGGGAATATTGCCAAAGTACACCAAAATAATACACATTTTATAAAGGAAGACCACCAAAATTTGTTTTCCAATCAGAATAAGTCTTATATCAATTACATCTAAGCCTACTACTGGCTTTGGGGAAAGATGGGCAATTAAGCAATAAACCACAACAGGGCGTGGGTTGTGCAGGGTTTACCACATGTCCATAGGTGTTGTGAGGCACAGTGCCACGTTTAGAGTTCCTTCAACCCCTGGGAGTGTGGTAAACTGTACACAACCCACAACCCCAGAGTGACTGATTGCTTATATAAAATGGGGTTTTACTTAAATAAATATATAGTAACATTAAAACATTTAACAATACATGAAAAATAAGAAAACTACTGGAAAATAAAGTCAGAATAGTTCCTCCACCAGTTTGATGTCACTAAGAGTCACTATACTGTATATTATTTCTGTGTATTAAGATGTATTGCTTTGTAGATTGGTAACAACTATTTTAAAAGATCCGTGTGCCTTTTTTTTGTTAGATTTTTATTTTATTATTTTTAGGTTTATTTTATTTGTTAAATATGATCGTTAGAGGGATAAAGTAGGTCAGAGAGCGACTAAGTGAGCTGTCTATGGAGCTAAAATGAGGTCTGTGATTTAGTTCTGAATCTCTTTTTGGTGTGAAGTTTCAAAACAATCAGTAGTTTAGTACAGGAGTCAGAACTGTAGGGCACCTTCTGGTAAAACACATACACTGGTGAAGGAGCTGTCACTGACATGCTGTGAGCAGTAAGAAAGTGAGCCTGTTTTGAAACAAAAATATGCACCTGCCAGTCATGCCTTTTTCAACTCTTGAGAGGACTGAGCTGACAAGCTGGACAGCAGAAGAACCATCAACCAAGTGAAATATGAAATGATGCCAGCGGGAGCCAGCACGTTGTACAAGCAGGTGACTGAGCAGCTGGTTGAAAAAGAGTGGCCTTTTCTAGACTTCTACTCCTGCAAATCGAGGCATGCTATTGGCTTCTGTCTGTAGGGGAAGCTGCCAGCTGGCAGAGATCCAGGGATGTGTGCAGCATAGCTTGCGGACTGTGACAAGCCACAAAATGAGTGGTGCTGGGGGAGCAAACTAGTATGACACCATAGCACTTGCAACAAATGAATTTCCCCACAGTGTATGGGGGAACAATATATCGGAGGTATGTGTGGATTTGGACATGTGTGTAGTGGAGATAAAAATGTCTGTCATTTTAAAAATGAACATTCCATACACATGGAGCATGACTATGGCATGTTTCACATCCAGGTTGGTAGGGACTTGTTTTTAGCCATGGGCTGAGCGCTCTCGAGGTCATGGCTAGAACCAAGTATCAGCCAGTAAGGACAAAGGGATTCCCTAACCCATTTTATATGATATTTTTGAACCTCCTGGACCGTCAAGTACTTAAAATAAAATTTAGGACTACAGAATGAAATATTGTATTTCACCAAGTTGTAGCCATGGCTTCTATTAGATTAACTTGTTTTCGGCCATGGCTACAATTCAAGGGTGGCTTCTGTTTGAGGGCAGCTTTTATTAGGAAGCAAAGCTGCCAATGTAATTTAATTAGCTGCGCTCAACTGATCATTTGCCAACAGTATACTGTAAGTAGACCTGGTGTTCTCAATGGGGCTTGAGATTAATACCCTCATGATCGATCTGGTTGTTTGGTGGGTTCATTGTGCCATCAGGTTCAGCTTCAGAGCCCCTCTATTGACCCTTCCCCAGTGGAAATGGTACAGTTTTGCCCTTTAAAAGGACTATGACTGGAGGGACTAATGGCAGAACTGGACATTTCCTCTGTGCTGGAGGCTTGTGCAGAGGGTCCGTAGGAGCCATTGTGGCCTATAATAGGGCTGTCACAGGGACCTTGGACATCTAGCGCTGGCCCATGTACATCCACTGGTTTCATGTCTTGGCTCGCTGTGGTTTGATGGTGAGCTGAGAGTGCTGAAAACCAACAGGCATAGGTTAGAAAGGCATTGGAGGAAAACCGAGACCCAGGAGGACAGGCTGGTTCTGATGGCTTACAGTTTCTGATGTCTGGCACCAAACTGCAGGGCTGAAGGGTGTGTTTTTTTATGTTGGGACATCTCTAGGAGAAGTACTACAGTACGTCTGTGCAGTTTTTATTAACTGAAGGAGGACTGTAGTCTGATCCTTGACATCCCAACACACAAGAAGCACAGGTTTTGGCTGCTGCAGCTTTCTGCCATTGGTGGGACCCTTTAGTGTCCACTGATACCTTTATTGTGCCCTTTTAAGGACAGTCTACTGGTGCAGCTGGTAAATAAAATGTTTAAAATCAAAGCTGTGGGACAGGAAGTTACCTGGGTGGCACTTCCGGTTAGGGGGTGCTTAAATCAAGCCAGTGACTGTCAGTTCCAGCCAGATCACCAGAGGAGTCTGTCAGTTACTTAAGAGGTATTATCATAAATTAAACATTAAATGGATAAATGGATATGACTACAGTTCAGTCAACTTCAGGTGAGATAGGGACAAAATGCGATCAGTGTGGAAAATTTACTATTATTGGATGCGATGGATTCAGTATATTTATATATAAACAGTATCATGAATTAAAGGAACCATGTGTTAAAATAACTGGTCTAGAACTGGAAAATAAAACCTTAAAAATCCAGATTGAAAAGGCTGGAAATGCATGCAGCCATGTAGAGTTAGAACAGAATATTGACAGTACTGTACATCTAAAAGACAGAGAGAGAAACTGATGAGGGAAAAGACTGGAGTAAAGTAGAAACACATAAAAATATTAAGAGAGTAAGGAAAGCAATGGAATCTAAAATACAAACAGAAAACAGGCACGCCCTATTGCTTGATAGATTAGATAGGTTGCAGAAACAGTCCCAGGAACTAATAGACATGTGGTGATAAGGAGATTGAAAACGTTCTTAGTCAACCAGCTGGGGAATACTCGGCAGTAACTAATAACAAGCATTTGTCAATGCCAAACATTCATTTGCAGGTGTTTGGCATTTATGCAGGCACACCCGTAGTTGTATCCATGTCCCTTCAGCACCCATGTCCCAAAAGAATACCTCTCTGCAGCTCCTCTTGCTTCTCATTTACATTTCAGCCTCATACTTATTAACTTTCTGTCTTCGAAATATGGGATACTGACGGTCAGAATGGGGGACAATATAAGACATATCATGAAACAGTGAGGGACAACCTGAGAACACTGGGGAAACATATGGCTTTATTAGTGCAAACTTTAATTTTCATTGATAGGAAACCATTGTCTGCTGACATTAAAGGAGAAGACTCCTGTATATTTATGATTTGGATATGTCTGATGTATTTATTATACATTACATCAAGTACTGTACATATGTCAATAAGAGATCAGCCATTTCTTTTGTTGCAACACATATCTAGAGTTTGAGGCTCTGACACAAGGTAGTAAAATGTAAAGCAAGCCTCCATTTACATGCAAATGAGTCTCTTGTAATACAGCCCCTCCCATTCCTTGATGTCACTGCAGCAACAGTGCAGAACAAAACATAAGGGTGTCACTGCTGTCTATCTTGATTTTAGTTTAAGTTTGTAATGGCTTAAGACAGTTCTGTCATGCAACTCACATGGGGAGTGATACTTGTAGCCTTAATACTGCATGTGTAGAGCAAATAATACATCTAATGGTATTGCATTCACAGGAAACAAAAGCTGTTCCTGTGTACTGCTCATTTCTCTCTGTGAGACAGTTGTAACATGTTGTGGAAAGCAGTAGACTGAATCAGTTAATCAACCAACCAATCAATCGAGCAGTCAATCAGTCACTCTGTAGTGAACCAGGTGAACACCCTTGAGAGGATTCATTTACAAGGTAGGCTTGAGCAGTTTCCCAAAGGATCATAGAAGACTGAATTCTTCCTTTGCACAATTATACACTTCCTTTTCAGCAGCCTGAAAGTGGAGAGCTGAATCACTTACTTTATACAGTGTATTGTTTTACATTTTAAATGCTCCTTACATCTGGGTTCTGACTGGAAATACCAAGACACAGAACGCATATGACATGGGAGGAATGAGCTAAGCAAACACAGAGTACTACAAACACTGAGACTGATTAGTTTCTTTACCTACAACAGCTGAAGTGTAGCATCTGATTTGTGAGGGACATCCTACTTCAAATGCTGCCATTACAAAGGTGGGGGGGGGGTTGCCACAGCTTGTTTTCAGTACCTTCAAAGTGAAGTGCTGTAGCTCTCACATCACTGCTAATGATTTATAATGGGAATGGGGGCACTGTTAAAGTCATGGACCTGAGGGGCCATCACAGTTCTCAAGGAGGTTAGGGGAACTTGTTAAGGGTTAGAGAGTAAGGAACTTTAGTAGGATTTGAACCAGAGTTTCCCAGTTCTTGTGCCTGTGCTTTAACCACTAGATTACTGTTCTTCCATATGCTGCAGCTGATGTCCTGGTAACCTATTCCTTGTTATAGCTGAACTCTTTATTGCCTCATCAGCCATCCAATCACTGACTGCCTAGTTACAAAGGAAAGGGCATTTTGCAAGATTGTGTCTGCTGCTGGTGTCAATCAAAACAGAGGATGCTAACACACACAGAACATAATAAAACAGCTATATAATGCCACTTAAGACTCTTGTTGTACCCAGAGTCATTTATTGGGTAAACTGTTTTTGCTAACAGAAACATTAACACAACTCATACAGGCACTTCCTTATAGGCATACTGTATATACATGTCAAATCAGTGCTGAATCACGCTCATATGGTCCTAGTCCCTATTAGACCTGCACTTCAGGATGTGCACAGCACTTAGAGTTCCCCCATTGCTCAAGTAGGTGACCAAACATTGTGGGTTCTGTTTACTGGTGGAACAGCATTTACTGCAGCACCATTATCTGTTGCTTTGATGACATCATCCTCCAGCAGCATTGATGGTAAAATGGAGGACAAAAACATTGGTAACTTCTGGGGGCTGTATATTTTTATTTATAATCTAGATTTGGATAGCAATAGCACTGCTGGCAACTAGAGGAGGAACACAACAGTTACACATAAGGAGTTGGGAAAATATGGGTGTGAAACTATGGGAGACTTCCCCTTTAACTGTTAAATAAGTTATGAGTAAGAGAAACAGTGGCATTTGTGTGTGTTGTTTTGTATGTTTTAATGTTTAGAGTTCATATTTATTTTTATGCTCATTATGTTAACCACCATCAGCTTGCCCCTGTGTGTTTTTGTATCAGGAGTCAGTGCATGGCAAGTTTTGAAATGCCCATGTCACAAACTCCCGATACAGCAGTCAGTTACTTGCAGCATCCACTGCAACTGTACTTGTTAATTATTGTAACACTGGCACTTCTAACAAGCATTTGTCAATGCTGAATGTTTGTTTGCTGGTATAGCATTGGAAGTGCATGAGTTAGACAGATTTAGAATAGGAATGGCAGTGAAGTATTGAAGTGATGCCAACCCCACCACCACCCTGCAGAGATGGACAGGCATTGGGGTGTGTCTTTGGATCGTCTACCATAATGTTCACACCATTTTACCTCACCCTATCCTGCAGACAACAACAAGTGTTGAGGTGTGCCTTGGGGTGTTTGGCTATACTGTCACCCCATTCCATAAGGAGACACACTGAAATGGGTGCAGTATAGGAGAATGGGGTGAATTATGGGGCCGAAGAGTCCAAGGCACACCTCTATGCCTGTCACCGACTGCAGAGTGGGAGTGGGGGTGGAATGGCATGAGCATTACAGCCAGCGATCCAGAGGCACACCCCTGATGCCTATCAGTCTATACAAGGTGGGATGTTATGGTTAGAAACCCTAACACCCTGGGCATTTGCTGGTATTTGCACTACAAATTTTCAACATGGCCTTTTTGTGACCTCACCTCATAAAAGCATTTAGGGCCTCTGCTCGTGAACAGTGACACTGTGATTTTGTTAATCTGTCCTGAATGTTGATTTCCCACAGTGACCGTACCATTCTGCATCACATGTGTAAAAACACAGTTCATTCAGGATGTGAAAAATGACAGCTGTACTGTTCATAAGGAGGTGTGCAAAAATGGCAATGTTGAAAATCTGGTTTGAAAATGTTACAAATTCTCGGAGTTACGAGTGTGCATGGAAACTGTGCAATGCACGCTGGTAACATAATCATTTCATGGACTTTTGTCAGCAAATTTTCAACATAGGCATTTTGGGACCTCCGCTCATGAACAGTGGCACTGTGATGTTCGTAATGTGTCCCGAACATTGATTTCCCACAGCGACCGCGCCATTGTGCACCGGATGTGCGAAAACAAATTTCGGGCAGTATGTGAAAAATGGCAGCTATACTGTTCATAAGGAGGCATGCAAAAATGGCAATGTTGAAAATCTGGAGTAAAAATATTACAAATTCTCAAAGTTACAAGTGTGCATGGAAACTGCACAACGCACGCTCACAACATAGTCATTTTGTGGACTTTTGTCACCAAATTTTTCAACATTGGCATTTTGGGACCTCTGCTCATGAACAGTCATTGAGATTTTCATAATCTGTCCCAAACATTGATTTCCCACAGCGACCGCACCATTGTGCACCAGATATGCAAAACCACATTTTGGGCAGGATGTGAAAAATGACAGCTGTACTGTTCATAAGGAGGTGTAAAAAAATGCCAGTGTTGAAAATCTAGAATGAAAATAGTGCAAATTCTTGAAGTTACGAGTGTGCATGGAAACTGCACAACACACACTCATAACAGTCATTTTTTGAAATGTTTTCACCAAATTTGCAACATAGGCTTTTTGGGAGCCTGTCTAATGAAGAGTGACACTGTCATTTCATTAATCAGTTCCGAAAGGAGATTCCATGCAGTGACTGCGAAATCACCTTTCCGGACTGAATAACCACATGACAGTGACTGAATTCATGAGATGGGGTCCCAAGAATCCCATGTTGTAAATTTGGTGGCAAAATTCACAAAAATGGCCAAGATATCCACCTAAATTGAAAAAAAAAAACATTTATGCCATTATACAGCTTACCGGCATTTCTTCAGTTCACGGTCAGCTTTGAAGAGTGCAGATGTGTTCCCCCTCCACCAAAGATCCTCTTGCTGGGCTCCAGAGGTAAGTATGGGGTGAGGGGGAATATGAGGAGGTGGGTTGCACAGAGGGTGGGTGCAGGTTGAGGGAAGGGCGCCACAGACAGCGAGGGACCTTTTTCTGTTTTCATAGGTTTAAAAAAAATAAAAACCTTGTGGGACTGTTTTTCTAATTACAGGGACAATGGCCACAATGGGGTGTGCTTCCAGCATGCCACCTGGGTGTTTGTTTGGGGGACCTGGGAGCCAATGGGAATTGGGCACCCCGTTGGCCCACACAGTGTGTTTGAGGGGGGCACATGAGCTGAGGGGGACTAGGCACCCCCCTCGGCACACAATGAATGGATTGTTCGTTGGGGGCCTGGAGCCGATGGGGATTGGGCACCCTTTTGGCATATACAATGTGTTTGGGGGAAATAACGAGGGAGCGGGAAGGACAGCAGCAGAGGGAGGAAGCGGGAGGGATTTCATTAGCAGCCAGAGGGAAAAGGGTGACGTCAATATACTAAATACACACACGTTGCCACCACTGATTGCAGCAGTACTTTTCTTTCAAGTGAAGACCACTGCAGCCAAACTGCTGTCATAGACAGCTCGCGCATCCATTGGTGTGGTACGGTCGCGCCCACTACACGGAGCACTGCATTGGAGAGGAGGGTAACACACCTCCAAAAAGTCGTACTGTCCCAAAACGTTCCTTGCGTGTGCACGCTAGCGAACACAAAAAGAAAGACATATCATATGCAGACAATGAGGAAGTGGGGGGAAGAGCTAGTAACCATTGTTCCTAGTACATCAAGCAATCACCTTAATGAGGAGGCAACAACAAAAGACCCTAGTGACCAAATTGATAAAGGAGAGAACAAAGAAATATGAAATCTGGTGAAACCATATGGAAACTGACACTGTTGATGAAGCACCTCAGGAAGTATTAATACTAGGGGATTCTATTACTAAATACATGGATCATTTAACAATGAAATAAAGAAAAAATAACAAGAAATAGCTTCCCGGGGGCTAGACATCAGGACATACAGGAAATGGTGCATGGACTGATTAAGACATCTAAAGAGAGGAAACTAGAAATTTTACATGCTGGTATGAACAATGTAAGGAAAAAGACAGAAAACGAAAGTTTAAAATATTATCAAAGACTACACCAAACACTTATAGATAAAAATTGTGATGTAGTAATCTCAGAAAGATTGCCAGCCCCCAGGTGCAGCCATTACTGGAATAAGAAGATAAAGAAAATTAACAATGGTTGAAGAAGGTGGAGCCTCACAAATAATATCAAGCGCATAAAAACCTGGGAAATGTTTGATGGAAAATATGAGTTGTTTAGTAAAGATGGCTTAAATTTGAGTAAAAAAGGTAGTAAAGTACTAGTTAGAAAATTCCTTAAAGTGATCAGTAAAGCTAATTTAAACCAAGTAACTGAAGAGAAGTGAGAATTGTAATTCAGATATTATATTGACCATTTGGAAGAAAAGAACAAAGGTAATAATAAACAAGGGATTAAGCATAAAAAAGGATTAGATCAACATGTGACAAAAGCCCTTCTAATAAATGCATGTAGCCTTTCTAACAAAACTGGTAAACTGAAACTAATACTTAATAGTATTAGTATGCAGAGACATGGTGGAGGGAAAATGACTGGAGAAAACAAATCCCAGGTTATAAATTATTCCATAAAGACAGGCATGAAAAGAGGGGGAGGTGACAAGGGAGTTAGAAATACCCAAGGAATTTGGAAACAATATTGAACAACTTTGGGTTCAAGTAAATATACCAGTAATAAAAGTATTGTTGTAGATCAGTGGTTCTCAAATGGTGAGGCCAGCCTCCCAAGGGGGGCCCAAATTGTTCCAGGGGAGGCCCAGTCAAGTCTGAGAATGCACAGTATTTACATTTTAATCTTTGGCTGTTTTGTGTGAAAGGATGATGCACAATGCATCCAGGGTGTTGATTAATCCCCAATAACCACACACCCTGTCGTGGGTTATTGCTTACGTAACCACTAGGGAAAAGGACCTAGGCATCATTATAAACGATGCACTTAGATTTAGTGATCACATAAGGGAGGTGGTGGGGTGGGCTAATAGAATATTAGGGTGTATCCTATGACATGTTAAAAGCAGGGATTGAGGGGTGATAATGCCCTTATATGGTGCATTGGTCAGATCTCACTTGGAGTATTGCAGCCAGTTTTGGGCACCATACAAATCGAAGGATATTACCCTTCTTAAGTCTGTCCAGTGTAAAACAACCAAAAGGATCAATAACCTTAGTGATTTTGTACTCACTTGAATACTGACGTACTAGGGAGGACCTCTGTCTGGTGTATAGTGCAAAGATACTAACAGAGATTTAAGAGGACAGGAGTTCCAACTGAAGGGAGAAAAATATAAAACCCTCAGGAGAGGTCATTGGATAAACCAACAAGTGGTAACGATAAGAAACACCTTACCTGTGCAAACAGTTAACAGTCCAACAATGGACATATTTAAATCAGCACTTGAAAAATATTTTTATGTGGGTATGATATCCAATGAAAATTGGCAAGTCAAATATGGCTTACATGTGAAGACTTGAAACTCTTCCTATGATTCCTATGATTATGATGAGTATCAGAATGAAATCACCTGAAAGAAGGCAACTTTTGTGCCTAGGATGATTGCAGCTGGGAAGAACCAACCAGCTCAGGTCTTTCGAGTTGTAAACAGGCTTTTATATCCAGCCTGTCTGAAACCTGTGAGAGCATTTTCAGCTCAGAATTGTGAGGAGTTTGCTCTGTTTTTCTCAGACAGTGTCCTCTTTTAGGGCTGAGATTTCTCCAGTCTGATTGTTATCATTCGACAGGATTGGGCCTCGGGGGTGGGTGGGTGCATTCGGTCTCCCTTGGGAGAGTTCCGATTGGTAATGACGGTGGAGGTCTATGGGGTGATCTTGATGCTTAAACCAACTTTCTGCAGCCTAGAACCAGGCCCAGCATGATTACTTGTTGATTGTATTGGAGCTCTGGACCCGGTTTTTGCTGAGATTTTCAGGTGTTCCTTAGTCACGGTGGTTTTCCCTGGGCCTCTAAAACAGGATCTGGTGAAGCCCCTGTTGAAAAAACCTTCTTTGGACCCCAACATCTTGGCAAAGTACCAACCTACAATATCTTGAACCTTCCCTTTTTAAGGAAGGTTCATGAGAAAGTGGTTGTGGAGAAGCTTGAGAATCATCTCACAGACTTCCAGATTTATGAGCCACTCCAGTCTGGATTTAGGGCAATGCACAGCATGGAGACCGTATTAGTACAGGTGTTGAATGACCTGCTCGGGGTGAGGGAATGGGGAGAGTGATAAATTCTCATTCCCTCATCCGTATTTGGCACTGCGGATCATGGAATGTTGTTGGACAGGCTGAGGGAGTATGTCAAACTCACCGGCAGGGTCATCAGCTGGTTTGAGTCCTTCCTCTGGGACAGGTCCCAGAGGGTGGTACTGAGGAATTTTCCTCAGGCCCGATGGCCCTCTCCTGTGGAGTACCCTAAGGTTCTGTCCTCCACCCCATGTTATTTGTAGTGTATATGCTGCCCTTGGGTGAGGTCATAAGATGATATAGGCTAGGATTTCATTACGATGCCGATGATACCCAGCTGTACCTGTCTCTCACACCTGGAAGATCAGATGCGGTTGACGTGATGATTAAATGCTTGTCCAAGATCCGAGTGTAGACATCGTCGAACTGGTTGCGGCTCAACCTGGGGAAGACTGAAGTATTGGTGGTGAAGCTGGGTCAAAGGGGGGAATGGGGGGCCTATGGAGAGGATTTATGGCTTTTTATTGGCTCGACCAAACTAGGGGCTCCACTAAGATGATGAATGTTGGCATCTCTCTGGACAGTGAGCTGACACTGGATGCTCAGGTGTTGGCTGCTGTCTGGAATGGTTTTTACCATATGTGAAACATCGCCCGAATTAAATCCCTTATCCCCTGATGATCTGGCCACACTAGTACATGCATTTGTTACCTTGAGACTCAACTACTGCAATGCATTCTACCTCAGCATCAGAGGCGGTGTGATGCGGCACCTGAAGCTGTTGCAGAATGCAGCTGTCCAGCTATTGATGGGCCTTTCGAGGTCTGTCATATTATGCCAGTGCTGCCCAAACAGCACTGGCTGCCAGTGAGCTGGCGTATCTTCTTTAAAATAGGTCTGTTGACCTATAAGGCCCTGCATGAGTTGGCTCTGGGCTACCTGAGGAAGCTCCTGCATTCCTTACATCCCAGTTCACAATCTCCGATCAGCAGGAGAGGCCCTCCTGGAGGTCCCCACAGCAAGATTAAAGTCTTCCAGGGATTAGGCATTTGAAGTGGCTGCTCTGATCCTTTGGAATTCTTTGCCGGGGTACCTAAGGGAAGCTCTCTCCTTAGATATTTAAAAGAAAATTACAATCTTTTTATTTTCAACAAGCCTTCGTGGTCTAAGTGATAACTGAACTGAATGTGAGTTTTTAGTGTTTTTGACTGATAGTAATTGTTTATATATTAGTGGATGTATTTATTTTTTTGGTATGGCTGTCTGTTTATTTATATTTATTATTTATTTTGTTCTTTTGTAACCGGCCAAGGCCCACTAGGCACAGGTGCCTGTTTTCAGGGGTGACCCAGGAGCACTGGGATGTCAAGTGACTTGCTCAGAGTCATGTAGTATGAAAGTGGAGGTTGTAAGAATCAAACCCAGGTCTGTTGGACATACCAAGCTCATTCACAGCTCACTGCTCTAACCTCTAAGTTATACTGCTGCCTCTCAGTTTTTATATTTTGTAAGGGCACCATCAGTCTTCAAGGAAGGGAGCCCAAAAATAAATAAAATCTACTACTACTACCATTTCCTGCTGTCAGCTGCTGCAGCTGACAGTGTCAGTCAGTTACAGGGCTGTTTATGCTGTTTGAATGCCTGTGGCCAGTTGCACAACACTTGGCTTATAATTAGCTTAATAACATGGTCTTAGGACTTAAAAATGGTCTTATCTTAAGTCTCGGAGGGAAGACTGTTGCACAAACAAAAAAACTGTCTTGACTTACATAAGGCAGGTCTTACCGTGATGCTGTCTGGCAGCACAGACAGAACTTTAAACTGGACTTAAATGGACACTGCTGACATACCTCTAAACCTCTCAGCTTTAAAAATCATTGCACTGGCCTTCAAAATTCATAGCAAATGGTCAGATTGTGTAGCACTTTGTATTTAAAAAAATAATCTGTCTACAAATACTGGACCCCTTAATGTTAAGGAATGTTTCTGTCAAGTTAGTTCAATGATGTATTAGCTTGTGTGTCCAGAAATAGCTCTAACATTATTAAGAACATCACTAAACCTTTGCAGGGCAAGGGGAAATTTGAATATAACAATCATAGCGCTATGAGAAATTCATAGCAGTTGAGAATTATGACTGCTGAAGGAAAGACAGATGGCTGCCAAGAGCAATATTAAAGAGATGTGTTGATAAAGTTGTAAGCATATTAAACAGTTACAGCACTATAAAAGAAATTGTTTTTGTGCAGTGCAGTACTGGTGATAAATGTTTTAACCCTTTTTTTATTTTCTGCCTACTTGTTATGTTGTTTGTTTCCTTTTTTTTTTTTTTTTTTTTTTTGCGTGACCTGTTTACTCACCTTCATGCTCCAGTGTTCCCCTCTCCTTCGGGCTCCACAGTGCTCTTGACTAACCAGCCATCCTCTTCCTGGGCTCACCTCAATCCTCAGATAGCAGCCGACACCCGAGAGGGTATCCCAATGTATCCCTTCACCGGGTGGGTCCCTCTCTTCTGAGGGGGAAGGCACCAGGAGGGGGCTTATCAGTGCACTATCTATTAGGTCCCCCCGAAGTGCTGCTGAGGTAGAGGAGACCCATGGAGGTTCCGGTATTTGTCATAGAGCAGGGGAGCCATCATCCGGTGAACACAGGAGCCATTTTCCAGTTTCCTGGTGTTCCCACAATTCGCCGCTCTGAACAGTGCCCCCAGTCACCACTGGGAGCCACTGTTGAGTGAAGCGACCCAATCACCACATCCCCAAAGAGGACAGCAGTCCTCCGGATGCTCAATCCTCTTCATCCCCTGCCAACCCTGAGGCACCCCGAGTCCGTTCCCGAACCCAGGTCACCGGCATGGTTCGCAGTGTGTTTCCTTTTTTAATGTTATTCCCAACACAGAAACTGGCTAGGGCTCACCTCAAGGATGTTTCAGATGCAGCTGCTTGTGATGTGGCTTTTATATGGGCCCTCCTGGTCCTGTGTAGCACTCTGCCTCCCTTTGGGATACAATGTGTATGAAAACCACTATATAAATGCTGATTCTTCTTCTTATTATTATTATTTCCCATGGAAAAAGAAGACAAGACAAGCATATATTTGAGTTTCGAGAAAGTATGAATTCTAATATAGGATTGCACTAGAACTTTGCTGCAAAAAAGTGGTGGCTGTAAGGGGTGGTGAAGAGTGTGGCTGCACCCCCCCCCTCCACATAGCAATGTACTTGCTTGCTGCTGCTGCTGCATTTCACTTTGTTGAAGAAGTCTGATTTATTGACTGTACAAATGTTTACACTCAAACTATGGATTACATTTGTAGGTTCTGTCAAAATGCACTAGAAAAGAATAATAGCAGAAGACATAAAGGTTTAATAAAAATGTTAAAA
The DNA here is from genome assembly GCA_016271365.2 of Neoceratodus forsteri. NCBI lineage: Eukaryota > Metazoa > Chordata > Ceratodontiformes > Ceratodontidae > Neoceratodus > Neoceratodus forsteri. The sequence continues at coordinate 1,467,683,191 of CM057449.1, forward strand.
AGTGCATATTAAGCATGCACACCACCCCAGCACCCCCATTGTAGCATCTTGGATCCACCATAACCATTAGACCACCAGGTTATTCAAGATTTGTATTGCACTGTGGTTTGCCACAGAGCAAGTCGGTTGGATTAAAACACATTTTCAGCATGTTAAAGTAAACAAAATGAACAGAACCATAGCCTAACATGTGCATTATACAAAATAATGCACATGGTTTTGGCCATTTGGATAAAACAATTCTATACAAAGGGAAAAAGAACTAGTTAGCACTATAGAGAGCCATATATCTCTCTGAATTTGGCTCCAATGATGTCATCACATAGCACATTTGGTGGCCATTTTAGGAAGCAGGTAAGAGGTTTTTTTTGAAATTGGAAGGCTAATTTTACAGTTTTCAAATGTTCTGGAACAACATTTAGGTAAATTATGTAAATGTAGTTTTAGCATTAATGAATACAGCAGCCTTTCCTTTAGTCACCTACAGAGTCAGATTTTTGAATAGTTTGTTGTCAAAATGTTGTTTAGGTATCCCTTAAACATAGAAACATAGAAGTTGACAACAGAAGGAGACCACCAGGTCCATCTAGTCCACCCATTGTCTTTTAGCCTAGCCTTCTAACTGCCCTTGGGTTTGAAGGCTCCCTTGTATCTGTCCCAAGCATTCTTGAAACCTACCACTGTGCTTGCCCCCCCTCCCACCTCTGCAGGCAAGCTGTTCCAGGCATCCAAAACTCTTTCTGTGAAGAAAAACTTCTGGTGTTGGTGAAGAACTGCCCTCCTTGCAGTCTTAGATCATATCCCCCAGCTCTGCAGCCCTGCTTAAATTGGAAGAGATCATTTATCTGCATTTGGTTTATGCCTTTTATGTAACTGAATGTTTCGATCATTTCACCCCTCTCTCTTTTCTGTTCCAGGGAATACATGTTCATTTCTTTAAAAGTATCCCCATAAGACATCTCATGCAGTCCCTAAATCATTTTTGTTGCCCTTCTCTGTACCATCTCCACTCAGTCAATGTCCTTTTTGAGGTGGGGCCTCCAGAACTGGATGCTGTACTCCAGGTGAGGCCTAACTAATGATCTGTACAGCAGCAGGATCACTTCCTTCTTCCTGCTTGTGATTCTCCCCCCAGTGCATCCCAGCATATCGCTGGTCTTTAATGCTGCCTTCTCGCACTTTTTACCTACCTTCAAGTTGTCTGAGATAATGATTCCCAAATCGCACTCTTGGGTGGAGGCAGTTAGTCTTTCCCCTCCAAGGTAATATGCCTTATTTGGATTTCTTTTTCCTATGTGCATGACTTTGCACTTTTTGGCATTGAATCTCAACTGCCATGTTCCAGACCATTCTTCCAGTTTCTTGAGGTCAGCTTCCATCTTCTTCATTCCCTGCTGGGTGTCAACCCTGTTGCATATTTTGGTGTATTTTTTTACAGTATCTAAAGCTCCTTTTTTTAACACCTATGTTGCCTATACCCCTTTCACATCTCTCCACTCTCTGTCTGTGCTCTTGCTACTGTATTTTCTCCATATTAGCCTATTTTTCTCTTAACTTTAGGAATTCTACCAGGATGCCGACTCCTTCCTCATCGGATAAGTATTATTCTATGTCTAACCTGTCCTATCCTTCCCTTTTACTCCCTAAGAACTATGGATCCTTTGTTACCCTTTACCTACAGTATATTTTATTTTACAGGTCCAATGGACACTGTCCCTTCAAGTCCTACTTCAGACTCCTAGTATCCAGGTAACAGGCCCTCTACATATTACCTACACTTGCTGGGTTTACTGTAAAGGTTCGGCATTGCACGTTACAGTGTGTGTGTGAATTAAGGTTATATATACCACAGCACTTTTTTTCCATAAAGCATTTTGCCTTGGAAGTCAATGCATGTGGACTCTCAGCCCTGTCCCCACCTCTTCCATTCAGCACTTACCTCCACCATACCCCCTGAACTCAAGTCCCCCCAATGGACTACCCCCATGGTGGGGCTGGGAAGAGGAGGGCTGTTTTTCCCCACCACACCTGATGGCTCCCATCCAGAATTGGTCCAGTGGTCCAGGTGGCAGTGCTGCGGGATGGAGGGAGGCAGTCAGGGCTCCATGAAACCTGTGCTAATCATTTTTCCATTTTCTCCCCTTGTATCCCCTGCCAAGGTGCCAAATAAGCATGTATGTGTGGAGGCCATACACGCAATGGAACCACAGCCACTCCCTTTGATGTCACTTGGGAAATTAATGGAATCACTACTGAAGGAAAGGATTGTGAAATATCTTGAACCCCAATGCTTGCAAGATCCAAGGCAGCATGGATTCACAGGGGAGAGGTCATGTCAAATGAATCTGGTAGATTTCTTTGACTAGGTAGCCAGGGAACTGGATCAGGTTGGAGCAGTGGATGTGGACTACCTAGATTTCAGTAAGGCTTTCAACACCATTCTACACAGAAGACTCGTAAGCAAGCTGAGCAGCCTAGGAGTGGGTCCAAAGGTGGTAAACTGGGTAAGAAATTGGTTAGGGGATAGGCGACAGAGGGTGGTGGTAAATGGAGTTCACTCCGAGGAAGGAATTGTGACCAACAGGGTACCACAGAGATCAGTACTGAGACTGGTCCTCTTTAATGTCTTTATTAGTGACATTGTGGAGAAGCTGGATGGGAAGATCTACCTTTTTGTGGATGACACTAAAATCTGCAATAGGGTAGACACTCCAGGAGGTGTGGAAAAATGAGTAGTGATCTGGGACAGTTAGGAGAGTGGCCAAGGGGATGGCAGCTAAGTTTCAATGCAAAAAAGTGCAAAATCATACTCTTAGGGCACAGAAACCCAGGGGTGGAGTACAAACTGGGGGGAGAGGTATTGACAATCACCAAATAAGAAAGAAACCTGGGGTAATTATATCCGATGACCTAAAGATATCCAGGCATTGTGATAAGGCAATTGCAAGAGCTTGTAAGATGCTGGGGTGCATGGGGAAGGGTATCACCAGCAGAAAGAGGGAGATGATGTTACCTCTGTATAGATCACTGGTGAAACCTCACCTAGAGTACTGTGTCCAGTTCTGGAGACTTCATCTCTGGAAGGACATATATACAGAGTGGAGGCAGTCCAGAGGATGGCAAAAAAAATGTTGCAGGGTCTGCATAAAAAGCCCTGTGAAGAGCGACTGAAGGACCTCAATATGTACACCATGGAGGAAAGGAGGGAGAGGGGGGATATGACAGAGACTTTCAAATACCTCATGGGTATAAATAATGTACAAGAGGGAAGCAAAGGGGTCATGCTACAAAGCTGGAGGGGGTAGACTCAGAAGAGATGTGAGGAAGTTCTTCTTCACAGAAAAAGTGGTGGACGTCTGGAACAGCATTCCATCAGAGGTAGTGGCAGCAAAAACTGTAGCGGGGTTCAAAAATGCATGGCATAAGCTTAAGGGAACCATAGCAGTAAGGCAAAGGGGGGTAGAGCTGGAGATCATGTCAAGCCTACAGTAATACAGTGGGTAGGGAAAAATGGGCAGACTAGGTGGGCCAAGTGGTCCTTATCTGCCATAAAATTCTACATTTCAAGCTTCTGGTGCTACCTCCAGGTCTTCACCTGTGGCAGCCAATGGCAGAGCCAATATGCCTCATCTCCTCGGTAGAGGAGAACTGTCTGATGGATGCTCAATCCTCTCCCCCCCAACAGACCCCCACCAGCCCAAACATGTTCCCGATCTTGGGTTGCCAGCTTGGTGGGAGGTAAGGCACACAGTCCTCCAAGCCGTTGGGCCAGCCTTATACCGCAGCTGTTTTTTAATTGCATGAAAGTTTGCTAGTTATTTGGTGAATAGTGTGCTATGCTCAACAGTTGCCACAGATGTGTGTGTGTGTGTGTTGTGTGTTGTGCAGTCTGGAAAGATTTGTAAATAACCAATAGTTTTCTGACTTTTACGAGGGGAAAAGTGCTGTTGTCAATGCCTCCCATGGAAGGCTGTTTGTGTACGTGTGTTTGTAGTGTATGATGCACACACCACAACATTGGTATTATACTTGAACTGTTGTCTTGGAAGGTGTGCAGTGCTATTGTCAGTAACTATTTCTTTTCAAGGATGTGTGCATCTGTGTGCCAGAGTCCTCAGTATTTCGTTGTCTGTGGGTGGATAGGGTGCGAAGAGTGATGCAAATAATAATGTCAGTATTTGGCTGTGTGTGAGTGTGCGTACATGGGTGGCAAAGTCTATATCACCTTGTTGATATCAAATCATTTGATGGCTGGTAGTGGCGGGAGGGATGTACTGTGCTATAATCAATATATGGATTCTTGTGTGAGGATGTGCGTGTTACCTTTTGGATATGATAGATAGGGTAAATTTGGGAGAAGAAGAGTGTGGTGAGGTGCCTACCTGGTGCCTCAGCATTGAGTGATGGAGACAAGTGAATCCTTGAGGGGAAGAAGAGGGAGTTGGATGTCATTGCCCATCTGGTGAAAAATGACCTGTCAAGGGACACAGCAGGGCTGGTACAAGAAAGGTTTAGGGAACTGGGGAGCGGCCGGAAGCAGATAGCCCATTTGATGGCCTTTACTGAGGTGCTACTTGTATACAGCAAGTTGAAGGCTAGAGAATACAGCACTGTTTTCAGCAACTGGTTGAACGCATGGTGCAGGGAGGTGGATTTTGGCTACATTGGGGACTGGGGTCCTACTTGTTGGGACATAGGACTGTACGAGAAAAACGGGCTCCATCTTTCCAGGAGTGGAATGACATTCCAGGGTGGAAGGTTTAAATGCTACTTCAATGAGTGTTTAAACTAGCCAAGGGAGGAGTCAGTAAATATGAGGGAGGCAGAATAGCAAGCAAAGGCGAGGTATTGGTTTTGGGGGATTTAATCTGCTGGATGTAGAATGTACCATTCTAGCCACAGCTACATCAAGAAGCAGGGAAGACATCAACTCCTTTCAGGGAGCATTTCTCAGGTAGCTGTTTAGAGAACATAGAAACATGGCCAACCTAGTCTGCCCATTTCCCTACCTACAGGATAGGCCGCAGATCCTAGTTAACCAACAGCCTATTTCTTCCTACCCCCCACAAGAATTCTCTTATGTCTGTCCCATGCATTCTTGAATTCTCCCACAGTTTTAGACCCCACAACTTCCTCAGGAATGCTGTTCCATGCATCCACTACCCTCTCTGTGAAAAAAAAAAAACCTCACATTGCCCCGGAACCCCCCCCATCTTTAAATTGTGTCCCCTTGTTCTTGCACATCTCTTTTTCTGAAAGATGCTGCCCTCTTGATGGAGATGGAGATGCTACCCACTGGAGATGGAGCAGTGCTGGACCTAGTACTTACAAATGGGGATAGCACAGCCTACATCACATTGGGTAGACACCTGGGTACAAGCTATCACCAAATAGTATGGTTTGGCATATGAATTGGGCAAAAGAAAAAACATACTAGGACCATAGTCCTGGACTTCAGGAGAGTACATTTTAAGGAAATGGGTGATAGCCTTTAAACTATTTTGAAGGGGGTGATGAATTGGGGGGAGAGTGGAGGCACAATGCAAAAGGATCAAGAAGGAACAAACTAAGGCAATGACATGCTGTTTGAAGGAAGTAACCAAGGGCAGGAGGAGAAAGAGGCCACTATGGTTCTTGAAGGAGGTGGTTTTGTTGGTGAAGGAGAAGAAAACAGTTTTAGGAAGTACAAGAAGACCCAGATGGAGGGGGACAGGGAAGTGTATCTAGATAAAAAGGGAGGCAGAAAAGAGGGTGAGGGCAGATAAGGAACAAACAGAGGAGAAGTTTGACAAGGAGGTCAAAAAGATGGCAATGACAGTCTTCGTTTACTGTACGAGTGAAAAGAGGAAAGCAAGTGAGGACAGTGAGGAATGTTGGAAGACCATGCAGAAAAAGAGCAAGAAAAAGTTAAAACTTTAAATGAGTAATTCTGCTCAGTATTCATGTTGGAGGGGGAGGGAACAGGCCAACATATATCAGTAGGCACCAGGATGAGTTATACAAGTCCATTCTCAGAGGAGAGAGCCTGAAGGGGATTGGAAGCCTTAAAGGAAAATGAGGCAATGTGGCCAGATGGGATTCACCAAATGATTCTAAAAGAACTGAGCATGGTGCTAGCCAACCACTGGCAACACTATTCAGCATCTCATTGTGGATGGAGGTAGTTCTGCAGGACTCGGGAATGGCTAATGTGATTCATCTGCACAAGAGCGGCAGCAGAGATTAGGCTAGCAATTACATGCCAGTCACTCTCAGATCAGTGGTGGGGAAATTATTGGAGACTGTACTGAATTAGAGTCTAATGTGGTACCTCGAGGCAAATGGGGTGGTGTGGAAATTAACAGAGACCATACTGAAGGAGAGGCTGATGGGGCACCTTGAGGCAAATGGGCTGCATGACCACCAGCAGCTTGGTTTCATGGGGGGAGGTGATGTCAAAGAAATCTCATAGATTTCTTAGACTGGGTAACTAGGGAGGTGGATCAGGTGAAGGTAGTGGATGTGGTCTATCTGGGCTTCAGTAATGCCTCTGACACTGTGCCACACAGGAGACTAATAAAGGAAACTAGCAACCTGGGGGTTGAGGGGAAGGTGGTAAGCTGGGTATCAAACAGGTTAAAGAATAGGAGACAGAGGGTGGAGGCAAATAGAATTCACTCGGGAGGATAGTTGAGTGACCAGTGGAGTGTCACAGGGATCAGTACTGGGTTCTGTCCTCTTCAATGTCTTTATAAGTGACATTGCTGAGGAACTGGAGGGGATGTTGTGCCTCTTTGTGAGTAACCCAAAGATATGCAACAGGATGGACACCCAAGAAGTGGTGGAGAGAATGCAAAGGGATCTGGGGAAAATAGAGGAGTGGTCTGGGGGTATCAGCTGTGTTTCAATGCCAGAAAGAGCAAAGTTATGCACTTGCTGCAGGGAAACCTGGAGGCTGTGTAAGAATGGGGGTACTTACAGTCACCAAGCTAGAGGGGGACATTGGTGTCATCATATCTGATGATCCCAAGGTGGTGGGGCTATTGGGATGCTAGGGTGCATAGGGAGGGGGGGTTTCAATCAGGAAAAGGGAGGGGGTGTTACCCATGTATCGTTTAGTAGTGAGATAACACGTACAGTACTCTGTACAATTCTGGAGGCCACAACTCTGCAAGGACACTGACAAGGTGGAAATAATCCACAGGAGGGCTGCTAAAATGGTGAATGGATTACATGAGAACCCATGTGAAGATAGGTTGCAGGAACTCAGCATCTACTCCCTGAGAAAGAGGAGAGCTTAAGGGGAGAAGATTGAGACTTCTGAGTTCCCCACAGTAGTACACAAGATGCAGGAGGGAAGTTTCTGTCAGAGGAGGAGCACCAGAATGCAGTGGCATGCAAAGAAGCTTGAGTGGGGGAAGTTTAAAAGTTATGTGAGGAAATACTTCTCAGAAAGGTATGGTGGATGCCTAGAACAGCCTGCCATTGGAGGTGGTGGGGGCAAAGACAGTGGGGGTCTTCAAGCATGCATGGAATAAGCACATGGGCATAAGTAGAGGAACTGGAGGAGGGAGGGACACCTGAGACTGAATAGGATCCAGGTAGTAGTAACAGGCAGGGAATTAGACCAGACTAGATGGTCAACTGGTCCTTTTTCTGCCATCATATTCTGTTTTTTTTTCTTTCTAGAGTGCATGGGTGTAGATGACTAGGACTCTTATACAAGAGTAGCGTGTATTCTACTCGTCCTTACAAGGAAACGGATACAAAATACATGGGTCTCTCAGCAGCAGCCAGCTTTTAAAGTATGGCATAACCAGGTTTTGAAAATCTTACCCAAGGGGAGACCTACATATGAGATAAAGAAACAGGCCAAAAAATATGAAAGGCAGTGGGGTCCCTATAGATATTCCCTGTCTCCCAGGAAGCAATGCAGATATGTGTGATGTGGTGAACTATATTGGTGCTAAATAAGGAAATACACCAGACACACCAAGACAAAATAAAACAGTTTTTATTATGTAGGCATGACAAATAGTATAATGAATACTATTATAACCCTGGGCCGGTCTGCCATTGCCATCTGACAGCAATACCAGGTGGGCTGGGTTCGGGAAGGAATAGGTCACTCAGCACAAAGGCTAGGTTTGGCTACTCAGCACAGGGGCACCCAAGTAATTCCGAACACAGGAAGCAATAGCTGTAATGTCCAATACCAGAAGTGGGATTCTAAAGTGTGGCTTTTTAGTCACATCCAAACAGAATAAAAAAAGCATAGATGGACCCCCATGGGGCTACACTCCTGGTAATGCAGATTAAAAGAAACAGGAACACTTCCTCAACACTTTAGCTCTCAGGCTCTGAACCCACTGGGCACACAGCCCGGACTTGCATGCTGCTTTGGGTTACACAGCCCGAAATTGTACACTGTTTTGGGTTTTCTCTGGCTCAGCTCCCTTGCCAGCCACTTGGACACCTCCATACTTCATGGAAACATTTTCTGGTGGCTCCCTAAACCACCTAAGAGCACCTCGGCTCCATCAGGGAATTCTTCCTTTCAATCCCACATCTGGATACTTTCCTCAGGCACTGGCCAAGTACCTGAGAGAAAGTAAAAGGTGTCTCAGAGCAAATCCGTAGAGGTGAATTTGGTTACTATTGATGGGGGGTCTCCCATCTCTCGCTCCCTCAATTCATACCCAGCCATTTCTCTGGACAGTAAACACCTCATCCTGTAAATCCTTACAATGTATATTCTTTCTAAATGTATTTCACATTCCATCTACTAGTCTTGCTTCCCATTTATGCTGGACTTGAACATACTTTTAAGTAGCATAGTCCATTACTCTAGACCCCCCACTGAGTTAAGCAGTCCAATCCCCAATTTCCTTCACTCTTTGTGCTGGACTTGAACATACTTGAATTAAGTGGCCCTGTCCATTACTGTAGACCTCCCACAGAGTTAAGCAGTCCAATCCCCACTTTCCAACTGTACTTGGCTGTCTTTTACTGACCCCACAGTAACAGTTCCTTTAGTTTCTTTCTGTTCGGGTGAAAAACACTTGGCCCTTTTTCAGAGCGAACTCACCCAGTGGTTGCAGGTGCCCCACAGGCGTTTCATTCACAAGGAAGTTCTCTTTCAGAGCTTCTGGTGCCTCAGCACAACTTAAACAGGCAGCTTCTTTCCTTAGCTGGACCCAGGGGGATTTCCCCTGGAAAACAGGCAAAAAACTTCCCCCCATCCCCTCAGGGATGGGGCTCTTGAACCACTGAAAGCTGTCTTCACCACTTCAATTACCAGTTCCTGTGTTTCTCTCCAGGTGGAAACACACACCTTCCAAAAGTAGCTCTAAAACAGAGCTTAAAGCTCTGAGAGCCTGCACACACTCAGCTGTACTACTGTCTCTCACTCAGACTGCACACAGACTGAACTCAAAGTCCCCAACGTTCTACACTAACCTCCAACTGCAACATTCCAGTGTGGCTTATGCAGCTGCAAAAGTTCTATAATGATGTCATCCCTCAGTCTCAGTTGAGACTGAGAACAGGTGAGACAATGTGAAATCCATTTAACTGGAGTTTCACAAGCTGTCTTCCCTGCCTGCCACTAGGTCTTACTGAGATTCTAGTAACCCCAGGTAACAGGGGGGTTACACTATCATAGTTTGTAAGTTTCCTTTTGAAACATTTGGTACTTCTAATGTCCAAACATTGAAGTTTAATAAGCATTATAAAAATATAACACATGTAGGGCCAGATATTCAAAACTTTACCCCGGGGGGCTAAATTAGCACTGCCCGGCAGGCAAACTTAGCCCAGAGCACAAAGCAAGCCATATTCAAAAGGAATAGCCCAGGGCAAACAGCTTCTGAATATAGCATGGGAATGAGGCCGGGCAAACTGGGCTGGGAGTGCAGGGCAAACTTAGCCCTGGAATAAGACAGCTCTGAATATGGCAACCAGGAAGTGCAAACCACAACAGCAACACAGTGCACAGCGATCTGAAGGTAGGTAGAGGTGAACTATGTGGCCAATGTTTGTTCCAGCAAATGCTTGGACCCAGTATAACTGCAGGCAGCAGCGTATGTGGAGGTAGTGTGCAAAACTGTAAAATATTCCTCAAACTGTTTGCGCAGTGCTAACATGTTTGCGCGGGATTGGCGCAGGGCTAAACCGTTAGCCCGGTGCAAACACGTTTGCCCGGCGCTAAACTTTGCCATATTCAAAAGTGACGTGCAAATGAGCCTACTTAGGTAGTCTCTGGGCAAACATCCAGATTAGCATCTCAATATGCCCTGATTTGCATGCAGTTTGCACCGGGCTAACGGTTTAGCCCTGCGCTAAACCAGCGCAAATGTGTTAGTGCTGCGCAAACAGCTTGGGGAATATTATACAGTTTTGAACACTGTACTTTCACATGCGCTGCTGCCTGCAGCTGTACTGAGACAACACAGCATAGGCACAGATGGTGGTGGTGCTGCATGCAACTGTCACACTGTAGGTCATGCTACAGTGCAACAGCAGACACTACAGTAGCAAGGGTGCCAGTAGTGTGTGGACACAGAAGTGCCTATGGTGTGTAGGGCAGTGATGATGACTGCACTATACACAGTGAGAGGCCCAACCTGCAGGTGTTTACTAACAGTGGAAATTACTGTTACGCTGTTGTGTGACCCACAGATGCTGCACCTCTGGCATGGGATGCTCACAGTGACATATACATGTCCAGCTTTGTGTGCTGTGGCAGTTGTACAGCTGTGCGGTATGTGGCCGGGGGGGGCATATATTATCAGAAAGGCACACCGGTGTTGGGGTATTCCCAATACTGGCCTAATGCACTGCATGATGTGTCCCAGCCTTGTGGCCACACCTGGTCTGTGGCACAGCCTAGCTATCCATACACTCTCCCCTCAACATCCTCCATGCCCACAGTGCTGCATGTGTGTGCTAGCATCTGTTGGTGTCCACAGAAGAGTGGTCCGCAGGTGTGTGCTGTATGGCCACACTGCCATGCTGTTCACTGGCAGCAGGGTCACCACTTACTGCCTGGCATGGCTGGGACTGGTGGCAGATGTTAGCATCATTGTGATGCCATCAGTTAGCAGCATGTTTCCTCTATGTTTGGCTTTGTCTGTGTGTCATATTTATTTGTTAGGTCGAGCAAAGCCGCGCAAAAGACACGCAAACACCGCACAAAGCCAAAGTGTCACGCAAAGCTGATTGCCCAGGGTTAAGACAAGCTTTTCCTGGGCGGTAATGTGCACCGCGCTAAGTGTCGCGTTAAGTCGCGCAAAACCACTTTGCGCGGCACTAGTCGCTGAATATAGCATTGCGCCTGTATTCATGTCAGTTTGCTCCTTGCATACATTATGATTTTGCCCTGCAGTAATGCAGTTTCCCCATGCTATTTGGCCTTTTGAATATAGCAGACCCATGCTAATCCCGCACTAAACCTGTGCAAAAGGTTTTTGCCCAGCGCAAAGTTTTGAATATCTGACCCGTAGTGTCTAGTTGGATATTGGCACTATCATGCCCCATCGCAGCATTTATTTTATTTATTTATTGAAATATGTCACCAGGAAGGCACTCTGAACAACAAGCAGCTCGTCTCCCGGTGCGACCAAGGGGAGGTAGTATTGGATGAAGAATTAGACATACAGTTTAACATTTTAAACATACAAGAAATTAAACATTCAATTACATTTGTAACAAGACAGAAAAAATACCATAAATAATTATTCAGTCGCATTTGTAACATAACATACAATTAAATATATCATATCTGTGAAATATGCATTAAATTACAAGCGGCATATCTGAGGAACTTTGACTGCCGTCTGGTGGAGGCCCTTGCTAGTGCAGGCTCTGAGAGGCTTTGAAGGGGGGGCTGCAGTTTTGCAGTTTTGCAGTGTGTGCGTGCCTCAAAACACATGCACTGGTGTGCCACAGTGGCCCAGGGGTACTGAGGAGAAAAACAGAAAAATGGCAGTTAGGCAGGCTTAATAAAGCCCCACCCCTTCCCTTAGCCCAAAGTTCAAACCCTCACTTGGTCCCTGGGACACGACTGGACTGTGCTCGATGGGGAGGGGGGCTCCATTCTCTGGCCCTGCTGTAGGGGGAATCCATGGGGGGGATTCAAGCCCCTGGGGCTGGGGAGGATGTAGCTTGTCATGGGAAATGGGGAAGGGACTGAGTTGCCGCCTGCCTGAGCTGAGGATAAAAACTTTTATGGCAAAAAAAAAGAATGTAAAATATTTTCTTCATGGTAACATACAGATAAGGTACAGGAAATAGCAGTCCCTAAAACAAGAAATCAATGCACTATCTCTATGTAGAAACATAGAAGTTGATGGCAGATAAGGACCGCAAGGCCCATCCAGTCTGGCCATTTCTTTTTCTACCTTATGAATGTGCCATCGGCCTTTGCTCTGTCAATGGCCTCTCTATTCATACTCATCTGTATTGCTCCCTTATGCCTATCCCATGCCTGTTTGAAGCCCTACACTGTATTCATATCCACCACTTCCTGAGGTAGGCCATTCCATGCATCCACCACCCTTTCTGTGAAAAATAATTTCCTCACATTACCCCTTAATTGGCCTCCCTCTAATCTCATGCTGTGTCCTCTTGTCCTGCTATTTTTCTTATATTGAAACATGTTAGACTCTTTCACCTTGTTAATGCCCTTAAGGTGTTTGAATGTTTCAATCATATCACCTCTCTCCCTCCTTTGCTCTAGGGTATACATATTGAGCTCCATTAATCTGTCCTCATATGTTTTCTGATGCAGTCCCTGCACCATTTTGGTTGCCCTTCTCTGGACTGCCTCAATTTGGTTAATGTCCTTGTGAAGGTGTGGCCTCCTGTACTTCACGCAGTACTCCAGATGGAGCCTAACCAGTGTCTTGTAAAGAGGGATTATTACCTCCCTCTTACGACTTGTGATACCCCTACTAATACACCCCAACATCCCCCTAGCCTTACCTACTGCTTTAGTGGTCTGCTTGGACGATTTCAGGTAATCTGTGATGATGCTGCCCAAGTCTCTTTCTTCCCTTATGACTGCCAGCAACTCCTCTCCCAGCCTATAGGTGGCTTCAGGGTTTCTCTTCCCTTTTGTGCATGATCTTGCACTTTTTTGCATTAAACCCCAGTTGCCACTCTTCCGACCATTTTGCCAGTTTATTCAGATCTTTTCTCATTCTGTCCACCCCATCTGGATCATCTACTCTGCTGCAGATCTTGGTGTCATCTGCAAACAGACAAATCTTACCCTCCAGTCCATCTGCAATGTCACTGATGAAGATATTGAAAAGGACTGGCCCCAGGACTTATCCCTGAAGTACCCCACTTGTGACTTGCATCTCTTCTGACTGCATACCGTTTACCATCACTCTCTGTTTTCTGCCTGTCAACCAGTTTGCCACCCAGTTGACCAACTTCTGACCCACCCTGAGCCTACTCAGCTTATTAATCAATCTTCTATGTGGAACAGTATCGAAAGCTTTGCTGAAGTCAATGTAAGCAACATCAATTCCTCCCCCCGGTCCACCACTCTGGTTACCCAGTAAAAGAAATACATGAGATTAGTTTGACAGGACCTTCCTGTTGTAAACCCATGGGGCTGGAATTTCAAAGCCCAGGCAAGACGCAAGGAGCCTGAGCCAAACAACAGTGGCGCAAGGCAGCCCTGCGTCAAACACTGTGCCAGATCCAAATTTCAAAGGCACCCTGCATCAAAGCCAGACAACCCTGCGCCAAAGGTGACTGCATCAGCCCTGCACCGAAATAATGGCAGTGCCACTGACGCAAGACAGCCTGCGCCACAGAAATGGTGCAAGATCGCACCCACAGGAATTTCAAACATGCAACCCTGACAACCAACAGGTCAAAGTACTGTCAGCCGCTAGACCAGCCAGAGCTGGTCTAAACAGCCCTAGAGCATACATAAAGACACACAGCATGACGGACAATGCTGAAAGCTGGACACGGCTGAGGCTCTGAGATACAAGAAGGTGGAAGACAACACAGAGGAATGCCAGGATCAGCTGCAATACTCCTCCACATGGCAGCAAGGGGGGTCAGGAGGTGACGACATGCCAGGCAGCAGTGACAGGAGGCCACCAGGAGACTAGCACTGGCCAGACAACAGTAGCAACACCCAGCATGGCACCCATATAAGCCAAGGGAGCACCACCGAACAATCATGTATACAGACATGACAAATGAACAGTGCCTGGCACGGTTCAGGCTGAACAAGGACACCATCACACAGCTCTGTAATGAGCTGAGGGAAGACCTACAAAGCAGGACAGGCAGAGGCAACCCCCTACCAGAGGAGATAAAGATCACAGCCACACTCTGGGTGCTTGCAACAGGCACCTTCCAGATGCCCACAGGAGACATGCTGGGAATCTCACAATCAGCAGTCTCAACAAGCCTACAGCAGTTCCTGGAGGCACTACTGCGTAGGACAGCACAGTACATCCGATTCCCACGGGACGCCCATGAGCAGCAGGCCATCCAGCAGGGCTTCTACAGTGTTGCCCAACTACCATGGTTACTGGGCACAATAGACTGCACCCACATCGCTATAAAGGCACCATCAGTGGATGGGGATGCATATGTGAACAGAAAGGGATACCATTCAATGAACATCCAGGTGGTATGTGACAGTCGCTGTAGAATCCTGGACGTAGTGGCACAGTACCCAGGGTCATGCCACGATGCCTACATCTATAGGCACAGTGGCCTGCATGACGGATTTGAGCGTAGAGCAATACAGGATGGCTGGCTAATAGGTAGGTGCATGTGCAACACTATGCAAAGTGACACACAGGTAATGCTGATCAAAGCCAACACTGAACCCAGGACAGGCATGGTGTCCCATGAGACAGGGGAAAACACTGTTGACGCACAATCACACACAGCAGGTGCACATGACAATGTGGGGGCACCAGAGGACTGGCTAGGAACAGAACCCCCCCAAGACAGGTAACACACATGCACACATGACACAGTGACAGGCAACACAGGAATGGCACTGGGGGTGTTCCTGGAAGCCACAGTGCCACAGGTAGCACTGCACAACACGCAAACGTAACCAAGATCAGGATGGCAGTCCCATGGAAGTGCAACCCTGGGCTCAAGTGTACAAGCACAGGCATGCGTGGCATACAGGATGTCCCCCTGCCCCCATACACACACACGCCGACCCAGCACAACACAGCAACACAGCCATGCTGTGCAACACAGCATGCGGCTATTGGGAGGCATAGTGGCCATGCAGGTGACAGTAACACAGCAGACACAGGGAACACACACATTACAGACGTGGACATGCATGAAGGGGCAGACAGTGTGAGTAGGGTGCAACAGCCATCATGGTAACTGCAGCACAGAGCATGGATGGTGGGCGGAGGACACAGTGGGATGCCAGAGGTGATGCACACAATACCAACAATGCAGGCACAACAACTAACCAGTACCATCATGTCCACAGGTAACAGTGGATACCCCCTACTGCCATGGCTAATGACACCAATCAGAAGACCACAGAGCGCAGCTGAAGCATGATACAATGAAGCACATGCATCCACAAGGGCCGTGATTGAGCGAACATTCGGACTCCTGAAAATATGGTTCCGGTCCCTGGACCGCTCTAGAGGTGCACTGCAGTACACACCCAGCATTGCATGCAAGATTGCTATGGCCTGCTGCATCCTCCACTACATTGTCATCGACAACAGAGTGAACATGCTGGATGAGGAGAACATGGATGACAGTGACGAAGAGGTGGGTGACAATGAAGAAGCCAATGCAGCACCCAAGAGGTACAGCAGCAGCTGGATACAGGGCCAGGGCACAGCTGGTACAGAACCACTATGCATAGCACCATGCCACATCATGCAGCACCATGAGCAGGACAGAACTGCCAATGACCATGGCCGGAACACACGCCACACAATGTGCACACGCCAACTGTGCAGCACCACACCATGGTGCCATACGGATGTGCAGAACCAACCAGGCCAGACATCTTTGGAACACAAATGCTGGAACGATATCCCAGGACATGCATGCTGTGCCATAGGGTGCCCGTCAGACAGAGACCAGTGATGATACACAGACACTGTCTGCTGAATGACTGACAGCCCATGGCAGCAGTATACAGCAACAGCCAGAGAAGGACCATGCCAACAGAGGAAGGCTCACACAACCACAGTAACAGGCGATGTGCACTGCACAGTGTGGATGTGTGGATGTGTGCATGGTGGGGCACATGCCTGGAGAAACATGCTAGGCACAAGCCGAAGTGGCCTTGGCATGGCCAATGTGAGTATGGGCATGGGTGCTACAGAAGGACACCATGGCTACTCGTCTGACCAGACACAGATGTACAGAGGCACATGGCCACTGATGGGCGTAGGCACCATGGGTACAAGTGTGGTGGTGTGGCACTGAACCGTACCCAGGTGGGTCACATGCGCTGCCACATGCCCACACAGGTGCACAGATGGATGTACCAGTACAATGGCACAGCACCCCAAGGACAATGTGCTCTGCTGATCAAGGACTACACCACTGCCATGTAGAATGGATACCACACATGACAGCCAGCCAGGCAGTGCACAGATGTAGCCTGGGTCCCTGGACCATGTGCACCACTCAGAAGATGTACCTGGACACACATGGCCAGCGTGGAGGAAGGGCACCAGCACCCAAGCAGCACCACACTCGGGGCAGCACAGGCAGTGGTGACTGCCCATACCCCCCAGAAGGCACATCCATGGTGAAGGGCCATCAAACACCACCACCACAATGGAATCCCATGCGGCACAGGGATAGGGGGTGCACGTTCCAGACATGCTGGATGTGGGGTGTAATGCTCAGATGGCCCTGCACCATCGCAGCCATGGCATGTGGCCATGGACACCATGATAGGTCCCAACCACCCACCCACGAGGCATGGCATCTGGACACCACTGTGGGGTGTCATTGCTGGTAAGGCATGCACGGGAATGCATGGCCAACAGTCATGCTACCATATGCACCACAATGCCCACACACATATTGCCACACTATCCATGCCATGTGCCACACACTGGTACAGGCCACCGCACTGCCCACAGCCAGCAACAGTCCTACCACTGACTGAGGGCAACCACAGTGATGTTTTGCAGCATGCCACATGAAGTAGATGTCACAGTGCGATGCAGGGTGCTGGCACAGGACAGAGGCCATGCAGTGCAATGCCAGTCTCTGTGATAGTGCAGTGCAATGTGTGCTGCTGACACCATCAGTGGCACAAATGAACATACAAACAGATGGAGTAGCCAGCAGAGGATGTGCACCTGGACCAACATGCCTGCTCATATTGCAGGGTCCACAGCCTAAGCAAATGTCACTGCCCTCGGCCCGCCCCACCCTCCATCCCCCTACCCATGGGTACCACCATCCCCTATGCCTATCACAGCCTCCCCTACTGCTGCCCACTGACAATGACGGGATGCCCACACCTGGCAGCACAGACAGATGGCCAACACCTATGAAGTGAGGGGGTGACACCCGACCACCCGCACAGACCACCCCCAAGCCGATGTCTGTGCCCCCATGTGACATGTGCCCCAGGTGACTCCCCCATGGACCACATGCATCCCTGGCAAATACTTGTACATCCTACCCATGACACCCACCTGTCACCCAGGGAGTACGTGGGCAGTGCCCCCCACCCACCCACGTATACTTGTCCCCGCTGACCGGCTGTCAGCTATGTACCCCTCCCCTGCACTGTCACCGGAAGGAGAATATCGCTGCTGAGGTGTGGGCACCAGTACTGTACACTGTACAGTAGTTGTGTCCCTACCAGTGACCTGTACGAGGGTACTACATCCTTCCCACCCCTACTACCAATCCACCTAGCAATGCATCACAGCGGCATGTGTGCGTGATGTTTCCATTGTGCATTACACCTATGGCACCCTTCCCCTCCAATGCAGGGCCGTGGTCTGCACCCAGTTAATAAACTGTCCTGGTGTCTAGCCCCCCTCTACCCCCCCGGAAGCATAACCTCACACCCCATGGCATTGAAGCCAAGCAGCCAGACCCTGAACCACTGCCCCAGCTATCCAAGTACACCCTGTGTGTGCACCACCCCATGCCCTGCACAGTGATGCAGTGGGTGGGTGGGTGTGTGCTTGTGCAATGCAGGCACCATTGCATCATAGCCACCACTGACCCCCAGGACCCTGTATCGCAGTGTGACATGGCAGGTGACACAGAAACCATTGCGTGAGAGCCTTAGCCCTGCATCACAGTGCATCACAGCAGGCGACGCAGCCATATTGGCGTCGGTACCACAGGCCTGCATACCGTTGCGTTAGAGCATCCGATGCACATGCGACTGGAGCGCGTCACGCTACACAGAGGACAGACAGTGGAGGCACACTGTGTCAGGAGCCTGCATGTGGACAACTGCCGCAGTACACACTGCCTGCAACAGCGCACATAGGGGTGCAAGAACACCTCCCCATCCTATTGCTCCACAATCCCTTGGGTAGGCACTGCAGGTCCCGCCCACAGCTGGCAGCACATGCTGGCAAGTCTAGAGGGAATTGTACACAGTAGGCCCAGCACACCCCTACAGGTGTGGTACACAAAGACACCCCATCCTCAGCAAGAGCAATAGGTGTGGTTGACCCAGTACAGCATAGCATGGCAGGTCCAGGGCCCTGGAAACTGAACTCCACCGATGAGAAGACTGCCATGCTGGTCAGCTGCTTGACAAAGTGGTCAATGCTGCTAATGCCACCAGGCTCAGCAAGGCACTCCATGAGGGAGAGGGACATGGTGTGGCACAGCATAGACAGCAGACTGCACACGCTGGTGGGTGTCAAGTGCACGGTCTGCCAGCTGAAGCACAAAATGAACAATATGTCCCACAGGGAGCCAGGGATCCTGAAGAGCCTCACAGACCAGGCCAGAGAGGCAGACATATGGATGCGTGGTGGCCATCATTGACAGACAGGTGGGTGGCACACCACATGCACATAGTGGCAGAGACATAGTCCCCTACAGGGCCTGTACCAACCGCATATCTAACCCATGTGATGTCACTGTCTCCACAGATCCACAGGTGTGTGCGACTGCAGAGGAACACAGAGCCACACCGCAGGACACTGAGAAGACTGGGCAATGTGAGGATGGCTCAAGTATCAGCGAGAAGGGTAAGTGACACATGCCATGTGTGTGATGTGGACATGGGCAATGCGATGGATGCACAGATGAGGGCCGGGGCAGATAGCCATGGCTGTGCAAAGGTGTACAGCCCACAAGGTAACAGGGGCAGCAAGGCATCAATGCAAGGTGTGTGTGTGGGGGGGGGTCACAGGGTACCTGAACAGATATGCACAGCATGTGCAGGTACTGTGTACCACTGTGCCCCACATCATTGCACTCCAATGCACACACAGCACAGTACTGTAGAAGGTGAAGGCGTAACCAGACCACTCAGCACAGTGAGCCCATAGCACCCCGGCAACAGGCGCTCTAGGAGGTGTGACAGGGTACACATGGTGCTGTGAGAACAATGCAGGCACGGCGTGTTGCATGACAGGGCACAGATGTAACACTGCCATGCCACTGGCATGCAGGACATGTAGGCCTGCACACCTGTGCCTGGGCAAACATGACAGTACTGCTGCCTGCACATGGTCATGCACATGGACAGTGCCATGCCACAGTGTGACACTGGACAGGGTGTATGTGGACAGGGTAGCTGACACCACAGGCAACATGGTACAGCTGCATGGGTGCAAGGACAACCAACAGCAGGGCACTGGCAAACAGTGCACACCGATGTCACGGCATGGACACAGTCAGGCACAGTGTGTGCTGACCCAGCCTGCCACTGTGCTGAGCCATGACACCTTGCTGCAGGCACCACTGCCCCCTCTGGCTATAGCACCCCTGACCGTGTACAGTGGCCGCAGGCACATGGGGCCTGCCACACGTAGGTGCACAACACCAGGGCATCGGCGGGTGTGTCACCCAGGATATGGTGGAGGACGGCAGTGCTGGAGTGGCAACAGGGATGGCTGTACATAGGTCATGCACACACCCAGCACCGACAGTGGGCATGCTGTACACAGATGTGGTGGTTGGCAACTGAGAGGCACACCACCCGCAAGACCATGGGTATGTGGCCCCGAATGGGCATCATATGCATGCTACACAGGGCGCAGGGGTACATGCCACACTGTCCATGCAACACAGCACCATGGCTACAGCCCACACGGCCAGGTATGGCCAACAACTGTGACATGTAGGGTATGTCCACAGATGGGATAGTTGACATTGTGTTCTTGTGCATGCGCAGCTGGATGCTACTCATGGCCCACCTCTATTGTTGTTGCAGGGGACAGTGAGGATGATGAGGACATGTCAATGCAGCATCTGAGAGCCCTCACAATGACAATGAGTATCCTGAAGTGGCAGGAGGCACAAGGTTATGAAGAGCGCACACGGCAGATGCAGGCCCGTGCATGTACGGCAGCAGGTACAGGACATGGTGGTGAGCTGTCATCGGTGGCCCATCCCTGGGGTGGTACAGCTCAGGGCACAGAGTCAGCTTCTGTGAACCGTGTGCCCCAATGATGCGCTCAACAGCTGGCCGTAGACCCCTCCACAGTGGTGGGACCCACTGGAACTGCAGGACACACAGGACAGAACAATGTGGGCAGTGGAGCTCATGTGGACCAGGCCACACGGCCTGCTGTCCCTGCTGGTGATGGCCATGGCCATGATGAGGCTGTGGGGGCTGTGGGCATTGCTTGCCATGAAGCCCATGTGCAGTGTGTCGCTGCCACTGCCACGCAACAGCTACAGGATGTGGTAAGGCTGTTGGGTAGCCTACTGGGGTCCATAACGGCAGTCATGGACACACTTGGGGAGCTTGAACAATAGTGTGGTGCCGCCACGCATGCATACGTCACCCCAGTGGGGTTGAACGCATCTGTGGTGTGCCATGACACACAGTACTGGCAGTGTGCACTGTGTACCACATTGCCTGGGGGACTGGGTGCTTGTTATGTTGTAGTAGTTGGCCCTCCCTTGATATACAGTTCAGCATGTTCCAAACGGCAGAGTTGTCTCACTCACCACAGTGTTTGGTTTTGCATATATATGTGTGTACAGGGTCATGCTGGTGTGTACACAGCTGGGTTGAGGCACATGGTGGCACCATTGCAGTATTCACTGTTGCTGTACAGCCATGCCATAGTTGATATGTAGTTTACTGATTGTACTACACCTGCAGCAGAGTGATTGTACAGTTGTTGTTGGTACCTGTTGTTGTTACTGTTCTTACACAATATATGCACTGTTGATTAGCCTTACCCATTGTTGTCTGTGTCATTTCTACACTGTGATGTGCCATGTGTTGCATGGGGGGGAGTAGATGCAGACACAGTCATGTAATGTCAGGCATTGTGCGATGTACGAGTATGTGCCATTACATGCGCGCCATGTCAGGGACCGGACACAGGCCATGTACACATACAGGGACATGTCACGTGGTAGGATCAGTGTGGTCGCTGTGCTGGCCTCCATGGGCAACAGTCCATGACCATGTAGGGCCTGGCATGACAGTGTACACTGGTGGTGGTGTGGATGGTGGGCACGTCTGTGATGATGTGCTAGCTGGTGGTACCAAGAGCACTATGCAGCTAGGGAACAGTAGACATCGTGGATGGCCGAGGTCACACGTCTGTCCTGAATGTCATTCACCTACTGGAGATGGCTACAGTGGCATACATCTGTGTGAAGTCACGCTGTCCTGGCATGCACTCCTCTGGGCACAGGGGAATGTCAGTGGGGCAGTGGTCATGCACGCATAGCAGCCCAATACATGTGTGGCATGCATGCCAGACCACTGATGGACAGACCAGTAGGCCACATGGCACATCCCATGCACAGTGGGTACAGTCGCTGAATGCACACCCTGCAGCAGATGACCTGTGACCACTGGCTCACAGCATCACACATGGCTGTTCCCCTGGTGGCGGTGTATCGTGGCATGCTGCGGCATCACCATCCCATACACAGGACATACACAGCTACATGGCTGATACAGAAGTCTGTGACACCGTTGCACACCACACACCACATGGGCTGGGTTCTAGCTGCATGGATGATGGACAGCATATGTGCACAGTGTGATGGGCACATAGTAATGAGCAGGTGCGGCAACGCACAGTGCATGTTGCCGGGCACGTCATATGTGGGGCTGCACAGAAACATAGAAACATAGACTTTGATGGCAGATAAGGACCACTTTGCCCACCCAGTCTGCCCATTTCCCTACCTATTGGATAAGCTGCAGATTCTAGTTAACCAACAGCCTACTTCCTGCAACCCCCCACTATAATTGCCTTATGTCTGTCCCATGCATGTTTGAATTCCCCCACTGTTTTAGACCCCACAACCTCTCCAGGAAGGCGGTTCCATGCATCCACCACTCTCTCCATGAAAAAAAAATTCCTCACATTACCCCTGAGCCATCCCCCCTCTAACTTTAAATTGTGCCGCCTTGTTCTTACACATCTCTTTTTCTGAAAGATGCTACCCTCCTGGACTTTGATTGATTCCCTTGAGGTACTTGAAAGTTTCTATCATGTCCCCCCGTCCCTCCTTTCATCAAGGGCATACATATTAAGCTCTCTCAGTCTCTCTTCTTATAGTTTCTGATGTAGACCCTGTACCATTTAGTTGCCTTCCTCTGGACTGCTTCCATCCTGTCTATGTCCTTGCGTAGATGAGGTCTCCAAAACTGCACGCAGTACTCCAGATGGGGTCTCACCAACTGTCTGTATAGAGGGATAACCACTTCCATTTTCTACTTGTGATGTCCCTCCTTATGCATCCCAGTATCCCCCTGGCTCTCCTTACTGACTTCTCACATTGCTTACCCACCTTTAGGTCATCTGATATGACTACACCCAGATCTCTTTCCATTATTGTTGTCGTTAGTACCTCCCCTGCTATTGTGTACTCTTCTCCTGGATTTTTGTTTCCCAGGTGCATTACTTTGCACTTCTTTGCATTGAATCTAAGTTGCCATATGTCTGACCATTCCTCCAACCTTGCAAAGTCCCTTCTCATCCTTTCTACCCCCTTGTGTATCAACTATGTTACAGATCTTTGTGTCATCTGCAAAGAGGCATACCTTTCCTTCCAGACCCTCTGCAATGTCACCTATAAAGACATTAAAGAGGACTGGACCCAGTACTGAGCCCTGAGGTACTCCACTAGTAACCCCCCTTTCTTCAGAATGTGTTCCACTCACTATTACCTTCTGTGTCCTGTTGTGCAGCCAGTTTGCTACCAAGGCTACCACAGGGGCTGGTACAGGAGGCACACATGTGTGGGGTGGGTTTGCCTGGTATCACCATTGCCCGCACATGGTGTCCGCCAAACACCTGTCAGCAGACCCGTCACAGGCTCATGCAGCCCTGTCTGGGTGCCTGACAACTTGGTGTGTTGGCACTATGGGCCTCTCACAGGCCACACACAGTGGCCATGCCCAAATGGCTGGTTGCAATGGACAATGTAGGTATGGTGTGTTGTCCGGCCGATGTCCATGTAACTGCTGTGTGTGTGGGTGTGTGGGCACCATGATATGTCTGCAGGGGCCCATGTGCGGAGGAGGGGGTGCGCACCCTCATGAGGCAGGATCAGGGAAGGTGCACTGCCATGTCACCATGGTTGTGGGATCCAGTGGTGGGTGAACACCCATCCAGCCATGTGTGGTGTGGCCAGTTGCCACAGGTCTGCCAGCAACACCCTGTGCACACAGTGTCTGCCATGATGTGTATGGGCCATGGCAATGGGTGTTGGGCAGCCGACTGTTTGGAGGTGCCTGTGCTAGGAAACTGGTGGCACACACACCGTCAGCCTGTGACGACAGACACACATTAGGGGTGGGCTGTGCTGGTGTACAGGGGCCACGACACATGGCAGGGCACACATGTGGACCATTGAGCATGGAACCAGGGGAGGGTCACAGGAATGTGTGTGGCTCAGATAGTGGACAGCATGGTACGGACCAGCTGTAGGTGTCCATGTCCAGTCACATGGGCCACGCTGCAGAGTGCATGTGGACAACACACTACACAGAGGTGGTGTATGTCACATCTGCATTATGGGTCCCGACCAGCTGTCGGGATAGGCACCCGCACCTGTTCAGGTCTACGCCCCGGCACCATTGGGGTCTGTGGCAGTAGCGCATATGGTGGCACACATGCCACAGGATCCGGGTGGGAGGGCACGCTGACCCAGGCCACATTACAGACACACCGGTTGGTATACCACCACTGCCACTGTATTGCAGCATGGCCAGGTGGTTCAGTAGTGGGTGTGGAGCTGTGCGGCCACCCTTTCGCTGGTCACTGCCTGGTCAGCGGCACATGCCAGTTGAGCGGCCCCCCACCCACAACACATCACAGACTGTGCCCTACCACATTGGGTCCACATAGGTGATGCACAACCGATGGCTGGACCATGGCATATGGCCTCCAATGGGGCATGTGTGCGCTGCACCTGTACACCCTAGATGCTGGGGTGGGGGCCATGTGTGGGCCCCACAGGTCCGTGATGGGGAACATCATGGTGGATACAGATGTCTGCATCCTGCTGTGTGGCAGCCTCAATGTGAAGGGGCACTGTCAGTGGCTAGCAGATGTGGGGTGCTGGTGTGTGGCCGCGATCCAGGGCTACGTGGCATTGACATTGGGGTCCTGGTAAACATGGCCATGGGGAGAGACACTACTGCCGGACAGCGATCAGGTCATAGTACAGCTGTTACGGGGCGTGGGTGTGGGTGCGGGATCCTTGCTCTCAGGATGGTTGGCCTGGGTGTAGGGGCTGGGTCATCACCACATGCTGTGCCTGTTCGGCCACATGACCATCATCCGCTGCCATTGTCTGTTGCACGCAGGACCATCCGTGTCACTGTCAGCCAACTGGGCACCATTCTATCCTGTGGTACATGCCCTTGTGTGAACACCAACTGGGTGCATGCATTCCTGTGACTGGTGTAGGTGGTGTGCCTTGGTGGCCACTGCATTGTGCCGTGGCACCTCCGGGTGTGTCCTGCGTGCACTGCCATTGCATGGGTGGCTGCGTACTGTACTCTGTGCAGACGTGGCCACAGATATGTGCATGTGAAATCTGCAGATGCATGTACCCTAGTGCACTTTAGCGAGTGTGGTGTACTGCTTGGTACACACAGTCACCTGTAGGACAGTACCATGTCGGGAGGGCCTCACAGTTTACTATACCTGCCACATAGCATGACAGGTGTACACTGCATGTGTTTGAAGGTGGCTGAATACAGGGTACTGTGCAGGTATGTAATGTACAGCATGGGTGGTGGCTGCATGGTATGATCTAGCCCAGGGTGTGTCCATTCTGCACACTGTGCAGGCCATTGCACAGGCATGGCACTGGCATGTGGGGGCAATACAGCTGTGTGTGTGTCACCAGGCCGGTGACAGTGCATTGACAAATGTCATGTTCATTGGTAACACATGGACATGAGCTGTCTGGATGTGTGATGCAATACCCCTGTGCCACGCCCTCTATGGTCCTATGTTTCCATCCCTACAGTGGTGTATTGTGCACCTGTCATGTCGGACATTGGTACATCATGGGTTGCCACCAGTGGTTCTTGGGTGTGTATTTGTGTGTGTGTGTTGCCATGTAGTGCTACACATGCATAGGATGTGTGTCATGGGTGGGCATGTGGGCTCAGGGTCCACAGTGTTATGTGTCTGGGGCTATGGAGTGCTAAGTGCCATTTCCACCATCCCGGCCACTGTTCATTGCTGTGTGTGACAGTCCCGTCATCACGGCTGTCCCATGCCATGTGGTGTGAGTGTGTCCTGTCCTAGCTCTGTGCATGTGCAGTGTGGTGGGGCATGTCATTCCGTGTCTGTCTTCGGCATCTTCCCTTGCCGTGCAGTGGTCACTTGTGTCTGCACTGCTACTGCCGTCCTTTTGGAGCGCTGAATCCCAGACTCACTGGCCCTGCACTGCTGCACATCCACCGTTCCACTCTGAGTGTTGTCCATGGTCAAAGCTGCAGCTGCACTGGATACCGCACATGCTTCTATAGCTGTCACCTTCACTGTACTCACCCTTGCCCTGTTGACTTATGTGTGCCTATGTTGTCCAGCACAGGTTGCCTCACATGCCGCTGCTGTGTTCACTGCTGATGTCACACCAGGTATGACAGATACCTTGTGCGGCCTTCCCCTGGTGCATATGGGCTGTCGCACTGACTCCTGTGCAGCCTCACTGTGTTGCACACTGTGTGCTGTGATGAACCCTGCACTGTCAGTGCTGCCCATGGTGGGCAGTGCTGTTTGCAGACCTGTGGTGTGGTCCATGCTGCTGTGCCATGCCTGTGTCTGCCCTGTTGCTGTGTGTGGACATGTGTCACCCGACTGTGTATCTGACATGCTCAGTTGGCTGTTGCAGTGTGCAGTGGTGGCATGCATCTGTCCATCCTTGCTGGCTGTGCTGTCATGCACGGTGGATGGCTGTGCGCCCTGGCCACATGTGGCCTGTGGTGCTGTTGCACTGTGGGATTGTTGTGCCATGTTCAGCTGGCCGTGTTCCACTCTGCTGCTGCAGGCCTCGGTGTGTCTGTGGACCATTGTCCCTTCCATGGGTCTGCATATCTCACCTCTGCTGTTGTCATCCACCACAGTGTCGGTTGGTTTGGTATCATCCTGTCTGTTGCCATATTCTCCAGTCTGCGTTGCCACTATGCCACCTGTGTGTTGCTCCTGCTGATGTTGCGCACCAGCCACAGGATACATATATGTATGGTGGACGGTTTGGTGGTCTGCGTCGCTGGGTACCATTACGTCCTGCATCTGTGGGTGTCCTGCCTGTCGTGTGACATATCCACTGCTGTGCCCATGTCCACTGTTCATGTATGGTCCATGCAGTGTGCATTGTATGCCTCCATACACAGGTGGATGTCCCTCCCCATGGACATGTGTAGTGCCATCTCCAAATGGTGCCATGGCCTGTGACATGTATAGGTCTGCCAGCACTGGCACTGGGCATGGGTCAGTGTGTTGGGCATGTGCAGCGGGATACACATCACTGTGGATGTTGCTGCTGTGTGGCCCATACCGCTGGGACCCTCCCTCCATTGCTGATGCTGACGCACACTGCTGAGAGGTGCCATATATGGGGTGGTGTATTGTGCATGTGGTGCACTTGCTGCCTGGCTCATGTTGTGGTATGTGTCCTGTGGCCCTGTGCTACATGATGCATTGTGGCATTGGCTACTCCCATCTTGCATGGCATGGCCTTGTGCCTGACTAGTGACCGTGACCTGGGCCATCACCTGCAATGCTGTGGCCATGGCTTGTGCGGCCTGTGATTGCTTCTGCTGTGACTGCACCAGTTGCTGCAGTAATGCTGTTGTCAACTCCTGGCTGTTTGTCTGCTGCTGGATACTTGCCTGTATGCCCAGCAGTATGGGCTCCATGTGTGCCTGTTGGCCCCGTGTATTGTCCACACTGGTCTGCACCGTTACATGCATTGCAGCTATGGTCCCCTCGATGCGGGCCAGGCTTGCTGTAGTGGCAGTGGTGTGCACCTCCAGTGCTGCATGCACCCCACTCATGCTACCAGCTATGGACTCCTCGGTGTTCACCACCTCCTGGAAGTACTGTCTCAGCCCATCATCACTGTGTGTCTGTCCTCCATCACCATCCTCTGTCGGTTGTGGGGTGTCCATGTGCATGTCCACTGCAGACGTGCCATCACTGTCTGCCTCCCCTGCTTGGCCATGCACACCCTGTGTGGTGTCACCTTCCTCATCAGCTGACACTGCAGGGTCCTCCACTGAATCCTCAACATCCCCTGTTGGGGTTGCTGTCACAGGGCTGTCTGTGTCTGGCAGTTTGCCTGTGTACCACTCTTCCTCACCCTCACTGGGCCTTGAGTTTGGCTCACTGTGGTGCTGCTGTATCTCCTCTTCAACCTCCTCCTCCTGTGCCACTGCATCTGTGTGTTTGCCTGGGCTGCATGGTTGCATTGTTGTGCTGCTTGTCTCACTGCCTGTCATGGAGCTTCGGTCCTCCATGGCGACATCTGTAGGTGTAAAGCACATACATTATGCGTCTGGGTCCTCATAATGTGATCCCCATTGGTGTCCCCATATTGTGCTGTGTGGGTGCAGTTCTGTTTGTGTCATGTGTACACCTGCCTGTGTGTAGTCCACAGCACATGTGTGTTGGATGGTGCCATTGGGTGTGGTCTGTCCACACACCCTCGCTTTACATTCCTGAAGCTGTGTTGCTGCTGTTGCATGGCTGTCAGCTATCAGTGCTGTGTTACGCACATGTTGTGGGGCTGGCATGGTTGGTACCATGCTGTGTGCCACGGGGTATTGCATGTGCATACAGTGTAGTCTGGATGGGTGCGGGGAGCTGTGCTTGTGTCATACAATGTCCCTTCTTGACATGGACTTCGGGGTGCTATGTGGCCTGTGTTCCTATATGCATTCACAATGCCATGACTGGGTACTGACAGGGGCTGGTGCCATGGGTGTGTGGTGCTGTACAGAGGGGGCATGGGACTGTGCCCTGGTCTGTGTGCTGCAGTGTTGTGTGCATGTCTGGACTGTGCATTCAGCAGGCCTGGGCCATGCTGGGGGGCATGGAGTGTACTGTGGGATACTGGTTATGTGTGCATGTTGGGGGGCTGTGGTGTGTGTTGGGACCCTGGTGTCTTGCCACATACTGTTGACTACTAGGGCCAGGGCCACCTGGTTGGGGCTGTGTGTTGCTCCATCAGCATTTCCATAGTACTGTCGTGTGCACCATGCTGCTGGTTCAATGTTCTGTGCATCTGTCTGGCTTACCTTGTGATGTCAGCTATGTGCCTACATCCAGGCTCCAGCAGACTCAATTCCTGTCTGCCAGTGTGCCTTGTGTGCAGCAGCTGTGCTGTTCTTTGGTCCTGTCTGCATTGCTGGCATGGGCTGCCCATGGTCGGTGTGTCACATGTGGCTGGTGCTGCTGTGGACCCACATTGCAGGTGTGCTGTTCCTACTGGAGGTGAAGGGGGATACTATGCAGGGATTGGTGTGTGCACCTGCGGTGTGGCAGTGCCCAGCCTCATGCTGTGTGCCTTTGCCCACTGATGCAGTTACTATCTGGTACCCACCACTGTCCTGCTCTTATAGCTGCTGGCAGGGGCGGCTTTCATTGTCGACACACCACCCATTACAAAGACTGTGTACCCTCTGCTGTGCCCTGGTATCCCACCATTCAGTCTCCAGCCTGCCTACTGAGTGTGGGCATGGTTCCTATCACACCACACTGCTGTTCCATGTGTTGCTCCATGCTTGTATCTGCCACTGTTTCTGTCCCCCTGGCTGGGACACGATGCAGCGACAGGCTGTCTGCATCCACACATTGTGGTTGGCCGTGTCTCAGGGTTCCCTATTGGTGCAGCGCATGGTGCCTTTGGGGACAGGCATGTTGTTTGCCATCACATTTCCGTGTGCTGGCAGGGGTGTTGTGTACACAGTCTCTGGCAGTTGCCACCCCCCATTGTTACATGTGCACATCCCTTCCACATGGTACCCCCCCTTCCATTCACATTGTTATGTTTACAGATGCTTCCTGTCATGCTTCCTGTCATGGCTACTGGGGTTGGACATGTCCCTGTCTCCAAACCAGCAGGGGTTTCCAGTGACACACTGTTTGGCTGCCTCCACTGCCCATCACCTACTGTTTTGCCTGGACATGTTCTCAGGCTGGCATATGCCTGGGGACATGCACTCAGCAGTGCTGTGCACATCTGGGTACAGTGCGTGTGCCTGCCTACACCATTGTGTGCAGGGGCTTTCAGTGCTTGTGTTGCGCCCGCCCCAAGTGCTGTCCTGTCACTGCATGGTGTGTATAACAGTTGCCTCTGTTGGCTTGTATCTTGTGTGGCAGTCTGCTGCCTGAAGAGGTCAATCTCACTGTCTCCTGCAATAGTGCAGCATCTCAGGTGGCTGGCGACACTCTCCTCCTGTGGGGTGAGCACCTGGGCCTCTAATGGGCCACCTCCTGTGGCTGTCACATAGCGTTCTTTTTGTGCCATCTTATCTTTGTACTGCCTCTTGAGGTCATGGTACCGTTTCTGTAGTTCTCTGATGGTCCGCTTTGCTGGTGCAATGGCATTTACATTTGTTGCCACCTGTATCCATGCCTGCTGCCTCTTGCCCCTTTGTTGCTTGTCCCCATCCTGGGATAGCAGTAGTTTGTGCTATTTGTGCACCTCCTCAATTATGGCATCTGTTTCTCTGTCCATGAAGTTGTGTTTCCAGGTATGGCGTGGTTCCCCTTTCCGTCTGGTAGCCTGCACCATTCTCCTTGCCTTAGGCCTTCTGGGTACCTTGCATCATTCCACGCTGTGCGTCATATTTATGGGTCAGGCAGGCCCTTGCATCATTCTCCTGGTCTTTGCTGCTGTGGGCCCATTTATTGCAAATTCCGGTGCATGGGGTTTGACACAGCTTGTTTGATGCAGGGTGGCCCTTTGGCGCACCGTGCGCCAGTCTACGGCACATTTGAAATTCTGGCCCATGCTGTCTTGGATCCTGTGCTGTTATGGATTCCAGGTGTTGCACTATCCTTTTCTTAAGGAGTGTCTCCATAATCTTGCCCACTACCAAAGTAAGACTGACTGGTCTGTAGTTCCCCGCCTCCTCCCTACTACCACTCTTGTGGAGTGGGATCACATGAGCCCTTCTCCAGTCTTCTGGAACCTCTCCTGTGCTCAGAGACTCACTAAACAGTTCTCATAATGGCTCTGCTAGTTCCACCCTTAGCTCCTTTAGTGCCCTGGGATGTATGCCATCAGGTCATATTGCCTTGTCCACCCTGAGCTTAGCGAGCTCCTGTAGGACCCTTTCTTTTGTGAAGGGACTAGTGCACACCTCCTCCCCGTGTCCATGGTGTTGAGCTGTGGGCCCTGCCCTACTTTCTCTTCAGTAAATACTGAGCAGAAGTATCTATTTAGATAGATGTTTTTACATGGTCCTCCTCCTCACATGCCCCCTTATCCCCTTTGATCTTAGCAATACCCCCTCTGTCCTTTCTCCTTTCACTAATGTATCTATAGAAAGTCTTGTCACCTTATTTTACTATTTGTGCTAGTGTTTCCTCAGTTTGGGCCTTTGCCTGCCTTACTGCCTTCCCTGCTTCCCTTAGAGAAGGTTGGCATACCTCCCTATCTTCATCCCGCTGCATTCCCTTATATTTCCTGAAGGCCATCCTTTTGGCTGTGACCTTTTCTGCTACTGTTTTTGAGAATCAAAGTGGTTTCCTTCTTCTTTTGCACTTCCCTTTTCTCTCTAACACAATGGAATGTTGCTTCAAGTATTGAATCCTTAATGCTTGCCCGCTTTGTCTGTACCCCTCACCTGTATTTCTTTTTGCCAGGGCTAGCTTAACTCTGTTGGCCATCTTATCAAAGTCAGCTCCTCTGAAGTCCCATATTTTTGCCTTGGAATGGGATGATATAGTTGTAGTGGCCAAATTGAACCATACCATGTGATGGTCACTGGCCCCCCCAGGTGACCTTCTACCTGGAGATCTGTGATCCTTTCCCTGTTAGTCAGTACTAGATCTAGGATAGCCCTGTCTCTTGTGGGTTGTTGTACCAGTTATTTGATGCCCTACCCCTGCAGGGAATCCACTATGTGTCTAGTTCTGGCAGATGTTCCTGCTGGTATATTTTTAATGTACAATATTCAGAATGGTTTTCTACAATAAAGTACATTTTCCTGTAATTAGCTACAATAAGATAAGCCTACTAACAACAAATAAGCCTGGTACATAGGAGGCTTCAATGAAAGTCTCTGACTAAGACCAATGAAATGTAAGGCAATTTTTGTGCAACAGACATACATTTTTTAAGTCTACCTTGCTTTTGTAAGACCAAAAACATGTCATAAACATGGACTTAAGTCTTTAGTGCAACTGCCGCTGCTTTCTATAATGCCCACATGAAAGTCTTATGACATAGACTTTTAAACTCACCATCACTCGGTAAGCAGAGAGAGAGAAGATAATTGCCCAGTTGCCCTGTCACTAAAGTGGGATGAGAAGCAAGTGCATGAATGAAGGGAAAATAGGGCTAAATTAGAGGCTCTTGTATCTGTAGCTAGCTCATTGCTGACAAATAAGAAATGCCAGCAGCTAGATGTGCAGGCAGAAAGTTTTAATTCCCCACAGAAGGGACAAACCTTGCAGCATGGATGGCTGGTGAGCACAGCACTTGAGAGTAGCAAAGAACTCAATATCTCTCAAGGCTGTCTCACTAATCCATAACCCTGAATTCTAGGTGAGCCATGGATAGGTGAACCACTGTTTCTCATGGTGGGAATTCATGATTAGACAGTGGACTACACAGAAGCAATACCTCCAACGTAATTTAACTAAAACTGACTTAGTTTGTTTATCTTTGTGCCAAGAAGCTTGAGAGTCATGCTGATAAACTTTGTGCACTAGCAATAGAAATATGGATGAAACAGTGGTGTAGGCAGACATGCCTGAGGAAAAATATTGATTTGATTGGCACCAAATCTGTCCCCCTTCTTACAGTGGGACATGAAAAACAGCACATCACTGTGTGCTTAGCTGCCATGGCAGAGGGAAGCATACTGCCACCGTTTATTGTTTCTAGAGGCAAATAAATGCCTAAACCAGTTCCTGGTATCCCAGGGGTGGTGACAGCATTGCCCAAGAATAGGTGGATGAGTGAAGAGCTCACCCTTATGTGGGTAGATATGGAATGGGGTGGGCTGTTGTACACTAAGAGACTCCCTGTGTATTACATCTTCAGGTGCCACATATCATCTGCTGTGAAATCCCGTATTAAAAAGAAAAGCACAGCGATAGCTGCAATTCAGGGGATGCACCAAACTACTGCAGCTGGTAGACATGTCTTGGAATGCCCCATTCAAAGCACACTATCCACAGTTCTTTGACCACTGGCTTGCCACATAAGAGAAAAAGAAGATGGAAATGGAAGCTGCTAACCCATTGCACCACCATGCCAGAAAATGGTTGAGTGGATTAAAGAGGCACAGGAAACTGTCACAAAAGTAAACATAATTTGCTCTTTCCAAGTGTGTGGAGCCCAGGCACTGACCTGGACACAATACACAGTACCCTGCCAGATGGTGTAGCTTTCGCAGCCTAAGATGAGGATACTTCATGCCTTGCAACCTTAAAGCAGGATGGTAATAAATTTTGCCTGTACCATGAATTATACATGGCAAATTAAATGTTCTAACTATAATGTTATTTCTACTGGTGCAGAAACAGCTCCAGCATCCAGTTCAGAGATACTGTAGGCTTTCTGCTAGAAAGCGACAGTGGATCTGACTCAAATGCAGAGCCAGATAGAGAAGATGAGCAAGGTTGAGCTACACTAAGGGATTGCAGCAGACTTTGTGGTTTTCTTTTTCTTCTTTATTTTATTTCAATTATTTTACTCCCTTCAGCCCACCTTCAATACAGGCCACAAATGTCTATAATTGTTTCCTTTTGATTAAAGGCAGAAGCACAATGGCAAGATAGCGTATGCCACATATCACTGAACTCTGTCAAAGTTGCCATATTTCACTAAATTGTAGCTGTGGCTACAAAATAAGGAGGGTTTCTATTAGGATAACTCAATTTCAGCACTGCTTTGATTTAGGGAGGCTTCTATCAGAGGCAGCTACAATTGGGTGAAATATGTCATTCTCAGAAAGAGTTGTCTTAAGTAAGGTTCAGTAAACTTACAGTAGAGATCTGCAGACCTCAGGTGCAGAGGGAAGAGATAGACAAAACACTAATGGAAGCCATCCACAAAATGGCAACCAAATGTGAACTACTACTGCTAGGGAACTTCAATCTGCCAGATGTAGGATGCAGCACCCAGACCACAGTATAGCGAAATCAGAACAATATGACCGCACTGCAGGAGGCATGCCTAAGACAACTTGTGGCTGAACCCAGCCACGAAACATAGAAACATTGACTTTGATGGCAGATAAGGACCGCTGGCCCACCCAGTCTGCCCATTTCCTACCTATTGGATAAGCTGCAGATCCTAGTTAACCAACAGCCTATGTCCTACTACCCCCACTACAATTGCCTTATGTCTGTCCCATGCATGTTTGAATTCCCACACTGTTGTAGACCCCACAACCTCCCAGGAAGCGGTTCCATCGTCCACCACTCTCACCATGAAAAACAATTTCCTCACATTGCCCTAGGTCATCCCCCAATCTTTATATTGTGCCCCTTGTTCTTACACATCTCTTTTTCTGAAAGATGCTACCCTCCTGGACTTTGTTGATTCCCTTGAGGTACTTGAAAGTTTCTATCATGTCCCCCATCCCTCCTTTCATCAAGGGTATACATATTAAGCTCTCTCAGTCTCTCTTCTTATGGTTTCTGATGCAGACCCTGCACCATTTTAGTTACCCTCCTCTGGACTGCCTCCATCCTGTCTACGTCCTTGCAGAGATGGGGTCTCCAAAATTGCACGCAGTACTACAGATGGGGTCTCACCAACTATCTATACAGAGGGATAACCACTTCCCTTTTTCCACGAAGGGGCTGTACTAGACCTGGTGCTCACCAATGGGGACAGGGTCAAGGATTTTAAGGTACGCAGTCACATAGGAACCAGTGATCACAAGACAGTATGGTTCAATGTAACCACAGTAGCAGAGGCAAACACACAAAAGTAAAGGTCCAGGATTTCAGAAGAGCTGATTTTGACAAAAATGACGGAATGTCTCAGAGGAGCCCTGACAAAAGAGGATGGGGGGGTGGAGAAGCAGTGGGCTATTCTCAAGGAGGCCATAACAAAGGCAAAGAACCTCTGTGTTAGACAGCAAAGCAAGATCAAGAGAAAAAAATGACCACTTTGGTTCTCAAGGGCAGTGGCCAGGAAAATATGAGATAAAAGGGTGGCCTTCAGGAGATGGAGATACAAAGAAACATAAAGACAGGAAGACAGGAAGCAGTATTTAGAGAAGCAGAGGGAGGCAGGGAAGGTGGTCAGGGTGCAAAGGTGCAAACAGAAGAAAATATAGCACAGGCTGAACGAAAGGTGACAAGACCTTCTTCAGATATATCAGCAAGAGGAAGAAGACAAGGAGTGGGATTGTCAGGATTAAGAGGGAGGGAGGAGAGTGTGCAGAGGAGGACATAGAAAAAGCAACAACACCGAACAAATACTTTTGTTCAGTTTTCACAAAGGAATGGGAAGGAGAAGGTCCACAACTCTACAAAAAAAAGCAGCCAGGAAAGGGAGGTAGACACCACTCCATTCTCAGCAGAGTGTTTCCTAGAGGAACTCGGGAAAGTAAAAATAAATAAAGCAATGGGGTCAAATAGGATTCACCCCAGAATATTAAAAGAGGTCAGAGAGGTGCTGACAGCCCCACCGACCTCCCTGTTCAACAGATCACTGGAGACAGGGGCAGTCCCAGAAGACAGGAGGAAGGCAAATATGGTCGCCTATCAACAATAGTGAGCCGAGAAGAGGCATGTAACTACAGACCAGTCAGCCTGACCTCAGTGGTGGGAAATTAATGGAGGTACTATTAAAGGAGAGGATTGTGTCCTTTCTTGAATCTAGTGGAGCACGGGATCCAAGGCAGCATGGATTCAGAGTGGGAAGATCATGTCAAACAAATGTAATAGATTTCTCTGACTGGGTGATGATGAGGGAGGTTGATCAGGGAAGGGCAATAGATGTGGCCTACTTAGATTTCAGCAAGACCTTTGATATCATCCCACATAGAAGGTTGACAAACAGGTTAAGCAGTATGGGTGTGGGCCCCAAGGTGGTAAACTGGGTCAAAAATTGGTTGAGAGCAGGACACAGAGGGTGCTGGTGAATGATATTCAATCAGAGGAGAGGGACATGACCAGCGGGGTGCCACAGAGATCAGTCCTGGGACCAGTCCTCTTTAATGTCTTCATAAGGGACACTGCAGAAGGGCTGGAGGAGAAGTATGTCTTTTGCAGATGACACTAATATCTGCAACAGGGCTGACACTCCAGAGGAGGTAGAAAAATGAGAAAAGACCTAAGCAGGTCGGAGGTGAGTCAAAGTGTGGCAGCTAGGATTCAATGCAAAAGTTCAAAGTCACGCACTTGGGGAGCAGAAATCCAAGGAGGTGCACAAGATGGGGTCACTGGCAGCACCAAGCAGGAAAGGAACCTGGGAGCACTCATTGCAGATGACCTAAAGGTGACTAAACAATGTGAGAAAGGCTGTGGGAAAGCCAGTGGGATTGGGAGGTATCACCAGCAGAAAGATGGAACTGGTTATGCCACTATATAGATCACTGATGAGACCTCAGCTGGAGAACTACAAAGATGGTGCAGGGTCTGCATGAAAAGCCATATGAAAGAGGGTAGGAGAACTCAATATGTATTCCCTGGAGGAGAGGAGAGGAGGGACATGACATAAATGTTCAAGTACCTCTGCAGTATAAACAAGGTACAAGGGGTGGCATCTTTCAAAAAGAAGGTGTGCAAGAAGAAGGGGCACAAAATGAACTTAGGGAAGAGGTTCAGGGTAACATGAGGAAGTACTTTTTCATGGAAAGAGTGGTGGATGCTTGGAATGGCCTCCCAAAGGAGGTGGTGTGGGCAAAAACAGTTAGCGTACTCAAGAATGCATGAGATAGACAAAAGGGTACCCTAGAGGCAGGAAAATATGATGAGCTGCAAATCAACCAGGATCTGTGGCTTGAAAAAGGTAGGCAAATGGGCAGACTAGGTGGGCCATACGGTCTTTACCTGCAGTCAACTCCTATGTTTCTATGTCTCTGTTACAGCAGGTGGAGTACATTATTTAGCATTACTGATATAGTCCTTGAAACAACTAGCCAGTTCCAGGAAATTTAAAGAATACCATTTTCTCTCTTTAAAGTACAAGGGGCAGACTATATTGTGGCCTATTAAGTCATGTAACATTTTCTGAGTGAAAGATGCAGATTGCAGAACTACAAATTTCTTGCTGTTTGACCATAAAAAACTGAATTTTGGCTTGATGAACTTGGGGCTTACACCTATTGCAAAGATGTTGATATTTCAGCATTAGATGATTATGCCCCCTTCCCCCTTGTGACCCTTCCAAGACTTATACCTAAGTTTAATAAGTCCACAGAAGTCCATGCATGCTTATTGCCTTTGATTGGAACCTTCTTTTTTTGTAATTTTTATGTTTGCTTGCACACATGTGCAAGAAACATAGTGCCATCATCCGAGTTTTCGGACGTGTGTCACCCCCTCTTCCAGTTCAGTCAGTGTGTTGGCAATCGCGGCCCCTGTCTGCCAATGCATGCTGGAACTGTCTATGACAAGCTCCAAAATGCAGTGGCATACAGTTGAAAGGGGGAGCTACGCTTCTGTGAGCAGCGATCAGATATCGCCTGCTCATGCGCGGCTCTCCCTATACACACACACACACACACACACACATCGCCGCACAGCATGCTCCCCCACGCACACACTCTATAGCGACAGGATGCCCAATCCCCATCGGCTGTGCTGCGCTCCCAAAGCCTTCAAATGCTCGCTGGGTGCCCACCCAGCATGGCAACTCAATGAGCATAACCCGTGAGAGTTCCACTCCTCCCCCAGGTACAGGGTGCCGCGTGAGCCCACCCCAGCGTGGCAACTGACGCTATGGCCGACAGGGATGCCCAACCTCGCCGGCTCCATGCCCCAACCAGCCATCCTTGTGCCACACTGGGAGCCCACCCACCGTGGCAAATGTCCACAACGTCGTCATGTTAAAAAAAAAAAAAAAAACTGTAAAAAAAAAAGCGGTCACGCGGTCTTCCTGACCCCTCCCCACAACCCACACCACCCACTGCGCACCCTGCCTCCCCACACCCCTCTCACCCCATACTTACTCACGGAGCTCGGCGTGACAATCTTCGCGGACCGGGAACACATCTGCACTCTTCAAAGCTGACCGCGAACTGAGAAATGCCGGTAAGCTGTATAATGGGATAGATAGGGTTTTTTCAACTTTGTTGCATATCTCAGGCATTTTTTGGACTTTTTGCACCAAATTTTCAACATGGGGTTTTTGGGACCCCTTCTCATGATTGATGTCACTGTCATGGCGTTATTCAGGCCCAAAGGGTGATTTCATAGTCACTGCACGAAATCACCTTTCGGGCTCGATTAATGAAACGACACTGCCAGTGTTGATAAGGTGGGCTCTCAAAAGCCTATTTTGAAAATTTGGTGGAAAAATTCCAAAATGACTGTTTTAGACATGCATTGCGCGTTCCTCACGAAGCTTCGTAAGTTCACGAATTTTCAATATTTTCACTCCAGGTTTTCAACATTGCCATTTTACCACACCTTCTTATGAGTAGTACAGCTGTCATTTTCACATCTCACCCAAAACGTGTTTCCGCCCATGTAGTGCACAATGGCGCAGTCCATGTGCGAAATCAATGTACAGGACAAATTAAGAAAATCACAGTGACACTGTTCATGAGCAGAGGTCTTAAAATGGCTATGTGGAAAATTTGGTGAAAAAATTCCTTAAAATGACTGCTTTACTAGCGTGCATTGCGCAGTTCCTATGCATGCTCGTAAGTTTGCAAATTTAATATTTTCACTCCAGATTTTCAACATTGTCATTTTATTACACTTCCTTATGAACAGTACAGCTGCCATTTTTCATATGTGCCCAAAATGTGTTTTCGCACATGTAGCGCACAATGGTGCTGTTGGTGTGCAAGCAATGTTTGGGACAGATTAAGAAAATCACAGTTACACTGTTCATGAGCAGAGGTCTTAAAATGGCTATGTTGAAAATTTGGTGACAAAAGTCCTAAAATGACTGTGTTCTGAGTGAGCATTGCGCAGTTTCCACGCACCTCGTAAGTTCATGACTTTGTAATATTTTCAGTCCAGATTTTCACCAGTGGCATTTTCCACACTTCCTTATGAACAGTACAGCTGTCATTTTCACAACATGGCTGAAGTGTGTTTCACACTTTCAGCGCAGAGATGCGTGGTCGCTGTGGGAAATCATTGTTCGGGACAGATAAAGAAAATCACAGTGACACTGTTCATGATCAGAGGCACCAAAATGCCTGAGTTGACAATCTGCTGTAAAAAATCCCCAACCTAATTATATTACGGGTGTGCGTTGCACAGTTTCTATGTACACTCGTGACTTCACCATTTTTTTAAATATTTTTACTGCAGATTTGCAACATTGCCATTTTTTACACCTCCCCATGAACAGTACAGCTGTCATTTTTTACATCCTGTTCGGAATGTTTTTGCACCTGTGGTGCTAAATGCCGTAGTCGCTGTGCATAAGCAGCTTTCGTCTAACAAACTGATATTCCCCCTGTTCATGAGGTGGGGTCACAAAAAAAACATGTTGAAAATTTGGAGTGAAAATACCAACGAATGCCTGAGGTATTAGGATTTCCAACCATAACGCCCAACCCTGTAGAGAATGACAGGCATCAGGGGTGTGACTTGGGATTCTTGCCTGTAATGCTCATACCATTCCACACCCTGCAGCCAGTGAGAGGCATCGAGGCATGCCTTGGACTCTTCGGCCCCAAAGTTCACCCCATTCTCCTATATCACACCCATCTCACCGTATTTCCTAATGGAATGGGGTGCGCATAAGGGCCAAAGACCCCAAGGAACACCGGGACACTTGTCAGTGTCTGCAGGGTGGGGTGTGGTGAAATGGCGTGGCCGTTATGCCTGACGACCCAAAGGCACACCCCAATGCCTGTCACTCTCTGCAGGGTGGTGGTGGGGTTGGCGTCAGTTCAATACTTCACTGCCATTCCTATTATGCAGCTCTGTAACTTCTAAACTACCACTGCCAATGCCAGCAAGCAAATATTCGGCATTGACAAATGCTTGTTTTTATTGCAATGAAACAGAGTTACCTACAATGGAAACAGTGCAATTCATCGTAAACAACATTCCTTACATTGATGTGGTGTAGAAACATAACTAATATCTAACTGCCAGAGCATACACAATTGACATGTACATTAAATAATGAAAATATTTTCAACAAAGAGGAGAGACACCATAGAGATAAATAAGTCAGTTGATCTGCTGTTAAAAGTGCGGCATGATACTATATTACTATGTGGGGAAGATTCCTCCCTCCACAGCACTGATAACAGGATACCAAATTTCATTGAAATTTTCCTTATTAACATTGGGGGGTGGAACTGTTTAATCAGGAAAGGCACACTAAGCCGAAGCTTGTTTCCAGGTGCAAACAGGGAGCACAAGGAAGTTAAGTGACGTGTGACTCAGGGTAACACAGCCTGCAAGTGGGGCTTATGGGATTCAAACCCAGGTCTCCAGCTCAGCGCCCTTAACCACTATGCTATAATGCCTCCTAGCACTGGGTATGTTCTAGTTTTAAACACATAAGTAGATTGTTACTAAGTGCTATTGTGGGTGGATCCCTCCACAGCCGCTTTTGGGATATGGTCTTGCAGGTGTCAACCAGTGCCAGATCCCTAAGTTGCCTTGTACCCCCGGTAGCCGACAAGACACATCTGCTCCAAGTAAGAATTCCTGAAAGGAGCTAGGGAGGTTGTATCCCATCACTGCCTCCATGATTCTGTGGATCTCACCCTTCTTCCACATCACATTTGGGACACAGTGAAGACCTGGCCAAATCAAAACAATGCATGCATAGAGGAGTAAGTTATGACCTTGCAAGAGGTTCATTTGAACTTGCTGTAACATATTACTTCTGGTGCATTCCTTAAAGTGTGTAGTAGAGGCTGCCCATATCTTAGGTAGGATTTTCATATCCAGGTCCTGGTCCCATTTATGGATGGTATCTGTTAGTGCAGACCGGCACCCTCCCAGGAGCATCCTGTAATGGGAAGCCAGGGGCTTAGGACCCGGTTAGGGGTTTGTATATAATGACTTCTGCAGAGAGATTTCAGAGGGAGTGGGAGCAGAAGCTCCCACTGGGGACAACAACTGCCTTACCCTAAAATAGGCAAAGAAGTCTTCAGTCTGAATTTTATAGTCTTATTTCCCAAGAAGGAATGGAAAGAGTCTTCCTTGTATAGGTCACCTATGTTTGTTGATCCCAAGGTGCCACCACCTCAGCAACGCTTGAAGTATGCAAGCAATAGGGTGGATAGTATTAGGCAATACCAGACTGCCCTGGGACATAATGAGGCATGGTGCCACAAGCAGAGGCCTTATAGCCCCTGGATGGTCTGGTATTGTCCAATATGACCCACCCTGGAGGGTATTATTGCACTTAGAAAATGGGCTGCATTTGTCATTTCTTATAGGATTACAAACATTTAAAGTAATACTACAAACACGATTACAAAAGAATTTTTAGTGCTTTTGGTAAAGTCTGTACTGTTGTGTTATCTAGTAGTAGTATGAAGAGAGACTGAAGAGCTTAATATGTATACTCTTGATGAAAGGAGGGACAGGGGGACATGATAGAAATGTTCAAGTACCTCAAGGAATCAACAAAGTCCAGGAGGGTAGCATCTTTCAGAAAAAGAGATGTGTAAGAACAAGGGAGCACAATTTAAAGATAGAGGGGGGACAGTTCAGGGGTAATGTGAGGAAATTTTTTCACGGAGA
Organism: Neoceratodus forsteri; assembly: GCA_016271365.2. Lineage (NCBI taxonomy): Eukaryota > Metazoa > Chordata > Ceratodontiformes > Ceratodontidae > Neoceratodus > Neoceratodus forsteri. The sequence goes on from CM057449.1 coordinate 1,467,724,911, forward strand.
GAGTGGTGGATACATGGAACAGCCTTTCTGAGGAGGTCGTTGGGTCTAAAACAGTGGGGGAATTCAAACATGCATGGGACAGACACAAGGCAATTATAGTTGGGGGTTGCAGGAAGTAGGCTGTTGGTTAACTAGAATCTGCAGCTTATCCAGTAGGTAGGGAAATGGGCACACTGGGTGGGCCAAGTGGTCCTTATCTGCCGTCAAAGTCTATGTTTCTACGTTTCTAGATGGCACTGAAGTGTTTGGTAGCTGTTGGGTCCATGAGATGTGTTTTCTCCCATTAGGTATCTTTTGTGGTTCAGTGCTCACCACAACATTTGTGGTCCGCTTTGTACCACTGGCTCGATGATGAGACCATTGGTACTTTCTCCATTTCTGCACTGGTAGAGGAGGGTCTGTACCAGTTTGCCCGCACTGCAGAGTGAGCAATCAGCCAGAGGACAGGGAGAGTATTTTGCAACATCTTGGAGAAGGCTGAAAGGGCAGGTGACTGTAGAATGGTGTTACAAGGTATTTTGTCTTTCATGTTAGAAACAAAAATCAAAACCAAAATCAGGATTCCTTCAGCCTGTGTTCCACGAGGCAGCTCCAGCTGTATTAGAGTAGTATTGAGCATGCTGTGTATCACTGCTACAGCTTGTTAGGAAGGGGAAAGAACGGTACTGTTTTTGTGTGTGGCATGCTTATCTGCTTTTTATTACATCTCTAACTGTAGTTGACTGTGGTGGTCACGGGGAGGGAGGGGCACTGTTAAAGTGAGAGCAAAGTAGCTGCGATTCTTCCCAACTTCAGCCATGGCACACTGATTTGTTATGCAGTGCCACATTGGGCTGGCACTTGTTCTTTGTTAGGCTCTACTGGTACTTAATATACCCCCCTGGAATGGCTCTGAGCCAATCAGACAGCTGCAAATCACCAGCCCATTTTCTAAGACACATTACAGCCTTCTCTGAACTCAAGGCTTTGGTGATGGTAGCTTTCAGAGATGTTTCAGGCATACCATAATGTACAGCAACCCAGGTACGTGCCAGGTTATTCAAAAAAAGGATTCATGATTTCCAGAAATTTAACTTGTTGAAGGAATTCTAGAAGCTCCCATGGCTAATGTCTCTGTCTATATCCTCGCCTCACCCACACAGGTTTTTTGTGGTCCCTAGAAGTGGGGACAAAGCCAAGCTGTGAGGCCTAGTAGTATAGTTTAAAACTAGGAAGACCATCACCTTCCGCTGCCAAAGAAAGATGCAAAATAGAGTGCTTTATGTGCACTGGTTAGTTGCATCATATGAATCTGAGTACTATAGACTCTGAAGGTTTAAAGAATACTCCTGGTACTGTACTTTTATCAGTAGGGTTTCAAAGGAGTAGAGGCACTTTAACGCATTACATCCTGGATGGCCATTTTGTGTCAGGAAACAATGGATAGTTTGTTCTTCATATGGAGCTATTGGAGGTAATGTGTTAAAAGGGTATGTATTTTTATCACATTAATCTGACCCAATAAGGTTAGGTAGGGCTCCCCATTTTTCACACTGTTTTTAATACCAGTAGCAGTGGCTTACAATTACTTTGTACAATGCAGCCAGACAGTAGACAAGGTAAATGCCCAGATACATTATGCTGTCCACCACCATTAGTTTGAGAGGGATATTCTCTATCTATCTTGCCCATTGGGCATATCTCACTCTTTGACCAGTTGACCTTATGTCCCCAAAGAGTGCCATATTCCAGTAGTAAAGTGTGCACTTCCAGGAAGTTATCGCTGGGATTCTGGAGGTACATAAGCACAAAGTGACAGTTTGTGCTTGACTCCGCCTCCTACTTTTAGGCCCTGAATGCATGGGTTGGCCCTGACTGCTGCTCTTGCTGCTGCCAGTGGTCCAGTGTAAGAAGATAAAGAGGTGAAGATAGCTGACAGGCTTGGCAGGTATCTCTTGATAAGGGGAATGGGGCAGTTAGACCCCCCTTAATTAGAATTTGGTCTGTGGGGAATTGGTACAGTGTGCCTGCCCTTCGTATGATTTGATCACCTAACTTAAATCTGTGCAGGACCCGGAATATGTACGGAACAAGCTGCAGTGCACTGAAGAGCAAACGAAAACTGAACTAGTTCATTTAGTGAGACAATTTTTCAGTCTAATGACATTTTGTGTTCCCTACTAATGGTGTTATAACAAGTACTGTTACCATAAAGGAGTACTACAGTCAGAATTTGCAAAAACATGCAGTATGTTGTGCAGTGTTTCAAATTCTATGTTCAGTCCTGGTGTGTCCTTCCCTTTGTTTGCTATAAGAAGTTTTTCCTAAATCAACCTGCTAGTTTTATGATAGTTTTATGGCCCCTGGGAATCTCCGTCTTAACATGATTTATTGCTCTTCTTGTTCCTACAATGTCTCCTGTGTCATGTGGCAGTGATGTATCAGGGACCATGGATTCAGCAAGCACTGGTTTAAAGTCAATTTTACAACAGGCAAGCTGTGATATTAAGTAACTTTCCTTATTCAGTGAGCACTGATGGCTACATTTACAGCTTAGCAAATACTTGATGGCTAATTGAGTTGATTATTCTGTAGGAAAATAGCGAGTCTACTAATTATAGCAATGATGATCTGGGGTGATTTGTGTTCTTATTATGGCTGTGGGTAGTTTAATGATATAAAAAGGCTTACAAGCAAAACATTTACTCCTGCTGGCTAGACCTGACACACATAGAAAACAAAAATATTGAATTATTTAGTGGAGGCCAGAACATCAGGTTCCTGTCTTTAGCACTTGCTGAATTAACAGTCCTTGATGCATCACTGTCACGTGGGGCAGGAGGCATTGTAGGAAAAAGAAGAGCAATAACCGTTGCAGACATGGAGATCCCCTGGGGCCATACAACTGCCATATAACTAGCAGGCTAATTTAGAAAAAAACTCCTAGTAGCAAACAAAGGGAAGGACACACCAGGACTACACACACAAATCAAAACACTGCACAGCATACGTTTTTTTGCAAATTTTGACTGTAGTGCTCCTTTAAATGAAGTGAAATATTGAAACAAAATACTGAATATGTATGAGATATGAAAATGAATGTATTTTAAATGCAACTGATGTCCCTTCTCTCTCCTCCCCCTGACAAAACCTCACTGTTATGAGACAAAGCGTGGGTGGGGTCTAGTTCTTGTTCCTGTTTTCAAATGTTGTTTTTCACTTGAATGATGAAATGAATGTTTGCAGAGCATCAGTTGGTGTCATAGCTTTGGTTTGCTGTTCGGTGCACCATAGCTTATTTAGTTTCCAGTGAGATTTAAGTAAGTAGCACTGCCAGAGATCAGAGGAGTGCGACCAGCCCATTGATGTTTTCTCCTCAAACATGTACCCCCACTCCATACAGTCGAAGGCCTTTTCCACATTGAGGATAAGCAGCGCCATTCCATGTTTAGCATATGATCTTCCCCACCACTGAATAATATTTATCATGCATGTATAAGGGACTAGGTTACTGGTACTGTGTTACTGGGGTCTAATATTGTCAAAAGAATATCATCCACATATAATGTGATTTTATATTCACTACCCCACCAATGAAATTCCTTCCACCTGAGATCTAAGTCATATAGCTATAGCGAAAGTTTCTATAAACAGCGCAAATAGCAATGGGAACAATGAACATCCCTGTCAAGTACCTCATTGTAGTATTAAAAGTGCTAATAAACATTAATTCTATGTGTGTTTCATAGCTCAGTATTTGTACTACATAGAGTAGAGCTGAATGATATAGGTTGTGCTTGGATACATAGGAGCCAGACCAGTAAGTGGAACAATGCCTGCAGGATGAATGAGTTGTATGAAATGGTTAGTGCTTAGATAAGTCAGCATGGATATGAACATATGTCAGTGGCTGTAGTACATATGAACTGGATTAGATATGAATAGTGCTTAGACACCTGAACAGATGATATAACAGCTTGTTAGGACTTGATATTTTGGCCTTTCTCTGTGTCCCACCTTTGGAAGGTTGATTAGTTGAGCTGGATTGAGACCCCAAAAAAGAAGAATAATAAGTACAGATACGATTACCGCCTCCAGCTCCAGAGAGTGTGGCCAGTAGCATGCAGAAGAGGAAAAAAAAACCCTTTGAGGGAAACCTCTGAGGACCCATGGCTACTGACCCGCCCATCCTTCTGGGCATACTAAAGGAGAGTAATCCTAAATTAACAAATATTAGGTTATCGGCTAATCCGAAACCCAGTTGATTGAAGATCTTAAATCTGATGTGAAGCAGGGAAACTGGAGTCGGAAGTACTGATGTTGCGTGTCCAGTGAAAAGATGGTGGCATATCCTTTTAGTGAAGTCCCAGTCAATAGACATTGATGCCTAGGGCAAGAAGTTTAATACAAGTAAATTCAAATTGATAGCATAATCAGTCTTGAGGGTCAAGAGGCGAACCAATCGAAAGCAATCCAGAATTTTTCCAAGGTAGACCTGTGACCAAATGACTATTTCTCTATGAACCAGCATAGGAAGAAAGGTGGTTCAAGTTCCAATTAGCAAGTTATGCAAAGCATGGAGTCTGTGGAGGTAAAGTGAGTAAGCTGGATGCAAGCTGTGAAGCTAGAAGAAGGTGGAGCAATTGAAAATTCCAGGTCCTGAGTGAGGTGAAGCAGATCAATGGAAATTAGGCAAGAAAAGGCCGAGAACCTCCAGCCTCGTCTGGCGAAGCAGGTAATGGTAAGAAATAGAACCTCCAAGCCCCTGAATGGGGTGAGGCAGGCTACAGAGTACTAGGAAAACCTCCATGCCCCCTGTATGTGGTAAGGCAGGTGTAGAGTAGAAATATTCAAACTTCGATGCCGACTTTGCAGGGTGAGGTAGGAGTAGGGCTAGAATATTCAAACCTCCATGCCCCCGTGCAAGTTGAGGCAGGTGTAGAGTAGAAATATTCAAACCTCTATGCCCTCAAGCGGGGCGAGGCAGGTGTAGAGTGTAAATATTCTAACCTCCATGCCCCTGCAGGCGAAGCAGGATGTAGAGTAGAAGTGAGTGCAGCAGAAATCCCAGAGGCTGAAACCGAGGGGATGGTAGGAATGAAACTTGGTAAGCAGAGTGGACCGCACATAGGTCAGCAATGGTAGTGATAATCGGAACTACACATACATCTAAAAACGTAATAGCAAAGGAGCAGCACTGTACAACGTGTATATGGTAGAACAGTGAAGACCATTGAGGGCAAGTAAGTAAGCAGGTAAATAGAAGCCTCCTGTTTGCTGAGCACAATTGCCCTGTAAGGGCAGTATATCCATATGTTTGAAGAACCAGAATGAGGTGGCAAGCTGAAAAGTGGATTTTATGAGGTTAGGTGTGACAGATTCTGTATAAACGTTGTGTTCTTGATGGTCAAGGGATGGCAGAAGAATGCGGTAAAGAGGACTGAGTCAAATGAGTTGGCAACTGGACCATAGTCAATAAGCCTCATGGCACAGGAGTAGGTTAAAGTCTGAGGCCTAAACCATGAAATTGGAATAGCACTATGGATAGAGCACAGCTGAGAGTCCTGGCAGGAGATGGCAGCAGTAGTAAATCCAAAATTAACTGAAGCAGCTTGATAAGAAACTTCTTAGGGGATTGATTGCGAATATCCTGGGATGTAGTCAAGATGTAAGTCCACAGCAGAGCAAAGAAGGATATCCTTGATGAGTGCAAGTAGGTGCGAGCAGACGAGGGTAAGTGACTGCAATGTCCAGAACTTGACAAATACGACTGAAGGCTAGACATCCTGGCAGTGAGTCCAATCCTGATGGAAAAATCAAAGATGAATAAGTGACATGGAAATGAATGCTTCTAGCAGATGAAGATCCAATGAAAATGCCCAAAAAGGATGAGAACAATCCAGAACAGGAAGGCAGAGAAAGCAGCAGGAGCAAAACCAGGTCCAAGCCAGAGAGAAGGGAGACACCTCAGAGGCATAGGGACAAAGTAGGCGAACGGAATGAAGGTCCTGATACAGTCCAGATCCAGAGGAGCAAGGCCAACAGCAGGCAGACAAGACTGAAGAGGAGAGGCTGGCAGAAGGAGATCCACAGGCAGCAAAAGAAGAGACAAATGAGCCATCCAATCCGGGCAGGAGCTAAAACAGCAAGAAGAGGGAAGCTGGCATGGAGCTGAATCCAGTGGCACAGGGCAGGCATGGGGTCATAGAAGCAATTGTCCAATGCCAGCAAGGGCGGGCTATGCACGAATGTCCCAGCAGAGATCGATGCTGAGGAGATAACAGATGGAAGGACTGGGAAAGCAGGAATGAACGAGGCTCATATGATAGTCAACAGGAACTGGATCCAGGGCAGGTTGCAGAAAGCCATGAGAGAATGCACGGCTGGAGTGCATGACAGGAGTCCAAGAGGATGGAGGTAAATAATCAGTTAAGCCCCTACGTGGCAGCAGAGTGGCTGGACCTCTATGAAGGACAGCCAGGGAAAGGAAGAGAGTGACTCAAGCTAGGCCTCTACAAAGGCTAGCAGGACCACAAGACCTCCACATAGGGCAGCTGAAACAAGGAGCAGGGAAAGCGTGTCAAGCTAGGCCTCCATGTAGGCTAGCAGGGACGGCCGGACCTCTACGAAGGTCAGCCGGAGAAAGAAGGAGAGCGAGTTGAGCTAGGTCTCTATGAAGGCTAGCAGGACTGGCAGGAGAGGCACGACTTTCACGGACTGCTGGAGGGAGGAGCAGTTAGAGGGTCAAGCTAGGCCTCCATGGAGCTAGCAAGACAGCAGGACTGCCATGCAGGAGGGCTCGAGTAAGGGGGAACTACTGAGTAGATGAGATGAGGGAATGCGAATGAGCTGCATAGCAAGGGTTCAAAGGGAACACAAAACAGGTGAAATTGATGAAATACAGAATGGAGAACTGCAATGGAGAGCTGAAGTACGCAGAGAACTGCTGCAGGTACATCCCAAGTAACTGAGGTGAAGTGCATTCCCTCCAAGTCCCAGAACTAGTAAGAATGTACTGCACCAGAGTGGCAGGTCAATCACAGACAGCATACAGGAGATCCTCGGTTGAGTAGTAGGATGGAGTGTACAGTCGAGGAAGCCAGGAGGCAATAAAAAGGTAGGTCTGCAGCTGGCAAAAGGAATAAATGCTGGGCAGCAGGAGTAAACCGAAATTATATTCTGAATAGGGAGGTCCTAGGACAATGGGAGCCTAGAGTGTAGACAAGGACAGGCAGCAAGTGACTGGAAGCAGCATTGTGGGATGACCTCCGCAGGAGGCAGACTGCTGAGAGCCACGTGCAAGGAACTGAGAAGTCCAGGAGTGGAAGTGATGTGCAGAATCACTGGATGAGGAGTAAAAGGATCGTTGGCCATGGCAGGCTCCTGAATGAGTAGGGAGGAACACCGAAGAGCCACAACCTGGTTGCCCTGAAGAGGCTAGGCAGAGCATTGTCTGAATCCTCAGGAGCTCCATATACAGACTGCTAAAATGTGTCACAAAGCACCATATTGACATGTCCATTCTGTTTCCTGGTTACGTTCTACGATGAAACCTCGTAGTAATGCAGAGTTCCCCCTTCAAGTGTACCTAAGTATTATTGTCTCTTTACAGAACTAGCGCCTGCTAAGGATGTGAGCATGTGCAGGGCAACTAGCAGTTCAGGGCTGTGTTGCAGATCGTAGTCAGGGATCGGCTGGAGAGGAGGTGCAGCAGTGAAGCGTGCATGGTATGCACCAGGAAACTGGAGGAGAAGTTGCAGAATCGGCCCAATGGCGACGTACACTGAGCGGCTGCATGGAGCGGCGGCTGCTCAAAAAGGGGTGACAGGAGAGTGAGAGAGCACAAACCAGCAGGCGAAGAACAAGCAACAGAAGCATAGTGGCAGCACAAGGGAATGAACCAGCCACTGCAGGTAGGAGGAGGGTGTCAGAAAAAGTGCCGAGAAGCCCCAAGGAAAACAAGTGGTATGGGAAAAACAGAAGGGAGGGAGGAAGGATGAGCAAAGGGGGGAACAACCAGCAGAAAAGACAAAACAAGACAGGAATGAAGTGGGGGGAGAGAGCAGTTGAGGATCAGCAGGACTCCAGCAAGCACAGCGAAAGCGACTCACTCTAAGCAGAGCAGGTGGAGCCTGAGGTAATTTTATAGGAGATGAGGAGGAACTCTTCATCCCCAATAGAAATACAGACAAGCTTTTTAAATACAAAAAAGATCACCCCACAAACCTTTTCCACCATAACTGGTCTAATCTCCTCCCAGACCAGGAGAAGGCATCCATTCATGTACAACTCAACGCTGCCAGGTCATGGCAACCCAGGTGGGGAGATTGGGGATCGAATTGAGGACACCCTGTAAGAGAAAAGCCAAGCAAACTCTTTGCAGCAAGGGAATGCATTTGCTCTCTGGTTGCGGACAGAGCAGGTAGAGTAGTCTTTCACAGTCCAGAAGAACTGAGGTGGTCAGTTTCTCCCTGATGCAATTTTCTTGCACAGGAATGCTGCCTTCTTATTGGAAATTGCTCTTTGGTACTCACTGTAGTGAGTCCTCAAAACCAGCCCGGATTTTCGGGCACGTTCCCTTCTTGGGTGCCTCCGCTTGCACTGAACCGACCTGTCTGAATTTTCTTCCCACACCACCCGCCTCGACCCCGGCCTCTATTAAATGCTCTTCCCCTGAGAGCTAGACCAACCCCTCTTATTTTTATTGCACCAAATAATGTTAACCACACCCATCTCCTAGCCTTCATCACCAGCTAACTCTGCCTCTTAAAGCAGTCACCATCCCTCTGGTCTTACCCGTCCTAGCACAATGCTACCTGTACTAGCTGTTAATTCACTAATAATAACGCCATGCATGGGAATTATTCTGCTGAGCTGCCTCCTCCTTCTAACCTATGCACCAGTCAGAATCCTGGTCGCCAGCTTGCACCCAGGCCAAAGTGCAACCCCTGATGACCACCAAGCACTGCCCACCTCTAATAAATGATGGCAATACACAGAGGGGATGACTTCCTTATGGCCTCACTTATCCTCACATCAGGCTCTGACCAGAGAATATATGAGTGCCCCTGAAACTGCCAGCTAGAACTATTATCTATGCTGTATCCCTAATCAATTATGCTGGTAGCCCTTACACACCCTCCACCAAGCGTACTCAGACCAGGTGAAGAAACAAGCAGCTACACAGCAGGCTAAGACACTATCTCAAGAAGCTATTACTGTTTCTCTTACTCTGCTGTGGAAATGTCAAACTTAACCCAGGTCCACCTACTTCCTTAAGCACTCCTGCAGACCTCCCACAATACAAAGGTATCAGCTTCCTCCATATGAGTGCTTGTAGTCTCCTCAAGAAGTTTGGCCTGATTCAGACCAGGGCTCTACATGCATCTCCTGATTTCTTTATGATATCAGAATCTTGGCTTACGCCATCGACCCCTGACAAAGTTATCAACCTACCGGGTTACAGCACCTACTGATGCAACAGACCAACTGGGGGGGGGAGGTCATAATATATGTCAAGAGTAAATTCTCTGCCACAATTGTTGACTGTACAGCCAAGGCCAAAGATTTTTAATGCCTGGCATTAAAGTTAGCCCTCTCCAATGAAAAGGCTCTCCTTATTGCTGCCTGCTACCATCTGCCATCTGGTGACTTTGCCCTCCTACCGCATCTCCAAAGCCTAATTGACTCAACCAACACCAAGTTAATCATAATGGGGGATCTCAACCAAAATTGGAACGACGAGAGCTCTAAGAAGGTCAAGGTCTTCTGTGATACAAGTGGGCTGACACAAATAACACCTGCAGTCACCAGACCTAATAGAAAAAAACCCTGATCGAAGCTCTCTACTAGACCTCATGTTAGTCAACAAATCCCATAATTTCTCACATACTGGAGTCTTCTTTAATGATCTAAGTGATCACTGTGCCACTGCCTGCATCAGACATTCACCCCAATTAAAGTCTGCCACCAAATTTGATCTGAAAAGATGTCTGAAAAAGTTTTGCCAGAATGCCTTCCTGAGAGACCTGGGTGACATCAAATGGTAGGACTTCTACCTAGCCCCCTCATTCACTGAGGCATTTAATATCTTCCACAGTCTTTTAAAGGACCTAATAGACAAACATGCCCCCCTAAGTTTGATCAAGACTAAAAAACGACCTGCTGGCTGGTTCTCTCCTATCCTGAAGAAAGCTCTTTAGGATAGAGACTATTGGTAGAAAAGGGTGAGGAAATCTCGACTGGAGGCCAACTGAATAGCATTTCGTACCTCTAGGAATGCCTGCACTAAATTAATTAGATCTGAAAAATTTAAATACTTCCAAGCTGCACTGGAAGGCAACAAAAACAATGCCGCCAAATTTTGGAGCATTCTCAAAGAAGTTGAAGGACATACTACTGACGTCTCCCTTCCACACAAAATAGTGTCTAATGGATCTACTTTCACAGACAGGTCTGCCATATTAGACTGACTTAACAACCACTTTGCTACAGCAGGGTTGGCCTTTGATGCCTCACCTGTCAACAAAATCAGCCCGTCATGGGGCCCCACTGCTGTCTTTAATGCTAACTTCAATCTCAACCAATCTCATCCTTCCTCCTTCAGCTTCCATACAATCACGTTTAAACAAGTAGAAGACCTCCTATTGTCATTGAATACTAAAAAGACTGATGGGGCTGACAATATTGAACCCTACTTCCTAAAACTGGGCCACTGCTACTTAATGGCTCCCATCACCCACTTATTTAATTCCTCCCTGAAGCTGGGAGAGCTACCTACGCTTTGGAATACTGCACATATTATTCCCTTGTTCAAATCTGAGGATCAGAGCAACCTGAACAATTACAGGCCTGCTTCCATACTATCTACCCTGTCAAAACTATTGGAAAACATCGTCAACACCCAAATTAGAGAGCACCTGGAGTCTCAGAAACTGCTAAATCCTGCACAGTCCGGCTTTAGAGCCAAACATAGCACAGTTTCTGCCCTTGCAAAAGTAACCACTGACTGACAAATTGCCCTAAATTCTAAAAAGTATGTGTGCCCTTTTCTTGACCTTAGTAAGGCATTCGTTACTGTGGACCACAATATTATGCTTAACGTGCTGTGCACTATCGGCCTCAATAAGACTGATATTAAATGGTTCACCTGCTACCTTACCAACAAGTTAAAGCTTCAGGTGATTTATCCCCATTAAAAACAATCCCATAAGGCGTTCCCCAAGGCTCCATCTTGGGTCCTATCTTATTTACAAGTTTATCAACAACCTTGATGCACAACTGCATACAGCTAATGTGCACCTATTTGCAGATGATACTGTCCTCTGCACCTCAAACTCATCCTTGGAGTCAGCCTTTGAGGACCTACAGCAAGATTTCATCTCCCTCCAACATAACCTTATCAAATATAAGCCCCTACTCAATGCAAAAAAAACCAAAACAAAGCCATGATCCTCTCACCTAAGGCAGCCCTAGGACCAACACACAAGCACATGATGCAAACACTAATGGGTGAACCCCTTGAAATAGTAGATACCTTCAACTATCTAGGGTTCTGGCTGGATAACAAGCTCAACTTCCTGTGCCATCTAAACGAGGTCTCGAAAAAACGATGGCAGCGGTTAGGCATGCTGTACCGCATTAAGCACCTACTTACCAGAGAAGCTAGAAAGAGACTTGTGCAATCCACTTTCCTACATTTACTGGACTATGCTGACTTTCTCTACAACCATTGCCCCTCAACTGTGCTCAGCAAACTTGACACGCTCTACCACCAGGCCATAAGCTTCATCCTAAACCTGCTCTCTTGCACTCACCATTGCATACTGTACCAAGAGATGGGATGGTCCTATCTCTCAACAAGGAGGAAAAGGAATGCTCTTCTTTGGTTCTTCAGAGCCTTGTCTGACAAACTCCCTGCTTACATTTCAAGCTTCTTTGAACTCGCCAAGGGTTCTTATGGGTTGAGATGTTTCTCCCTACTCTGCTTCCAGATACCCAGAGTAAAAACAACCCATGGCGTGGCTGCAATCAACTTCTCCTTCCCGACCTTATGGAACGCTATGCAAAACTCATTTAAACTCTCATTCCTCCCTGGTCCATTCACTTTCAAAGCACTAATAGCTGAATACCTTAAGGAAATCTGTAGCTGTTCTAAGTGACCTTGTAACTGCAGCCCCTAGTATCAACATAGCTGAAACTACTGCAACCCATTCAATTTCTCATCCCTGTCAGGGAACACCCAGCTCTTATTAGTCTCTCTCCCCCTACCCTTGTCCCTTCCCTCCACCCCACCACTTCATACACATCCTCCTTCTTTTCCCCTACATATTCCCTCTTATAAGATAATAGCTACCTTATCTTGATGACCACCTAAGTATTAAATCTCTACATCTCGAGTCTACTAGTTATGACCTTGTAACTGTCTTATCCATATTAGCCAGGTATATATAGGCCCACTAATTATGAACCTGCAACTGTACTACCTAAGTTAGCTATGTATGTATAAGTATATGTATAGTCCTGAATATTCCTCCATATATGCTTTGTCTCTCCCTTGTCAACTCTATTTTTGCCTGTGATTTGTATTAATGTCCAGGACCACCTTGAAAATGAGCTTGCTCAACTGTGTTTACGCCTGGTTAAATAAAGTTTGATTGATTGAGTTTACCCTCTTTGGATCATGATCTCCTCCAAGCAACACACCAACCTCTGACCCATAGACTTTAGCTCCCTCAGCTCCCTGTCAAACCAAGAGATCTCAAAGACGAAGTCCAGAGTCATGTATGAGCCAGGGCAAGTGCAAATGAAGCCAAGGTAATGGTTCTACTGCAAGCCACTTCTGCCGCCTCTGATCCAGTCCTGCAAGCAGTCATCATGCTCAAGAGATCCCCTAACTCCTGGAGTACATCTGGGAACGGTCTCTTGAAAGGGCGATAGTGAACCATCTTCACTGGGGTTGGGGGACTATGAGGGGGGAGCCCAAACAAGAACTTAATTTTGCAGTAATCTGACCAGCTGATTGGAGGAGTCTCAAGGTTGTTAATCTCGAGCCCCAGTGAGAAAACGTAGCCCTAGGCATGACTGTGTTGATGGGTCGCAGATGTAGGTACCAGTGCTAAGCCAAGTGATTCCATCAGCTGGAGGATATCCTGAACAAACTGCAAAAGTTTGTAGCTGATTCAGGCATTGCAATCACCCAGAACTAACCACCTGGGCAATTCCAGTACCCTCTCTGTGATGAAGTCTGTGATTTCCTGCAGAAAATCCTTCCTGTGCCCTAGAGGCCAGTACAGTACACATTGTGAATCCTGTAACCTGCACTTGGACCCCCACACATGGCCACACATACAAATGGTGAAATTTCCCCAACTGGGTGCACAGTAAAGTTTAACACAGATCTAAAACAAATGCCCACCCCCCTGTGATCCCTCTGTGGGCAGAGAATGAAATAGAATCTTGCGCTTGGACCACTACACATGGCCATACAGTCAAATGGTGACATTTTTCCAACTGGGTGCACAGTAAAGTCCAAAACAGATGTAAAACAAATGGCCACCCCCTGTGATCCCTCTGTGGGCAGTGATCCACACAGAATCTGGCTGGGACAGCCTCCTCCAAAATAGGACAGTCATCATCACTTGGCCAGAGCTCCATGATGTAAGCCAGATCAAGTGAAGAATGAGACATTAAATCTGCCATAATGGCTGTCTTGTTCCTCACTGATCTGGCATTCCAGAGCAGTGCCCACAGAGGACAAGAGTAAGCTGCTAGCCTAGAGGCTACCTGCCCACTGAGTTTGGTGGAGCCCTGAGCATGGGTAACAACCATATCTGGCCTCTCTCTCTTGGGCCCATTTATCTCCTGATGCCTTCTTGTCCTCACCAGACCTATAGTGCCCTCCAATAGCACCCCCTGCACCCCGCCACCTAACATCTTGCTTCATGACAATGCTGACCTCCCTGCAGTGCTTGTTTGTGACCATTGATAGGGGGCTCAACAAAGAGGCAGAGTTCTAACAGCTGGAATGGGGATCAGCTAAGCTAAGAGGATCTACATCCTTGACACCTAATGCTGCCACAATAGGCATTCCTCCCACACTGCAACCACAGGCCCCCTACAAGTTCAACAACCCATGACCTCAGTGCAGACACATACACACACACACATATACACCAGATGCACAGTACACTGTAGATCACTTCTGTGAGCAATTTAGTATAATGAAGCCATTTACAGTGATTTATGTAGGTAACTAGAAAGACACCCAGAGGGACAGACTTAACTACTGCACTCCCTAAGACCGCACTGAAGACAACCGCCACATGATCTACAAGGAATTTCAATACCAGGTGACCTGCAATCTCTGCAGTCACATGGCATGTTGTTTACTTTTATTTAAATGTATTTAAAAGTTGGTAACTGGGAGAGGCACACCGAGCCGAGGCTTGCTTCCAGGTGCAACCTGGGAGGAATGAATCATTGTAAACTGCATATCACCATGTACATCAAGTGCATGGCAATAAGCAGTTTACAATGAGACAAATCAGAAATATATAATTACAGCTCAGGAACTGGTTACAAAAACATGTCTGGGAATTAGGCTGATACATACACAGGGTGCCTGTAGTCATACAGTAAAAAGGCATTGCATGTGAACAATGAACAGAAAACTGCCTGGAAGAGGCAGGTACTTGATACAGATTTTCAAGTGCAGTGAAAATAGCAGTGCATATATGCAGGTTACCACTGACTCGGTGGCTCGAGAAGTACAGTGAGGCTGAGCAGGTAAGGTGCTCGTACAAGGGGCAGGAAGCAGGGAGGATAGTGTTATGTACTTTGTAGTAGTAGGATTCTGGTAGTGGGTTAGTCAGGTAGGGGGGCATGAGCAGGGTGGAGGGGGTGAGTGGCAAAGGGTTCTTTTAAAGAGGTTGAATGAAGGTAACAATCAGAGTGCAGAGGGGAAGGAGTTAAACAAATTAGGGAAGTGGAAGGAGAAGGCTGCCTTTCCAGAGTCGGAATGAAGTCAAGGAAGGGCAAAGGAACAAGGGTCTCACGTATGAAGACTGTAGGAAGTGTGTGGGGAAGGGACAGGAGGGTGGCAAGGTAGCGGGTGAGTGTGTCAAACCAATACTTAGCCGAGACGATGGAGGTGTGTATATTACAGCAGGAGTATAGGGAGAAAAGTGATAGGGAAGAGTAGAGGGTGCAGTGATGAGTTCTAGGAGGAGCATTTCAGGTGAAGCGACAGAAGGCATTGAAAAGGATGTCCAATCTGAAATGGATGGATGTGGATGCTGACCTGTATACAACATCTACATAACTGAAAAGTGGAAGGATTGTCCTGGTGGGGAGGATCCAGTGAATGAGGAGGGAGAGGGCATCTTTATTTCAATAAAGAGTTTCAGGTCTGGGACAGAGCTTGGAGGGTATGTGGTTGATGTGAGTGCTGAAGTCTAGGCAGCTGTCAAGCCATACTCCAAGGTACTTGTATGCTGGGACCATGTCTAAGGTAGTGCCGTTAAGGGTAGAGAACAGGCGGGGGGGGGTTGGCAAGTTCTTGTGGTGTGCTGACATTCATGGAGATGGTTTTAGTGGTGTTTACCTTAAGGTGGTTTTCTTCTAACCAATTTAGGATGCAATTGAAGTCAGATTGTAGCAAGGAGGATACCTCAGAGGCTGATGGGCCAGAAGTGTAGAGAATGGTATAGTCAGCATATAGGTGGATGTGGAAATGAGAACCACACAAGGGGGAGATCGTTCAAGAAGACTGAAAAGAGGATGGGACTCAAGGTAGAGCCTTGCGGTACACCTGCTAGGATTGAGGAAGGGGGTATCAGCAGTCTGGACACATCGGGATCTGCCAGAGAGGTAAGAGCAGAACCATTGGACTGATAAGTGTGAGATTCCAGCTAGATTTAGTTTGGTGAGAAGGACAGGGTGGGAGACAGGCTCAAAGGCCTTGGCTAGGTCTATAAATTTAGCTGAAGTGAGGTGGCCTTGGTCCATGCCAGTGAGGATGGCATCAGTCACCCGGAGTAAAGAGGAGACCATAGAGTGGTTCTGTCTAAAATCTGACTGGTATGGGGACAGGAAATGAGGAGGTGAGGAAATGGAAAAGTCTAGTAAGGACAAGGGATTCTTGGGAGTTTGACCAAGACAGGGAGAAGGGAGATGGGACGGTAGTTACCAGGTTGAGACCAGTCATGGCCTTTATGAAGGGGAAATACCTTGGCAGATTTCCAGGCCTGAGTGATGGATCCAAGGGTGAAAAAGAGGTTGATTAGGTGTGACAGAGGTCTTCTACACTCTCTCTGTCCATTATGTTTACTTCTAGCCTTGTTCTGCTATATGCTTGAGAACTTCACCTGAGACAAGGAGAACCTCTTCCAGGCCAACAAAGATGTGTGTACTAGAGGGCACAACCTACACCTGAGAGGGGGAAGGCTAAGAAATAATGTCTGGAAGTACTTTTTCACAGAGAGGGTTATAGAACCATGGAACAGCCTTCCCCCAGAGGTGGCTGCAGCAAAGAGGTGAATGAATTTAAACATGCATGGGACTGACACTACGGTAAAAGCAAAATAAGCAACCTATAGGGTGGGGGTAGGATTTATGGGCAGACTAGATGGATCACAAGGTCCTCATCTGCCATTATCTTCCTATGTTCTTATGAGAACTTTGCCAGGGAAGTACTCAGTTTGCACCTTCATGAGGTAAGTCCCACTTCATAAAATACAACTTGGGATTGCAAATTAACTTTCAAAAGTGACATACACCTTCACAAATTAATTTGGATGCAAATTTTATGAGCGTCACATAGAAACATAGAAACGAATGGCAGAGAAGGGCAGCTGGGACCACCAAGTCTGCTCATCTTTATGTTTGCTACGCTTGTTACGTTTGCTGCACTTGTGCATCAAATGTTTTGGGAGGAGTACTGGGGGATTTCTGGGGTGTGGCACTGCTGAACCCGTTGCCATTGAAACTGCAAGGGGCTCGACAGTCTACACCAATCACCACACACTGTGGCCATGACACAAATCGCTGCTTGCTGGTCTGCACTTCCACAAAAAATAAGCCGCTCCTATCAGAGAGGACTTCGCTGGCCAGCAAGCAGCTGATCAGCTTTCAACACCATATACAGACACTGCCTGGTTTCACTGTTTCTCTCCATGTAACAATCCAAGATGAACTTCCTCCTAGGCTGCTACTACAAATGGTGCCAGACAAGAGTGGCTGCCTTTAGTTGCAGCTGGTGTTTACTGTACACCGCACGGCTTGCGTCACCATGTCAAGTGTTCATGTAATAAACTTTGTTGAATTGATGTGACTGCTGCTTGTTTTTATGCCCCATTCATGTGAGAATTAATTGGTAATGTTTTCCAATTCAATCTGTGTACCGTTATTTGAATTTTGTTGCTCTAAAGGGGCATCCGGAATAGTGCTGTTTTCAGGCTGCCACAGCAGCATTCCATGGTTCAGGGGAAGTGCACGTAAGCCGAGCTCGAGTCTCCTTGACATCACATCCTCACTGGTTTGTGCATCTACATTTCAGCATTTTTCACTGGCAGTATTAGTATTCAGGAATTACTTTCCAGTATTTTAACATCTTTTTTTTACCAACTTCAGCAGGAACATAAACATAATATTGTTTGCACTTACTGTCCAAATTTACACTCGTTGTGCCTGTTGGTCTCCTACTTCTGTTTTACCTATGAGTTGACTGCAGTCATCAACTGCTTATTGGACAGTGTTATATTATAATATATACTAATTTGGGCATTTCCATATGTGGTATTTGGAAACCGGCACCTTTCATCATGAATGGCATGTGCTGCTTATCAGAAAGTGAACTGCAATTCCATTTTTTAATTTTTGGTGTCACCATTCACAGCAGTTCATAAAATCTACTTACACAGAAAATAAGAAGGCTCTGATATAATTGTTTGGTATTTACTATTTAATAATTATTATGAATCGCAGTACAGCCTAGAGGGTTGATGAAGGAGCAGTGAATAAGCTTGATACAGCCAGCCAAGCCGGGTTCGATTTCCATGCCCTACACTTTCAACATGTGCTACTCTGTTGTAACCCGAAGTTCCCTGGTCTTCCTGTGGTTGCGCCTCTACACACACACACACACACACACACACACACACAATCTGACTCTCAATCATAACACAGGGACTGTAAACAAAAAAAAGGTGTGCTGGACCATCTGTTGGGTGAGATTGAATACACTAACGTACGGTGAAGGTGTTGAGTCAATAATTTACATTTACAGTGTGAATTGCAATGATTGTTTCGTTCACCTTTTATTTCCAATCTCAATATTGTTAGTATTCTTTTTTCCTCTTAAAAATTGTTTCATGCAAACTGAAATTAACTTTCTCTGCGACTACTGTATGCCTGCAACCTAACTTCAGAGTGTGCCGACCAAAGCAACTGACTGTCCAAGATGCTGCAGCATCTGCTCAAACAGTAACATAACCAGTTACCACTCTTATCACCATCATGTGAGACTGGGGTGCCTCATCGAGGAGGATGGTGCAGATCCTAATGGCCAGTTTGACTGGAGGACTCTCCCTTTTCATTTCTTTCCTCCATCCCAGGTGGGAATGAGTGACTATAATGGCTGTGCACATCTACAGTGTCCCCTGTGCAGCAAGCTCCCTGGCCCTGGTGGCAGAGTGAGCCAGAAACCCTTGACCGAGATGCACTGTGAGCGACAGCTGTCTCGGTCATGGCCTTCTGAAATGACTTCCCGGGCTCGCTTCTGAACTCTGGTCTTCAGCATGGCAGGTGGGCTTCAACTTTACTGGTCACTAGGACATCTTGGGGAGGGTGATAAGTGGTAGTGCCGTGCCTCCTCCATAACACTTTTGCTTCTGTTTTGCTGTTTATTAATTTCATTTCTTTCTCCATATCTTATTCTTTATATCTCTATCCTCCTGTTTTACCCCAACTGTAACTTTTTATCTAAAGCTCCCTTTTTTAACTCCAGTGCTGTCTTATACCCATTTTCCTCTCTTTGTCTCTGCTCTCACTGCTGTATTTTCCCCATATTAACATATTTTTCTCCTTAACAGGTCCAACAGGATGCTGACTCCTTCCACATCAGATAGGTATTACCCTGTGTCTATCCTGTCCTATCCTTCCTATTTACTCCATAAGAACTACAGATGCTTTGTGATCACTTTCCCTATATTTTATTTTACAGGTCTGATGGATGTCATCTTTCAGTGCTCTATCTCAGGATCCCTGTACCGAGGTAAGAGACCATTTACGTGTAACCACCCCTCCTGCTACTTTGCACAGTAATCTACCCCTTGGTACCCTCGACTGGGCACCCAAACTACTTTGGACACTTTTTGGTACCATCCCTAGCTTTGGAAATGTATACCAGGCTCGCTATTTCTAGAGGTCAGAAAGGGGTGGGGGTGTACAAAAGCAAAACTACTAATGACCAACTAAACCCAGGTCCTGAGGTGAGAACTTTTGCTTAGGGTTATGCTAAGTCTGTACATCTGGAGGGGTACCCAGTAATTCCACACAGGAAGCAGTAACATGAATGTCCAAACCAGGTTGGGGTTCTAGAGTGTAACTTTATTCCAAAGGTGGTGCACAACAGCATAGGTGGACCCCTAAGGTTTACACATCGTGGCACAAGGCAATGGCAGAACAACAGAAATCTGTATCGGACAGAAACTCTACATATCCCATATATCATAGGACCTTGAATTCTCTTCAGCGGCAATGGCCTCAGCTGAAACACACCTCTTCTTCTAGTGGCACTGGCCACAACTGACAACATTTCCCATATGGCAAAGAACTTACACATTTTGGCAATGTGGCAGCTGGCCACAACGGAGCACACTGGAGCTCATAATTAGCACAACCCACACCAGGGGGTAAACTTTCTCTTCAGGCATTAGCCACCATGTCCTGTATAACCAGGCACCCTTACGGAACCTGTTGTGCTGAACTGGACACTTCAGATGATGGCCACCCACCTTTTGCTTCCATGTCCATACCCAGTCATTCTTTCAGAGTTACACCTCAAATCTTCTATAAAACAGTTGGCAATATGCATCTTGGAATGACAATGTGTCAAGTCTCTCTGGGGACCCCATGATTGTCAGCCAACTTTAAAACCATGAGAACAGTCTCAACTTAGAACAGAACCAGTGTATATTTCATCAGAGTACACCCTAAAAAGCAGGTACTTTCCTCTGGGAAGCACAAAGTCAGATTACTCACGGTTGATAAAACAGGTAGCTTCACAGTCCTGGATCAAATTAGGGGATTGCCCCTCTGATCCATCCTGACAGTCTTTTTCTACCTCTCCAGGGATGAAAAATCAGGAACCCCTGCTCTAGACAACGGTTTCCACCACTTCTCTGGACAGGTAGATGTTTCTCAGCACTAGGGTGAGAAAATAGGCTCTTCTCACAGAGCCCACAGCAGCTCTCACTCCTCCAACTGTTCATTGCAGCCTCCTCTCACTGACCACTCTCTCAGAACTGACCTAAGATTCTAAAACTCCCCATTCACAGCCAGCTGCCATGGCTTATGCTGCTGCAAGAGTTCTAAATGACATCAGCTCTCTCCTCTCAGCTGAGACCAAGTAAACAGAGAGGGAGCAGGTGAAAACTCATTTAACTAGTTGTTCACCAGGTGCTTTCCCTACCTAGCACTGACATCAATGGGATTCTAGTACCCCAGGGGACTGGGTGGTTACATACGTATTACCTATACTTGTTTAGTTTACTGTAATGGTGCCGCCATGCCTATTACCGTGTGTGCGTGCATGTAAGTGTGTGTGTGGTTATTAATGTGACACATAACACAGCACTTGATGCAGGCAGGGCCTTAACCTTGTACTCATCTCCACTGTTGGTACTCACTTTCCCTTGAAGCACCAAACCTGTAGTCCCCCACATGGCAGAGCCGGGAAGGGGACTGCCATCCTCCCCAAGCCTTGTGACTCACATCCAGGACTGGTCTGGTGGTCCAGGTGGTGGCAGGTGACGGATGTAGATGAGCAGGGCTTCATGAACCCTGTGTCAACAATTTTTCCATTTTCTCCCCTTGGATCCACCGCTGTGGCGGTATGTAACCATACATGCATACTGGTGCACACACACTATGGAACATCGGCCACTCCCTTCGATGTTGTTCAACTTCCTGTGCTACCCCCAGGCCTCCACTTGGTGGCAGCCAAGGGCCAAATCAGCATGCCTTCCCACAGGGCCTTAGCCCTCCACGCCACTAGGCCAATGTCATACCACAGCAATTTTTTTATTGCATGAAAGTTTGCTAGTTGTTAGCTAGGATGTATGCTATGCTCAACAGTTGCCACAGGTGGTTGTTTGAGTGTATGTGTGTGATTGTGTGTAGGATGCATAGTCTGCAAGGATTTGTTAAGCAAGTAAGCAATCATACCCAACAGGGTGGGAGGTATTGGGCTATACCACACTACCCAGGGGTGGCCTTATAGCACTTGGAAGGTACATCATAACCCAATGCCATCCATCATGGAGAGTATTATTGCACTTTGAAAATGGGTTATATGTAATAAATATAGATACAAAAAAAATGACTGCAAGTCAATTTAAAGTCATTTTATGGGTAAAGTAGTCCCTCTACTGGTATACTACTGGGCAGACTGGATGGGCCTTGCGGTCCTTATCTGCCGTCAACCTCTATGTTTCTATATACTTGACAGCACAGGGCACTGCAGTGTTTATAATGAGTTGTTTTACTTGCCACAGATTATTGCTGTGTCTTTAACCCTCCTCCCTCCTGCTTCTTCAGTCATCACCCCATCCCGTCTCACTCACCGGTGCTCTGTTTTATTTTCTTTCTTTAACCGTGACCAGGAATGGAGAAGTAATGTAGTTGGAATGGAGTTGTATGACAGCAGTCATGGAGTCTGAATGATGGAGCGTGATCAGGCATGGCAACTGAGGAATGTAAAAGTGTGATGACTGTCAGATAGGGTAAGTTTTGTGCTATAAATAACGGGGAAAAAACAATTAGGAAGTTTCTCTGTTGTGGTTGGTGGAGTGGGGTACAGCCACACTGAGTAGGGAAAGAAAGTACCTGCAATGTTGTGTGAGTAGTGCTGAGCACGTGACATGCTTGTGCTGAGTTTAAGCAGAACAACTTTTGTTGTTGTTGGTGGAAAATGTAGTAAAACTGGCACAGTAAGGTTTCCGTTGAGGCGCATGTTGGCTGCTATTACTGGAGTGGGGTGGAGCTACATTGAGCAAGTGAGGATAATGCCAGAAAGTTGTGTCAGTAGTGGTAAGCATACAGTGTGCTAGCACTAAAACTTTAAACAGAACAACTGTTTACTTTTTTAGTAATGGGGGTGGGGATGTAGTAAAAGTGGTATGGTGTGTATTAGTTCTATATGCGTTTACTCATAAGTTCGCTAATTTTGACTCCAAACTTTCAATATAGCCATTCATTTCTATAGAAACCCTCATAAACATTACGTGTAATTTTTTTTTAATCCTGCAAAAGATGTGTTTTCGCACCTCTGGTGCAAAATGACATTTCAGCCAATATACCATAAATGGTACATGTCATGTCTATGAGACAAATCCTAAAACAAGTGTCTTCACAAGCTGAGGTCTACTAAAAAAAAAAGGTTAGGGTCATAATATAGACGGCATTCTGTCAGGCGTACATCCGCTAAGCAGCCGATTTTGGTTTATTTTCTAGAGCCCCCACATCCCCTCGCGCGACGGGCTGCACCCCGAACCCTCCACTTAGAGTTCTAACTCCAGGGGTCCAACTCAGAGAGCGCACAAGTCCGGGTTGCTCCATAATGCCATACGCTATTAAGCATACAACATTATGACACGGTACAAAAAAAAAGAGGTGCATACCAGTAGCAAACATTCGGCATTGACAAATGCTTGTTATCTTCATTTTTGCTGCAGACCCTACTTGATCTACAATAGTGTCTTCCCTCCACCTTCCTTACCCCAACAATTCCCTTGTGCCTATCCCAGGCATTTTTTAACCCCACCACTGTTTTTGCCCCCACTACCTCCACTGGAAGGCTGTCACAGGAATCCACCACCCTTTTTGTGAAGAAGTACTTCCTCATGTCTCTCCTGAATTTACCTCCCTCTAGCTTCATAGCATATTCCCTTGCTCTAGAGCACATCTCTATTTGTCTGAACAGTCAGAAACTTAACACCCTTGTTCTTTTTCTACATGCTTTCTTGTGCTACATGGAAAGGCCTATCCCTGTCTGACACAGCATGGCTCTGCCCAGAGATCCATGTTTCACCATTACCCTTCAGATGCTATGTGACTCCCATTTTCTGAGTCACAAGAGGTTGGAAACCCTCAGACCATGACACTGTCACAATTCCCCTATGATCGCCATATCCTTTCCTGGTAGCAGTTCCTCTGCTATGCTTCCAACGCTCTTTGTTACCAGCATTCAGTAGCAGCTTCTCTTGTTTCTGCTGTGACCAGCTCAGCTACTGGTCTCCTCGATGGTTTCATTGTGTTCATTTTGCTTCCATCTCCTGGCCTTCCTCTACCCTGGCTGTGGCTGGCATGTGTTTGCCTTACAGGCGTTTATTGTTTTATCAGTCAAGCCTCAGGCAACCTCATTGTTACCATTTTCAATCACTCAGTTACCTTCCCTTCAGTCTTTGAACCTGTTTTCACTTGGCCTCATGTGACTCTTCTGTCCCCAGTCACATGCCCACCATGACCACTTCTAGATGCCAGGGCCTCTGCCTCTAAGCTGATGGTTCCACCCAGCTCCTGAGAAGTCAACATCCATAAGGTGGGTCCATTGATCCAGGTGGGGTTCTTCTCTTTATGCCTGTCAGGTGAGAATGTCCTATGCTCCAGGGCAAACATTAGCTGTGCAGATCAACTTGGCAGGACCTCGTGATGTAGTATTTAAGACTTCAGCTACTGAATGGTGGGGCCTCTAAGTCCTTGGAGGGCTCCTTTTGCCATGTGGACCACCTCAGCAGCACCTTCGAGAGCTATTCCTCCCACCGGCCACCTAAGGTTCACCTTGTCTCCATCTACTTCCCTTCCTCTGCCCCTCAAGTGTGAAGATTGTACAACTACCACATCTTTCTGCCCCTCACTCTGCCTTGCCCCTCAAGGGTTTGGCTTCCACTCTAGGCCTCCCTTGGTTGAAGGCCATGTGAGTGCCTTTCAGCAGTCATTGCTCTCCTCCTTCCTACCTTGAGAGGTGGGGCTCCTTAGTGGGGAACCTCCTTCCACAGAGATTGACTTGCAGCACTCACAGTGTTCCCATTAGAAGGATATAGTGAGAGCCCTTCCTTCAAAATATTTTTGCCTGAATTGGGTTACCAAATTGTAGTAGCTAAGCCATCACTAATTTTATCCCTAGCCTGGACCAAGACCTTGGATCCCCAAAGGTTTCCTCCTTACAGTTTTTTTTCCTCTCCTCTGTGCCGAAGGTCATCAAAGTCAGGTAGTCTCTGCAGGAACTGGAGTAGGTTGGTGGTGCTCCAGAGTCCGGGTCTCTGGTTGCTTCTCTCTCCATCTTAGGGAACACTGTGCGTGTCTGTTTCCCATTGTAGCTTTGGGCCTTCTTCCCTAAGGTGCCTTTGATCCTGGGACCCCACCTCTGTGACACCTCTAGGGGTTGGAAACATCATCACGGTTCCTCGTCCATGTAACACCCTGACAGGGTGGTAGTACCATAACAGGGACAGAGAGAGTGTAAGCCAAAGTTCACAGTTGCACAGCACTACATAGTATAGCATTCAGTCTTAATCAATCCTAACCTACATAAGAGCTCCCTGACCCTTTGAATTGACAGACTTTGCCCATAGTTCAGAGTGCTAATGGGTAAGCATGCCATGCCCCTCTCTGCATGGTTAAAACTGTGCATGTCCAAGTGTCCTTTGGACACTCAGAATTTTGTCACCTTCCTCCTGTCCTCCTCCTTTGGTGGCTCTCTGTTCTTGGGGTTGGGCCTTCTTCCCTAAGGTGCCTTTGGCCCTGAGACCCCATCCCAGCAACATGTCAAGGGGTTGGAACCCTCGTCAGGGTTCCTCATCTTTGTGACACCCTGACAGGGTGGTAGTCCCCGTAACAGGGACTGAGAGAGTGTAAGTCAAAGTTCACAGTTGCACAAGCACTACATAGCAGTCTCAATCAATACTAACTTTTTAAGAGCCCGATGGCCCTTTAAACTATGGTTAGTGGCTCTCAACTGCAGTGAATTAAATGCAGAGCACTACTTTGGAGCAATTTCTGCTCCTGCTGAAACCTTGCAAGCCTGCCCTACCTAGTTATTTGAATATTGCTTTCTCGATACCTAGCACTGGTTTTGGTGATTTAGGGCCCTATGCACCAAACCTACATGCCACACGTATGGAGCATATAGGCTTTTGTCCAATGGGTTGTTGCACAACCTACTGCCATGGAGGCTCCCTCAGCATTCACAAAACATGTATGCCTAGACAAATGTGACCTCCCTAACCATAACTGTGCATTGCCAGGTTATATGAGCAGCTGGGGCAGAGGCATTTTGGGGCTAGGCAGTCACAAAGTCACTTCCATGTGGCTACTAGCAGCTGGGAGTGCACACACCACAGCAAAATTAACCCTGCCGTAATGAATATGCACCTCCATAATGGGACACATTCTGGAGCTGCTACAGCCCCCACTATCCTGAGTCAACCAATGGCCAGTTATCCTGCTTGCATTTGTCCCTTTTTTTGTATTTCTTCTTAGCTTGTAACCACCGTGCCCCCTCCCCCCCGCCACCTTGGTTGTACTTGGCAATGAGCTTTGGCTCAGTGTGTCTCTCCATCAACTAATTTAAAATATGTAAATTCTGTAATTCATGTGCATGTTTTCAGTTTTTTTTAAGAGTTTTCACATGCCTGTAAATGCATTCAACAATTACAGGTGCATGACAACTTACACACTGCTGCCAGTGGCACATCTACCCCCCCCCCAAACCCACATTGTTTGCTGTGGCACCAGAAGTTGATATACGGTGCTATGCGCTCAAGTGTCTCAAAAATGCAAACAAACAGAAAAAGAATCCCAGCTGGTGATAACTGGGGCTTACTTAGGCCATGTATTTGCAACAATGTGTGTCACAGTTATCAATCCCCCCACACACAGTTATGCGATCCTGTATAATCCCATCCCCAGTGTCCCTGCAGGCCAGTCCTCCCCACATAAGAAAGTATCCACTGGGAGCCCATCCCGCTGCCCCAGTAGTACTTGATGTACCCACCAACAAAGAAGGTTGCCACCAGGAACCCATCCTCAGTGACCCTGTACTGCTTGACCTCCTGACAATGAAGGTGGATGCCAGAAGCCTACACAGTGTCCATTTGGTGTCAGAATCCTGACACTTCACCCACCCACCAGGATGGAAGAACCTCACTTATCGCTGCAGCTGGCCACTGCCTGAATCATAGCTGTGATTTACCAAATGTATTCCAACAACAGGTATTTCACAAATCAGCTTTTTAATGCAGTAACATTATTGCAACTGTGATTTATGAAACCCATGCTGTGTGCATGCATTTAGTAGATTGTGGTTGCAATTCAGATGGTGGCCAGCTGTGTGGGTAGGTGGAAGAGTTGTGCTGGCTGCTAGCTGGGGGTGGGAGAAGAAGTAGGTGGACTAGGGTAGAGTTGGGGTACAAATGGATACCAGGGAGTTACTTGGCAAACAGAAGGGTGAGGGAAGGAAGACCCACTGGATACCAGGGACTAACCAGAAAAGAGGAAGGGAGGGTGAGTGAGTGATACCACTGGATGCTGGAAACTAACTTGGTAAAGGCAAGGGTGATGGAAGGGGTACCAGTGGACACCTAAGGGTAACTTGGCAGGGAAAGGGTTGGGGATGGATGATACTGGATGCCAGAGACTAACTTGGTAAAGGGAAGGGATACCAGTGGACACTTGGGGGTAATTTGCATGGGGAAGAGTGAGGGAGGGATGCCACTGGACACCATTGAATAACTTAATTGGCAAGGGGAAGGGTGTGGGAAGGGGAACCACTGAATGCCAGGGACTGATGTGCTTGTGGAAGGGTAAGGAATGGGGGTACCACTCAACGACAAGGACTGATTGGATTGAGGCAACATAAAGAAAGGGAGCCATGGGCCACCAGGGGCTGACTGGCTTGGGGGAGGGTGAGGAGGTGTGACCTGAAAACCAGGAACTTCTCAGCATGGAGAAGGGTGAGGAGGAGTGACACTGAATGCCAGGAATTGCTTGGCTTGGAGCAAGGTGAGGGAAGGGATGCCACTTGATGCCACAGAATGATTGGTTTGGGGAATAGTGGGGGGGGTGCTACTGGATGTTGGGGACTATTTGGCAAGGGACTGGGTATGGGAGGGTGGAGTCACTGAATGCCAAATACTGACTGGCATGGGGGCAGAGTAAAGGGATGGGGGTGTCAATGGACACTAGCAACTAACTGGCATGGAATGGGGTAAATGTGGGAAGTACCCCTGGACCCTGGTATTGTTAGGTACCAAAAGTACCGGCCAGCATTATCAGTCCAAATTAATGTACATTTGTTATTAAACATCTTTTACAAAAGGATATAAACTCATTACAACAAACTGTGTTTAGTGATATCAGGGTTGGAATACAAAGTCACAAAAGCAGATAAATGCAATGTTAGGCAAAAAATTCAATTAAACTTGGTGGCTATGTGGTATGTTGTTCCTCGGGGGGATTGAATGGGTTCTTGGTGTTAGTATTTCTTAACTTCAGCACCATCTCAAGGCATTGGCATGTAAGTACATTTGTTATGCCTTAAAATATAATGCTGAAATATGAGTGATGTCAATTCTGCTTCAAGCAGTAATGAAAACCCTGAGGAACACCACACAATCACACATTTTAGGGGAACATTTTTCCATAACATCAGATTTCATTTTTGTCACTTTGTGCTTCAGTATTCAGCCCCAGCTGATACCTAAATGAAGCTTGTTTGCAATAATTTATTATAAAATGGTAATGATAAACCAAGACATGATCAATCTTTTGTGATAACATGATCATGCATTATTCTATCATAACAGCACAGGTCAGATGTACAGTACTTACCTTTCTATCATTACCCAGTTTCTATATTAAAATTTGGGGAGGAATTTTTTATTTGCAACAAGGCACTCCAGGGTGTGCATAACTGTGTGATAGTATCTCTGCTTGGTATGTAGTTTCTACCCAAGGCATGCCATCATCCCACAGTAATGCACAAGTAGTCATGCCTTATTGCTGCCCTGTGCCTTCTTCCATCTAACCAGACTGTGACCCATCTTAGGGTGTTACCCAGATACATTGGCTTGCCAATTTCTGCATGAGCCTTTTATATAATATAGGTACACATGCTTTACTAGATACCATAGAGTAAAATGTCTTATTAAAATCTAGATAAATTATGCTTACTGGTGTAACGTTATCTATTTACTTTGTTGCCCCCTTAGAGTATCATAACAAAATGGGTGATTGGGACTTACCACTACTGAAACCATGCTGATCTCTACCAGCTCCTGTTTGCATGTCTTCAGATTAGCTCACTATCCCATTTTGCTTAACATCTTTTCAATGCAAAAAGTGTAAAATCATGCAACTGAGGCACAGAAACATAAGAGTTGAATATGAAATGGGGGGGGGGCAGAATTGTCTGTCACTAAGAAGTAAAGCAACCTAGGGGTTATAATATCTGATGAGCTCAGAGTTGCAGCACTGTGTGACAAGGCCCTGGGCAGGGCCAGTGGATTGCTGGGATGCATAGGGAGAGATATCACAAGCAGAAGGCGGAAGGAGATATTAAGTTTTAGAGGCCACATCTCAGAAAAGACAACAACAGGGCAGAGGCAGTCCAAAGGAAGGCAACTAAAATGGTACATAGGTTGCATGAAAAAGCATATCCTGAGAGACTGAGGAATCTCAATCCGTTCACCCTGGAGGAGAGGAGGGAGAGATGGGACATGATAGAGACCTACAAGTACCTCATGGGAGTGAACAGTGTACAGGTGGGGAGCCTGATTCAAATAAAAAAGTGCAACAGAACTAGAGGGCATGCAATGAAGCTAAGAGGCTGGGGATTTAAGAGGGATGCCAGGAAATACTACTTCACTAAAAGAGCGGTGGAAGCCTGAAATAGCTTGCCACAAGAGGTAGTATGGGCAAAAACTGTGGGGATTTCAAACATGGATGGGATAGACATCGAGGAATACTAGTAAATATAAAAGGGTGGGGGGGGGATTCGGAGACTAGTTTGGGTCTGCTGCTACAGAACAAGCAGATAAAAAATGTTCAGACTGCATGGGCCAAGTGGTCCTTTTCTGCAGACAAATTCTATGTTTCTGTGTTTCTCTCTGTTGCTGTACTGGAGTGAATTACTCGGGTATGCTGTCAGCCCCTTCTTCTTTGTTGGTATTGTATATGTTTCTTTGCAGTCCTTTTGCACTATATAGCTATCTTGCTTACTCCCTGAAGATTACTGGTAAGGATTCTGTTAGCTCTTTCACTAGTCACCTCGGAATTTTGGGACATGGTCGATCTGGTCTGGGGGCTTCTGTGATTTCTAATTCCCTAAGTAACACTGCAACTCCTTCCCTGGTAATAATTAAATCATGTAGTACTGTTTTTTTAACTTTAAAGAGAGCACAAACCTGTTTTTTTGTTACAATTCTTAATATAATTTGAAATTTGGGTATGTGTGAAGTCTGATTATTACCCAAAGGGTACTGATTTTGGATGTTTGTTTTTAACTAGTCCAATTTTTTCCCCTTCTTCAGGATGCTTTGTTAATGCTGTTTTTTTTCTACCAATATTAATTTTTTAATTATTTATCAGTTCCTGAACCTGGTGATATCAGTTCAGCAGAAGTCCTTTGTGGAAGTCTACACTCTAGGCTTCTGCTTAACTGATGTCACTCAGTTCTGGAACTCATATTAAAAAAAGAAAGAATATTGTGTGGGGAAAAAGGCAACATAAATAAGGGACCCTTAGTAAGGAAAAAATAAGAGTATTTCTAAACAAAAACACAAAACAATACACTGTTGGCAGCAAACCAGCACCATGCATGCCCCAATTTGTAATTATATTTAAAAATGTAAAAAATAAAGTTAGCATTTTCTTTAAAGTTAATCCCCACCTCTCCACCATGACTGGCCCCTTTTCTAGTGAATACTACTGCAAAATAATAATTTAAAATTCGGCCAAATCCTAATCATTTTCTTTTTTACATTCTGTAATGCCCCAAAGTTGGGGCATCACAGAAAATGTAATAAACAAATGAATTAGGGGTTTTACAGGTGCCCAGGGTGCCTGCTGCAGGTGTAGATTGATTGCAGGGGATGGGTGAAAAGGGGCCCCCAAGTTAATTCCCCCTCCTTGTATAGTGGAGAAGCATTGTGTATAATAAAGAAAAGTGCCTTGAGCACTTAAAACTCTGTAAAAAAGTAGATTTCATGCAGCTCTGGTAACAATGGCCTGGATGTAATGCTGTGCTGAGCTGCTCATGCACAGCATTCCACTCCAGCCATTTTAGAACCCTGGAGGTTCAAGTTTGAAAGTTCAACTGTCTTTTGTTCAGTTGATCCTGGGCAGCTGTAGAGGAGAGAGGACACAGTAAGTCGAAGGGACAAGATAGGGCTTACCTGGTTGTTGAAGCTGTCCCTGAGGATTTAGCTGTGCGCCTGCTCTGCCTCCACTGCCTGAAGTCTCCATCTGCTGCTGTATGTTGCGGGCGGTGGTGTCATCGCGCGAAGAAAGTAGATGTCCAGTTCGGCCGTTTTGGGCAAAACAGCCCCATCATTTTATTGTTTTAGCCCCTTTTTAACTTTAAAAAGTATTTCCCAGTCCCCCGTCGGTGGCAGAGAAGAGCTGCATCACAACCATTTACCTGTCGGCCGTCTGAGGCCCCCCGTCACCCGCCACATTGCCTGCAATGCTCCCTCCCACTGTCAGCACACCTCCCACCTCCTGGTCGCCTCCTCGATCAGCTGTTGGTGTGGGTGAGTCGGCAGCAGCACGCTTTTACGTGCTGACCGCCCATTTGAAAGACAGGACTGTTTTTTTTATTGATTTTACAGCATGCAGTCGGCACCTAGAAAAGCAGCTGAGTGCCGCCTGAGTATCGGGTCACAAGCACCCTAAATTAATATTCAGGAGGGTCAGGGAGGTAGCGACGCCCACGGGGAAGAGCCAGGACAGCTAGGCCAGTAAAGAGGCCTATAAATATTCATTAGAGGGGCGGGATTGGGTGGCGACTCACCCCAGGAGTGACAGCAGGCCCAGAGAGCCTTAAAAATTTAAAGGGGCCCTCAGTTAAAAGTGCAACAGGCCCAGAAAAAGAAGTGCACCAGGCCCACCAGTTTGAAGCAGGGCACCAGGCCCAGACTAAGAGTGGCACCAGGCTCAGTTCTGAGAGGGCAGCCAAGGCCCAGTGAAATAAATAGGGCAACAGGCCCAGTTCAGAAAGGGCACCAGCCCACAGGTTTAAGAGGCATCAGGCCCAAAACAAAGCAGGGCTACCTGGCCTAAAGTAAAGAGGGCACCAGGCCCAGAGTAAAGGGGGCACCAGGCCAAAGTAAGGAGGGCACCAGGCCCAGAGTAAAGCAGTGGGCACCAGGCCCAGATTAAGAGAGGCACCAGGCCCATGGTAATAAAGGGTCCCAGTTCAGTGAGTTAGGCCAAGCCAGCCTTAGGTAGTTAGGGGCAGTCCTGGCTAGCCAGTTAGGGCAAGCCAGCCCCGAGGTAGTAAGGGCAGCTCTGGCCTAGTGAGTTAGGACAAGCCAGCCTAGAAGTAAGTAGGCATACAGGCCCAATAGCAAGTAAGGCATTTAGGCCTCTAGTGTTCAGGGCAACTGGTCTAGTAGCAAGTGGTATCCGAGTGTAAATGATTGTGGCATTCATAGCAAAGCTTAGGGGTAGCGAGATCCTATTCAGGAAGGCCCTAAATTCAAAAAGGGTTCAATCAAGGGTGCTTATCTCACAATATGCTGCAAAGTGACTGTTAACAACTGTACTGTTTACGCAACTGTTTATTGCTCCAGCATTCTGAAAGACTGTGCAATTGCTAAAAGCACTGAGACTGCCTTGCAACATTAGGATTGTGGTTATTTTCCCCTGGCATCTGAACAATTGCCCTAATATAGGAACGATTGCCCTGGCATCTAAACAATTGCTCCAGGCTTATGAACAATTGCCCTGTGTGTCTGAACACTTGCTCCAGGCATATGATCAATTGTCCTGTGTATCTGAACAATTGCTCCAGACATATAAACAGTTGCCCCTGGCATCTAAACTATTGCTCCAGGCATATGAACAATTGCCCTGTGTATCTAAACAATTGCCCCATGCATCTAAACAATTGCCCCACAAGTAAATAATTGCCCCAAAATTGGTAATTTGCCCCTTCTCCTGGCAAATTACCTGGTCATCACGCAGTTCTCTGGGTATTGTGAGAAGGTGAGCCTAATAGCTACAGTGTTGCCAGCATATGGGAACAGACTCAATCTTCCACCACATTGACATTCCATGGTGTGGTCTGCTGTTCTACGTATCCAGAATCAGTCTCTACCCAGAGGAAGATGTCTTCATCATCATTCTTCACCAGAAAGTGTCCGACCATCAGATCATCTACTCCGTCCGTGTTATTCGCCGAAGTCGAGTTCGTCGCCATTCACACAAGTCGCACTCACCATTTCTTCTGTCCTACAGTTTCAGTTACATTCATCGGTTCCAGTGCATCATGACTCCTGCAGTGTACATTTGTTGGGTTCCTGATCCGATGTCCCGAAGTTGGTTGCCCTCCGCAGAAGAGTATGCACATCCTGGAAGAACCTGGTCTGCGTCCCCTGGTCATTCGGCGCAGATCGAGTCCGTTGAAGCCCAGTGAGGGATGCGTCCGCCATTTCATTGTTTTGTTCTAGTTCCTTGTGACGTTCCTTCAGAATCAACCATCTTCGCTTCAGATCCTTCTGGTTCCTAGTTGCATCAAAGATCCATCTTCACCTCAGATCCTTCAGAGTCTTGCTGGCCCTTGAGTGCTGCAGCATCATCCAGGTCGTGGTAGTCCTCCAGTGGATTCATCACCACGCATCTCCTGGTTCCTCTTCATCCTGTGGCCCTAGAAGTGGGGTTTGGCTGAGAATTTTGCATCCTGTGTTGAATCTGACAGACCGAAAAAGGTTCATTCCAGGAACTAGCTTCTGGTTCTTTCATTTCAGCAGCCTTGGAGAGAGTGGGTTTTGCCAAGAAACCTATGGTCTGTTTACCAAACCTCTCACCACCCCAGTGGCCTTCACTAGGTCCGTCCTGGGAATTGTGTCTAAGTGTTCTATAGTTCTGCTCTACTTCTGTAGCTACCAATGGAGAACGACGGTGCACATGAAGACTTCAGACAGTTGGACTTTGTTATGATTCTGTGGTCATTGTAAAACCAGATACTGCGGGTAGTGAATAGAACCCGATTTGTATAAGTACTAGTCTTACATGTAGCTTACTGCTAGGAAATTTTAGAGTATAGTGGCAATAGGCAGAGGTGCACCTCAAAATACTTTTTGTAGTTATTTAGCAGTGTGAGATAAAAGCAGTCCTGTTTTCTATCGCTCTATTGTTGTGTTGCCTACCCCTCTTGTGATTGTGTCTCCCTACCCACTGGTTCTGAATAAACTCCCTGTGGGCATTGAATCTCTTGGATGACTCCTGCCTCCCCTTATCTGGATAACCTTCATCTATCCACATTAATTCGGACCTCAGTGTTCCATTCATTCCATCATCAGAACAGAGCACCACAATTCTTTTTCTATTTTTCTTTCCAGTACTCCCAGGTCTGACCTGTGAATGTTCTTTCATCACCTTCAGTGTCCTCTTTTCTCACCCAGAGGACCCCAGGGATCCAAAACTCCGTTGTTGCCTTTGCTCACTCTGAACTCTAACCCCTGGGTAAGTAACCAGCAGCTTGTCCCTCACAGGTGAGCCCTTGGAGGGGGACTGAGCCTCTGAGAAAAATACCTTTCTCCACAAGCCTGGGATGCCAGAGGGCTTGCAAGGAGGAAGTGGGCCAAGCAGCTCAGTTGGCATGATGGGATGAGGTGACCTCATCTGCCCCATATCTATTCCTTACTTTTGCCCTTTAATATCACCATTTATCCCCACCCACAGGATGTGCTCCTGTGGAGGAACCTGACTATGTACCTATCTCAGGGCCATCAGAGGGATGGGTAAGCCTCCTCCTTCAGAACTCCCTGCAAGCTCCTGCTCTGGCATGTGCCATCTTTGTGTCACATGCCAAGTGAGCGGGTGCATGCCAACACAAGACTTGCCACATATCAGCAGTGATATTCTATAGTTTTATTTCCCATATACATATCTAATTGTTTTTTAAAAACCTGTAAACTAGGTGTGTTCACTACTGTAGATGGTAGACCATTCCAGATATCCACGACCTTCTGATTGAACCATAATCCCCTCCTGCTGGCCCTGTATTGCGCTCCTCTTATTTGTTTATTATGTAATCTAGTTGCTCTACTAGTGGTTACTTTAGATTGGAGGCTAGCTGATTCCCATAATACCTGATTTCAAAATGCTCTGTAAACAAAGCACAAATCTCCCCTTGTTTTCCCATATATAAGGGAGAATAAACCCAAATGTTGCAGTCAGTTACCTTATGCCCTATTCTTCATACCCCTTATTCTTTTAGTATATCTCTTCTCTTAACTTAGTAATTCCCAGACCTTGTGGTGTGGACAGGGGAGCACCATATTCCAAGACTGGCCTCACAAGAGATCTATACAGGGGCAGAAAACACCTTCCTCTCTACTCTTTATGTTTCTATATATATTCCCATTATTCTATTAACCTTCCTTATGGCTCTCTATTATGTTCTTCAAAATGGAGATTATCTGTGATTACTATTCCAAGTTCTTTCTCATTTTTTGTGCAGGCTATTGGTTTATTACTTATAGTATATACTGCAAGTGGGTTATTACTGCCAAAGTGCATCACTTTACATTTGCTCTCATTGAACCTAAGTTTAAACTTATAAGCCCATTTTCCAGCTCATTTAGCTGGTTTTGTAAATTTTTGGTAGCTTCAAGGTTATTGACTATTGCTCCCACTTTGGTGTCGTCAGTGTACTTTTTCTCAACCATGCCCTCCTGAGATACTTATATGCTTGAAATGTAGGTGGAGAACGCTAGTGGCCCCAGGATCAAGCCCCTGGGCAACTCCACTAGTCACCCTGCCCCATCCTGAGGCATGTCCCCTGATATTTACCGTCTGTAAGAGATCTGTCAACCAGGACTGTATCCACTTTATGAATCCTGGATTTATCCCCATTTCATTTAATGTCTGTATTAAAGCAGAATGAGACACAGAATCGAAGGCCTTTGCATAATCCAGGTACATCACATCCATGGGTAATCCTTGATCCATGGCCTGACTTACATTTTCAATGGAATCCAGTAAATTCGAAACACAGGACCGTCCCCTCTTAAATCCATGCTAAGACACATCCACTATCCCCAAATCCCTCAGATTCTCCTCAAATAAATCCTTAATTAATGTTTCGATTACTTTACCCACGGTAGAGGTTATACTTATAGGTCTATAATTTTTGACCATAGGTTTATCCCTCCCCTTATGAATTGGTGTTATGTTAGCTAATCTCCATTCTTTCAGGGTCTCACCCATTTCCAATAACTTATTAAACAGCCTAGCCAATGGCTCTGCAAATTCCTCCACCACAGTGCTCAGTAAATGTGGGTGTGACCCATCTGGGCCACTTGATTTGTGTTTATCAAGGGTTTTTAATTTTTCATAAGCCTGTGTTTCTGATATAGCATAGGAGTTGGAGAAATCATCAGTATTATAAAGGCATTGTATATTACTATCCTCTTTCTGAAAGACAACAAGAAAATAGCTGTTAATTTTTGGGCTATTTCATTTTCACTCTCAGTTACACCAGTGTCATCCATCAACTTGTTTATTTGCTTATTACCATTTCTCAAGCTTCCTATGTAGCTGTAAAACTTTTGTATCCTTTGTGTCCTGTACCTAGTTCAGTTCTGCTTTTGCCTTAGCCTTTTTATAGCCCATTTACATTTCTTAACTAGTGATTTGTTCCTAGCCTCTTTCTCAGATGATAGACTATTTTAAAACTTTTTCTACACCTTTTCTTTTAATTTTAATAATCTCTGGATTTTTCTAGAGAACCATTTTGGTATCCTTCCCTGGGTGTCATATGTATCTTTCTGGGGAACGTACTTATTCAAGCATATTTGTATCGTGTTTTTTATTTTTCCCCACATTATAGTTAGGGTTGTATTTTCTAATTCTGCTTTCCAGTTCCATTCAATACCTTTCTTATGGTTTTAAAATCAGCTTTATCATAGTTCCTCACCTTAGTTTTCCCTCTTATTTTACATGACTGTTCTAATAATGAATAAAGCACCATGTTATGGTTGCTGGACCCCAATGGTTATATAATAGTTATGTCCTGTATTTCTTCCTCAATATTGCTAAGCAACAGATCCAGACTGTTATTGTATCTTGTCTCTCCCTTCACATATTGGTCAAGACCATTGGTCACACAGATCTCAGTGAATCTATTTTCTAAATGAGTGGTACCATTTATTTGAACCCAGTCAATACTTGGAAGGTTAAAATCTCCCATCAGGACACAGTTTTCTAAGGAGTTCATTTTTTCCAATTGATTCATAAATTCCTCATTTTCTTCTTCAGTAAGGCTTGTGGGCTCATAAATATACGCCAATGCTAGTAACTTTATAAATGTCTGAATGACTTCTTGTTGCTTGTTTGTGCCTCTGTTACAATATTATTGCTAAAGCCAAAATGTGACTGCACCAAGGAATGTGGTTGTGCCTGGCAAAAATGCATATATTAAGACAGTACCTGAGTAGCTGGCACCCACCAAAGGCCTATAATCCTACATCTCAAACTTCCAAATCCACAATAGAACCACACTGGATAATTCCTGCTTCCCTTTTCAAAGATGATTGTAGGCTTCCACAATGGTGCAAAAAAATCCAATCTTTATTTGCCAATGTCGCAAAGTAGAAAAGGTATGAAAACAGGATAAAAAGCATCCCTCAGACAACAGCCCCCAAGCAGCTGGTCGGTTAGTCAGCTAACTTGTTTTGCACTGATTCGTGCTTTGTCACTTAAATACTAAGCAGCAAGAAATAAAAAAGCCCTATGAACCAAAGCACTTTTTTATTTCTTTTTATTGTATTCTGTTTTTCAGATTACTGCACCAACAATATTTCAAGAGAATGTTGTTGAGTTTTGCTGTCTTTGGACTTTAAACTCTGTGCACATATGGATCCTGAGTGGAAAGGTGCCAATTAGATGTATGAATATATTTATTGTGTGCACTACACTCATGACTGGTTCTTAAACAGAAGTAGTTCCCAAAAAGTTTTTAACTTTGTTTATATTTTGTGACTGCTAAGTACGAATGAACTCAATTCATAAATGATTCAAATATGTACTGTCACTTTAAGCATCACACTATTTAAGTGAATACTGGGCAGTGGTTGTTAGGCTTTGAAAAAAGCATGAATCAGTGTGAAACATGTTAGCTAACTAACTGATCAGCTGCTTGGGAGCTATTGTCTGAGGGATGCTTTTTAACCTGTTTTCATACCTTTTCTACTTTGCGACATTGCACAAATAAAGACTGGATTTTTTTTACAGCATTATTCCACCTCAGTCTCCTTTGCCTCCCTCTTATCTTGTCACTTTTTTATTTTGGTATATCTGTTTTGTGAGTTCTTACAGGCCTTTTTTGCCTTCCTGTATGTTAGTATCCATAACTCCTGCATACGTTCAGTTTGTTACTAATCTCCCCCAATATCATCTTCGTCTGCCAACCACATTTGCCTGAACGTTTTTTTATCATAGTTACTGGTCTGGATTGCTCTTTTTCCATTCTGCCTCTCTGGTACATTCCTTCCTAGTATACTAAATGTCTGAAGGACTTATCGATACTTGTTTCTATCTCTGTTGCATGATTCTTGAACCTCTGGCTCCTTTGCCTCCTTCTTATCATTTTTTTTCTGTATACCTGTTTCATGAGTTCTTTCAAGCCTGTTTGTCTTCATCTGTATTAGTTCTCCATAAGGCATGCATGCCTTTATTTGGTTACTAATCTATCCCAGTATTATTTTCTTCTGCCAACCACATTGACCTGTATGCTTATTTTACCATAGTTACTGGCTTTTGGAATACATTTGCTTTTTTAGTGACATAAAAACTGGTCAAAGATGATGACTGAAAGCTGACCTGGTCTGCAGTATTGCTAAATTCATGCAGTGATAGATGGATGGCCCACAGTGGGCCCATATAACTGCAATTGGAGCCAAGCAAGTACCAACAAAACAAAGTCTGGTTAGAGCCAATATGACTGCAAAATTATGTTATTGTTACTATGGAAACGTACTTTTACAGTATCACTGTGATCTGTGTAGTGTGCTAACCAAACAAGGGTATTATTTTTATAGATACCGTACACCTCACACTAAAGAGGTCATGCATGTGAGCTTCCAAGAGTCCACAGAATACTGGGCTAATAGGCATCCACGAGAACGGGGAAGCATGATCAAGTAACATCTGACAGAATGCCAAACTGATGAGCACCAGAGAAACAGCATGTCACACTGTCAAATCTGTCTACAGAGATCAGTAATTGGTCAAGAAATGTATTTCCTGGAAATCCAACAAGCTTCCAGTGCTTATCAGTTTGGCATTCTGTGAGGTGTTGCTTCGATCACACTTTCCCCATTTCTGCAGTGCCTATCAGTTTGCCATTCTGTGTGATCTTTGAAGCCCACATGCAAGACCTTTAGTTTGAGGTGCATGGATCTATAAAACAATACTCTTGTTTGCTTATCATCTTACAAAGATGGCAGGGATACTGCAAAAGTAAATATTTCCATAATAATAATTTCCATCATCAATAACATCACTTCACAGCTGGAGATGTGCGAGTTCCATGAAATTTGCTCTGTGAATTAATTTGCAGATTTTGTGGAATTCATGGAGCGATATTAACACAATTCGCGGATCACGAATTGTATGAAATTGTCATGGGTGAATTTTGCACTTCACCTGCAAATTTTGTTCTTTGCAGCAAAAAAGCACAAATTACACTGCAAAATTCATGAAATTTGTGCAAATTAAATTTCAGTTGGCTGCCCTGAAATTTTCGAATTCTGCGAAGCATGAATTTTTTGCGCTTCATGTGAAATTCACAGATGAAGTTTTACTTCACAACATCTCTATTCATAGCTGTATTGGTTCTGACCACAGCTTGTCATGTTCTGAACTTGCCAACTGAGCCTGAATAGTCAGGGGGCCAGTTTGGGGTAGGGAGGATGACTGAGCATGCCAGAGGACACTCTCTGCAGAAAGGGCTGCCATTCTCACTGCAGTACTGATACTTGTGTGACCACAGGTGGCAATGTAGGTGAGGGTGCTGAGCAGGAGGGTAACAGCATTGTCTGGGGACCCACGCTGTGCATGCAATGTGTATGCAAGTGGACTGGTTCCTCTTCTTTGCCCACCTTCCCAAGGTAGCAGTACAATCTAGAGGCTCAAGCAACAAGTTGTAATAAAGCATGATACATCCAGCAGTCCCGGGTATGAATGGAGAGGACCACATGTGTTTCAATTCTACTGTGGAAGGATACAGTCTAGGTATCCAGTCACGTGCATCCACAGCCCCTTCTGCTGTTATGTAATAGCAATACGTCAGCATGGCTATCACCATGTAGCCATAAAAATGGGAGGCAAATTACCAAAATCAGGGACACATATAATAAAAAAACATAATATCACCTCAAGAAGCCAAGTATAACATGCTGCTTAGTATAAATAGCATTTTCCTAATGGAAACTAGATTGCTGCACAATGGCTGGCATAATTTTGTGATAGAAATAGGTATTCTTCAGTGACAGAAATAACAAGAGCTGGAGGAAAGTGTTGTGGCAAAATCAGGGGCAACAGGGACAGTTGAAAGGTACTGTATGCCTATTTAAAGTACCTATACATCATACCAATTATTTCT